>JAAAWK010001171.1:1300963-2601927 GCA_022496015.1 Hordeum marinum | reverse complement strand
CGGTGATGTTGATTCCTCATGGTCGAAGAAACCGAGTTGCAAACAGAAACTTGACAAAGGAATTCTTGGCTGATTTTGTGAAAGAGATTTTTGAGAAGGCTTGACTTTATCTCAAGGATTTATAATAATATTTGCGAGAAATTTTCAAATAAGATTTGCAAGGAATTTTCAACTAGATGAGGATTGAACGGTGGTAATAAAACAATCATCAAAAGATTTTCCATCCATTTTCCTCCATCTCTAGAAGTCGCAGATACATTGACTAAACCTCTCTCACGAGCGAAACATGATCAACACCAGAATGCTATGGGTGTTCGATTCATCACAATGTAACTAGATTACTGACTCTAGTGCAAGTGGGAGACTATTGGAAATATGACCTAGAGGCAATTATAAAATGGTTATTATTGTATTTCCTTGTTCATGATAATTGTCTATTGTTCATGCTATAATTGTTTTAACCAGAAACCGTAATTCATGTGTGAATACATAGACCACAACATGTCCCTAGTGAGCCTCTAGTTGGCTAGCTCGTTGATCAATAGATGGTCACGGTGTCATGACCATGGACATTGGATGTCAATGATAACGGGATCACATCATTAGGAGAATGATGTGATGGACAAGACCCAATCCTAAGCATAGCACAAGATCGTGTAGTTCGTCCGCTAAAGCTTTTCTATTGTCAAGTATCATTTCCTTAGACCATGAGATTTTGCAACTCCCGGATACCGTATGAATGCTTTGGGTGTGCCAAACGTCACAACATAACTGGGTGGCTATAAAGGTGCACTACGGGTATCTCCGAAAGTGTCTGTTGGGTTGGCACGAATCGAGACTGGGATTTGTCAGTCCATATGACGGAGAGGTATCTCTGGGCCCACTCGGTAAGACATCATCATAATGAGCTCAAAGTGACTAAGGAGTTAGCCACGGGATGATGTGTTATGGAACGAGTAAAGAGACTTGTCGGTAACGAGATTGAACAAGGTATAGGGATACCAACGATCGAATCTCGTGCAAGTATCATACCAGTAGACAAAGGGAATTGTAGACAGGATTGATTGAATCCCCGACATCGTGGTTCATCCGATGAGATCATCATGCAGCATGTGGGAGCCAACATGGGTATCCATATCCCGCTCTTGGTTATTGATTGGAGAGGTATCTCGGTCATGTCTACGTGTCTCCCGAACCCGTAGGGTCTACACACTTAAGGTTCGATGATACTAGGGTTATAGGGAAATTGGGTACGTGGTTGCCGAAGGCGGTTCGGAGTCTCGGATGAGATCCTGGATGTCACGAGGAGTTCCAAAATGGTTCGGAGGTAAAGATTCATATATAGGAAGTGAGGGTTCGGTCACCGGAAGTGTTTCAAATTCAGGCGTCACCGGTAGTGTACCGGGACCGCCGGAAGGGTTTCAGGGGTCCATCAGGAGGGGCCACGGGCCCCGGAAGGTTTCATGGGCCAAGAGTGGGAGGGAACCATCCCCTAGGTGGCTGGTGCGCCTCTCACACCCCAGCCCAAGGTGCAGCAAGGGGGGTGGAGGGGGCAAACCATAGGCATGGATGGGCCCAAGGCCCACCCTAGGGCGCTGCCCCTCCTCCCTACCTTGGCCGCCGGCCCTCCCATCTAGGGCTGCCGCACCCTCTAGGGTGGGAACCCTAGATGGGTGCCTCCTCCTCCTTCCCCCTATATATATGTGGGGTTTTGGAGGGCTGCAACACACGAGTTCCTCTCCTCTTGGCGTAGCCCTACTCCTCCCTCTCCTCGTTCTGCGTAGTGCTTGGAGAAGCATTGCCGGAGACCACGCTGCTCCATCGTTACCATGCCGTCGTGCTGCCGGAGCTCTTCCCCAACCTCTCCCTCCTCCTTGCTGGATCAAGGCGTAGAAGACGTCACCGGGCTGCACGTGTGTTGAACACGAGGCGCCGTTGTTTCGGCGCTTAGATCGGAATCCATCGCGGTCTGAATCGCTGCGAGTATGACTCCACTAACCGCGTTCTAGTAATGCTTCCGCTTAGCGATCTTCAAAGGTATGAAGATGCAATCTCTTCCCACTCGTTTCTGATTTCTTCATAGATAGATCTTGGTGAAGGCGTAGAACTTTTTGATTTACTACTACGTCTCCCAACAGTGGCATCATGAGCTAGGTCTATGCGAAGAATCTATGCAGGAGTAGAACACAAAGTTGTTGTGGGCGTCGATCTTGTTAATTTGCTTACCACTACTAGTCTTATCTTGATTTCGGCGGTATTGTGGGATGAAGCGGGCCCGGACCAACCTTACACGTACGCTTACGTGAGACCGGTTCCACCGCCTGACAATGCACCAGTTTGCATAAGGGTGGCTAGCGGTGTCTGTCTCTCCCCCTTAGTCGGATTGGATTCAATGAAAGGGTCCTTATGAAGGGTAAATAGCAATTGTCATATCACGTTGTGGTTTTGGCGTAGGTAAGAAAAGTTCTTGCTAGAAACCTATAGCAGCCACGTAAAAACATGCAACTACAACTTAGAGGACGTCTAACTTCTTTTGCAGCATATGCCTTGTGATGTGATATGGCCAAAAGGATGTGATGTGATGCATTGTGATGTATGAGATTGATCATGTTCTTGTAATAGGATTCACGACTTGCATGTCGATGAGTATGACAACCGGCAGGAGCCATAGGAGTTGTCTTATTTATTGTATGACCTGAGTGTCAATCATAAACGCCATGTAATTACTTTACTTTATTGCTAAACATTGGCCACAGTAAGTAGAAGTAATAGTTGGCAGACAATTTCATGAAGACACGATGATGGAGATCATGATGATGGACATCATGGTGTCGTGCCGGTGACAGTGATGATCATGGTGCCCTGAAGATGGAGATCAAAGGAGCAAGATGATATTGGCCATATAATGTCACTATATTGATTGCATGTGATGTTTATCATGTTTACATCTTATTTTCTTAGAACGACGGTAGTAAATAAGATGATCTCTCAATAAAATTTCAAGAACAGTGTTCACACACTAACTATGCAACCATTGCTAAGGATCGTTGTTCCGAAGCACCACGTGATGATCGGGTGTGATAGGTTCTAACGTTCGCATACAGCGGGTGGTAAGCCAGATTTACACATGCGAAACACTTAGATTGACTTGACGAGCCTAGCATGTACAGACATGGCCTCGGAACACGGAATACCGAAAGGTCGAACATGAGTTGTATAGAAGATACGATCAACATGGAGATGTTCACCATGGATGACTAGTCCATCTCACGTGATGATCGGACACGGGCTAGTCGACATGGATCATGTGTCACTTGGATGACTAGAGAGATGTCTATCTAAGTGGGATTTCATTAAATAATTTGATTATGTGAACTTAATTATCATGAACTTAGTCTAAAAATCGTCTTTACAATCTATATTGTAGATCCAATGGCCAAGCTAATGTCACCCTCAACTTCAACGCGTTCCTAGAGAAAACCAAGCTGAAATATGATGGAAGCAACTATGCGGACTGGGTCCGTAACTTGAGGATCATCCTCATAGCTTCCAAGATATTGTATGTCCTTGATGCACCGCTAGGTGACCCACCCATTTTCCCAGTGGACCAAGACGTTACGAAACGCTTGGCAGTCACGCTGTGATGATTACTCACTGGTTTAGTGCGGCATGCTCTACAGTTTAGAACTAGGGCTCCAAAAGCGGTTTGAGCAACACGGAGCATATGAGATGTTCCAAGAGCTGAAACTGGTTTTTCCAAGCTCATGCCCGGGTCGAGAGATATGACGTCTCCGACAAGTTCTTCAGCTGTAGATGGAGGAGAATAGTTCTGTCAGTGAGCACATACTCAAAATGTCTGGGTTGCACAACCTCTTGACTCAGCTGGGAGTTAATCTCCCTGATGACTCGGTCATTGACAGAATCCTCCAGTCGCTTCCACTAGCTACAAGAGCTTTGTGATGAACTACAACATGCAGGGTATGGAGAAGTCCATTCCTGAGTTGTGCTCGATGCTGAAACCAGCGGAGGTCAAGATCAAAAAGGAGCATCAAGTGTTGATGGTGAATAAGACCACTAGTTTCAAGAAAGTCAAGGGTAAGAAGAACTTCAAGAAGGACGGCAAAGTTGTTGTCGTGCCCGGTAAGCAAGTTGCCGGGAAGAAGAACAAGAATGGACCCAAGCCTGAGACTGAGTGCTTTTATTGCAAGGGTACCGATCACTGGAAGCGGAACTGCCCCAAGTACTTAGCGGATAAGAAGGCCGGCAACGTTAATGGTATATGTGATATACTTGTTATTGATGTGTACCTAACCAACGCTCGTAGTAGCTCATGAGTATTTGATACGGTGCAGTTCTCACATTTGTAACTCCAAGCAGGAGCTGCGGAATAAGCGGAGACTGACAAGGACGAGGTGACGATGCGCGTCGGGAATGGTTCCAAGGTCGATGTGATCGCCGTCGGCATGCTACCCTCTAAATCTACCTTCAGGATTATTTTTTAACCTCAATAATTGTTATTTAGTACCAACTTTGAGCATGAACATTGTATCTGGATCTTGTTTGATGCGAGATGGCTACTCATTTAAATCTAAGAATAATGGTTGTTCCATTTTGTATGAGAGAAATGTTTTATGGTCATGCCCCACTGGTCAATGGTTTATTTTTGATGAATCTCGAACGTGATGTTACACATGTCCATAGTGTGAGTACCAAAAGTGTAAGGTTGATAACGATAGTCCCACTTACATGTGGCACTGCCGCCTTGATCATATTGGTATCAAACGCATGAAGAAGCTCCATGCTGATGGACTTTTGGAGTCTCTTGATTTCGAATCATTTGACACGTGCAAACCATGCCTCATGGGCAAGATGACCAAGACTCCGTTCTCTGGAACAATGGAGCGAGCAACTGACTTGTTGGAGATAATACATACCGATGTATGCGGTCCAATGAGCGTCGAGGCTCGCGGTGGCTACCGTTATGTTCTCACCCTCACTGATGAATTGAGCAGATATGGTTATGTCTACTTAATGAAACACAAGTTTGAATCCTTTGAAAGGTTCAAGGATTTTCAGAGTGAGGTAGAGAATCAACATGACAGGAAAATAAAGTGCCTACGATCTGATCGTGGCGGAGAATATTTAAGTCGCGAGTTTGGCACACACCTAAGGAAATATGGAATTGTTTCACAACTCACGCCGCCTGGCACACCTCAGCGAAATGGTGTGTCTGAAACATCGTAATTGCACTCTATTGGATATGGTGCGATCTATGATGTCTCTTACCAACTTACCGCTATCATTTTGGGGATATGCATTAGAGACTGCCGCATTCACTTTAAATAGGGCACCGTCAAAGTCCGTTGAGACGACACCGTATGAATTATGGTTTGGAAAGAAACCTAAGCTGTCGTTTCTAAAAGTTTGGGGATGTGATGCTTATGTGAAGAAACTTCAACCTGAGAAGCTTGAAACCCGCGGAAAAGTGCGTCTTCATAGGATATCCCAAAGAGACTATTGGGTATACCTTCTACCTCATATCCGAAGGCAAAGTCTTTGTTGCCAAGAATGGATCCTTTGTTGAGAAAGAGTTTCTCTCGAAAGAAGTAACTGGGAGGAAAATAGAACTTGATGAGGTAATTGTACATACACTCGAACCGGAGAGTAGCGCAAACAGGAAGTTGTTTCTGTGGAGCCTACACCGACTGGAGAGGAAGTTAATGATGATGATCATGAAACTTCAGATCAAGTTACTATTGAACGTCGAAGGTCCACTAGGACACGTTCTGCACCAGAGTGGTACGACAACCCTGTCCTGGAGATCATATTGTTGGACAACGGTGAACCTTCGAACTATGAAGAAGCGATGGCAGGCCCCGGATTCCAACAAATGGATTGAAGCCATGAATCCGAGATAGGATCCATGTATGAGAACAAAGTATGGACTTTGGTGGACTTGCCTGATGATAAGTGAGCCATTGAAAATAAATGGATCTTTAAGAAGATGACTGACGCAGATGGTAATGTGACCGTCTATAAGGCTCGGCTTGTCACTAAGGGTTATCGACAAGTTCAAGGAGTTGACTACGATGAGACTTTCTCACCCGTAGCGATGCTGAAGTCTGTCCGAATCATGTTAGCAATTGCCGCATTTTATGATTATGAGATCTAGCAAATGGACGTCAGAATGGCATTCCTTAATGGCTTCCTTAAGGAAGAATTGTATATGATGCAGTCGGAAGGTTTTGTTGATCCTAAAGATGCTAACAAGGTATGCAAGCTCCAGCGCTCCATCTATGGGCTGGTGCAAGCATCTCGGAGTTGGAACATTCGCTTTAATGAGGTGATTAAAGCGTTTGGGATTATACAGGTTTATGGAGAACCTTGTATTTACAAGAAAGTGAGTGAGAGCTCTGTAGCAATTTCTCATATTATATGTGGATGACATATTGTTGACAGGAAATGATATAGAACTTTTGGAAAGTGTAAAGGCCTACTTGAATAAATGTTTTTCAATGAAGGACCTTGGAGAAGCTGCTTACATATTAGGTATTAAGATCTATAGAGATAGATCGAAACCCCTCATAGGTCTTTCACAAAGCACATACCTTGAAAAGATATTGAAGAAGTTCAATATGGATCAGTCCAAGAAGGGGTTCTTGCCTGTGTTACAGGGTGTGAGATTGAGTACGACTCAATGCTCGACCACGACAAAGGATAGAGAAGAGATGAGTGTCATCCCCTATGCTTCAGCCATATGCTCTATTATGTATGCCATGTTGTGTACCAGACCTGATGTGAACCTTGACATAAGTTTGGTAGGGAGGTACCAAAGTGATCCCGGAGCGGAACACTAGACAGCGGTCAAGAATATCCTGAAGTACCTGAAAAGGACAAAGGACATGTTTCTCGTATATGGAGGTGCCGAAGAGCTCGTCGTAGAGGGTTACGTCGATGCTAGCTTCGACACAGATCCGAACGACTCCAAGTCGGCAAAACCGGATACATGTATATTTTGAACGGAGGGGCAGTCAGCTGGTGCAGCAGCAAGCAAAGCGTCGTGGTGGCATCTACATGTGAAGCGGAGTATATAGCTGCTTCGGAAGCAGCAAAGGAAGGAGTCTGGATGAAGGAGTTCATCACCGACCTAGGAGTAATTCCCAAAGCATCGGGTCCGATGACTCTATTCTATGACAACACTGGAGCTATTGCCCTTGCGAAAGGAGCCCAGGTTTCACAAAAACAAGACACATCAAGTGCCGCTTCAACTCCATCCGTGATTACATTCAGGAGGGAGATATAGATATTTGTAAAGTACATACGAATTTGAATGTCGTAGATCCGTTGACTATACCTCTCTCACGAGCGAAACATGATCAACACCAGAATTCTATGGGTGTTCGATTCATCACAATGTAACTAGATTATTGACTCTAGTGCAAGTGGGAGACTGTTGGAAATATGCCCTAGAGGCAATGATAAAATGGTTATTATTGTATTTCCTTGTACATGATGTTTGTCTATTGTTCATGCTATAATTGTGTTAACCGGAAACCGTAATGCATGTGTGAATACATAGACCACAACATGTCCCTAGTGAGCCTCTAGTTGGCTAGCTCGCTGCTCAATAGATGGTCACGGTTTCATGACCATGGACATTGGATGTCATTGATAACGGGATCACATCATTTGGAGAATGATGTGATGGACAAGACCCAATCCTAAGCATAGCACAAGATCGTGTAGTTTGTCTGCAAAAGCTTTTCTAATGTCAAGTATAATTTCCTTACACCATGAGATTGTGAAACTCCCGAATACCGTAGAAATTCTTTGGGTGTGCCAAACATCACAACATAACTGGGTGGCTATAAAGGTGCACTACGGGTATCTCCGAAAGTGTCTGTTGGGTTGGCACGAATCGAGACTGGGATTTGTCACTTCGTATGACGGAGAGGTATCTCTAGGCCGACTCGGTAAGACATCATAATAATGAGCTCAAAGTGACTAAGGAGTTAGCCACGGGATGATGTGTTACGGAACGAGTAAAGAGACTTGCCGGTAACGAGATTGAACAAGGTATAGGGATACCGACGATCGAATCTCGGGCAAGTATCATACCGGTAGACAAAGGGAATTGCATACGGGATTGATTGAATCCCCGACATCGTGGTTCATCTGATGAGATCATCGTGGAGCATGTGGAGCAAACATGGGTATCCAGATCCCTCTCTTGGTTATTGACCGGAGAGGTGTCTCGGTCATGTCTACGTGTCTCCCGAATCCGTAGGGTCTACACACTTAAGGTTCGATGATGCTAGGGTTATAGGGAAATAGTGTACGTGGTTGCCGAAGGTTGTTCGGAGTCCCGGATGATATCCCAGACGTCACAAGGAGTTTCGAAATTGTCCGAAGGTAAAGATTCATATATAGGAAGTGAGTTTCGGTCACTGGAAGTGTTTCGGACGTCACCGGTAGTGTACCGGACCACCGGAAGGGTTCTGGGGGGTCCACCGGGAGGGGCCACGGGCCCCGGAAGGTTTCATGGGGCCAAGAGTGGAAGGGAACCAGCCCTTAGGTGGGTTGGTGCGTCTCCCACCCCAGCCCAAGGCGCGGCAAGGGGTCGAGGGGGCAAACCCTAGGCGTGGATGGGCCCAAGGCCCACCCTAGGCGCCGCCCCTCCTCCCACCTTGGCCGCCGGCCCTCCCATCTAGGGCTGTCGCACCCTCTAGGGTGGAACCCTACATGGGGTGCCTCTTTCCTCCTTTCCCCCTATATATATGTGGGGTTTTGGAGGGCTGCAACACACGAGTTCCTCTCCTCTTGGCGCAGCCCTACTCCTTCCTCCAACTCGTTCTCCGTAGTGCTTGGCGAAGACCTACCGGAGACCACGCTGCTCCACATCACCACGCGTTGTGCTGCCGGAGCTCTTCCCCAACCTCTCCTTCCTCCTTGCTGGATCAAGGCGTAGGAGACGTCACCGGGCTGCACGTGTGTTGAACGCGGAGGCGCCGTTGTTTGGCGCTTAGATCGGAATCCACCGCGATTTGAATCGCTGCGAGTACGACTCCACCAACCGCGTTCTAGTAACGCTTCCGCTTAGCGATCTTCAAAGGTATGAAGTATGCAATCTCTTCCCACTCGTTGTTGGTTCTTCATAGATAGATCTTGGGTGAAACGCGTAGAATTTTTTTGATTTACTACTATGTCTTCCAACAATATTTACGTAAGAAGCCAAGCAAGAATGCTTGATCATAGGTCATACTCGTCATTAAGCTCAAATTGGGTTACCATTTTTCGTTTATATGCATTTTGATGTTTTCATATCACTTAGAATTGCTCTAACTCATGGCTTGGGGTAAAGATTCTTCAAGGATATGATTGCATACCTTTGAATGATGTTGATGATGAAGCATGCACATGGACTTTTTGAGGATGCTCAAGTGTTGGAGTTTGGAGCAATTCTTCTTTACTTGAAGTAGGTCCTACATGGATAGTCATGCAAGGAAAAAAGATAAATACATCCAAATGAGAAGAGTGAAATCTTCATCAATATTTATCAAGGATATGGTTTGTGTTGTCTTCTTACTTGATCTCAAAGAGTGGTTCTTGATACTTGGTCATGACAAGATTGCTTATAGTATAAGTGTAGTTAATGACAATCTTGTGGAGTGTAGTCCATCCAAGTACCTACAAAAGGTTACATGCAATACAAAAGAGTATAGTTTTCCAAGATAGGAAATTTTATTCATGTCAATAATATCAAGGAATAGTCATGAAGCTCATCCCCTTGCATGCATCGGAGCGAGTCACTTGAACAAAACTAAAGCATATATGGTGTTCAATTCACTCCTCAAGTGACAAAACACTTTCTCATATAGTTATTTTGTAAAGATATACGTTAGTTGCTTTTTGTGCGAACATGTTTGAAATTAATATCTTCTTTGGCAACATGATCACGGATGGAAATAATGATGGACTTTAATATGCTTAGTTCGAAAATATTACACGGGATTATGTGCAATCTTGTCATCTTATTCATATGAAAATTCTGTTGGCTGAAAAGGCAAGTTGCCTCGAGCCCTCTTCCAGTTTTTGAGATGCAAATGAAGTATTTCCAAGTTTCATCGGGAGTCCTGGTCGTAAAGTAGTTTGAACTTTGAAGGTAGTAGTAACATCACCCCGCCGGCAGCCACAAGTCATAACAACACTTCTTTCTAATCCATCCATCAGTCTGCGTGGTTAGGCGTCTTGTTGATCACGTTGGCGTGATTAAGCTGCTCCCTTAAATAGGTAGGCCACGACGGTCGGGAAAAGCAAGCACGACCAACATTATCATGACCATGGCTGATCGCTTTTGAACGCAGAGTCTCTGCCGCTCTGCTTCCGTTCTCTCGACATCACGAGCATATTTGCTCGTTCAAAACCCCTATGCGTTAACACGATTCCTGGTTTCTTCCATAGTCTAAACAGACACATCTACCAAAGAAAATAGAGTTTTATAAGTAGGAGCGACGATTTTTGCGCGCTAGTGCAGTTTCGGCGCCTCCGAATTCCGAGATCAGATCGGCACATACTGTCAGCATCAATCCACTGACATGTCTCTTATCCGAGTCATGGGCCTCCCTTGTCCGCTAGCTTCCCAGGCCGGACATGGGCACCGGTGACGTTGTGACAGTTGACCAAATACCCAGGATATAGTAGTTTTCTCAGGACCACTCGCTTTCGTCCATGGTACACTGCGCGAAGCTTCTGGAAGGAGAATACCTCAGCTCCAATCATGACACTGCAGCGTTTAAGAAAAGATTTGCAACATTGGTGTTTTGTATACTACTCCCATCGATCATAACGAGTGTTTGCGTTTTTAAACTAAGATCGAACTAAGCTTAGTTTAAAACAGCGATACTTATTTTGAATCGGAGAGGCAATTGAAGAGGAGAGGCCATCGGTAGCAGCAGTATTCTACAGGAGCAGAGTCGTCACGTCCACACCACCATATACATCTAGCCTACCTGGCTTAGCTAAGCAGTTGACATGGCTTACTACAGTGGTCGTCGACTCGACTCGACCCAGCTGTTGACAAAATTAATGATCGAATATTCGGAACGCCGGGGCGTTCATGCATGTAGACGGGCCTGACTTCCCTGGTCCGTTGAAACCACGCACGGGGGAGCGGTCTCAGGCGAAAACCGGCCACTTGTTTTTTGACCTCACCGTGGCCCTGCAATCAAGCTAGCTACAGGCTGACATGCCAAACTTCAGCACATGCATGTGGAGCGACTAAAAAATTAGCCACATTAGTCCTATCCCATTCATTGTTTTTGATCAAATTGTATTTTTTGTCGTTATACTACTATACGTACATGTGGAGTGGAGTAGGAGTAGGAGTACCTCCCATCCCATGTGCTCGAGAGTCAATTTGCTGCGTAGATGTTCAGCATTGCTAGATGTGATAGGACAAAACATGTGTGTTGTCTGCTTTTTCTTCCTTCCACTTAGCTAGAGGAGCTTGAGGAGACACGCTCTGTTAATCAGACTAGCTAGCTAGCTCAGTAGCGCTGCATCGTTTGCTTCTGACTGAATTCAGCATTTGGCACGAGTAAATTGCGCCATTGCATTTGACTTCAGGATGCTAGCTCGGCAAGGGCAAGAAAAGGATGGATCAACCGGCCCTGGAGTGGATCGATTAGTTTAACATGGTCATAGACTGATCGAGAGAGCGTGTGGGTACGTGAGTTAGTGGAGGACTAATTAATCCCAGCTCCAGCTCCTGACGCGCCATTGCTCCTCCTCTGTGGATAGATTCGGGGGACCAACCGCGACGACCCAGCCCCGCCTAATCCGCAACTAGCCCCCTTTGTTTATCCCAACTAGCCCACTGATTCGTCCATGAGTTCGTCGCCCGGTCTTACAAAGTTTTCGCCCCGTTCCCATCGGACAGATACTACTGCATGCGACCTCTCTGGTTATCTGCCTGCTATCACCAGATGCGATAATAGTACACTTGGTTGCCTCGGGTGTTACTTAAATTACTGCACGGCTGATGTGTCCACTACACATGGGCTGACCGGCTGGTGTGTCACTTGCCACCCGGGCTCACGCCGTCACCACGCACCAACCCCGCGCCGAAATATCTCCAGAAATGGCTGCTGCGGATACAGATACGCTCCTTGTTTCTTTCCTCCCGCCGGGTGCAGCACGAGGAGAAGACAGATCATCAGATCAAACAACAAAACAACGTTATCGTCTGTCTGTCGTGCGATGCAGTACAAACCAACGTGCTGTTTCTAGCCCGGCCCGTTGGAGCTTTCCTCATTAGGACGATTGCTCAGTGCGCAGGTCACATGTAGTAGCAGTCTTCCAAACACTCCCTCCGTTTCTTTTTAGTCCGCATATAAAATTTGATCAAAGTTAAACTTCGTAAACTTTGACTAACTTTATAGAACAAAATATCAACATTCATAAGACGAAATAAATATTAATAGATGCATCATGATATTAACTTTCGTAGCATATAGATTTAGTATTGTAGATGTTGATATATTTTGATGTATATTTGGTCAAACTTTGTATCGCTTGACTTTCACCAAATCTTATATACATGCTAAAAAGAAACGGAGGGAGTACAATCGTAGAGGCAGCAACTGCTTGCAATGATTGGACGGACGCCTGAAACTGGCGCCTGAACCGCAGGGATTGATCGCAGGACTAGTGCAATACGCTGAAACCGAAGTCCGAAGAATCATGGTGCAGAAAACATACACATGAAATCCGTCGAATCCGTCGAGCACACAGAAAATGCAGTGAGGCGCACAGAACTCGGGAATTTTTTTAATGTTGCATTTTATATTTTTTTTGAAAATATTGTGTCAGATCAAAATTTTACCAATCGGTCGCGCCGAGGCCGATTAGATCCTATCGGCTACACTCCTATCGGCCTTGGCTAGGCCGTGTCGGCCTAGCCATGACCAATTAGTACTAATTGGCCTAGCCATGACCAATTAGTACTAATTGGTCTAGTCGTGACCAATTAGTCCTAATTGGTCACAGCTAGATCAATAGGTGCTTGAATATATATTTTCTCCTCCGTAACTCCAATTTTTATCACCACGATAGCAAAATAGCTCCTCTATAATTTTCCCCGTCAGTTTTTCTCGCCTTTTTTCCGTCAGTGCAATTGTCATTTGAGCCTATAAAACGCGGCATCAGAACTGTCTTCCTCCATCGTGCAGCCATACTTGAAAACACCAACGCGCTAGTCATTATGAGTTTGCATTGCTCGGATCAAAGCATTATGTCTAGGGAAATGAAGAGTGTGGTTTGCCTCCGGGGTGGAAGTACTTCGTTGTTGTTGTGGCGATCTCTGCAAGGTGAAGGAGATGACAGATTTTTCAGATTGGTTGGGCATGAAGTTTTTCATGTGTGCCAATTATGAGGAAGATCCACCCGTTGCTACTTCACCGTACATCACGCCTCCGATATGTTTCAGTCACCAAGAATAAGCACGTTGTTGATATTATTGTTGATTTGATATCTATATTTCTATTTTTGTTTGTAGTCTCCTCCGCCTCTGTGCATGTACTATCGTTGGATTGGCACGAAAATACCGGACTGGGCGGTGGACCGAGATTCGTGAAAGAGGTCATCGTGCATGGGAAAGTTTGGACGCGGAAGAGCGCCGCGAGAAGGCGGCAGCAGAGGAGAAAGAAGCAGGAGAAAGAGTGGCAAGAGTACTGTGTGAAGCAGAGGGCTTTCTCTTGATGAGATGAAGAAGAAAAACCGTGAAGAGGGACTTCGACTGGCGGAGGTGCAATGACAGCGACAAGAGGCCCGTGAGCCTGAGAGGCAGAGAAAGAAAGAAAGGCTCCTGCAGCCAAGGCAGCACAAGAAGCTGGTGATGGAAAAGGAAATATCCACGTTGGACTCAGTAGATTTATGTTATTGTATCCTAAAATTGTATCTTAATTTCAGCAAGTTGTATCTTAATTTCAGCAAGTTGTATCTTAATTTGAACATGTTATTTTTTTCACTCGCTCTCCGGCACTTATAAAACTCCCCTCCACACTAACGTGGGTAAGCAGTGTAGTCTGTTAGCTTACTCTCGTCAAGATGTCCCATTATCCTTTCGACCGTAGTTTTCACTCTCGTATGTCCGAATGTCTTATGCATTGAAATAGATCATGAATATGTCTCACACATAGAATAGACATATGTCTCATACATAATTAGATGCTCATGTCTCTACTGATAGATAGAAGTGTCACTGATGACGACTGCCTTGACGCTCAGGGGGTGTGCTAGGCGTACTCTAGCCAAACCTGGGGGGGCCTAATGTTACGAGGAGGAATCTCGGACCCGCTTGGTCGTACTGTGTATCCTGGGTGGGCCATGATGGAGGAGTTGAGAACATGTCCATCCACATGTTTTACTACGATATTTGATCTTCCTGTTCACTCGTCATAATTTCAGGCTCAGTTGGCATATGCCTAATGCTTTGATCCGAGCAAGGCAAATCATAATGACTAGCGCGTTGGTGTTTTAAAGTGTGGTTGGGCGATGGAAGAAGATAGTTCCAATGCCTCGTTTTATAGGCTCAGATGACAAGTACAATGGCGGGAAAAACTGTCGGAAAAAATTATAGAAGGGCTATTTTGCTATCATGGTGATAAAAAAATTGAAGTTATGAAGGAAAAAATTCATGCACCTATTGGCCTAGCTGTGACCAATTAGTACTAATTGGCCATGACTAGGGCAGTACTAATTGGTCACGGCTAGGCCGATTAGTACTAATCAGCCTAGCCAAGACCGATAGGAGGCAAAGTGGGAAGGTCGACAAGCCTATCGTTCTAGTGTAGCCAATAGGACCTAATCGACATGGGCGCGACCGACAAGATGCTTGGCCGACGGTGTTATATAACTGCAAAATTTTAATCTGACACAATATTTTTCTAAATAAAAAAATGCAATATTTTTTAAAAAATATCCCGAACTCGGGCCTTGATGTGTTAAAGAAGTATCATCTGCATCCGGGGAGTTGGTGTGGCGATGCCTCTGAATGAACTATTGCCAACGTAGACTACAACGCGCGCTCGTCCTAAGAGCATCTACAACCGGACCCTCATATCCGTCTCAAACATCCAGATAGACCATCCGTTCATTAACCGGTCATAAAAATTTGACTCAATCGGGTGTCTTAAACGGGTGTCAAGCGCTCAAGTTGTCCGACATCCTTCATATCCAGCTCAAATATGAAGCGGATATGTGAGTGTCCCAACGTGTCCGGACACGTCCGTCACGTCGCTGCGGTGTGAACGTCGCATGGCACCACTCCGACTTGCCGCCCGAGGCCAAATCCGGCTATTTAAGGCGGCTGACGTGCCTCAACCCTAGCACATCCACCTCCTCCCTGTTTGCGATGCCACAAGAGGCCATCCGCCTCCCATCCCCCACTCTCCCACATTGCCCGGCGCTGATACGGTCCGGCGTAAGATCACCACCTACGCGATGATCATGTCGGAGTGCCGGATGCAGATCGAGACGGAGATCCAGGCTAGGCGCGACGCCCGCATCATTGCGAGTCTGCCTCCAGACTCGCCGAAGCGATAGGAGGAGGGAGAGCAGTTGTCAGAGCCAATGGAGGTGACGGGTGTTGGAAATATGCCCTAGAGGCAATAAATAAAGTGTTTATTATTATATTTTCTTGTTCATGATAATCGTTTATTATCCATGCTATAATTGTATTGATTGGAAACACATTACATGTGTGGGTAAATAGACAACACTATGTCCCTAGTATGCCTCTAGTGAACTAGCTCGTTCATCAAATATGGTCAAGGTTTCCTAGCCATTGACATGTGATGTCATTTGATAACGGGATCACATCATTAGTAGAATGATGTGATGGACAAGACCCAAACTACAAACGTAGCATATGATCGTGTCAGTTTATTGCTACTGTTTTCTGCATGTCAAGTATATGTTCCTATGACCATGAGATCATGCAACTCACGGACATCGGAGGAGTGCCTTGTGTGTATCAAACGTCGCAACGTAACTGGGTGACTATAAAGGTGCTCTATAGGTATCTCTGAGGGTGTATGTTGAGTTGGCATGGATCAAGACTGTGATTTGTTACTCCGTGTGACGGAGAGGTATCTCAGGGCCCACTCGGTAATACAACATCACAATAAGCCTTGCAAGCAATGTGACTAAGTGTTAGTCACGGGATTTTGTATTACGGAATGAGTAAAGAGACTTGCCGGTAACGAGGTTGAACTAGGTATGGAGATACTGACAATCGAATCTCGGGCAAGTAACATACCGAAGAACAAAGGGAACATCATACGGGATTAACTGAATCCTTGACATAGAGGTTCGACCGATAAATATTTTCGTAGAATATGTAGGAACCAATATGAGAATCCAGGTCCCGCTATTGGTTATTGACCGTAGAGGTGTCTCGGTCATGTCTACATAGTTCTCGAACCTGCAGGGTCTGCACACTTAAGGTTTGGTGACGATTCGGTAGTATAGAGTTATGTATGGTGATGACCGAAGGTTGTTCGGAGCCCCAGATGAGATCCCGGATGTCATGATGAGCTCCGGAATGGTCCGGAGGTAAAGATTCATATATAGGAAGTCCTGTTTTGGTCGCCGATAAGTTTCGGGCTAATCGATGGTGTATCAGGAGTGCCGATAGTATACCGGGAGACCACCGGGAGGGGTATTTTCGACCCAAGAGGCTTGATGGGCTGTGGGAGAATAAATACCAGCCTTTTGTGGGCTTGTGGAAGTCCCACACAAGGCCCATGTGGCTAGGGATGAAAAGCCCAAAGGGAAAAAGGTGGGAAAAGGCCAAAAAGGAGGAATCCTAGTCCTACTAGAATTGGAGGAGGAGTCCTCCTCTCCTCCCCACTTCGGCCGAACCAAGGAGGCTTGGCCCTTACGCAAAGTCCTCACCTCCCTCCCTCTTATATATACTGGAGGTTTTAGGGTTTTTGCACAGAATTTTTAGCCACGTGCTGCTCGTTCCTCCAGTGCATGGTTTCTCCTCTAGATCGGATTTCTGCAGTGCTTACGCGAAGCCCTACCGGAATAGCTCCACCACCATCGCCGAAGCACCATCATGCTGCCGGAGAACTCTTCTTCCTCTCTGCTCCCTCTGCTGGATCAAGACGGCAGAGATCGTCATCAAGCCGTACGTGTGCTGAACGCGGAGGTGCCATCCGTTCGACGCTAGATCGGAAGGATCGTGATCAAGTTCGCGGGACGGATCGTGATTGGATCACGGGATGGATCGTGATTGGATCGCGGGACGCTCGGCGATTTTAATCGCGAAGACGTTCGACTACACCAACAACGTTTCTTAACGCTTCCCGCTTAGCGATCTACAAGGGTATGTAGATCCACTCTCCCTCTCGTAGATGCTCATCACCATGGATAGGTCTTGCGTGAACGTACGCAAATTTTGTTTCCCGTGCAACGTTCCCCAACAGTGGCATCATGAGCTAGGTCTATGTGTAGATGATATCCCGAGTAGAACACAATGAGTTTGTGGGCGTTGATGCTTAGATTGCTTACTCCCTTGGTCGTTTTTTGGTTTAGCGGTATTGTGAGATGAAGCGGCCGGACCAACATTACTCGTACGCTTACGAGAGACCTGTTCCCTCAACCGCAACTTGTTGCATAGATGGCTTGCGGGTGCCAGTTTCTCTCACTTTAGTTGGATCAGATTCGACAAAGGCAGTCCTTGAGAAGGTTGAAAAGCAACTAGTGTATCACCGTTGTGGTTTTTGCATAGATGAGAATTGTTCTTGCTAGATACCCGTAGCAGGCACGTAAAACATGCAACAACAATTAGAGGACGTCTAACTTGTTTTTGCAGGGTATGTTGTGATGTGATATGGCCAATTACATGATGTGATATATGTGATGTATGAGATGATCATGTGATGTATAGATTACCACGACTTGCATGTCAATGAGCGCGGCAACCGGCAGGAGCGATAGGGTTGTCTTTAATTATTGTATGACCTGCGTGTCAATCATTAAGCGCTATGTAATGCTTTACTTTATCGCTAAATGGTAGCAATAGTAGTAGAAGCATGTTGGGCGCGACAACCCAGATGGCGACACGTTGATGGAGATCATGATGTCGTGCCGGTGATGATGGAGATCATGCCGGTGCTTTCTAGGTGGAGATCAAAAGCACAAGTTCATGGCCATATCATGTCACTTATGATTTGCATGTGATGTTAATCCTTTTATGCACCTTGTTTTGCTTAGGACGGCGGTAGCATTATAAGGTGATCCCTCACTTAAATTTCAAGATGAATTGTGTTCTCCCCGAGTGTGCACCGTTGCGAAAGTTCATCGTGTCGAGACACCATGTGATGATCGGGTGTGATAGACCCTACGTTCACATACAACGGGTGCAAGCCAGTGTTGCACGTGCAGAACACTCGGGTTAAACTTGACGAGCCTAGCATGTACAGACATGGCCTCGGAACACAAGAGACCGAAAGGTCGAACATGAGTCATATAGTAGATATGATCAACATGATGATGGTCACCATTGAAGACACCTCAACTCACGTGATGATCGGACTTGAGTTGGTGAATTTGGATCATGTGACACTCAGATGACCTGAGGGATGTCAATTTGAGTGGGAGCTTTAGTAATTTGATTAACTAAACTCATTATCTTGAACAATAGTCTAAGTAACCTTTGCATATTTATGTTGTAGATCAATGGCTCACGTAGTAGCACCCCTGAATTTTAATGCGTTCCTAGAGAAAGCTAAGTTGAAAGATGATGGAAGTAACTTTGTTGACTGGGCTCGTAATCTGAGGATTATCTTCACGGCTTCCCAGAAATCATATGTCCTTGATGCACCGCTTGGTGACCAACCAGAAGACATGACCTCTGAAGACGTTAAGAACGCTTGGGAGGCACGTACTCGAGATTACTCAATAGTTCAGTGTGCAATATTGTATGGCTTAGAACCGAGACTTCAAAGACGTTTCGAACGTCATGGAGCATATGAGATGTTCCAGGAGTTGAAGTTTATCTTTCAGAAGAATGCCCGGATCGAGAGGTGTGAGACCTCCGATAAGTTCTATGCTTGCAAAATGGAGGAGAACGGGGCTATCAGTGAGCATATACTCAGAATGTCTGGGTATTCAACTCGTCTAGCGGAGTTGGGAATTACCCTTCCACCAGAGGCGATCACTGACAGAGTTCTTCAATCACTGCCACCTTGTTACAAGAGCTTTGTGATAAACTATAACATGCACGGGATGAACAAGTCAGTCGCCGAGCTGTTTCCGATGCTAAAAGTCGCTGAGTCTGAAATCCAGAAAGAACATGAAGTGTTGATGGTCAATAAAACCACTAGTTTCAAGAAGAAAGGCAAGGGCAAGGGCAAGAAGGGTAAAACCAAGAAGGATGGCAAAGCAGTTGCTACTCCTGAAAAGAAGCCTAAGCATGGACCTAAGCCAGAAACTGAGTGCTTTCATTGCAAGGGAATTGGTCACTGGAAGCGGAACTACCCCAAGTACCTGGCTGACAAGAAGGCGGCCAACGACAAACAAGGTATATGTGATATACATGTTATTTATTTGTACCTTACTAGCTCTCATTGTAGTGCCTGGGTATTTGATACCGGTTCGGTTGCTCACATTTGCAACTCAAAATAGGAACTACGGAATAGATGAAGGCTGGCAAAGGATGAAGTGACGATGCGCGTGGGAAATGGTTCCAAGGTTGATGTGATCGCCATCGGCACGCTCTCTCTTCGATTACCATCGGGATTAGTGATGAACCTGAATAATTGTTATTTAGTGCCTGCATTAAGCATGAACATTATATCTGGATCTTGTTTATTGCGAGACGGTTACTCATTTAAATCAGAGAATAAAGGTTGTTCTATTTATATGAGTAATATCTTTTATGGTCATGCACCCAATGTGAAGGGTTTATTCATATTGAATCTTGATAGTGATGATACACATGTTCATAACATTGATGCCAAAAGATGTAGAGTTGATAATGATAGTACCACTTTCTTGTGGCATTGCCGTTTAGGTCATATTGGTGTAAAACGCATTAGGAAGCTCCATGCTGATGGACTTTTGGAGTCACTTGATTTTGAATCACTTGATACATGTCACTACTGGAATCAGACAATTTGCCGTCTGCCAGCTCTTTGTCGTCCGCTAGCGGACGACAAAGAGGCTCTTTGTCGTCTGTCTTTCCAAAGCAGACGGCAAAGAACCAACTGATGGCAAAGAGGGTCTTTGCCATCTGCACTTCTTTGCCGTCTGCTGGCATACGGCAAAGAGTTCTTTGCCGTCTGCCAGCGGATGGCAAAGACCAGAGTGGGCCCCACGGGGTATGGCACTGGCTAGGTCAATCTGCCACTTCTTTGCCGTCTGCCGGCGGATGGCAAAGATTTCTTTGTCGTCCGCTAGCGGACGGCAAAGAGGTGAGGAGGGCCCACAATGGCACGATCGGGGGCGGACTAACGGTTACCCTCTTTGCCGTCTGCTGGCAGACGGCAAAGAAGTGAACTCAAGTTTCGGCCCCATGCGCCTCCCGCGCCTCTCTCTCACACATCTCTCTCCCTCTCTCTCTCTCAGCGCCGCCGCCCAGCCCTCCCCCCGCCGCCCCCTCCCCGCGGCCCTCCTCCACCTCCTCATCCCCGACGCCCCCGACGCCTCCCCGCGGCCCTCCTCCACCTCCTCATCCCCGACGCACCCACCGCGGAGCCAGGCCGCGACGCCGCCCACCGCCTCCTCGCGGCCCTCCTCATGCCCGACGCCCCTGCGCCCACTGCCCTGCCGCTCCGCCGCCCCTGCCCCACCGCCCTGCCCCGACGACCGAGCTCCGCCCCTCCCCCTTCGCCGCCCCGTGCCGCCGCCTTGACCCCCCTCCGGTGAGCTCCACCCTCCCCCCTTTTTTCTATTTTTATTAGTTCATATTAGTTAGTTTATATTGGTTAGGTATTTGTTCTTAGTTAGTTCATATTAGTTCATATTTTTTCATATTAATTTATATTAGTTAGTTATTAGTTCTTAGTTAGTTAGTTCATATTTTTTTTCCAGTTTATTAGTTCATATTGTTAGTTTATTAGTTATAGTTAGTTCATATTAGTTATAGAAAAGAAGAAAAGAAAAAACAAGAAAAAAGAAGAAGAGAAGAAGAAAGAAAAAAAAAATAAAAAAAAAAAAAAAAAAAAAAAAAATATAAAAAAGGGAAAGGAACAAAAAAAAATAAGAAGAAAGAAGAAGAGGAGGAGAAGAAAAAAGAAAGAAGAAGAAGAAGAAAAAAAAGAGGAGGAGGAGGAGAAGAAAAAAAAAGAAAGAAGAAGAAGAAGAAAGAGAGGAGAAGGAGGAGAAGAAGAAGAAAAAAGAAAGAAAGAAAAAGGAAAAGAGAAGAAGAGGAGGAGGAGGAGGATGAGAAAAAAGAAAGAAGAGGAAGAAGAAGAAAAAAAAGAGGAGAGGAGGAGAGAAGAAGAAGAGGAAAAAGGAAAAAAGGAGGAGAAGAAGAAGAAGAAGAAGGAAGAAAAGGAAGAAAAATGAAGAAAAGAAGAGGAGGAAGGAGAAGAAGAAAAAGAAGAAAGGAGAGGAGGAGGAGGAGAAGAAAAGAAGAAAAAGAAGAAGGAGAATAAGAAGAAGAAGAGGAGGAGGAGGAGGAGGGGTGCGTCGGCGCCGACGTAACCCGACACGGCACCCCGTACCACGACATAGCACCCCGAACCCGACACGACACCCCCTACACCCCTACCCCGACACGACACCCCGACACCCCGACACGGCACCCCCCACCACGACACAGCACCCCCACCCCCACACGGCACCCCCGACACCCCGACCCCAACACGACACCCCGACCCCGACCCCGGCCCCCACCCGACACCCCCATACGACACCCCGACACGGCACACCGACCCCGACACCCCGAGACCCCGACACAACACCCCGACCCCGACACCCCGACATGGCACCCCCGACCACGACACAGCACCCCGACCCCGACACGACACCCCCTACACCCCGTCCCCGACCCGACACCCCGACACCCCGACATGGCACCCCCAACCACGACACAGCACCCCGACCCCGACACGACAAGCCCGACACCCTGGCCCCGACACGCCGACCCCACCTCATATATTTGTGAATTATGAGTTAGCTAGGTCATATATTTTTCTATTTTGTTATACAGAACATCATATTTATGCTGATCAGGTGGATTTAAATATGCAGTTGTTTCGTCGCTACGAGGGTCTGGTGTTCGACGACCTCCCCGTGCGTTCGACGAGCTTCGCCCCTGCATTCGTGGGTGAGCACAAATTACATCTCCTCCTGCACCCTTCATTTCCTCTGTTCTGGTATTCGTGCCGATGAAACTTGCTAGCTATAGGTGTCTTGAATCATCAGTATGCGTAACCACTATGCGTCTCCCGTTCAAAAGGGTTACATCTATAAATATGCATTCATTAGCATACCTATAATCGTGATTCTTTCGAATTGTCCAACGTTATCCATGGATAGCCCAAGTATGTGTAGATTGGGTTCGTTTTCCCGTATGCTCTGCTCTGGATCCGATGCACAATTTCGTCAGTGCCTCCTTGTTGTTCTCCGGGTACACATCCTCTCTGCTTATTGTCGAGACGTGTATCAAGAGAACAACGGGGAGGTGCTGCCGAAATTGTGCGTCGGATCCGGAGCGGAGCATGGGAAAACGAACCCAATCTACACATACTCGGGTGGGATTAGGACCTATCTTTACCTACTAGCGCCTCGGGATGCATCGCCGTAATGAAACTGACAAACTCTATTAACTGATGAATATGGTTTGCTGAATTATGTATATATTTTGTGTGTGTCCAGTCGCTAGGCAGGATGAGTGATCGTGGGTGGATGTACACCGGTCACACTAGTCAGAAAGACATGACCCGTGAATGGTTAACAAAAACCAAGGAGTTTGTGAGAGTCGCATTTGCAAATGGACAGAAAACAACCTGGTGCCCTTGTGTCGATTGCGACAACTATAAGAAGAAGTCAGAGTTTGAAATGATCAAACACCTGCAGAAGTGGGGTTTTACGCCTAATTATACGGTCTGGACATTTCATGGTGAGTCTGCCCAACGTGCCAGAGCTGAGGTGCTTCGTCGTCGCACCGACGAGCATGGTACCGGGATCGAAGACATGGTGCAAGACTTTGATGATGCTCGGGATTCAGACGATGAGATGGAGGAATCTGCAAAGGCCTTTTATGAAATATTGGAGTCTTCAAAACGTCCTCTCCACGAGCACACTAAGCTTTGTCAGCTGGATGCCATCGCGCAAGTAATGACTCTAAAGGCTCAGTTCAACCTGGGCAGAGAATGCTACGACGCGATTATGACGATATTTGGATGCTTTCTACCCAAAGGCCATGTATTGCCACCAAACCTGTACCAGTCGGACAAAATCCTGCATGCGCTTAAGATGCCCTATGAGAAGATAGATGCCTGTGAGAATGAATGTGCCTTATTTAGGCTTCAGTATGCGGGCTTGAACTATTGCCCCATTTGCAATGCTTCCAGGTATGTTCTGGTAGACAACGGTACGGGTGAGAAGAGTCAGACCAAAATCCCCATTAATGTTCTTCAGTATCTGCCAATCATACCAAGACTTCAACGGCTTTTCATGGTCGAAGAGACGGCTAGACAGATGACGTGGCATAAATTGGGCAAAAGAACAGAACTGGATGCAGATGGGAATCCGATGTTGAGACACACTTCGGACGCTTTTACGTGGAAGCACTTCGATGCATTACATAAGGATAAAGCGGCAGAACCAAGGCATCCTCGAGTTGCCATCAGCACGGATGGGTTCAATGTGTATGGTATGACGGTAGCACAATACAGTTGTTGGCCTGTATTTTTCATTCCACTCAATCTCCCCCCGGAGAGATTATGAAAAGAAAGAACATTTTCCTGACCCTGATAATTCCAGGGCCGAAATATCCGGGGAAGATTATGAATGTGTACATGCAACCGCTTAAGGATGAATTGCAAGAAGCCTGGGATAATGGGATTAAGACATACGACGCCGCTACAAAAAAGAACTTCAAAATGCATGTGTGGTACATGTACTCGATGCATGTGTAGGAGATATGCCCTAGAGGCAATAATAAATGTTATTGATTATCTCCCTGTTCATAATTAGGTTTATGTTCCATGCTATAACAGCTATGGTTCTCGAGTCTACAATAACCACGAGGCTTGAAGGAAGACTCATATGCACGTGTGGAATAATAAACGGTAAATTGTATTCCTAGTCTGGCCTCTAAGACTGACTCAAGTATTGTATGATGATCCTGTTTTCCTGATCATGGGCATGGCTATGCCGGCAATTTTGAGGGCACAATGTTAGAAGAACATTTGTGTTGAGTCGACCCGAATTGATGTTATGCTATGAGATACATTCGTCATAAGTTAATGGTTAATAACACAGAGAAGTTAATGTTTGCATAATTCCTTAGACCATGAGAGTATCGAGTTTCTTCATGCTTGCTTCATGAACTTTGGGGTTTGTTAAACGTCATCCGTAAATGGGTGGCTATTACGGCGGCTTACGGGTTCATGGAAAAGTATGTCAAGTAACTTGATAGCTCAAGATTGGGATTTGCTCCTCCGACAATGGAGAGATATCTCTGGGCCCTCTCGGTGTTACGGTATCCATCATCGTCTGGCCAGACACTTTGTGATTTGATCACGGGGATGCCGGAACACGGGAACGAGAAAAGAGAACAATACCGGTAACGAGGTAACTGGCATAGTGGACAAGTTATTGATCCACGGGGATGCCAACATGTCTCACCTCGGGTATTTGTAACATATCACGAAGCAACAGGAATAGCACACGACAACTGGAGGTTCACTCGAATATTCATTCGTGTGGGTATAGGGGTCAATATGGGTGTCCACGGCTCCGATGTTGATCATTGATCGGAAGGGGTTCCGGGTCATGTCTATACTTCACCGAACCTATAGGGTCACATGCTTAAGGGTCATCTATCTGCTGAATACTAGACAATGAGTCCAAGAGAAAGTCACTGAAATAGTTTCGGAGACAGCGGAAAAGTTCCGGAGAGAACACCGAAAAAGTTTCGATAAAACCGAAAAGTTGTTTCGGATAAACCATTGATACAAAAAGGTTTTGGCAAGCACCGGGAATGTTTTGGAGGTTGCCAGAATGGTCTGGTAATTTCTGGAATTTTTCGGAGAAAAAAACGGAAAAAAATCGGAGCTGCCGGAATTGTTTACCAGGTAAACAAAGATGGTTTTAAATTAAACCACCATACCAGAAATGTTCCAGAGCGTGTCCAGATAATTTTAGAAGGTGTCGGAAATGTTCTGGGACCTTCTAGAATTTTTCCGAAGTAATAGTCGCGGAAAACATCTTGTCCCAGCGTGAGGGGACAAGATCCCACGTTTCGTGGGGCTGTTTTGGGGCGCCTCCCTTTTGGGGGGCAGCCCCTTGTGGCTGGACAAAAGGTGTTGGGGGCCCCCATGGTGGGGGCAGCCTCCACAAATGGTGGAGAGTGTTGGGAGGAAGGTGGGGGCCCATGGGGGCACACCATGGACAAGGGAACATGTTTTCTCCATGTTTGGTGGGAACATGCTTCCTTGTTTTGTGGGTGCTTGTCATGTGGCTGAAATTTCAGCCACCACCACCCCCTCCTTCCCCTACAAAATGAGGTGGAGAGGAGCTCTCCGTCCCCACTCCAACTCCCATACACATGCCATGCATTATCTGGCTTCTTCTCTCCCTCCCACGAAAAGAGTTTCGTAGAGCCGAAAGGCTGTCTGGGTTCCGGTGGGAACTAGTTCTGGACGGCAAAGCCCTGCCGGATAGATGACACCGTATGTGTGCAACTCTGTAGAGAGATCGTAGTTTTGGTCTTAGTTCGAGAGTGCCTCCCGAAGGGCTGTCCGTGTGACCATCCGAGTTTTGGAGGTCCTCCCGAAGGGCTGTCCGAGTGACTGTCCAAGTTTCGGAGGTCCTCCCGAAGGGCTGTCCGCGACACCATCCGGGGGACTGTCCGACCGCCTCCCGGAGGGCTGTCCGCGGGGCAGATGAGGGTATACATCCTCGCGGTTTGGAGGTTGTAAAATCCTAGCTACGGGGATCTGCACCGCCGTTCGCCATCGACTCTACTTCCGCTGCGCTACGAGTCGGTAACGAAAATGATCAAACCTTGTATGCAGTCTCCATAGTGGTCCTGGGCTGGTGCGTAGGTCGGAATTTTTTTGTTTTCTGCTACGTTACCCTACAGTGGCATCAAGAGCCGTGCTATGCGTAGATGCAGGTTGTGATCTAGAATACATAGAGATGTATGGGTGTTGCACAATATAATTAGGTAGTAGATGAGATCTATTGCTGAAAATTATTTGTGCGGGTAGCATATGAAATCTGTTACCCGATGTTCCTTTTGCTTCCCCTAAATTTGCATAGTCCTGAACTTGATGGAATGGTCGAATCTCACAAAGTTCTGGCAATCTGCGATCCTTTCATGCTGCTCCTAAGTAGGCTGATTGATAGATCAACGAAGTGCTAACAGTTCTTTGGGTTCCACCATAGTTGAGAAAGATGGATGTTTCCCAGACGAAAGGGCAATGAAGATGTGATCTGCACGGGGGTCACGCGTATGACGAAGTTTAGTATGGGGCTCGAGATTTTATTATCTCGTGTTTTATACACCCTCGAAAGTTAATCTAGCAACTTGAATTATCATACTTGATGATGGACGTTGGTAGATTCGGTTTGTTTCAAAACCTTAGAAGCCACGTAAAACAAGTTTTTTGCATGAACCGATTAGAGGCGTCTAACTTGGTTTTGTAGGATGGTTTGCATGTGCATATGATGTGGTATAGCAATGCTCATATTAATTTGATTATGTATGAGATGACTATATGATGTAATATTAACATGACCTGCGTGTCATGATTCGGCACGATGGCTGGAGCCATATGATTGTCACTTTAATGACCTGCATGTCAACCTTAAGTAATGCACTTATTTTATTAGCTATAGATATAGCAATATTATATGGTGCATCGACAAGGTGGTGGCAATCTTCACGAAGGTGAACACCGACGCGAATGCCGAAGACGAAGGAATGAAAGACTTCTCCGTTAGAAAGGGCTATACCATATCATGCTATTATGAATTGCCTGAGATGTTTATCCCTCTTGATGCACCCTTCTTGATTGCGCGGTAGTCACTTTTTATTAGGGTGACCTCTTACAAAATATCAAGTAGTTAGTGTTCTCCCAAGTGTAGCACCGTCACGACACCTATCTCTTCGGGGTATCACATGGTTACATGGGTACGAACGATTAGAGAAGTGTGAGGCGGGTGAGTTGAGACCTTGCAGCGAGATCACTTGGTTGTCTTGACGTTCAGGAATGAAAGTCATGAGCTCGGAACACACGGATCGAAATATGAACAAGAGTCACATAGAGATGTGATTGGCAAGTTGGCCTACCAATTGAAATTCTCGTCACTTGAGATGGTTACATCCTTGACGTTGAATTGAAAGTTGGGTCTTGCATCACTCAAAATCAATTATGAGAGATATTGATTTGAGTGGGAGCGCACTATAGAATTAACTTTTTTAATTCTCAGTCCAATTAATTTTGAACAATGTCTAAGTGTGATTTGCATAATAGTTGTAGAATAATGGTTCGCGTTTCCACCTTCCCTATTAAAATTGAATAGCTGTTAAATATCTGAACTTTACTGTTGGTAACGTAATGTGAGGATTGTCCTCAAGAGTGCCGAGAAGGACTTTGTCCTATCGCATGCTTTTGGTATTCTCCCGCTAATGCTATGGATCATGTGACTCTCGTCCTTCGATCCAAAATCTAGAAATCCTTTTCAGTCAAAGTGCAATATGTTTGCTTCCATGAGACCTGAACTTTGAAAGTTTGGATAGTTATGTGATATTCATGGAATCTGAAAATCATTTTCAGAGACAGACAAAGGCTAAAAGATATGAGATATCCAAAGCAATGTTTGTTTGCAAACTACTAGTAAAGAAGTTTACTATGCATTAGACTGATAAGAGAGGGATCCAGGAGAACGCCTGTCATATGATGAAAGGTGAATAAAACAACAACTTAAAGAAAAAGGAAGTGTTCGAAGGGTGTTAGTGAGACTTTCACGCCTAGGAAGTCCAGGGCTAACGCCACTCTTAAGTTGGATGCTTCTTCTGAGAGTAGGAGAAACACTGAAAAGTTAAGCTGTTAGAAGTATAATGGCAAAAGGAAAGAAGACTGGAATATCCAGCTCATGTATGAATGTCATACAAAGTTTTTGATGTATAGAAGGCTGGTCAAAGATATAGTTCTTGGGAATTATGGTTAAACATGTTAATCACTAATTCTTGGGTATTGTGAGTTAATCACAAAGATACCCGTTCGATTGCATTCTGTTGCAACTCGATGTAAGAACTACTATGGCCTGAAAGACTAGCCAGGGATGAGATTTAGATACACGCAGGGAACATAGTAAATGTTACTATGCCTTCCATCGGTGTATTCCCTATGTATTAAGTTTCATAATTCAGTTTAGAGTTTCACACTCTAGCCCTTTGCATAAGGTATCTTGCAAGAAGGTTGTTCATAAGAAAACTTTTCATGTTCAGTGTTATGAATAACATAAGAGCCATACTTTCATTATGAATGAGACATATGTTATGAATATTGATAATATTACATTACCTCTGGGTTTACTTTTATAATTCATTTTAGAGTTTCATACACTCTAGCCCATTGCACAATGTTTGTTGCAAAAGAGTTGTTCATAAAAACAACAATTGTTGTTCAGTATTATGAATAACATGAAGGGCCATGCTTCCATCCTAGATGGGATGTATGTTACGAATATTGATGGAAATATGATACATCCATAACACTGACGCTAAATGTCGCATGACTAAAAGAATACCACATATGTGTGGCACTGTATTTGGTCACATTGGAGAAACCCGCATGGAAAATTCCATTATGATGGATTTTGAAGTCGTTTGATTTTGAATCATCTGACACTTGCAACTTTCCTCCAAAACAGGTGAACTAACTAAAATACCGTTCATAGGCCATAAGGAACGAGCAAAGAACTTATTGGTGATCATACATTTGATGTATGTAGTCCGATAAATGTTGTTGCAAACAGTGGATTTGTCTACCTTAAAAAATTGACTCAAGTAGATATATGGATATTTACTTGATGAGACGTAAGTCTGGATCTTTTGAAATCATTCGAAAGGTTTTCAAAAATAAAGTAGAAGTTATTGTACCAAGAAAATTATGTTTTTGCAATTTGATTGCGGAAAGGAATATTTGAGTTACAAGTTTAGGAATGTCTGATGAGTTGTGAAAAAGGTTTCATAACTTGCACCTCCCGGAACACCATAGCAAGTGGAAAGTCCTTGAAGATGTAATCAGACCATTTATGACATGGTAAGATCAAATATGACATAAATAGATTTGCCATTATCCCTTTTATAGAGTGATGCTTTAGAGACTACGACTTTTACACTGAAAAGAGATCCATCAGGTCTGTTGAAGCCATGGTATGGTATGCCCAACCATGTTATATCTTTTTTTAACATTTGGAATATGGGGTTGTGTAAAAGGTTACAAACCTATCCAAATCAGACAAGTGCTACTTTGTATGGTTATCCCAAGTCATTGGGTATTCCCCCACCACTATACCGAGGCAAAGGGTTTTGCCACAAAACGGTATGCTTTTAAAGAGAATAGTTCTTACAAAAGGTGAGTGGGAGGACAACGCAACTCGACGAGATAACCAGTATCTTCGTCATCAGTTCAAAGGAAAGAAACCCTGGAAATGATTCTGTTGTTTCCTACTACGGCTGATACGGAAGTCTCTACAATAAAATGTATGGACTTTGGTCGAACGTGCAGCTGAACCACATAGGCAAAGCTCGTGCAAACCTATTAGGTCCGCAAACGAGATATTGTTGTTAGACAACAGTATACCTACAATATCAAGGAAGCGCTGATGGGCCCTGACTCCAGGATTGGTTAAATGCCAATACAATCCGAAATAGTTTCCATATAAGTGATTCAAGATTAAAACCTTGATACACCTTTCAGAGGACTTAGAGTCTAACGAATATTTATGGAACTAAAAACTGATACGGATAAAAATGTTTTATCCATAAAGCTCGACTTGTTGAAATAACAAGTTCAAGGAGTTGACTACGATGAGGTTGTTTCACCGTAGCGATGCTTAAGGTCGGTTCGGGTTGAACTAGCAATTAATACATATATCAATCATGAGATATGAAACCTGGATGAAAAAAGGATTTCCATCTGATGGAAATGAAACCTAGGACTTGTATGTGATACAGTCCAAAGTAATTTGTTGATCCAGAGGATGCTAGTAAGTATGCAAACTTCAGAGTTCCAGCAATGGATAGAAGAGAGCAAAATGGAATTGGAATCTTCGTGGTTTGATGAAATGGTCAAAAGGGTTTTTGACTTCATCAATGGTAACGAAGATGCTTGTGATTCAAGAAAGTAGGTGGGAGCATAATAATATTTCTAAAAATGTTGTGTGCTTGACACATTGTTAATTGGAAATAAATTTCTTGACACGAATTAGGACTTCATTTGAAAATAGTTTTTCGATGAAGTGCTTAGGCTAAATAGCCTCCATATTAGGCATGATGATCTATGGAGATAGATTTACCTAATGGGGCTAAGCAATGAATACATATTTACAAGGTGCTAAAACCTTTTAGCATTCAAAAACGCCAAGGAGTGATTCTTGCCGAAGTCACATGGAAAGAGTTTTTGCAAGACTCAGTGTCCCAAAACACTAACGAGTAAAATACATGATGGAGATTCCACACACTCTAGTGTTTGGATTAATCATGTATTCCATGGTATGTAAAAACAACCAGATATGTCGATACTCCCAAGTTGTTGCGAGTATAGATACCAAAGTGATCAAAGCACTGATCATGGGACAACAGTGAAAGATGTCATTAAGTACTAGAGTAGTGGTGATGACATGTTTTCTCGCAAGCAGAGATTATGAAGTGCTCGTTGTAAGTAATTACATTGATACAGTCTCAATCAATGCTCCATGCGATTTTCGATTTAAGTTAAGGGTTTTGTGTAATACACAATATGGTGGCACGGTAGTTGGAAATTGTTCCAAACAAGATACTATGGCGAATTCTATAACAAAGGCTAAGTATGTTGATGCTTTGGAAGCGTAAAGAAGTTGTTGAATCATATAGTTCATTCATGAACTTAGTATGGTTCCAAGATGGCTTTGGTCTATGAGACACTATTGCAGATAGTTGCTCCATAGCTTAGTCTGAGGAATCAGGTTTCGACCAATGATTCACACATATGCAAAGCCAAGTTCACACAAAATACAAATTTTGTGATAGCGTGAAAACGCGAGGATATGCAAAGTTACACACGGAGCTGAAGTTGTCAGATTCGTTGGACATCAGGCTATACCACAAGTGAAGCATATTTTACACCACTATGCCATAGGTGTAAAGTGCATTAGCATTGACTAGATTATTGACTCTAGTGAAAGTGGGAGTATGAAGGAGATATGCCCTAGAGGCAATAATAAATGTTATTGATTATCTCCTTGTTCATAATTAGGTTTATGTTCCATGCTATAACTGCTATGGTTCTCGAGTCTACAATAACCACGAGGCTTGAAGGAAGACTCATATGCATGTGTGGAATAATAAACGGTAAATTGTATTCCTAGTCTGGCCTCTAAGACTGGCTCAAGTATTGTATGATGATCTTGTTTTCCTGATCATGGGCATGGCTATGCCGGCAATTTTGAGGGCACAATGTTAAAAGAACATTTGTGTTGAGTCGGCCCGAAATGATGTTATGCTATGAGATACATTCGTCATAAGTTAATGGTTAATAACACAGAGAAGTTAATGTTTGCATAATTCCTTAGACCATGAGAGTATCGAGTTTCTTCATGCTTGCTTCATGAACTTTGGGGTTTGTTAAACGTCATCCGTAAATGGGTGGCTATTACGGCGGCTTACGGGTTCATGGAAAAGTATGTCAAGTAACTTGATAGCTCAAGATTGGGATTTGCTCCTCCGATGATGGAGAGATATCTCTGGGCCGTCTCGGTGTTACGATATCCATCATCATCTGGCCTGACACTTTGTGATTTGATCACGGGGATGTCGGAACACGGGAACGAGAAAAGACTACAATACCGGTAACAAGGTAACTGGCATAGTGGACAAGTTTTCGATCCACGGGGATGCCAACATGTCTCACCTCGGGTATTTGTAACATATCGCGAAGCAACAGGAATAGCACACGACAACAGGAGGTTCACTCGAATATTCATTCGTGTGGGTATAGGGGTCAATATGGGTGTCCATGGCTCCGATGTTGATCATTGATCGGAAGGGGTTCCGGGTCATGTCTATACTTCGCCGAACCTATAGGGTCACACGCTTAAGGGTCATCTATCTGCTGAATACTAGACAATGAGTCCAAGAGAAAGTCACTGAAATAGTTTCGGAGACAGCGGAAAAGTTCCGGAGAGAACATCGAAAAAGTTTCGGTAAAACCGAAAAGTTGTTTCGGATAAAACCATTGATACAAAAAGGTTCGGCAAGCACCGGGAATGTTTTGGAGGTTGCCAGAACGGTCTGGTAATTTCTGGAATTTTTCAAAGAAAAAAACGGAAAAGGTTTCCGGAGCTGCCGGAATTGTTTACCAGGTAAACGAAGATGGTTTTAAATTAAACTACCATACCGGAAATGTTCCAGAGCATGTCCACATAATTTTAGAGGGTGCCAAAAATGTTCTGGGACCTTCCAGAGTTTTTCCGAAGTAATAGTCGCGGAAAACATCTTGTCCCAGCGTGAGGGGACAAGATCCCACGTTTCGTGGGGCTATTTTGGGGTGCCTCCCTTTTGGGGGGCAGCCCCTTGTGGCTGGACAAAAGGTGCTGGGGGGGCCCCATGGTGGGGGCAGCCTCCACAAATGGTGGAGAGTGTTGGGAGGAAGGTGGGGCCCCATGGGGGAACACCATGGACAAGGGAACATGTTTTCTCCATGTTTGGTGGGAACATGCTTCCTTGTTTTGTGGGTGCTTGTCATGTGGCTGAAATTTCAGCCACCACCACCCCCTCCTTCCCCTATAAAAGGAGGTGCAGAGGAGCTCTCCATCCCCACTCGAACTCTCATACACATGCCATGCATTATCTGGCTTCTTCTCTCCCTCCCACGAAAAGAATTTCGTAGAGCCGAAAGGCTGTGTGGATTCCGGTGGGAACTAGTTCTGGACGGCGAAGCCCTACCGGATAGATGACACCGTATGTGTGCAACTCTGTAGAGAGATCGTAGTTTCGGTCTTAGTTCAAGAGTGCCTCCCGAAGGGCTGTCCGTGTTACCGTCCGAGTTTTGGAGGTCCTCCTGAAGGGCTGTCCGAGTGACAGTCCAAGTTTCGGAGGTCCTCCCGAAGGGCTGCCTGCGACCCATCCGGGGGACTGTCCGACTGCCTCCCGGAGGGCTGTCCGCGAGGCAGATGGGGGTATACATCCTCGCGGTTGGGAGGTTGTAAAATCCTAGCTGCGGGGATCTGCACCGCCGTTCGTCATCGATTCTACTTCCGCTGCGCTACGAGTCGGTAACGAAAATGATCAAACCTTGTATGCACTCTCCATAGTGGTCCTGGGCTGGTGCGTAGGTCGGAAATTTTTGGTTTTCTACTACGTTACCCTACAGCATGACTTGCCGGCGTAGGCGCTATTCATTGGCTGGTGTGTGCATGGAAGGTTTCCGTGCCCCACATGCAAGGCAGCTCTTCAGTTCCGTCCGCTGGAGGCGGGTCACAAGTTTTCTTGCTTCGACATGCATAGACAGTTCCTAGATCCTGACCATAAGTTCAGAAAAGACAAGAAGAATTTCATCAAAGGTAGAGTTGTCAAAAACATTGCACCACCTGCGTTGACAGGCCAACAGATCCTGGATCAGATAAACGCTCTCGAGCCGGATCCAAATCATCCATGGAATTTCAAATGGTATAATACGGAACACGCCTGGACTCACAAGATATGTTTGTGGGATCTGCCTTACTTCAAAGACCTCCTTTGCCCACACAACATCGACGTGATGCACACTGAAAAAGAATGTCGCGGAGGCCCTTTTTGGTACATTGTTCGGCATAGAGGGGAAGTCGAAGGATAATCCTAAGGCTAGAGTCGACCAGGAGGCTCTATGTGATAGACCGTTACAAAAAATTCGACAACCGAAAGGAAAGAAGAACTGGAGGTAGCCAAAGGCATGGTTCAAAGGCCAGCTATGAGGGAAATGATCTTGTGGGTGAAAATATAGTTGATGTTCCCCGATGGGTATGCAGCGAATCTAAAAATGGGAGCGAGTCTTGAAATATTGAAAATATTTGGTCTCAAGAGTCATGATTGGCACATATGGCTTGAGCAGGTAATGTCGGTGATGTTGCGTGGCTTTATCCCTGAGGATGAATGGCTAGTACTGGCAGAGCTAAGCTATTTCTTCCGTGCTCTTTGTGTGAAAGAACTATCGCCTGACGTGCTAGACGAACTAGAAGAGTTGGCACCGGAGTTGATCTGCAAGTTAGAAAATATCTTTCCACCGGGCTTCTTTAATCCAATGCAGCATTTGATTTTGCTTCTCCTGACCGAAGCAAGATTGGGGGGCCCCGTGCAAAATCATTGGTGCTTCTCAACTAAGAGGATGCAGAAGATGCTTTGAGCAAAATGTCAAAATAAACATAGAGTTGAAGCATCGATGGCCGAGGCATTCATTATTGAGGAGGCGGCAAACTTTGTGACAGCTCACTACACAGCCCAGAATCATCATTTGCATAATCCGAAGCCTCGGTACAATGATGGCGACCGTGAAAAAGGTCGATCCAACCTCAGCATATTCAAAGGGAAGCTCGCACTAGCCGGTGCTTCGAAATCAATAGGGTTGGATGTCAAAGAATGGTGGACCATTTCATTGTATATCCTCAACAACCTATCAGAAGTGCGGCCGTACATCGAGTAAGTTCTCGATACATTGTTTCGCAACTTCTAATTCCTTTGAAATGCTCTTATTTCTGGATATGTGATACAGTCGATACGTCGCCAAATTCTCGGCTGGAGCGGTGATCCAAAAGGATTCCATCGAAGAGTATGAGCTTCTGGCAAAGCATGCAGGCGGCTATCCCGGTTTCATCTCTTGGTTCAAGCAAAAAGTAATTTCCATTAATTAGATGATTTCATTTCTTCGCCTAGTTTGCGGCTAATGCAACAATCCTTTGGTATTAAACTTGTAGGCTAATGCAGAGTCTATGGACTCCGAATTGAGACAAGTCGCTAATGGTTTTGACTTTAAGGCCCGTTCATTTGACAAATATGACATCAATGGGTATCGCTTTTGTACTTTTGGCAAAGAGCTATCTATGGCCGACCGAAAGACTACAAATTGTTGTGTCTCCGCTGTCGGCGAAGGAGGGGTCGAGTATTATGGAAGAGTTGAAGCAGTTTATGAACTTACATTCTTTGGTGAAAACCCACCAAACGTCGTAGTCTTCAAATGTTATTGGTTCCAGCCGAAGGAGACTAGAAGGACTCATGAACATATAGGGCTAGTCGAAATCAAACAAAGCACCCATTTGGATGTTCCTTATGTCTATATTACGGCTCAATAGGCGGCCCAAGTTTTCTATCTACCATGGGCCTGCCAAACGGATCCAAATTTGAAAGGTTGGGATGTCATTTATGATGTGCTGCCACATTTTAGACCACCTCCCCTCAATGAAGATGATTATGAACCTCACATTAACCCAGACACATATGAAGGAGAATTCTTCCAAGAAACATGTGTTTCCAAAAAACGCTTCAAGAACCGCTCTACTTCACCCCAGAACATTGAGGTCGACGGCGACAGTGAACCCGACTTCACCCCTGAGCAGGAACAAGAAGAGACGGAAGAAGAAGAGGTTACTGCTGCGGATGACGTGACAATGCTTGAACGATTACATAGAGGCCTTCCACATGTTGATGCATTTATTGATGATGTTGATGAGCACGTCATTACTGATAGTGATGATGATTATGCATTTATTGATCCCGGAGCATATATAGACGATGAAGACTAATATTAGTAATGTGAGGTATTCAATTATTATTATGTACATATATATTATTAATTAGTTCATGTTATTAGGTATTCAATTTTTTTTATGTTGAACTAATTTCGTTTACTCCTTGTCATTGCAGGTGTTGACAGATGGTGGGCGGGGCTCAAGAGCGCTCTAAGCCTCCTTCCTCGGCGCATACTGGGAGGGGTGCTATTATTCCACCCCAGCAACTCCAGAGAGCGCTGGTACACAGCATGCAGACACCGGCGGGCGCTTCTGCTTCGACCGGGAGAGGTCGAGGGAAGACGAAGAGAGGTGCTAGAGGTAGGAAGGCTGTTGCGCCTTCCTCGCCGCCACCCCTAGCTGATTCTCCCGACCACAGGAGTGCTCCGTCTCAGGTGGACGCGTCTGACTTGGACCCGTCTCGGACTCCGGTCCACGAGCCTCGGGTCGACAAGCCTCGGGTCACCGAGCCTTCGTCCCAGGAGACTTCGGTCCCAGAGTCTTCGTCCCAGGAGACTCGGGTCCCAGAGTCTTCGTCCCACGTGACTCCGGAGGCTAGTGGCCATGTTGATGGTGGCGAGGACAATTACTTGTCTGAGGACACCTATAGCGAGGGCGAGCTGGTTGAGGAGGGCAAGAAGGTCTACTAGCGTGGTTGTACAAAGTTGCCTCCCATGCTGACCACCCGCGAGCAGAGGTGGTTGATTGCGCCTAATGGGAGAAGTAAGTGCATTTACTGTTTTTTAACCTTTTGCCTTCATGTTTCTTCAAATTAATATCTAATGTGTTGGCCTTGTCATACTGCAGGGGTTGGAAATACGAGCGTGTTGTCCGTAGGCCCAACCAGGTCCTTGGTGTGCTTCTCCGGCACCACTTCCCAGGGAAGGTCCAGTTGCCCGGTGAGGGTGAGGCTCCATAGGTAGCACTGACCTGGGAGTTGTACAAGGCTGCCCCGGCCCCACCGGAGGAGATGGTCGACGATGTCTTGTGCGAGATGGTGGCTGACATTGTGATCCGTCGCTTTTGGGTAATTTCTCCTTTACAGAATAAAAAATCAACAATAACTAGTGATTGTACTAATCAGTGTCTAATGTGTTGTCTTGTTTGATTGCAGACCTTCTATAGGTGTCTTGAGGAAGACGAGGCGAGAGCGGCTATTGTTCTCGAAGCCGAGTGCAAGCGCCTACTTTAGAACTTACGGCATGAGGCTCGGGTGCAGGCTATTCGAGACTACTATGCCTCGAGTAACATTAAGAGAACCAAGAATAAGTTCCGTAAAAATTATTTGAGTAAGAAGTTTATGAAGGTGATTATCTATTCTTAAGGCCTTGTACTTAGTTTCTTTGATTTGATTCGTAGGCGTAGCGCTGAAATTTCTCTTGTCTAACTTAGGTGCCCCCGAGATGGTGTGCGAATAGGATGGACTGTTGGGAGGCATTGGTGGATGAGTGGTGCTCTCCCGAATGGCTAGCCGAACACAACAAGGCCAAGGAGAAGCGTGCCCAAATGAGAGGTGTGCCACACCATCAAGGGAGCTCCAACCTGTTTGAGTATGGGGATAACTGGGTATGTGGTTTGCTTCATGATTCATGCAATTTCATTCTTCATGCTAGCTTGAGCCCTTAACTAATATTTTGTTCACCTCTTTTAGGCACGAGAAAACAAGAAGGAGGTGCCACCTCTGTTCGACCTCTATGCCATGGCCCATACTGCCTCGTACAAGAAGGCCAAGGCATTCTCTGAGGATGACCTCGATCATCCAGAGAGCTTCAGCAACATCTCCTCCCACAACAAGCTCGTGAGGTACAGAGATGAGGGGAAGGCGAGGAAAGCGGAGGACTTCAACCCGAGCCAGAGTCCTTTTGATCCAGAGCTCGTGATGATATCTGGTGGTGGGAGGCCCCATGGCTCGATAGCCATTGGGGATGGACTGATACGTTGTCCTAGAACTCTCGTAGAGATCAAGAAGTGCCAGACGAGCTTTGATCCTGAGATAAGGCCTCGTCCACGGCCAATGGAGCTCGCCATTGAGGCTAGGGCCCAGGAGCTTCTGGCAGAGGCAAATAGGCAGGCGGTGCAGAGGGAGAGGGACATGGAGGAGAGGACGACTAGGCTGTTGGAGGAGGAGAGGAACCGGAACGACGCGTCTCATCGGGCCCTATACGAGCTCCTCGTGGTAAGTTTCTCCTGCATATTAGCCAAATCATGCACGTAATGTTCGTTTCATCACTAACTAATATGAATGACTCGTGAAAACAAAATGTACAGACCGTGTGCCAGAACAATGGTCAGACCCCTCCGTCGATGCCCCATATTGCTATAGCACCCACGGTGAGTTTCATTTAAATGGTCATTAGTTACTAGTATTCACATTTGAGTTGCATCATGCTAAGGAGACATTGCAAATGATCTTTGGTGCAGTGTGCCTCCCGACAAGCATCGACCGATCCTTCTGCGTCTGTCGCAACCCCGACCGGTCCTTCTACGTCTCACCCTGGCCCAAACCCTACCGGTCCTTCACCTCCATGTTGATGGTAAGTTTTCCCAAGTGTTTTCATTAACAAATGCATACTTAGCTTAAGAAATGAACTACTTAGCTCCAAAATGACCTATACTTAGCTTCTTTTCATCAAAAATGACTTGATATGCTTAGTTAGCTAGAAAATGGTATATTCTACCTAGGATAGCTATAAAATGACCTATACTTAGCATTTTTTCCTCCAAAATGACTTGATATATATGCTTAGTTAGCTAGAAAATGGTATATTCTACCTAGGATAGCTATAAAATGACCTATACTTAGCTTATTTTCATCAAAAATGACTTGATATGCTTAGTTAGCTAGAAAATGGTATATTCTACCTAGGATAGCTATAAAATGACCTATACTTAGCATTTTTTCCTCCAAAATGACTTGATATGCTTAGTTAGCTACAAAATGGCATTAGTAGCTAGTATAACTCAATAATGATCTATAGCTAGCTTAGCTAGTTCATTTATGACATAATTGGCTCACTTAGGTACAAAATGTCATAACTACCTAGGATAGCTCAATAATGATCAATAATTAGCTTAGCTAGTTCATTTATGACATAATATGCTCACTTAGGTAAAAAATGGCATAATAACCTTGGTTTACCTCCAAAATGACCTATACTTAGCTTATTTTTCTCAAAAATACATAATAACCTTACTTACCTCCAAAATGATATATTCTACCTAGGATAGCTATAAAATGACCTATACTTAGCTTATTTTCATCCAAAAAGGACTTGATATGCTTAGTTAGATAGAAAATGGTATATTCTACCTAGGATAGCTATAAAATGACCTATACTTAGCATTTTTTCCTCCAAAATGACTTGATATGCTTAGTTAGCTAGAAAATGGCATTAGTAGCTAGTATAGCTCAATAATGATCTATAGCTAGCTTAGCTAGTTCATTTATGACATAATTAGCTCACTTAGGTACAAAATGGCATAACTACCTAGGATAGCTCAATAATGATCTATAATTATCTTAGCTAGTTCATTTATGACATAATATGCTCACTTAGGTAAAAATGGCATAATAACCTTGGTTTACCTCCAAAATGACCTATACTTAGCTTATTTTCCTCAAAAAATACATAATAACCTTACTTACCTCCAAAATGATATATTCTACCTACAATAGCTATAAAATGACCTATACTTAGCATTTTTTCCTCGGAAATTACTTGATATGATTAGTTAGCTACAAAATGGCATTACTACCTTGGAGAAGAGGAGAGGATAGGAGAGGGGGGAAAATAAATAGAAGATAAATTCTTCTTCTTCTTTTTCTTCTTCTTCTTCTTTTCTTCTTTTTCTTCTTTTTCTTCTAGCTAGTCTTCTTCTTCTTCTAACTAAATCTTTCCTACTTTGCAGATTTTCTATAGATGAGGAAGAGTGCATTGATGGACTGTACTCTTCTACTTCTGCTACCTTTATGTTTATGGAAAACTTGTTTTGGATACATACGTATGGATATGTTGTTGGAAACCATATTGTGTGTTGTTGGAAATTTGTATATATGTTGGACTTGCATGTTGGAACTTAATTATTGGTATATGTTTGTTTCAGCTTATTTGGTATGCTTGTTGGAACTTGTTGAATGATATGTATGTTTTGGATATGTATGTTGGATATGTATATGTTGGCTATATATGAATATTCTGTCAAATTGAATGATTTTAAGAAAAAAACAGGGGCTATATAGCCACTTTGTCGTCTGCTGGCAGACGGCAAAGAGCTTTGTCGTCTGCCAGCAGACGGCAAAGTGGCCATGTGGCAACTACCTGTGCAAACTGGGGCTGGCCTAGGTGGGTTCTTTGCCGTTCGCTGGCGGACGACAAACACCTAAGGTCTTTGTCGTCCGCTGGCAAAAGGTCTTTGTCATCTGCGAGTGGACGACAAAGCACGCCGTTAAGCCCCCTAATAGAGCTAAGTGCCCACGTGTGTCGTCCAGGCTCTTTGCCATCTGCTGGTAGACGCCAAAGATTCAAAGGTCTTTGTCGTCTGCCAGCAGACGGTAAATCGGCCTTTACTGTGGCTTATTCAGCCAGACGGTTTACCATCTGCTGGCGGACGGCAAAGCCTTTGTCGTCTGGGATGGCGGACGGCAAAGTGTCCCGGATGGCGAAAGGTCAAACATGAGTCATATAGTAGATATGATCAACATGATGATGTTCACCATTGAAGCCACCTCAACTTGCGTGATGATCGGACTTGAGTTGGTGAATTTGGATCATGTGACACTCAGATGACCTAAGGGATGTCAATTTGAGTGGGAGTTTTAGTAATTTGATTAACTAAACTCATTATCTTGAACAATAGTCTAACTAACCTTTGCATATTTATGTTGTAGATCAATGGCTCGCGTAGTAGCAACCCTGAATTTTAATACGTTCCAAGAGAAAGCTAAGTTGAAAGATGATGGAAGTAACTTTGTTAACTGGTCCCGTAATCTGAGGATTATCCTCACGGCTTCCCAGAAATCATATGTCCTTGATGCACCGCTTGGTGACCAACCAGAAGACATGACCTCCGAAGACGTTAAGAACGCTTGGGAGGCACGTACTGGAGATTACTCAATAGTTCAGTGTGCAATATTGTATGGCTTAGAACCGGTACTTCAAAGATCTTTTGAACGTCATGGAGCATATGAGATGTTCCAGGAGTTTAAGTTTATCTTTCAGAAGAATGCCCGGATCGAGAGGTATGAGACCTCCGATAAGTTCTATGCTTGCAAAATGGAGGAGAACGGGTCTATCAGTGAGCATATACTCAGAATGTCTGGGTATTCAACTCGTCTAGCGGAGTTGGGAATTGCCCTGCCTCCAGAGGCGATCACTGACAGAGTTCTTCAATCACTGCCACCTAGTTACAAGAGCTTTGTGATGAACTATAACATGCACGGGATGAACAAGTCAGTCGCCGAGCTGTTTGCGATGCTAAAAGTCACTGAGTCTGAAATCCAAAAAGAACATCAAGTGTTGATGGTCAATAAAACCACTAGTTTCAAGAAGAAAGGCAAGAGCAAGGGCAAGAAGGGTAAAACCAAGAAGGATGGCAAAGCAGTTGCTACTCCTGTAAAGAAGCCTAAGCATGGACCTAAGCCAGAAACCGAGTGCTTTCATTGCAAGGGAACTGGTCACTGGAAGCGGAACTGCCCCTAGTACCTGGCTAACAAGAAGACGGCCAATGACAAACAAGGTATATGTGATATACATGTTATTGATGTGTACCTTACTAGCTCTCGTTGTAGTGCCTGGGTATTTGATACCGGTTCGGTTGCTCACATTTGCAACTCAAAACAGGAACTACGGAATAGACGAAGGCTGGCAAAGGATGAAGTGACGATGCACGTGGGAAAGGGTTCCAAGGTTGATGTGATCGCCGTCGGCATGCTCTCTCTTCGATTACCATCAGGACTAGTGATGAACCTAAATAATTGTTATTTAGTGCCTGCGTTAAGCATGAACATTATATCTAGATCTTGTTTATTGCGAGATGGTTATTCGTTTAAATCAGAGAATAAAGGTTGTTCTATTTATATGAGTAATATATTTTATGGTCATGCACCCAATGTGAAGGGTTTATTCATATTGAATCTTGATAGTGATGATACACATGTTCATAACATTGATGCCAAAAGATGTAGAGTTGATAATGATAGTACCACTTTCTTGTGGCACTACCGTTTAGGTCATATTGGTGTAAAACGCATGAGGAAGCTCCATGCTGATGGACTTTTGGAGTCACTTGATTTTGAATCACTTGATACATGTCAGTACTGGAATCAGACAATTTGCCGTCTGCCAGCTCTTTGTCGTCTGCTAGCAGATGGCAAAGAGGTTGTTTGCCGTCCGTCTTTCCAAAGCAGATGGCAAAGAACCAGCTGATGGCAAAGAGGGTCTTTGCCATCTGCACTTCTTTGTCATCTGCTGGCATACGACAAAGAGTTCTTTGCCATCTGCCAGCGGACGGCAAAGACCAGAGTGGGACCCACGAGGCACGGCACTGGCTAGGTCAATCTACCACTTCTTTGTCGTCTGCTGGCGGACGGCAAAGATTTCTTTGCCGTCCGCTAGCAGACGGCAAAGAGGTGAGGAGGGCCCACAATGTCACGGCTGGGGGGTGGACTAACGGTTACCATCTTTGTTGTCTGCTGGCAGACGACAAGGAGTTCTTTGCCATTTGCCAGCAGACGGCAAAGAAGTGAACTCAAGTTTCGGCCCCGCGCCCCCCCCCCCCCCGCGCCTCTTTCTCTCACACATCTCTCTCCCCCTCTCTCTCTCAGCACCGCCACCCCGCCCTCCAGCCGTCAGCCCCTCCCCGCAGCCCTCCTCCACCTCCTCATCCCCGACGCCCCCGCCGCCTCCCCGCGGCCCTCCTCCACCTCCTCATCCCCGACGCACCATCGTCGGAGCCAGGCCGCGGCACAGCCCGCCGCCTCCCTGCGGCCCTCCTCATCCCCGACACCCTCGCCGCCCCCTGCCCTGCCGCGTCCCCGCTGCCCCTGCCCCATCGCCCCTGCCTCGACGACCCAGCTCCGCCCCTCCTCCGCCGCCGCCCCGTGCCGCCGCCTCGACCCCCCCCCCTCCGATGAGCTCCACCCTCCCCCTTTTTCTGTTTTTATTAGTTCATATTAGTTAGTTTATATTAGTTAGTTATTAGTTCTTAGTTAGTTCATATTAGTTATGGTGCGTTCTATGATGTATCTTGCTGATTTGCCACTATCGTTTTGGGGTTATGCATTAGAGGTAGCTGCATTCACTTTAAATAGGGCACCATCAAAATCCGTTGAGACGACGCCATATTAACTATGGTTTGGCAAGAGGCCAAAGTTGTTGTTTCTTAAAGTTTGGGGATGTGATGCTTATGTCAAAAAGCTTCAGCCTGAAAAGCTGGAACCCAAAGCGGAGAAATGCGTCTTCATAGGATACCCGAAAGAGACAGTCGGGTATACCTTCTATCTCGGATCCGAAGGCAAAGTGTTTGTCGCTAAGAATGGAACATTTCTTGAGAAAGAGTTTCTCTCGAAAGAATTGAGTGGGAGGAAAATAGAGCTTGATGAGGTTATTGAACCTTTACTTCAACCAAAAAGTAGCGCAGCGCAGAAACATGTTTCTATGGCACCTACAACGATAGAAGAGGAAGTTAATGATGATGATCACGAAGCTTCAGATCAAGCTACTATTGAACCTCGTAGGTCGACAAGGGCGCGTACTACTCCTGAGTGGTACGGCAACCCTGTCTTGGAGGTCATGTTGTTGGACAACAATGGACCTACGAGCTATGGAGGAGCAGTGATGGGCCCAGATTCCGAGAAATGATTAGAAGCCATGAAATTCGAGATGGGATCCGTGTGTGAAAACAAAGTATGGACTTTGGAAGTATTACCTGAAGGGCGAAAGGTCATTCGGAACAAATGGATCTTTAAGAAGAAGACGGACGCGGACGGTAATGTCACCGTCTATAAAGCTCGACTTGTGGTAAAGGGTTTTTCACAAGTTCAAGGAGTTGACTACGATGAGACATTCTCACCCGTAGCGATGCTTAAGTCTGTCAGAATCATGTTGGCAATAGCTGCTTATTTCGATTATGAAATTTAGCAGATGGATGTCAAAATGGCGTTCCTCAATGGTTTCCTTGAGGAAGAGTTGTATATGATGCAACCAGAAGGTTTTGTCGATCCAAAAAATGCTGACAAAGTTTGCAAACTCCAGCGATCCATTTATGGGCTGGTGCAAGCATCTCGGAGTTGGAATAAGCGCTTTGATGAGGTGATCAAAGCGTTTGAGTTTATACAAGTTTATGGAGAAGCTTGTATTTACAAGAAAGTGAGTGGGAGCTCTATAGCATTTCTAATATTATATGTGGATGACATATTGTTGATTGGAAACAATATAGAAATGCTGGAAAGCGTGAAGGATTATTTGAACAAGAGTTTCTCAATGAAGGACGTAGGAGAAGCTGCTTTCATATTAGGCATTAAGATCTATAGAGATAGATCGAGACACTTAATAGCACTTTCACAGAGCACATACCTTGATAAAGTTTTGAAGAAGTTTAAAATGGATCAGTCCAAGAAGGGGTTCTTGCCTGTGTTACAAGGTGTGAAGTTGAGTAAGACTCAATGCCCAGTGACTGCAGAAGATAGAGAAAAGATGAGTGTAATCCCCTATGCTTCAGCCATAGGCTCTATCATGTATGCAATGTTGTGCACAAGACCCGATGTCAGCCTTGCCATAAGTATGGCCGGAAGGTTTCAAAGTGATCCTGGAATGGAGCACTGGGTAGCAGTCAAGAATATCCTTAAGTACCTGAAGAGGACTAAGGAAATGTTTCTCGTTTATGGAGGTGATGAAGAGCTCGTCGTAAAGGGTTACATCGATGCAAGCTTTGACACTAATCTGGATGACTCTAAGTCACAAACCGGATACGTATTTATTCTCAACGGGGGAGCGGTAAGCTGGTGCAGTTCCAAGCAAAGTGTGGTAGTCGATTCTATGTGCGAAGCAGAGTATATCGCAGCCTCGAAGGAAGCGAAGGAAGGTGTCTGGATGAAGCAGTTCATGAAAGATCTTAGAGTAGTGCCCAGTGCACTGAATCCAATGAACCTATTCTGTGACAACACTGGTGCCATTGCTCTGGCCAAGGAACCAAGGTTTCACAAGAGGACCAGACACATAAAGCGACGCTTTAACTCCATCCGCGATTACATCGAGGAGAAGGACATAAATATTTGCAAAGTGCACACCGATCTAAATGTTGGAGACCAATTGACTAAACCTCTTCCAAGGGCTAAACATGATCAACACCAGAACTGCATGGGTGTTTGATTCACTACAATGTAAATCACATAGTGATGTGAACTAGACTATTGACTCTAGTGCAAGTGGGAGACTATTGGAAATATGCCCTAGAGGCAATAAATAAAGTGTTTATTATTATTTTCCTTGTTCATGATAATCATTTATTATCCATGCTATAATTGTATTGATTGGAAACACATTACATGTGTGGGTAAATAGACAACACTATGTCCCTAGTATGCCTCTAGTGAACTAGCTCGTTGATCAAATATGGTCAAGGTTTCCTAGCCATTGACATGTGATGTCATTTGATAACGGGATCACATCATTAGTAGAATGATGTGATGGACAAGACCCAAACTACAAACGTAGCATATGACCGTGTTAGTTTATTGCTACTGTTTTCTGCATGTCAAGTATATGTTCCTATGACCATGAGATCATGCAACTCACGGACATCGGAGGAGTGCCTTGTGTGTATCAAACGTTGCAACATCACTGGGTGACTATAAAGGTGCTCCACAAGTATCTATGAGGGTGTCTGTTGAGTTGTCATGGATCAAGACTGGGATTTGTTACTCCGTGTGACGGAGAGGTATCTCAGGGCCCACTCGGTAATACAACATCACAATAAGCCTTGCAAGCAATGTGACTAAGTGTTAGTCATGGGATTTTGTATTATGGAACGAGTAAAGAGACTTGCCGGTAACGAGGTTGAACTAGGTATGAAGATACCGACGATCGAATCTCGGGCAAGTAACATACCAAAGAACAAAGGGAACATCATATGGGATTAACTGAATCCTTGACATAGAGGTTCGACCGATAAAGATGTTCGTAGAATATGTAGGAACCAATATGGGCATCCAGGTCCTGCTATTGGTTATTGACCGTAGAGGTGTCTCGGTCATGTCTACATAGTTCTCGAACCCGCAGGGTCTGCACACTTAAGGTTTGGTGATGTTTCGGTAGTATAGAGTTATGTATGGTGGTGAACGAAGGTTGTTAGGAGTCCCAGATGAGATCCCGGACATCATGAGGAGCTCCGGAATGGTCCGGAGGTAAAGATTCATATATAGGAAGTCCTGTTTTGGTCGCCGGAAAAGTTTCGAGCTAATCGATAGTGTACCGGGAGTGCCGGTAGTGTACCGGGAGACCATCGGGAGGGGTATTTCGACCCAAGAGGCTTCATGGGCTGTGGGAGAATAAATACCATCCTTTTGTGGGCTGGTGGAAGTCCTACACAAGGACCATGCGGCTAGGGAAGAAAAGTCCAAAGGGAAAAAGGTAGGAAAAGGCCAAAAAGGAGGAATCCTAGTCCTACTAGGATTGGAGGAGTCCTCCTCTCCTCCCCACTTCGGCCGAACCAAGGAGGCTTGGCCATCGCGCCAAGTCCTCTCCTCCCTCCCTCTTATATATACTGGAGGTTTTAGGGTTTTTGCACATAATTTTTAACCACGTGCTGCCCGTTCCTCCAGTGCATAGTTTTTCCTCTAGATCGAATTTCTGCAGTGCTTAGGCGAAGCCCTACCGGAATAGCTCCACCACCATCGCCGGAGCGCCGTCACGCTGCCGAAGAACTCTTCTTCCTCTCCGCTCCCTCTTGATAGATCAAGACGACGGAGATCATCATCAAGCCGTACGTGTGCTGAACGCGGAGGTGCCGTCCGTTCGGCGCTAGATCGGAAGGATCGCGATCAAGTTCGCGGGACGCTCGGCGATTTGGATCGCGAAGACGTTCGACTACACCAACCGCGTTTCTTAATGCTTCCCGCTTAGCGATCTACAAGGGTACGTAGATCCACTCTCCCTCTCGTAGATGCTCATCACCATGGATAGGTCTTGCGTGAACGTAGGAATTTTTTTGTTTCCCATGCAACGTTCCCCAACAATGGATACGGAGAAGAACGAGGTGGAGCAACCCTACTCCGGGGTTCAACTTGGTGAGGCGGAGGCGGAATTCGCTGGGGCCCAAGTCGAAGAGATGGCGGAGTAGCAGGCCATCCTAGAGTTCCATCCAGGATGAAGTCGAGGTGAAGGCCAACCGAGGGCTCATCCGACAGAGGCAGACGAAGGCCGATGCACTCTTCGATGAGCTCACGCGAAGATAGCAGAGGAGGCCGGAGCGGAGCAGCCGAAGGCGTCGGAGGGGGCGAAGCTGCATGAAGATCGCCGAAATCTCTGACGAGAAGTAGTAATCAGGTTTTTACGTAGTACGTAGATTTTTTCGTTTGCATGTTTTGTATGGATTTGAAAATCTAATATAAAATATATGGATGCATTTATATTAATTTGAGGTGTTACCGAACATTCCCTATGAACGCATCGGACACGTCCGTAGGCGTTCAAGGGATTATATTTGCAACCTCCGGCTATAGATGCTCTGACCGGCGTGAGGTCGCTCTACTGGAGTATCCAACAAGTGTACGGCTCAACAATTCGCACCAGACCTGGCCAAACGGGTGGCCCGGCCCGGCACGGGCACGGCCCGTGCTAAATGGGCCTGGCACGGCACGACCCGTAGGGGCATGTTTAGCAAACGGGCCGTGTCGTGCCGGCCCTCGTGTTGCGCCTCTAGGCCCAAGCACGGCCTGTTTACTAAACGGGTCGGCCTGTTGGCCCGTTTAACATGCTGGGCTTTTTATTTTTTGCCTGATGGGCTTCTATTTAGGCTTACTGAGCTGTATTTAATATATATATATATATATTTAAAAAAATATAAAAAAACTAAACGGGCTGTGCCGTGTCGGTCCGCGTGTCCAGCCTCTAAGCCCAGGCACAGCCCAAGGCGGGCTGCGTGCCTGGCATGGCCCGTTTAATTCGTATCGGGCTGTGTCCGGAACGTGTCGGGCCTGCATGCTTTTGGGCCGGCCCAATTAGCACAGCCCGTTTGGCCAGCTCTGATTCGCAGGCGCACGTCGGCTCCATTGATCTGTGCACGCCACCGTGAAAGCTACTCGACTCCGGGCCGGTCTCCGGCTCCCCAGCGATACAAGGCGGCTTTACAGCCGAGTGGATTGCCCACAGCGAAGGTCCAGCCGCCCAATGCATGGCAGTTGATTGGGAGTTGGCATCGCATGCTGCACTTCAAATGCGTGTGGTCCCGAAGAGAAAACATATTGAAATTTTGGATAAGAAATGAGGTTTTCGTAAACTAGAAGTAGAAGTGAACTTGAGAATATTTACTCTAAAAATAATAGAGAACTGGAAAACTAGATGAAACATTAGGAAGATAGCTGGAAATAAACTCGATTTGAAAATATTTAAAAAACTAACCTTTTAAAGAAAAAGTTAGATACACTATACACGTTTTCACTAAGAAGAGAAAACTCCTTAGAGCATTTACAGCCGGACCTATCAAACTCGCGTCAAACATTCGGACAGACCATCCGCTACTTACCGGTCACAAAAAGGCAAGCCAACGAGACCTCTCAAACCGCACAAACTCGGGCGGGTCGACACCCGTCATATCCAGCAAAAATATAGGATGGATATGAGACGGCCCTGATGCGTCTGCCACATCCGCCCGGACCCACCGCTGGCCCACCCCAACCCTATAAAATCCTTCTCCGGAGCAAACCCTAGGCTCGCTTCACTCTATTCTGCTCCATCCCCGACGCTCCCCTTTCCTCAGTCCGTCCAATCCCTAGCGTCGTCGACAATGTTCAGCACTGGCAGCCACTGCGACGACAACTCCATAGACGAGGAGGAGCTGGTGTTCCATATCGTGTTGGAGCTCTCATAGGTCGATACGGGTGGCAGCAGGTCCGGTTCAAGTGCGACACCACATGTCTCTTGTCGCCCCAGAGCCAACGCCGGCACTTCCCGCCACGCGTGTGGATCAGTGACGACAACCCAATCGACGTCGCCCACCCAACGGCCTCCTCCACCTTCGGTCGCTGCTCCGATCAGGCAGCGCTGGGTGGCCAAGCTCAAGCGCAAGCAGGACCTCATCGCCCGGCGCTTGCACGACTACATCATCATCTTCGATTCCTCCTCCTCCAACGGGTCCAACTCCGACGGCTCCGACATTGACCCACCTCATGTCGCGGACTCCTACAACAGCGGCGGCCATCGAAAGGGCAAAGGGATGGTGAGGAAGTGATGAAGCTTGACCCTCTCTCTTTTTGTATAATCTAGCTCTACTATGTAGTTAGAATGTTTCGGATCGTTGAACGGTGTGAATTATGCATGTAGGTAATCTGTTGGTGATGTTATGTGAATTATGTCCGTTTGGATTTACTTTGTATGTTTGTTTTTTGTTAATTTTGGTCGTTTGGTGATTGACGTACTTATATGAATATAGGGTGTCGAATATAAGATATGCGATTGTGAAGTCACGGATTTAGGGTCTGCTGGGGACATGACGCGTCCGTAGACATATAGGGTACCGAATTTGACAAGTCAGATGTAGATGCTCTTACGAGCCTGCAAAAAGAAAAAACTAAGAGAAAAAAGAACCCCATGGCCAGCACCCCACGGCCCCATGCGAGTTCAAGCTCATGCTCATGGTTCAACAGTTGGACCACCGAGGGTATGGTTCTTCAGGTCACGCGCGCTCAGTGCCAGTTCGGATCTGCCCACGCCAACATGAAAGCTACTAAACTCCAGGTCGATCTTCAGCTTCCAAGCAACCAATGGATTTCCACTTTACAGCTGCACGGATTCTCCCGGTGGTTTCAGTGGTGAGTACCCACTAAACTATGTATGTGCGTGTCACGTTTGTTGTTGCCATCCCATCTTTCGGGTCCTTAGCTCATGATAAAATATTGCTTTGTTTATAAAATGGACGAAAGCCCATTTAAAGATATCTTGGTAAAATATTAATCATAAAATTTAGTCCTTGGGGTTGGCCTATGGCTAGGTGGTCGGATCTCGAGATTCGGCATCTAATCTCGGCTACGAGTCGGGGAAACATAGTTGCCGATGAAAACCGGGCCGTTGGCGGACGATGAGGGCGTTTTGCGCCGTTACCTTGATGAAGTCATCGTCGTGCAACTGTTGTTGACCCACTCGTGCTGCTCCGGAAGAAACCCTAAGATCTGGTCTTCCAGATCGAACGATGATGATACTATGGCGTCATTGATTTCTTGGAAGCATCGTTTGTGGCCGGAAGACAAAGGCAGGAGGTGGAGCGGCTTCGTCCTGCACGAAGCTTCGGTGGAGCTGTCAAGTCATGCTTGGCCGACAGGTGCTACGCTGAGTCATGTCTGGGTGGCAGGTGCTACGCATGATAGATCTTCCAAGGTCTTCGCGTCTGGGCGGATGAGCGCGGGACGGTGGTGCCATTGTGCGCCATGGTGGCGTCGACGGATGTCTTGTCTGGCAAGGAAGATGCGGATATCTCTCCTGAAGATGGGTCACTGGTCCGATGATGAGAGCGGCTTTAGGTAGGTTGCACCGGATGTTGGTCCCGATACGTTATGTGGATGCATTGGCGATGACACCGGTTTTAGATATGGGGAGTGAGAGCATTCCACATTATCGAGTTTGTAGGTGTGAGTAGTGGCTTCGGATGGATTAATGTATGTTTTTGTCAAACCTTTGAAGAATAATTAATAAAAATGGCTGCATTGCATCGATTGATGCAGAGGCCGGGCATTCAACCTCCTTTTCCAAAAAAAAGTCCTTGAATGTTACATGTCATGTAGGTTCTTACAGAGATTTTGTCCCGCTTGTGTTTGTAATGTGTTAAAAACAGTCGAAATAACAATCAAAGTTGTGCGATGAAAACTAAAAAGGTCAATGTGCTCCGTAGAGCATCTACAACCAGATGCCACAAACGACCTCTGATACGTCCGTGGATGCGTGCAGTCATTGACCGGACACGAGAGGAAAGGAAAAAAAATGACCCAACCGGATCCTTCATATCATCCCAATACGCTCGGGTCGTCCGCTAACCCTCGTATCCATCTCAAATATTGGGAGGATATGAGAACTCGCAAACGAGCCCGGGCACGTCCGGTCAGTCCGCCATGTAGGACGCAACCCTATCCCGGATCATCTTTTCTTTTTCTTTATTCATTTTTCTTCTTTCTCTTGCTCTCCATCAATCATGCGCAAGCGAAAAGACATATAAAGAGAAAATGAAGAGTGTGATTGCGTAGAAGGACAAACAAGGAACACGTCCGGTCACTGTCCGGGCACTACCACGAGTGTCTAAAGATTCATATGTGCTAAGTTCGCGTGTAGATGCTCTTATAGTCTATAAAGGACGGAGTACTTGCCTTGAAGCATTAGCTCCGTAATCCTACCATTAATGGTATGACCACCAAGCATAATTCATAAGTTGAGTGAGATGTGACTAAATTAGGGCACGAGACTCCAAAGCAATGCATCCAATAGGAAAAAAATGGCTCACACACTCATGTTGGTCGGTTCAACCAAAAGTGAAGCATGTGGCTATCACCCCCAAAGTATAACTTCGAGCCAACACTTTCAATAAATAAACAACACACAAAAATCTTACCAAAATGAACGAGTTCTTATTCCCAAGGGAATACAACCTCGGCATGAATCCCCATTGTCGCCGTCAACCTCTCTAGTTGTCCTCTTGTACGAAACTATACATCAAAGCAAAAATTCACAAAAATGGAATCGATCACATGCTTCTACATCGCGATTTCGCGAAAGGCGTATGGTCCAAGATATTGCATCCATTGGGAATGGGGCATGCCTAGCCGCGCGTCGAAGAGTCCCTCAAGGATTGGTGCGCAAGGAATGAGCATGAGCATCCGCCGAGACGACGAGCGAGGATGGCGCGCGCTATTTGCGTGCTTACGATGTGGCAGCTGTGGAAACACTGCAATGCGATCGTGTTTGACGGCAAAACTCCATGCCTAGGAGACGTGCTACGTACGATTGTGAGTGAATGTGAGCTGTGGCAGGGGGCAAGGCTGCTGCGCAACGAAGGTGCACTGGAGGGCCTACTAGTAGCGACACTAGGATGAACGCAGAGCGAGTAGTCGGTTAGCGTACCGGGTGGAGAGAGGTGTGAGTTCTATGTAGACACGCCTTGTAAATTGTGGAGGTGTTCTTTCCTCCCTTTTCTCCTTTTTTAATATATGATACACACAATCGTGCGTATTCGAGAAAAAAAATGAAAGACACCACAACACACATTGCTTTAGGCACTGCCTCACAACATCACCAACCAACCTCACCCTCCCTTCCCTAGATGAGCACGTTTGATGATGGCGTCCTACGATGGGAGCCATGAAGTCACATGAACCACCTCAAGCCGCCCGCCCACCATTGCAAAGCCACCATCCATGGTTAAATAGTTGTGCCAAAAACCATTGGTTTGGGACATTGCCCCCACGCGAGAACTGATCGTGCCGCTCCTCCAATATGTCGGTGTGACCCTTATCACTGTTGTCAAGGGACGAGAATCATCATCATGCGTCGACTCCGTGTCACGACACTAGAGGAAGGCCCGACCCCGCGGGCTTTGTCCAATGATGCTCATCGTGGCGGCGGGTCTAAGGGAGGAAGGGGCATCTCCTCAGCCAAGAGTGTAGTGCATCCTAGCAACCCTGACATCACTCAACAGCACATCCCCGTGGCCATTGGACCCAAATCGTGGCGCCAAAACATGCCACGAGACTTCTATATCATAGGCCTACGTGCCACGGGACAACCCCGACGATACCCACAACGACGATAAGGGAGAGGGGGAAGCGAGCGCCCGGTGCAGCCTACTGAGCTGCATGAGGAGAACTATGGCGTGTGGCTGATCTAATGGCGGTAACTGAATTTCTTTCATTTTCTTACTTTCCCATTCCAGTGGTTGTGAACCATCACGCCAATCTTGGGGTAAATGGCAAAAGGAGGTAAATTGTGCCGATAAAAACATCTACAGCCAGAAGTTGCAAATCCGGTTCCTCAAATACTCGGGGACACTGACCTGACACTCCGTAAATCCGCACCCCCACATCCGAGTATCTCATATCAAGCATCCTATATTTCACACGACATCCAACATCCATTGGATTCAGTCGACATTCACACAAGAAGTTCGCCGAAGTCCAAAAATACAGGTAGATAAATTACCTCTTCCCTGCATGTACACGCATATAGCACCGTACGTATCTCTATCCTAAACTATCAAGATCAGATAAAAAAAATCAGGAAAACACACGTTCCAACGTCAAAAATCGTAGCAAATCCAACCTACTACAAACCAGTCGTCACCCGCAACGACCAGACCCGCACCTCGCCGTCAAAGCTGGCGCTGCACACCCTCCATTCCTCGTCGTCGTCTCCTCCCTGCAGCTGCTTCTTGCCCGGAACGAGAGCCACCGCCACCGAACGGACAGCGCTGCCGTGCCCGTCGATCATGGCGACGCACGTGTGGCCCCGCCCGTCCGTCTCGCGCCGCCAGGCCCGAACCGTGTGATCCGCCGACCCGCTGACAACCAGCCCGCCCCCCGTGCAAGCAACGGAAAGCACGGCCTTCCGGTGTCCCCGCAGCGCCCCGATCGCGACCATGTGACTCGCGCTGTCCTCCCGCTCCCACACCACGACGCAGCGATCGTTGCCGCCAGAGTACAGCACCTGCCCCCCACACCCGACGGCCACGGCGTTCACCGCTGCCGTGTGGCGGGAGAGGGTGGCCACCAAGTAGTAAACCGGCTTCTTGCTCTGTCGTTTGGTGTTCTTGTCGGACGCGGGCCTGGGCGCCCAGACACGAACGCGCCTGTCGGCGGAGCCGGTGTACACCGTGCCGTCGGGCGCGACGGTGACCGCGTTGACGGCATCGTCGTGCGCCGGCAAGGACTGCAAGCATCGGAGAGACGGGATCGCCCAGACCTTGAGCGTCTTGTCCCAGGATACGGAGAACAGGAGGCGGCCGTCCGCGGACGCGGCGACGCCGGACACGGTGTCGGCATGCTCTATCCAGAGCCGGCGGTGATGGCGGCGGACGGCGACGTGGTTGGACGGGACAGGGAACCGGCGGAGGCGGTCGGAGACCGTGGGGAGCGCGGCGGCGAGGCGGATCCGTTCGGGCGCGCGCGAGGAGACTCGCCACAGGCGCAGCCTCCCGTCCTGGTGGCCCGTCACGGCCTTGCCTCCGTGGACGTGCGCCACGCACTTGACTGAGCCAGCGGTCGCGGTGTCGACGCCCGGGTCGGAGGTGGATGCCGCCTCCAGTGTGCAGAGGTCGTGGAGGGCCACGGACGCCGGCCTGGCGACGACGAAGCCGCGGGAGGCGTCCACCACGGTGACCGCGGCTGCGGCCGACGCCGCGGGCGACGCCGTGGGCAGAGGGAGCAGCGTGGCGACGTGGGCGAAGGAGGCGGCGCGGCAGGCGGCATTCGACGTCGCGGCGGAGAGCGAAGGGAGGGACGGAAAGGACGTGGACGAGGACGCCTCGGACACCGCGGCCGCGGCGGCGGAGGAGGAGGTGGAGACGGTGGAGGAGGACGCGGACGCCGCCGAGCCCAACTTGTTGCTGCTGGCGTCGCTGTCGCCCGCGGAGGCGTTGGTGGTGGCCATGCAGAGGCGCGGGAGAAGCTTCATCGGGTCGAGCGGAATGGAGCGGTCGTGCTGGGTTCGCGACCGAGCGGGGGAGCGCGGGCCTATTTGTACGCGCGCGCGGGGCATCGGACCGACGGCTCGGGCTGGCTTTTTGGCACGCGCGAGTCGCGACTCCGCAATCCGGTTCGGCTCGGAGGTGACCCGTCGGTACAGTATACTCGCTTTGCCAGCTCGTGACAAGGTGTCGGGGGCGGGCCGGCGTGGTCGCGGTCGCCTCGCGTCAACGTGCGTGCGATCGACCAGATGCGCTGTGCTGTGCTGCTGCCCGATCGATACAGCGGACGAATCCGGTATCAACCTGGGATCAATCACGCGCCAAACCTCGCTTTCGTAGGGGAGAGAAATGCAATGCAGCGCCGTACATCAACCTGGCATCTCTCGCTTCTCTTTCGATGAACAGAGCGTGCTCCGGCGTCCAGCGACGGTTGGCGAGCTGTTCTCCGTCACCGTCCGGGAGGACCGCTGCTGCTGTTTCATCGGTGACACGCGAAACGCAATGCGCTTGTCGAACGAATCAGAGGTCCAAGCAGACCCAAGCTCGGGGTGTCGATGGGTAGAGCGTCGCACTCGATGGAAGTCTGCTTTTTGTCTCCGTCCCGTGTCAAATCACCGGGACTCGAAACGTGGGACGTTTCTGCCTAGCCCGTGGCTATGACCGCGAGGCTAGGAATTAAACATGTCACGGTGCAAACACCTTTTCCGTTCTTGTTTTCTTGACGAGAAACATCTTTTCTCTCTTGATGGAACGGCATGCCTTCGTTTATATATAAAAAGAAAAAGAAAGGCCGAGGTCTCTGCCATAAAGTTTTTTTTTATAAATGGGAATTTAATCATGTCCATTTCTGTCTTTATTCTGCTGTGTCTTGTGTGTATTTGGTGCAATCACGGTTACGAGATGCCGGTTCGAATCTACGTCCATTTTTGTCTTTATTTCTGTTGTGTGTATTTGGTTCACCCGCGCCTAGACAGTTCCATTCGTACACGAAAGGAGCAATCAGCTAACTTATACTCCCTCCGTCTGAAAATAAAAATTTCAACTTTGCATTAATTTTGATATAAAGTTCTATTAAAATTTAGATATCTATTTTGGGACAGAAGGGGTATGAAGTATGAACTAGACACTAACGTGTGCATTACCCCGTAGTGATTCACTTGTGGGGTTAATTTCTTTTTCTCTAGCAGATTATTGTGATCGGTCGTTTTGCTTTTGTTTCTAATATTGGATTGGGTTCTAACTATTTTTTGACGTAGTTTTCTCTTTCATTCGTATGTCGCTAATATTTTTTTTCCGAAAGGAGAGTGAACTTGTTAGGTGTGTGGTTGTATAGTCCTTACAAGTTTCGGTCTCAATGTGAGCCGGTGGTGGTCGTGTCAGCTTGGGAGCTCTTATTCCACGTTGAGACGGCTGAATTGTCGTTACAACATTCACATGGATCTGCTCATAAAGCTCTCGCGCACTCAACTCGGCTTCCTGCATCGCTCAGCCCCCTTATTTTTCTTTGCACGCTTAACATTTAGCTCACAAAATATACATGTCGTATTTTTTATTTCAAAAATTCATTAAATCAAAATAAGTTTATGCGTATTTTGAAAATCTTGGATTTAAAAAATATTGTGAATTAAAAATACATGAATTTTAAAAATTAGTGGATCAAACAATGTTTGCAAATTTGAAAAAAGTTAGAAAGTTTTATAATTGTGCATTAATTCTAACAAATGTTCGTAGTCTTTTTAAGTGTTCGTGATTTTTAATAAATATTCATGATTGGAATGTGAAAAAACAAAAAACAAAAATAAAAAAAATATAAAGAAAAATACAAAAGAAAAATATTAAGACTGTTTAAAACATAGAAAAACAAAAAACCAAACAACACTTTCTGAAGAACGAAAAAACATATGGCCACCAGCACACAACCGTATAGGAGGGGCCATAGCATTCCGTAGCCCCGATGCACCAGAAGACTTCAAATAAAATCTATAAATGAATGTTCGAAAAGTTGTGTTTTGGTTGAGCTGCATGCATGTGCAGAGAAGCAACTGGCTGCCTCATTTGGAGAATAAAATCTTGACAAATCAGCCGCGGACAAAACGGTTTGCAGTATAGACAAAAATCATCGGACAAAAACAAGCCGAGGACAAACATTACCACCTTATGACGTTGAAAAAGACAAGATTGTATCATGGATTCATAGTACACCGTGCTATATAAAATTTTGAGTGCTGAACACAGAGGGAAAGAATGAAAGAGGCACTTTAAGAGCAAATGATCCAATATGTGCTGCCCAAAGTGGACGATTTAGACAATATTATCTCACTAATGCCGGGAAAGGTTAAGTAGAGGCAAATCCCAACCAACTAATATTGTGTTCAGCACAGAGGGAAAGAATGAAAGAGGCACTTTAAAGAGCCTTCACAGCGTTATAAAGCAAAAGCAGTGCATTACAAAAGGCATCCAAGTGAAATATCATTTTCCATTCTTTGCTCCTCCGACCAGTTTGAGTTTTTTTTACTCTAGTACGTGTTTCACTTTATGAAAAATTAAGAAGGTTTTAAGCAGGCCCGGTTAAAGGCCATGTCTGCTACCTCCCGGTCCCCTGCCAGCCTCGTAGCCAACCTTGAAAGCCATTCTAGCTCACTACTTTTTGTTCTTCTTGCGATGATAAACAACCATTATAGTAGTACGTCGTTAGCTTAATATTCAGCTCAGATCTCAAAATGTTCGGTGCTTGCATGAGATGATTGTCAAGCAAATGCCTCGAATGGCGCAGGGAGGCCGCAAAGAATATCATGGATTTTTTTTTAGCTCTGGTGTATGTTTGAGTGGAGATGCAGCAAGGAAAGAATATACGTTCTCATGGCTGCTGGTGTCATTTTCCCTCTTGTCACTCTTCGGCTTTTCATGGGTGTGCTCAAACAAAGTGGGGACTAGTCTGGCACAAAACGGTAATCGATAAGTAATTAAACATGGGCATGCACTTGATCTTTTGTCAAAGCCTCATGTGACTTGTCACTTGTGTGTTAATTAGTTGCTGGCTCGTTTGTCACCAATGAGAGAAGCAGATCGCAACGTTGCTCAAGTGGCCAATCATGCATACTATATACTGACAGACATCAGTGTCACGCGACATCTCCGGATACACAATCCACAGGGGGGTAATTAATCAGGAGCCACCACATGTACATGTATGCGTACGTCGTCGTCGTCACCTGTCTCGCCGTCGACTATCGTAAACGACGGCGACATGCTCACCGGTCCAATTGGTCGTCTTCTCCAATAAAGCCTGGTACAATGCAATGTGCTTAGCAGAGATGTTTAAAGAAGTAAATCAGATTTTTTTTAAACACCGATGCTTATTTATACAGGATAGACGTTTAGCTAGACGTCTCTTAGGTAAAAATAAGCACAAGTGCTTCAGCAAAATCTGGTTTATTTTTATAAACACCTCCCTGAGCATCTAGCATTGTACAAGGCCTAAATAGGATATGGGTAGTGACGAACCCAGATATTGAGGGTTGTCGAGACGACGAATGATGATGGAACTTCATTACACTGCGTCGATGATCGTTAGGCACGAAAAATACCCTGTTCTGTCGTTGGAGAGCCGGGGCAGCCGTCCCAGCTCGCCCCAACGATAGAACCGCCACTGGATACGGGTAACCAAGATTGGTTAGATCTTGCGTACGTGAGCGTGACATATACGTACTCGGCGGAGCCAGATCGAGGAGCAGAACCAGCTGAAAGCTCCGATGCTGGCTCGTGGTCCAGGCGTTATTGCTCGCACTCTTTAGAGCAAAAAGGACCAAAAGGAAAGGTGATATTCGATGCATTATGCGCTAGCTCACGCAAAGAACCTGCACCGCCATCTTCGCAGCAGCACAATCTAAAGTACTTCTACATGGACCCACTGCAAATTTCACAGACTGCAGTGAAAAACAACGAATCGTGTTCGATATCTGGTTCCCGATCGTGATATTTTCGTCCTCGGCACAGTTTAATGGCTCTCGTCCTCTCGAAATGATTGTGTTGGGCGTGATTCGCCATGGGTCGCGTCCATGCATCCAGGTGGCGAGCTCCCGGGCGGTTAGGTCAAGGGCCGCATCGAGTAGGAGTAGGGACCTGGAACTTGTCCCATCAGCAAGGACGGAGAAGAAGCAAAGAAAGGAAGAAAGCTCCATTGGTGCCCGCCTGCTTCGGGTGGGGCTGCGATGGCACCGTAGATCGAGCCATCGAGGAGGCCGCTCGTGGGCGACCATGGCACATGTGCGTGTGGAGAGAAAAGAAAAGCTCAGGTAGGCCACAGCGGAGAGACGGACACCTGGCGCGGCCTCGTTGGGCGTGGGAAACGTCCCAAGATGTTGCAGAGTTCTTTTCTTGCATCGTATCATTGCCGGCGTTGGTCAGAGGCAGTGGTGGTTTGTGATTTCTTGCCTTTTTTCCAGGGGAAGATTGTGGGGCGGGTGATTGGTCGGTGTCGTGATGTCCATGATTGTGGGAGTTTTTGGTTTCGTATGTAGGACGTGTCGAACGAAAGCAGTGTTGGATGGAAGGAGGTCCGTCTTTCGACCGGGTCCGACCTAGTTTTGCCCATGGTTTTTCATCTACGTAACATCCGATTCAGCGCTGAAGAAATCAACGTAGGTGGCGTTTGACGTTGGTTAAAACGGGGTAGTTAGATAGTTTCGCTTTCTGGAGTGAATTTGACCTCGGTAAAACGGGTTCGGCATGGTTTCTTCGCTGAGAAATGTGTTGCGCATCTTGTTTTGTACTCTAGTAAGCGTGACCAAATCTTACGTCCACGTAGCAGAACTACTTGTAGACAGTATTCAAGTAGCATGGCCTTACTTTTACGCGTGTCGTGCTTTCGCCGGTCGATCGCTCGCGTGAACGACATAACGTGACAGCGCGTCGGGAAACATGCCCTAATCTGTCAACCGCAGTGCTACACGCGACAGTGAACAACAAAGTCCATCAGGCGACCGTGACGGGTCCAGTCCAGTCGAGTCCAGTCCGGGATCAAACAACAACAGTCTCCCCGTCCCCGTCCCCCACGGTGTGAGGTGTCGGCCTGCGGGGGCGCTGCGTGTAAAGCGCTTTCCGCGCGGCCGCCCCGCGACCGGAGCAAAAGCGGGCCGGAACGAGCGACCCCCGCGCGCCCGCCGGTGCAAAGCGAGGCTAGACGGCGGGATGGGCGCTTTACTCTAGTGCCGGCCGCGGCCGGCATGTGCTGGGGCTTCGGTTCGGACTTCGGGGTGGATGGCGAGCGAGCCCGTGAATTTCGGGTTGCCGCTTCGGGCGTCATAGCCGGGACCCGGGAGAACGGACGGACATGTTTATCTTCTCTTGGGCGCACGGCGTCGGGCGCCGGACGCGTTTTTCTGCGGCTGCCCGGAACGGCAAAAGGGGCAGGTAGATCGGACCATGCCGTGGAAAGAGACCGGCTCGCTTTGGCGATGCGTGGGCGTGGGCGTCGATCGGTTGATATTTTCATCGATCGGGTGACGGTGGGTGACATGGTGGAAGTGGGAGTTCACCTTTTGACGGTGGGTGACTGGACTAGTGCACCGCCTCCATATGCCATTGCGTGCGTGTCAGCGCCCAGCACTCGTCTGCTTCTGCTTCGGAGCACTCCTCCTCCTGCTGCTTCTGCTTTTCGGGGTGAAGGATTGTTCCGGTCGAGCTGATCTCGCTGGGAGACGTGCTGAGTCGACGGGCAGACCGAATGGTGGATCGCGTGATCGATATACGTGACCAGTTCTGACAGACGGGAAGACACACAGGTGCAATATGTACGTTGCAACATTATCATTAAAACCTATAGCTGGGAACCCTTATTTATCAAGCTTGACGGTCACCACTCCACCTATCTGTCTCACTCTTCCTCCAACCCAACGATATGAACTCCGGCAACAAGTCCATCCCTAACCCCTTTTCTCGGGACACTGGATGGAGGGAATTCTTCCTAGGGTGCTCGCTCGGCGACCACCAATTTTGAGAACACCATGAAAGTGTGCTTAAACTTCAGCAACATGTAAGAGCTGCATAAAGAGTCAAACACTGGTGAAGAAGGCCACGCCGGAGGAGTTGAAGACACCGATTCCTGTCCCAGCGAAGGGTGCTATGTCAGTCGACATACTTCTCCGAGCCATGAATCAGGCCGACTTCAGTGACACCGGACAGAGAGCAAAGTGGGCCAAGTACAATCAGTAACGGCGTTCTCATGCCCATCGTGCGACAATGTACTTCACCACAAATACTGTGGTGGTGCCACTCGAGGAGGATCAAGAACCTGCGGCTATGGAGGTGGAAGAATATGCGGGGGGCATCATTGTGAGCGCGCCGGAGCCAGGACACCGAACCATGCCCATCGAGCTGGACTCCGACTAGGAAGAAGAGACAGTGGTGTGGGTTGAGGAGAAGACCAAGGGCAAGGCCACCCGCCGCTCCAATCACTTCCATGGTCCCCGAGGCTAAGATCCGTGCGTATTGTGTAATATGAACCCTAATCCCCATCCCTATTGTACTCAATCCGGATTGGGAATCTCATATCTACCGCTAGTCATGACGATGTTATGATACCCCGATTCCCCATTCCCCTAACGTGGATCGAACATAAACTCGAATTGAACGCAAAGTAGTAGGTCCGGAGGGAAAAATTGCCTACCGCCATTGCCTAAGTGGTGTGTCATGGATGCCAACGAAGGTGGCAGGAGGTCCATTTGTTGTTCTCCGATCTGCTGCATGCCGCCGCCGTCGTAGGTGAGTGGAGAGATGGGAGAGGGGAGAGGGGAGAGGGGAGAGAGAGAGCGGTGATGGTAATAACTATCGGTGCTTTGGGAAGCAACACGGCTTATCGAGGGTGGCTCCTCGCGTGCAGCCTCGCCGCACACGTGCCTCGCGTGGGCCTGGCTCGCGAGAAACTACAGATTCGAGTGTGCCACGCGAGATAGGCCTAGAGTTGTGATATTTGTGATCTGCGTTGGGTTTTCCGCGAAGAGGAGCGGGTGATGCGGCACAATATAGATAAATATTTCCCTCAGGGAGAAGAACCAACAGGAGTAACACGCAACCCTCGTCTTCAGCGACAACACACAAAGAAGCAAACACTTGCACCCAACGCGGGCAAGAGGGTTGTCAATCCCCTTGGACTCGTTACTTGCAAGCAAATGAAGTGTGTAGATGATAGTAGATAATTGTAAATTGCATAATAAAATAAAAGGTAAATAATGGCAGCAATGTAATTGATACTTCTGTAAATATATAAGTGGATAGACCCGGGGCCATAGTTTTCCCTAGTGACATCTCTCATGAAGTAGACATATGGTGGTTAAACAAATTACCGTTGGGCAATTGATAGAAAAGAGCATAGTTATGCAATATTTGTTCATGGCAATGATCATTACATATAGGCATAACGTCCGTAAGCAAGTAGACCGACTCTTGTATGCATCTACTACTATTACTCCATCCATCTACCGCTATCCAACATGCATCTAGAGTATTAAGTAAAACAAAGTAATGCTTGGAGAACATTGGCATGATGTAGACAAAGTAGATTCAATCATATGAATAAACCCCATTGTTTTATCCTTAGTGGCAACAATACAAAGACATGTCTTGTCCCTTTTGTCACTGGGATATAGAGCACCACCAGATTGAACCCACTACAACGCACCTGTCCCACTGAAGAAATATCAATCTAGTTGGCCAAACTATTTTAGTAGATTGGAGAGAATTACGAAGCTATCATATAATCATGCATATGCAAAGAAGGACCAACAACGAACTCAATATAATTTCAAGAAAAATATGAACATAAACCCACAATTCATCGGATCCCAACAAACGCACGCACAAGAACATTACATCGAATAGATCACCGCGAAGATGCGGTGAACTATGTAGTGAAGATCAACACACAGAGAGAGATAGCCATCTAGGTACTAACTACGGACCCGTAGGTCCGTGGTAGACTACTCACACATCACCATGGGAGCAGCAAGGTTGATGTAGAGGCCCTTTGTCATCGAGCCCCCCTCCGACGGGGCACCGAAACAGTGCTCCAGACGGGCACACGACGGAACAGAGACTTGCGGCGGCGAAAATAGTGTTTTGGGAGGCTCTCTAGAGTTTTCATGATATATTGGAATTTTTAGGCCAGAGAGGGGTGTCGGGAGAGGCCAGGGGGAGCCAACACACAACATGGAGCGACCACCCCCCATGAGCGCGCCCTGATGTGTGATGCCTCTCTCGTGCGGCGTTCGGTCTTCTCCCAAAGCTTCCAGGTCCTTTTGGTCCAGAAAAAATCATAAAAAAGTTTCGTGGCAATTGGACTTTGTTTGGAACTGTAAACCTGAAAAGCAAAAAACACGCTGAAAACATCAACTCGCACTTGGCACTGGGTTAATAGGTTAGTGCTAAAAAATAATATGAATTCACAAATAAATGCCTAAAAAGTATCCTAAAATGATAATATATAGAATGGAAAATAATTTTTTTAGATACATTGGAGACATATAAACATCCCCAACTTAATTCATGCTCATCCTCGGGTAGGAAAATGATAAAAAAGAATTTTTGATGTGACATGCTACCCAACATGTAATCTATTGCAGGTATGATCACTGAGAAACGATGAATTAATAAACATAAACATAGTAATATTCTTAAACATAAGTAACATAATCATGAAGTTTCAAAAATATATGATCCTTAAAGAATGTTGACCCCCTATTCGTTTTATCATATTAACATGGCATGACTATGTCTTCACCACATAAATACAAATGTCAAGCACCACGATGTTAAGTCACGCAATTGGATCGTACGTTTTAACGCGCTTAAACCTTTTTGTTACTCACAGAGTATATGAGCATGAACCATGGGTATAGCATAAAGGTGGAATAATATTTGGTGCTAGGTTTCAAAGGGGTAAAAGTGGAGAAGAAAGTCTCACATCAAGTAGGCGTATCAATGGGCTATGGAGATGCCCACCGATGGATATCAATGCGACGAGTACGGATAGCCATGCAACGGATGCACTAGATCTATAAGTGTATGAAAGGTCAACTGATGCTAAGTGGGCGTGCATCCAACTTGCTTGCTCATGAAGACCTCAAGCGTTTGAGGAAGTCCGTCATCAGAATATACAAGCCAAGTGATGGGGATATGTACCTAGGGTAGGGTCTTAGGCCTGACCTACATACCCTACCTAAGGACACTACATTGGAGAACTTAAAGATTACAAGATTACAAGGAAGACTTCGACTGAAATCACCATGACGCATGAGTCACTTGACAGAAAATCCACTCGGAGGAACCAGAAGTCAGTCGACCACAGATGACCATAAGCCACTCTAGGGAGGCCAATAGACATGCGTTCGACTGGTCGCCATAAGTAGCATTTATTACAGACGTTATCAGTAATGTTCATCTTTATTGTCATGATCGAACCCTTGGTTGCGGGGTGTTCATGAGGGGCAGCGCACTCTATATAAGCCACCCCTCCCCTCTAGCACAAGGGTTCGCACCCCCTGTAACTCAGACATTCCACACGACAGAAGCTCCTGAGCACTGAGACCTAGGGCTGTTACCTCCACGAGAGGGCCCTAAACTCATACATTCGTGTGTACAATCTCGCCGTAGCTAGGACTCGACCCTCTCCTTACATACCCTTAACCTCTACTATCAAGCTCGTTCTCATGAAAGTTGGTGCCCACCGTGGGCAGGCATCTAAGCAACTTCCAGCGAGTTTGCAATTTTCTTCTTCGTCATGTCTTCCAGCGGCGGTTTGTTCCTGGGCCACGAGATCCGTCTCCGTGCGCTCACCTTCATCGCCGATGACTCGGCATGGCTTCAGGAAGCGCCTCTGGACGTTGAGGTGCTCCCGATCCGTGGGGCGACGCACTTCCATGCAAGCTCCTACGGCGTTCTTCTTCAGCAACCATCGACTCCGTACTTGTTGGCTCCGGCATCGTTTGATATCCCCGCTGTTTGTTGCCGCAAGCGATCTGGTTGCTCGCGGCTCCAGCATTGGGTGAGGCATGCGGCGGCTCGCCATGCGTCATCTCCACAAATTGTGGCTATCGAGCCCGCCGAATCACTTCACGGCGTGCTTGACTTGGCATCGGATTAGTCTGACGTTCCTTCCAAGTGCGAGAGCTTCAATCGAGCGGCTGAGGTTCTTATGGAGGGTTCATAGCAAAGCCCGCTTGGCTATGGCCGCGACGGGCACGAGATTGGAGGATCGTCGAATGAGCAGCAGGGCCGAGATGAGGAGATTCTCCATACGCCTATCGTTGGTGCGAGTGCCGAGGCCCAGGCCTTGGAGGCCACACGCCTTCAGCTCAAAGAGATGCAGAGGGCACTCGATGAGCGTACCCGCCAGCGTCCACTAGTTTCCAATCGACGTCAGCGACAGTTGTTTCCGAGTGGATCTATGAACAACGTCCATGTATTCCGTACTCCAGTTCAGAATGTTGCAGCCGCTGCTAGGATTGCGGATTCCATTCAACCATCACGTTCAGAGGCTGACAGAGGTTTGCATCAGATCCGACCGTTGCTTGGGGCAGTGCAATAGCAGAATTCGGTTGTTTCTTAGTCGCGCAATAGGTTACACAGTAATTCACCCAAGGCAAACACAGTTCAGTTGGCTCACAGCCCGGGGTCACCTCTGCGTCACAGGGGCGGAGGTTACCATGAAGATCAGTATCGAGATCAGGGGCGGGATCAACTTGCTCCCCGTTATCATCGTGATGACCGCCGTCGAGTGCCTACTCCTCCGCGGAGTGGTTCATATGTGCCTCGACACTATGATGATAGGTGCCCATACAACGATGAGAGGATTCCTGGGTTCGATGCGAGGTCTGTCCTCGTACAGAATCGGATTGACAGGGGCAGGGTCCACAAGGATGGTTATGATAGAGATCATCCGAGTGGAAGTGGTGTCGTTGTCTCTGGGTCCGAATGTTTCAGCAGAGCCATTCTATCCGCTTAGATTCCCCCCAACTTTGGGTTGGCGGCTGGAGTAAGCAAGTTCACTGGTGAGTCAAAGCGAGAAACATGGCTAGACGATTACCGAGTGGCGGTGCAGATCTGTGGAGGAAATGACAATATAGCCATGAAGCATTTTTCTTTAATGTTGGATGGTTCAGCCCGAGGGTGGCTAAATCAGTTGGCTCCTTCTAGCATCTACTGCTGGGAGGATCTTGCCCAAGTGTCCATCAGAACTTTCGAGGGCACATGCAAGCGTCCTGCTGGTTTGTCTGAGCTGCAGCACTGTGTGCAGAAATTGAATGAAACTTTGAGGGATTACATTCAACGTTGGACCACCCTCCATCACATGGTGGAAAATGTTTCCGAGCACCAAGCCATCTGCGCCTTCAAGGCCGGTGTTAAGTACAGAGAGCTCTATCTGAAGTTTGGTCGGACAGGAGATATGTCCCTGAGCAAGATGATGGAGATTGCCACTCGGTATGCCAATGGCGAAGAGGAGGACCGCCTCTGCAGCGGCAAGGGAAAGGCAGTCGACAATGTTGCTGGCGGCAACAATTCCAGTCGGAAGCAAAAGCGCAAAGCCGATGGTTCTCCTCAGGCAGAGGCAGCTGCTCTGGTGGCGCAAGGAAAGAATAAGGGGAAACCCAAAGGGCAATTTACCCCCAAGACATCCTAGATATGCCGTGTGCAATTCACACGAAGAAGGATGAGGAAGGCAATTTGATATTGCCAAAACAAAACACACCACCCGACAATGCAGATTACTGGTACAACAGTTCAAGGAAGGACAGTCGAGTGGGAAAACTCCTGAAAAGGAAGATGATGAGGACAAAGAGGATTTTCTTGAGGTCAATGCCACTTTTATGATTTTTTCCGATGTAGAAAGCAAAAGTCGACTGAAAGTTATTAACAGGGAGGTCAACATAGCTGTTCCTACCACCCCACATACCTAAAGCAATCTCAAACTCCTATCACCTTTGACCAGTCAGACCACCCTGCTCATGTCGCTACCACTGGTCGGCAAGCTCTGGTGGTGGATCCTGTTGTAGGAGGCACTCGACTCCGCAAGGTTCTCATGGATGGAGGGAGTGGATTGAACATCTTGTATGCAGAGACCCTCAAGGGGATGGGCATTCCGATGTCCATCTCAGTGAGAGCAACATGCAGTTCCACGGAGTCATCCCTGGGAAGAAGGCCAAGTCACTTGGTCAGATTGCGTTGGTGGTGTTCGGCACCGACAGGAATTTTCGCAAGGAAAAGTTGATGTTTGGAGTTGTAGACTTCCAGAGCGCATATCACGCCATCCTTGGTTGACCAACTTATGCCTGTTTCATCGCTTTTCCATGTTACATGTACCTCAAGCTGAAGATGCCCGGGCCCAAGGGCGTGATCACAGTCATAGGGAATCGAGAAAGGGCTCAGGAGTGCCTTCGAAAAGGCTCCAAGATTGCCGACCAGCAAATGGATGTGGTCGAGTTGGAAGAATACACGAGGAATGTTGATCCTGCCGATCTGCTGCGTTCCAACAAGCCTGCCTCTGAGTCTGCTTTTTAGTCGGCAGATGACGTGAAGCAAGTGAACGTTCACCCGACAGATCCTAATACTGCCCCGACCAACATCTCGACGACACTCGACAACAAATAGGAAGCCACACTCATCCAATTCCTCCGTGAGAACTGGGATATGTTCGCATGGAAGCCTTCTGACATGCTGGGTGTACCCAGGGAACTTGCTGAGCATCGATTGAGAGTTGACCTGAAGGCCAAGCCTGTCAAAGAACACTTGTGTCGGTCGGCGGGATAGAAGCAAAAGGCAATTAGTGAGGAGGTGGCTCGACTCTTGGCGGCTAAGTTCATACGCGGGGTTTACCACTCCGAGTGGCTCGCGAACGTCATCATAGTACCCAAGAAAGACACGTCACTCCACACTTGTGTCGATCGACGGGATAGAAGCGAAAGGCAATCAGTGAGGAGGTGGCTCGACTCTTGGCGGCTAAGTTCATACGCGAGGTTTACCACTCCGAGTGGCTCGCGAACGTCGTCATGGTCCCCAAGAAAGACACATCACTCCGCATGTGTATTGACTTTAAACATATCAATTGGGCCTGCCCGAAACATCATTTTCTGTTCCCTCGGATCGACCAGATTGTCGACTCAACTACGGGATGCAAGCGTTTATCTTTTCTCGATGCATACTCTAGTTACCATTAGATCCGTCTGTTTGGTCCAGATGAAATAAAGACGACTTCATCACCCCTTTCGGGTGTTTTTGTTATATCACCATGCCTTTTGGTCTGAAAAATGCTGGCACTACTTTCATGCGTATGATTCAAAAATGCCAGCTCGAGCAAATCAGTCAGAATGTCGAGGCTTATATGGATGATATTGTAGTCAAATCTCGCAAAGGTTCTGACCTGCTGACTGACTTGGCAGAAACATTCGCCAACCTAAGGAAATATGATATCAAGTTAAACCCATCCAAGTGCACTTTTGGAGTCCCTGGTGGCAAGTTGCTCGGTTTCCTCGTTTCCAAACGGTGGATCAATGTCAATCCCGAGAAGATCAGCACCATTGTCCGAATGAAATGCCCTGAGCGTGTGCACGATGCCACAAGCTCATGGGGTGCCTGGTGGCATCGAGTAGGTTTATTTCTCATCTCGGAGAGAAGGCATTGCCTTTATACCGAGTGATGAAGAAATCTGATACGTCCGAGTGGACTCCTGAGGCAGAAGCAACGTTTGTCGAGGTCAAAGCCCTGCTACCACCCAGCCGGTGCTTGCTGCTCCGCACAGCAAAGAACCCCTGCTTCTGTACATTGCAACCACTAACCAAGTCGTCAGTACGGTTCTCACTTTTGAGAGAAAAGAAGAGGGCAAGGCTTATAAAGTCCAACGTCTAGTTTACTATATCTCTAAAGTGTTGACTCCTTCAAAGCAAAGGTACCCTCATTACCAGAAGCTTGTCTATGGTATATATATATCAGCGAAGAAGGTGGCACACTACTTCCAAGATCACTCAATCTCAGTCGTTAGTGATGCTCCATTGTCTGAGACCCTCAGCAATCGAGATGCGACTGGTCGACTTGCCAAATGGGCTATTGAGCTCCTCTACTTTGATATCAAGTTTGAAGCAAAGAAGACAAATAAATCTCAAGTGCTTGCTGACTTCATGTCCGAGTGGATAGAACGACAACAACCAACTCAAATCCACTCGGTGCACTGGACCATGTTCTTTGATGGCTCTAAGATGCTAAATGGGTCTGGTGCTGGTGTAGTATTGGTATCTCCAAAGGGTGAAATGCTCAGTTATGTCCTTCAAATTCACTTTGATTCCTCCAATAATGAAGCCGAATACGAGGCACTCCTCTACGGGTTATGTATGGCCATCTCACTCGGCGTCCGGTGCCTGATGGTATACGATGATTCAGATTTGGTGGTTAATCAGGTGATGAAGGAGTGGGATGTGAGGAACCCTGCCATGACTGGATATTGCCATGAAGTGAGAAAACTTGAGAAGAAATTTGAAAGTTTGGAACTCCACCATATTCCCCGAGTGAAGAATCAGGCAGCTGGTGATTTAGCAAAGATCAGATCCACTCGGAGGCGTGTACCTAGCAATGTGTTTTTGGAACACCTACATTCTCCTTTGGTGCAAGAAGATCCCTTCACTGAAGAGCCCCCACAAGCAATAAGCGCCTCCAATCCGACCGAGGTTAATGTCCCGACAGTCATAGATCTGGCCATGGAGATTCTGGTGATTACACCCGATTGGACGGTGCCATATATTGCATACATACCGAGGCAAGAACTCCCAAAATATGAGGTTGAAGCTCGACAGATCATCCGCAGGTCCAAGGCCTTTACTGTGATGGATGGACAGCTTTACAAAGAAAGCGTAACTGGCGTAACTCAGCGGTGCATCTCTCCTGAGGAAGGTCGACTGATTCTGGAGGAAATTCACTTGGGGACCTGTGGTCATCATGCGTCCTCTCAGACGATTGTTGCCAAAACATACCGAGCTGGTTTCTTCTGGCCGTGCGCCAACGAAATGGCTAAGGAGATTGTTCAACACTGCGAAGGATGCCAGTTTTACGCAAACCTGTCACATAAGCCCGCGTCCACCTTTAAGACTATTCCACTCGTCTGGCCGTTCGCTGTATGGGGTTTGGATATGGTCGGTCCTCTCCGAACGGGCCAGAGTGGATTCACACATCTGCTTGTAGTACTCAACAAGTTCACCAAGTGGATTGAGGCTAAGCCCATAAAGAAGCTGAATTCACGCACTGCTATCAAATTCATGAATGAGATAATGTTCCGGTATGGAGTTCCCCACAGTATCATCACAAACAATGGTTCAAACTTTGACTCGGAAGAGTTCAGATATTTTTGCTCCGCCCAAGGCACTCGGGTGGATTATGCATCCGTTGCGCACCCCCAAACTAATGGCCAAGCTGAGCGAGCAAATGGCCTTATCCTTCAAGGGTCGAAGCCTCGACTCATGCGAGATCTTGAGCATGCAGTTGGAACTTGGGTTACTGAATTACCATCTGTTCTGTGGGGCTTGAGGACGACTCCTAACCGGTCGACTGAGCGCACTCCTTTTTTCATGGTGTATGGAGCCGAGGCCGTTTTGTCGAGTGATCTCCTTCACAATTCCCCCCGTGTAGATCTTTACTCGGAGTCTGAGGCTGAACAAGCACAACAAGACGGTGTAGATCTCCTGGAAGAAGAATGTGAAATGGCTCTGATTCGGTCGACTATGTACCAGCAAGATCTGAGTCGCTTCCATACAAGGCACGTTAGGAGTCGGTCGTTCCATGAAGGTGATCTTGTGCTACGAGTGGATCAGCAGCAGCCTCAAGCACGCCCCGCGTGGGAAGGTCCTTTCGTCATCACCAAAGTACTGAACAACGAAGCCTACCACCTTTTCAATCTCAAGAAGAATATCGCCGACCGCGTGCCTAGAACGCGTATTTATTTCGATTTTTTATACCCGACGACTGAGTTGTTTGATATAATAAGAGTACTCTAGACAATGTTGTTTATCAAAGTTATGACTCCCGCAGTCCTTTGGCGATTCCGATCGCACAATCTCATATTCAAAAACACTCCGAGTGGTGAGCGACCCTCTCACTCGGGGGCTTAGCCACGAACAAGTTTTCACCTAAGTTAAAAATCCTGCCGAGTGAATAGCATCCTATTCACCCGGAAACTTAGCTGCGAACCAGTTCTCGCCTAAGTTAAAAATCCTGCCGAGTGAATAGCATCCTATTCACTCGGAAACTTAGCTGCGAACAAGTTTTTGCCTAAGTTAAAAATCCTGCCGAGTGAATAGAATCTTATTCACTCGGAAACTTAGCTGCGAATCAACCTTCGTCTAAGTTGAAAACTCCTCCGAGTGGTGAGAGACCCTCTCACTTGGGGGCTTAGCCGTGAACAAGTTTTCGCCTAAGTTAAAAATCATGCTGAGCGAATAGCATCCCATTCACTTAGAAGCTTAGCTGCGAACCAGTCTTCGTCTAAGTTGAAAACTCCTCCGAGTGGTGAGCGACCCTCTCACTCGGGGGGCTTAACCACGAACAAGTTTTCGCCTAAGTGAAAAATCATGCCGAGTGAATAGCATCCCATTCACTCGGAAACTTAGTTGCGAATCAGTCTTTGTCTAAGTTGAAAACTCCTCCGAGTGGTGAGAGACCCTCTCATTCGGGGGCTTAGCCACGAACAAGTTTTCGCCCAACTTAAAAATCATGCCGAGTGAATAGCATCCTATTCACTCGGAAACCTAACTGCGAACTAGTTTTCGCCTAAGTTAAAAATCCTGCCGAGTGAATAGCATCCTATCTAGTCGGAAACTTAGCTGCGAACCAGTTTTCACCTAAGTTAAAAATCCTGCCGAGTGCATAACATCCCATTCACTCGAAAGCTTAGCCACGAACCAGTCTTCGTATAAGTTGAAAACTCTTCCGAGTGACGAATGCTTCTCTCACTCGGGGGCTTAGCCGCGAACAAGTTTTTGCCTAAGTTAAAAACCCTGCTGGGTGAATAGCATCCCATGCACTCAGAAACTTAGTTGTGAACCAGTCTTCGTCTAAGTCAAAAAACTCTCCCGAGTGACGAGCACTCCTCTCACTCGGGGACTTAGCCGCGAGTTAGACCTTGCTTAAGTGAAAGGTTGTTCTTAGTGACAGGCAACACTTTCACTCGGAAACTTAGTTGCGAACCAGTTTTGGCCTTAGTTCAAAATTATTACGAGTAATGAGCATCCATCTCATTTGAAAACCAAACAAACTTAGCCAAGCAAAGGATTGGAAAGGAAACTGCAGATAAATCCAGAATCTCTAGTGTGGATAAAAGTTGCCCACGCAAACGGAGGTACTCAGGCTTAAGGCCTGAACGAAGTTTTAAACGGTTACTCCATCACTCGGCATACCAAGGCAAATAAAGTTTCAACTGCAAGCAAAGTATTTCTCAAGAACCGGTGGGGCTCACGGGCTCGACGAAGGTGTCCAGATCAATTCCATCGGCGATCCGAGTGGCTGCTTCGATGAAGATCTCCATGAAGTCTTCGAATTGAAGTTTCTTCATGTTGGCCACCTGGAGAGTCTTTAGCTTGTCCTCCTTGGCCTCCTTGCAAAGGACCCGGACGAGTGAAAGCGCCACGTCATCTCCGCAACGAGCAGCAGATTTTTTCCATGCATGTACTCGACCAGTAATCTCGCTGAGGCGGGTCATCATTGACTCGAGGTCAGTCTAGAGGGTGTTTTCTGGCCACAATTCTTTGTCGATCTTCACCAGCGCAGCCCTCAGTCGAGTGATATACCCTTGAACACTGCTAAGATGAGCATCAAGCCGAAACATGTTCATGGCCACAATGTACCCGACGATTGACTTGGTGGGGTCCAGACTTGGCTTGATCTCCTAAGTCTCCTTGTCAAAGTCTTGGCAGAATTCTACTCGAAGGGGAATTAAAGGATGGTCACGCTATTGTTCTGTAGAAATTTAGGAAATTCACTCGAAGGAAGAAATTTACCTTGAAGCATGCCAAACATCTTCTTCGCGAAGTCTCCCAAGTAGTTCTCCAGACCGCTCCCTCTCTTGGTTAGCTGTTTAACCTTTTTGATCCAATCGGCCCATTCTTGCTTGAGTTTGGTGTTCTCTTCTTCAAACTTACTGGCTGCGGCAAGCTTCTTCTCAGAGGCCTTGGTTTTCTCCCTCGCCACCTTCTGAGCATCAACGAGTGCCTTGTGTTTATCTTCAATCGCCTTCTTCATGGTATCTAAAGAAATAACATTGTTGAGTCGCGCTTGAAGTCAGCGGTTCTCACCACGCACGTCTGTTCAAGTGAGGACCCTTGGTTCAAAGGATACAAAATAAAAGTGATAGTGCAATTGGTCGACAAGGATTACTTCCCACGGTCTTCAGCTCGGTCTGTACACGGTCTAGGTTCCTCTTGGCCACCTCCAGATCCAGTTGAAGCTGGTTTTTCTCCTTCTCCAGGTCAACGTACTGAGTCCCAAGCTCACAGGCTTTCTAAAATAAGCAAAGAAGTAGTTCAGTTGACACTAATATTTGTCCACTCCCGAGTGGAAAAGAGAAAGTTTAGTCGACTGAATGGCGGCCCGCTGCCCCACCCCACACCCCTGCAAAGCATCATATCATGGTTGATGGAAAGGTCCGAACTGACAAGAGCTATCCTGCTGGTTTCGTGGACATCATTTCCATCCCTAAGACAAGCATTCAGAGGTGGAGACACTAAGAAAAAGAACTCACACGACGGAACGAGTGACAAGCATACTCTAAGTACGAAAAAGGACCCCAAGTCCAAATTCTTAAGACTACTGCCAATCGTAAACGATCAATAGTGGTCTCGGGGACTACACCCAGTGGGTGCACTTAGCGTACCCCCACTGGATACAACACCACTCGACCAGGTCCGACCCGCCCGAGTAAAAAAAAGAGCAAACATGCAAACATTGTCTCTATCATACCCCCGCCGATGCAAGCACTCGACGGTGGTCTCGAGGACTACACCCAGTGGGTGCACTCGGCGTGCCCCCACTGGACCTACTATCACTCGACCAGGTCTGGCCTGTCAAGTGACAAGCGACTATCAAAACAAATCTAAGACCCCTACCAATGTCACCGCCATTCGATAGCGGTCTCGAGGACTACACCCAGTGGGTGCACTCAGCGTGCCCTCATTGGACCAGAGACCACTCGACTAAGACCTGATCTACTCGAGGGGAAAACAAGCAAGTATGCATCAAAAGAAAACACCCAGTGGGTGTAGAGTCAAGATGGATGGGAATTCAATCATAAATGAACTTACAATCGCACTTACTCAGACATTGGCATGAAGCGCATTTGCCAGCTCTAGTCCGGTCCTCTGGGACGCTGTATAGAGGGAATGCGAGCGTCGGATTAGTCGATGTTGCAGCTGGGGTCACAAGAGTTGCTTGAGGTTGCCCAATTGGCGCTGAGACCACAAGAGTTGAAGTTGCTGGCGGGACACTCGACAGCGGAACCACAAGTTCAGCCCTGGCTCGGGAAGAGTTGCCAATTTCTTGGGACGATGCAGCAGCCGACCTACGAGGCGCCTGCCCTGACGATGTCCTTCGAGCGCGTGCGTGTGGGGTGCCCAAGGTCACACCTTCACCCCCCGCACCCTACTGTGGCTCCTCATCGTTTTCCACATGGATGACGTCTGCAGCTACCAATAGACAACGTTAACTTATTCAATCGACGAATCGTCTTCAAAAAATAGAGCAAAGTGAAGATTTGTTATACCTCGTTGAGAGGTGGCTGCGTCAGCAGTGTCCATTTCCATGTGCTCCTCTTCATCCCGCGGAGGCGACGTCACCGAGGTAGCAGCTCTGGCAAACAAATTTCACTCGATCAGCACAGACATGAAGTTCCACAACAACAAAAAAAGGAAAATGAACACTCATGTTGAGGCAACGGGCACGGCGATCTTCATGCGGGGCGGAGCCTTCTGAGGTTTTGGTGCGTTAGACCTGGGCTGTTTCGCGGCCTTTTCAATCGACTCAAGTGTTGCAGCCCGGTCGTGCTTCGGATTCCTAGTTCTCGATGCCAAGGTTTTGCTTGGGACAGCCGCTGTGTCTTGGCACTGCTTGGAACGACGCTCGGTGCACGGAGGAGACTGAACCTCTTCCTCACTCTCCTCCGAGTCGTCGTCACTGCATTCACTATTCTCGGCGTAATCAATGTTTGCGTTGCCGTCTACGCTCTCTTCTCTGTCATCAGACTGCCCTCCATTCGGCACGGGCGAATACATGTTCGTAAACTCCTGCAAGATACAAAGAGTAAAGTCATTCAGCTAAAGACCCATTCACTCAAAGAAACATGAAAGCATTCGACAAAGATATAACTCACCAGCTTCGGCGGCGGGTTCGCGACAGAGAAGGGCAAGATTCGCTTGGCTCCCAGAGGGTTGTCAAAGGCTCCTATGATGCTTCGGAGCCACTGTGCAATAGTCTTCTCAGATATTTCCTCTGGATGTGTCCGAGTGGTGTCTCCAGCGCCCGAATAGTGCCACATAGTGTGGTCCCTCGCTTGAAGGGGCTGGATTCGCCGACCGAGAAATGCCTCCAGTAGGTCCTTACAAGTCACTCCGCCACGAATCAACTCTACTACTGCATCCACTAAAATTACTACCTCGACTTTCTCTCCCTCTGTCACGGACAATGATTTGGGAGTAGTGGGTCGCTCCAATGTGAAGGGGGGAAGTCCAGTCGACATGTTGGGAGATGCAACATCGTTGCAGTAAAACCAAGTCAACTGCCAGCCCCGAAGGGATTTAGGAAAGGTCATCGACGGAAACGCACCCCTGTTCCTCTTTTGGAGTCCCAGGACAGCGCATAGCTGGATGACATGGGTCTTAATATCATTGGTGTTAGCCTTTTTGACCGACTGAGACCGGATGGTGAAGATGTGTTTGAACAAGCCCTAGTGAGGGGGACAACCCAAGAAGCACTCACACATTGTTATGAACGCAACAAGATATGCAATGGCATTCGGAGGGAAATGGTGAAGTTGTGCTCCGAAGAAATTCAAGAACCCACAGATGAATGGATGGGGAGGCAGAGAAAAAACATCGCTCGACGTGGGTGAGCAGGAGGACTCGCTCGCCTTCGCGCGGCTCCGACTCGGTCTCTTCCTCCGGCAGCATCCACAAGCCATCGGCTATCAGCCCGTCGGCAACGAGGTTCTCGACGTCCTCCGCCATGATGGTCGACTGAAGGAAATCTCCTTGGATCCACCCCGGCAGCGCCGTGGACCAGACGCCCAACGGCTTCTTCGCCTTGGCTCCCTTCTTGGCGTGCTCAAGCTTCTCCATCTCCCCCTTTGTCATCGCGGTGGCGGTCTTCGAGGCAGGGCCGAGCGATGCGCGTTGAGTAGAGGAGGCGGAGGAAAAGAGGGGAATGAGGGAGGAGCACTGTACCAACCCTTGCACCGCCCCGTCTTATAACTGCCCGAGCGGGCCGCTGACCTATGGGCCCGCCTGATCTCTATGTATCCCGGTTGTAGGGGAAGCACAGTACGTGGTGTTAAGGACGACACGAAAATCGAGGCATCATGCTCCCACTTGCCCTAGTCGTTGCGTCATCATCGCGCGACGCGTGCTTTCCAAATTTTCAAATCCCATAAAATCCGGGCTTGACGAAGCGACCCGTCGCATCATGAGATCCTGCTGACCACTCGGACCTGAGTCCGCGCTCAAGTTCACTCGGACGCATATCAAGACAGAATCGATCAGGGTGAATGACAAAGACTCCAATCGAAGCAGACTTCTGTGAAGCCCTAAAATGCATTCAGAATTTTTGTGTCTTATCAGAACCTGCATCCATCCATTTTTCACTCGAACCACGATCTATTCAGGGGCTAATGATGGGGATATGTACCTAGGGTAGGGCCTTAGGCTTGACCTACATACCCTACCTAAGGAAACCACATTGGAGAACTTAAAGATTACAAGATTACAAGGAAGACTCCGACTGAAACCACTATTGTGCATGAGTCACTCAAAAGAAAATCCACTCGAAGGAACCAGAAGTCAGTCGACCGTAGAAGACCAGAAGCCACTCCAGGGAGGCCAATGGATAGGCATTCGACTGGTCGCTATAAGTAGCATTTATTACATACGTTACCAGTAATGTTCACCTTTATTATCACGATCGAACCCTTGGTTGTGGGGTATTCATGAGGGGTGGTTCACTCTATATAAGCCACCTCTCCCCTCTGGCACAAGGGTTTGCACCCCCCTGTAAGTCACACATTCCACATGACAGAAGCTCCCGAGCATTGAGATGTAGGGCTGTTACCTCCACGAGAGGGGCCTGAACTCATACATCCGTGTGTACAATCTCGCCGTAGCTAGGACTCTGCCCTCTCCTTACGTACCCTTAACCTCTACTGCCAGGCTCGTTCCCACGACACCAAGTTCTATAATGAAAAATTCCCACTAGCATATGAAAGTGACAAAACAAAAGACTCTCTATATGAAGAACATGGTAACACTTTGAGGCACAAGTGTGGAAAAAGAGGTAGTAACACTATCCCTTCTCTCTTTTCCCTCATTTATTTTCTTTTTGTCCTTTTTTTATCCGGAGTCTCATCCCGACTTGTGTGGGAGTCATTGTCTCCATCATTCTTTCCTCACCGAGACAATGCCCTAATAATGATGATCATCACACTTTTATTTACTTACAACTCAATATGAAAACTATAGTATGACTCTACATAAATGCCTCTGGCAGTGTACCAGGATGTACAACGATCAAGCGTAACATGTATAAAAATTGATGAACGGTGGCTTTTCCATAAATACCATGTAAGCTTATATGATCATGCAAGGCAATATGACAATCAAAGTACTAGTCATATGATGTAATGGTGGAAGATGCATGGCAATATATCTCGGAATGGCTATGCAAATGCCATAATAGGTAGGTATGGTGGCTGTTTTGACGAAGATATAAAGTGTCTTATGTGCAACTGAGCGTATCATGTCATGGTGTTTGGATGCACCGGCGAAGGTTGCATCGATCCTCGAGGTGAGAATGGGCAATGCATGGTACCGAAGAGGCTAACAAATACGAGGTGGTGAGAGTGGGTATATCCATGGATTCACATTAGTCATAAAGAACTCACATACTTATTGCAAGATTTTAGTAGCTTTATCGAAGAAAAGTACTACTCTCATGCCCCTATGAAGGAGGTTGGACGAGTTAACCATCGTGCGCCTCCGACTTAAACAAAAGTAAGATTTCAACGTGGAATAAGAATGCTCACACATTATCACCATGCCATAAAAATATTTAGATGAACATCAAGTTAACACCCTCTAATTCAGAATATTCATATTAATCAATGATCATGCACTCAGCTCTCTTCACATTACCACATTAATATCATTAACTCACAGTTTCTCTTTTATGTGCTACATGAAGGTTTGGATTATGCACTCCTTGAATACCTATTATTTTTTGGACTAGTCTTTATAACCCATGCAAATTACCATCACTATGTATTAACTATCAAACAAATATAAGTGAAGAACGAGAGTGTAATTATTTCTTTTAAATCTATAGGCTACACTGCTCTAAAAGATATAAGCGAAGTACTAGAGCAACTGCTTAGCTCAAAAGATATAAGTGAAGCACAATGAGTATTCTAATAAATCATGGTGATATCGTGTCTCTATCAAGTAGGTGTGTACGTCAAACAATGATTGTGAAAAAAAAACTAAAGCAAACAATGCTCCAAGAAAAACTCATATCATGTGATGAATAAAAATATAGCTCCAAGTGACATACTGATGGATTGAGACGAAAGAAAGGTTGCCTTCTAGGGCATACCCAAGCTTATATGCTCAAGTCTTCCTAGAATTTGACTTGGGGTGCCTTGGGCAGCCCCAAGCTTAGGCTCTTTCCTCTCCTTATTCCTTTATCTATAGTGATAGCACTCAAAACTTGAAAACTCCAGCACACAAAACTCAACAGAAACCTTCGTGAGATTCGTCAGTATAATAAACATATCAAATACTTTAGGTACTCTTATAGATTGATTCTTATTTTATTATTGCATAAGATACCATATTATAACTTATCCATGGGTTATACCCCCCAATACAATCCATAGCATCATCAAAACAAGCAAACTATGCAAGCAAAAACAAAATCTGTCTAAAACAGAACAATCTATAATGATCTGTAAAGAAACTATACTTCTGTAACTCCAACAATTCATAAAAATTAGGACAACCCGGGGAATTTGTATAGAAATACCATTTAAAAATTTCAGATCAAAAATATGTTCCAGTAAAATAAAATTAATTCCACACTGGACGCTAAAGTTTCTATTTTTGCACCGTATCAATTCTACTCAACATGCAAGTCAACCCAAAGGCCTTACTTGGTGTCGGTGTCAAAACCGGTGGATCTCGGGTAGGGGGTCCCAAACTATGAGACTAGGATCAAGGGTAACAATATACAAGGGAGACAAGATTTACTCAGGTTCAGGCCCTCCTATGGAGGTAATACCCTATGTCCTGCTTGATTGTATTGATGATGTATCAGTTACAGAGTTGATCTACCTCGAGATCGAATAGCTAAACCTAGATGAGCTATCTTCTATCTACAACCTAAAACCCTCCGGCTTATATAGACGTCGAAGGTGTATAGGGTTTATACATGGTAGGTTACACGCCGAAGAGATAAACATGCCTATTCGCTACATTAAACGTGGAGGAGAGGCCACGATTTCCGAAGCTTCCTTCCTGGAGACACGGCCTTCGATAGATCCAATGTTCGGTAAGCGACCCATACAGTCCGGCCCATAAGAAATAGGTCGGCTTCCTGAGGACCCCTTAATCCAGGACTCCCTTAGTAGCCCCCAAACTTGCCTCCAACGCTAAGGGTCTTAGCTTCAATCGCTTCGTATAATCAGAGTCTTCGGCTTGTGAGGTGAGTTCTTCCTGCCGAGTTTAGTTTAGCCTCCGATGACATGTAGTTTTGCGAATAGAGGTGCATCCGAACACCGTGAGTAGGCTAGACCTAAAGGCCAAATGTCAAGGGGTAAAATAACGTCCCCTGACGACCTTTCTGACAAAAGGTCATGACCCACCGCGACCGCTAAGCCAGTTGCAAAAACTCGATTCGCGGGTCAAGGTTGTTTTCATCAACACGATCTATCAATGCACATATCGTGTCCCATTTTATACGGGATACATTTAATCATGCGTGTGCAACAACACGCATGTCTCGGGAAGCAGAGGGATTCATGGCCCATCAAGAGGAGGCCAAACAGCGATAAGCCTCATAAAAGGGAAAGAAAACCCCAAGGTCTAACTTCACTTCCCATTCGCCTCCTCTGTTTCCCCATTCTCCTGAGCCTCCAAGCGCAGATCTAGGTTTTCCATCACCCCCCTGTCGGGGATATACCCCGTGGTATAACCCGACCAGAAGTATGACCTGGCCAGGACTTGGCAACTCACTGGAGACCCGGTCGAGACCTGACGATTCATTGGTAACCCGACAGGCGGGTCAGACGAGCGACAAGGCCCAAGGCCCAACGTGTAAGCCGGCGCAAGACGACTCACAATAGAAGGCCCAAATGAGAGAGGATTCCCTTACAAAAGAAATAAGACCCAGATTAGGACTCAAGAGAGGCTAGTCCTAATCCTAATCCAGTAGGACTCTACATGTAAACCTACCCTCTCCACTTATATAAGGAGGGGTAGAGCACCCCTAGAGGGACAAGTTGATAGACACAAGTCATTAAAGATAGACATATTAGAGGCTCTCGAGATTACAGGTAGCAAGATAGCACCCTTGTAACCAAGAGATCTTCCTCATCATCAATACAAGACAAGCAGGAAGTAGGCTTTTACCTCCATCGGAGGGGCCGAACCTGGGTAAATTCGCGTCTCTCTATTCCGACCAACCCCTCTCAAGCCGCCACATAGTTGCGATGGCCTCACACCTAAGTCTGTTAACCCGGACATCTTGCCGTGACAAATCCACGATAGGTGGCACCCACCATGGAGCTAGGCGCACATTGGTGTTGTGTTCTTGAAGGGATCTCTCCTAGGGATCGAGGAGCTTATGACCCGCCAGATGAAAAATAAACGGCTAAAGAAGGATCTATACGCGCATAGTTCAATTTTTTGGATTCAATATACATCAACAACCAGGGGATCCACCGATCAGAGCAGCAAGCCTACTACGTCGATCCCTCCAGAAGAAAACAATAAAACTCCATCACGTGACGAACTACACATCCACGACACCCCTTTCAAGCTCATCCATGGCGGGTTCCGGCTCGAACGACAAGTGGGAGGCTTCCACGGTCACCGACACGGACATCCGGGACCTCAAAGACGCCGGTTACCTCCCTGCAAACATCCCTCACCATGCGCCGGAGAAGGACCAAGTGATCCCTACTCCTAAGCCAGGTGAAAGGGTGGTCTTCCTCCCCCACTTCATCCGGGAATTGATATTCCCACTCCACCCCTTCGCCAGGGGGCTCATGTTCTTCTACGACCTCGACTTCCATGACCTCCCGCCGAACTCCTTCATGCACATATTGGCCTTCATCCTCGTCTGCGAGGATTTTCTGCGGGTCGAGCCACACTTCGGTCTTTGGCTCAAGTTGTTTAACATTAAGCCGAAGTGTGTTGCAGGCAAACACGCAGACTGTGGTGGGGCTGTAATCGGCAAGCTCACCCACGTCGTATGACCCTTCGGCACCTTCATCAACACCATCAAAGTATGGCAAAAGGAGTGATTTTACATCACCGGGCCAAGGGAGGAAGGCCAAGATGCCCCAGCCGGATTCAGATCTGGCCCCCCACCAGATTAACCTCGTGGCTCTGAAAGGGCCTCAACTGGGGGTCGAGCAAGGAGGTGAGCAACCTGCAGAAGCGCATCGACTCCATGATCGAGAATGACATCGCGCTGAACAACGTGGTCTAGGTCATGCTTCGGTGGCATATCCTCCCCTGCCAGCGCCGGGATACTCCCCTATGGGCTCGTCAGCTCAACGATGAGCCCATGATTTGGCACCTCTTCTACACTACTCGAGAGAAGCTATGGAAGGCGCTTTTCAAGTTGCAGAAGGATTGGCCAGCCGAAGAGGAGGATCGGGGTCTACATGCCACCAAGCCCGCTTCCAAGGTACAACATAGCTTTGTTTGATCGCCTCTATATCTCATAAAGAAGTTTCTAAAACATCTTTTCGATCATTCTTTGCAGAAATGGCTGAGCAAAGCCACGGGCTTCGACTGCCCGGCGCCTCAGCCTGAAGACATCAAGTCCGAGCTATTAGCAGAGATGCTCATCGAGGCGCCTTACGAGGCACTCACGAAGAAGGAGAAGCAAAAACAGGCTGAGAAGGCCTTCGCATCAGGGACTAGCCAGGGGCTGTGTCCGAGGAAACCCATGCCTCCTCAAATCAAGAGGAGCATGAGGATGAGGACGAGGATGAGGTGATTCCCCCCTCACAACAAAGAGGGCGGCGTCATCAGACACCACAGAGGAAGTACCTCCTCCTTCCCGGAAGAAAGCACACCGGACACAGATATCCATGTTCGACGACAGTTCGGAATCGGATAACGAGTCCGATGACTTTGCTAGGGTTCCAAGAATGATCCTCAGGGTCAAGTCCCCTTCTCGAAGGTGACGATCCGAAGACTCCTTCGGTTATTATTTATAAGTTTAAAGTTTACTAACATGCAAGCACTTATTGATTTTGCAGCCCACCGTGCGTCCTTCCCACTGACCAGGTTTCAGATGGGGAGACCCCGCCCGCCGAGCTATCGGAGAGAGGGAATGTGTCGCATCCCACTCCTCCAAGCGTCACGAAGGACTCCGCGGAGGTGTCGTCCCAGCATGCTCCTATGGGGCCAGGCACCAGCGGTGAGGGAGACGACATCATGGCCGAGGCTAACGCCTCGGCCACCGAGGACCGGGGGGCGGTACCTATTGGAAATATGCCCTAGAGGCAATAAATAAAGTGTTTATTATTATGTTTCCTTGTTCATGATAATAGTTTATTATCCATGCTATAATTGTGTTGATTGGAAACTAAATACATGTGTGGGCATATAGACAAACATTGTGTCCCTAGTGTGCCTCTAGCAGGCTAGCTCGTTGATCAAAGATGGTTAAGGTTTCCTGGTCATGGACATGAGATGTCATTTGCTATCAGGATCACATTATTAGGAGAATGATGTGATGGACAAAACCCAAACTATGAACGTAGCATATGATCGTGTCAGTTTATTGCTACTGTTTTCTGCATGTCAAGTATCTATTCCTATGACCATGAGATCATGCAACTCACTGACACCGGAGGAGTGCCTTGTGTGTATCAAACGTCGCAACGTAACTGTGTGACTATAAAGGTGCTCTACAGGTGTCTCCGAGGGTGGGTGTCTGATCAGTTGGCATGGATCAATACTGGGATTTGTTGCTCCGTGTGACGGAGAGGTATCTTAGGGCCCACTCGGTAATACAACACCACAAGAAGCATTGCAAGCAATGTGACTAAGTGTTAGTCGTGGGATCTTGTATTATGGAATGATTAAAGAGACTTGCCGGTAAGGAGATTAAACTAGGCATAAAGATACCAACGATCGAATCTCGGGCAAGTAACATACCGAAGAACAAAGGGAACAACATACGGGATTTTCTGTATCCTTGACATAGAGGTTCGACCGATAAAGATCTTCATAGAACATGTAGGAACCAATATGGGCATCCAGGTCCCGCTATTGGTTATTGACCATAGAGGTGTCTTAGTCATGTCTACATGCTTCTCAAACCCACAGGGTCTGCACACTTAAGGTTCAGTGACGTTTCGGTATAGATGAGTTATGTTTGTTGGTGACCGAAGGTTGTTCCGAGTCCAGGATGAGATCCCGGACGTCACGAGGAGTAACGGAATGGTCCGGAGGTGAAGATTCATATATGGGAAGTTGGTGTTTGAGTTCCGGAAATGTTCCGTGACCTGCAAGTGGTGTGACGGATTGCCAGAAGTGTTCCTGGGGGTCCACCGGGTGGGCCCATCTACTCCGAAGGGCCACATGGGCTGTGAGAGGGTGTAAACCAGGCCCTGGTGGGATGTCCGCACCTCCCACCTCAAGGCCCATGCGGCTAGAGGCTTGGGTTGGGCCAAAAGGGTGGGCTAGCCACCAAACTTGGGGGCCAAGCCACCCTAGCCGCCGCCCCACCTCCCTTGGCCACCCCACCAAACCCTAGGGGAAACCCTAGGGCAGCCAGCTCCTCCTCTTCCCCTATATATATGAGAGGGGAGGGAGGGCTACAAACACAAGTCACGACACAACCCTTCCTCCCTCCCCGATTACCTTTCCTCTAGTAGATTGATTCGATGCCGCTTAGCAAAGCTCTGCCGGATCAGCTCCACCACTGCCGCCGCCACGCCGCCGTGCTGCCGACGAACCCATCTAGCGCTCCACTCCCTCTTGCTGGATCAAGAAGGCGGAGATCTTCATTGAGCTGCATGTGTGCTAAAGGCGGAGGTGCCGTCCGTTCGGCACTTGATTGGGAGTTCGTGGGACGGCTTGCGATTTGGATCGCGGAGACGTACCACTACATCAACCGCGTTCTTTAACGCTTCCACTTAGCGATCTAAAAGGGTATTTAGATCCAATATCTCCTCTCATAGATGCTCATCTCTTAGATTGATCTTGGTGAAGCGTAGGCATTTTTTTGTTTCCCATGCAACGTTCCCAAATAGTGGCATCATGAGCTAGATCTATGCGTAGATGAGATCTTGAGTAGAACATAAAGAGTTTGCGGGCATTGATATTCATATTGCTTCCTTCCTTAGTCTTTTCTTGGTTCAGCGGTATTGTGGGATGAAGAGGCTCGGACCGATTTTACTCGTATGCTTACGAGAGACCGTGTTCCATCGACTGACATGTGTCTTCATCACATAAAGATGGTTGGCGGGTGTGTGTCTGTCCCACTTTAGTTGGATCGGATTTGATTAAGGCGGTCCTTGTAGAAGGTTGAAAAGCAATCTTCATATCACCGTTGTGGTTTTGCGTAGGTAAGAATCGTTCTTGCTAGATACCCATAGCAGCCACGTAAAACATGCAACAACAATTAGAGGACGTTTAACTTGTTTTTGCAGGGTATGTTGTGATGTGATTTGGCCAATTACATGATGTGATATATGTGATGGATGAGATGATCATGTTTTTTTATAGAATATCATGACTTGCATATCGATGCGCACGACAACCGACAGGAGCCATAGGGTTGTCTTTGATTATTGTATGACCCGCGGGTCAATCTTTAAGCGCTATGTAATGTTTTAGTTTATCGCTAAGCGGTAGCAATAGTAGTTTGAGCATGGCGGGCGTGACAACCCCGATGAAGACAGACTGATGGAGATCATGGTGTTATGCCGGTGACGATGGAGATCATGCCGGTGCTTTGGAGATGGAGATCAAAAGCACAAATTCATGGCCATATCATGTCACTTATGATTTGCAAGTGATGTTAATATTTTTATGCACCTTGTTTTTGTTAGAACGACGGTAGCATTATAAGGTGATCCCTCACTTAAATTTCAAGATGAATTGTGTTCTCCTTGAGTGTGCACCGTTGTGAAAGTTCGTCGTGTCAAGACACCACGTGATGATCGGGTGTGATAGACTCTACGTTCGCATACAATGGGTGCAAGCCAGTGTTGCACATGCGAAACACTCGGGTTAAACTTGACGAGCCTAGCATGTACAGACATGGCCTCGGAACACAAGAGACCGAAAGGTCAAGCATGAGTCATATAGTAGATATGATCAACATGATGATGTTCACTATTAAAACCACCTTAACTCATGTGATGATCGGACTTGAGTTGGTGAATGTGGATCATGTATCACTCATATGACCTGAGGGATGTCAATTTGAGTGGGAGCTTTAGTAATTTGATTAACTAAACTCATTATCATGAACAATAGTCTTAGTAACCTTTGTTAATTTATGTTGTAGATCAATGGCTCACGCAGTAGCACCCCTGAATTTGAATGCGTTCCTAGAGAAAGCTAAGTTGAAAGATGATGGAAGTAACTTTGTGGACTGGGCCCGTAATCTGAGGATTATCCTCACGGCTTCCCAGAAGGCATATGTCCTTGATGCACCGCTTGGTAACCAACCCGCATACATGTCATCCGAAGATGTTAAGAACGCTTGGGAGAACCGTTTTGGAGATTACTCAATAGTTCTCTGTGCAATTTTATATGGCTTAGAACTGGGACTTCATAGACGTTTTGAACGTCATCGAGCATATGAGATGTTCCAAGAGTTGGAGTTTATGTTTAAGAAGAATGCCCGGATCGAGAGGTATGATACCTCCGATAAGTTCTATGCTTGCAAGATGGAGGAGAACGGGTCTATCAGTGAACATATACTCAGAATGTCTGGGTATTCGACCCGTCTGGCGGAGTTAGGGATGCCCCTTCCACCGGAGGCGATAACTGACAGAGTTCTTCAATCATTGCCACCCAGCTACAAGAGCTTCGTGATGAACTATAACATGCACGGGTTGACCAAGTCACTCGCCGAGCTGTTTGCGATGCTGAAAGTCGCCGAGTCTGAAATCCAGAAAGAACATCAAGTGTTGATGGTCAATAAAACCACCAGTGTCAAGAAGCATGGCAAGGGCAATACGGGTAACTCGAAGAAGGGTGGCAAACCAGTTGCTCACCCCATGAAGAAACCCAAGGCTGGACCCAAGCCAAAAACTGAGTGCTTTCATTGCAAGGGAACTAGTCACTGGAAGCGGAACTGCCCCAAGTACCTGGCTGACAAGAAGGCGGCCAACGCCAAACAAGGTATATATGATATACATGTTATTGATGTGTACCTTACTAGCTCTCGTTGTAGTGCCTTGGTATTTGATACCGGTTTGGTTGCTCACATTTGAACCTCAAAATAGGACCTACAGAAGAGACGGAGGCTGGCTAAGGATGAAGTGACGATGAGCGTGGGAAATGGTTCCAAGGTTGATGTGATCGCCGTCGGTGCGCCCGCTCTTCGACTACCATTGGGATTAGTGATGAACTGGAATAATTTTTGTTTAGTGCCTGCATTAAGCATGAACATTATATTAGGATCTTGTTTATTGCGAGACGGTTACTCATTTAAATCAGAGAATAATGGTTGTTCCATTTATATGAGTAATATCTTTTATGGTCATGCACCCAATGTGAGGGGTTTATTCTTATTGAATCCCGATAGTGATGATACACATGTTCATAGCATTGATGCCAAAATATGTAGAGTTGATAATGATAGTACCACTTTCTTGTGGCACTGCCGTTTGGGTCATATTGGTGTAAAACGCACGAGGAAGCTCCATGCTGATGGACTTTTGGAGTCACTTGATTTTGAATCACTTGACACATGTGAACCATGCGTCATGGGCAAGATGAATAAAACGCCGTTCTCTGGAACAATGGAACATGCAAGTGATTTGTTGGAAATCATACATACTGATGTGTGTGGTCCGATGTTATTAGACAATAATAAACCTACAAGCTATGGGGGAACGATGATGGGCCCGGATTCCGAGAAATGGTTAGAGGCCATGAAATCCGGGATGGGATCCATGTATGAAAACAAAGTACGGACTTTGGAAGTATTACCTGAAGGGCGAAAGGCCATTCAGAATAAATGGATCTTTAAGAAGAAGAAGGATGCGGATGGTAATGTCACTGTCTATAAAGCTCGACTTGTGGCAAAGGGTTTTTCACAAGTTCAAGGAGTTGACTACGATAAGACCTTCTCACCCGCAGCGATGCTTAAGTCCGTCAGAACCATGTTAGCAATAGCGGCATATTTCGACTATGAAATTTGGCAGATAGATGTCCAAAAGTGTTCCTTAACGGTTTCCTTGATGAAGAGTTGTATATGATGCAACCGGAAGGTTTTGTCGATCCATAAAATGCTGACATAGTTTGCAAACTCCAGCGATCCATTTATGGACTGGTGCAAGCATCTCGGAGTTGGAATAAGCACTTTGATGAGGTGATCAAAGCGTTTGGGTTTATACAAGTTTATGGAGAAGCTTGTATATACAAGAAAGTGAGTGGGAGCTCTGTAGCATTTCTAATATTATATGTGGATGACATATTGCTGATTGGAAACAATATAGAAATGCTGGAAAGCGTGAAGGAATATTTGAACAAGAATTTTTTAATGGAGGACCTAGGAGAAGCTGCTTTCATATTAGGCATTAAGATCTATAGAGATAGATCAAGACGCTTGATAGCACTTTCACAAAGCACATACCTTGATAAAGTTTTGAAGAAGTTCAAATTGGATTAGTCTAAGAAAGGGTTCTTACCTGTGTTACAAGGTGTGAAGTTGAGTAAGACTCAATGCCCAGTGACTCCAGAAGATAGAGAAAAGATGAGTGTCGTCCCCTATGCTTCAGCCATAGGCTCTATCATGTATGTGATGCTGTGCACAAGACCCGATGTCAGCCTTGCCATAAGTATGGCCAGAAGGTTTCGAAGTGATCCTAGAATGGAGCACTGGACGACAGTCAAGAATATCCTTAAGTACCTGAAAAGGACTAAGGAAATGTTTCTCGTTTATGGAGGTGATCCAGAGCCCGTCGTAAAGGGTTACGTCGATGCAAGCTTTGACACTGATCCGGATGAGTCCATGTCACAAACTGGATACATATTTATTCTCAATGGGGGAGCGGTAAGCTGGTGCAGTTCCAAGCAAAGCGTGGTAGCCGATTCTACATGCGAAGCAGAGTACATCCAGCCTTGGAGGCAACAAAGGAAGGTGTCTGGATGAAGCAGTTCATGACAGATCTTGGAGTAGTGCCTAGTGCACTAAATCCAATGGCTCTATTATGTGACAACACTGGTGCCATTGCTCTGGCCAAGGAACCAAGGTTTCACAAGAGGACCAGACACATAAAGCGATGCTTCAATTCCATCCGCGATTATGTCGAGGAGAAGGACATAAATATTTGCAAAGTGCACACAGATCTGAATGTTGCAGACCCGTTGACTAAACCTCTTCCAAGGGGTAAACATGATCAACACCAGAACTGCATGGGTGTTCGATTCATTACAATGTAAATCACATAGTGATGTGAACTAGATTACTGACTCTAGTGCAAGTGGGAGACTGTTGGAAATATGCCCTAGAGGCAATAACTAAAGTGTTTATTATTATATTTCCTTGTTCATGATAATAATTTATTGTCCATGCTATAATTGTGTTCATTGGAAACTAAATAAATGTGTGGGCATATAGACAAACATTGTGTCCCTGGTGTGCCTCTAGCAGGCTAGCTCGTTGATCAAAGATGGTTAAGGTTTCCTGGCCATGGACATGAGATGTCATTTGATATCGGGATGACATCATTAGGAGAATGATGTGATGGACAAGACCCAAACTATGAACGTAGCATATGATCGTGTCAGTTTATTGCTACTGTTTTCTACATGTCAAGTATCTGTTCCTATGACCATGAGATCATGCAACTCACTAACACCAGAGGAGTGCCTTGTTGGGGAACGTCGCATGGGAAACAAAAAATTTCCTACGCACACGCAAACCTATCCATGGTGATGAGCATCTACGAGAGGGAGAGTGGATCTACGTACCCTTGTAGATCGCTAAGCGGGAAGCGTTAAGAAACGCGGTTGGTGTAGTCGAACATCTTCGCGATCCAAATCGCCGAGCGTCCCGCGATCTTATCATGATCCGTCCCGTGATCCAATCACGATCCATCCCGCGAACACATCATGATCCGTCCCGCGAACTCATCACGATCCGTCTCACAATCTTGATCACGATCTGTCCCGCGAACTCATCACGATCCGTTCCTTGATCACATCACGAACCATCTCGCGATCTCGATCACGGTCCTTCCGATCTAGCGCCGAACGGATGACACCTCCGCGTTCAGCACACGTGCAGCTTGATGACGATCTCCACCATATTGATCCAGAAAGAGGAGGTGGATAGGAGAGAGAGTTCACCGGCAGCATGACGGCGCTCCGGTGATGGTGGTGGAGCAATTCCGACAAGGCTTCACCTAAGTGCTGCAGAAAACCGATCTAGAGGAGCACCGGTGAAACGGGTAGCACATGGCCGCAAACTGTGTCCAAATAGCACCCAATCCACCAGTATATAAAGGAGGGAGAGAGAGGAGGGCTGGCGCAAGGAAAAACTCCAATAGGAGTCGGCAAACTAGAGGGGGAGGAGTCCTACTCCTCCTCCACTCCTAGTAGGAGTAGGACTCATCCTTTTTAGCCTTTTTTCCACCTTTTCCTTTAGGACTTTTGCCTCCTGCAACATGGGCCTTGGTGTGGCTGTTTTTCCAGCCCACTAAGGGCTGGTTATTATTCTCCCACATCCCATGGACCTCTTGGGGTCGAAATACCCCTCCCGGAGGTCCCCCGGTACACTACCGGCACTCCCGGTACACTACCGATGAGCCCGAAACTTTTCTGGCGACCAAGCTGGGACTTCCTATATATGAATCTTTACCTCCGGACCATTCTAGAGATCCTCGTGACGTCCGGGATCTCATCCGGGACTCCGAACAACCTTCGGTCACCACCATACATAACTCTACACTACCGAAACGTCACCAAACCTTAAGTGTGCAGACCCTGCGGGTTCGAGAACTATGTAGACATGATCGAGACACCTGTACGGTCAATAACCAATGGCGGGACCTGGACGTCCACATTGGTTTCTACATATTCTACAAAGATCTTTATCGGTCGAACCTCTATGTCAAGGATTCAGTTAATCCCGTATAATGTTCCCTTTGTTCTTCGGTATGTTACTTGCCCGAGATTTGATCGTCGGTATCTCCATACCTAGTTCAACCTCGTTACTGGCAAGTCTCTTTACTCGTTCTGTAATACAAGATCCCGTGACTAACACTTAGCCACATTGCTTGCAAGGCTTGTTGTGATGTTGTATTACCGAGTGGGCCCTGAGATACCTCTCCGTCACACGGAGTAACAAATCCCAGTCTCGATCCATGCCAACTCAACAGACACCATCGAAGATACCTGTAGAGCACCTTTATAGTCACCCAGTTACGTTGCAATGTTTGATACACACAAGGCACTCCTCCGATATCCGTGAGTTGCATGATCTCATGGTCATAGGAACATATACTTGACATGCAGAAAACAATAGCAATAAACTGACACGATCATATGCTATGTTTGTAGTTTGGGTCTTATCCGTCACATCATTCTCCTAATGATGTGATCCCGTTATCAAATGACATCTCATGTCCATGGCTAGGAAAGCTTAACCATCCTTTGATCAACGAGCTAGTCCATTAGAGGCATACTTGGGACATGGTTTTGTCTATGTATCCACACATGCATTTAAGTCTCCGATCAATACAATTATAGCATGGATAATAAACGATTATCATGAACAAGGAAATATGATAATAACTAATTTATTATTGCCTCTAGGGCATATTTCCACCAGTCTCCCACTTGCACTAGAGTCAATAATCTAGTTCACATCACCATGTGATTCGCATTGTTATGAATCTAACACCCAATGAGTTCTGGGGCTCGATCATGCTTTGCATGTGAGAGAGGTCTTATAAGTAACGGGTCTGCGATATTCAGATCCGTGTGTACTTTGCAAATCTCTATGTCAAACCGTAAACACTGCTACCACACTCCACTTGGTACTATTTCCAAATGGCTGCTCCACTGTACGTATCCAGATTGCTACTACTAGTCATCCGGATAGGTGTTAAAGCTTGCATTGACGTAACTCTTTACGACGAACTCTTTATCACCTCCATAATCAAGAAACATTTCCTTAGTCCTCTAGTAACTAAGGATAATTTCGACCGCTGTCCAGTGATCCACTCCTGGACCACTCTTGTACCCCTTGAAAGACTCATGGCAAGGCACACACAGGTGCGGTACACAGCATGGCATAATATAGAGCCTATGGCTAAGGCATAGGGGACGACGTTCGTCCTTTCTCTTTCTTCTGCCATTGTTGAGCTTTGAGTCTCACTCAACTTCACACCTTACAAATCAGACGAGAACTATTTCTCTGGCTAATCCATTTTGAACTCTTTCAAAATCTTGTCAAGGTATGCACTCATTGAAAGTCTCATCAAGCATTTTGATCTATCTCTATAGATTTTGATGCTCAACAATTAGGTAGCTTTATCCAGGTCTTCCTTTGAAAAACACTTTTCAAACAACCTTTTATGCCTTCGTGAAATTCTACATTATTTCCGATCAACAATATGTCAACCACATATACTTATCAGAAACTCTATAGTGCTCCCACTCACTTTATTGCAAATACAAGTTTCTCGTAAACTTTGTATAAACTACAAAAACTTTGATCACCTCATCAAAGTGTATATTCCAACTCCGAGATGCTTGCTTCAGTCCATAGAAGGATCACTGAAGCTTGCTCATCTTTTAGCATCCTTAGGACTGACAAAACCTTCTGGTTGTATCACATACAACCTTTCCTTAAGTAAACCGTTAAGGAAACGATGTTTTGACATCCATGTGCCAGATTTCATAATTGAAAATGCTGGAACTGCTAACATAATTCCAACAGACTTTTAGCATCGCTACGAGTGAGAAAGCCTCATCGCAGTCAACTCCTTGAACTTGTCACAAACAACTTTGCAACAAGTCGAGCTTTACAAATGGTGACATTCACCATCAGTGTCTGTCTTCATTCTAAAGGTCCATTTGTACTTAACGACCTTCCGTCTAACGAGCAAGTCTACCAAAGTCTATACTTGGTTTTCATACATGGATCATGTCTCGGATTTCATGGCCTCTAACCATTTGTCGGAATCCGGGCCCATCATCGCTTCTCCATAGCTCGTAGGTTCATCGTTGTCCAACAACATGATCTCCAAGACAGAGTTGTCGTACCACTTAGGAGCAGTACACATCCTTGTCGACCTACGAAGTTCGATAGTAACTTGATCCTGAAGCTTCATGATCGTCATCATTAACTTCCTCTTCAACTAATCTAGGCTTCACAGTAACATCTTTCTGCGCTGCGCTACTCTCTGGTTGAACAAAGGTTTAACAACCTCATCAAGTTCTATCTTCCTCCCACTCAATTCTTTCGAGAGAAACATTTCCTTGAGAAAGGATCCGTTTAAGCAACAAACACTTTGCACTAGGATCTGAGATTGAAGGTTCACCCAACTGATCTTAGGGTATTCTATGAAGATCCATTTGTCCGCCTTGGGTTCGACCTCATTAGGTGAAAACATTTTCCACACAAGTGTCACAGCCCCAAATATTAAGAAATGACAGCTTAGGTTTCTATCAAACCATAATTCACACGGTGTCATCTCAACGGATTTAGATGATGCCCTATTTAAAGTGAATGTAGTTGTCTCTAATGCATAACCCCAAAAATTATAGTAGTAAAACGATAAGAGACATCACAGTATGCACTATATCAATAGAGCATGACTATGATGTTCGGACACACCATCACACCATGGTGTTCCAGGTGGCGTTAGTTGTGAAACAAATTTCACATTGTCTTAAGTTGTATGCCAAACTCGTAACTCAGATATTCACCTCCACGATCATATCGCGGCCATTTTTATCTTCTTGTCACGATGATCTTTAAACTTCACTCTGAATTTGCTTGAACCTTTCAAACGATTCAGACTTGTGTTTCATTAAGTAAATATACACTATATCCACTCAAATCATCAGTGAAGGTAAGAAAATAACGATATCCACTGCACGCTACAAGACTCACTAGATTGCATACATCAACATGTATCATTTCCAATGAATCACTTGCCTGCTCCATCCAACGGGGTCCTTTAGTCATCTTGCCCAAGAGGCATGGTTCGCATGTCTCAACCGATTCGAAATCGAATGAGTCCAAATATCCATCAGCATGGAGTTTCAACATGCGCTTTATACCAATATTACATTTAGCGGCAGTGCCACAAGTATGTGGTACTATCATTATTAACTTTGTATCTTTTGACATCAATGTTATGAACATGTGCTACGATCAAGATTTCAACAAACCATTCTCACTGGGTGCATGACCATTGAACGTATTATTCATGTAAACAGAATAACCATTATTCTCTAACTTAAATGAATAACCGTATTGCAATAAACATGATCTAATCATGTTCATGCTCAACGCAAAACACCAAATAACATTTATTTAGGTTCGTCACTAATCCTGAAGGTAGAGAGAGCGTGCGATGTTGATCACATCAACCTTGGAAACACTTCCAACACATATCGTCACCTCACCCTTAGCTAGTTCTCCGTTTATTCCGTAGCTTTTATTTCGAGTTACTAACATTCAGCAACCGAACCGGTATCCAATACCCAGGTGCTACTAAGAGTACTAGCAAGGTACACATTAATAACTCATATATCAAATATAATTCTATCAATGTTGCCAGCCTTCCTATCTACCAAGTATCTAGGGTTGTTCCGCTTCAGTGACCGCTCACCTCATAACAGAAGCACTTAGTCTCGGGTTTGAGTTCAACTTTGGGTTGCTTCACTAGAGCAGCAACTGACTTGCTATCCATGAAGTTTCCCTCCTCGCTCTTGCCCTTCTCAAACTAGTGGTTTGATTAACCATCAACACTTGACGCTCCTTCTTGATTTCTACCTTCGCGGTGTCAAACATCCCGAACAGCTCAGGGATCAACATTTCTTTCCCTGGCATTTTATAGTTCATCACCAAGTTCTAGTAGCTCAGTGACAGTGACTTGGAGAACTACATCAATCACTATCTTATCTGGAATATCAAGTCCCAATCGATTCAAGCGATTGTAGTACCCAGACAGTCTGAGCACATGCTCAACGATTGAGCTATTCTCTTTCATCTTCCAGGCAAAGAATCTCGTTGGAGATCCTATATCTCGCAACTCGGGCACGAGCCTGAGATCACAATCTCAGCTCTTAGAACATCTCATATGTTCCGTGATGTTCAAAACGTTTCGGAGCCTCAATTCTAAGCCGTAATGCATGACGCACTAAACTATCAAGTAGTCATCAAAACGTGCCTGTTAGATATTCACAACATCTACAAACGACGCTAGATGGGGTGGCGCACCGAGCGGTGCATTAAGGACATAAGCCTTCTGTGCAGCAATGAGGACAATCCTCAGTTCACGGACCCAGTCCGCAATTTTGCTACCAACATCTTGCAATTCTATTTCTCTAGGAACATATAAAAATACAAGGGAGCTACAGTGCGAGCTAGTAATCTACAACATAATTTGCAAAGACACTTTGACTATGTTCATGATAATGAGTTCAATTAATCATATTACTTAAGAACTCCCACTCAAATTGACTTCCCTCCGATCATTCGAGTGATACATGATCCAAATTCACCAACTCAAGTCCGATCATCACGTGAGTTGAGGTGGCTGCAATGGTGAACATCATCATGTTGATCATATCTACTATATGACTCATGTTCGACCTTTCGGTCTCTTGTGTTCCGAGGCCATGTCTCTACATGCTAGGCTCGTCAAGTTTAACCCGAGTGTTCTGCATGTGCAACACTGGCTTGCACCCGTTGTATGTGAACGTAGAGTCTATCACACCCGATCATCACGTGGTGTCTCAACACGATGAACTTTCGCAACGGTGCACACTTGGGGAGAACACAATTTATCTTGAAATTAAGTGAGGGATCACCTTATAATGCTACCGTCGTCCTAAGCAAAACAAGGTGCATAAAAAGGATTAACATCACATGCAAATCATAAGTGACATGATATGGCCATGAACTTGTGCTTTTGATCTCCATGTAGAAAGCATTGACATGATCTCCATCGTCACTGGCATGACACCATGATCTCCATCATCTTGATCTCCATCAACGTGTCGCCATCGGGGTTGTCACGCCCTGCATGCTTCTACTACTATTGCTACCATTTAGCGATAAAGTAAAGCATTACATAGCGCTTAATGATTGACACACAGGTCATACAATAATTAAAGACAACCCTATGGCTCCTGCCGGTTGCCGTATTAATCGACATGCAAGTCGTGATAATCTATACATCACATAATCATCTCATACATCACATATATCACATCATGTAATTGGCCATATCATATCACAACATACCCTGCAAAAACAAGTTAGACGTCCTCTAATTGTTGTTGCATGTTTTACGTGGCTGCTACAGGTATCTAGCAAGAACAATTCTCACCTACGCATAAACCACAACGGTGATACACTAGTTTGCTTTTCAACCTTCTCAAGGACCGCCTTTGTCGAATCCGATCCAACTAAAGTGAGAGAAACTGTCACCCGCAAGCCATCTAGGCAACAAGTTGCGTCGAGGGAACCGGTCTCTCGTAAGCGTACGAGTAATGTTAGTCCGGGCCGCTTCATCTCACAATCCCGCTGAACCAAAATACGACCAAGGGAGGAAGCAATCTAAGCATCAACGCCCACAAACCTTCTGTGTTCTACTCGAGATCTCATCGAACCATCAACCTAGCTCATGATGCCACTGTTGGGGAACGTCGCATGGGAAACAAAAAATTTCCTACGCACACGCAAACCTATCCATGGTGATGAGCATCTACGAGTGGGAGAGTGGATATACGTACCCTTGTAGATCTCTAAGCGGGAAGCGTTAAGAAACGCGGTTGGTGTAGTCGAACATCTTCGCGATCCAAATCGCCGAGCGTCCCGCGATCTTATCGCGATCCGTCCTGTGATCCAATCACGATCCATCCCGCGAACACATCATGATCCGTCTCGCGAACTCATCACGATCCGTCTCACGATCTTGATCACGATCTGTCCCGCGAACTCATCACGATCCGTTCCGTGATCACATCACGAACCGTCTCGCGATCTCGATCACGGTCCTTCCGATCTAGCGCCGAACGGACGGCACCTCCGCGTTCAGCACACGTGCAGATTGATGACAATCTCCACCATATTGATCTAGCAAGAGGAGGTGGAGAGGAGAGAGAGTTCACCGGTAGCATGACGGCGCTCCGGTGATGGTGGTGGAGTAATTCTGACAGGGCTTCGCCTAAGCGCTGCAGAAAACCAATCTAGAGGAGCACCGATGAAACGGGTAGCACGTGGCCGTAAACTGTGTCCAAACAGCACCCAATACACCAGTATATAAAGGAGGGAGAGAGAGGAGGGCTGGCGCAAGGAAAAACTCCAATAGGAGTCGGTCAAACTAGAGGGGGAGGAGTCCTACTCCTCCTCCACTCCTAGTAGGTGTAGGACTCTTCCTTTTTAGCCTTTTTTCCACCTTTTCCTTTAGGACTTTTGCCTCCTGCACCATGGGCCTTGGTGTGGATGTTTTTCCATACCACTAAGGGCTGGTTATTATTTTCCCACAGCCCATGGACCTGTTGGGGTCGAAATACCCCTCCCCCGGTACACTACCGGCACTCCCGGTACACTATCGATGAGCCTGAAACTTTTCCGGTGACCAAACTGGGACTTCCTATATATGAATCTTTACCTCCAGATCATTCCGGAGCTCCTCGTGACGTCTGGGATCTCGTCCGGGACTCCGAACAACCTTCGGTCACCACCATACATCACTCTACACTACCGAAACGTCACCAAACCTTAAGTGTGCAGACCTTGCGGGTTCGAGAACTATGTAGACATGACCGAGACACCTCTATGGTCAATAACCAATGGCGGGACCTGGATGTCCACATTGGTTCCTACATATTCTACAAAGATCTTTATCGGTCGAACCTCTATGTCAAGGATTCAGTTAATCCCGTATAACGTTCCCTTTGTTCTTCGGTATGTTACTTGCCCGAGATTCGATCGTCGGTATCTCCATACCTAGTTCAACCTCGTTACTGGCAAGTCTCTTTACTCATTCGCTAATACAAGATCCCGTGACTAACACTTCGCCACATTGCTTGCAAGGCTTGTTGTGATGTTGTATTACCGAGTGGGCCCTGAGATACCTCTCCGTCACACGGAGTAACAAATCCCAGTCTCGATCCATGCCAACTCAACAGACACCATCGGAGATACCTGTAGAGCACCTTTATAGTCACCCAGTTACGTTGCAACGTTTGATACACACAAGGCACTCCTCCGATATCCGTGAGTTGCATGATCTCATGGTCATAGGAACATATACTTGCCATGCAGAAAACAGTAGCAATAAACTGACACGATCATATGCTATGTTTGTAGTTTGGGTCTTATCAATCACATCATTCTCCTAATGATGTGATCCCGTTATCAAATGAAATCTCATGTCCATGACTAGGAAACCTTAACCATCCTTTGATCAACGAGCTAGTCCATTAGAGGCATACTAGAGACATGGTTTTGTCTATGTATCCACACATGCATTTAAGTCTCCGATCAATACAATTATAGCATGGATAATAAACGATTATCATGAACAAGGAAATTTGATAATAACTAATTTATTATTGCCTCTAGGGAATATTTCCAACATGCCTTGTGTGTATCAAACATCGCAATGTAACTGGGTGACTATAAAGGTGCACTACAGGTGTCTCCGAGGGTGTCTATTGAGTTGGCATGGATGAATACTGAGATTTGTTGCTCCGTGTGACGGAGAGGTACCTCAGGGCGCACTCGATAATACAACATCACAACAAGACTTGCAAGCAATGTGACTAAGTGTTATTCGTGGGATCTTGTATTACGGAACGAGTAAAGAGACTTGTCGGTAATGAGATTGAACTAGGCATAAAGATACTGACGATCGAATCTCGGGCAAGTAACATACCGAAGAACAAAGGGAACAACATAGGGGATTGTCTGAATCCTTGACATAGAGGTTCAACCGATAAAGATATTCGTAGAACATGTAGGAACCAATATGGGCATCTAGGTCCCACTATTGGTTATTGACCATAGAGGTGTCTTGGTCATGTCTACATGGTTCTCGAACCCGCAGGGTCTGCACACTTAAGGTTCGTTGATGTTTCGGTATATATGAGTTATGTGTGTTGGTTACCGAAGGTTGTTCGAAGTCCAAGATGAGATTCCGGACGTCACGAGGAGTTCTGGAATGTTTCGGAGGTGAAGATTCATATATGGGAAGTTGGTGTTTGAGTTCCGCAAAGGTTCCGTGACCTACAAGTGGTGTGACGAAGTGCCGAAAGTGTTCCTGGGGGTCCACCGGGTGGGCCCATCTACTCCGAAGTGCCAGATGGGATGTGAGAGGGTGTAAACCAGCCCCTGGTGGGCTGGTCGCACCTCCCACCTCAAGGCCCATGCGGCTAGAGGCTTGGGTTGGGCCAAAAGGGTGGGCTAGCCACTAAACTTGGTGGCCAAGCCACCCTAGCCGCTGCCCCACCTCCCTTGGCCGCCGCACCAAACCCTAGGGGAAACCCTAGGTCGGCCAGCCCCTCCTCTTCCCCTATATATGAGAGGAGAGGGAGGGCTGCAAACAAAAGTCACGGTGCAACCCTTCCTCCCTTCCTGATTACCTCTCCTCTAGTAGATTGATTTGGCGCCGCTTAGCGAAGCTCTGCCGGATCAGCTCCACCACCACCGCCACCACGCAGTCGTGCTGCCGGCGAACCCATCTAACTCTCTGCTCCCTCTTGCTGGATCAAGAAGGCGGATATCTTCATCGAGCTGCACGTGTGCTGAACGCGGAGGTGCCGTCTGTTCGGCACTTGATTGGGAGTTCATGGGACGGCTTGCGATTTGGATCGCGGAGACGTACCACTACATCAACCGCGTTCTTTAAAGATTCCGCTTAGTGATCTACAAGGGTACATAGATCCAATCTCTCCTCTCGTAGATGCTCATCTCCTAGATTGATCTTGGTGAAGCGTAGGAATTTTTTGTTTCCCATGCAACGTTCCCCAACAGTACCCCACCCGGATACTGAGGAGGCTAGACGGGCGCTTGCTCAGTCCCCTCCGAAGACATCTTCGGAGCGTACCACACCTCCGGAGGTTCTGGCTCAATCCTCGGTTGGTGATTGGGTTGTCCGAACACCACCGGCACCACCGACCAATGGGTGGCCGGGCATGGGGGAGGCTCTATGGAGCGCCTCCATCTCCGAGGAGCACCGCACCCTTATGGGTGCGGTATTGCAGAGCATCCAGTCCGTCGACAACAGTCTGAAGGAGGCCTTCAAGGGTCTCCTGACGGGCTTTCAGGTCAGCCACGCGATACTCTATTTGCAAAAATTTTATTTCTTTTTATTATTATATACATGGCAGCCCCCGAGCCCTAGGTGAGTTTGGAGTAAAACTCACCTAGGGGTCTATAATGGATCATTTTCCGAACTATATATGAAACTATATGGTCGGAATGTTCTAACATCCTTAAGAGGTCCGGACATAGGATCAGATTGACAATAATTCAGAAGTTTTGAACCCATGTAACCTGACAAGGACTTTTCGTTACAGGCTTCGTCGTTGGCGGTTGCTGTGAATGATGCCAAGATGGACGAGTTGAATTAGAAGCTCAAAAGCTCCGAACATGAGCCTGATGCTCTCAATAAGAGATTCGACGAGGTGCAAGGTAAGCTTAAGTCAATACCCTGAAACCTCCATCATAATATTTTCAATGCAGCATTTCATAGTGTTAATGATCACACAACCTCGATGAAGGAGGTAGAGAATCTCAAGGCCGAGCAGCAGCAGGCGAAGGATGAGGCGACGATTGAGAGGGCGGCGACCAAACAAGCGGCTACCGCGCTTTCAGCTTTGAGAGCCACCAGCGACAAACACGAGGCTCGGGTGCAGGAGATCTAGCAGGAGCTCAAGGATGCCAGCCACAAGTGCGAGGCCCTTGAGCAAAAAGTCAAGGAGCATGCCACCACACTATCCACCCTGAAAACCGAACTCCAAAAAGAAAGGGTGGATAGGAGGTAGTTTGAGGAGCAAGTCCGTGAGGCGAAGGTTATAACGGATGGTAAGCCATACTTATTGCAGTGTGTCTTCGGGGATAGCAAGTTCGAGTTCCTTACCCAGGTGTGGCGTTCCTCAGGCGCCTGCAACGACCTCCAGAAGAGCGTAGCGGATGCAAATCAGCACTATGCTTTTCAGGAAGAAGGAGATGAAGCTCGTCTATTCTGGGCGTAGTTTGAAGCCTCTAAGCACTCACCTCTTCTTGTCGAGCAGCTGAAGTAGCTGATGGAGCTGCACCGGATGGCGGAGCCGGCCATGAAGGATCTCCGTGTCCGGTTATGGCCCAACGATCCACTGCTAGGTAGCTACTTCGGCCTGGTGCAGAAGCTGACTAACGCCTCGCCCCGCCTTGACGCTCTGAAGCACTCCTCCTGCATCGAGGGAGCCCGGATGGCCTTTGCAAAGGCCAAGGTGCACTGGTTGGGGCTGGATCCGATGAAGATAGCCACTTCCCTGCCGCCTCCTGGAAAGGAACATAGGCGCCCCAAGCTGTACTTTGCCAGAGTAATGGAGGATGCTCGGGCGATAGAGTCGCAGTGTTCGAAAGAGAACATCTACGATTAGATGCGTAGTAATATGTCCGAAGACTTTTGAACGCTTGTATATTTTTTATACATGGGTTATCATGTTTTTAATGTTTTGCATTCCTTTATAACTCCTTTGTGGCCGTTTAAACTGAAAGCTGCAAGTCGTCGGCTTCAGCCCCCATGTAGATACTATGCGGGGTGTCTCTAGTTACGCACTATAACCCTTAGCCGAACTATCGGTACCCAAAGGCGGTGTGCGGCAGACTAGGCAATCAGACCATAGTGCCTTATTGCTTTCACTTAGTCGTAGGGGCACGAAAAGGGCCGCGGGAGGCTGGTAACTAGCCTCTGGTGACTTGTGATAGTCGTACGACCCGCGGCTAAAGCCGATATCACATGGTTTGTACAAATAGCAAACCCATCGTATGACACGGGATGACCTCTGACGAGGTCGTGAGTATAACACTTAGGCTCGGATTCGCAGACCGGTTCTCGCATACCATGACCGTCAATTTTTGTCTTTCTCCTCTGAGGTGCTTGACCAGACTAGCCGGAAACACAATCGAAGAGGTTCTCCCTTTGCCCTTTTAGCCGAACTAGCGGAACGTAAAGGGGCAAGCACAGGAGCAGGGCAACCCAACTATTGACCCAAAACATAGTTCGGAACCAATGCATATAAAGCGAATTCGAAGACGCCATACGCATGAGCAAATGTTCGTAAGGCGATTTTGTTTTTTATACTCGAGACCCCGATCTATTAGCCAGTTGCATCGCAACATACCGAACAATTTTACGAGAAGAGAAAGAAAGAAAATATGTGCCAAAAAGGACAACGATACAAACATGTATAATGATGTTATATTTTTCTCAACAACTCTGATTGCTCGGATTGTCGAAGCAACTGCTTACATGTATGTGAAAAAGAAGAAATTCTATAGGAGTGGTTGTACCAAGGGTCTTCGATTGGTGAGCTTACGTCCTCGATGTGCCCTGCCGCTTGTTTACTCATGTGCCTCGATGCACCTCAATGGGTGGTACTATTCGGCGAATGGATCTTGCAAACAAGGTCTTGAGAAGTTGCCGAAGTGTGGATGAGCTTTACGCCTTTGGTAGGCCCGTTGATAGTCCTGCATTGTGTCTAAAGAGAGTGTAATGGTAATAGATCGGTCAAGCCAAACACTTACCATTTTCCCCCACCGCCGCCCTTGGAATTTTAAGTGCGAAGTTGTGCTTCCTGGGCACATACTTTTCTGGTCCTATGGTTGTGGGATGGAGGCGAATCCCTATTTAAGGGGAGGGGAAGGTTTTGAGAGTTCGAAGTGAAGCCATACTCGCTTCCCCACCTTGCGTGCCTTTACGGCAGATGTCAGAGCTTGCCGATCATCGCTGTAATTAAATTCGGTCGCCAGGGCCATCGCATGTTCCTTGGTTTGGAGAGAGCGCTCTGTGTTGCCATTGACAGTAATGACCCTCTTGGGGCCGGGCATCTTGAGCTTGAGGTATGCGTAGTGCGGTACGACTTTAAAGCGAGCGAATGTTGTTCGGTCGAGTAGGGCGTGATAGCCGCCGCCGAAGGGTACAATGTCGAAGATCAAGTCTTCACTTCGAAAGTTGTTGGACGAGCCGAACACTACTTCCAGGCTGACGGAACCCGTACACCAAGCCTCGACGCCTGCAATTACTCCTTTGAAGGTAGTGTTGCTGGGTTTGATCCTTGACGGATCTATACCCATCCTTTTCACCGCGTGTGAGTAAATCAGGTTAAGGCTACTTCCTCCGTCCATTAGGACCTTTGTGAGGTGATACCCATCTATGATGGGGTGTAGGACGAGGGCGTCCGAACCCCCATGATGAATACTGGTCAGGTGATCATGTCGATCAAAGGTGATCGGATATGCCGACCATGGGTTATACTTCGGTGCTACAGGCTCTATAGCGTAGACCTCTCAAAGGGCGTGCTTCCTCTCCTTCTTGGGTATATTATTTTTGAGATGTAATCAGTAGGACAGGCTCCTAATGTGTTAGATTAAAGAAGAAATGTTACACTTTACATGGTGTGGGTTTGATCGAATGGTCGCCCCAGGAACAAACTAAAACCAAAGATAAAGTCTAAGAGAAGAAAGTGTTGGGGAACATTGCATGGGAAACCAAAATTCTCCTACGCACACGCAATATCTATCCATGATGATGAGCATCTACGAGAGGGAGAGTGGATCTACATACCCTTGTAGATCGCTAAGCGGGAAGCGTTAAGAAACGCGGTTGGTGTAGTCGAACGTCTTCGCGATCCAAATTGCCGAGCATCCCGTGATCTCATCACGATCCGTCCCACGATCCAATCACGATCCATCCCGCGAACTCATCACGATCCGTCCTGCGATCTCATCACGATCCGTCTCGCGATCTTGATCATGGTCCTTTCGATCTAGCGCCAAACGGACGGCACCTCCGCGTTTAGCACACGTACAGCTTGATGACGATCTCCGCCCTCTTGATCTAGCAAGAGGGAGCAGAGAGGTATAAGAGTTCTCCGACAGCGTGACGGTGCTCCGGCGATGGTGGTGGAGCTATTCCGGCAGGGCTTCGCCTAAGCACTGCAGAAATCCGATCTAGAGGAGAAACTATGCACTAGAGGAACGGGTAACACGTGGCTGAAAAAACAGTGCCAAAAACCCTAAAATCTCTAGTATATATAGGAGGAAGAGAGGAGGAGGCTTGGTCCTCAAGGGGCCAGCCCTTGGTTCGGCAATCCTAGTAGGACTAGGATTCCTACCTATTTTGCCTTTTCCCACCTTTTTCTCTTTGGGTTTTCTCTCCTAGACGCATGGGCCTTGTGTGGGACTTCCAACATCCCACTAAGGGCTGGTAGTCACTCTCCCACAGCCCATGTAGACTCTTGGGTCGAAATACCCCTCCCGATGGTCTCCCGGTACACTACCGGCACTCCGGGTACACTACCGATGAGGCCGAAACTTTTCCGGCGACCAAAACAGGACTTCCTATATATGAATCTTTACCTCCGGACCATTCCGTAGCTCCTCATGAAGTCCAGGATCTCATCTGGGACTCCGAACAACCTTCGGTCACCACCATACATAACTCTATACTACCGAAACGTCACCGAACCTTAAGTGGGCAGACCCTGCGGGTTCGAGAACTATGTAGACATGACCGAGACACCTCTATGGTCAATAATCAATAGCGGAACCTGGATGCCCATAATGGTTCCTACATATTCTATGAAGATCTTTATCGGTCGAACCTCTATGTCAAGGATTTAGTTAATCTCGTATGACGTTCCCTTTGTTCTTCGGTATGTTACTTGCCCGAGATACGATCGTCGGTATCTCCATCCGTAGTTCAACCTCGTTACCGGCAAGTCTCTTTACTCATTCCGTATTACAATATCCCGTGACTAACAATTAGTCACATTGCTTGCAAGGCTTGTTGTGATGTTGTATTACCGAGTGGGCCCTGAGATACCTCTCCGTCACACGGAGTAACAAATCCTAGTCTTGATCCATGCCAACCCAGCAGATACCATCAAAGATACCTGTAGAGCACCTTTATAGTCATCCAGTTACGTTGCGATGTTTGATACACACAAGGTACTCCTCCGGTGTCAGTGAGTTGCATGATCTCATGGTCACAGGAACATATACTTGACATGCAGAAAACAGTAGCAATAAACTGACACGATCATATGCTACGTTTGTAGTTTGGGTCTTGTCCATCACATCATTCTCCTAATGATGAGATCCCATTACCAAATGACATCTCATGTCCATGACTAGGAAACCATAGCCATCTTTGATCAACGAGCTAGTCTATTAGAGGCATACTAGGGACATGGTGTTGTCTATGTATCCACACATGTATCTGAGTGTCCGATCAACACAATTATAGCATGGATAATAAACGAATATCATGAACAAGGAAATATGATAATAACTACTTTATTATTGCCTCTAGGGCATATTTCCAACAGTCTCCCACTTGCACTAGAGTCAATAATCTAGTTCACATCACCATGTGATTCGCATTGTTATGAATCTAACACCCAATGAGTTCTGGGGCTCGATCATGCTTTGCATGTGAGAGAGGTCTTTTAGTCAATGGGTCTGCGACATTCAGATCTGTGTGTACTTTGCAAATCTCTATGTTAAACTGTAAACACTGCTACTACACTCCACTTGGTACTATTCCAAATGGCTGCTCCACTATACGTATCCAGATTGCTACTCCGACTCATCCGGATTGGTGTTAAAGCTTGCATCGACGTAACTCTTTACGACGAAATGTTTATGACCTCCATAATCGAGAAACATTTCCTTAGACTTGTAGTTACTAAGGATAATTTTGACCACTGTCCAGGGATCCACTCCTGGACCACTGTTGTACCCCTTGACAGACTCATGGCAAGGCACACACAGGTGCGGTACACATCATGCCATAATATAGAGCCTATGGCTAAGGCATAGGGGACGACATTTTTTATTTCTCTTTCTTCTGCCATTGTCGAGCTTTGAGTGTCACTCAACTTCACACCTTACAAATCAGGCGAGAACTCTTTCTCTGACTGGTCTATTTTGAACTCTTTCAAAATCTTGTCAAGGTATGTACTCATTGAAAGTCTTACCAAGCATCTTGATCTATCTCTATAGATCTTGATACTTAACAATTAGGTAGCTTTGTCTAGGTCTTCCTTTGAAAAAATCTTTTCAAACAACCGTTTATGCTTTCTAGAAATTCTACATCATTTCCGATCAACAATATGCCAACCACATATGCTTACCATAAACTCTATAGTACTCCCACTCCCTTTATTGTATATACAAGTTTCTCATAAACTTTGTATATACTCAAAAACTTTGATCACCTCATCAAAGTGTATATTCCAACTCCGAGATGCTTGCTTCAGTTCATAGAAGGATCACTAAAGCTTGCACACCTTTTAGCATCCTTTGGACTGACAAAACCTTCTGGTTGTATCTCATACAACCTTTCCTTAAGGAAGGAAACGATGTTTTGGCATCCATCTGCCAGATTTCATAATTGAAAAATGCAACAACTACTAACACAATTCCAACAGACTTTAGCATCGCTATGAGTGAGAAAGTCTCATCGCAGTCAACTCCTTGAACTTGGCGGAAACTTCTTTGCGACAAGTTGAGCTTTATAAATGGTAACATTCACCATCAGCGTCTGTCTTCATCTTAAAGGTCCATTTGTACTCAACGACCTGTCGTCCAACGAGCAAGTCTACCAAAGTCTATACTTGGTTTTCATACATGGATCCTCTCTTCGATTTCATGGCCTCTAACCATTTGTCGGAATCCGGGCCCATCATTGCTTCTCCATAGCTCATAGGTTCATCATTGTCCAACAACATGTCCTCTAAGACAGGGTTGTCATACCACTCAGGAGCAGTACACGTCCTTGTCGACCTACGAGGCTTGATAGTAACTTGATCCGAAGCTTCATGATCATCATCATTAACTTCCTCTTCAACTAACGTAGGCTTCACAGAAACATCTTCATGTGCTGTGCTACTCTCTCGTTGAAACAAAGGTTCAACAACCTCATCAAGTTCTATCTTCCTCCCACTCAATTCTTTCGAGAGAAACTTTTCCTCGAGAAAGGACCCAGTTTCAGCAACATACATTTTATGCTTGGATCTGAGATAGAAGGTTCACCTAACTGTTCTTTAGGGTATTCTATGAAGATGCATTTGTCCGCTTTGGATTCGATCTCATTAGGTGGAAACATTTTCCACACAAGCATCGCAGCCCCAAACATTAAGAAATGACAGCTTAGGTTTCTATCAAACCATAATTCACACGGTGTCATCTCAACGGATTTAGATGGTGCCCTATTTAAAGTGAATGTAGTTGTCTCTAACGCATAACCCCAAAACTACAGTAGCAAAACGATAAGAGACATCATAGCATGCACCATATCCAATAGAGCACGACTATGACGTTCGGACACACCATCACGCTATGGTGTTCCAGGTGGCATGTGTTGTGAAACAACTTTCACATTGTTTAAAGTTGTATGCCAAACTCGTAACTCGGATATTCACCTCCACGATCATATCGCAGACATTTCTTGTTGTCACGATGATCTTAAACTTCACTCTAAATTTGCTTGAACCTTTCAAACGATTTAGACTTGTGTTTTATTAAGTAAATATACACTATATATGCTCAAATCATCAGTGAAGGCAAGAAAATAACGATATCCACCGCATGCTATAAGACTCATTGGATTGCATACATCAACATGGATCATTTCCAATAAATCACTTGCCCGCTCCATCAAACCAGAAAACGGGGCCCTTAGTCATCTTGACCAAGAGGCATGGTTCACATGTCTCAACCGATTCAAAATCGAATGAGTCCAAAGATCCATAAGCATGGAGTTTCTTCATGTGCTTTATACCAATATGACATTTAGCGGCAGCGCCACAAGTATGTGGTACTATCATTATTAACTGTGTATCTTTTGGCATCATATGTTATGAACATGTGCATTACTACGATCAAGATTCAACAAACCATTCTTACTGGGTGCATGACCATTGAAGGTATCATTCATGTAAACAGAATAACCATTATTCCCTAACTTAAATGAATAACCGTGTTGCAATAAACACGATCTAATCACGTTCATGCTCAACACAAAACACCAAATAACATTTATTTAGGTTCGTCACTAATCCCGAAGGTAGAGAGAGCGTGCGATGTTGATCACATTAACCTTGGAAACATTTCCAACACACATCGTCACCTCACCCTTAGCTAGTTCTCTATTTATTCCGTAGCTTTTATTTCGAGTTACTAACATTTAGCAACCGAACCGATATCCAATACCTAGGTGCTACTAGGAGTACTCGCAAGGTACACATCATTAACACATATATCAAATATACTTCTGTCGACGTTGCCAGCCTTCTTATCTACCAAGTATCTAGGGTTGTTCCGCTTCAGCGACCACTCTCATCATAATCAAAGCACTTAGTCTCGGGTTTGGCTTCAACTTTGGGTTGCTTCACTAGAGCAGCAACTGACTTGCCATCCATGAAGTTTCCCTCCTTGCCCTTGCCCTTCTCGAAACTAGAGGTTTTACTAACCATCAACACTTGACGCTCCTTCTTGATTTCTACCTTCGCAGTGTCAAACATCACGAACAGCTTAGGGATCATTATTTCTATGTCTGGCATTTTATAGTTCATCACCAAGTTGTAGTAGCTTAGTGACAGTGACTTGGACAACTATATCAATCACTATCTTATCTGGAAGATCAACTCCCACTCGATTCAGGCGATTGTAGCACCCAGACAATCTGAGCACATGCTCAACGATTGAGCTATTATCCTTCATCTTGTAGGCAAACAATCTTGTTGGAGATCTCATATCTCACAACACGGGCATGAGCCTGAGATCCTAATTTCAGCTCTTAGAACATCTTATATGTTCCGCAACGTTGAAAACGTTTTGGAGCCAGAATTCTAAGCCGTAATGCATGACGCACTAAACTATCAAGTAGTCATCGGAACACACCTGTCAGATATTCACACCATCTACAGACGTCGCTAGAGGGGTTGGCGCACCGAGCGGTGCAGTAAGGACATAAGCCTTCTGTGCAGAAATGAGGACAATCCTCATATCACGGACCCAGTCCACAATATTACTGCCATCATCTTTCAACTCTATTTCTTTAGGAACATATAAAAATTCAAGGGAGTTACAGCGTGAACAAGTAATCTACAGCATAATTTGCAAAGACACTACTGACTATGTTCATGATGATGAGTTCAATTAATCATATTAATGAAGAACTCCCACTCAAATTGACATCTCTCCGGTCATTCGAGTGATACATGATCCAAATTCACCAACTCAAGTCCGATCATCACGTGAGTTGAGGTGGTTTCAATGGTGAACATCATCATGTTAATCATATCTACTATATGACTCATGTTCGACCTTTCAGTTTCTTGTGTTCCGAGGCCATGTCTGTACATGCTAGGCTCGTCAAGTTTAACCCGAGTGTTCTGCATGTGCAACACTGGCTTGCACCCGTTGTATGTGAACGTAGTCTATCACACCCAATCATCACGTGGTGTCTCGACATGACGAACTTTCGCAACGGTGCACACTCGGGGAGAACACAATTTATCTTGAAATTAATTGAGGGATCACCTTATAATGCTATCGTCGTCCTAAGCAAACAAGGTGCATAAAAGGATGAACATCACATGCAAATCATAAGTGACATGATATGACCATGAACTTGTGCTTTTGATCTCCATCTTGAAAGCACCGACATGATCTCTATCATAACCGCATGACACCATGATCTTCATCATCTTGATCTCCATCAACATGTCGCCATCGGGGTTGTCGCGCCCACCATGCTTCTACTACTATTGCTACCGTTTAGCGATAAAGTAAAGCATTACATAGTGCTTAATGATTGACACGCAGGTCATACAATAATTAAAGACAACCCTATGGCTCCTGCCGGTTGCCGTACTCATCGACAAGCAAGTCGTGATATTCTATACAACACATGATTATCTCATACATCACATATATCTCATCATGTAATTGGCTATAGCACATCACAACATACCCTGCAAAAACAAGTTAGATGTCCTCTAATTGTTGTTGCATGTTTTACATGGCTGCTACGGGTATCTAGCAAGAAAAATTCTAACCTACGCACAACCACAACGGTGATTCATAAATTGCTTTTCAACCTTCTCAAGGACCGCCTTTGTCGAATCCGGTCCAACTAAAGTAGGAGAAACTGCCACCCGCTAGCCATCTTTTGCAACAAGTTGCAGTTGAGGGAACCGATCTCTCGTAAGCGTACGGGTAATGTTGGTCCGGGCCACTTCATCCGACAATACCGCTGAACCAAAACACGACCAAGGGAGGAAGCAATCTAAGCATCAACGCCCACAAACTCTTTGTGTTCTACTCAAGATCTCATCTACACATAGACCTAGCTCATGATGCCACTGTTGGGGAACGTTGCATGGGAAACAAAAAAATTCCTACGCACACGCAAGATCTATCCATGGTAATGAGCATCTACGAGAGGGAGAGTGGATCTACATACCCTTGTAGATCGCTAAGCAGGAAGCATTAAGAAACGCGGTTGGTGTAGTCGAGCGTCTTCGCGATCCAAATCGCCGAGCATCCCGCGATCTCATCATGATCCGTCCTGCGATCCAATCACTATCTTTCCCGCGAACTCATCACGATCCATCCCGCGATGTCATCATGATCCTTGTCGCGATCTTGATCACGGTCCTTCCGATCTAGCACCGAACGGACGACACCTCCGCGTTCAGCACACGTACATCTTGATGACGATCTCCGCCTTCTAGATCCAGCAAGAGGGAGTGGAGAGGTAGAAGAGTTCTCCGGTAGCGTGACGGCGCTCCGGCGATGGTGGTGGAGCTATTCCGGCAGGGCTTCACCTAAGCACTGTAGAAATCCGATCTAGAGGAGAAACTATGCACTAGAGGAACGGGTAACACGTGGCTGAAAAAACAGTGCCAAAAACCCTAAAACCTCTAGTATATATAGGAGGAAGAGAGGAGGAGACTTGGCCCTCAAGGGGACAGCCCTTGGTTTGGCCGAATCAAGGAGGAGAGGAGGACTCCTCCTCCAATCCTAGTAGGACTAGGATTCCTCCCTATTTTGCCTTTTTTTCCACCTTTTTCTCTTTGGTTTTCTCTCCTAGCCGCATGGGCCTTGTGTGGGACTTCCACCAGCCTACTAAGGGCTGGTATTCACTCTCCCACAGCCCATGTAGCCTCTTGGGTCGAAATACCCCTCCCAATGGTGTCCTCGTACACTCCCGGTACACTACCGATGAGCCCGAAAGTTTTTCGGCGACCAAAACAGGACTTCCTATATATCAATCTTTACCTCCGGACTATTCCGGAGCTCCTCGTGACTTTTGGGATTTCATCCGGGACTATGAACAACCTTCGGTCACCACCATACATAACTCTATACTACCGAAACGTCACCGAACATTAAGTGTGCAGACCTTGCGGGTTCGAGAACTATGTAGACATGACCGAGACACCTCTACGGTCAATAACCAATAGCGAGATGTGGATGTCCATATTGGTTCCTACATATTCTATGAAGATCTTTATCGGTGGAACCTCTATGTCAAGGATTCAGTTAATCCCGTATGACGTTCCCTTTGTTCTTCGGTATGTTACTTGCCCGAGATTCGATCGTCGGTATCTCCATACCTAGTTCAACCTCATTACTAGCAAGTCTCTTTACTCGTTTCGTAATACAAGATCCCATGACTAACACTTGGTCACATTGCTTGCAAGGCTTGTTGTGATGTTGTATTACCGAGTGGGCCCTGAGATACCTCTCCGTCACACGAAGTAACAAATCCCAGTCTTGATCCATGCCAACCCAACAGACACCCTCGGAGATACTTGTAGAGCACCTTTATAGTCACCCAGTTACGTTCTGACGTTTGATACAGACAAGGTACTCCTCCGGTGTAAGTGAGTTGCACGATCTCATGGTCATAGGAACATATACTTGACATGTAGAAAACAGTAGCAATAAACTGACACGATCATATGCTACGTTTGTAGTTTGGGTCTTGTCCATCACATAATTATGCTAATGATGAGATCCCGTTACCAAATGGCATCTCATGTCCATGACTAGGAAACCATAGCCATCTTTGATCAACGAGCTAGTCTATTAGAGGCATACTAGGGACATGGTATTGTCTATGTATCCACACATGTATTTGAGTTTTTGATCAACACAATTATAGCATGGATAATAAACGATTATCATGAACAAGGAAATATGATAATAACTAATTTATTATTGCCTCTAGGGCATATTTCCAACAGAAAGGAGTGAAGATGCTCTGGGTGCAACCATAGGAATTACAAGGTAAGAGCTAAAAGTGTTAAGTAATCCCAAAACTTGGGATCAACTCTGTGCTTTAGCCAAAGTAAGGTCTTCTTTTGTTCTATCCTTCCAGGTAGAATATTGAGGTGGTATGTGCCTAAAGATAAAGTTGTTCCTTTCTTTCCAGATGTTCCAAGCAACAATACCCACCAATTCAAAGAACATATGACCTATAAAGGACAGCTTGGCTTCCTGAAGAGTAGACATGATAGAAACATCAGAATTCCAGACAATATCAAATCTGCTCCAGCAATGCACACTAAAAGGACATGCAAAGATGAGGTGTTCAATCGTTTCCTCACACCCAGTAGAACAAAGCACGCATGAGTAAATATTTCCAATGTTGTAGTGCCTCCTTTTTAGCATGTTTCTAGTGTTCAGCCAATCTGCTAGAAGAAACCACATGAAGAACTTTAGTTTCATATGAAGTTTGGATGACCATATCCATAACAAAGGAGGAGGAGCTTCTATGCTTGAGTGACAATGCATATAAAAATTCTTGGACGTGAATCTGCTGCCCTAACTATATGTCCACGAGTCAGATGCAGTTGCATTGACTAAAAAGATTGTTGTCAGATGCAGCTATGTTTGGAATTCATCATGGGCCTCAGGAGACAATGGCAAATGAAAATTGGAATATGGGTCCGCTTCCTGAAAGAACCTGTGAACGGAGATGTCTTCCTCAGTGGCAAATGAGAATAAACATTGAAGTGAGTTTCTAAGCAGATCGTCAGTCAAATTATCATGCCGCAGGGAGACATTCTGGCCATTACGAATAGTGGGTGATGCAATACCACGAAATATGGGCATAAGCTTGATAAGCTGTCTCCACCAGAATGAACCAGTGGTTTTTTTTGCATGGGGAATTGAATCACCATAGTAGGTATCCCAGATCAGTTGTACCCATGGGAGATCTGCCTTATTATAGAACTTATCCAAGAATTTTAATATTAATGACCCCAAGACCTCCATGCTTCTTAGGGCAACAAACTCTATTCCATGCTACCATGGAATTACAGGATTCTCCTTGCTCAGTTTTTTGGGTCTAGATGCTACTTCTTCTTACTTTGTCATAGTACTCTAAAAATTTGGGAGGGAGTTTCAAAGTACACATGGCATGATTGATCATAGAAGTCACAAGAGAATTGACCAGGGTGATTCTTGATGCATGGCAGAGAAGGTAGCACGTGCTGGAGAGCTGTCTTTCTACTCTGTCCAATAATGGCATCAACTCAGTCATGGTGGGTTTGGTTGTGCCTAGCGGTAAGCCCAAATAAGTAAAAGACAGCTTCCCAATTTCACATCCAAAAATGTTGGCAAGAGATTAAGATTTTGTGGGCTCAATATTCAAAGGGATCATGCAGGACTTTTGAAAGTTTATGTTTAGACTTGTTGAAGCTGCAATATCCTGGAGTAAACTCTTGAGGTAGGCAATCTGATGCTCACAGGCGGGCATGATCAACAACGTGTCGTCCACATACTCAATCACTGGAAATCACCTTGCCTTGGGATGGGAAGAGAAAATCTCCCTTCAATAAATTCTCTATTAATGATACACTACAATAGTTCTACTGCCAAAACTAAAAGTGATGGAGAAAATGGATCTCCTTGGCGAACACCCCGTTTGCAATGCAAAGATTTCCCAGGAATGTCGTTTAGTAGGATGGATGAGTGACCAGAGGAGAGGATAATCTTCACCCAAGTTATCCAACGATCATCAAAACCCAAATGTTGCAGCATTAAAATAATTGTCATGCTCAACCATATCAAAAGCTTTCTCAAAGTCAAGTTTGATGATCACTATCTCTCTTTTAGATTGAACACAGTGGTGTATATATTCAAAAGATCATGCTAGGCAGTCCTGTATCGAGCGACCTTTGATGAAGCCATATTGATTTTTATGAATCAGCTGAAGGATCATAGTCTGAACACGATTAGCTAGTAACTTTGTCAACAACTTAAGGCAGCAGTTGAGTAGAGAAATCGGCCGATAGTTGTTAACTACGATGGGGGCAGGCTTCTTTGGAATGAGTGTAATCAGAGAAGCATTAAGATAGTCTAAAGAGATATTGCCTGACCAAAACTAATTACAAAGCTCATAAAAATCGTGCTTGATAATGTCCCAGCAATGCTTGAGGAAACAACCATTAAATCCATCTAGGCCAGGAGCCTTGTCAATAGGCAGTTTATGGACCGCATCATCTATTTCCTTTTGGCTGAAAGGAGCAGAAAGACCCCAAGGTCTAAATTTGCTGAAACGAGTTGATCCAGGTTAAATTGAACATCAATGGGAAGTGAAATTCCTAACCTGGTTCTGAATGCATGATAAATTGCCTCGGCCTTATTGGTGTGATCCTCCAACACAACTCCACTTGGGAGTGTGAGCGCTGCGATAGAATTCACCCGGTGTCATTCTATTGCCATACGATGAAAAAACTTGGTAGGCTTGTCACAAAATTTGATATAACGTACCGTGCATCTCATACGCGAGTATTGCTACTTATAAGCTAAAAGGCGGACAATGTGAGATTTAAGAATTTTCCTGAAGCTCCATTCATGAACAGCAAGCTGACGCTCATTCTCAATACTGTCTAGCAACAACAGAGTTTGGTTAGATTTATCAACGAGTCGAGAGATATTAGAGATGGATTTACTCCAACATTTCAAAGCACCTCTAAGAGATTTAAATATCTCACTAAGCTTTCTCGCTGGGTCAGCAGATCTGGTATTAGCATTCCAAGATAATCTGACCACGTCCATGAACCTGGATGGTTAATCCAATAATTTTCAAATCTAAACAAGCGGGAACGTGGGATGCATATTTTAACCATAATGAGAAAAGGTATATGATCTGACACTGGTCTCGCCAAGGGTTTAGCAGATGTATTTGGGAATTCAGACGTCCAATGATTTGAAGTAAAAACCCAGTGTAGTTGCTCAAGTAATGGTTGCTCTTGCATATTACTCCATGTAAACAAAATACCTTGCAATGGGATTTCCATGAGAGATAGTGCACGGATAATATCATTGAATAAAATCATATCAGAAACATCACCTCCCGAACGATTCCTGTTATCAGGTGATCTTAAGAAATTGAAATCACCTAACAAAAGCCAATCCTCCTGTGAATCAATGTGGAGATCATATAGCCAGGAGACAAAAATCAGACCTAGGAGAGCCCGAGCAAGGACCATAGACATTTATAAGTGTCCAAGTATCCGTGGATAGAACCGATTTAAAGGAGATTATGATTTCCCATTGGTGCATAGCTATAACAGTTCCACTGAAAACAACACTATTCCAAATGACGATGAGCCCACCCGAATTACCGAGGGAGGGGACAAAAGATAACTGATCAAAATGTCATGGGAAAAATTTTTGTAGGTAGGAATGGTCAAAGTGCTCACGCTTAGTTTCCTGAAGGCAAATCACCGAACAACCACTATTATCGATATGCGATCGAAGCGTAGAGTGCTTATCATTTGCACCGATGCCACCGATATTCCAACACAATAAGTTCCACGGCCTAAAATAATTGTTCATTAAAGAGAAAAGATTAAGTAACAACTAAACAGATCAAATTTCAGAAAAGTTCAGAGCAAATAAGCCGATAATTGACGCTGACACCAAAAGAGGCAATGAGAGGATAAGTCACCAGCTTAAGCACAATCATCCTCCATCACCGAAGAGAGAATCTTCTCCCTGTTGATCTCTGCAGCTAGAATGCTACAGTCCTCCACACCCATGCGCTGAAGAGACTCAATGGAGATGATCGCAGGTGCATTGGAGGTGGTAACATTTGCCACTGGTGCAGGGTTACCCACCTGCATAGTGACGTTTGGAGCGATGAGGGATTTGCGAGGACGAGCATCCGAGGTTATTGGCACTTTGAATCCCTTATACATGTTAGAACAAGGGCTGCGACGGACCTCAGAGGAAATGAGAGGGGTTGTCACTCTCCCTCTCTTCTTTTTGGAGCCAGCAGATCCTTTGAGGGGATCAGAGGGAGCAGCCCAGATGGAACTATCTTCAGCAGCGACAGAAGGATAGTCCATAGTAGGAACATAGTCAGATGCAAACTCAATATCCATATCAGATGCAGTAATGGAAAGACGAGGATGAGCAGGTGCCTCGTCAATCATAAGGAGACATGGGGAGTCATCAAAGCATAACTTACGAGCAACCTTCCTGCTATCCATCTTAGTGTGAAAATCCACCCTCGGACTGAGCTTGCATCAAAACTTGATGAGAGAGTAAAGAATAACATGGAGCTAAGGGTTTTTGAATCCGAAAAGACTAGATAACCCCTGAAATGAGTTGAACACCGACGAAGCAATCTGAAACTGAACTGACTTATCCACCTAAAACAGTTGATCCGGGATCAAACAACAGTTAACTTGCAGCAAAGTGGTCTCAGCAGAAACCACAGAATCAGTACTGATAACAGTAATAGGAGAATCACCATCCGAATCCATAGTATCATGATATGGAGAGAGAGGGGTGTCCAGTACATTATTTTCAGGAGTAACTCCATCAGAGAAGAGGACACCCTGATCACGAAGAACAGCCTGAAAGTTGATCTGCCCTCTGGATGGTAAAATGAGCTTAGTTGCCTGAACTTCCTGAACATGATGAGCTGCCTGAATTCCTCTAGCAGCACCTCCTTAGGGCACCACACCATTACGCTACAGCCAAGCTTGCAATCTAATCTGAAAATTTTGCTCATTAGTTGTGTGGGGACCGAAGAGCGGATGAGCATCCCCATTAGGGGGCAAGGGATCCTTAACATCAAGTGGCACAGTTGGTCAAAAAAAACATCAAGTGGCACATCATCCACAAAGATATTACCTTCATCTAATCTGAGGATGATAACTGGCACTGTCCATGATCTACGCTGACCTCCCATCTGCCGCATCACAAAGTCCTTTGGGATCGATGCCGGGCTTATAATCCAAGCTCTGACCAAGACACCCGAGAGTGGCTCCTGCGGACTATACCAATTGATGAGTTTGAATTGAGAAACTGCCTTATCTACCGAGAAATTCGTGTGATAGTCCAGCGGGAAAGCAATGAAAAGAACCCAGGTATACCTCCCAAGGTAAAGCATACGCATGTTAATGTTGGAAATATGCCCTAGAGGCAATACTAAATTAGAAATTATCATATTTCCTTGTTCATGATAATCGTTTATTATCCATACTAGAATTGTATTGATCGGAAACTCAGATACATATGTGGATACATAGACAACACCATGTCCCTAGTATGCCTCTAATTGACTAGCTCGTTGATCAAAGATGGTTAAGGTTTCCTAGTCATGGACATGAGATGTCATTTGATAACGGGATCACATCATCAGGAGAATGATGTGATGGACAAGACCCAAACTACAAATGTAGCATATGATCGTGTCAGTTTATTGCTACTGTTTTCTGCATGTCAAGTATTTGTTCCTATGACCATGAGATCATGCAACTCACTGACACCGGAGGAGTACCTTGTGTGTATCAAATGTCGCAACGTAACTGGGTGACTATAAAGGTGCTCTATAGGTATCTCCAAGGGTGTCTGTTGGATTAGCATGAATCAAGACCGGGATTGTTACTCCGTGTGACGGAGAGGTATCTAAGGGCCCACTCGGTAATACAACATCACAATAAGCCTTGCAAGCAATGTGACTAAGTGTTAGTCATGGTATCTTGTATTATGGAATGAGTAAAGAGACTTGCCGATAACAAGGTTGAACTAGGTATGGAGATACCGACGATCAAATCTCGGGCAAGTAACATACCGAAGAACAAAGGGAACATCATACGGGATTAACTGAATCCCTGACATAGAGGTTCGAGCGATAAAGATCTTCATAGAATATGTAGGAACCAATATGGGCATCCAGGTCCCGCTATTGGTTATTGACCGTAGAGGTGTCTCGGTCATGTCTACATAGTTCTCGAACCCGCAAGGTCTGCACACTCAAGGTTCGATGACGTTTTGGTAGTATAGAGTTATGTATGGTGGTGACCGAAGGTTGTTCGGAGTCCTGGATGAGATCCTGGACGTCAAGAGAAGCTCTGGAATGGTCTAGAGGTAAAGATTGATATATTGGAAGTCCTGTTTTGGTCGCCAGAAAAGTTTCGGGCTCATCGGTAGTGTACCGGGAGTGCCCGTAGTGTACCGGGGGACCATCGGGAGAGGTATTTCGACCCAAGAGGCTACATGGGCCATGGGAGGAGGTAAACCAGCCCCTGGTGGGCTGGCCGAAGCCTCCTCTAAGGACCCATGCGGCTGGAGTGGTTTGAGAAGGAAAAAAATCCAAAGGTGGAGAGGTGGAAAGAGTTTCCAAGTGGAAAGGAGGAATCCTACTCCTAATAGGATTGGAGTAGGACTCCTCCACCTCCAATTTCTACCAAACCTTGAGGGTTTGAGGCTGCCTCCTCCCCTCCCTCCCTCCTATACATACTAGAAGATTTAGAGGGAAAAGCTAACCCTAATAGCCATGTGCTACCTCTCCTCTAGATCGGTTTTCAGCGGTGCTTAGGCGAAGCCCTGCTGGAATAGCTCCACCACCATCGTCGTAACGTTGTCGCGCTGCCGGAGAACTCATCTACCTCTCCGCTCCCTCTTGCTGGATCAATAAGGTGGAGATCGTCATCGAGTTGTACGTGTGCTGAACGCGGAGGTGTCGTCCATTCGGCGCTAGATCAGAAGGACCGTGATCAAGATCGCGAGACGGATCGTGATGAGATCGCAGGAAGGATCGTGATGAGTTCATGGGAAGGATCGTGACTGGATCGCGGGACGGATCGTGATGAGATCGCGGGATGCTCGGCGATTTGGATCGCGAAGACGTTTGACTACACCAACCGCGTTTCTTAACGCATCCCGCTTAGCGATCTACAAGGGTATGTAGATCCACTCTCCCTCTCGTAGATGCTCATCACCATGGATATATCTTGCGTGTACGTCGGAATTTTTTTGTTTCCCATGCAATGTTCCCCAACAGTGGTATCAGAGCTAGGTCTACGTGTAGATGAGATCTCGAGTAGAACACAAAGAGTTTGTGGGCGTTGATGCTTAGATTGCTTCCTCCCTTGGTCGTGGTTTGGTTCAGCGGTATTGTGGGATGAAGCGGCCCGGACCAACCTTACTCGTACGCTTACGAGAGACCGGTTCCATCAACTGACGTGTAACCTCATTGCACAAAGATGGCTGGCGGGTGCCTTGTTCTCCTACTTTAGTTGGATCGGATTCGACAAAGGTGGTCCTTGAGAAGGTTGAAAAGCAACTTATGTATCACGGATGTGGTTTATGCGTAGGTGAGAATTGTTCTTGCTAGAGACCCGTAGCAGCCATGTAAAACATGCAACAACAATTAGAGGAGGTCTAACTTGTTTTTGCAGGGTATGTTGTGATGTGATATGGCCAATTACATGATGAGATATATGTGATGTATGAGATGATCATGTGTTGTATAGAATATCACGACTTGTATGTCGGTGAGTACGGCAACCGGCAGGAGTCATAGGGTTGTCTTTAGTTATTGTATGACCTGCGTGTAAATCATTAAGCGCTATGTAATGCTTTACTTTATCGCTAAACGGTAGCAATAGTAGTAGAAGCATGGTGGGTGTGACAACCCCGCTGGCGACACATTGATGGAGATCAAGATGATGGAGATCATGGTGTCATGTCGGTGATGATGGAGATCATGACGATGCTGTCAAGATGGAGATCAAAAGCACAAGTTCATGGCCATATCATGTCACTTATGATTTGCATGTGATGTTAATCCTTTTACACACCTTGTTTTGCTTAGGACGACGGTAGCATTATAAGGTGATCCCTCACTTAATTTCAAGATAAATTGTGTTCTCCCCGAGTGTGCACTGTTGCAAAAGTTCGTCGTGTTGAGACACCACATGATGATCGGGTGTGATAGACTCTACGTTCACATACAATGGGTGCAAGCCAGTGTTGCACATGCAGAACACTCGGGTTAAACTTGACGAGCCTAGCATGTACAGACATGGCCTGGGAACACAAGAGACCGAAAGGTCAACATGATGATGTTCACCATTGAAACCACCTCAACTCACGTGATGATCGAACTTGAGTTGGTGAATTTGGATCATGTATCACTCGAATGACTGGAGGGATGTCAATTTGAGAGGGAGTTCTTCAGTAATATTATTAACTGAACTCATTATCATGAACATAGTCAGTAGTGTCTTTGCAAATTATGTTGTAGATTACTTGCTCGCGCTGTAGCTCCCTTGAATTTTATATGTTCCTAGTGAAATAGAGTTGAAAGATGATGGTAGCAATATTGTGGACTGGGTCCGTGATCTAAGGATTGTCCTCATTCCTGCACAGAAGGCTTATGTCCTTAATGCACCATTCGTTGCGCCAACCCCTCTAGCGTCGTCTGTAGATGTTGTGAACATCTGACAGGCACGTTCTGATGACTACTTGATAGTTTAGTGTGTCATGCATTATGGCTTAGAATTGAGGCTCCGAAACGTTTTGAATGTCATGGAACATATGAGATGTTCTAAGAGCTGAAATTAGGATCTCAGGCTCGTGCCCGTGTTGCGAGATATGAGATCTCCAACAAGATACTTTGCCTGCAAGATGAAAGAGAATAGCTCAATCGTTGAGCATGTGCTTGGATTGTCTGGGTGCTACAATCGCTTGAATCGAGTGGGAGTTGATCTTCCAGATAAGATAGTGATTGATATAGTTCTCCAAGTCACTGTCACTAAGCTACTAGAACTTGGTGATGAACTATAAAATGCCAGGGATAGAAATAATGATCCCTGAGCTGTTTGCGATGTTTGACACCGCGAAGGTAGAAATCAAGAAGAAGCGTCAAGTGTTGATGGTTAGTCAAACCACTAGTTTCGAGAAGGGCAAGAGCAAGGAGGGAAACTTCATGGATAGCAAGTTAGTTGCTGCTCCAGTGAAGCAACCCAAAGTTGAACCCAAACCCGAGACTAAGTGCTTCGATTATGAGGAGAGCGGTCGCTAAAGCGGAACAACCCTAGATACTTGGTAGCTAAGAAGGCTGGCAACATCGACAGAAGTATATTTGATATATGTATTAATGATTTGTACCTTGCAAGTACTCCTAGTAGCACCTGGGTATTGGATACCGGTTCGGTTGCTAAATGTTAGTAACTCGAAATAAAAGCTACGGAATAAACAGAGAACTAGCTAAGGGTGAGGTGACGATGTGTGTTGGAAATGTTTCCAAGGTTGATGTGATCAACATTGCACGCTCTCTCTACCTTCAAGATTAGTGATGAACCTAAATAAATGTTATTTGGTGTTTTGCGTTAAGCATGAACGTGATTAGATCGTGTTTATTGCAACACAGTTATTCATTTAAGTTAGAGAATAATTTATATTCTGTTTACATGAATGATACCTTCGATGGTCATGCACCTAGTGAGAATGGTTTGTGGAATCTTGATCGTAGTAATACACATGTTCATAACATTGATGTCAAAAGATACAAAGTTAATAATGATAGTACCACATACTTGTGGCACTGCTGCTAAATGTCATATTGGTATAAAGCGCATGAAGAAACTCCATGCTTATGGATCTTTGGACTCATTCGATTTCGAATCGGTTGAGACATGCGAACCATGCCTCTTGGGCAAGATGACTAAGGACCCCGTTTTTCAGATGGATGGAGAGGGCAGGTGATTTATTGGAAATGATACATGTTGATGTATGCAATCCAATGAGTCTTGTAGCGTGCAGTGGATATCGTTATATTCTTACCTTCAGTGATGATTTGAGTAGATATAGTGTATATTTACTTAATCAAACACAAGTCTGAATCTTTTGAAAGGTTCAAGCAAATTCAGAGTGAAGTTTAAGATCATCATAACAAGAAGATAAAAATGTCTGCGATATGATCGTGGAGGTGAATATCTGAGTTACGAGTTTGACATACAACTTTAAACAATGTGAAAGTTGTTTCACAACTCATGCCACCTGGAACACCATAGTGTGATGGTCTGTCCGAATGTCATAGTCGTACTCTATTGGATATGGTGCATGCTATGATGTCTCTTATCGTTTTGCTACTATAATTTTGGGGTTATGCATTAGAGACAACTACATTCACTTTAAATAGGGCACCATCTATATCCGTTGAGATGACACCGTGTGAATTAGGGTTTGATAGAAACCCAAGCTGTCATTTCTTAACGTTTGGGGCTACGACGCTTGTGTGGAAAATGTTTTCACCGAATGAGCTCAAACCCAAAGAGGACAAATGCATCTTCATAGAATACCCTAAGAACAGTTGGGTGAACCTTCCATCTCAGATCCAAGCATAAAATGTTTGTTGCTAAAACTAGGTCCTTTCTCGAGAAAGAGTTTCTCTCGAAAGAATTGAGTGGGAGGAAGATAGAACTTGATGAGGTTGTTGAACCTTTGTTCAACCAGAGAGTAGCACAACGCAGGAAGATGTGTCTATGAAGCCTACGTTAGTTGAAGAGGAAGTTAATGATGATGATCATGAAGCTTCGGATCAAGTTACTATCGAACCTTGTAGGTCGACAAGGATGTGTACTGCTCCTGAGCGGTACGACAACCCTGTCTTAGAGGTCATGTTGTTGGACAATGATGAACCCATGAGCTATAGAGAAGCAATGATGGGCCCGGATTTCGATAAATGGTTGGAGGCCATGAAATCCGAGAAAGTATCCATGTATAAAACAAAGTATAGACTTTGGTGGACTTGCTCGTTCGACGGAAGGTCGTCAAGTACAAATGGACCTTTGAGATGAAGAGAAACACTGATGGTAAACGTCACCATTTATAAAGCTCGACTTGTCACAAAGAAGTTTCTGACAAGTTCAAGGAGTTGACTGTGATGAGACTTTCTCATTCGTAGCGATGCTAAAGTCTTTTGGAATTATGTTAGCAGTTGCTGCATTTTTCAATTATGGAATCTGGCAGATGGATGTCAAAACATCATTTCCTTCCTTAAGGAAAGGTTGTATGAGATACAACCAGAAGGTTTTGTCAGTCCTAAGGATGCTAAAAGGTGTGCAAGCTTTAGTGATCCTTCTATGAACTGAAGCAAGCATCTCGGATTTGGAATATACACTTTGATGAGGTGATCAAAGTTTTTGAGTCTATACAAAGTTTATGAGAAACTTGTATTTACTATAAAGTGAGTGGGAGCACTATAGAATTTTTGATAATCATATGTGGGTGACATATTATTGATCGAAAATGATGTAGAATTTCTGGAAAGCATAAATGGTTGTTTGAAAAGAGTTTTTCAAAGGAAGACCATGATAAAGCTACCTAATTGTTAAGCATCAAGATCTATAGAGATAGATCAAGATGTTTGATGAGACTTTCAATGAGTACATACCTTGACAAGATTTTGAAAGAGTTCAAAATGGATCAGTCAGAGAAAGAGTTCTTGCCTAATTTGTAAGGTGTGAAGTTGAGTAAGACTCAAAGCTCGACCACGACAGAAGAAAGAGAAAGGATGAAGGTCGTCCCCTATGCTTTAAACATAGGCTCTATATGGTATGCCATGCTGTGTACCGCACCTGTGTGTGCCTTGCCATGAGTCCGTCAAGGGGTACAAGAGTGATCCAGGAGTGGATCACTGGACAGCGGTCAAGATTATTCTTAGTAACTACAAGACTAAGGAAATGTTTCTCAATTATGGAGGTGATAAAGAGTTCGTCGTAAAGAGTTATGTTGCTGCAAGCTTTAACACCAGTCCGGATGACTCTTAGTAGCAATCCGGATACGTATAGTGGAGCAGCCATTTGGAATAGCTCCAAGTGGAGTGTGGTAGTAGTGTCTAGAGTGTGACATAGAGATTTTCAAAGTACACATGGATCTGAATGTCGCAGACCCATTGACTAAAAGACCTCTCTCAATGGCAAAGCATGATCGAGCCCCAGAACTCATTGGGTGTTAGATTCAGAACAATGCGAATCACATGGTGTTGTGAACTAGATTATTGACTCTAGTGCAAGTGGGAGACTGTTGGAAATATGCCCTAGAGGCAATAATAAATTAATTATTATCATATTTCCTTGTTCATGATAATCGTTTCTTATCCATGCTAGAATTGTATTGATCGGAAACTCAGATACATGTGTGGATACATAGACAACACCATGTCCCTAGTATGCCTCTAATTGACTAGCTCGTTGATCAAAGATGGTTAAGGTTTCCTAGTCATGGACATGAGATGTCATTTGATAACGGGATCATGTCATTTGGAGAATGATGTGATGGACAAGACCCAAACTACAAACGTAGCATATGATCGTGTCAGTTTATTGCTACTGTTTTCTGCATGTCAAGTGTTTGTTCCTATGACCATGAGATCATGCAACTCACTGACACCGGAGGAGTACCTTGTGTTTATCAAACGTCGCAACGTAACTGGGTGACTATAAAGGTGCTGTACAGGTATCTCCAAGGGTGTCTGTTGGGTTGGCATGGATCAAGACTAGGATTTGTTACTCTGTGTGACGGAGAGGTATCTGAGGGCCCACTCGGTAATACAACATCACAATAAGCCTTGCAAGCAATGTGACTAAGTGTTAGTCAGCGGATGTTGTATTATGGAACGAGTAAAGAGACTTGTCGGTAACGAGGTCGAACTAGGTATGGAGATACCGACGATCGAATCTCGGGCAAGTAACATACCGAAGAACAAAGGGAACATCATACGAGATTAACTGAATCCTTGACATAGAGGTTCGACCGATAAAGATCTTCATAGAATATGTAGGAACCAATATGGGCATCCAGGCCCCGCTATTGGTTATTGACCGTAGAGGTGTCTCGGTCATGTCTACATAGTTCTCGAACTCGCAGGGTCTGCACACTTAAGGTTCGATGACATTTCGGTAGTATAGAGTTTTGTATGGTGGTGACCTAAGGTTGTTCGGAGTCCCGGATGAGATCCCAGATGTCATGAGGAGCTCCGTAATGGTCCGGAGGTAAAGATTGATATATAGGAAGTCCTGTTTTGGTCGCGGGAAAAGTTTCGGGCTCATCGGTAGTGTACCGGGAGTGCATGTAGTGTACCGGGGGACCATCGGGAGAGGTATTTCGACCCAAGAGGCTACTTGGGTTGTGGGAGGAGGTAAAGCAGCCCCTGGTGGGCTGGCCGAAGCCTCCTCTAAGGGCCCATGCTGCTGGAGTGGTTTGAGAAGGAAAAAAATCCAAAGGTGGAGAGGTGGAAAGAGTTTCCAAGTGGAAACGAGGAATCCTACTCCTAATAGGATTGGAGTAGGACTCCTCCACCTCCAATTTCGACCAAACCTTGAGGGTTTGAGGATGCCTCCTCCCCTCCCTCCATCCTATATATACTAGAGGATTTAGAGGGAAAAGCTAACCCTAATAGCCACGTGCTACCTCTCCTCTAGATCACAGTTTCTCCTCTAGATCGGTTTTCAACGGTGCTTAGGCGAAGCCCTGCTGGAATAGCTCCACCACCATCGCCACAACGCCGTCGCGCTGCCGGAGATCTCATTTGCCTCTCCGCTCCCTCTCGCTGGATCAAGAAGGCGGAGATCATCATCGAGCTGTACGTGTGCTGAACGAGGAGGTGTCGTCCATTCGGCGCTAGATCGGAAGGACCGTGATCAAGATCGCGAGACGGATTGTGATGAGATCGTGGGACGGATCGTGATGAGTTCACGGGATGGATCGTGATTGGATCGTGGGATGGATCGTGATGAGATCGCGGGATGCTCGGCGATTTGGATCGCGAAGACGTTCGACTACACCAACCGCGTTTCTTAACGCTTCCCGCTTAGTGATCTAGAAGGGTATGTAGATCCACTCTCCCTCTTGTAGATGCTCATCACCATCGATAGATCTTGCGTGTGCGTAGGAATTTTTTTCTTTCCCATGCAACGTTCCCCAACAGTTAAGACCCTCATCATGGCGCACAAAAGTCACTTCAAGATCCTCATAAATCAGATATGTTTCCCCTAATATAGCATCCCGAATCGGCAAAGTGCGCATACAGAACAAACCAAGACCAAGAGGAGAATCTTCAAAGAAAAAAACATAGAATCCATCATGGTTGAGCATACCGGCAACTTTAGCCCGAGCTTCTTCACGCAGATGAATCGGAATCGCTCTGCTCGTCTCCGCAATGAGCGTAGTGTCATGGTTGAGAGGAGGATGGACGGCCAAAGGAAGCTCCACCCGCGCCTTCCGATCCACAGGCCCATAATCCACCGTCATGCCATGGGGAAAAAAGGCAAAAGGATTGACTACGAAGTTGGCCATGGTGGCAGAGTGGGCGGGGAGAGAGAGGCAGGTTACAGAGGAAGGCGAACATGAAGCGAAGGGCGAGGGTTTTGTTGGGATAGAAATAATCTTTGGAATCCAGAGCGTCCGCCTCGAGAATCATAAATCCTTGCAGCCCAAAATTGAACGGTCATATCTAGCACAATGTTGACAATGTGGCATGCCAAAACATGTGAGCGATGAGTGACCCACCGCCAGGCACTTGACACAGGAGAACATAGAGTTGACACTGGTCCCACAGTTCATAGGCTGGTCCACCTGAGAAACAACCATGCGGCCACTATCAACAGAAGTGCATTGGCAACGGACGTGACCTAGCTGAAAGCAGTTGAGGCAGCGAAAACCCTCATGATAGTCCCGAGGATCATGGCCAAAACCCAAGCATTGCATGCATGTAGAGACATGCATTTTCACAAAATCCAGAATACCATTGGTGGAATATCCACCGTGTAACAAATCTTTAACGTGATCCAACGTAAAAATCTCAGCAAAAAGAAGGTCTTGTTGGAGAATGCCCGTCCGAAAAGTCCAAGGCCTAAAAACCAGGGGATCTGTTGTGTGTTCATCAGATCTGGAAATTCTTTCTCGACCGTTCAACATTGGAAAATTTGAATTTTGCCTTCTTGTGTATATGGGTGGCGTATATGATGTTTACTGTTTGACCTTTGGGGGGAATTTATTTTGGCCACCACCCATCAGACCCTGAGGCTCATCCTCATCCTCGCTGCGAGGGCTCTTGCCCTGATCCTCGAGCGTGAGTTTGCCGGCCTGTTTGAACACCCAACAATTGCGGCGCATGAGGTTGGCGGGGTTCTCTTGAGTGCCATGGATTTGGCAAGGCCTTTACATGATCTTTTCTAGCGGGGTTGGTCCTTCGCAATTCCTTTTAGGAGGCTTCTTCTGCTGCCCAGGTCGGGAATTGCGGAAGCCGGCGTTAACGACCGTGTCATCGACATCACTGTTGTTGTGCCGACGCTTGTTTCTATTACGCTTTGGTTTCCCATTGCCATCCCAAACTTCGGAGGTTCTGGGGTCTTCGGAGTTGTGGTTGTGTCTCGCTAGCCAATTATCCTCACCTACCAAAAGCGGGTCATCAGTCATGTAAGGGAGGACAGTGTACGAGGTTTATCCTGGCCGAGCTGGCAGGCCAGCCATTTGTCCTGAATATTGTGCCGAAAGGAGGCTATTGCTTTGGTGTCCGGGCAGTTGACAATCTAGTTCTTCTTGGTCAAGAACCGATTCGAGAATTGCCATGCGGACTTGCCGGGCTTCTGAACGACTTTACTTAGGTCGGAGGAGTCCGACGACCGAACATAGGTGCCCAGGAAGTTAGATCGGAATGCATACTCTAGATCTTCTCAGCAGCCGATGGAGTTTTCGGGGAGGATGTTTAACCAGTGCTGAGCTGGCCCCTTGAGTTTTAGGGGGAGATATTTGATGGCATGGAGATCATCTCCTCTAACCATGTGGATGTGAAGGAGGAAGTCCTCAATCCATATGGTTGGGTCGGTTGTCCCATCATACTACTCTATGTTCACGGGTTTAAACCCCTCTCGGAACTGATGCTGCATCACCTCGTTTGTGAAACACAGTGGGTGATTGGCGCCTCTGGCCTGAGCAATATCGCACCGGTATTCGGCATCTATTCTAGCCTGGTTTCGTTCCCATCCTCTATTGTTGCGGTCAAGCCATGGTCTATACCCTTCCCGTCTATCGGATATGTAACCTCTGGATACGTATATGGATCTTGTACGACCTGCTCTATAGTCTAGGTCGCCTCGCAGGTCAAACATGTCATTGGGATCTAATGGCTCCTTTCCCCGTCTTCGGGGCATCACTGGCCTATAACCGGTGTCGTCAGCCGTCTTGTCTCATCCTCGAGGAGGGCGGTCTGGCTTGTCGTATGGTGTATGTTTGGGAGACGGAGTATCAGTGAGTTGGTCGTCAAATTGTGGCAGCGCCTTCTACGTGGATAGCTTTTAGGTTGGTCTGATAGACCAGTACCATACCTTCCTCGGTTGAGAGGACTCTCATCCATCGATCATTGAGGTTATCTTGTTCGGCTTTAAGTTGCCATTCTTTTGCTTTCAGGCTGCAGGCTGTGGCTATGAGCTGTTGCCTGAACAGTTCCTGATCCTCGAGATTATCAGGGATGACGAAGTCATCGGCTTCCCATATGTCCTCCTCCTCTACAGGAGGGAGGTAGTTATCGTCCTTGGAATCGTTGAAGTCATGGGGGTTGCGCTGGTCTTCAGGCCTCTCCTAACCCTCTAGCGGGTGTTCGGGGATTTTGGGGTCACCTAGGTCCTCCGAGGTATCTCCATCCCCGGTGCCGATGATAGCTTTCCTTCCCTTTTTGCCTTTTGACTGCTTATGCGGCTTCTGGCGCCTTGACAGCGCGTCGCCCGATTTGTCGCCATCATTCTTAGGCGTGTTTTGATCGTTAGCGGCAGGAGTGTCCACCATGTAGACATTGTATGTGGAGGTGGCGGCCCATCGCTCGATGTTAACGGGGGTGGGAGGGCAATCCTATTCATCCATGTATTTTGGCTCCTATGAGGCATAGTCTAGCATTTCGGTTAAGACTTCGACTGTGGCTATCAGGTGGGTGGTGGGTGGGTCGAAAAATTCGTCCTGACCCACTCTGTAGCCGATCTGAGCATAGATCAGGGTTGGGTCATTGGTAATCTTCATTCACGAGATCCGATCTAGAGCCTCATTGAATGTCGAGAGCTCGATTGGGTCAAACTGCTCGGAGCTTTCGGAGTTGATCTTCGATGTGTCTAGGCGACTGGAGTGTTCAGCAAGAACAAGTATCCGGTCCTTTAGCATTATAGCTGGATGTGGACTAGGAGTCGGGCCATCGCCGGGGTTAACCCCGTAGGCATGACCGAAAAAGGAACTCGAGGTTAAAGCCTCAGAGTCGTCGGGCGTGGCAGGCGAGACTACGAGCCCGGTTAGTGACAAGTCACCCCTAGGATCTATGGAGAACTCTAGGTTCCCAAATCTTACCTCTCGACCAGGGGCAAAGCTTTCGACACGGCCTAGATGGCTAGTCGGATCGGCGTGTAGAACAACGCTGCCAAAGGCGAAGATCTGTCCGGGGACAAAAGTGTCCATGTTGCGAACCTCTTCGTTGATGACAAGGCGAGACATCGATTCCTTTGGCGATCACAGTGGAACTCTCAATGAAAGTACCAATGTCGGTGTCAAAACCGGTGGATCTCGGGTAGGGGGTCCGGAACTGTGAGACTGGGATCGATGGTAACAGGAGACAAGCGAGACAAGGTTTACCCAGGTTCAGGCCCTCCTATGGAGGTAGTACCCTACGTCCTTCTTGATTGTATTGATGATGTATCGGTTATAGAGTTGATATACCTCGAGATCGAATAGCAAAAACCCTAGATGAGTTGTCTTCTGTCTACAACTTAAAACCCTCCGGCTTATATAGATGCCGAAGGTGTCTAGGGTTTATACATGGTTGGTTACATGCCAAAGAGATAAACATGCCTATTCTCTATATTAAACATGGAGGACAAGCCAGGATTCCCGAAGCTTCCTTCCTGGAGACAGGCCCTTCGATTGATCCAATGTTCGGTATGCGACCCATACAGTCCGGCCCATAAGAAACAGGCCGGCTTCCCTAGGACCCCTTAATCCAGGACTCCCTCACTTGGCACAAACACTAATTTAAACATAAAACACAATCATTATAGTAATAATGATGTTATAACAAACAAACAGAAATTAAAAGCAAGAAAATAAGATAACTATCGGGTTGCCTCCCAACTAGCGTTATTGTTTTATGCCCCTAGCTAGGCATATTGCATATGATCAAGTGTTGTCATCTTTGACACTCCATCCATAAGTAGCTCTCATAATAGACTCATAAGGTGGTTTAATTATGTTCCTAGGGAAGTGTTCCATTGTAGGATCGAAAGTAGGTCTAGAGGGGGTGTGTGATTAGACTACTTGACCAAATAAAAGTTTTGCCTTCTCCCCAATTTTAATTCCTGGCAAGTTTTAGCATTCATAGCATATCAAGTAATACCCTTCACATGCATGTCTAAGAGTATAGCAGCGGAAAGTAAAGACATTCCACATGTAAGTAAAAAGAGGGTTAGGAATGCAAACACAAGTGATGACACGATGATTTTTCCCATGGTTCCGATAGGTGTGCTATCGTACGTCCATGTTCATGGAGTCTTCAACCCATGGAGGGTAACGATCGTGAGAGTCCATGGAGGGATCTACCACAGAGGGTTCGACAAAGAAGCAACCTTGACTATTCCATGCGGCTTCCGTCCATGAAGGACTAGCCTCACTATGGGTAGATCTTCACGAAGTAGGCAATCTCCTTGCCCTTACAAACTTCTTGGTTCACTCCACAACACGAAGTAGGAGGCTCCCAAACAACCCCTAACCAATCTAGGAGGCACCACCCACCAAAAGGTATTAGGCTCGGTAATGATGATGAACTCCTTGCTCTTATGCTTCAAGATGATAGACTCCTCAACACACAATCTCTCTCTCACATATTTGGCTTGGTAGAAGAGATGGGATTGGTGGAAAGCAACTTGGGGAGGCTAGAAATAAAGATCCATATGGTTGGAGTGGAAGATCTTGACCTCAACACAAGGGTAGGTGGTTCTCTCTCAAAAAACTGAGTAGGATAGGTATGGAATAGTTCTGAGTGCTTCTCTTTCGAGTGGGTGGTGGCGAAGGGGTATATATAGGCATCTCCAAAAATCCAACCGTTACACACAATAAGTCAGACTCGGTGACACCAATGTGTAAATCTCAGTGGTACCAAAGTGATAAAAAGTGGCAACTTTTGAATCTCAGATGGACCGATATACAATTCTCGGTTGCACCGACAAGGTGACCAACGATCAGATTTACCAAACTTGGTGACGCCAACTCACCATTCTCGGTCGGACCGAAAATGAGAACTTGCATAATAGTAAGTTGGCAACCCAACTTGGTGGCACCGAGAGCAGTGTCGGCTGCACCGAAGTGTTAGGGTTTGGCTGAGTCTGTCTAGGGTTTTGGAACTCGGTGGCACTGGGATAGGAATGTTGGTGGCACCGATTTGGCATATTTGGTTTAGGACACACTTTGGTGGGAGAGTATGTGGTTGTTTTGGTGACTATTACTTGTGCACGTTTGAGCATATTGTTCACCATCAAAACTTTACCCCCTTTTAATAGTATTGGCTTTCCTATTGACTCAAAGTGACTTCTCACAAATATAAAATGTAGAGTCCTCTTGCTTGAAGCTTGGCCAACCTATTTCCTTGAATCTTGGGATAATTCCACAATCCTTTTGCCATTCCCATCAATGAAGTTTTCCGAAATATACTTGGTGAAACCATTAGTTTAATGACTTATATGTTGTTATTAATTACCAAAAGCACCAAGGGAGCAAAAGTGCTATAAATCTCCCCCTTTTTGGCAATTGATGATAATATATAGATCAAAGCTTCGACAAAGATATAATCAATGAATATAGTCCTCACTTTGAGAAGTATGTGATAAGCAAGAGCTCCCCCTAAATTTGTGCATTATTTTTGAATTTGCGTTTGAATGCAAATGCACAATCGATTAGGTAAGTGGGTCACTTCTTACATGTCACATACCACTTGGTGGTGTGCGAGAGTAATTTGAATGAATATCATAGCACAACACAATCAACAAAAGATGAATGATCATCACATAAGCATTTAAGATGATAGGAAATAGTAGCATCACACATCAAAGCGTATGATCAAACATCATCAAGCGTGTATCAAGCAAGACAAAAGAGTATCACGGCAACCAAAAGCAATTGTTTTGAAAAAGCAGAACACCAAACGCTCTCTATCTCTCGAAGCCTAACGATCTATATACACTTCTCCCCCTTTGGCAACAAGTTACCAAAAATTTCAAAGGTATCTATCTAAGCATTCTTGGGCTGGTCTCCTCCGGTTGTTGATGAAGGAGTCGAGAGCAGCGTCAACGAAGATCTCTGCAGGTGTCGTGGATTGAGCTGGAGTGGATACAGGAGGAACTGGAGCTGATGGAGCTAGAGTTGTGCTGACAGTAGCAGGAGCTGAGGAAGAGGGCCTCAATTCTGGAGCAGGCACTGTTGTTAATCTAGTCTGAGTGAAGAACTGGATGCTCGGCCTGAGAGGTGATCCTTCCTCCTCCTCATCATCATTAGAATAGGTAGAAGAGACCCGGGGAATGTGCATGGAGTCAACTTTCTTCTGGAGCTCTATCACTCTCTTGGATAGCTTGTCCACCTTATCACCAAGAACTTTGATCCTCGACTCAAAGATCCTCACAAGACTATTTTGGTTCTCCAGAATCCCCTTGGTATAATTTTGCATGCCCTGGATGGCTATGATAAGAAAATCCATTTGCTCGTTCCTGGATCTGGTGGCTTGAGCACTAGCGGCTCGAACAGCTTCTGCCTCTCCTTGTGCTGTAGGAGATGTGGGATGATCTGGGTTCATCACCACAACGTTATCCTTGAACTCTGGCTGTAGGGGCAGATGTGGGCGATCAAGAGCAAAAATGTGCTTCTCCAATTGAGAGTTGATAAGCAACAGAATGTAGGGTGCATAGCAGCATGAGCGCTTCCGGTCAGAAACAACCCTCTTGATTGTCTCAACAAACAGATCCATGAATCTAATCCTAGTGTTCCTATCAAGGTGGATTAGCATATTGATGGAGAAGCCTCTGATCCTCTTGTCATCTCCTGACTTGGGCATCAAGGTATGCCTGAGAATAGTGTTTATAGTCCGGAGGCCTGCTTGCAGATAATAGATGGATCCAAGCTTGCATGAGTGCACCTTGTCTGCGGGGATAGGAGTATACATGTCTTCCATGGCATTGTGACTAGCCTTGGGGGTCAGATTATACATCCAAATCTCCTTCCTGAGCTTCTGGAACTTGCAATAGAGCAGCCCATTCCTCAACAGTGGATTCATATCTAGCACCTTCTGTCATTCATACAATTCTACCATCTCCATAGAAATGAGCCGTGGAGTAGAATTGCATGATCATCTCGTCATTCCACGATGTAAGCTCTCTGCCGATGAACTTGTCCAGACCAATGCAATGGAAGTTGTCTTGCAAACTTGGGAAGTAGTCCACATTGTCTTTGATGAACTTCGAATCGACATACCTCATGTCGCTAATAGCTGGGCTCTTGTCAAGCAGAACAGTCTCATAGAAATCCTGTTCCTCTCTGGTGTAAAACCTATAGTCAACGGCAGTATTCCTCCTCTGAGCATAAGGATCTATGGCTCTCCAAGCTCTCAAGCCTGAGTCTTTGCTTTTCTTCGTGTCCTCAGCAACTAAGTGGCTGGCATCATGCACTGGAAGATGTGGTCTGAGCTTCATCAAGGTAGTCAAGTCATCATCATCTTCCACTCTCGAGGCAGTCCCTTTGTTCTTCTCTGGAGCAGGAATCTCCCCGGTAGTCCTCTTGGAGTTCTGTGCAGCGGCCTTCTTAGATGTAGGCTTGGTGTTCTTGGAGGTGCCAGTCTTTGGCATAGCATCAGCCATGAGCTTCTTGGCTTTCTTCTTGGGAGGGACTATCTCAGCAAGCTCTTCCTCGTCCTCCTTAGCAGCAACACCAGCAGCCTCCTCTGGATCTTCAAACATAGAGGTAGGCCTGCCCATGACATGGACAATCATTTTCCTGGACTTCTTCTCCCCTGCCTTCTTAGGCACAGCTTTCTTGGGGACCTCAACTAACACAGTGGCTCTTGCACTCTCATGTGCCTTGATAGTATCAGCTGGAGCATAAACTTTGCTCACAACTCTTCGGGAGGAAGTAGCTTCTCTTGCCTACTTCTTGGCAGCTTTTTCTTGCTTCTTAGCAAGAATCTCCTCATGAATAAAGTCTGAATCCTCTTCATCAGAGTTGAGATTCTTCCTGGTTCTGGTGGCAGCCTTGGGCAACCCATGAGAGCTGGGGGTGCCTGGATCTGAGAAAGAACTGACTTCTAGGCTTGTTCCAGAACTCATATCAACTCCCTGCTCTGCCACATTCTGACTGTCCTCTGAGCCTGACATACTGACCCTCTGAATAGAGTATAGGAGAGCAGAAGAAGAAAAGTCATCACAAAATGAGGCTGGTTTTTGAAATTTGAGCAATGAATTTTCAAGACTTTTGCATTCTGTCAAATAGATATCGGTGCAGCCAAAACAGAAATTTCGGTGGGGCCAAGACTAACTGACTCTCTAACCGAAACTTGGTAGCCTTTTCGGTCAGACCGATAAGAGCAACTCGGTCTCACTGAGTCAGTTCTCAACCACACAGAAAAGCATATCGGTGAGACTAATATTTCTATTTCGGTTCCACCGAGATGTATCGGGCACACGACAAATCCCTAGAAAACTCATCTATCATGATATTTTGGGGATTTGAGAGGATAGGAACGTGTGCCAAGGGCGTATCAATGAATAACAAGGATCTGATGCACAAGAATCGGACGAGGAGCACAATAGAGATCGAATCCGTACCCTAGCTTGGCGCCGATCCTCTACAGCAGCGACGAGGGAGTGGATTTCATCGACGACGTCGATTCCCAGCGGCGAAGGAGCGCAGGGAGACAAGGGCGATGACCAGGGGTCTTCGGGGTGGCAACTTAGGGTTTTGGAGCACGATGTATGAGATTGAATTTCATAGCGTCGGGGTCCAGCTTTATATACCCACCACTGTCGGTGACACCGATTCTAAGTTTTCGGTATCACTGAGTGCCTCAACTGTCAGCTGACAGGGACACTCGGTGTAACCGAGAAAATGGAATCGGTTGTACCGAGATTGAAAAATCAGATCAACCCTAGGCATTCGGTGAGACCGTGGTGTTGGTTCCACCGAGATGCACTTGGGAGGTTTTAAATGGTTAGTCCTTGTCGATACGGAACTCCGAATGCTCCACACATAGAGGGGTCGAAAAACACTTGTTCAAATTTTGTGATGCAACATGAATAGATTATGAGGTGAGAAAGCATAGATAGCTAAAGAAGTGGTCCTAGGCATTCTTGTATATCCAATTGGCAAAAGATAAATTAAAAGCCAAATAGCAACAATTGGATATCCTCGAATGAGAAAATAAATGTAGACCAACATGCTCACACAATAAGATGTCAACATGCACATATACTCTAGCATCTAAGAAGCGCTTGGGCAATGACAAAGTCATCTATATATAAGTATTTGACTTAGGAGCCAAGTAAGAGTACTTGATCATAGGTCATACTCATCGTTTAAGCACAAGTGATGTTACCACTTTTACATAAAGCATTTAATGTTTGTCACATACTATGAGATGCTTTGACTCAAGTCTTAGAGTAAATCCCCCCCTTGATGTGACATCCCCCCATAAGAGGGATAAACTAACCTTGGGTTTTGTCGATGAAGACTTCATGTTGGTGAGGTAGTGGTGGATGCTCAAGGTTGGTGAAGATCACCAAGAGTTGGGAGCATCATCGTTGTTTCCTTACTCTTCTCACCTACATGGGTTAGTCCCAAAACACAAGAGACAAACACAAGGATATCTATGGACATGGAGTGCAAAGCATATGTAATGATGTCCATTGATTTGTTGATTACCTTGTCCCGTGCTTACCTTTGAGGGAATGTGTGACTCCTTGATCTATTGCATATGGTTGATGTTGATTGCAAATAGATCTTGCCAATAATGAATGTGAGTGAATTTAATTGGCGGTGTCACCCCTCAAGAACTCTCTAGTTCTTCTTCTTGGGAATCCACATCAAGTTGGTGGGGATCCTTGGGGTTGAAGTAGCACCTGTAGAAATTGAGTTTGTAGTAGCCTTGGGAACCCACTTCACCAAAGCTTGGGATTCATCTTCATAAGAGTCAAAGTCCTCTTGGAGCTCGTTCTTGCCCTTGAGCTTGGAGTCTTGTGGTGGAAGATCATCTTGAGTGTTTGTCCCCTTGGGAATAGTATTTTCATACTTCTCCTTTTGAGGAACAAACTTGGGATTGGGATATTGACCTTCTTCCCATTAAACTCCATTAGCGTTGAAGTAGCCAACACCGCGATTCTTCTGGTATCTTCCGTGCTTGCGTACAATCTCATAAAATTGTTTGTACCCTTCAAGACTCTTGTAGATACCTTTCTCTATAATTCCTTTCAATAAAGCATTTTCTTTCTCAAGTGTAACTTGGCTAAGAGAAACATTAGTGGAATCAATAGAACTACTAGGAGCAACATCATTGGGTTTAGCATTTTTATTGTTGCTACTAGATGAAGAACCTTTCTCTCCTTTGTTACTACTTTGCTTAGATTTGACTTGTGGCATGAATGTAGACAAGAGTAGTCGTTTGGCAATATAAGATGAAGTCTTCTTTTGGAGATCGTCATTGATAGCTTTAAGAAATTCATGTTCCTTCTCCAAATTGAGCTTCTCGAAGCGTAGCTTCACATGAGTTCTTACAAGCTCTCTATGATCTTCAAGAGTAGATTCATGAGCTAACTTAAGAGTGTTGAGTTCTTTAGTTAGTTCTTCTATTTTCGTCTTAGCATCATCAATTGACTTATATTGACTAGCATGAGAAATATCAAGTTCATTATGATTAACATCACTAGTTTTATCACATAACAAGTCATCATCATAAAGCAAGTCATCTTCATAACTATCGAAATCAAGATATTCGAGATGTGATACCTTGGGGCCTTTAGCCATGAAGCAACTTCCACCTTCTTCATTTGGTGAATTAAATATATCATAGGAGTTGGTTGTCACTAGTGCAAATCCGGCAACACCATCACCTTGACTATAGTCGGAGTTGGAGTGATAGCTTCTCTCGGAGTGGTTGTCGGAGTCGAAGCCGGAAACCCATTCACCAACATGAGCTTGATGCTTCCTTCTCGAGTAGCTCTTGGTGTGCTTGTCCTTCTTCTCTGAGTCCCTACTTCTCCTTGAGGGTCTTCGTTCATAACGATCATCTCTACCCCTTCTCTCTCTTCGAGGTGATTCATCTCTTGAGTTTCATCTTCTTGGTGACTCTTCTCTTCGTTTGTAGGGAGCTGAGCACTCATTTGAGTTGTGACCAGGCTTCCCACAATTATAGTAGTTTCGGTCACAACTTGACGAAAGCTTCTCTTCATATCTTGAGTTGGAGCTATGATCTTTGCTTCTATTCTTGTAGAACTTGTTGAATTTCTTGACCATGAGGCTTATCTCTTCATTTGTGACAAGGTTGTCTCTTAAGGTAGCGGGAGCATCACTTGTGTCTTTGTAAGCACCGCTAAACTTGTGATGAAGGTCTTCCTTGTCTTTGAGTGTCATCTCATGAGCAACAATTCTACCAATCACTTCCGATGGTTTGAGATCTTTGTAGTTGGGCATCATTTGGATCAATGTGCACACGGTGTCATATCTCTCATCCAAAGCTCAGAGTATCTTCTTGATGATGAACTTGTCGGTCATTTCTTCGCTTCCTAAGCCGGCAATCTCATTGGTGATGAGAGCTAGCCTAGAGTACATTTCAGCGACTCCTTCACCATCCTTCATCTTGAAGTTGTCAAGTTGACCTTGAAGAACATCTAATTTGGATTCTCCCACGGACTCAGTTCCTTCGTGCATATCAACCAAAGTATCCCAAATCTCTTTTGCGTGTTCAAGGTGGTTGATTTTGTTGAATTCTTTAGGACATAGGCAGTTGAAGATAATGTCACATGCTTGAGCATTGAGTTGCAACATCTTCAATTCATCTACAGATGCTTCACGATCCGGTTCCTTTCCATCTGCAAAGAATTCACCTTGCAAGCCAACACGAACAACAACCCAAACGGCAAGATTATGACCAAGCAAATGCATTTTCATTTTATGCTTCCAACTAGCAAAATTAGTGCCATCAAATACGGACCTCTACGGTGATAATTTCCCTCACAAGATGCCATACTTCTCCTAGGTTGTGAAACCAATGATATGGAGATCAAAGCTGTGATACCACTTGTAGGATCGAAAGTAGGTCTAGAGGGGGGTGATTAGATTACTTGACCAAATAAAAGTTTTGCCTTTTTCCCAATTTTAATTCTTGGCAAGTTTTAGCATTCATAGCATATCAAGTAACAACCTACACATGCATGTCTAAGAGTATAGCAGCGGAAAGTAAAGACATTGCACATGTAAGTAAAGAGAGGGTTAGGAATGCAAACACAAGTGATGACACGATGATTTTCCCGTGGTTCCGATAGGTGGTGCTATCATATGTCCACGTTCATGGAGTCTTCAACTCACGGAGGGCAACAGTCGCGAGAGTCCACGGAGGGTTCCACGAAGAAGAAACCTTGACTATTCCATGCGGCCTCCGTCCACGAAGGACTAGCCTCACTATGGGTAGATCTTCACGAAGTAGGCGATCTCCTTGCCCTTAAACTTCTTGGTTCACTCCACAACACAAAGTAGGATGCTCCCAAGCGACACCTAACCAATCTAGTACGCACCACCCTCCACAAGGTAATAGGCTCGGTAATGATGATGAACTCCTTGCTCTTGTGCTTCAAGATGACAGACTCCTGAACACACAATGTCTCTCTCATAGATTTGGCTTGGTAGAAGAGATGGGTTTGGTGGAAAGCAACTTGGGGAGGCTTGAAATCAAGATCCATATGGTTGGAGTGGAAGATCTTGACCTCAACACAAGGGTAGGTGGTTCTCTCTCAGAAAACTGAGTAGGATAGGTATGGAATAGTTCTGAGTGCTTCTCTTTCGAGTGGGTGGTGGTGAAGGGTTATATAGGCATCCCCAAAAATCCAACCATTACACACAATAAGTCAGACTCGATGACACCGATGTGTAAATCTCGGTGGTACCAAAGTGAAAAAAGTGGCAACTTTTGAATCTCGGATGGACCGATATACAGTTCTCGGTTGCACCGACAAGGTGACCAACGGTCAGATTTACCAGACTCGGTGACGCAGATTCACCATTCTCGGTCGAACCGAAAATGAGAACTTGCATAACAGGAATTTGGCAACCCAACTCGATGGCACCGAGAGCAGTGTCAGCTGCACTAAAGTGTTAGGGTTTGGCTGAGTCTGTCTAGGGTTTGGAACTCGGTGGCACCGGGATAGGAATGTTGGTTGCACCGATTTGGCATATTTGGTTTAGGACAGACTTTGGTGGGAGAGTATGTGGATGTTTTAGTGACTGTCACTTGTGCATGTTTGAGCATATTGTTTACCATCAAAACTTTACCCCCTTTTAATAGTATTGGCTTTCCTATAGACTCAAAGTGATTTCTCACAAATATAAAATGTGGATTCCTCTTGCTTGAAGCTTGGCCAACCTATTTCCTTGAATCTTAGGGTAATTCCGCAATCCTTTTGCCATTCCCATCAATGAACTTTTCTGAAATATACTTGGTGGTAGCATTAGTTCAATGATTTAAATGTTGTTATTAATTACCAAAACCACCAAGGGAGCAAGTGTGCTTTCATCCATTCCTTTTTTAATGGAAACTGGAACCTTATGTTTCCCTCTTTCATATCAATAATTGCACCTATAGTTTGTAGGAAAGGTCTTCCAAGTATTATTGGACAAGTTGGATTGCATTCAATATAAAGAACAATGAAATCTACATGCACATAATTTCTGTTTTCAATAATAAGCACATCATATATTCTACCTAAATGTTTCTTAATAGTAGAATTTGCAAGATACAAGTTAAGGGAACAATCTCGAATATTGGTGAGACCAAGTACATCACAAAGATATTTAGGTATTGTTGAAACACTAGCACCAAAGTCACACAAAGCATTGCATTCATATTCTTTAAGCTTTATTTTTATTGTAGGTTCCCATTCATCATGCAACTTTCTAGGAATAGAAACTTCTAGTTCGAGTTTTTCATCATAAGCTTTTATCATCGCTTCTACTATATATTTAGCAAAAGCTTTATTTTGTTTATAAGCCTTGTGTGAGATAATAGCAAGGAAATACATTCTACTAAAGATCAAATTTAATAATTAAAGTCTTTGTAATCCAAGATAGTGGGCACATCACTAGTTAAAGTTTTGACCTCTCCAAACCCACTTTTTTCAGTTTTAGCATTAGAATCATCACCCTCTGAAGAAATGGAATGCCTTCTAGATAAAGTTGACTCATATCTAGTCCCTTTATAATCCACTTTCAGATTAGTAAACAAATATTCAATAGGATAAGTACCGATCATGTTAAGATCTTCATCATAATTACGATAAAAATCGGGTGGAAGAGCCTTTTCTAAGAATTTTCGTTTAGCTTTCAACTTAGCGGTACTCTTCTTACTTTCATTGATAGGTATTTGGATATATGTAATTGTATCATTAAAATCATGCTTTGGTGGCAATTTTTTTAAGAGTTTCCACATCAAGACCAATTCTATCCATGTTCTTAGCCAAGTCATCAACTTTATATAACTTTTCTTCTACCATAGTATTGAAAATATTTTGAGAACTAATAAATTCTTTAATGGTGTTCTCAAGATCAATAGGTATCCTATTATTATTTGTTCATGAATTACCATAAGAATTACCATAATTATTAGAGGAATTACTGGGGTACGGTCCAGCATTGAAATTTCCTCTATAAGCATTGTTGTTGAAATTGTTTCGCGAGGTAAAATTCACATCAATAGCATCATTATTTTGTTCAATCAAAGTAGAAAAAGTAATATCATTGGGATCAACATGAGCATGTTTAGTAGCAACCATATTCATAAGAGCATCTATTTTTTCAATCAAAGTAGCGATTTCCTCAACATAATTTACCTTCTTACCAGTTGGAGCTCATTCAGTATGCCATTGACAGTATTTTTTCATGATGTTATCCATAAGTTTGGTGGCCACTCCTAACACCTCCATGAAGGTACCACCTACAGCAAAATCTAGAAGATTTCTAGACATAAAGTTTAGTACATCATAGAAATTTTGTATAATCATCCATAAATTTAAACCATGATTAGGGAAATTTCTAATCATCAATTTCATTCTCTACCAATATTGTGCAACATGTTCTTATTCATGTTGTTTTAAAATTCATAATTATATATCTAAGGGAGATGATCTTAGCAGGAGGAAAATACTTGGCAATAAGAGCATCTTTACACTTATCCCATGTTCCAATACTATTACATGTAAAGATGAAAACCAAGGCTTAGCTTTATCTCCTAGTGAAAAAGGAAATAATTTTAATTTTAACACATCATTATACATATCCTTTTTATCTTGCATATCACATAATTCAACAAAAGTATTACGGTGAGGAGCGGGACCCTCATTAGGACTTCCCAAAATTTTTTCTTTCATCACAAGATTTAGCAATGCAACATTAATATCATAAAACTCCACACTAGTGGAGGGTGGTATAGGAGTACTAATAAAATCATTGTTATTAGTATTTGAGAAGTCCCACAACTTAGTAGTATCTTGAGACATGGTGACCGAGCAAGCAAAGTAACAAGCTGAACAAGTAAACTAGCAAGTAAAGCAAGCAAAGAAGTAAACTAGCAACTAGCAAAGATAAATATTTTTGCATTTTTGGTTTTTATATAGCAAGAAAAATATAACAGCAAATAAAAATTAGCACAAGTGAATGATAATTTGTGTGAAGGTACTTGATAGTAGGTTGGTGATATTCCCCGACAATGGCGCCATAAATCCTTCTTGATACTTTAATTTGTGTTGGTGATGCAACATAGTATAGATAAGTATTTCCCTTAGTGAGAACCAAGGTTATCAAACCAATAGGAGTAACATGCAACCGCCATCTTCAGCGAGTGCACACAAAGAAGCAAACACTTGCACCCAACGCGGGCAAGAGGGTTGTCAATCCCCTTTGACTTGTTACTTGCAGGCAAATGAAGTGTGTAGATGATAGTAGATAATTCTAAATTGCATAATAAAATAAAAGGTAACTAATGGAAGCAAGGTAATTGATACCGTTGTAAATATTTAAGTGGATGGACCTGGGGGCCATAGTTTTCCCAAGTGGCATCTCTCATGAAGTAGACATACGGTGGGTAAACAAATTACTGTTGGGCAATCGATAGAAAAGCGCATAGTTATGCAATAGTTGTTTATGGCAATGATCATTACATATAGTCATGACGTCCGTAAGCAAGTACACTGACTCCTGCCTGCATCTACTACTATTACTCCACCCATCAACCACTATCCAGCATGTATCTAGAGTATTAAGTAAAACAGAGTAATGCTTGGAGAACATTGACATGATGTAGACAAAGTAGATTCAATGAATATGAATAAACCCCATCGTTTTATCCTTAGTGGCAAAAATACAAATACATGTCTTGTATGTTTCTGTCACTCGTATTATTTGTTGTGCTACTAAACTTTTGCTGGAGAGAGATATCCCAAGTGCGATTGAATTGACAACCCAACTGTCAAGGATGCTAAATATTCTTTGGATCCCATTGTGTCGAATCAACAAATTAGGATGAAATACTACCTGTGAAGACTGTCGCGACCCCCTATACTAGTGGGTTATCAGGAACATGCATTTTGGTTGTTCATATCGACACCACATGACATCAATACCACCACACTAATCACATTTTCATTTTCTATGCTCTTATCAAGGTGTTGTACCATATAAAAATTTGAATCAACTCACTTCACTAACTTAGCACTAGCAATTGATGTAATTGGTTCTTCTCAAGGGTGTAGTAGGGTGTGTATCACTCACTCCTGTTCCTTATAAGTCTCAAGCCTCAATGCCATATGTTTTACTAGAACTAACAAATTCAGCAAGAGATAGTGTAGATGTTATAACATGGATGCACATCACGCTATAAGAGGAACACTTCCCAAGATTCACATATAAGCAAGAAATGTTGGAAACCATAGATCATTTATATTTTATAACAGAGAGCAAGCTATTTTCCTGCTTGGTATCCGGACCACACATTTTCTCTTTGTTAGTGTATACATATACCATACTCAAACCCATATTCCATGGTAAAAACTTGAAATTACAAAACACAAAGAATTCTATTATTATGGAAGAACAATACAAGTAAATGGAAACATACCATATTCTTTTATTCTGCAGTAATGACAATACTATATCAACAACTCAGAGCACCACTTCTTTTCTAATATGTTCATACTATAAGTGGTGAGAATGAAAATGTCAAATATTTGAACAGAAAAGAAGCCTGGAAATTAGGTGCAAAATAAGAAAACAAGTTACATGCAATCGTGACGTCACATTCTCTACATTTATTAAGAATGCCACAGATATTTCGGTGCTACTTCAAGCAATCTTCAGTAAACATTAGTTTTTCGCCATGAAACCTTTGTGTTTCATATAAATTGGCAAACCTCGAGGACTTGCAGAAGCTCCTAAAAAATACATCATGAGTTCACGTCCACCTGCACTTGCTGTTGAAGGTCAATTCACTCTTCATTGTACCATAAAAAACATGATAACTTCGTGAAACACAATTTAATCATCGGGAATCCTTGCAAGAGCATGAACCATCCTTGAAGGGATGGAAACGACTCCTATCACGTACGAAGATCTCCTAGTTATAAACTTGTGGTATGCACTTAATTGTTGCATGACAATCAAAGTATACACGCATGTTTTTTACCACCTGAACTTGTGTTTTAGGAGGAGTCCTCAGGAGCACGAATGCAATTATGCACCTCTAAACTTGATAGATGTATCCCACGCCATGTTGTCGTTTCGAGTGTTGCCGAGTTGTGTGTACGGTTATCATGCTAAGCTGTGATGTAGCCCGCACCACATTGTCATTGTCATATATGCATGTCATGCCGTTATCGAAGGATCTCCTATTTACAAGCCTAATTGTATTACACTTCCTTGCGGAGCAAGAAAGGAATAGCATCATCATGAGTAAGTAAACCGAAATAGCTACCATGTAGGAGAACATAGAAGCTCTATCGAAACAGCAGCCATCTCGGCGAGTTCTTCTGAAGGGCACATAATGCTTACTGAGAATCTGTACCGTGAAATGGTTTTGAAATATGCACAACACACTAAATTATGGCAATGCTTCTAGCATTAAATTAGTTGAAGGCGGACAAACCTTCATCTTTTCCTCAATGATGGAGTTATCTGGAGATTCACGAACCAATTCCAAGAGTTCTTCCTATGGTAACAAGAATAAGATGCACAAAAGGTAGCAATAGGGTATGATGGATGATATGTAACATTCATCTAACTTGAGCATCTATTTGAATAGTAATGTATGAACCAAATTTTTTATGGTTTCCCACATGAAAAAACCGAAGACTTCATGCTAAGAGAAATTATGTCTCAAAAGAGCAGAAATCATAAGGCACGTATTATTGATTACAATTCATAGTGATATTCATTTATCATCTACCACATTAAAGAACTTTCCACGGTGTAATGCTCAATACAACATATAAGAAATTATTATCTACTAAAGGAATAAACAAACATAGAACGATTGGGGCAGTAAACAAGCTTACTAGAAATGTTTGAGGATTAAATTCACAAATAGCATGTGATAGTCAATTGGAAAAAAAGAAACAACATCCTGTAATAGTCTATGGTATAGGACATTTGGGATGTCAGGTACACTCAGGTGGTCTGAAATTGAACCGAGCACAAGAAAGTGCATTCACTTCATGGTTGAAGAGTGTTGAAAACTCCGAGGTACAACATTCTCACCTCATGTCCTAATGCTGTCGGATGAGCAACTGGACAATGATAGAGATGGTAGTTATTTTGTGGTTTGAGGTACGTCCTCCTGCCATCAAGCAACTTGCTCAAGTTTCTTGGAGTGAAACATAACCTTATGTGCTGATTGGAATGTCTGAGCAATAGAGAGAAGAGTTCACTATGAAATGATATCATCTAGGATGTTTCCTCAATCACTCATGAACCTTACAGAGAAAAGTTACGAGGATGCAATCCTCCGAGCTCCTCATTGGAATCCTAATCATCCACTTCTTGCTCCCATGAATCCGTATCATCTTGTAGCTCCCCTTCTTCCAGCTCCACCTAGCAAATGGTAAAGCATTCCTTGTAAAAATGATACTTTCCAGCACAAATGGAGTGAAGAGGGGAACAAGAAAAATACTTTGTAGGGAAAACCAAAGAATCCTTCTTAGGTAACCAAGTTGAGTAGATCACACCAAGAACTAATAGAACACAATGTTTGATCAAATTAGAAAACCTCATCCATCTCACCATGAACTACAAGAACTTGCGTAAGGGTCCATGCCCATCAAACAATTTCATTCGGAGAACCTACAACCGTGCCCGATGCTACAACCAAGAATCCCCCCCATGAACTGGCCACCACGTACGATCCGACAGCCAAGAACTCATACCCCCCATGAACTGGGCACAAGAAACATGCCAATAACACATAAAGAAGCCTAGACGCACCAAATTTCACCAATCGGAACATATTCTTGTGAAAATATTGCCGAGAATCACTACCCAAGATGCTAAAGGGCACTAAGAACCCACCGCGGCCTTGTCGACGAAAAGTGGCAGTCGGCAGGGACCTAGGCAGCTGAAAAGGGGGCGGTGAGGTGGAAACCATCGCCTGGTTGCGAGGGGGCGACTGCATGGGTTGCGGCGCTCCCGGTGGGAGCCGTGGTGCCTTCGTCCATTTATCATCGCATTCGTCGTCGTCGTCGTCGTCGCTATCTCCGCTGCTTCCCGCCGCGTGCGCTCTACGGCTGGGCCATGCCTAGGATATGTTGTCAGTGCGCATCCATCGTTGCAAGCCACAACACCCTTCATCTGATGTGTCACCGCTTGGTCGAGATGGGCCATCTCTCACCAATGCCATTTTAACCTCCATCATCCCGCCGGCCTTCGTGGACAAATCTATCACGACGAGACGACGATTCCCTTTTATGATGGTGGTTGAACGGGGGGACGGGTGCTGAAGGCGGAGGGGTGCGGGCGGGTCGAGCAACTGGTTTCGAGAAGGGAAGGCGAGGGTGCGTGGGGGGGGGGGGCGAGCGGGCAGTGCGGGCGGGCGGAGCGACCGGCGGCGTGAAGGGGAGGCGGGTGCGGCAGGGCCGCAAGAGTGAGCGGCGGGTGCGACAGGGGTGAAAGGTTGGCGGGGCGAGGATGAGAGAGGACGTGCGGGATGAGTTGTAGGGGGGTTAGTTTCGTTAGTGAGGTCAATTTCATTAACGAAGACTTTAGACCATTGACTAGGTGATTAGACGGCTTAAATGGTATTTTGGATCTGTTTTTTCGTATTTTTATATATAGAGATAATCGATAGATAGATAGATATAATACTACAGGTAACGAGTGTCTTCGAACAAACCCATGCTAGTCGTTAGTGAATAAAAACAGGAAATCGGTTGGTTAATACCTACGCAAGGAAGCCAAAACTTTTGGGGACCGAGATATAGCTCCCGCACTTTGTCTTGGTCACAGTGGGAGGAGTACTCGGTCTTTACCGCACGTTTCCTCGTTTTTTGTTTCTTATTATCACCATTGCTTACTTACATTTCTACAGTGGAAAAATATTCATTAAATCTAAAAAACATTCATCGTGAATTTTAAAAAAGTCCACGCAACTTATAAAAAATAGGCATCATTGAAATTTTGTTCCCGCGCAGAAAATGCACATAACATTAAAAAATGTTTATAACTTGTACAAAAATTCTCGTAATTTTAAGAATGTTTTGCACCATTGAAAAGAATGTTCATGACATTTCAAAAAATGTTAACGTGTTTCACAAAATGTATTGGTGATGTTTCTTAAAATTATGTATACAATGTAAAATAATGTCCACATAGTTAAATAAATGATTCATATGATTAAAAAACAAAAGGTTCAACATGTATATCAAAAAATACTTAACACATATTCAAAAATATAGGTCAGGTATACAAAAAAAGTGAAATGTGTATTGAAAATTGTTCCTGGTGTATACAAATCATGTACAATGCATACGAAATATTTAGATAGCAAAACATATATTTGGAAAATGTTAAACACGTACAAAAAATCATGATGCATACAAAAAATGTGGAATGTGTTCGAAAAATATAGTAATGTGTTAAAAATATAAAAAAATAGAAAGGAAAAGAAAAAAACTAAAAAAGAAAAAAGAACCACTTAAGAGACGCACAAAAGCTACTATGGCATTGGAAAATAAGGAAAGTAAAAAAACTGAAAAAATAGACAATTTGTTTTCTAGAAGGGCTCTTAATTGATCTAAACTAGTCTATGAAAGCTTCATGAAAACTATTTAAATGCTCAACCCACTAAAAAGGAAGGGCCCGCGCCGAAAACCATGGCGTGGTTTCTGGGCCTTTAATACATGTACGAAATCACGAATTATTGCAACTGTCACTCCCACGTTCCGAGGTTGTGTGCACCACTTTTAACAACATGCTGTTTTTTTCGTAGATCCTTTTATTCAAAACATTTTATCTCTTAAACCACGCGTTCAAGTCTTGAACCGTTTTTGTTGCTGGATTCCTCACATCGAGATCTTCAAAATTAAAAACCATGTTGATTGGTTTTGACGAACATTTTTTCAGGAAAAAAACCGTGCCTCTCGTGAAAGAAAAAAAAGATGTTTTTTTTTCTATTCCGAGATATGCGGAAGCAAAACTGTGCCTCTTGCGAAAGGAAAAAAAAGTAAGTTTTTTTCGTTTTCAAGAGGCAGCCATGCCTTTTGCGGAAGCAAATCCGCGCCTCCCAACGTGTCTCTTGTGAAAGAAAAAAATAAATTTTGTTTTTAGTTTTCTCGCAAGCAAATCCGTGCGTCTCGCGAAAGCAGAACCGTTCCTCCCGAGGAAGCCAAAAAATGAAAACCATTTTTTTCATTTTTGAGAGGCACGGCCGTGCCTCTTGCGGAAGCAAAACCGTGTCTCTCAAGAAAGAAAAAAACATGTTTTTTTCCGTTCCAACAGGCACGGCCATGCCTCTTGCGGAAGCAAATCCGTGTCTCTCGCAGAAGCCAAACCGTGTCTTTCGAGAAAGGAATTCCGTTTCAACAAGCACAACTATGCCTCTCACGAAAACAAATTCGTGTCTCTCAAACAAAAAATAATAATGAGAAAACACGATTTTTCCTGCAATGTTTTTTGATTTTATTTTTGTCCAAAATCTAAGAAAGACCGTTGAAAAACCGAAAAAGCTAAAAACGTGTGCCAAAAAGAAATCCGAAGGAAGCGCGAGGTTGCAACACGCAACACGTGGTGGTGGCAGAATGCACGTTAAATGAGGATGGCTGAGATTGATCGTTGAGAGGCTTCGAAAAGAGCGCTCCTTAATTAATTGCTCTGTGTATATGTCATCCAAATTGGATTGGCCCAGCATGTAGCGAGTGCGAGCCAATACACCGACCGCGTGTCATTCAATATGTATTTTTGAAATACCGTAGCCAAACATTGCAAACTAGCGCACTGATGGGCTATGTTCATTTAATTCATTTTTATTTCTGTCATCTTTATTTTATTTTATTTTTTCATGAATTCGAATAATATCTGTAAGACTTAATAGAAATAAAAAAATAAGAATAAAAAAGAAAAGTTATGCAAAGGAAAAAAGAAAAATAAAGAAAAAACTTTCTAGAACTAGGGATTCCACCTGCAAGGTTTGAGTATGTGTGGAGCCATCCCTTATCAATTTTCCCTAAGCTTGTCCATACCCGTTCATATCCGTCAACGGTTACAGTTTTTTTCCATACTAGTCAGCCGAGAGGGTAAACGAGTGCCCGCGATTGAAAATAGCCGTGTTTTTTTTTTTTGCGGAGCAAAGTGCTCATATTTGCAACACATCAACTTGAGAAGCACATGGTAATAAGAAAATAATAATAATCATAACTTATAAAAAACAAATTATAACATCGACACATACTTACTCATATACACCATCACTTACTCGTAAACACCATTACTTACTCGTAAACATCAACATATGGGAGGCTTACATAGTCATGAACAAAAATGCATTGTCATACATTTCAAGTTCACAAACTCCGGACAAAGTACGAAGGTAAAAAATAGCTGTACGTATGAGGTAAATAATACGGGAGACTCACTTGTCATATTTTATATGGATAGATGGGTTCACGGATATGGGTTATATGGTTCTATTCTCTGGGTTAAAAAATTCTATTTATATATTTATGGGTAAATGTTTGTGCCATACCCTTACCCTCATAAGGTTTTTACCAACCGGGTATATTGGTAATGTGTATCCATTATCCATTCCTATATGAAACATTCCCAAAATCAAAATAAAGGTTCTAGAAGCTTCATAGAACTAGACAATTCTTCTACCCGGTGATTCCCTACTCCCGTGTCAATAGTGTTTAATGGAACGGTCAAACAATAGCATGCAGTTAGCGAACGTGGTCATATGCATAACAAGGAGCGATACATACCGTTTACGATTTTTTCCGTAGTGTATTGTAGGTGTTGGGGGTGAGCCATCTCCTCTATCCCCACCCAACTTGGATTTTATGGCTCATATCGCAGAGTTCTTTCGACCATACAATTGAGCAAAGCCCCACTAAAACTGCTATGTATAAGTCATTCCTTCATGGTTACACTTGCTTAATTCATATCCATGATCATCATCTTATGTCATGATTGATCCCCTTAAGATTCGGTTATCCCAGAAGAATAAAGAGAAAAAAACCCTACCAAGGACGCTCCCTAGGCTACACATCTATAAATCTTGCCTCAGCACCAATCTCTTAACGAGTGTCGCATTACCATCAAAGACTTTAGCATTTCTCTCAAACCAAAGCTGGCGCAAACCTAAAATTGATTCTTGCCACCTCCTTGGCTCTCGATGTGACCATCGAGCACCACTGGCCTCTGGTGTTGTCTTCCACGGCTGGAGTCAAGGGGCTTAACTGAAAACTTCTCACGAAGAGAAACCAGAAATATCTTGCCTCACAAACAAGCATTGCGCCATGGTATGATCAACCGTTTCAACAACTTGGTCGCATAGCATGCATCGTGTGTTGTGCTGGATTACACTGCCATAGAAAAATCTTAACTTTGAGTGGGAGGACGGCCTTCCATAGGTGGCATGCTACCTCTAGGAGAATGTGCTCAGCTAGAGAATAACACCATCATCCTAGGGTATATTTCAAAAAAGATCCCCTCAAGTTTTATATGAATACTGATGGGGATAGTGTCAAAATTGAAGTACGTTGTTATGGTTCAAGCAAGGGACGATAATTTATAGACTTCCCATAAGGATTGGAAGCGTATCAAAGACTGGAAGGATGGCGAATATTTGAAGGATACCAAAGATTCAAAGGATTAGTTTTTTCTAGGGTAATAAATCCTAAGTTCTAAAATCAAAGCGAAGAGACTTATTTTCTTTCAAAAGATTAGATTCATGGATTAAAAAAGATACGAAAATATGAAAATAAGAGCTTTTTTTTGTAAAATTTGTACAAAAGGTCAACTGATTTGTAGGCATGGACGAATTAGAGTCATTTGCTCGTGTTTTTTGATTGCAAACATTTCTCCAAGAAATTAGGCACTTAGCATCAGAGCAGGTGTTGGTGTCAAAACCGAGAGACCTCGGGTAGGGGACAAGCTGTGAGATCAGATCAATGGATAACAAGAGAGAAGGAATATAATGTTTTTACCCAAGTCCGGGACCATTTTAAGAAGGTAAAACCCTATGTCCTCCTCTTGCTTATATTATGGGCGTATCAAAATACAGAATTGATCTACCTCGAGATCTTAAGTTGGGGACTAAACCCTGGGGTAATGATATGAAGAATGAATGAATCCCCTACGAACTAAACCCTTCGGCTTATATAGGCACGAGGGGTATTTAGGATTACACATGGTCGGTTGCCATCTAGTGATTACATGCCGAATCTAATAGAGATACTTGGAGTACACACTAGGTCCTCGGTGAAGTCCGATACGCTTACGCCATAGGTTAAAGGTCTATGGAATCCTTCCTCCTTAATGGGATCTTAGTACGGACCATGGACTAGACCGGCTAGGCCTGGACCCCCTAGTCCAGGACACCGTTAGTAACCCTGAACTGGTCTTTGATGCCGAGGATGATAGTCTTCTTCGGATGTCGAACTTTGGCTAAGAGTCATCGACTCGAGAGGCGAGTTCCTATTCCCGCTTTGGTGTCTTCAGTTCGAATGTATGAATTCTCTTCAGCCCTGGTCCCACCACACGCTGCCTCAAGCAACGCGCAGTATGGGGAATCAAGATGCTTTTATGGCCAGACGTCGAAGTGTCGCCCTTACTTGCTTTATTTAACCGGTACCTGGATCAAAGCCAGGACCAAGCGCATCTCAGTCCTCCCCTTTCACTGCCGAGCACCATATTCCTCCTCAAAATTCTAGATTTGAGAGCTCCATCAATGTCTAATTATGCACAGTGTTGTGGTTTTGTCACGACAGATGTCCTCGTGCAAGGACTTAGGTGTGAGGCCATCGCCGACGGGTGGCAACTCAAAGAGATCGAACGAGAACGGGAGGCGGGTTTACCCAGGTTCGGCCCTTCCAATAGAGGGAATATCCTACGTCCTGCTTTGTGTCTAGATTAATGGAGATCTCGATTACAAGGATGCGGGTCACTAACCTAGCCTTTCGAGGGTGTCTAACTTATCTTTTTGCCTCTGGAGGCTTGCCTTTATATATAGGTCAAGGCCCCAAGTTTTACAACAGAGTCCGGATCATAACATGACACCATAACCTAACATATCTCTACCTTTGTCTTGCCTTTGAAGCAAGGAAGGTCTTCAGCGTCTTCCACTTTTTAGGCTATAAGCCGCCATCTTCTCAAGTTGGACCGCCATCGGCCTGTCTGGTAAATTATCTTATCTTCTATCTTCACGACACGGTCCATGTTAGACACAATCATCAAGCCGCCAATAGATTGACCCGGCCACTAGGCAGGTCATATTGTGGAGCTATATCCCCGACATTAGGCCCCAGGTTGATTTGAATTTATTCATGTCAATCTTTCTCACTTGATCAGGCCACTTATCTTCTGCTCATACTCATGTGCTACCAGTGTCCAAACGTCGACTCATGACATTTCCGAACTTGTCAATTTTTCAACATCCGTCAAATAATCTCATACGTCAGAGAGTCCAAGACCAGTGGTGACTTTCGACAAATCTGGCCGTATCTAACTTCCCCGAAAATCAAGGCGCCGTCACTTCCAAAATTTACTGTGCGGCCTTGATTTTCGCGCTTGCCGTTTCTCCTCCTGGTTTTTCCTTATTAAATACTTACAACATGCTTCTTTTCCCACTTTTACCTCTCTCCTTTCCCTTCTTCTTCCTCGTGCTCGAGCACTCCATCGAACCACTGCCCGTTCATCGCCGGAGATCATCCTTGTGGAGACGAAGACACTGTCTTTCCATCAAGTTCGCACTGCTCGTCTAGCCGCTCATCTTCTCCGCCCCCGATTCTTTCTGTGAGGTAACCGTTTTCCTTTATAGATCCATAGTAGTTCATCGAGGTTCTTCATTCATTGTGTAGCTCTTCCCAAGCCAATTACCATTGCTGTTCTGTATCTCCAACTCCAAGATTTACTCTATAGAAATGGAACGGGTTGAGCGGTAGATTCGTTTCTCATATAGTATCTCCAATCTCCCTTTAAAATCCACACATTAGGTCATTGTTGCTTCTCAATTTGCATACTAGGGTTGAAGAATATTTTTCTTTTCCGAGCTTTCTGTAGATCCATAATTATAGCTGGTTCGGTGGAAACTTGTTTACTTTCGTACTTAGTGACAACCAGATGCTTTTACGTGCTAGAATGACCCGGCCATATTTACGTCGGCTTATAATTTTAACCCGCCTTGATCCAACCTTGCCGAATTAACCTGCTATCCTTGTAGGGTGAGTCTTACTCTCGTAACGTTTTTAAGACCATATTTGTCAGTAGTGTTATTTTAAGCCGCCCCTTTTCACTCTATTCAGGTAGCTCATCATGTCGAAAACTTCTTCTTGCAACTGGGCGGTTTCCCAAGTTTCAGAGGCCATCCTTCAAGACTATCACAAACAAGGATATTTACCACCTAAGGAATCAATTGGCTGGCGACCTGCCTTTGGAGAAGAGATCCCTAAGCCGGCAAAAGGAGAGGTGGTTATTTTCTTAGACAACCTTATAAGAGGTGTTTTTCTCCCCGGGTCGAAATTCTTTCGGGACGCCTTGCACTTCTTCAATCTTCATCCTAAGGATTTGGCCCCCAACTCTATGCTAAACCTCTGCCAGTTCCAAGTACTGTGCGAGTTGTATCTCCAGATAGAGCCCTCTGTCTCTCTCTTTAGGGAATTTTTCTACCTAAACCGCCAAACTAAATGTGTTGATGGCCCTAGTCATGAACTTGGTGGGATCTCAATTCAGAGGAGGAGGTATGTCGCCTTCCCTGCAACCACCCTGTCGAGTCATCTGATACGTATTCAATGTATCTATAATTTATGAAGTATTCATGCCATGTTTACAATAATTCTATATATTTTGGTATGATTTTATTAGAACTAACCCGGACTGATGCTGTTTTTAGCAGAACTACCATGGTATCGTTTTTTGTGCAGAAATAAAAGTTCTCGGAATGGGTTGAAAATTTAGAGAGAATAGTTTTGGAAAATGTAAAAAATACTGGAGCAAAAAGATACCGAAGAGGAGTCCCAAGACAGCCACAAGCCACCAGGGCGCCCCCCTAGGGCGCGCCCCCTGGCTTATGGGTCCCTCGGGAGTCCCCTTGACATGAGACCGACCCCAAAAATTCCTATAAATACCAAAAACCCTAGAAAGAAACCTATATCGGGAGTTCCGTCACCGCAATCCTCTGTAGCCATGAAAACCCAATCGGGATCCCGTTCTAGCACCCTACCGGAGGGGGAAACCATCACCAGAGGCCATCTTCATCATCTCGGTGGTCTTCATGATGAGGAGGCAGTAGTTCACTCTCGGGGCTGAGGGTGTGTACTCGTAGCTATGTGTTTGATCTCTCTCTCTCTCTCTCTCTCTTGTTCTTGAGATGACACGATCTTGATGTACTGCGAGCTTTATTAATATAGATGAATCATATGGAGTTTTCCCCTCTCTATCTTCTTGTGATGAATTGAGTTTCCCCTTTGAAGTTTTCTTATCGGAATGAGTCTTTGAAGGATTTGAGAACACTTGATGTGTGTCTTGCGATGGGATATCCGTGGTGACAATGGGGTATTTGTGGTGACAATGGGATGTTCTATTGATCCACTTGATGTAAGTTTTGGTGATCAACTTGTGGGTTCCATGACCTTGGGAATCTATGCGTAGGGGTTGGCACACGTTTTTGTCTTCACTCTCCGGTAGAAACTTTGGGGCACTCTTTGAAGTTCTTTGTGTTGGATTGAACATGATGAATCTAAAATTGTGTGATGCATATCGTGTAATCAAGTCCATGGGTACTCGTGGTTACATTGGAGTATCTAGGTTACATTAGGGTTTTGGTTGATGTGTATCTTAAGGTGTTATTTTAGTATGAACTCTAGGGTTATTCGTGACACTTATAGGGATAGCTCATACGATTGACCCAAAAAGATAACTTTGAGGTGGTTTCGTACCCTACAATAATATCTTTGTTTGTTCTCCGCTATTTGTGACTTTGGAGTGAACTCTTTGTCACACTTAAGGGATTTACATATGATTCAACTATGTCAGTATTGTTGAGAGAACTTGCACTAGTGAAAGTATGAACCCTAGGCCTTGTTTCTAAGCATTTCAATACCGTTTGAGCTCACTTTTATCATTAGTTACCTTGCTGTTTTTATATTTTCAGATTACAAAAACCTATATCTACCATCCATATTACACTTTTATTACCATCTCTTCACCGAATTAGTGCACCTATACAATTTACCATTGTATTGGGTGTGTTGGGGACACAAGAGACTCTTTGTTATTTGGCTTTAGGGTTGTTCGAGAGAGACCATAATCATCCTACGCCTCCCACAGATTGATAAACCTTAGATCATCCACTTGAGGGAAATTTGCTAATGTCCTACAAAACTCTGCGCTTGGAGGCCCAACACGAGTCTACAAGAAGAAGGTTGCATAGTAGACATCAAGCTCTTTTCTGGTGCCATTGCCGGGGAGGTGAGTGCTTGAAGGTATATCTTTAGATCTTCCAATCAAATCTTTTAGTTTCTTGTTTTTCACTAGTTTGATTTTATAAAATAAAACTACAAAAAAGTGGAGTTTAGGTTGCATCAATTGTTTCGCCTCTTTAATGTCTTTCGTGAAAATGATGGTTTGGAAAATTGTGCTCAATTGGCTGAGGAAGAATTTATGAAAATACTTGATGAGAATTCCTTGAATCATGAGCATGATTGCAATATTGCTAGTATGAATTCTTTGAATATCCATTATGCTAATGATATGCAAAGCCACAAGCTTGGGGATGCTATGTTTGATGAAGATGGTATTTTAGTCCCCCAAGTTTTGATGAGCAAATTTATTATGATTATGGCATGTCTCCTATATATGATGATTATGATGATGATAGCAAATGGTTTAAGGGCCTTGATAGCATACGTGTCATCATCATAATCATCATATATAGGAGACATGCCATAATCATAATCGTTTTTCTCATCAAAACTTGGGAGACTAAAAATATCATATTCATCAAACATAGCATCCCCAAGATTGTGGCTTTGCATATCATTAGCATCATGGATATTCAGATAATTCATACTAACAACATTTCAATCATGCTCATCACTCAAAGATTTAGTGCCAAACATTTTAATAACTTTTTCTTCTAACACTTGAGCAATATTTTCCTTTCCATCATTTTCATGAAAGACATTAAAAAGATGAAGCATATGAGGCAACCTCAATTCCATTTTTTTGTAGTTTTCTTTTATAAAAGCGAACTAGTGAAAAACAAGAAACTAAAAGATTTGATTGGAAGATCTAAATATATACCTTCAAGCACTCACCTCCCCGGCAACGGCGCCATAAAAGAGATTGATGTCTACTATGCAACCTTCTTCTTGTTGACTTGTGTTGGGCCTGCAAGCATAGAGTTTTGTAGGACAGTAGCTATTTCCCCTCAAGTGGATGACCTAAGGTTTATCAATCCATGGGAGGCATAGGATGAATCTTGTCTCTCTCGAACAACCCTGCAACCAAATAACAAAGAGTCTCTTGTGTCCCCAACACACCCAATACAATGGTAAATTGTATAGGTGCACTAATTCAGCGAAGAGATGGTGATACAAGTGTAATATCGATGGTAGATATAGGTTTTTTTAATCTGAAAATATAAAAACAGCAAGGTAGCAAGTAACAAAAGTGAGCAAAAATGGTATTGCAATGCTTGAAAACAAGGTCTAGGGTTCATACTTTCACTAGTGCAATTTCACTAAGCAATACTAACATAGTTGAATCATATGTAAATACCTGTCATGCAACAAAGAGTTCCCTACAAAGTCACAAATAGCAGAGAACTAACGAAAAAATTATTGTATGGTAGGAAATCACCTCAAAGTTATCTTTTCCGATCAATCTTATGAGCTATCCCTATAAGTGTCACAAAGAGCCCTAGAGTTCGTACTAAAATAACACCTTAAGATACACATCAACCAAAACACTAATGTCACATAGATACTCCAATGTCACCACAAGTACCCATGGGCTTGATTATACGATATGCATCACACAATTTCAGATTCGTCACGTTCAATCCAACACAAAGAACTTCAAAGAGTGACCCATAGTTTCTACTGGAAAGTCAAGACAAAAACGTGTGCCAACCCATATGCATACATTCCCAAGGTCACGGAACCTGCAAGTTGATCACCAAACCATACATCAAGTGGATCAATAGAATATCCCATTTTCACCATGGATATCCCATCACAAGACATATATCAAGTGTTCTCAAATCATTAAAGATTCAATCCGATAAGAAAACTTCAAAGGGAAAACTCTATTCATCACAACAAGATAGAGAGGGGAAAACTCCATATGATTCATCTATATCAATAAAGCTCACGGTACATCAAGATCGTGCCATCTCAAGAACACGAGAGAGAGACAAGCCTCAACCCTGAGGGTGAACTACTCCTTCATTGTCATGAAGAGCGCCGGGATGATGAATATGGCCTCCGATGATGGTTTCCCCCACCAACAGGGTGCCGGAACGGGCTCCCGATTGTGTTTTCATGGCTTTGGAGGCTTGTGGCGGTGGAACTCCCGATCTAGGTTTCTTTTCGGAGGTTTCCATATTTATAGGAATTTCTGGCGTCGATCGCACGTCAAGAGGTGCCACGAGGCGGTGACAAGCCTGCTAGGCGCGGCTAGGGGAGTGGACGCGCCTAGCAGGCTTGTGACCTCCTCGTGGCTCTTCTGGCCAAACTCCAATGCTTCACGGGTCTCTTTTGGTCCAAAAAAATCATACTAAATTTTCAGCCCATTCCGAGAACTTTTATTTCTGCACAAAAAACGACAGCATGGTAATTCTACTGAAAAAGTGTCAGTCCAGGTTAGTTCTAATAAAATCATACAAAATCATATAGAATTATTGTAAACATGGCATGAATACTTCATAAATTATAGATACGTTGGAGACGTATCAGCGTGACATAGCTCGGGTTAGAGGCGCTGCCCAGCCACTGTGCTTCACGCACAAGGTGATGCAGCATCAGTTCCCGGAGGGGTATAAACCCGTGAACATAGAGCAATACGATGGGACAACTGACCCCACCGTATGGATTGAGGATTTCCTCCTGCACATCCACATGGCATGAGGAGATGACCTCCACGCCATCAAGTATCTACCCCTAAAGCTTAAGGGGCCAGCTCGGCACAGGTTAAACAGCCTCCCCAAAAATTCCATCGGGTGCTAGGAGGATCTAGAGGATGCATTTCGATCTAACTTCCAGGACACCTATGTTCGGCCACCGGACTCCTCTGACCTGAGCGATGTCGTCCAGAAGCCAAGAGAGTCCGCTCGGCAATTCTGGAATCAGTTCTTGACCAAGGAAACCAGATTGTTGACTGCCTCGACGCCAAGGAAATAGCCTCCTTCAAGCACAATATTCAGGATGAATGGCTGGCCCGCCAGCTCGTCCACGATAAACCTCGGACAATGTCCTCCCTTACATCACTCATGAATCGCTTTTGCACGGGCGAGGATAAATGGCTAGCAAGACAGAGCCACAACACCGAAGACCCCGGAACCTCTGAAGTTCGGGTCAGAAACGGGAAACCAAAGCGCAACAAGAAAACGTGCCAGCACAGCAATAGCAATGACGATGACACGGCTGTCGGTGCCAAAACCGGTGGATCTCGGGTAGGGGGTCCCGAACTGTGAGACAGGAATCGACGATAACAGGAAACGAAGGGGACACAAATTTACCCAGGTTCGAGCCCTCCTATGGAGGTAATACCCTACATCATGCTTTGTTGTATTGATGATATGGCGGTTACAGAGTTGATCTACCTCGAGATCGAATAGCTAACCCTAGATGAGTTGTTCTGTCCCTATACCCTTAAACCCTCCGGCTTATATAGACACCAAGGGCACCTAGGGTTTACACATGGTCGGTTACATGCCGAGGAGATACACATGCCAATTCGCTACATCGAACATGGAGCACAAGCCGTACTTCCCGAAACTTTCATCTTGGGGACCGGTCCTTCAAATATTCCTGTGTCCGGTAAGCAGCCCATATAGTCCGTCCAGTAAGGATAGGTTGGCCTCCCGACGACCCCTTAATCCAGGGCTCCCTCACTAGCCCCCGGACTTGCCTCCAATGCCAAGGGTCTTCAGCTCCAATTGCTTCACGAATAGATTCTTCGGTTGCGAGGTAAGTTCATTCCGCCGAACAGAGTTCGGCCTCTAATGACAAATAGCTTCAGGATAGTGGCGCGTTCGAACAGTGTGAATAGGCCAGCCTTGAAGGTGGAACGTCAAGGGAAAAATGACGTATACTAACAACCTTTCTGATGAAAGGTCACAGCCCATCACTACCGCTAGGCCAGTTACAACAGCTCGATTTGCCGTTCGAGGACGTTCCATCAACACGATCTATCATCATGCACATCATTCCCCGTGTTACACGGGATATGCTTAATCATGCACGTGCAACGGCACACACGTCTCAGGAAGTGGAGGGATTCACGGGGTGATGGAGGGAGTCTAAACGATAAGCCTCGGAAAAGGGAAGAAAACCCCCAAAGCTAATTACACTCCTCATCTACCTCCTATACTTTCCATTCCTCTCAGCATCCGAAGCCCAAATCTAGATCTTCCACCACCCACCTCCAAGCTCACGAATGGTGGGCTCAGGCTTCAATGGCAAGTGGGAGGCCTCCACTGTCACCAATAAGGACATCCTGGAGCTCAAGAAGGCCGGATACCTCCCTGCCGACATCCCTCACCGCGCAGCGGAGGAGGGCCAAGTGATTCCCACCCCCACGCAGGTGAGAGGGTGGTATTTATCCCCGACTTTATCAAGGGGTTGAGCTTCCCACTCCATCCCTTCGCCAGGAGGCTGATGTTCTTCTATAGCATTGACTTACACGACCTCCTGTCGAACTCTATCATGCACCTCTCGGCATTCATCCTCGTCTGCGAGGCATTTCTTCGGGTCGAGCCACACTTCGGGCTCTGGCTCAAAGTGTTCAACATCAAGACAAAGTGCGTAGGCGGGAAGCACATAGACTGTGGCGAGGCTGTTATCGACAAGCTCATACATGTCGTGTGGCCATCGGGCACCTTCATCGAGACCATCAAGGCATGGCAAAAGGAGTGGTTCTACATCACAGAACCACGAGAAGAAGGTCAAATTCCTCCTGCCGAATTCATATCCGATCCCCTCACTAGGCTAGCTTCATGGCTGAACAAAGGCCTTAATTGGGGAACAAGCAAGGAAGTGGGCGACCTGCAGAAACGCATTGGCTCCATGGTCGAGAAGGACATCAAGCTGACCAATGTGGTCCAGGTGATGCTCCGGAGACACATCCTCCCCTGCCAGCACCAGGACACTCCCTTGTGGGCTCACCAGCTCAACGATGCGCCCGCAGTTTGGAGCCTCTTCCGCACTACGCGAGAGAATCTATGGAAGGCGCTCTTCAAGTCGCAGGAGAACTGGCCATCCGAGGAGGAAGACAGAGGCCTGCAGGCCTCCAAGCCTATTACCGAGGTACGGTACACTTCTACTTGACCGACTCTTACTTTTCCCAAAGAGGATTCATGACGTTCTCTTCTGATCACTCCCTTGCAGAAATGGCTAAAGAAAGCCGTTAATATCAGCAGTCCGGCACCTTAGCCCGAGGACGCTAGGTGAAGTCGTACAAGGCCCCCAAGAAGAAAGAGGAGAAGAAGAAGAAACCAGGCCGAAGCGGCCTTCGTATCCGGGATCAGTCAGAGACTGTGTCCGGGGAAACCCATGCCTCCTCGAATCGAGAGGAACATGAGGAGGAAGAGGAGGAGGAGGAGCAGGAGGAAGAGGAGGAGGACGAAGCTGGGGGAGGCGATTCCCCCCTCACAATAAAAAGGGCGGCGTTATCAGACTCCCCAAAGGAGGAAACCCCTCCCGCATAGAAGAGAGCGCGTCAGGCGCAGGTGGTCCTGTTCGACGACAGCTCGGATTCAGATGCCGAGTCTGATGATGTCGAGGAGGTTCCGAGAAGGAACCTTAGGGTCAAGCCCCTTGCCCAAAGGTTAGGATTCGTAGACCCCTTATTCGTCCTTTAACAGGTTGAGAATTTCTTAACACGCAGGTGCTCATCGATTTTGTAGCCCTCCGCGCGTCCTCCCCACCGATCAAATATCGGATGGGGAGACCCCGCCCGCCGAACTAGCGGAGAGCGGGAATGCCTCGCATCCCGCCACTCCAGGCGCCGCGAAGGACAACACCGAGGTGTCATCCTAGCATGCTCCTATGGAGCCGGGCACCGGCGGCGGGGGAGATGACATAATGGCCGAGGCTAACACCTCGGTTACCGAAGATCGGGAGGAAGTGCCCTGCCCGGTCACTGAGGAGGCCATATGAGCGGTCTCTCAATCCCCTCCAAGGGCATCTCTGGAACGTACCACGCCTCTGGAGGTTCTGGTCTAAATCCCGATTGGTGATCGGGTTATCCGATCACCGCCAGCGCCACCGACCAATGAGTGGCTAGTGATGGAGGAGGCTCTATCGAACGCCTCCATCTCCGAGGATCATCCCAACCTCATGGGTGCGGTATTGAAGAGCATCCATTCCGTTGACAATGGACTGAAGGAGGCCTTCAAATGTCTCCTGACAGGTTTTCAAGTAAGTTAATTGATACTTCTTATTTGTGAAGTCTTTATTTATTTCTGTTATATACATGGAAGCCCCAGAGCCCTAGGTGAGGTGAAAAAACTCACCTAGGGGTCACTCATGTATCCGATATCGGACTAGATACACTCTAAGTATCTGGCATGTGAGGATAACTCAACATTATATCAGATTGACTATAGTTCGGGAAGTGAGAACCCATGTAATATATCAATTGTTTGTGTAATACAGGCTTCGTCATCGGCGGCGGCAATAAATGGCGTCGAGCTGGATGAGCTAAATCGGAAGCTTAAGCGCTCCGAAGACGAAGTTGAGGCCCTTAAAAAAAGGTTCGACGAGGCTCAAGGTATGTCAAAATAGAATCTGAATACCTTTGTCTAAACTCCATCGCCCGAATACTAACATTGCAGCTTTTTCACATGGTATGATGTACGCGCAGCTTCGACGAAAGAGATGGAGAGGCTCAAGGCCGAGCTCAAATGCGCAAAGGACGAAGCGGCCGTCGAGAGGGCGGCTGCTAAAGCAATGGTTGTCGCCCTTTCCGACATGCGAGCCACCAGTGAAAAGCATGAGGCTTGTGTGGCGGAGGTCCAGTAGGAGCTCAAGGACGCCAGAAAAAAATGCGAGGCCTTAGAGCAAAAAAATAAAGCGAGCTAGGCCGAACTGTCCACCTTAATAGCCGAACTCTAGAAGGAGCGGATGGACAGACGGTTCTACGAGGAGCAAGTGCGCCAAGGCAAACACGTAACCGATGGTAAGCCATACTTACTAAAGTGCGTATTCAAGGATAGCAAATTCGAATTGCTTACCGAGGTGTGGCGATCTTCAGGCGCCTCCAACGATCTCCAGAAGAGCATGGCAGACGCCAATCAGCTGTTCGCCTCACGGGGAGAAGGAGATGAGGCTCGGCTATTCTGGACACAGTTTGGATCCCCCGAGCATCCACCTCTTCTTGTGGAGTATCTGAAATAGCTGATGGAGCTGCACCAGATGGCGGAGCTGGCCATGAAGGACCTCTGGATCTGCTTATGGCCCGGTGAGCCGCTGCCAGGCAGCTACTTTGGCCTGGTGCAGAGGTTGATTGCTGCTTTGCCCCGTCTCGACACCATCAAGCGCTCCTCCAGCATCGAGGGAGTCCGGATGGCCCTTGCTAGAGCGAAGGTGCACTGGTCGGGGCTGGATCCGATGAAGGTAGCCACGGCCCCGCCACCTCCCGGGACGGAGCATAGATGCCTCAAGCTATACTTTGATTGGGTGATGGAGAGTGCTCGAGTGATAGCATCCCAGTGTTCGGGCAATCATTTATTTGAGTGAAGTGTAACGCGTCCGAAGACTTGTCCAAACTTTTGATAGTATTAGTTATTGTTCTTATATTCTTTTGTATTCCTTTATAACTTCTATGTGGCTGTTCAATACTAAAAGATGCGAGTCGTCGGCTTCAGCCCCCATGTAGATACTACATGGGCTGTCTATGCCAATGCACTATGTCCCTTAGCCGAATTATCAGAACCCGAAGGCGGTACAGTGCGACAGACTAGGCAATCAGACTATAGTGCTTTATTTCTTTCACTTAGCCATAGGGGCGCGAAAAGTACTACGGGAAGCGTACGATTAGCCATTAAAGTGTTGTGATATTCGAATGAACCATGGCAAAAGCCGGTATCACAATGTTTGCATAAAGGGCAAATTCCTCGTATAACACGGAATAACCGCTTGCGAGGATTGAAATATAATGCTTCCAGCTCGGGTTCACTGACCGGATCTCGAATACTATGACGGTCAGTTTTCGGCTTTCTCCCATGAGGTGCTTGACCGGACTATCCGGAAGAATAATCATAGGGGTGCTCCCTTTGCCCTTTTAGACGAATGAACGGAACATAAAGGGGCAAGCAGAGGAGCCAGGCAACCCAACTATTGACCCAAGACATAGTTCGGAACCGATGCATATAAAGTGAACACCAAGACGCCAAACGCATGATAGAATGTACATAAGGCGATTTATTTTTAAACTCAATCCCCCGGTCTATTAGCCGGCTGCCTCGCATCATACTGAACAGGTCCACGAGAAGAGGGAGAGGGGTGAAAATGTGCACCGAAAAACAACATGTGAGGCAAAATTGTGCCATTTAATTTACATTTTTCTCAACAACTCTTATAGCTCGGATTGCCGAAGCAACTGTTTACAGGTATGTAAAATAAAGAAACTATGCAGGAGTTGTTGTACCAAGGGTCTTCGATTGATAACCTGACGTCCTCTATATGCCCCGTTGCTAGTGGAATCCTGCTATTAGATGCAACTTGATGGGTGTTATTGTTCGGCGAATGGATCTTGGAAACAAGGTCTTGAGAGGCCGCCGAATTGTAGATGAGCTTTACACCATAGGCAGGTTCTTTAGGAGCACCTGCGTTTTGTCCGAGGACGTGTTAAGGGTAGAGGTTCGGTCCAGCCGAACACCCATTTTTACGTCCCCAACGCTACCCATGGAATTTTAAGTGCGAAGTTGTGCCTCCTTGGCACGTACTTTGCTGGTCTCAGGGTTGAGCGGTGGGGGCGAGTCCCTATTGGAGGGAGGAGGAAGGATCTGAGTTTTCTATCTGAAATCGAACTCGCTTCCCATCCTTGTGTGCCTTTATGGCGGATATGGGAACTTGCCAATCTTCTTTGTAGCTGAATTCGGCCGCCAGGGCCAGTGCACGTTCCTCAGTTCTAAGGGAGCGCTCTGTATTTTCGTTAACAGTAATGATCCCCTTGGGGCCCGATATCTTGAGCTTGAGGTATGCATAATGTGGGACTGTGTTGAAACGAGCGAACGCTGTCCGGCCAAGCAACGCGTGATAGCCGCTGCAGAAGGGCACAATGTCGAAGATCAAGTCTTCGCTACGAAAGTTATAGGGTGAGCCGAACACAACTACCAAGGTTATGGAACCCGTGCATCGGACCTCAAAGCCTGGGATCACTCCTTTGAAGGTAGTGCTATTGGGTTTGATCCTTGACAGATCTATGCCCATATTTTTCATCGTATCTGAGGAAATCAGGTTAAGACTACTTCCTCCGTCCATTAGGACTGTTGTGAGGTGATACCCATCTATAATGGGGTCTAGGAAAAGGGCTGCCAAACCCCGTGATGGATAATGGTTGGGTGATCGCACCGATCAAAGGTGATCGGGTATGTCGACCATGGGTTGTACTTCGGGGCTACGGGTTCCATAGCATAGACCTCCTGTAGGGCGCACTTCCTCTCCTTCTTAGGTATATGGGTGGAGTATATCATATTCACTGTGTTGACTTCGGGGGGAACTTTCTTCTGTCTGCCACCAATTGGACCCCGAGGCTCATCTTCATCATCGCTGCGAGAGCTTTTGCCTTGGTCCTCGGGTGGAATATTGCCGGCCTGTTTAAACACCCAGCAACTGCGGTGTGTGTGGCTGGCGGGCTTCTCCAGAGTCCCATGGATTTGGCAAGGTCTTTCCTTGATCTTCTCCAGCTAGGTGGGTCTGTCCTGATTGTCTTTAGGAGGCTTCTTCTGCTGCCCAGGTCGGGAGTTGCGGAATCTGGCATTTACAGCCATGTCATCGGCATCGCTATTATTGTGCCGGCCCTTATTCTTATTGTGCTTTGGTTTTCCGTTGCCATCCCGGGCTTCAAACGCTACGTGATCTTCGGAATTGTGGCTACGTTTTGCCAGCCAATTTTCTTCTCCCGTGCAAAAGCGAGTCATGAGGGTAGTGAGGGCGGACATGGTCCGAGGTTTATCCTGGCCAAGCTGTGATTGTGTTTCCAGCTATCCTGGTTAAGCACCTCATTGGAGAAAGCCGAAAATTGGTTATCATAGTATGCGAGAACCGGTCTGCAAATCCGAGCTTCAGTGTTATACTAAAAACCTCGTTAGAGGTTATTCCGTGTCATACGTTGGGTTTGGTATTCGTAAAAACCATGTGATATCGGCTTTAGCCGCGCTTCATCCGAACATCACAAACCACTAGGGGCTAGTCATCAGCCCCGCATTCCTTTTTTGTGCTCCTACGGCTAAGTGAAAGCAATAAAGCATTATGGTTTGATTGCCTTCGGGGTACCGATAGCTCGGCTAAGGGTCACAATGCGTAGGTAGAGACACCCCACGTAGTATCTACATGGGGGCTGAAGCCGACGATTCGCAACTTTCAGTTCCAATGGCCACACAGGAGTTATAATGAATGCAAAACATAAAAGACATGATAAACCATGCAGCATAGCTATAAAAGCGTTAAAAGGTCTTCGAACATATTACAACGCATCTACACATAAATGTTTTGTTTTTAACAATGAGCCTCTATTGCCTGAGCACCCTCCATCAGTACGGAGAAGTATCACTCAGGGCACCTATGCTCCTTTCCAGGAGGTGGAGGGGCGGTGTCTATCTTCGTCGGATCAAGCCCCAGACAGTGCACCTTGGCCCTTGCAAAGGCCATCCAAGCACCCTCGATACAGGAGGAACGCCTTAGTGCGTTGATTCGAGGCGAGGCGTCGCTCAGCTTCTGCACCAGGCTGAAGTAGCTGCTCGGTAATGGCTCATTGGGCCATAGCCGGATACAGAGATCCTTCATGGCCGACTCCGCCATCTGGTGTAGCTCCATCAGCTGCTTCAACTGCTTGATGAGGAGAGGAGAGCGGTCGGAGGCTTTATATTGCGTTGAAAATAGCTGAGCATCATCTCCTTCTCCCCGCGAAGCACAGAACTAGTTCGCGTCTGCTATGCTCTTCTTGAGATCCGAGCAGGCGCCTGAGGAACGCCACACTTGGGTGAGCAATGCGAACCTGCTATCACCGAAGACGCACTGCAGTAAATATGGCTTACCATCCATGATAGCCTTAACTTGGCGAACTTGCTCTTCAAAAAACCGCCTATCCACCCGCTCCTTCTTGATATCAAATTTCAGAGTTGATAGTTCGGTGGCCTGTTCCTTGCCTTTATACTCAAGGTCCTCGCACTTCTGGCCGGCGTCCTTGAGCTCCTGCTGGATTTCCCTCACCCGAGCCTCATGCTTGGCACTTGTGGCTTTTAAAGCGAAAAGCGCGGCAGCTTCTTGTTTGGACGCCGCCTTCTCGTCTGTGGCCTCTTGCTTCACCTTTTGCATCTCGGCTTTGAGTTTCTCAATTTCCTTCACCGAGGCTATGTAAGCATCAAATATGTAACCATACTGCATCGACGGTACAAATAACTAGTGATGACAAACTCAGATATTACAATCTAGCTTACCTAGCGCCTTGTCGAATCTCTTGTTCAGAGCGTCAAGCTCATCTTCGGAGCTCTTGAGCTTCCGATTTAGCTCGTCTAGCTTGGTGGCATTAGCAGTTACCGTTGATGACGAAGCCTACAGGTAACAAACCCCTATCAGATTACATGGGATCAAACCTCCAAACTATCATAAACATGACCCTATGTTCGGTCCTCTTAAGGGTTGTTAGAACATTCAAAACAAATATCGTCTTGTACAATGTTTGTACACTAATTTATGATTGACCCCCATGTTGTGTTTTTTTAAACTCACATAGGGCTCGGGGGATGCTATACATATAACGATAGCACAAATGTAATAAATTAATATTCCATAAATAGAAGATTATGTGGCTCACCTGGAAGCCCATCAGGAGAACGTTGAAGGCCTCCTTAAGTCCACTATCAACGGACTGAATGCTTTGCAAAACCGCACCCATAAGGGTGCGGTGATCCTCAGAGATGGAGGCACTTGATAGAGCCTCCTCCATAACCAGCCACCCAGTGGTCAATGGCGCTGACGGTGATCGGTTAGAACGATCTCCAACCGGGGATTGAACTGGTTGCTCTAGAGGCATGGTGCACTCCGGAGATGACCTAGGAAGGGACTAGACATCCCTTCATCTGGTCTCCTCGGTGTACGGGAGGGGTTCCTCCTCCTAGTCTTCGGCGGCCGAGGCATTAACCTTGGCCATGACGACATCACCCCCACCACTGGTGTTCATCTTCAAAGGAGCCTGGTGGGATGACACCTCAGCGGCATCCTTTGCGGCACCCGGAGGTGTGGGATGCGACGTGGTCCCACTCTCTGGTAGCTCGGCGGGTGGGGTCTCCCGTCCGAGACTTGGTCGGTGGGGAGAACGCGTGATGGGCTACAGATCAATGGGCACTCACATGTTAATAGCATTTAAAATTTGTCATAAATAGCTCAGGGAGTCTTCAGATTCTTACCTTCGAGCTGCAGGCTTGACCCTTAGGTTCCACTGAGGAACCTTCTCGAAGTCTTAGGACTCGGTATCCGAGTCCGAACTGTTGTCGGACAGAATCATATGCGTCCGACATTTCTTCTTCGGGGTAGGTGGAAGTACGTATTCTGTGGCGTACGGTGACACCGCCCTCTTTCTTGGAAGGGGGGTCACCTTCCCCATCGTCCTCATGCTCTTTCTCTTGATTAGAGGAGGCATGGGTTTCCTCAGACACAGCGTCCGGCTGGTCCTTGATGCGGAGGCCTCCTCGGCTTTTATTCTTCTTCTTCTTCTTCTTCTTCTTTTGTTGCCTTGTAAGGCACCACGGCGAGCATCAATGACAACAGCTCGGACCTAGGGTCCTTGGGCTGCGTTGCCGGGAAGTTGATGCCCGTGGCTTTGCTCAACCATTTCTGCAAAGATGATTGGAAAGGTTTAGATTTTCTTTCGGAAGACGAAGCCGCTCAATTGAAACTATGTTATACCTGGGAAGGAGGGTTATCAGCATGTAGGCCCCTGTCCTCCTCCTTGCCTGACCACCTCTCCTGAGCTTTGAACAACGCCTTCCACAAGTTCTCCAGAGTGGTGCAGAAGAGTTGGCAAACAGTAGGCTCATTGTCAAGCCGATAAGCCCACATGGGGGAGTCCCATTGTTGACAGGGGGCGATGCACCGTCGAAGCATGATCTAGGCCATGTTGTCCATCTCGATCTTTCCTTCGATCGTTGAGGCGATGCGCTCCTGCAGGTTATCCACCTCCGTATCCGACCCCCAGTCAAGGCCTTTTCAGAGCCATGCGGTCAATCTTGTGAGGGCAGATCTGAACTCAGCCGGAGCAGCCTGACCTTCTTCCCTTGGCTCGGTGATATAAAACCATTGTTTTTGCCAAGTATTGATGGTGTCGATGAAGGTACCGGACGGCCATCTGACGTGGGGGAGCTTGCTGATGACTGCCCCACCACAATCTGCGTGTTCACCTGCGACACACTTCGGCTTGACGTGGAACACCTTGAGCCATAGTCCGAAGTGCGGTTCGACCCGTAGGAAGGCCTCGCAGACGATGATGAAAGTCGATATGTGCATGAAGGAGTTCGGCGGGAGGTCGTGGAAGTCGAGCCCGTAGAAGAACATGAGGCCCCTGATGAATCCCTATATTGCGTTGTGAATCCCTCCGCATCCCAAGACGTGTGTGCCGTTATACGCGCATGATTAATCATATCCCACGTGAAACAGGGCACGATTTATGCATCAATGGATCGTGCTGATGGAAAAAATGGCCTCGAACCACGAATCGATTTTTTACAACTAGCTCAGTGGTCGTGGTGGGCCGTGAGCTTTCGTGAGAAAGGTTGTCAGGGAACACTGTCTGCTCCTTAACGCTTGGCCTTTAGGGATCAGCTATTCATGGTGTTCGGTCGATCCAGTGATCGGGAAAACTACATGTCATCGGATGCTGAACTAAACTCGGCCGATCACTGATTGGGGAGAAGAACTCACCTTGCAAGTCGAAGACTTTGAGAAAGGGAAGCTGGAGCTAAGACCCCTGGCGTTGGAGGCTAGTTCGGGGGCTACTGAGGGAATCCTGGTTTAAGGGGTCCTCGGGTGGCTGACCTATTTCTCGTGGGCCGGAATATATGGGCCATTTACTGAGCATTGAATTGATCGAAATCCCTATCTCCAGGAAGGAAGCTTCGGGAATCATGGCTGCTACCTCTTGAGCTTGCGTTGATTTTCCCTTGAAGAGGAAAGGGTGATGCAGCAAAGTAGATAAGTATTTCCCTCAGTTGATGAGAACCAAGGTATCAATCCAGTAGGAGGAACAAGCAAGTCACCAATTGATGCACCTACACAAACTATCAAACTCTTGCACCCAACGCTATAAAGGGGCTGTCAATCCCTTCACGGTTATTTGTAAGGATTAGATATGAAAGGGATAGATGTAAACGAGTGCGAAAAGTAAAAGATAAATAAATTACAGCAAGATATTTTTGGTTTATAGATCTGAAAATATATTATGGAAAGTAGACCCGGGGGCCAAAGATTTCACTAGAGGCTTCTCTCTTGAAGGAAAGTATCACGTTAGGTAAACAAATTACTGTCAAGCAATTGATAGAAAAGCGAATAATCATATAGATATCCAAGGCAATGTATAGGCATCACGCCTGTGTCAAGTAGACCGAAACAATTCTGCATCTACTACTATTACTCCACACATCGACCGACTCCTCCTTGCATCTAGAGTATTATGTTCATGAAGCACAGAGTAATGCATTAGGTAAGATGACATGATGTAGAGGGATAAACTCAAGCAATATGATGAAAACCCCATCTTGTTACCCTTGATGGCAACAATACAATACATGCCATGCTAGTCCTACTTTGTCACTGGGTGAGGACACCGCAAGATTGAACCCAAAAGTAAGCACTTCTCCCATTGCAAGAATTACCAATCTAGTTGGCCAAACCAAACCAATAACTCGAAGAGACTTGCAAAGATATGAAATCATGCATATAAGAATTTAGAAAAGACTCAAATAATGTTCATGGATAATATGAACATAAACCCACAATTCATCGATCTTGAAAAACACACCACAAAAGAGTATTACATCGGATAGATCTCCATGAAGATCATGAAGAACATGGTATTGAAGATCAAAGAGAGAGAAGAAGCCATCTATCTACCAGGTATGGACCCGTAGGTCTGTGGTGGACTACTCATGCATCATCGGAGGGGCAATGGAGTTGATGCAGATGCCCTCCGTGATCGAATCCCCCTCCGACAGATTGCCGGAAAAGGCTCCAAGATTGGATCTCTCGGGAATGGAGGCTTCTGTTAGAGGAAAAGTATTTGGGTCGCTCTTTTTTGTGTTGGGGGGACATTTGGGTATGTATAGTACAAAGAATAGGGTCAGGAGACCTGCAGGAGCTGGCAAGCCTGCCAGGCGCGGCCAGGGGGTGGTCGCGTCTCCCTGGCTTATGACCTCCTGGCAGATGCCCTGCGGTGCACTCCAAGTATGGTAGATCTCTTTCCTTCCAGAAAAATCATTCCGAAGATTTTATTCCGTTTGGACTCCTTTAATATTTCATATCTGCAATACTCAAAAACAAGGAAAAACAAAAACTGGCACTAGGCTCTAGAATAATAGGTTAGTCCCAAAAATAATACAAAATATCATATTAATGCATATAAAACAACCAAAACAGATAATATAATAGCATGCCATCATCAAAAATTATAGATACGTTGGAGACGTTTCAATGGCGTGTCCTCCAAGATTGGAATAGTGGATCGGCATGTTTTCCCCTTCACTGTGTAACCGATCATGTGTAAACCCTAGGTACCCTCGGCGTGTATATAAGCCGGAGGGTTTTAGGTTGTAGAACAGAGAACAACTCATCTAGGGTTAAGCTATTCGATCTCGAGGTAGATCAACTTTGTAACCTTCGTACCATCAATATAATCAAGCAGGACGTAGGGTTTTACCTCCATAGGAGGGCCCGAACCTGGGTAAACATCGTCTCCTTCGTCCCCTATTACCATTGATCCTAGTCTCACAGCTTGGGACCCCTACCCAAGATCCCCCAGTTTTGACACTGACAATCATCTCATCAACAACAAACTTCTTAAACCCTGGACATGTTTCCTTCGAATTCTCAATCCCACCAGGCGAGAGGCCCACAATGGGCGCCAACTATCGTGGTTTTGTCATGGAAGATGTCCTCGTGCAAGGACTTAGGTGTGAGGCCATCACCGACGGGTGGCGACTCAAAGAGATCGAACGAGAACGAGAGGCGAGTTTACCCAGGTTCGGCCCCTCCAATGGAGGTAATAGCCTATGTCCTGCTTTGTGTCTAGATTAATGGAGAACTCGATTACAAGGATGTGGGATCTCTAACCTAGCCTTGGGAGGGTATTTAACTTATATTTTTGCCTCTGGAGGCTTGCCTTTATATATAGGTCAAGACCCCAGGTTTTACAACAGAGTCCGGGTTATAACATGACCCCGTAACCTAACATATCTCTACCTTTGCCTTGCCTTTCAAGCAAGGAAGGTCTTCAACGTTTTCCACATTTAGGCTATAAGCTGGTATCTTCTCAAGTTGGGCCACCATCGGCCTGTCTGGTAAATCAGATAATCTTCTATATTCACGACACGGTCTATATTAGACATAATCATCAAGCACCCAATAGATTGGCCCGGCCCACCAGGAAGGTCATATCGTGGAGCTATATCCTCGACACACGCTCTTCTAAATGCCCCCACAGTCCCCTCAAGGGTGACTAGGGAAGTTGTTCTATCACACGCCTCCAGATGAATCGGCTCTCGACTCAGGGCTAGCTTATGGATCCAAATTTGGCTTCAACCCGCCCAGCCTTATATCCATTGACGGGAAAACACACGCAGACACCCATCCCATCCCTCACGAAGCTGAGCGGGTATGTATTGTTCCTTTCCTTCTTAGTGTCCTAGGTTTTCCCATCCATCCCTTCCTACGGGGCTTGCTCGAGTTCTATTGGATCCAATTCCATCACCTGACTCCCAATTTGATTTTCCACATTGCGGGATTCGTTGACCTTTGTGAAATGTACCTCAGATGTGAGGCGCACTTAGGGTTGTGGAGGAGATACTTTTGTGTGATGCCCTGCTCCCGAGACGAGAAACTACTTGAAGTAGGAGCTGTTGAGGCATGCCGAATAGCCAGGACCGGCTACCCGACTAGAACCCCTCGAGAAGACGACACATGGTTGTCCGAGCTGATGTCCCTCTACATGACCTAGTTTGGCCTGGGTCCTGTCTTTTCTTCCGATCCCTCAAAGAAGCGCTTTAGCTGCAAACCATGGAACACAACTCAAAAGCTTGACATTGACGTAGCACGTCTTGCAGCTAAGGTGAAATATCTGACCAACACAGCTGTCACTATTATAGATGTGATGTCAACGACCACCAATCGAAGAGTCCAACCTCTTAGGCAATGCCAGCATCTGTTGTGCATTTACAATGGGATTGGCGATGCCACTCGGTCAATTCGGAAAGAATTTGAAAATGATGCGGCCTTCGGCACAACGCTAGCCGGAATATAGGAGAAGTAGTGGATTTTGCAAAGAGAAAATTCATAGACGTTTTGTCTTACTGCAATCCCGCTGACATAGTAAGCCTCCTCAAACATATTCATCCATTCAAACAATATGTTATACTCCCTTTAAACAGTCACTTTGTTTAACCAGGGAGGGAGGCATTGGTTCGAGACGTTGAAGTGTCTCGTGTCTGAACTAGGGACATACCACCGAGATGACGACCCCGTCTGTCATGAAGAATCGAAGATATCCAGTATATACAAAGAAGGGAAATTCTATCAACATAGCCTTGATGGCTCCCGAGTGGCCATCATCCCAGACTTGCCGGGGACACAACCTTCCTCCTAGGTAAAACCTCTTCTTGTTCACTCCTCATCATAAGGATTGACGCTTGAAGCGTCCGTGAAGTGATATGGCTCCTCGAGGGGACCCTTCAATTGCCATGTAGGTTTCCCCTCAACAAGGAATGGCTACGGAGGTGGAGCTTGACCCTCACCCCACTAATAGGTAATCTTCACCAGCATTACACTCACTTTAAAAGTTTAAGGGTCACCCGCGTGATTATTTCGTTCCCTACATAGGCGGTCCGCATAAGCACTGTTAACTAGGGGGACAAATGATTCGACCCCGAGGACCGGAGGAGGGCCAAACTTCTCCTTGGTGGATGTTCCCGAAGTACCTCAACCGGCCACGTCAGGGACCTACTCTGCTACCACCTCTGAGGTCGAAAGAGCAATGAACTATCAGCGTCGAAGAGCCGCTCAGGGAAATCCTGCCTTTACCAGTCGAGAATTCAACGCTCTCAACTCAGTGGATGCCTATCTTGGCACCGCTCGCTCCATTTTTGAGATGGCAGTGCGCATGTTGTCCAAAGGCATGCAGGTACCGTTCCTTTTGAATTCACTTCATTTAGGAATGAACTTTGTTCGGTCGTAGGTGTTTGTACACCAAAGACTTTTCTAGAAAAAGAACACATTGTCGTACTAGGCAATAGCCCCCAAGATACTAGTCGGATGGTACATCTGACCGGTGTATTTATGAACCACATGAGATATTGGAAACGCAGAGGCCAATAGCCCCCAAGCCATGGTGTGTACACATGTGGCCATATTGAGGCTGGATAAAACATGGTGTGGTTGTGCAGTCATCTCGGGAGAAGAATAGAAAATTGTTTGAGGAGTTGGCTCAGACGGTGACGCATCTAAGCGCCTAGAAAGCCGAGGTGGCACAAATCAAGACCTTTACTCAATAAGCACACAGTAAATGGATCCAGCATATGATGATTCGTTTGTGAGGGACTCTGATGTCTACTATACATCTTGTTCTTGTAGACTCGTGTTGGGCCTCCAAGCACAGAGTATTGTAGGACAGTAGCAAATTTCCCTCAAGTGGATGACCTAAGGTTTATCAATCCATGGGAGGTGTCATATGAAGATGGTCTCTATCAAACAACCCTGCAATCAAATACAAGAAATCTCTTGTGTCCCCAACACACCCAATACAATAGAAAATTGTATAGGTGCACTAGTTCACCGAAGAGATGGTGATACAGGTGCAATATGGATGATAGAAATAGGTTTTTGTAATCTGAAATATAAAAACAGCAAGGTAACAAGTGTTAAATAGTGAGAAAAATGTTGTATAAATGCTTGGAAATAAGGCCTAGGGTCCGTACTTTCGCTAGTGCAATCTCAAAACAATCTAATATAATTGGATCACATAACCATCCCTGAACGTGCAACGAAGAATCACGTCAAAGTTCTTATCTAGCGGAGAACATAAGAAGAAATTGTTTGAAGGGTACAAAACCACCTTAAAGTTATCCTTTCCGATCTATCTATCCAAAAGTTCGTACTAAAATAACACCAAGCTATCCTTTCTGATGGATCTATCTAAGAGTTCATACTAAAATAATACCATATGATACGCATCAACCAACTCTAATGTCACCTAGATACTCCAATGTCACCACGAGTATCCATGAGTTAATTATATGTTACACATCAAACAATTTCAGATTCATCATATTCAATCGAACAAAAAGAACTTCAAAGAGTGCCCCAATATTTCTACCAGAGAGCATGGTATGAAAACCCGCAATCAACCCCTATGCATAGATCCCCACAGTCACTGGAATCCGCAAGTTGACGCCATAACATATATCAAGGAATCACTTGTATACCCCAATATCACTACGGGTATCCGCATGCAAGACATAAATCAAGTGCTCTCAAATCCATAAAAGTATTCAATCCGGTAATAAAAAATCTCAAAGGGAGAACTCAATTCATCACAACAAGATATAGAGGGGAAAACACCATATGATCCAACTATATTAATAAAGCATGTGATACATCAAGATCGTGCCATCTCAAGAACATGAGATAGAGAGAGATTGAACACATAGCTACTGGTACAAACCGTTAGCCCCGAGGGTGGACTACTCCCTCCTCATCATGGAGACCATAGGGATGATGAAGATGGCCTCCGGTGATGATTACCCCCTCCAATAGGGTGCCGGAACAGGGTCTAGATTCACTTTTCGTGGCTACAGAGGGTTGCGGCGGCAGAACTTCTAATCTAGGGTTATTTCTAGGGGTTTCTGAATATATAGATTTTTTGGGCGTCAGTTTCACGCGAAGATAGGCCACGAGTGGACCACAAGACACAAGCGCAAGCCAGAGGGGGCTGGCGCTCCCTGGTGGGTTGTGCCCACCTCGTGGCTCTTCTGGCCCTCCCACAAATCTTCTAGTGTATCTTTTATCCCCAAAAAATCGTCAAAAAGTTTAGTTGCATTTGAAGGACTTCTATTTTTGCACAAAAACCAACACCACGGTACTTCTGCTGAAAACAACATCAGTCCGGGTTAGTTCCAAATAAATCATATAAAGTGCATCAAAACCATATAAAAGTATTGTAAACATAGGTGAATATGGCATGAATACTTCATAAATTATCAATACGGTGGAGACGTATCAGCATCCCCAAGCTTAATTCCTGCTCGTCCTCGAGTAGGTAATTGATAAAAGAAATAATTTATGAAGTGTGAATGCTATCATAGTACATAAGTTTCATCAATGATAATTTCAACCACTTTTCCTAGAATCATAACAGCAACCCTTTCTCATAAAACTCATTATGATAAAGTAGCAACCAATTCACATTTTATGGTTCAAACAATGAATTTTCTTGAAACTTTACAACCTATGTTCTTAGTCACCAAACAATTGCAATTCAACTTATTCTCGACAAAGTCTAAGCAACTCCACACAATCAATCATCATATAGTCTTCTATGATTGCTAGTACTCAAAGCATATTTTTAGAACAAATGGCATCCATCTAACACAAAGAAAGATAGGGGCTTAATGTTTCGCCTACCAACTCATTTATCATAGAGATAATTGTCAACAATAATAATTCATGATCAAATATATTTGACTGGCCATATGTGCCTAGATCTTTCCCCACCACATGATGCTTGCCAACTAATAGACTAAGCTTGGAATAAGAAATTGACTCAACAAGAAAGTAAATACATTGTCCCTTCGCAGAGGGAAGCATGTATTTGCGGAGGTGCCAGAGCTCATTGTTTAAAACATAGATGAATATGTAATTTTGGGTGGTGTGCCTTTCCTGTCAACATCACAAAAGAATATTCAATATCTTCCATGCTAATCACATTGTTGGTGGTTCCCAAACAGAATTTAAAATTTTACTGCCCCTCCACCATTCAAACACATTCCATGGCTGGCCGAATCCACGGTTACCCACCAAACAATCAACTTTCTAGGGGAGTTTTTGTTTATTTATTTTTGTTTTATGTAGGACTAGGAATCCTATTTACCAGCCTCTCTCGTGCAATGACAAGTGAATAAACACTCATCTTGAGAATAACTCACTTAGCATGGAAGATAATGACCGCCCCATTGCTCCATGAGCGGTATGAGCACACAAAAGAGATGTTTATTTGAATGTTTAGAAGTGGCACATGCAAATTTACTTGGAATGGTAGTGGAATACCATATATAGGTTGTTATGGTGGACTCTCATGGAATGAACTTGGCTCAAGGATTTGGATGCACAAGTAGTATCTCTACTTAGTACAAATTTTTGGCTAGCAGAAGATCCCAAGCAAACACCACATGGTGGAGGATCCATAACAATATAACTTCTATGCAAATATACACAACTAATTTGCTCAGGTTTGAAAATAATTAATGGGTATTCACAATCACAGAAGATGTCCAAGATAATATATTTGTATGTGAAAGTTCTCTTTCTTATACTAATCATTCATGAATTGCTTGTATGACCAATTTGATGATTGTCAAACTTCAATGGATTTTACTTTATAAACCAGATGTGAATCTAATACTGAGCATAAAGCACGTTGATAATTTCATATTTATGATATTTCATTCATTCACAATTTACTCCAAAGATATATGTGAAGCACAAGAGTAAACATCAAACTACTCTCAAAAGAGATAAGTGAAGATCAATGAGTAGTCAAGCAATTAAGTAGCTATGTGAGGTCTCTCTCTCAATAAACATTTTCATATCTGGTAATTTTATTTAAAAAACAAACAAAAAATAGCACTCCAAGAATAGCACTTATCATGTAGAGAAATAAAAATTTAGGCTCAACATAGGCTAACCGATAATTGTTGATGAAGAGAGGTGAGATGCGTAGCAACGCCAAGATTAGATGCTTGAGATTTATTGAAATATTTACTTGGGGTGCCTTGGGCATCCCCAAGCTTGAGATTTATCTCGTTCAATTCTCTCATATGACGGTTTCACCTATTCTCAAAAACTTCATCTAGAAAAACTTGAAAAGAACTTGTGAGATAGGTTAGTACACATAAGAATAAATCAACACATCTTGTAGTTCCAAGACAAGTTTAATAATAATTTTCAAACATTAGTTACTGTATACTATGATTTCCACATTTTATATATACTAATATAAGACATGAAAACTCTAGGATAAGTAGATAACAAAAGTATGACAACAATCTGTCCAAACAGAACAGTCTGTAGCAATCTATTAAACCAGTGTACTTACGTAACTCAAAAAATTATAAAATGTTAGAACCTGATAAAAAATTTCTATGAAAATACTGTGTAAAAATTTCAGAAACTTTCCACGTTCCACTAAAATATGAAAATTCAAACACTACAACAAAAGTTTATGTTTTTATACAGAACACATCAAACATGTAACTCAAGCATCCTAAGAGGCAATTTTTGGAATTTTTTATTGAAAAACAATATTATAATTATCATAATACAGAGAAACAAATTATAATGATGCTTCAAGCAAAACACATATCATGTGACTAATAAAAATATAGCTCCAAGTAAGATGTACCGATGATGTTGGAGACGAAAGAGGGGATGCCTTCCGGGGCATCCCGAAGCTTAGACGCTTGAGTCTTCCTTGAATATTACATTGGAGTGCCTTGTGAATCCCCACTCTTAGGTTCTTGATGCACCTGGTTCACCTCATATTGGTATCTCACCCAAGACTTCAAAACTTCGATCACGCAAAATTTAACGGAACTTCGTGAGATGGGTTAGTGTAGTAAAGATACATCATTCACTTAGGTACTGTCAAGACAAGATTCATAATTGTTCTAACATAATAAATAATGTATTCAATCCTTACACAATTTATATCACCAAATATAAGCTATGGAAACACTTGAAACAAGCAAACTATGCATGCAAAACAGAATATGTCAAAAACAGAATCTGTGAAGATCTGAATGCTTACCATACTTCCCTAACTCTAATTTTTTTTAAACATTAGTAAAAAGCATAGAATTTTCACATAAATTTTGTGTAAATATATCATCCCTTTTTGACACTCCAGTAAAATCATATAACTCAAATACTGGACGCAAAACTTTCCGTTTTTGCACGGAATCAAACAAACAAATTTCCACACTATCAAAAAGGCTTTACTCGGCACTTTATTGAAATAAAAGGCACAAAACATGATTACCACAGTAGATTAATCATGTGAACACACAAAAATAGAAAGTAAAAGTGTTGGGTTGCCTCCCAACAAGCGCTTTTGTTTAATGCCTATTAGCTAGGAATAGTAGTTAAAACATGCAAGAGATCATCATTAATCACATAAGCACATTTAAGTCTAACCCACTTCCTATGCATAGGGATTTTAGTATATAAAAATTCATGGGAAGAAGAATGAACTTGCATAAGAAGGCAAAACAAGCACAACTTCAAAACTTTGAACACATAGGGATGAAACTTGATATTATTGCAATTCCTACAAGCATATGTTCCTACCTCATAATAATTCTCAGTAGCATCATGAAGGAATTCAAAAATATAAATATCACATAAATCATAATTTTCATGATGCACAAACATATAATTTTTATTACTACCCACACAAGCAAAATTCTTCTCATTCATAGTGGTGGGATCAAACTCAACAAAATAACTATCATGAGACACTTGATTGAACTAACCACATTGAATATTAAAATCATGATGACAAGTTTCATGGTTAATATCACTCCTTATAACATACATGTCATCCTCATAATCATCATAGATAGGAGGCTTGCCATCATCATAATAAATTTGCTCATCAAAACTTGGGGGACTAAAAAATCATCTTCATCAAACTTATCATCCCCAAGCTTGTGTCTTTTCATATCATTAGCATCATGGATATTCAGAGAATTCGTACTAGCAATATTGAAATCATGCTCATCATTCAAGGAATTCTCATTAAGTATTTTCATAAATTCTTCCTCTACCAATTGACCACAATTTTTCGAACCATCATTTTTACGAAAGACTTTATAAAGAATAAACAATTTGTGCAACCTAAAATCCATTTTTTGTAGTTTTCTTTTATAAAACTAAACTAGTGAAAATCAAGAAACTAAAGATATGACTTCAAGCACTCACCTCCCCGGAAACAACGCCAGAAAAGAGCTTGATGTCTACTACACATCTTGTTCTTGTAGACTCGTGTTGGGCCTCCAAGCGCAGAGTTTTGTATGAGAGTAGCAAACTACCCTCAAGTGGATGACCTAAAGTTTATCAATCTGTTGGAGATGTAGGATGAATATGGTCTCTATCAAAAAACCCTGCAATCAAATATAATAAATCTCTTGTGTCCCCAACAAACCCTATACAATGGCAAATTTTATAGGTGCACTAGTTCGGCGAAGAGATGGTGAGACAAGTGCAATATGGATGATAGAAATAGGTTTTTGTAATCTGAAAATATAAAAATAGTATGGTAACAAGTCGTAAACAGCAAGCAAAACATTGTATAAATGCTTGGAAATAAGGCCTAGGGTCCATACTTTCGCTACTGCAATATCTCAACCATACTAATATAATTGGATCATATAACCATCCCTCAACGTGCAACGAAGAATCACTCCAAGGTTCTTATCTAGCGAAGAACATAAGAAGAAATTGTTTGTAGGGTACAAAACCAAAAAAATCTATCCTTTCCGATCAATCTATCCATGAGTTCGTACTAAAACAACACCAAGTTATCCTTTTCGATCGATCTATATAAGAGTTCGTACTATAATAACCCCATATGATACGCATCAACCAACTCTAATGTCACCTAGATACTCCAATGTCACCACGAGTATCCATGAGTTAATTATACAATATGCATCAAACAATTTTAGATTCATCATATTCAATCCAACACAAAGAACTTCAAAGAGTGACCCAAGAATTCTACCGGAGAACATGGTATGAAAACATGCAAACAACCCCTATGCATAGATCCCCAAGGTCACTGGAATCTGCAAGTTTACTCCATAACATATATCAAGTGAATCACTTGAATACCCCAATATCACTACAGGTATCCGCATGAAAGACATACATCAAGCGCTCTCAAATCCATAAAAGTATTCAATCCGGTAATAATAAAATCTCAAAGGGAAAACTCAATTCATTATAACAAGATAGGTAGGGGAAACACCATATGATCCAACTATATTAACAAAGACCGTGATACATCAGGATCGTGCCCTCTCAAGAACTAGAGAGAGAGAAATAGAGAGAGAGAGAGGTTGAACAGATAGCTATTGGTACAAACCGCCAGCCCCGAGGGTGGACATACCCCCTCCTCATCATGGAGACCATAGGGATGATGAAGATGGCCTACGGTGATGATTTTGCCCTTTGGTAGGGTGCCAAAACAGGGTCTAGATTAGCTTTTGATGACTACAGAGTTTTGTGGCGGTGCAACTTCTAATCTAGGGTTATTTCTGGGGGTTTCTAGATATATAGGATTTTTGGGCGTTTGTTTCACGCAAAGATGGGCCACGAGTGGACCACAACACACAAGCACAAGCCGGAGGGCGCTAGCGCGCCCTGGTGGGTTGTGCCCACCTCGTGGATCTTCTAGCCCTCCCACGAAGCTTCTAGTGCCTCTTTTGTTCCAAAAAAAATCATCAAAAAGTTTCGTTGCATTTGGATAACTTTTATTTGTGCACAAAAAATAACACCATGGTAGTTCTGCTGAAAACAGCGTTAGTCCGGGTTAGTTCTAAATAAATCATATAAAGTGCATCAAAACCATATAGAAGTATTGTAAACAAGGTGAATATGGCATGAATACTTGATAAATCGTTGATGTGTTGGAGACGTATCAGACTCGAAGTCCATGTTTAACGTTTTATGTTTTCATAGCAGCAATAGTCATTAGTCAATTGGAAAATGACTTGAAGCGGGCCCGTGAAGATTTGATGTATGCCGAATCATAGTGAAAGGCTGACCATCTTGTTTTAACCTGATGTTAGCAAGAGGCCAACATGTTGAAAGCAAAAAAAAAGACCAACAAGCCCAAGAGGTTTATCGGCTGCGGGCTTACCTGGCTACTGCCGAGGCTAAGAGCCAGAAAACGGGTCAAGCTATGTTCGGTAAGTGTTTTTAGCCTTTTGAAAAATGTTTTGACACGATAGCATGACTGCTTTGAACTAATATATGCTTCACATAGTGTTGTTAACAGGCCAACCAAAAGAGGCTACAGGCCCTTTGTCTAAGGACGCCCTTACGCAACTAAGCGAGGAGCATGAAAGAGCTCCAAAGTCTATGAAGGGTGTTATAAAGCTCTATGGCCCGAAGAAGAAAATGTGCCCGAGGGTATGTCTGAGATTGCTGAGCGCCTCAAAGGTTCTCATCACTGCATACATGCTTGGAAGATATCGGCCTTCCAGGAGGGAGCAGGGGAGGCATGGGCAATGATCAAGACCCTTATACAGGCGTAAAGATGGAGCACCTTGCCGAGGTAGGCCCAGTTTGTACCGACGGTAAGGAGGTGCCGACTTGCCTAGTATATGATGATGTGATGCCTGACGCTCGTCTCTCTCAACAGGACTATAGCCTTAAGTCCTTGATAGACGGGCTTGATAAGGTGTAAGATATGTGTAATGACTCCATGTATCCGTGTACTTTATGTCATTTCAACCACATCTGTTGTACAAACTATGTTAGCCAGCTTTCGACTTCTCCATCCTTGGCCATTGGCAGAGGAGTGCTTCCTACTTATGATCCGACCAAGTGGACCAGGTATTTCGGATAGCAAGGTAATCAGGCTATGTGTATCAAAAAACAAAGTGATCCAGAGCTTATGTTATATTACGTTTAGGCGTAAGAAACATCTTCCAAGAAAAATAGTACCTCTCTCGGTTCTTTTTCTTGGCGACCACGTGTGACCATGATGACATGCCTTATCAGACCGGGATATATATATCTGTGGTGAGCGCAAAGCTCCCAGTTATTTATGTTTTAACAATAGTAATTTCACTTCCATCGCTACCGACCAACTATTTTCTTAAGAATGCTAGCTTTCGGCTTCAGCTGTCCGAAGTACTAATTCGGTTGACCTAATAGCAACCATCACAGAGGTGTTACCTTTACCCCCTAGCCAAACAATCAAGAACGTAGGGGAAAGCACATGATTCAAGCAACCCAGCTTGGCCAATAGTTAAGTTAAGTCTATGCATATGAAGGCGGAAAACCGATTATGTTGGAAGGAGGCACGCCTAAAATATGTTTGGCTTTGAAAACCCCTAAAACATAGTATATGTCGTACATGTGGTATGTGTCTGAAGGAATTATATCACTCCGGATTTACCGATCATAACTAGCAAAGGGTGTTTTAAATTAAAAAGGGCAAACATGTGTAGCTATTAAATGCTAAAGATAAATTGGATCGAAAAGGCAGAATGGGGGTGGTTGTGGTTAACCGTAAATTCGTGAGAGCATGGCGATGTTCGCTTCAGTTTGTTATCCGCAAGATCTCGGATACGATATGCACCTCCGGTGAACTCTTGATTGATTATGAATGGTATATCCAATTTTGGGTGGAGTTTATGTTGATGTTTTTCCAGATGAAACCTCATGACTAGGTCACCTTTGTTGAATGCTTTCATACGGACTTCCCTAGTCTGGTAGCATCGTGCCTCTTGCTAGTAAAAGGTGGAACACACCCGAGCCACATCTCGCTCCTCGAGGGCATCAAGGCCGTCCTACCAATCTAGCACAACCTCCCTCTCTTCATACATGCAAACTCTAGGTGCTCACGAATGAGGTCACATGGTAGGACAACCTCAACTCCATACACCATGAATAAATGTGTGTAACCTATGGACTGGTTAGGCATAGTGCGTAAGCCCCATAGTATGGAGTCGAGCTCCTCTACCCAATGACATTCGGCCTCCTTTAAGGAACGGAAGAGGCATGTGTTGATACCACTTAAAACAAGTTTGTTTGCATGTTCAACTTGTCCATTGTTCTAGGGGTAATAGATGGAGGCTTAATTGAAAGCACAACTTCTCCCTAAGTGGTTTTGGTAATTAACCACAACATATAGTTCATTGAACTAATGATCCTATCAAGTATGTTTTAGTAAAGTTCAATAAATGGATTGGATAGGATTTTGAGATGGATCCCCTAGATGCAATGAACACAAGTTGGCAAGACCCTCAAGCTCTACATTTTCTTTATGTGAGAAATCACAATTATGTCCATAGGAAAAGCCAATACTATTAAAACGGGATGACGTATTGATAATAATCTGGTTGCTCAAGTGCTTAGAAATTTGCCACCAAAAGCCTCAACCAAACTCTCACAAAATATTCTATCCAAAACTCTAACTGCCAAAATTAGTGCCACCAACTTTTCCATATCGACCTCACCAAGTTTGCCAAGATAGAACCCAGAGCCAAAAACCTAGCACTTCGCTACCACCGAGATTTGGTTCAGTAAAACCAAAAAGCGGGTTCCAACTCCCTGTGATCAAAAATCTTAATTTAGGAATTCAGAGGTTTTCATTTCGGTGCCACGGAGTTGTGAATCCGCCCTAGGTCAACCGATTGGTCTCACCGAGTAGTTCCCTATGGGTCTCACCGAAAAGCCGAGAGCTGCAACCCTTTGCACTAGTCAGTGTAACCGAGTTTTTACTTTGGTTCCATCGAGTTGGGCAATAATGTTGTAACGGTTGGATTTTTGGAGATGGCTATATATACCCATCCACCCACCTCTCATTCATAGAGAGAGCACTCAGAACAAGCCAACACTTCCACCATTCTTTTTCTAAGAGAGAACCACCTACTCATGTGTTAAGATCAAGATATCCCATTCCCACCATATGAATCTTGATTTCAAGCCTCCCCAAGTTGCTTTCCTCCCAATCATCCTATTCCACCAAGTCAAATCCGGTGAGAGAGTGGTTGAGTGTTGAGGACACTATCTTTTGAAGCACAAGAGCAAGGAGTTCATCATCCATATACCATTTATTACCTTTTGGAGAGTGTTGTCTCCTAGATTAGTTAGGTGTCACTTGGGAGCCTTCGGATCATGTGGAGTTGAACCAAGCAGTTTGTAAGGGCAAGGAGATCGCCTACTTTGCGAAGATCTACCCCTAGTGAGGCTAGTCCCTCATGGACATAAGCCACGGTGGAATAGGCAAGGTTGCTTCTTCGTGGACCCTTCATGGGTGTATCCCTTTGTGGACTCGGGAAACCATAAGCTTTTGTGGGTTGAAGCCTCAATCAACATGGACGTACGATAGCACCACCTATCAGAAGCACGGGAAAAATCTTCATGTACCCATTGAATTCAATCTTAATATCCCTACCTTTAATTACACTTGCATGTCTTTACTTTCTGTTGTAATACTCATAGATTTGCATGTGTAGGGTGTGCTAGAATTATTAGAATTGTTAAAACTCTCTAACCTATAAAATGGAGAAAAGGTTAGTTTTAAAGTGGTCAGGTGGTCTAATCACCCCCTATAGACATACTTTGGATCCTACAGTAATCGACTTGAATGTCCATCTTTGTGCAACACGCCTTGACCTCTTTGGAAGTGAAATTTGTGCCATTGTTCGTAATTATACTTTGGGAGACACCATAATGGTGCACTATGCCAGAAATAAATTCTACGACCTGCACTCTCGGCTGTTGTGATTGACTTTGCTTCGATCCACTTTGTGAATTTATCTATCATGACGAGCAAGTATTTATTTTTGTGTGAGCCCCCTTTAAGAGGTTCGGCCATGTCAAGCCCCCAGACCGCAAAAGCCTAGGTGATCGGGATAGTCCGAAGAGCTGCGAGGGAGCATGTGACTTTGTTTGCCAAAACCCTAGCAGCCCAGGCACTGTTGAACCAAGGCTATCGCGTCCTCTTTGGCAGTAGGCCAATAAAATCTAGCTCCAAAAGCTTTAATGACCAGAGCCCGAGCTGCGACTTGATAGCCTCTATTGCTGGAGTGGATATCTGCAAGGAGTTCACATCCTTCCTCTTCAGCTATACACCCCTGGAGGAGACCTGTGACGCTTCTTTTATATAGACCACCTTCATGGACCCGATAGGCCTTTGATCGGCAAATATACACCCCTGGAGGAGACCTATGACGCTTCTTTTATATAGACCACCTTCATGGACCCGATAGGCCTTTGATCGGCAAATTATCCTCTATGCTTTGCTCTGTTTATAGGGTAGCTCGCCACAGAGCAAATATCAAAGGATGGGCTCCGTCCATCACGCAATAACTTCCATGACTTCATGAGCCCAGGGTGTTTCCTCAACAGCTGAACCTCTCATTATTCCCTTGTCTTCCTCGGCTGTCGGAGATTTGACCTTTTTGGAGTCTGGGGGAGCCGGTATGATGTTTCCATCTTGCCATACCATGAACGGCTTGAAAATCCATATCTAAAAACATGTTCTCTAGGACTAGATCATGCTTTGCGCCCATCCTTGCAAAGGGTATCGGTGACCTGATTGCTATCTCGTGGGATATAATGGAATTCCAGCCATTCGAAGTAGGCTAATATAGTCAATATGATGTTCTGTTATGCTATCGTCTTTGGGTCCTTTGCATCAAAATCACCGTTACTTGTGATATAGCAAGGTTGGAGCCACTTTGGACTTCGAGACGCTCGACTCCTGTAGACACGGCTATTTGTAGTCCGTGTAGAAGAGCCTCATATTCGGCTGCATTATTGAGTTGGTATTTGTAATACATACCATATATTATCACCATTGGATGAGGTAAGAACTACCCCAGCTCCTAGCCCAACCAGCATTTTAGAGCATCAAAGTAAATTGTCCAATTTGAGTATGTATTGTACTCTCTAGGGAGTTCGGCCTCAGTCCACTCGGCCACGAAGTCGGCTAACACTTGAGATTTAATAGCTCGGTGTGGGTGAAACATGATTTCAAATGAAAGGAGTTCGATTGCCCATTTGGTGATGCGCCCAGTTGCGTCTCTATTGTTGATAATATCGCCTAGAGGGACTTCGGATGCCACGGTGATAGTACACTCTTGAAAGTAGTACTGTAACTTTCGAGATGCCATAAAGACTACGTAGGTGATCTTGTGGTAGTGTGGATATCTTGCTTTGCACAGTATCAATACCTAAGAGGCATAATATAATGGCCTTTGCACCTAGAATGTATGACCTTCAGTGCCGCGTTCGACCACGAGGACCGCGATGACTACCTGATTAGTGACCAATATGTATAGCAACACTGGCTCGTCCACTCCTGGGACTGCGAGCACGGGATTGTTTGCGAGGAGTTTTCTAATTCTTCTAGGGCGTCGCCTGCCTCACTGATCCATTTGAAATTCTTCATTTGCTTCAGGAGTTTATACAAAGGTAAGACCTTTTCTCCCAGTAGATATATGAATGCGAGCAGTTTTCCTACTGGTTTCGTGAAGACGCACTTCTTCGGATTGAGCTTGATGTGATATACCAGGAGACTGGTGAATATGTCACCAAGATACTTGACTAGCTGTCGGATGTCCTTGGTTTTGACAACCACATTGCCTACGTAGGCTAGTCTATGCATGGTAGAGGAAAGGGATCCTTGCGACATGCTTTGTTAACGTCTTTAAAATCGACACAAAGCCTCCAAGATATGTCTTTCTTTGGTACCATGACCGGGTTAGCCAACCATTCCGGGTGCTTTATATCATGAATGAACCTGACTTCTAGTAATTTGGCCAGCTCTTCGCCCATGGCTTGTCATTTGTGTTTAGAGAATCACCGAAGTTCTTGCTTAACTGGTTTAAATCCTGTGATGATGTTCAAGTTGTGTTCGACTAGATTCCTTGGGATTCGTGGCATATCCGATGTGTGCGAGGCAAAAATATCCCTAATTTTCCCGAACTAAATTCTATTGCGATTTGTCAATCTTTGGATCCAGCTGGGCACTAATGGACGTTGTTTTATTTGTATCCGTTGGGTGCACTTGAAATTTGGCAATCTCATCTGTTGGTTAAAATGAGGCTGAGTTAGATCTTTTTCCTAGGATGACATCATCCTTATCGATCGACGTCCGGAGTGCCGTCAACTTTTCGGCTGCAAAGGCCTCAGCCAATGGCTCCTGAGGGAGTGAGGCCATTTTATTCTTGGCCCTAAGTGCCCTATCAGGGTTGCTAGTGATTTTTATCACATGATACTTGTGATATGCGTTGGGTTTTTCCCCAAAGAGGTGAGGATGATTCATCACAGTATATATAAGTATTCCCCTCAGTGAGAACCAAGGTTATCGAACCTATAGGAGAACCTCCCAATTTCCCGTCTTCAGTGCCTACACACAAAAGAGCACACACTTGCACCTAACGCGGGCAAGAGGGTTGTCAATCCCTTATTCCCCTTGAACTCGTTACTTGCAAGCAATAAGTAGTGTAGATGATAGTTGATAATGGTAAATTGCAAAATAAAAAGAATAAATAAATGGAATCAAGGAAATAAGAGGGCTTGTAAATATATTTGTGAATAGGCCTTGGGGCCATGGTTTTCCCTAGAGGCATCTCTCATGTGTTAGGCATACGGTGGGTAAACAAATAATGGTTGAGCAATTGATAGAAAAGCGCATAGATGCGATATTATTCATGGCAATGATCATTACATATAGGCAACACGTTTGTAAGATGGTAGACCGACTCCTTCCTGCATCTACTACTATTAATCAACCCATCGACCACTATCCAGCATGCATCTAGAGTATTAAGTAAAGTAGAGTAATGCTTGGAAAACAATGACATGATGTAGACAAAGTAAATCCAATCAATATGAATTAACCCTATTGTTTTATCCTTAGTGGCAGCAATAAAATACGTGTCACGTCCCTCTCTGTCACTGGGATTGAGCACCACAAGATTGAACCCTACAACGCACCTCTCCCACTGAACATAAATCAATCTAGTTGGCCAAACTACATCAATAGATCCAAGAGAATTACGAAGCTATAATGTTATCATGCATATATATGAAAATACCAACAAGGAACACTATATAATGTCATGAATAATCTAAACCTAAACCCGGAACTCATAGGATCCCAAGAAACGCACCGCACAAAGTGATTACATCGAATAGATCATCGCGAAGATGCGATGAAATTTGTATTGAAGAACATATAGAGAGATAGCCATCTAGGTACTAACTACATGCCCGTAGGTCTATGGTGAACTATTCACACATCACCATGGGAGCGGCAAGGATAATGTAGAGGCCCTCCGTGATCGATCCCCCCTTCGACAAGGCCCTAGAACAGGGCTCTAGATGGGCACACGGTAGAACAGAGACTTGTGGTGGAGGAAAAAGTGTTTCGGGAGGCTCCTAGCTGGTTTTAGGGTTAATAATAATGTATAAGCCAGAGAACAATGCAAGAGGGTCGGGGAGGTGGCCAGAGAACAATGCGTTGGTAAAAGGACAAGTGGGAACTTAATTATGGTGATAATCTGACATGTGTTAGAAATCAAAAAGAGATGACTGCGAGGAAGGTTGTGATGATCAGAATATGTAAGAGGCAAGAACCCACAATTTCAGTTTGGCTAGTTAGCAACTTTATATCTTGGAAACCCTTCATACTAAAGAAACCAGTCAAAAAAAGTAAGTCCAAAATACCAGGGTAAACATTGAACATCATAATGGAAACAAACTTCACAAAATCACACAGTGAATTGAAAATGCAAAGCATAAAGGATGTGAGGTACATTACACTAATGTCGGGAAAAATATATCAGCTTAGTGCTGAAGTAAATGACAGAAAAATATATTAGTACTCCCTCTGATCCATATCACTTGTCGCTGCTTTAGTACAATTGTACTAAAGCAGCGACAAGTGATATGGATCAGACGGAGTACTAATATATTTTTCTGAGGGAGTACTAATACATAAGGTTGTACTAAAGCAGCGACAAGTAATATGGATCGGAGGGAGTGCTAGTATATTTTTTCAGCTGCACGTATGCTCACACTAAGTATGTCTTATTCAAAGTTATGTGTTTGTTAATTCCTTGCATATTGCGCAAAAAGATCTTTCAAGCCAAATTTCAAAGGCAAGAAACTACAAACATAGAGACACCAAAGAGAACGCTAGTCCCAAACAGAATTGAGGGACAAATGGACAATGGACTATGTAGTATGGGAGTTGGGAGCACATGTTAGGGTTGTAGACTCTCAAGGGAACAGTCAAACGTTGGTTAGATGTCGCAGGCGCTCTTACATATGACTTCTATATACCTGAAAACATGCACTAATTTGATGCGTGGAATCATACTCACATTCAAACTTGTGCATTAACAATATGCTGCTCTGCTATTGATGAGGGAGTGTTGCAGGCAAACAAATCTTATCAGCACTCATCACTGGCATATGCACTTCATGACAAGCACAAAGCGACGGGGAATATGACCCACTTGTAGGCCTAAATCCCATCACAAGGTGTTCGATAAAGCCATAAAAAGGACAACATCCGGCTGATCACAATCATAACTTGAAGAACTTTAACTTCAAGTAATTATGAGACTGTCTGTTGCATTCTAGTCTAGAGCCATTTATATGGATAAAAAACATGATTATACACCTCCCTAATGCTCCTAAAAAATTACAAAGATAAAAAAAACCAATATTGGCATAAGCCATTACATAGAGGGAAGCATTTTCTCTGCATACACTTTCAAAATCAATTTGTTATGTTCATAATAGTTATTAATATTGAGAGTAAACTATTAGTTGTTCTAAGAAAACATCTTGCTCAGTGAAAACTAATCTATTTGTTGTGGCAGTGGTGAATAAATTTAGAAAAATAAAGTTTAGCTGGCTTGGAAACTGTCATGTGAAATGAATTCCTTCGCTTATATGTTGGAAGTTCCTTTTTCCTTAATGATGAAGAGATTTCATAAGCATTTGGAACTTAAATTTCGCAAAAACAAGAAATTACCACCAAACTTGCCTATTTATTCTTATGGTATTTGACTCGTTATCACGCAACAACAACAACAAAGCCTTTAAACTAGATCATTACTGATTTTCTAGTAACACCTATAATTGGCATAACTGTAAGTACTTCCAACAATTGTTCTAACGATCGATGTGTTATACTCTTACTTCTTTTTTAGAAGCCCATGGAAAAGAATGATTTTCACATTTATTGACCAGAGACAGATGCCAATAGTGACGAACCTCTTGGCTGATGGTTTGGCTGTTATCCCTGCCGCAGGAGAAGATCATGTTGCGTTTGTGATCCACCACATCACGTACGGCAAAGAACCCATACACATCCAGCGGCCACTGTAAACTCCCATCAATTTTTGCAACTTTGACTGAAAAGAACTGCAGCGTGTTCATTGTTGAGCCATTGTCAGACATGGTGAGACACATGGCGGGGATGGTAGCTGCATCAATGACATGTCACAATGCCAGTAAGGATGGACGGGGAGGAAAAATAACACTGTAAATGAAATCAAAACACATGTATGCAGAGATGTTAGGCCACTCACTCTCATCCCCGAATTCACCAAAATAACCGTCTTCGTCCCAAACACTCGTCCAGAATCCACGAAACTGTTCCCCGGATCCTGTGGTTCCCCATTTTCTCCAAGATCTCCCTCCCCATCGCTTCAACAAATTCCTTCGCGGCCTTTATCATCGCCGCTTTTTTTGCCTTCTTCGCCTCCTCCTCCTTCTCCTTTGCCATCCGCTCCTCCATCACCGCCTCACGTCTCTCCCTCTCCCCCATCCGCTTGTCACGCATTGCCTTCTTCACCGCCTCCATCTCACCACCCTCTGAATGTATCGCTCTCTTCGTAGCCCAGACTGCCCACCTCGCCGCCGCCGCCGCTCTCTTTCTGGTTTGGTGTACGCGAGAAGGAACCGCACCGCAGACTCTCTTTTTTTTTAACTAGGAAAAGGTCCTGTGCATTGTAACGGAGGAAAAAAAAACACGATCGTCAATAGCGATGATCACATTATGTTCATATCTTATCGCATCATTTTAAAATTTTGATCACAAATGTAAGACAATATTTCTTTCTTTAAATTTATTCACAAGTTGAAACAATGTTCACATTTAAAAAAATATATTATGGTTGTCAAAACTTGGTAGTTGAAAGAATTATTCAGAATTTCAAAAAATATATTTTTAAACATACTATAATATTCCGATCCACCCTGACAATTAAATCTTCAAAATTCACTCAGGTATATAATCAGAAAGACTGAGAAGCATTACTGTTGAGCTACATACATTTGATCATTCGTGAACATTTTTACAAATTTGAGAACATTTTAAAAAATTGAGAACATTTTTTACTATTTATATTTTTTTAAATTGCAAAAAAAAAATTTGTATTGCGAACAGTTTTTATGTATTTTCTTACCAATTGGCGAATAATTCACTTGTGAATTATCAAATATTTTTTTCAATTGCATTAAAGAAATTGCTCAAAATGTTGGACTTTTTTTCATTCATGAATATTTTCTTCAAAATTATGATTTGTTTTGAATATGCAAACATTTTACAAAAATCCTGAACAATTTTTGAATTCACAAACATTTTATGTTTTATCGAGCATTTATTTAAAATTAGTTTTATGAATGCCGATTTTTTTTATTTTTTATTGATTTATTTATTTGGAGTACAAAAAACTGAAAAGATAAATAATAATAATAAATAAAACTAAAAAACAGGTCCTGCCCATGGGCTGGCCCAAATGGGCGCGCTTCTTCTTTTCCAGCACACAGAGCGTTGTATAGCTGGTCCCTATGCTTGGGCCGGCCCATACGAGGATTTCCTGCAAAACGTTTTTTGTAACTTATAGGTGGCATTGGTTAGTAATATTAGGCAGATTTGGGGGCAATTTTAATGAAGTACCACCAGAAGCAATAGGTCCTTTATTATTAGGTAAAGATAAACCTCCCGCTTTATTAATTAGAAATAATAGTTACATCTTCAATAAGAAGAGATACAATATCCCCCGTGGGCTCCTCAAACCAATCTCTAGTTATAGAAGATTTCGCTAGTCTAGCAAGTTCATGAGTAACTTTATTTGCATCCCTATTATAATGTTCAAACTTTGTAATTGAAAAAACGCATGCCATAAAATAGCAATCGTCAAACACTGCCGCTGCTGCTCCCGCCGATTGTCCCCCATTCTTCATTGTGTCAATCACTTCCATATTGTGAGAGTTGATAATAAGCCGATTGCATCCCACCCTTTGTGCAAGTAGTAAACCAAACCTAAGAGCCAGAGCTTCAGTTGTGAGTACGACAGTACACCAGTCCATCCTCCAGTTTCCTCCAGCAATGAACCTTCCTTTATCATCTTTGAGAATAGCCCCCGTTGTGCCCCTAAGCAGATCATGGTCAAAAAAATCATCAACATTTAGTTTAACAAAACCCAAAGGGGGCATGATCCATCCCCCTATCTTACTTGTTGCCTTGGGGGAGTGGGCTTTAACATAGTTAGCCGTAATAGCTCGAGCCCCCATCGAGGTTTGTTGTGTCTCCTGAATCTTTCCTTTGTGAACCAGTTTACGTCTATCCCACCATAAAAACCAGACCGTTATAGCTATCAATTCACGAGAGTTCTGGAGACTCAATACAGATAATTCTTGATCTGGCATAAATAGTAAAAATTTAAGAACAGTCTCTCCCGCTCGATCGATGACACAAGCTCTCTTAATTATCTCATGCAGTCCTAACTTTTCCCAAACCTCCTTCGCCTTCTGATATATGAAGAGGACATATTTTGTGTCTTCTTGTCCATTTGAGCATGATGGACATATGGGCGAAACTTTTATATGTCTATTAGCAAGTGTAACACGGCAAGGGAGTGTTCCATGCAATGTACGCCAAATGAAAATCCTAACCTTTGCCGGACAAGCTAGTTTCCGAATCTGTCCCTAATAGGATTAACTTTTGTTCTACCCATACCATTTGTATATTGTAATTTCCTCCCATATTGTTTGTCCCATTCCTTCAAATAAGCCGACCGTACAGTGAATAAGCCATTCTTTGTATAACTCCATGCAATGAAATCTGACATATTATGCATCGGGAGTGGAATCGCAAGCACCCTTTGAGCATCAATTGGCCACAATGTTTGTCTCGCCAAATCTTCATCCCAAGCATCCATGACTGGATCAATAAGGTCAGAGACCTTTGACAAGAGTTGTCCTCTTCTAGGAGTAAGAATTTTCCTATTAGCACAATTTGGGATCCATGCATCTTTCCGGATATCAATATTTTGCCCATTTCCAACTCGCTAGATATAACCATTCTTTAAAGAGTTAATTCCCGCCATAATGCTTTGCCAGGTAAAAGATGAACCCTTCTTTTGGCTTGCATTCATTAAATCTCCATATGGGAAATATTTAGCTCTTAAAATTGTAGCACATAAAGACTCCGGATTATCAAGCAAACGCCACGCTTGCTTGGCGAGCAAAGCCAGATTGAAACAATGAATATCACGGAATCCCATGCCTCCTTGGTCTTTTGGGACACACATCTTCCACCACGCCATCCAATGCATTCTCTTCTGGTTGTCCTCGTCACCCCACCAAAATTGCGACATCACGTCAATGATTCCTTTGCAAAAAAATAGGAATTTTAAAAACGGACATAGCATAAGTTGGGATAGCTTGTACAACAGATTTTAGCATAATTTCCTTTCCTCCAACTGATAACAATTTTTCTTTCCATCCACTAATTTTTGTGACAATTTGATCAATTAGGAATTGGAAACAATCGCTTTTGTCCATACCCACATTTGCTGGCAAACCCAAATATTTATCATTGAGGGCTTCAGTCATAATATCCAGAGCTACACAAACTTGCGCCCTATCTTCCACTTTTGTATTGGGACTAAAGAAAATACTAGATTTTTCAACACTCACCCTTTTCCCCGAGGCACCACAGTAAAGATCCAACACTGATTTCAAGGCCTCCGCATTCAAGACATTTGCCTTCATAAGGATCAACGAGTTATCGGCGAAGAGAAGGTTTGAGATCACCGGAGCATCTCTACAAACTTTAATGCCAGAGATCTTGCCATTCTCCTCCGCATTAGCTAAGAGAGCAGTCAACCCCTCCATACATAATAAGAATAAATATGAAGAGAGAGGGTCTCCCTGCCTCAATCCTCTGGTAGGTTGGAAACTATCAGTCTCTTCATTATTAAACTGGATCCAGTATTCCACAGATGTTACACACTTCATGATTAAGTTTACCCACTTCTCTTGGGATCCCAGTTTTAGCATAATTTCCTTCAAAAAAGACCACTCTACTCGGTCATACGCTTTGTGCATATCCATTTTAATGGCGCACATGCCCTCCTTACCATTCCTCTTTTTCTTTATTGTATGGAAGCATTCGTATGCCACCAAAATATTATCTGTAATCATTCTTCCTGGTACAAATGCACTTTGAGTCGCGCTGATAACATCTGGTAGAATTATCTTAAGCGAGCCGCGATCATTTTTTAGATAACCTTGTACACCACATTGCACAAACTGATCGGTCTAAATTGAGTTATCTTTTCTGGAGAACTAACCTTTGGGATCATTACAATTGCAGTGTCATTCCATCCATCAGGTATAGTACACGTGTTCACCGCCTGTAGTACCTCTTCGATCAGATCATCACCCAACATAGACCAAAACCTCTTATAAAAAATAGCATGTAAGCCATCTGGACCCTGTTGGAAATATGCCCTAGAGGCAATAATAAAATGGTTATTATTGTATTTCCTGGTTCATGATAATTGTCTATTGTTCATGCTATAATTGTGTTAACCGGAAACCGTAATACATGTGTGAATACATAGACCACAACGTGTCCCTAGTGAGCCTCTAGTTGGCTAGCTCGTTGATCAATAGATGGTCTCGGTTTCATGACCATGGACATTGGATGTCGTTGATAACGGGATCACATCATTAGGAGAATGATGTGATGGACAAGACCCAATCCTAAGCATAGCACAAGATCGTGTAGTTCGTTTGCTAAAGCTTTTCAATGTCAAGTGTCATTTCCTTAGACCATGAGATTGTGTAACTCCAGGATACCGTAGGAATGCTTTGGGTGTGCCAAACGTCACAACGTAACTGGGTGGCTATAAAGGTACGCTACGGGTATCTCCGAAAGTGTCTGTTGGGTTGACACGAATCGAGACTGGGATTTGTCACTCCGTGTGACGGAGAGGTATCTCTGGGCCCACTCGGTAAGACATCATCATTATGAGCTCAATGTGACTAAGGAGTTAGTCACGGGATGATGTATTACGTAACGAGTAAAGAGACTTGCCGGTAACGAGATTGAACAAGGTATGGGGATACCGACGATCGAATCTCGGGCAAGTACCATACCGATAGACAAAGGGAATTGTATACGGGATCGATTGGATCCCTGACATCGTGGTTCATCCGATGAGATCATCGTGGAGTACGTGGGAGCCAACATGGGTATCCAGATCCCGCTGTTGGTTATTGGCCGGAGAGGTGTCTCGATCATGTCTACGTGTCTCCCGAACCCGTAGGGTCTACACACTTAAGGTTCGATGACGCTAGGGTTATAGGGAAAAGGTATACGTGATTACCGAAGGTTGTTTGGAGTCCCGGATGAGATCCCGGACGTCACGAGGAGCTCCGGAATGGTCCGGAGGTAAAGATTGATATATAGGAAGTCCAGTTTTGGTCACCGGAAAGTTTTCGGGCTCATCGGTATTGTACCGGGAGTGCCGGGAGGGTGCCGGAGGACCCCCGGGAGGGGTGTGACGACCAGAGGACTTAGTGGGCCTTTAGAGGAGGTGTGCCAGCCCATATTGGGCCAGCCAAGACCTCCTAGAAGGGCCCATGCGGCTGGGATCTAGAGATAAGGGCAAAAGGGGTTTGAAAGGAGGAGATCCACCTCCCTTGTGGGAGGTGGACTCCTCCCCCACTTCGGCCAAACCTCTCCTCCTTGGAGGAGGGGCCAAGCCAGCCCTCCCTATCCCTCCTACTATATATACTTGAGGTTTTGGCCCTTTGAGAATAGATCTGAACTCTCTCTCTCTCGGCAAAGCTCTACCTCTCTTCTTCCTCCTCCGCAGCGCTTGGCGAAGCCCTGCCGGGATACCTTGATACTCCACCACCACCACGCCGTCGTGCTGCTGCTGGAGCTCTTCCCCAACCTCTCCTTCCTCCTTGCTGGATCAAGGCGTAGGAGACGTCACCGGGCTGCACGTGTGTTGAACGCGGAGGTGCCGTCCGTTCGGCACTTGATCGGATCTTACGCGATCTGAATCGCTGCGAGTACGACTCCATCAACCGCGTTCTTGTAACGCTTCCTCTTAGCGATCTTCAAAGGTATGAAGATGCAATCTCTCCCCTCTCGTTGCTGGTTTCTCCATAGATAGATCTTGGTGACACGTAGGAAAATTTTGATTTACTACTACGTCTCCCAACGGTGGCATCATGAGCTAGGTCTATGCGTAGAATCTATGCACGAGTAGAACACAAAGCAGTTGTGGGCGTCGATTTTGTTAATATGCTTGCCGTTACTAGTCTTATCTTGATTCGACGGTATTGTGGGATGAAGCGGCCCGGACCAACCTTACACGTACGCTTACGTGAGACCGGTTCCACCGCCTGACATGCACTAGTTGCATAAGGTGGCTAGCGAGTGTCTGTCTCTCCCACCTTAGTCGGATTGGATTCGATGAAAAGGGTCCTTATGAAGGGTAAATAGCAATTGGCATATCACGTTGTGGTTTTGACGTAGGTAAGAAACGTTCTTGCTAGAAACCTATAGCAACCACGTAAAAACTTGCAACTACAAATTAGAGAACGTCTAACTTGTTTTTGTAGCATATGCCGTGTGATGTGATATGGACAAAAGGATGTGATGTGATGCATTGTGATGTATGAGATTGATCATGTTCTTGTAATAGGGTTCACGACTTGCATGTCGATGACTATGACAACCGGCAAGAGCCATAGGAGTTGTCTTATTTATTGTATGACCTGCGAGTCAATCACAAACGCCATGTAATTACTTTACTTTATTGCTAAGCGTTAGCCATAGCAGTAGAAGTAATAGTTGGCGAGACAAACTCATGAAGACACAATGATGGAGATCATGATGATGGAGATCATGGTGTCGTGCCGGTGACAATGATGATCATGGTGCCCCGAAGATGGAGATCATAGGAGCAAGATGATATTGGCCATATCATGTCACTATATTGATTGCATGTGATGTTTATCATGTTTACATCTTATTTGCTTAAAATGACGGTAGTAAATAAGATGATCTCTCAATAAAATTTCAAGAGAAGTGTTCACCCTAACTGTGCACCGTTGCTAAGGATCGTTGTTCCGAAGCACCACGTGATGATCGGGTGTGATAGGTTCTAACGTTCGCATACAACGGGTGTAAGCCAGATTTACACACGCGAAACACTTAGGTTGACTTGACGAGCCTAGCATGTACAGACATGGCCTCGGAACACGGAAGACCGAAAGGTCGAACATGAGTCGTATAGAAGATACGATCAACATGGAGATGTTCACCATGGATGACTAGTCCGTCTCACGTGATGATCGGACACGGGCTAGTTGACATGGATCATGTGTCACTTAGATGACTAGAGAGATGTCTATCTGAGTGGGAGTTCATTGAATAATTTGATTATGTGAACTCGATTATCATGAACTTAGTCTAAAATTGCCTTTAATATCTATATTGTAGATCCAATGGCCAACGCAAATGTCAACCTCAATTTCAACGCGTTCCTAGAGAAAACCAAGCTGAAATATGATGGAAGCAACTATACGGACTGGGTCCGTGGCTTGAGGATTATCCTCATAGCTTCCAAGAGATTGTATGTCCTTGATGCACCTCTAGGTGACCCACCCATTCTCCCAGCGGACCAAGACGTTACGAACGCTTGGCAGTCACGCTGCGATGATTACTCCCTTGTTCAGTGCGGCATGCTTTACAGTTTAGAATCGGGGCTCCAAAAGCGTTTTGAGCAACACGGAGCATATGAGATGTTCCAAGAGCTGAAACTGGTTTTCCAAGCTCATGCCCGAGTCGAGAGATATGACATCTCTGACAAGTTCTTCAGCTGTAAGATGGAGGAGAACAGTTCTGTTAGTGAGCACATCCTCAAGATGTCTGGGCTTCACAACCGCTTGACTCAGCTGGGAGTTAATCTCCCGGATGACTCAGTCATTGACAGAATCCTCCAGTCGCTTCCACCTGGCTACAAAAGATTTGTGATGAACTACAACATGCAGGGGATGGAGAAGTCCATTCCTGAGTTGTACCCGATGCTGAAATCAGCAGAGGTCGAGATCAGAAAGGAGCATCAAGTGTTGATGGTAAACAAGACCACTAGTTTCAAGAAAGGCAAGGGTAATAAGAACTTCAAGAAGGACGGCAAAGCTGTTGCCGCGCCCGGTAAGCAAGTTGCCGGGAAGAAGAAGAACAAGAATGGACCCAAGCCTGAGACTGAGTGTTTCTATTGTAAGGGTACCGGTCACTGGAAGCGGAACTGCCCCAAGTACTTAGCGGATAAGAAGGTCGGCAACGTTAAAGGTATATGTGATATACTTGTTATTGATGTGTACCTAACCAGCGCTCGTAGTAGCTCCTGGGTATTTGATACCGGTGCAGTTGCTCACATTTGTAACTCCAAGCAGGAGCTGCGGAATAAGCGAAGGTTGGCAAAGGACGAGGTGACGATGCGCGTCAGGAATGGTTCCAAGGTCGATGTGATCGCCGTCGGCACGCTACCTCTACATCTACCTTCGGGATTAGTTTTAAACCTTAATAATTGTTATTTAGTACCAGCTTTGAGCATGAACATTGTATCTGGATCTCGCTTGATACGAGATGGCTACTCTTTTAAATCCGAGAATAATGGTTGTTCTATTTATATGAGAGAAATGTTCTATGCTCATGCCCCGCTGGTCAATGGTTTATTTTTGATGAATCTCGAACGTGATGTTACACATGTCCATAGTGTGAGTACCAAAAAGTGTAAAGTTGATAACGATAGTCCCACTTACATGTGGCACTGCCGTCTTGGCCATATTGGTGTCAAATGCATGAAGAAGCTCCATGCTGATGGACTTTTGGAGTCACTTGATTTCGAATCATTTGACACATGCGAACCATGCCTCATGGGCAAGATGACCAAAACTCCGTTCTCCGGAACAATGGAGCGAGCAACTGACTTGTTGGAGATAATACATACCGATGTATGCGGTCCAATGAGTGTCGAGGCTCGCGGTGGCTACCGTTATGTTCTCACCCTCACTGATGACTTGAGCAGATATGGGTATGTCTACTTAATGAAACACAAGTCTGAAACCTTTGAAAGGTTCAAGGAATTTCAGAGTGAGGTCGAGAATCAACGTGACAGGAAAATAAAATGCCTACGATCTGATCGTGGCGGAGAATATTTAAGTCACGAGTTTGACACGCACCTTAGGAAATGTGGAATTGTTTCACAGCTCACGCCGCCAGGCACACCTCAGCGAAATGGTGTGTCTGAACGTCGTAATCGCACTCTATTGGATATGGTGCGATCTATGATGTCTCTTACCGACTTACCGCTATCATTTTGGGGATATGCATTAGAGACTGCCGCGTTCACTTTAAATAGGGCACCGTCTAAATCCGTTGAGACGACACCGTATGAATTATGGTTTGGAAAGAAACCTAAGCTATCGTTTCTAAAAGTTTGGGGTTGCGATGCTTATGTGAAGAAACTTCAACCTGAGAAGCTCGAACCCAAAGCGGAAAAGTGCGTCTTCATAGGATATCCCAAAGAGACTATTGGGTATACCTTCTACCTACGATCCGAAGGCAAAGTCTTTGTTGCCAAGAATGGATCCTTTCTCGAGAAAGAGTTTCTCTCGAAAGAAGTAAGTGGGAGGAAAATGGAACTTGATGAGGTAATTGTACCTTCACTCGAACCGGAGAGTAGCGCAGCACAGGAAGTTGTTTCTGTGGAGCCTACACCGGCTAGAGAGGAAGTTAATGATGATGATCATGAAACAACAGATCAAGTTGCTACTCGAAGGTCCACTAGGACACGTTCCGCACCAGAGTGGTACGGTAATCCTGTCCTAGAGATCATGTTGTTGGACAACAGTGAACCTTCGAACTATGAAGAAGCGATGGCGGGCCCGAATTCCGACAAATGGCTTGAGGCCATGAAATCCGAGATAGGATCCATGTATGAGAACAAAGTGTGGACTTTGGTGGACTTGCCTGATGATAAGCGAGCCATTGAAAATAAATGGATCTTTAAGAAGAAGACTGACGCAGACGGTAATGTGACCGCCTATAAAGCTCGGCTTGTCGCTAAGGGTTATCGACAAGTTCAAGGAGTTGACTACGATGAGACATTCTCACCCGTAGCGATGCTAAAGTCTGTCCGAATCATGTTAGCAGTTGCCGCATTTTATGATTATGAGATCTGGCAAATGGACGTCAAAACGGCATTCCTTAATGGCTTCCTCAAGGAAGAACTGTATATGATGCAGCCGGAAGGTTTTGTCGATCCTAAAGATGCTAACAAGGTATGCAAGCTCCAGCGCTCCATCTATGGGCTGGTGCAAGCATCTCGGAGTTGGAACATTCGCTTTAATGAGGTGATTAAAGCGTTTGGGTTTGTACAGGTTTATGGAGAACCCTGTATTTACAAGAAAGTGAGTGGGAGCTCTATAGCATTTCTTATACTGTATGTGGATGACATGCTGATAATGGGAAATAATATAGAACTCTTGGAAAGTATCAAGGCCTACTTGAATAAGTGTTTTTCAATGAAGGACCTTGGAGAAGCTGCTTACATATTAGGTATTAAGATCTATAGAGATAGATCAAAACGCCTCATTGGTCTTTCACAAAGCACATACCTTGAAAAGATATTGAAGAAGTTCAATATGGATCAGTCCAAGAAGGGGTTCTTGCCTGTGTTGCAAGGTGTGAGATTGAGTACGACTCAATGCCCGACCACGGCAAAGGATAGAGAAGAGATGAGTGCCATCCCCTATGCTTCAGCCATAGGCTCTATCATGTATGCCATGCTGTGTACCAGACCTGATGTGAACTTTGCCATAAGTTTGGTAGGGAGGTACCAAAGTGATCCCGGAGCGGAACACTGGACAGCGGTCAAGAATATCCTGAAGTACCTGAAAAGGACAAAGGACATGTTTCTCGTTTATGGAGGTGCCGAAGAGCTCGTCGTAAAGGGTTACGTCGATGCTAGCTTCGACACAGATACGGACGACTCCAAGTCGCAAACTGGATACGTGTATATTTTGAATGGAGGGGCAGTGAGCTGGAGCAGCAGCAAGCAAAGCGTCGTGGCAGCATCTACATGTGAAGCGGAGTACATAGCTGCTTCGGAAGCAGCAAAGGAGGGAGTCTGGATGAAGGAATTCATCACCGACCTAGGAGTGATTCCGAATGCGTCGGGCCCGATGACTCTACTCTGTGACAACACTGGAGCTATTGCCCTTGCGAAGGAGCCCAGGTTTCACAAGAAGACAAGACACATCAAGCGCCGCTTCAACTCCATCCGTGATTACATTCAGGAGGGAGACATAGATATTTGTAAAGTGCATACGGATCTGAATGTCGCAGATCCATTGACTAAACCTCTCTCACGAGCAAAACATGATCAACACCAGAATGCTATGGGTGTTCGATTCATCACAATGTAACTAGATTATTGACTCTAGTGCAAGTGGGAGACTGTTGGAAATATGCCCTAGAGGCAATAATAAAATGGTTATTATTGTATTTCCTGGTTCATGATAATTGTCTATTGTTCATGCTATAATTGTGTTAACCGGAAACCGTAATACATGTGTGAATACATAGACCACAACGTGTCCCTAGTGAGCCTCTAGTTGGCTAGCTCGTTGATCAATAGATGGTCTCGGTTTCATGACCATGGACATTGGATGTCGTTGATAACGGGATCACATCATTAGGAGAATGATGTGATGGACAAGACCCAATCCTAAGCATAGCACAAGATCGTGTAGTTCGTTTGCTAAAGCTTTTCAATGTCAAGTGTCATTTCCTTAGACCATGAGATTGTGTAACTCCCGGATACCGTAGGAATGCTTTGGGTGTGCCAAACGTCACAACGTAACTGGGTGGCTATAAAGATACGCTACGGGTATCTCCGAAAGTGTCTGTTGGGTTGACACGAATCGAGACTGGGATTTGTCACTCCGTGTGACGGAGAGGTATCTCTGGGCCCACTCGGTAAGACATCATCATTATGAGCTCAATGTGACTAAGGAGTTAGTCACGGGATGATGTATTACGTAACGAGTAAAGAGACTTGCCGGTAACGAGATTGAACAAGGTATGGGGATACCGACGATCGAATCTCGGGCAAGTACCATACCGATAGACAAAGGGAATTGTATACGGGATCGATTGAATCCCTGACATCGTGGTTCATCCGATGAGATCATCGTGGAGTACGTGGGAGCCAACATGGGTATCCAGATCCTGCTGTTGGTTATTGGCCGGAGAGGTGTCTCGGTCATGTCTACGTGTCTCCCGAACCCGTAGGGTCTACACACTTAAGGTTCGATGACGCTAGGGTTATAGGGAAAAGGTATACGTGATTACCGAAGGTTGTTCGGAGTCCCGGATGAGATCCCGGACGTCACGAGGAGCTCCGGAATGGTCCGGAGGTAAAGATTGATATATAGGAAGTCCAGTTTTGGTCACCGGAAAGTTTTCGGGCTCATCGGTATTGTACCGGGAGTGCCGGGAGGGTGCCGGAGGACCCCCGGGAGGGGTGTGACGACCAAAGGACTTAGTGGGCCTTTAGAGGAGGTGTGCCAGCCCATATTGGGCCAGCCAAGACCTCCTAGAAGGGCCCATGCGGCTGGGATCTAGAGATAAGGGCAAAAGGGGTTTGAAAGGAGGAGATCCACCTCCCTTGTGGGAGGTGGACTCCTCCCCCACTTCGGCCGAACCTCTCCTCCTTGGAGGAGGGGCCAAGCCAGCCCTCCCTCTCCCTCCTACTATATATACTTGAGGTTTTGGCCCTTTGAGAATAGATCTGAACTCTCTCTCTCTCTCGGCAAAGCTCTACCTCTCTTCTTCCTCCTCCGCAGCGCTTGGCGAAGCCCTGCCGGGATACCTTGATACTCCACCACCACCACGCCGTCGTGCTGCTGCTGGAGCTCTTCCCCAACCTCTCCTTCCTCCTTGCTGGATCAAGGCGTAGGAGACGTCACCGGGCTGCACGTGTGTTGAACGCGGAGGTGCCGTCCGTTCGGCACTTGATCGGATCTTACGCGATCTGAATCGCTGCGAGTACGACTCCATCAACCGCGTTCTTGTAACGCTTCCTCTTAGCGATCTTCAAAGGTATGAAGATGCAATCTCTCCCCTCTCGTTGCTGGTTTCTCCATAGATATATCTTTGTGACACGTAGGAAAATTTTGATTTACTACTACGTCTCCCAACAGACCCGGCACCTTTAGATCTCCAATATCAAATAGGGCCTTCCGTACCTCTTCTGCCATATAAGAGGCAAGGAGAGCATCATTCATTTCATCTGTCACTCTTCTTTTGACAAGGGATATAACCTTTGGGTTCTGTTGGGCAACTTCCGAGGTGAAGAGGTTAGACAAATACCCCCTAATATGGTTCTTCATTTCCGTGTGTTGCACCCAAACCCCATTTTCATCCAGTAATTTTTTAATATGGTTTCTCCTCTTCCTGGACATAGCCGCATTGTGGAAAAAAGAAGTGTTGCGGTCACCATGACGTAGCCAGTTTGCACGACCCTGTTGTAGCCAGTAAATCTCTTCTTGCTCCAAAAGATTTTCAATAAGAAGTATCTCCTTTTGTCGTGCTTGGGATTCCGCACTCATGGGACCTCTCCGTAGCTTTTCCAATTCTTTTTAAGTTTACTAATTCTTTTTTTGGTCCTTTGAGTATATTGCAGTCCTAGGTATGCAAATCCGCACACATCGCACATGTACGATCAGCTAAAGATGGTCCGATACCCCGCATCTTTGCTTTTTCCTATGTTGTATTTACAATTTCTACAACGGTCTCTTCTTTTAGCCATCGAGCTTCAAATTGTTTCAGTTGGTTCCTTGGATGGTTAAAAATTATTACCATCAAAATATTTTGTATCGAGAATGATAGGACGGTGATCAAAATGTAGATGTTCTTCGTTTATAATCGTCGATCGAGGAAATTTATTTTCCCAATCCACATTACAAACCGCATGATCCAGCCTCTCCCTAATATCGCCTCTTCTCCAAGTGAATGGATCACCAATACATCCCATGTCTTCCAGACCGCACTCTCCCAAGCAATTACGAAACTCTCTCATCATTGCATTTGGTCTCGCACTACCTCCCTCCTTTTCCGAAGAAAGTAGGATTTCATTAAAGTCTCCCAAGAGCACCCATGGGTGATTGCCCTTTGAATGTAGATTTTGTTGGGAAACGTTGCATGGGAAACAAAAAATTTCCTACGCACATGCAAGATCTATCCATGGTGATGCGCATCTACGAGAAGGAGAGTGGATCTACATACCCTTGTAGATCGCTAAGCGGGAAGCGTTAAGAAACGCGGTTGGTGTAGTCGAACATCTTTGCGATCCAAATCGCCGAGCATCCCGTGATCACATCACGATCCATCCCGCGATCCAATCACGATCCGTCCCACAAACTCATCACGATCCGTCCCACGATCTCATCACGATCCGTCCTGCGATCTCATCACAATCCGTCCCGTGAACACATCACGAACGGTCTCGCGATCTTGTTCACGGTCCTTCCGATCTAGCGCCGAACGGACGGCACCTCCGCGTTCAGCACACGTGCAGCTTGATGACGATCTCCACCGTCTTGATCCAGCAAGAGGAAGTGGAGAGCGAGAAGAGTTCACCGGCAGCGTGACGGCGCTCCGGTGATGGTGGTGGAGCAATTCCGGCAGGGCTTCGCCTAAGCACTGCGGAAATCCGATCTAGAGGAGCACCGGTGGAACGGGTAGCGCGTGGCTGTAAAATCTGTGTAAAAACCCTCTATTCCACTAATATATATAGGAGGGAGGGAGGAGGAGGGCTGGCTCACAAGGCAACCCTCCTTGGAGTCGGCCGAAGTGGGAGGGGGGAGGAGGACTCTCCTCCTCCAATCCAAGTAGGACTAGGATTCCTCCTTTTTGGCCTTTTTCACTTTTTTCCTTTGGGCCTTTTTCTCCCAGCCGCATGGGCCTCTTGTGGTTGTTACACCAGCCCACTAAGGGCTGGTTATTACTCTCCCACAGCCCATGAAGCCTCTTGGGTCGAAATACCCCTCCCGGAGGTCTCCCGGTACACTACCGATAAGCCCGGAACTTTTCCGGCGACCAAAACAGGACTTCCTATATATGAATCTTTACCTATGGACCATTCCGGAACTCCTCGTGACGTCCGAGATTTCATCCGGGACTCCGAAAAAACTTTGGTCACCACCATACATAACTCTATACTACCGAAATGTCACCAAACCTTAAGTGTGCAGACCCTGCGGGTTCGAGAACTATGTAGACATGACCGAGACACCTCTATGGTCAATAACCAATGGCGGGACCTGGATGTCCACATTGGTTCCTACATACTCTACGAAGATCTTTTATCGGTCGAACCTCTATGTCAAGGATTCAGTTAATCCCGTATAATGTTCCCTTTGTTCTTCGATATGTTACTTGCCCGAGATTCGATCGTCGGTATCTCCATACCTAGTTCAACCTCGTTACCGGCAAGTCTCTTTACTCGTTACGTAATACAAGATCCCATGACTAAAACTTAGTCACATTGCTTGCAAGGCTTGTTGTGATGTTGTATTACCGAGTGGGCCCTGAGATACCTCTCCGTCACACGGAGTAACAAATACCAGTCTTGATCCATGCCAACCCAACAGACACCCTCGGAGATACCTGCAGAGTACCTTTATAGTCACCCAGTTACGTTGCGACGTTTGATACACACAAGGCACTCCTCCGGTGTCTATGGGTTGCATGATCTCATGGTCATAGGAACATATACTTGACATGCAGAAAACAGTAGCAATAAACTGACACGATCATAAGCTACGTTTGTAGTTTGGGTCTTGTCCATCACATCATTCTCCTAATGATGTGATCCCGTTATCAAATGACATCACATGTCAATGGCTAGGAAACCTTGACCATATTTGATCAATGAGCTAGTTCACTAGAGGCATACTAGGGACAGAGTGTTGTCTATTAACCCACACATGTAATGTGTTTCCATTTAATACAATTATAGCATGGATAATAAACGATTATCATGAACAAGGAAATATGATAATAACTAATTTATTATTGCCTCTAGGGCATATTTCCAACAGTCTCCCACTTGCACTAGAGTCAGTAATCTAGTTCGCATCACCATGTGATTCGCATTGTTATGAATCTAACACCCAATGAGTTCTGGGGCTCGATCATGCTTTGCATGTGAGAGAGGTCTTATAGTCAACGGGTCTGTGACATTCAGATCCGTGTGTACTTTGCAAATTTCTATGTCCAACCGTAAACACTGCTACCACACTCCACTTGGTACTATTCCAAATGGCTGCTCCACTATACGTATCCAGATTGCTACTAGGAGTCATCCGGATTGGTGTTAAAGCTTGCATCGACGTGACTCGTTACGACGAACTCTTTATCACCTCCATAATCGATAAACATCTCCTCAGTCTTTTAGTTACTAAGGATAATCTTGCCCGCTGTCCAGTGCTCCATTCCAAGATCATTTTGAAACCTTCCGACCATTCTTATAGCAAGACTGACATCGGGTCTTTGTGCACAGCATTGCATACATGATAGAGCCTATGGTTGAAGCATAAGGGATGACACTCATCTTTTCTCTATCTTCTGCAGTCACTGGGCATTGAGTCTTACTCAACTTTATACCTTACAAATCAGGCAAGAACTCTTTCTCTGACTGATCCATTTTGAACTCTTTCAAAATCTTGTCAAGGTATGTACTCGTTAAAAGTCTTATCAAACATCTTGATCTATCTTTATAGATTTTGATGCTCAAAAATCAGGTAGTTTTATCCAGGTCTTCCTTCGAAAAACTCTTTTCAAACAACCTTTTATGCTTTCCAGAAATTCTACATCATTTCCGATCAACAATATGTCAACCACATATGCTTACCAGAAACTATATAGTGCTCCCACTCACTTTATTGTAAATACAAGTTTCTCATAAACCTTGTATAGACTCAAAAACTTTGATCACCTCATCAAAGTGTATAATCCAACTTCGAGATGCTTGCTTCAGTTCATAGAAGAATCACTGAAGCTCGCACACCTTTTAGCATCCTTAGGACTGACAAAACCTTCTTGTTGTATCTCACACAACCTTTCCTTAAGGAAGGAAACGATGTTTTGGCATCCATCTGCCAGATTTCATAATTGAAAAATGCAGCAACTGCTAACATAATTCCAACAGACTTTAGCATCGCTATGAGTGAGAAAGTCTCATTGCAGTCAACTCCTTGAACTTGTCGTAAACTACTTTGCAACAAGTCGAGCTTTACAAATGGTAATATTTACCATCAGCGTCTGTCTTCATTTTAAAGATCCATTTGTACTTAACGACATGCCGTCCAACGAGCAAGTCCACCAAAGTCTATACTTGGTTTACATACATGGATCCTTTCTCGAATTTCATGGCCTCTAACCATTTGTTGGTTTCCGGGCCCATCATCGCTTCTCCATAGTTCGTAGGTTCATCGTTGTCCAACAACATGACCTTCAAGACAGGGTTGTCGTACCGCTCAGTAGCAGTACACGTCCTTGTTGACCTACGAAGTTCGATAGTAACTTGATCCGAAGCTTCATGATCATCATCATTAACTTCCTCTTGAATTGACGTAGGCTTCACAGAAACAACTTTCTGCGTTGCGCTACTCTCTGGTTGAAGTAAAGGTTCAATAACCTCATCAAGCTCTATTTTCCTCGTAGGTCTATAGTAACTTGATCCGAAGCTTCATGATCGTCATCATTAACTTCCTCTTCAACTAACATATGCTTCAGAGAAACATCGTTCTGTGTTGCACTACTTTCTGGTTGAAGCAGAGGTTCAATAACCTCATCAAGTTCTATCCTCCTCCCACTCAATTCTTTCAAGAGAAACCCTTTCTCGAGAAAGGACCCAGTTTTAGCAACAAACATTTTATGCTTGGATCTGAGATAGAAGGTTCACCCAACTGTTCTTAGGGTATTCTATGAAGATGCATTTGTCCGATTTGGGTTTGAGCTCATTAGGTGAAAACATTTTCCACACATGCGTCACAGCCCCAAACATTAAGAAATGACAGCTTAGGTTTCTATCAAACCATAGTTCACACGGTGTCATCTCAACAGATTTAGATGGTGCTCTATTTAAAGTGAATGTAGTTGTCTCTAATGCATAACCCCAAAATTACAGTAACAAAACGATAAAAGACAGCATAGCATGCACCATATCCAATAGAGTACGACTATGACGTTCGGACACACCATCACTCTATGGTGTTCCAGCTAGCGTGAGTTGTGAAACAACTTTCACATTGTCTAAAGTTGTATGCCAAACTCGTAACTCAGATATTCACCTCCACGATCATATCGCAAGCATTTTTATCTTCTTGTCACGATGATCTTAAACTTCACTCTGAATTTGCTTGAACCTTTCAAACGATTCAGACTTGTGTTTCATTAAGTAAATATACACTATATCTACTCAAATCATCAGTGAAGGTAAGAAAATAATGATATCCACCGCACGCTACAAGACTCATCGGATTGCATACATCAACATGTTTCCTTTCCAATAAATCACTTGCCCGCTTGATCAAAACAGAAAACGGGGTCCTTAGTCATCTTGACCAAGAGGCATGGTTCGCATGTCTCAACCGATTCGAGATCGAATGAGTCCAAAGATCCATCAGCATGGAGTTTCTTCATGCGTTTTATACCAATATGACATTTAGCAGCAGTGCCACAAGTATGTGGTACTATTATTATTAACTTTGTATATCTTTGGCATCAATGTTATGAACATGTGTATTACTACGATCAAATTTCAACAAACCATTCTTACTGGGTGCATGACTGTTGAAGGTATTATTCATGTAAATAGAATAACCATTATTCTCTAACTTAAATGAATAACCGTGTTGCAATGAACATGATCTAATCACGTTCATGCTCAACGCAAAACACCAAACAACATTTATTTAGGTTCATCACTAATCTCGAAGGTAGAGAGAGCGTGCGATGTTGATCACATTAACCTTGGAAACATTTCCAACACACATCGTCACCTCACACTTAGCTAGTTCTCCGTTTATTCCGTAGCCTTTATTTTGAGTTACTAACATTTAGCAACCAAACCGGTATCCAATACCCAGGTGCTACTAGGGGTACAAGCAAGGTACACATCAATAACACGTATATCAAATATACTTTTGTCGACGTTGCCAGTCTTCTTATCTACCAAGTATCTAGGGTTGTTCCGCTTCAGCGACCTCTCTCCTCATAGTTGAAGCACTTAGTCTCGGGTTTGGGTTCAACTTTGGGCTGCTTCACTAGAGCAGCAACTGACTTGCCATCCATGAAGTTTTCCACCTTGCCCTTGCCCTTCTCGAAACTAGTGGTTATACTAACCATCAACACTTGATGCTCCTTCTTGATTTCTACCTTCACGGTGTCAAACATTGCGAACAGCTCAGGGATCATTATTTCTATCCCTGGCGTTTTTATAGTTCATCACCAAGTTCTAGTAGCTTTAGTGACAGTGACTTGGAGAACTATATCAATCACTATCTTATCTAGAAGATCAACTCCCACTCGATTCAAGCGATTGTAGCACCCAGACAATCTGAGCACATGCTCAACGATTGAGCTATTCTCTTTCATCTTACAGGCAAAGAATCTTGTTGGAGATCTCATATCTTGCAACACGGGCACGAGCCTGAGATCCTAATTTCAGCTCTTAGAACATCTCATATGTTCCATGACGTTCAAACCGTTTTGGAGCCCCAATTCTAAGCTGTAATGCATGACGCACTAAACTATCAAGTAGTTATCAAAACGTGTCTATCAGATGTTCACAACATCTACAAACAACACTAGAGGGGTTGGCGCACCGAGCGGTGCATTAAGGACATAAGCCTTCTGTGCAACAATGAGGACAATCCTCAGATCACGGACCCAGTCCGCAATATTGCTACCATCATCTTTCAACTCTATTTCTCCAAGAATATATAAAATATTCAAGAGATCTACAACGCGACCTAGTAATCTACAACATAATTTGCAAAGACACTTTGACTATGTCCATGATAATGAGTTCAATTAATCATATTACCTAAGAACTCCCACTCAAATTGACATCCCTCCGGTCATTCGAGTGATACATGATCCAAATTCACTAACTCAAGCATGATCATCACGTGAGTTGAGGTGGTTTCAATGGTGAACATCATCATGTTGATCATATGTACTATATGACTCATGTTCGACCTTTCAGTCTCTTGTGTTCCGAGGCCATGTTTGTACATGCTAGGCTCGTCAAGTTTAACCCGAGTGTTCTGCATGTGCAACACAGGCTTGCACCCGCTGTATGTGAACGTAGAGTCTATCACACCCGATCATCACGTGGTGTCTCGACACGACAAACTTTCGCAATGGTGCACACTCGAGGAGAACACAATTGATATTGAAATTTTAGTGAGGGATCCCCTTATAATGCTACCATCAACCTAAGAAAAATAAGGTGCATAAAAGGATTAACATCACATGCAATTCATAAGTGACATGATATGGCCATGAAATTGTGCTTTTGATCTCCATCTTGAAAGCACCAGCATGATCTCCATCGTCACCGGCACGACACCATGATCTCCATCATCTTGATCTCCATCAACGTGTCGCCATCGGGGTTGTCACGCCCTGCATGCTTCTACTACTATTGCTACCGTCTAGCGATAAAGTAAAGCATTACATAGCGCTTAATGATTGACACGCAGGTCATACAATAATTAAAGACAACCCTATGGCTCCTGCCGGTTGCCGTACTCATCAACATGCAAGTCGTGAAATTCTATACATCACATGATCATCTCATACATCACATATATCACATCATGTAATTGGCCATATCAAATCACAACATACCCTGCAAAAACAAGTTAGACGTCCTCTAATTGTTGTTTGCATGTTTTACGTGGCTGCTACGGGTATCTAGCAAGAACAATTCTCATCTACGCAAAAACCACAACGGTGATACACTAGTTGCTTTTCAACCTTCTCAAGGACCACCTTTGTCGAATCCGATCCAACTAAAGTGAGAGGAACTACCACCCGGAAGCCATCTAGGCAACAAGTTGCGTCGAGGGAACCGGTCTCTCGTAAGCGTACGAGTAATGTTGGTCCGGGCCACTTCATCTCACAATACCACTAAACCAAAATCTGACCAAGGGAGGAAGCAATCTAAGCATCAACGCCCACAAACCTTTTGTGTTCTACTCGAGATCTCATCTACACATAGACCTAGCTCTGCTACCATTGTTGGGAAACGTTGCATTGGAAACAAAAAATTTCCTACGCACACGCAAGATCTATCCATGGTGATGAGCATCTACGAGAGGGAGAGTGGATCTACATACCCTTGTAGATCGCTAAGCGGGAAGCATTAAGAAGCGCGGTTGGTGTAGTCGAACATCTTCGCGATCCAAATCGCCGAGCATCTCGCGATCACATCACGATCTATCCCGTGATCCAATCATGATCCGTCCCGCAAACTCATCACAATCCGTCCCGCGATCTCATCACGATCCGTCCCGTGAACACATCATGAACGGTCTCGCGATCTTGTTCACGGTCCTTCCGATCTAGCGCCGAACGGACGGCACCTCCGCGTTCAGCACACGTGCAGCTTGATGACGATCTCCACCGTCTTGATCCATCAAGAGTAAGTGGATAGGGAGAAGAGTTCACTGGCAGCGTGACGGCGCTCCGGTGATGGTGGTGGAGCAATTCCGGCAGGGCTTCGCCTAAGCACCGCGGAAATCCGATCTAGAGGAGCACCGGTGGAACGGGTAGCACGTGGCCGTAAAATCTGTGTAAAAACCCTCTATTCCACTAGTATATATAGGAGGGAGGGAGGAGGATGGCTGTCGCACAAGGCAACCCTCCTTGGAGTCGGCCAAAGTGGGAGGGAGGAGGAGGACTCTCCTCCTCCAATCCTAGTAGGACTAGGATTCCTCCTTTTTGGCCTTTTTCCACCTTTTTCCTTTGGGTCTTTTTCTCCCAGTCACATGGGACTCTTGTGGTTGTTACACCAGCCCACTAAGGAATGGTTATTACTCTCCCACATCCCATGAAACCTCTTGGGTCGAAATACCCCTTCCGGAGGTCTCCCGGTACACTACCGGCACTACCGGTACACTACCGATAAGCCCGGAACTTTTCCGGCGACCAAAACAAGACTTCCTATGTATGAATCTTTACCTCCGGACCATTCCGGAGCTCTTTGTGACGTCCGGGATCTCATCCGGGACTCCGAACAAACTTCGGTCACCACCATACATAACTCTATACCACCGAAACGTCACCAAACCTTAAGTGTGCAGACGCTGCGGGTTCGAGAACTATGTAGACATGACCGAGACACCTCTACGGTCAATAACCAATGGCGGGACCTGGATGTCCACATTGGTTCCTACATACTCTATGAAGATCTTTTATCGGCCGAACCTCTATGTCAAGGATTCAGTTAATCATGTATAATGTTCCCTTTGTTCTTCGGTATGTTACTTGCCCGAGATTCGATCGTCGGTATCTCCATACCTAGTTCAACCTCGTTACCGGAAAGTCTCTTTACTCATTACGTAATACAAGATCCCGTGACTAACACTTAGTCACATTGCTTGCAAGGCTTGTTGTGATGTTGTATTACCGAGTGGGCCCTGAGATACCTCTCCGTCACACGGAGTAACAAATCCCAGTCTTGATCCATGCCAACCCAACAGACACCCTCGGAGATACCTGTAGAGTACCTTTATAGTCACCCAGTTACGTTGCGACGTTTGATAGACACAAGACACTCCTCCGATGTCTGTGAGTTGCATGATCTCATGGTCATAGGAACATATACTTGACATGCAGAAAACAGTAGCAATAAACTGACACGATCATAAGCTACGTTTGTAGTTTGGATCTTGGCCATCACATCATTCTCGTATGTGATCCCGTTATCAAATGACATCACATGTCAATGGCTAGGAAACCTTGACCATCTTTGATCAACGAGCTAGTTCACTAGAGGCATACTAGGGACAGAGTGTTGTCTATTTACCCACACATGTAATGTGTTTCCATTTGATATAATTATAGCATGGATAATAAACGATTATCATGAACAAGGAAATATGATAATAACTAATTTATTATTGCCTCTAGGGCATATTTCCAACAGATTTCTAATATCATCCCAGGACAAGTTATGATCATTCCAATTCGGATGACCATAAAAACCCATAAAATGCCACTTTACAACATCATCATTCATAAAAAGAACATCAATAAAATTGGTCGAGACATAATTTAAAACAACTTTATTCATCTTGGGATAAAATAAAACGAGGCCACCAGCCAGACCATTACTCTCCACTACAAACATCGAATCAAAATTTAAGACACGACATAGCTCATCGGCTTTACATTTATTCAAATGCGACTCGGAAAGAAAAATTAAATCTGCCATGATTCACCCTTGTAGGTTCAAGAGCTCACGAACTGCCGTGGGGGAGAGCATTCCACGATAGTTCCAACCTATGATCTTCATTTGGCCCGGCGTACCTCCTCTTTGGAGGCCGCCGATGCGTCATCATCTCCAACTGATTCCCTCCCCTGCTGCACGTATGCCTCTTCTTTTCCTTCCGTCTCCTTTGTTACATGTATGGTGACCCAATCTCCATTCGTCTGTGTTTCTACCCTACCCGTACACACTCGCTTAGTAGGAACATACATATCGCCATACAACATTTGCTCATAGCTATCCAAAGCTTTTTCAAAAGAGAAATCCAAATTACTGCGTGTTGGTGGAGCTTCAAAGGGTTTTCTTCTCTTTTTACCTAAGCTCTTCTTGCGCACCTCCTCTGAAAATTCCAGTCCCTCCTCCTTTTTATTTCTTTTCCCCTTCCCCTTTGGCCTGACCTGCATAGGAGTCTTTGTAGCATTGAAATTAAACACAGCCACACTATTAGCATCAGTAGCTGCTAGCCTTGCAGCAACCGCCCTTGTCAGGGCCTCTAGCACCCCTTGTTTGAACAAGAGCTTTTCATTTTGCTTTGAAGGAGCAGCATGGCTGGCCTCACCCATCCCCAGGACTCCCTGGTCTACTTGTGCGACATGGTTGTATTGGGAACTAGCACCACCAACACGTGCCTTGGAAAAAATGTGTTCCTCCAGTCGTGCCTCTCCCTGACCCTCCTGGCCAGGCAGGACACCCGAATGGGTGATCTCCATAAGCATGAGCCCCTGACCCTCTTGGCCAGAGCTCGCATGGACAGCCGGCACTGCAGTCCGATCCACTTGATCAGGACCAGCAGGTACCAGTGTCCTAGATGCCCGGCCCACCTGACCGAGCGGAAGGACACCCAGATGGGTGTACGCAGTTGCCGCCAGGCTCTGGCCCTCCTGGCCAGAGCTAGCAGGAGCGGTCCTGGCAGCCGTCCGGTCCTCCTGACCAGCACCAATGCTCTGTGAGGCCGGCAGCAAGACCCCAGTGGCTCGGCCCTCCTGGCCAAGCTGTATCGAGGCCATATTGGCCCGGCCCTCCTGGCCGAGCTGGTGGACACCATGGTCTGGATCCCCACTCGCCATAGTGGTTGTCGTCGTAGCTGCCGTGGTGCCCTTTTCCATCACCGTGAGATCCCTCACGGCTTTTGTCACCTTGCCCACCATTCCCTCTGTAGCCTTGGAAATGCTGTTGGTGTTGGCGCTAGTATACATAATAGCTCTTTTGCTAGCCATATTACCCTTCCAGTAAGCATCTACACTCAGATTTTTTGGAAAAGATGCTACTCTAAACTTTTTAGGAATTCTATAGAATCTCTCAGAAACATGTCCTACAATACCACAACACTCACAATTCGACAGTAGTTTCTCATAGCGTACATCAAATTGAAGACTCTCTATAGAGCCTAAAGGAGTAAATGCTACCTTATACTTGAGTGGCTCATGTAACAGGACTTTCACTCGTACACGCAAATACTTCTCTACTATCATATGATTTCTATGGGAGACGGAAATTACCTCGCCAATCTGATCTCCTAGAGACTTTCCCACACTCTCAATTTTCAACTCAAAAGGAGTTGCCCTTGCCATCGAAGTCCATCGCGCTTGTAATGCCATGGCTGGGCCTTCAGAACAAACTTCTTATCTTCCTCGACGGAGAAGTTGAGGATGAACCTCCCGTCAACGCTGGCCACGTCTTGAACAGTGTCTGTACCTTGCAGTTTCCATGCCGATGTCGCACGGAGTTCATTCACCATAATCTTCGGATTCACTTGGAAGGGCGATAAGAACCGCCCCACCACCATGGATCCGCTGATAGCCCTCCACGCGGCCTCCATGTCAATGATCAGGGGCGTCACCGTCTTCCCCTTGTTGTCCGATGCCAAGGGCAGAGTAGGGGTTGCGCCCCCCTTAGTGATCGCCGGTTCACGCCGCCCCACCACCATGGACACCACTTCACCGGTTCCCTCTCCCATCTCCTTCTCCACCACCCCTTTCCTCTCCATGTCTTCCCTCCCAGAGACAAGCTGCAGATTAGTGGACAGGGGCGATGGAATAGGCAGATAAGTATTTTGTGTTGTGCGAATTGAAGATCCTAGACACACCCCCGTGGAGCTAAAATAGCACTGGCTCTCTCTCAGGTTTGCAATCACCGGGGCGAAATTTGAGCATTTAACAAAAAAATAAAAGGTCATGAATCGGCAGTTTCCAAAATAAAACCGCTTTAATACCTCCATTATCCCTAATTATGCATAGCTCAACTCTTCCCTGATTTCTTTTTCTCCCCTGATTTCCTTCTCTCCCCTTGATCTCTCTCAACAGAAAAGAATGCCCAGCCCCCGAAACAGTAGGAGCATCCTCAGGAATTAAAATCAACAGAGAAATCCTATCTAGATACGTATCTGACTCCTTCCCACTAAAATCCTTACAAACCGCCAAATTTTTGCCTTTGACGTACTCGGACATCATCTCCCATTTCATAGCCGGATCGATCTCACCTGGACTCCCGCGAAACAGATCATCCGCCCTTTCCTTCATCCGCTCCATGCATCTCGCTCGATCTGGACCCCAACTGAGCAACTCCTTTGCACGCTTCTTCATTCTCTCCTTTAATCTCTTCTGATCCATGGATCTTCGGATTATCCTCCTTGATTTGGCCTTGATTTCGCTCCAAACCTCTGTGCTGATGGGTCCACCGAGGGTGCCCACTCCCGTGTAGTCGACTCCCCGTGCTGGAGGACCCGCATGGATTCCCGCCGCCATCGTCGGGAACGCCGCCTCCGAAGCCTCCGCCTCCATCTCACCCATTAGTTCTCTCCTTCGCCACCAGGTTGTGGGGGCTCTCCACTCTGGAGCAGAGACTAGTCCCCCGAGGGAGCCCCCCCTCGCGCAGACGTCTCCCTCCGACGGTGGAGCCGCCGGGGTTGCCGTTGCCATCTCTCTCATTCTCTTTCTCTCCGTCACCGCTGGGTCGCGGGAGCTTGTTTTCCTGCGCTGCGCTGCCTGGTCGCGACACCATCCCAGACTCTCTTTTTTTAGTCTGAGAAGGAACTGTAGACGACGATCGGGTTGGGTTTGGGTTGTAAAGTTGGAAAAGGTAGGAATAAGGCTGAGATATTGGATGCGTTGGGCTTCTTTTCTCAGCCCAGCATTAGCACTATACTTTTATTCAAAGACCAAAACAAAGCACCGGGGCTGCTCGGACTTTGGTTCTCTCTTTCGCGCCTTCCCTCTCGTTAGGGTTTCTTCTTCCTCTCGTCGCTGGCTGCGGTGTTGATAAAATTTACCTTCCCTCCTCTCGATCGGACCCCAACTCTCTGCCCCAGGTAGCATCTGCGGCCCTGTTGTGGTAGGGGTTGGGACCTTGAGGGGTTTTAGGGTTTCCTTGATCGCCCTGCTAGGCGGACGAGGGTTCAAGTTTCCGATCTGACCTAAGCTAGTCTCGATGGACAATCGTGGCGGCGCCTCGGGGTCGAGGAACAAAGGAAAAGGTGAGATAGAGGATCTCATGAAGGAGCTGGCTCTGCACAAGGAAGACCTTGATGATCTGGTCTTCGAGGATGATGACGCATCGGCAGAGGAGTCTCTTTGCTTGATCTTGGCAAGGGTTCATATGGACAAGGTATTTAGCACCTACTGGTTCTTCCGTAACATGCGGAGTGCGTGGGATCTAGCAAGAGAGGTCAAGATAAAAACCCTGGAGGAAAACTTGTTTTGGATGCAATTCAATTGCTTGGGGGATTGGGAGAGGGTTACTCAAGCAGGTCCTTGGCATTTTAGGGGGAATCATGTGATCATCGCCCCATATGATGGATACTCCAAGCCGTCAACAAGTGAGATGTTTACCTTTGAGATTTGGGCCCATATCATTGACCTACCACTAGCTTACCATGGCAAGGTCAAAGCTCTAGCATCTAAGTTTGGTGAGTTTGTGGATGTTGAGCCCTCTTCCATTGATTTTGAAGGAAAATTCTATAGGGTCAGGGCGCGGCTGGATGTTCGTAATCCCTTGAAGAAAGCTACTTCCCTAGTTCGTGGGGGTTAGAGGGAAACCTTTTTTGTTCATTATGAACATCTCCCAGATTGGTATCAGGTTTGTGGTATGATGGGACATGAGTTTTAAGGAGCATGGTGATGGAGTTCACCCTCCTTCAGCACTGGTTTTCAAGAACCTCCGTGCACCAGCGACTACTAGTTGGGGGACAAAGCGACATAACAACAACAAGAAAAACAACCAAGCTAGACATGATGATGGGAGCGATGTAAGAGATGGTACTGAGGTGCATATGGATGCAAATATGGAGGAGGACGCGAACCGCAAACGCCCTTCTGCCCAGGACGAACAGCATGTCAGCACATTGCCGATAATGGGTACGGAGCTAGCACTTGTGGCGGGGAATAATACTTCAGGGGATGTCCTCCCTAGTACCCCGCCTAAACAGGAGCCGAAGAGGACACGGTTGACTTTGGCGAGTGAAAAGTAAGGACATGGGACAACAAGGAAAACTGATGGCAATCCAAAAGACAATGATGCAAAATCGACGGCCTCCTCGACGGAGGACCGCCGGGCACAATGAATCTCTTATGCTGGAACTGTCAAGGGATAGGCAACGCCCTGACAATTCAAGAGCTATGCGATCTCACGACAAAGTTTACCCCTAGAGTACTTTGTGTAGTAGAAATTCGAATAGGTGGTTCTAGAGCTGAAAATCCTTCAAGTACTTTAGGATATGATAATTCTTTTGTTGTTGATTCCTCCGCTAGAAGTGGAGGCCTAGCTATTTTCTAGAATAATGAAATAAAGGTTGAGATTTTGGGTTACTCAAAGTATCACATTGATGTGAAAATTAGTGATCTTGGAGGAGAACCATGGAGATTGTCATGTTTCTATGGGGAGGCCCAGACACAATTGCGTCACAATACATAGGATACCATGAAAAATTTGTTACTCCTTCAAAATATTCCATGGGTGTGCTTAGGGGTTTTTAATGAAGTCCTCGGACATGACGAGCATGATGGCATTGGCACAAGGAGTCAATCACATATTCAAGGTTTTCGTGATGCGGTGGATATTTGTGGACTGGTTGATCTTGGCTTCAAGGGAGCAAAGTGGACGTATGAGCAAATAGTGGTTGGCGGGTCCTATACCCATGTCAGGCTTGATCGAGCACTCGGAACTGTGGATTAGTGTGCTCTATTCCCTAACGCGGAGCTACATTATTTGACGGCGACCACCTCGGATCACTCGCCCATTTTGTTGGCATTGGAGCCACCAAGGGAAATAAAAAAGAAGCGTCCTTTTCGGTACTAGGTCATGTGGGATACTCATTTAGAGTTTAAGGAGACCGTACGATCTTCATGGGAGTCCAACGGTCACGATCAGACGACCAGTGATTTACACATTAAGCTAGAATTGCTAGCGAATAACCTTGGAGACTGGTCCAGATCGACCTTTGGCGGCGTGCGGGGAGAGATCCGAACACTACAGAAGGAGCTCGAGTGGTTGCGCAACATCACACCCATATTTGGGCCATCGCATGCTAAGACAAAAATTAATGGCTGGCTGATTGAGTTGTACCTGAGGGAAGAGTTAATGTGGCACCAACGGTCTCGCGTGGAATGGTTGTCGTCGAGGGACCGTAACACACACTTTTTTCACATGTGGGCATCTATGAGGAATAGGAAGAATTTAATCAGGGCTCTGCAAAAACAGGATGGTAACCTAACTAACAATCACAAAGAGATGCAGCAGATGGCCTTTGATTACTACAAAACCCTCTATACTTCTGAGGGAGTTCACGGTGTGGCCGAAGTGCTCCAGCATGTTCCAAGGTTACTCCTGATATGAATGAGATGCTTATGGCTCCCTACGATCCTAAGGAAGTGAAAATTGCTCTGTTTCAGATGTTCCCCATGAAAACGCCAGGTCCAGACGGATTTCTGGCACATTTCTTCCAGAGACACTGGGATATTTGCGGAGAGGCTGTGACTAGGGCGGTTTTGGGAATTGTGCGGGGCAAGGATAGCCCAGAGAGTCTCAATGAAACCTTGTTGGTTTTGATTCCGAAGGTACCCAACCCCACGCTTTTGTAACAATTTCGTCTTATAAGCTTATGCAATGTTCTCTATAAGATAGACTCCAAGGTGATTGCGAATCACCTTAAACAAGTACTTCCAAACATTATCTTGGGAGAACAATCTGCATTTGTTCCAGGGAGGCTCATCACAGATAATATTATTTTAGCTTATGAGTGTCTACATTTTATGAAAAGAAACAGGTCAAAGGGAAACAGTTTTTGTGCTCTGAAACTTGACATGATGAAGGCTTATGACAGAGTGGAGTGGGCTTATCTAAGATCAATTATGGAAAAATTGGGCTTTGCAACATCGTGGATAAATGTTGTCACGAACATGGTAAGTTCAGTTTCTTTTTCAGTTATGTTCAATGGAGTTAAATCAGAAGCATTTAGTCCTACAAGGGGTATTCGACATGGAGATTCCATCTCTCGATATCTCTTCTTGCTAGCAGTAGAGGGCCTTTCGTGCCTCTTAAAATCCCAGAACCAGAAATCCTAGCTCAGCGGCATTAAGGTGGCGCCATCGGCTCCATCGGTAAATCACCTTTTATTCACGGATGATAGCCTGCTGTTTTTCAAGGCGAGTGTTAACGGAGCGGAAGCGGCATCAAACTTGTTGGATGTTTATTGCAATGCATCGGGACAGCGTCTGAACTGAGAAAAATCATCTATTTTCTTTAGTAAAGGTTCCCCAGAGATAGTCTGAAATGCTATCAAAGGGTATCTGCAAGTCCCTAATGAGTCCCTTAGTAATCGGTACTTGGGACTGCCAACAGATGTGGGGCACTCGAGTGTGGGTACTTTCAAGTATTTGAGTGACCGCTTGTGGGACAAAGTGAAAGGTTGTATGAGTAAATGTTGATCGGCGGGAGCTAAGGATGTTCTCATCAAGTCAGTTGCCCAAGCAATTCCAGTGTTCTCGATGTCCTATTTCAACTTGCCAAGGGGTTTATGTGCTCACATTAAATCCATCATTCAGAAATTTTGGTGGGGCTGCAAGCAAGTGGGATGCAAACCAGCTTGGGTCTCGTGGGATGTGATGACCCGGACAAAGTATCTTGGAGGACTTGGCTTTAGGGATATGGAGCTTTTAAATTTGGCGCTGTTGGCAAGGCAAGTTTGGAGAATTTTGCAGAAGCCGATGACTTTGAGTGCTCAAATCCTGAAGGCATCATACTTCCCGGATACCACAATAATCGAGGCGGAGCTAGGCTCCTGGCCGTCTCAGATTTGGTGCGCTCTAGTTGAGGGAAGAGATGTGCTCAGCCAAGGGCTGATTAGGCATATTGGCAATGGACAGTCAACTAAAATGTGGGGCCATAACTGGATTCCAAAGGAGACAAGACCTCGACCGATAACATCCCTCATCGTAGACCCTCCACAGTTTGTTGCAGAGTTGTTGTCTCCATCTACGGCCACTTGGAATGAAGGACTGATCCGGTCAGTCTTTATTCCGTTTGATATCGATGCAATTCTGAAAATCCTAATGTGCACACGAAACATAGAAGATTCTTGGACGTGGAAAAACATGTGAGATTCTCAGTTAGTTTTTCATATAAATTCTTGGTCACCACAAAGCTTCAAAGGCAAGAATGGCTAGAGGGAAAAATTGGTTCTTCGGTTTCAAAAGGATATAAAAATTCATGGACCATGCTATGGAAGGCTCCAGTTGTTGGGGAACGTCGCATGGGAAACAAAAAATTTCCTACGCACACGCAAACCTATCCGTGGTGATGAGCATCTACGAGAGGGAGAGTGGATCTACATACCCTTGTAGATCGCTAAGCGGGAAGCGTTAAGAAACGCGGTTGGTGTAGTCGAACATCTTCGCGATCCAAATCGCCGAGCGTCCCGCGATCTCATCACGATCCGTCCCGCGATCCAATCACGATCCGTCCCGTGAACTCATCACGATCCGTCCCGCGATCTCATCACGATCCGTCTCACGATCTTGATCACGATCTGTCCCGCGAACTCATCACGATCCGTTCCGCGATCTCATCACGAACTGTCTCGCGATCTCGATCACGGTCCTTCCGATCTAGCGCCGAACGGACGACACCTCCGCGTTCAGCACACGTGCAGCTTGATGACGATCTCCACCGTCTCGATCCAGCGAGAGGAGGTGGAGAGGAGAGAGAGTTCACCGGCAGCGTGACGGCGCTCCGGTGATGGTGGTGGAGTGATTCCGGCAGGGCTTCGCCTAAGCGCTGCGGAAAACCGATCTAGAGGAGAAACTGTGCACCGGTGAAACGGGTAGCACGTGGCCGGAAATTCTGTCCAAAAACCACCCAATCCACTAGTATATATAGGAGGAGAGGAGAGGAGAGGCAGCCAAGGCCTTTGGGTCGGCCGAAATAGGAGGTGGGAGCAATCCTACTTCACCTCCAATCCTAGTTGGAGTAGGATTGCCTCCTATTGGCTGATTTTCCACTTTTTGCTTTAGGACTTTCTCTCCTGCGCCATGGGCCTTTGTGGCTGTTTTCCCAGCCCACTAAGGGCTGGTTATTATTCTCCCACAGCCCATGGACCTCTTGGGGTCGACATACCCCTCCCGGAGGTCCTCCGGTACACTACCGGCACTCCCGGTACAGTACCGATACTCCCGGTACACTACCGATGAGCCCGAAACTTTTCCGGAAACAAAACTGGGACTTCCTATATATGAATCTTTACCTCCGGACCATTCCGGAGCTCCTCGTGACGTCCGGGATCTCATCCGGGACTCTGAACAACCTTCGGTCACCACCATACATAACTCTACACTACCGAAACGTCACCGAACCTTAAGTGTGCAGACCCTGCGGGTTCGAGAACTATGTAGACATGACCGAGACACCTCTACGGTCAATAACCAATGGCGGGACCTGGACGTCCACATTGGTTCCTACATATTCTGCGAAGATCTTTATCGGTCGAACCTCTATGTCAAGGATTCAGTTAATCCCGTATATCGTTCCCTTTGTTCTTCGGTATGTTACTTGCCCGAGATTCGATCGTCGGTATCTCCATACCTAGTTCAACCTCGTTACCGGCAAGTCTCTTTACTCGTTTCGTAATACAAGATCCCGCAACTAACAATTAGTCACATTGCTTGCAAGGCTTATTGTGATGATGCATTACCGAGTGGGCCCCGAGATACCTCTCCGTTACACGGAGTAACAAATCCCAGTCTCGATCCATGCCAACTCAACAGACACCATCAGAGATACCTGTAGAGCACCTTTATAGTCACCCAGTTACGTTGCGACGTTTGATACACACAAGGCACTCCTCCGATATCTGTGAGTTGCATGATCTCATGGTCATAGGAACATATACTTGACATGCAGAAAACAGTAGCAATAAACTGACACGATCATATGCTATGTTTGTAGTTTGGGTCTTATCCATCACATCATTCTCCTAATGATGTGATCCCGTTATCAAATGACATCTCATGTCCATGGCTAGGAAACCTTAACCATCCATTGATCAACGAGCTAGTCCATTAGAGGCATACTAGGGACATGGTTTTGTCTATGTATCCACACATGCATTTAAGTCTCCGATCAATACAATTATAGCATGGATAATAAACGATTATCATGAACAAGGAAATATGATAATAACTAATTTATTATTGCCTCTAGGGCATATTTCCAACAGTCTCCCACTTGCACTAGAGTCAATAATCTAGTTCACATCACCATGTGATTCGCATTGTTATGAATCTAACACCCAATGAGTTTTGGGGCTCGATCATGCTTTGCATGTGAGAGAGGTCTTATAGTCAACGGGTCTGCGATATTCAGATCCGTGTCTACTTTGCAAATCTCTATGTCAAACCGTAAACACTGCTACCACACTCCACTTGGTACTATTTTCAAATGGCTGCTCCACTATACGTATCCAGATTGCTACTACTAGTCATCCGGATAGGTGTTAAAGCTTGCATCGACGTAACTCTTTACGACGAACTCTTTATCACCTCCACAATCAAGAAACATTTCCTTAGTCCTCTGGTTACTAAGGATAATTCCGACCGCTGTCTAGTGATCCACTCCTGGACCACTCTTGTACCCCTTGACAGACTCATGGCAAGGCACACATAGGTGCGGTACATAGCATGGCATAATATAGAGCCTATGGCTAAGGCATAGGGGACGACGTTCGTCCTTTCTCTTTCTTCTGCCGTTGTCGAGCTTTGAGTCTCACTCAACTTCACACCTTACAAATCAGACGAGAACTATTTCTCTGGCTGATCCATTTTGAACTCTTTCAAAATCTTGTGAAGGTATGCACTCATTGAAAGTCTCATCAAGCATCTTGATCTATCTCTATAGATTTTGATGCTCAACAATTAGGTAGCTTTATCTAGGTCTTCCTTTGAAAATCACTTTCCAAATAACCGTTTTATGCTTTCCAGAAACTCTACATTATTTCTGAACAACAATATGTCATCCACATATACTTATCAGAAATTCTATAGTGCTCCCACTCACTTTATTGCAAATACAAGTTTCTCATAAACTTTGTATAAATATCAAAACTTTGATCACCTCATCAAAGCGTATATTCCAACTCCGAGATGCTTGCTTCAGTCCATGGAAGGATCACCGAAGCTTGCACACCTTTTAGCATCCTTAGGCCTGACAAAACCTTCTGGTTGTATCACATACAACCTTTCCTCAAGTAAACCATTAAGGAAACGATGTTTTGACATCCATCTGCCAGATTTCATAATTGAAAACACAGCAACTGCTAACATAATTCCAACAGACTTTTAGCATCGCTACGAGTGATAAAGTCTCATCGTAGTCAACTCCTTGAACTTGTCACAAACATCTTTGCAACAAGTCGAGCTTTACAAATAGTGACATTCACCATCAGTGTCTGTCTTCATTTTAAAGATCCATTTGTACTCAACGACCTGCCGTCCAACGAGCAAGTCTACCAAAGTCTACACTTGGTTTTAATACATGGATCCTATCTCGGATTTCATGGCCTCCAACCATTTGTCGGAATCCGGGCCCATCATCGCTTCTCCATAGCTCGTAGGTTCATCGTTGTCCAACAACATGACCTCCAAGACAGAGTTGTCGTACCGCTCAGGAGCAGTACACATCCTTGTCGACCTATAAAGTTCGATAGTAACTTGATCCTGAAGCTTCATGATCATCATCATTAACTTCCTCTTCAACTAACGTAGGCTTCACAGAAACATCTTTCTGCGCTGCGCTACTCTCTGGTTGAACAAAGGTTTAACAACCTCATCAAGTTCTATCTTCCTCCCACTCAATTCTTTCGAGAGAAACTTTTTCTCGAGAAAGGACCCAGTTCTAGCAACAAACACTTTGCACTCGGATCTGAGATAGAAGGCATACCCATCTGTTCTTAGGGTATTCTATGAAGATACATTTGTCCGCTTTGGGTTCTAGATTATTATGTGAAAACATTTTCCACACAAGCATCGCAGCCCCAAACATTAAGAAATGACAGCTTAGGTTTCTATCAAACCATAATTCACACGGTGTCATCTCAACGGATTTAGATGGTGCCCTATTTAAAGTGAATGTAGTTGTCTCTAATGCATAACCCCAAAATTATAGTAGTAAAACGACAAGAGACATCATATTACGCACCATGTCCAATAGAGCATAACTATGATGTTCGGACACACCATCACACTATGGTGTTCCAGGTGGCGTTTAGTTGTGAAACAACTTTCACATTGTCTTAAGTTGTATGCCAAACTCGTGACTCAGATATTCACCTCCACGATCATATCGCAGTCATTTTTATCTTCTTGTCACGATGATCTTTAAACTTCACTCTGAATTTGCTTGAACTTTTCAAACGATTCAGACTTGTGTTTCATTAAGTAAATATACACTATATCTACTCAAATCATCAGTTAAGGTAAGAAAATAACGATATCCACTGCACGCTACAAGACTCGCTAGATTGCATACATCAACATGTATCATTTCCAATGAATCACTTGCCCGCTCCATCCAACGGGGTCCTTTAGTCATCTTGCCCAAGAGGCATGGTTCGCATGTCTCAACCGATTCGAAATCGAATGAGTCCAAATATCCATCAGCATGGAGTTTCTACATGCGCTTTATACCAATATGACATTTAGCGGCAGTGCCACAAGTATGTGGTACTATCATTATTAACTTTGTGTCTTTTGACATCAATGTTATGAACATGTGTAATACTACGATCAAGATTTCAACAAACCATTCTCACTGGGTGCATGACCATTGAAGGTATTATTCATGTAAACAGAATAACCATTATTCTCTAACTTAAATGAATAACCGTATTGCAATAAACATGATCTAATCATGTTCATGCTCAACGCAAAACACCAAATAACATTTATTTAGGTTCGTCACTAATCCTGAAGGTAGAGAGAGCGTGCGATGTTGATCACATCAACCTTGGAAACACTTCCAACACATATCGTCACCTCACCCTTAGCTAGTTCTCCGTTTATTCCGTAGCTTTTATTTCGAGTTACTAACATTTAGCAACCGAACCGGTATCCAATACCCAGGTGCTACTAGGAGTACTAGCAAGGTACACATCAATAACTCGTATATCAAATATACTTCTGTCGATGTTGCCAGCCTTCTTATCTACCAAGTATCTAGGGTTGTTCCGCTTCAGCGACCTCTCACCTCATAATAGAAGCACTTAGTCTCGGGTTTGAGTTCAATTTTTGGTTGCTTCACTGGAGCATTAACTGACTTGCTATCCATGAAGTTTCCCTCCTTGCTCTTGCCCTTTTCGAAACTAGTGGTTTGATTAACCATCAACACTTGACGCTCCTTCTTGATTTCTACCTTCGCGGTGTCAAACATCGCGAACAACTCAGGGATCAATACTTCTATCCCTGGTGTATTATAGTTCATCACTAAGTTCTAGTAGCTTTAGTGACAGTGACTTGGAGAACTATATCAATCACTATCTTATCTGGAAGATCAACTCCCACTTGATTCAAGCGATTGTAGTACCCAGACAATCTGAGTACATGCTCAACGATTGAGCTATTCTCCTTCATCTTACAAGCAAAGAATCTTGTTGGAGATCTGATATCTCGCTACAAAGGCACGAGCCTGAGATCACAATCTCTGCTCCTAGAACATCTCATATGTTCCGTGACGTTTCAAAACGTTTCCGAGCCTCAATTCTAAGCCGTAACGCATGACGCACTAAACTATCAAGTAGTCATCGAAACGTGCCTGTCAGATGTTCACAACATCTATAGACGACGCTAGAGGGGGTGGCGCACCGAGCGGTGCATTAAGGACATAAGCCTTCTGTGCAGCAATGAGGACAATCCTCAGATCACGAACCCAGTCCGCAATATTGCTACCAACATCTTTCAACTCTATTTCTCTAGGAACATATAAAAATACAAGGGAGCTACAGTGCGAGCTAGTAATCTACAACATAATTTGCAAAGACACTTTGACTATGTTCATGATAATGAGTTCAATTAATCATATTACTTAAGAACTCCCGCTCAAATTGACATCCCTCGGGTCATTCGAGTGATACATGATCCAAATTCACCAACTCAAGTCCGATCATCACGTGAGTTAAGGTGGCTTCAATGGTGAACATCATTATGTTGATCATATCCACTATATGACTCATGCTCGACCTTTCGGTCTCTTGTGTTCCGAGGCCATGTCTGTACATGCTAGGCTCGTCAAGTTTAACCCGAGTGTTCTGCGCGTGCAAATCTGGCTTGCACCCATTGTATGTGAACGTAGAGTCTATCACACCCGATCATCACGTGGTGTCTGAACACGACGAACTTTCGCAACGGTGCACACTCGGGGAGAACACAATTTATCTTGAAATTAAGTGAGGGATAACCTTATAATGCTACCGTCGTCCTAAGCAAAACAAGGTGCATAAAAAGGATTAACATCACATGCAAATCATAAGTGACATGATATGGCCATGAACTTGTGCTTTTGATCTCCATCTAGAAAGCACCGGCATGATCTCCATCGTCACCGGCATGACACCATCATCTCCATCAACGTGTCGCCATTGGGGTTGTCACGCCCTGCATGCTTCTACTACTATTGCTACCGTAGCGATAAAGTAAAGCATTACATAGCGCTTTAATGATTGACACGCAGGTCATACAATAATTAAAGACAACCCTATGGCTCCTGCCGGTTGCCGTACTCATCGACATGCAAGTCGTGATAAGCTATACATCACATGATCATCTCATACATCACATATATCACATCATGTAATTGGCCATATCATATCACAACATACCCTGCAAAAACAAGTTAGACGTCCTCTAATTGTTGTTGCATATTTTACGTGGCTTCTATGGGTATCTAGCAAGAACGATTCTCACCTACGCATAAACCACAACGGTGATACACTAGTTTGCTTTTCAACCTTCTCAAGGACCTCCTTTGTCGAATCCGATCCAACTAAAGTGAGAGAAACTGTCACCCGCAAGCCATCTAGGCAACAAGTTGCATCGAGGGAACCGGTCTCTCGTAAGCGTACGAGTAATGTTGGTCCGGGCCGCTTCATCTCACAATCCCGCTGAACCAAAATACGACCAAGGGAGGAAGCAATCTAAGCATCAACGCCCACAAACCTTTTGTGTTCTACTCGAGATCTCATCGAACCATCAACCTAGCTCATGATGCCACTGTTGGGGAACGTCACATGGGAAACAAAAATTTTCCTACGCACACGCAAACCTATCCGTGGTGATGAGCATCTACGAGAGGGAGAGTGGATCTACATACCCTTGTAGATCGCTAAGCGGGAAGCGTTAAGAAACGCGGTTGGTGTAGTCGAACATCTTCGCGATCCAAATCGCCGAGCATCCCGCGATCTCATCACGATCCGTCCCGCGATCCAATCACGATCCGTCCCGTGAACTCATCACGATCCGTCCCGCGATCTCATCACGATCCGTCTCACGATCTTGATCATGATCTGTCCCGCGAACTCATCACGATCCGTTCCGCGATCTCATCACGAACTGTCTCGCGATCTCGATCACGGTCCTTCCGATCTAGCGCCGAACGGACGGCACCTCCGCGTTCAGCACACGTGCAGCTTGATGACGATCTCCACCGTCTCGATCCAGCGAGAGGAGGTGGAGAGGAGAGAGAGTTCACCGGCAGCGTGACGGCGCTCCGGTGATGGTGGTGGAGTGATTCCGGCAGGGCTTCGCCTAAGCGCTGCGGAAAACCGATCTAGAGGAGAAACTGTGCACCGGTGAAACGGGTAGCACGCGGCCGGAAATTCTGGCCAAAAACCACCCAATCCACTAGTATATATAGGAGGAGAGGAGAGGAGAGGCAGCCAAGGCCTTTGGGTCGGCCGAAATAGGAGGTGGGAGCAATCCTACTTCACCTCCAATCCTAGTTGGAGTAGGATTGCCTCCTATTGGCTGATTTTCCACTTTTTGCTTTAGGACTTTCTCTCCTGCGCCATGGGCCTTTGTGGCTGTTTTCCCAGCCCACTAAGGGCTGGTTATTATTCTCCCACAGCCCATGGACCTCTTGGGGTCGACATACCCCTCCCGGAGGTCCTCCGGTACACTACCGGCACTCCCAGTACAATACCGATACTCCCGGTACACTACCGATGAGCCCGAAACTTTTCCGGAAACCAAACTGGGACTTCCTATATATGAATCTTTACCTCCGGACCATTCCGGAGCTCCTCGTGACGTCCGAGATCTCATCCGGGACTCCGAACAACCTTCGTTCACCACCATACATAACTCTACACTACCGAAACGTCACCGAACCTTAAGTGTGCAGACCCTGCGGGTTCGAGAACTATGTAGACATGACCGAGACACCTCTACGGTCAATAACCAATGGCGGGACCTGGACGTCCACATTGGTTCCTACATATTCTACGAAGATCTTTATCGGTCGAACCTCTGTGTCAAGGATTCAGTTAATCCCGTATATCGTTCCCTTTGTTCTTCGGTATGTTACTTGCCCGAGATTCGATCGTCGGTATCTCCATACCTAGTTCAACCTCGTTACCGGCAAGTCTCTTTACTCGTTCCGTAATACAATATCCCGCAACTAACAATTAGTCACATTGCTTGCAAGGCTTATTGTGATGATGCATTACCGAGTGGGCCCCGAGATACCTCTCCGTTACACGGAGTAACAAATCCCAGTCTCGATCCATGCCAACTCAACAGACACCATCGGAGATACCTGTAGAGCACCTTTATAGTCACCCAGTTACGTTGCGACGTTTGATACACACAAGGCACTCCTCCGATATCTGTGAGTTGCATGATCTCATGGTCATAGGAACATATACTTGACATGCAGAAAACAGTAGCAATAAACTGACACGATCATATGCTATGTTTGTAGTTTGGGTCTTATCCATCACATCATTCTCCTAATGATGTGATCCCGTTATCAAATGACATCTCATGTCCATGGCTAGGAAACCTTAACCATCCATTGATCAACGAGCTAGTCCATTAGAGGCATACTAGGGACATGGTTTTGTCTATGTATCCACACATGCATTTAAGTCTCCGATCAATACAATTATAGCATGGATAATAAACGATTATCATGAACAAGGAAATATGATAATAACTAATTTATTATTGCCTCTAGGGCATATTTCCAACTCCAGTCCCATCCAAAGTTAGGGTCTTCTTATGGAGACTCGCTCGGCACTTGTTACCCACTATGGATGTGTTGCAGAAGCGAAACATGGCAGTTTAGAGTGCATGCCCTTTGTGAGGGTGTGAAGATTCTTGGCATCATGCCCTCCTGTCATGCACCATGACAAGGTGTATATGGGCCTTATCTGATGAATCGGTTGTCTCCAAGATGGAAGAAAATCTGGAACCAAGTGCAAAGAACTGGATTTTTGACCTACGGGAGTCTTTACCACATGCAAGTTCCACCAGCATGGTGGTAAGTCTTTGGTCAATGTGGTACGCACGGTGTAAAGCAGTCCACGAAGGGATTTTTCAGAGCCAGCAACAGACCATCTCTTTTGTCAACACATTCCTTTCGGAGCTTGAACAAATTGCGACAAAGTCTGCTAGAACAGCCGTTTTAGGTCATCTTTGTAGGGGAACGTTGCATGGGAAACAAAAAATTTCCTACGCACATGAAGATCTATCCATGGTGATGAGCATCTGCGAGAGGGAGAGTGGATCTACGTACCCTTGTAGATCGCTACACGGGCAGCGTTAAGAAACGCGGTTGGTGTAGTCGAACGTCTTCGCGATCCAAATCGCCGAGCGTCCCGCGATCACATCACAATCCATCCCGTGATCCAATCATGATCTATCCCGCGAACTCATCACGATCCTTCCCGCGATCTCATCACGATCTGTCCCGCGAACTCATCACGATCCGTCCCACGATCTTGATCACGGTCCTTCCGATCTAGCGCCGAACGGACGGCACCTCCGCGTTCAGCACACATACAGCTTGATGACGATCTCCACCGTCTTGATCCAGCAAGAAGGAGTGGAGAGGAAGAAGAGTTCTCTGGCAGCCTAACATCGCTCCAGCGATGGTGGTGGAGCAATTCCGGCAGGGCTTCGCCTAAGCACTGCAGAAAACCGATCTAGAGGAGAAACTATGCACTAGAGGAACGGGTAGCACGTGGCTGAAAATTATATGCCAAAACTCTAAAATCCTCTAGTATATATAGGAGGATAGGAGGAGGAGGCTTGGCTGCCAAAAAGCCAGCCCTTGGTTCGACCAAAGTGGGAGGTGGAGGAGGACTCTCCTCCTCCACTCCTAGTAGGACTAGGACTCTTCCTTTTTGCCTTTTTTCCACCTTTTCCTTTAGGACTTTTGCCTCCTGCGCCATGGGCCTTGGTGTGGCTGTTTTTCCAGCCCAATAAGGGCTGGTTATTATTCTCCCACAGCCCATGGACCTCTTGGGGTCGAAATACCCCTCCCGGAGGTCCCCGGTACACTACCGGCACTCCCGGTACACTACCGATGAGCCCGAAACTTTTCCGGCAACCAAACTGGGACTTCCTATATATGAATCTTTACCTTCAGACCATTCTGGAGCTCCTTGTGACGTCCGGGATCTCATACGGGACTCCGAACAACCTTCGGTCACCACCATACACAACTCTACACTACCGAAACGTCACCAAACCTTAAGTGTGCAGACCCTACAGGTTCGAGAACTATGTAGACATGACCGAGACACCTCTACGGTCAATAACCAATGGCGGGACCTGGACGTCCACATTGGTTCCTACATATTCTACGAAGATCTTTATCGATCGAACCTCTATGTCAAGGATTTAGTTAATCCCGTATAACGTTCCCTTTGTTCTTCGGTATGTTACTTGCCCGAGATTCGATCGTCGGTATCTCCATACCTAGTTCAACCTCGTTACTGGCAAGTCTCTTTACTCGTTACGTAATACAAGATCCCATGACTAACACTTAGCCACATTGCTTGCAAGGCTTGTTGTGATGTTGTATTACCGAGTGGGCCCTGAGATACCTCTCCGTCACACGGAGTAACAAATCCTAGTCTCGATCCATGCCAACTCAACAGACACCATCGGAGATATTTGTAGAGCACCTTTATAGTCACCCAGTTACGTTGCGACGTTTGATACACATAAGGCAATCCTCCAGTGTCAGTGAGTTGCATGATCTCATGGTCATAGGAACAGATACTTGACATGCAGAAAACAGTAGCATTAAACTGACACGATCATATGCTACGTTTGTAGTTTGGGTCTTGTCCATCCCATCATTCTCCTAATGATGTGATCCCGTTATCAAATGACATCTCATGTCTAGGAAACCTTAACCATCTTTGATCAACAAGCTAGTCTATTAGAGGCATACTAGGGACATGGTTTTGTCTATGTATCCACACATGCATCTAAGTCTCTGATCAATACAATTATAGCATGGATAATAAACGATTATCATGAACAAGGAAATATGATAATAACTAATTTATTATTGCCTCTAGGGCTTATTTCCAATAGTCTCCCACTTGCACTAGAGTCAATAATCTAGTTCACATCACTATGTGATTCGCATTGTTATGAATCTAACACCCAATGAGTTCTGGGGCTCGATCATGCTTTGCATTTGAGAGAGGCCTTATAGTCAATGGGTCTGCGACATTTAGATCCGTGTGTTCTTTGCAAATTTCTATGTCAAACCGTAAACACTGCTACCACACTCCACTTGGTACTATTCCAAATGGCTGCTCCACTACACGTATCCAAATTGCTACTACGAGTCATCTGGATTGGTGTTAAAGCTTGCATCGATGTAACTCTTTACGACGAACTCTTTATCACCTCCATAATTGAGAAACATCTCCTTAGTCTTTTAGTTACTAAGGATAATCTTGACCGTTGTCCAGTGCTCCATTCCAGGATCACTTTGAAACCTTCTGGCCATACTTATGGCAAGGCTGACATCGGGTCTTGTGCACAGCATTGCATACATGATAGAGCCTATGGCTGAAGCATAGGGGATGACACTCATCTTTTCTCTATCTTCTGCAGTCACTGGGCATTGAGTCTTACTCAACTTTATACCTTACAAATCAGGCGAGAACTCTTTCTCTGACTGATCCATTTTGAACTCTTTCAAAATCTTGTCAAGGTATGTACTCATTGAAAGTCTCATCAAGTATCTTGATCTATCTCTATAGATCTTGATGCTCAACAATTAGGTAGCTTTATCCAGGTCTTCCTTTGAAAAACACTTTTCAAACAACCTTTTATGCCTTCCAGAAATTCTACATTATTTCCGATCAACAATATGTCAACCACATATACTTATCAGAAACTCTATAGTGCTCCCACTCACTTTATTGCAAATACAAGTTTCTCGTAAACTTTGTATAAACTACAAAAACTTTGATCACCTCATCAAAGTGTATATTCCAACTCCAAGATGCTTGCTTCAGTCCATAGAAGGATCACTGAAGCTTGCTCATCTTTTAGCATCCTTAGGACTGACAAAACCTTCTGGTTGTATCACATACAACCTTTCCTTAAGTAAACCGTTAAGGAAACGATGTTTTTACATCCATCTGCCAGATTTCATAATTGAAAATGCAGCAACTGCTAACATAATTCCAACAGACTTTTAGCATCGCTACGAGTGAGAAAGCCTTATCGCAGTCAACTCCTTGAACTTGTCACAAACAACTTTGCAACAAGTCGAGCTTTACAAATGGTGACATTCGTCATCAGTGTCTGTCTTCATTCTAAAGGTCCATTTGTACTCAATGACCTGCCGTCTAACGAGCAAGTCTACCAAAGTCTATACTTGGTTTTCATACATGGATCCTATCTCGGATTTCATGGCCTCTAACCATTTGTCGGAATCCGGGCCCATCATCGCTTCTCCATAGCTCGTAGGTTCATCGTTGTCCAACAACATGATCTCCAAGACAGAGTTGTCGTACCACTTAGGAGCAGTACACATCCTTGTCGGCCTACGAAGTTCGATAGTAACTTGATCCTGAAGCTTCATGATCATCATCATTAACTTCCTCTTCAACTAATGTAGGCTTCATAGAAACATCTTTCTGCGCTGCGCTACTCTCTGGTTGAACAAAGGTTTAACAACCTCATCAAGTTCTATCTTCCTCCCACTCAATTCATTCGAGAGAAACATTTCCTCGAGAAAGGATCCGTTTAAGCAACAAACACTTTGCACTAGGATCTGAGATTGAATGTTCACCCAACTGATCTTAGGGTATTCTATGAAGATTCATTTGTCCGCCTTGGGTTCGACCTCATTAGGTGAAAACATTTTCCACACAAGTGTCACAACCCCAAATATTAAAAAATGATAGCTTAGGTTTCTATCAAAACATAATTCACACGGTGTCATCTCAATGGATTTAGATGATGCCCTATTTAAAGTGAATGTAGTTGTCTCTAATGCATAACCCCAAAAATTATAGTAGTAAAACGATAAGAGACATCACAGTATGCACTATATCAATAGAGCATGACTATGATGTTCGGACACACCATCACACCATGGTGTTCCAGGTGGCGTTAGTTGTGAAACAAATTTCACATTGTCTTAAGTTGTATGCCAAACTCGTAACTCAGATATTCACCTCCACGATCATATTGCCGTCATTTTTATCTTCTTGTCACGATGATCTTTAAACTTCACTCTGAATTTGCTTGAACCTTTCAAACGATTCAGACTTGTGTTTCATTAAGTAAATATACACTATATTTACTCAAATCATCAGTGAAGGTAAGAAAATAACGATATCCACTGCACGCTACAAGACTCACTAGATTGCATACATCAACATGTATCATTTCCAATGAATCACTTGCCCGCTCCATCCAACGGGGTCCTTTAGTCATCTTGCCCAAGAGGCATGGTTCGCATGTCTCAACCGATTCAAAATTGAATGAGTCCAAATATCCATCAGCATGGAGTTTCTACATGCACTTTATACCAATATGACATTTAGCGGCAGTGCCACAAGTATGTGGTACTATCATTATTAACTTTGTATCTTTTGACATTAATGTTATGAACATGTGTACTACTACGATCAAGATTTCAACAAACCATTCTCACTGGGTGCATGACCATTGAAGGTATTATTCATGTAAACAGAATAACCATTATTCTCTAACTTAAATGAATAATCGTATTGCAATAAACATGATCTAATCATGTTCATGCTCAACTCAAAACACCAAATAACATTTATTTAGGTTCGTCACTAATCCTAAAGGTAGAGAGAGCGTGCGATGTTGATCACATAAACCTTGGAAACACTTCCAACACATATCGTCACCTCGGCCTTAGCTAGTTCTCCGTTTATTCCGTAGCTTTTATTTCGAGTTACTAACATTTAGCAACCGAACCGGTATCCAATACCCAGGTGCTACTAAGAGTACTAGCAAGGTACACATTAATAACTCGTATATCAAATATACTTCTATCAATGTTGCCAGCCTTCTTATCTACCAAGTATCTAGGGTTGTTCCGCTTCAGCGACCGCTCACCTCATAACAGAAGCACTTAGTCTCGGGTTTGAGTTCAACTTTGGGTTGCTTCACTGGAGCAGCAACTGACTTGCTATCCATGAAGTTTCCCTCCTTGCTCTTGCCCTTCTCGAAACTAGTGGTTTGATTAACCATCAACACTTGACGCTCCTTCTTGATTTCTACCTTCGCGGTGTCAAACATCGCGAATAGCTCAGGGATCAACATTTCTTTCCCTGGCATTTTATAGTTCATCACCAAGTTCTAGTAGCTCAATGACAGTGACTTGGAGAACTACATCAATCACTATCTTATCTGGAAGATCAACTCCCACTCGATTCAAGCGATTGTAGTACCCAGACAGTCTGAGCACATGCTCAACGATTGAGCTATTCTCTTTCATCTTGCAGGCAAAGAATCTCGTTGGAGATCCTATATCTCGCAACTCGGGCACGAGCCTGAGATCACAATCTCAGCTCTTAGAACATCTCATATGTTCCGTGACGTTCAAAACGTTTCGGAGCCTTAATTCTAAGCCGTAATGCATGACGCACTAAACTATCAAGTAGTCATCGAAACGTGCCTGTCAGATGTTCACAACATCTACAGACGACGCTAGATGGGGTGGCGCACCGAGCGGTGCATTAAGGACATAAGCCTTCTGTGCAGCAATGAGGACAATCCTCAGATCACGGACCCAGTCTGCAATTTTGATACCAACATCTTTCAATTCTATTTCTCTAGGAACATATAAAAATACAAGGGAGCTACAACGCGAGCTAGTAATCTACAACATAATTTGCAAACACACTTTGACTATGTTCATGATAATGAGTTCAATTAATCATATTACTTAAGAACTCCCACTCAAATTGACATCCCTCCGATCATTCGAGTGATACATGATCCAAATTCACCAACTCAAGTTCGATCATCACGTGAGTTGAGGTGGCTGCAATGGTGAACATCATCATGTTGATCATATCTACTATATGACTCATGTTCGACCTTTCGGTCTCTTGTGTTCCGAGGCCATGTCTGTACATGCTAGGCTCCTCAAGTTTAACCCGAGTGTTCTGCATGTGCAACACTGGCTTGCACCCGTTGTATGTGAACGTAGAGTCTATCACACCCGATCATCACGTGGTGTCTCAACACGACGAACTTTCGCAACGGTGCACACTCGGGGAGAACACAATTTATCTTGAAATTAAGTGAGGGATCACCTTATAATGCTACCGTCATCCTAAGCAAAACAAGGTGCATAAAAAGGATTAACATCACATGCAAATCATAAGTGACATGATATGGCCATGAACTCGTGCTTTTGATCTCCATCTAGAAAGCACCGGCATGATCTCCATCGTCACCGGCATGACACCATGATCTCCATCATCTTGATCTCCATCAACGTGACGCCATCGGGGTTGTCATGCCCTGTATGCTTCTACTACTATTGCTACCGTTTAGCGATAAAGTAAAGCATTACATAGCGCTTAATGATTGACACGCAGGTCATACAATAATTAAAGACAACCCTATGGCTCCTGCCGGTTGCCGTATTCATCGACATGCAAGTCGTGATAATCTATACATCACATGATCATCTCATACATCACATATATCACATCATGTAATTGGCCATATCACATCACAACATACCCTGCAAAAACAAGTTAGACGTCCTCTAATTGTTGTTGCATGTTTTACGTGGCTTCTACGGGTATCTAGCAAGAACAATTCTCATCTACGCAAAAACCACAATGGTGATACACTAGTTGCTTTTCAACCTTCTCAAGGACCGCCTTTGTCGAATCTGATCCAACTAAAGTGAGAGAAACTGCCACCCGCAAGCCATCTAGGCAACAAGTTGCGTCGAGGGAACTGGTCTCTCGTAAGCGTACGAGTAATGTTGGTCCGAGCCGCTTCATCTCACAATACCGCTGAATCAAAATCCGACCAAGGGAGGAAGCAATCTAAGCATCAACGCCCACAAACCTTTTGTGTTCTACTCGAGATCTCATCTACACATAGACCTAGCTCATGATGCCACTATAGGGGAACGTTGCATGGGAAACAAAAATTTTCCTACGCACACGAGGATCTATCTATGGTGATGAGCATCTACGAGAGGGAGAGTGGATCTACGCACCCTTGTAGATCGCTAAGCGGAAAGCGTTAAGAAACGCGGTTGGTGTAGTCGAACGTCTTCGCGATACAAATCGCCGAGCGTCCCGCGATCACATCACGATCCGTCCCGCGATCCAATCATGATATGTCCCGCGAACTCATCACGATCCTTCCCGCGATCTCATCATGATCCGTCCCGCGAACTCATCACGATCCGTCTCACGATCTTGATCACGGTCCTTCCGATCTAGCGCCGAACGGACGACACCTCCGCGTTCAGCACACGTACAGCTTGATGACGATCTCCACCGTCTTGATCCAGCAAGAAGGAGTGGAGAGGAAGAAGAGTTCTACAGCAGCCTAACATCGCTCCGGCGATGGTGGTGGAGCAATTCCGGCAGGGCTTCGCCTAAGCACTGCAAAAAACCGATCTAGAGGAGAAACTATGCACTAGAGGAACGGGTAGCACGTGGCTGAAAATTATATGCCAAAACCCTAAAATCCTCTAGTATATATAGGAGGATAGGAGGAGGAGGCTTGGCTGCCAAAAAGCAGCCCTTGGGTCGACCAAAGTGGGAGGTGGAGGAGGACTCTCCTCCTCCACTCCTAGTAGGACTAGGACTCTTCCTTTTTGCCTTTTTTTCCACCTTTTCCTTTAGGACTTTTGCCTCCCGCGCCATGGGCCTTGGTGTGGCTGTTTTTCCAGCCAATTAAGGGCTGGTTATTATTCTCCCACAGCCCATGGACCTCTTGGGGTCTAAATACCCCTCCCGGAGGTCCCCCGGTACACTACTGGCACTCCCGGTACACTACCGATGAGCCGAAACTTTTTCGGCGACCAAACTGGGACTTCCTATATATGAATCTTTACCTCCGGACCATTCCGGAGCTCCTCATGACATCTGGGACTCCGAACAACCTTCGGTCACCACCATACACAACTCTACACTACCAAAACGTCACCAAACCATAAGTGTGCAGACCCTGCGGGTTCGAGAACTATGTAGACATGACCGAGACACCTCTACGGTCAATAACCAATGGCGGGACCTGGACGTCCACATTGGTTCCTACATATTCTACGAAGATCTTTATCGGTCGAACCTCTATGTCAAGGATTCAGTTAATCCCGTATAACGTTCCCTTTGTTCTTCGGTATGTTACTTGCCTGAGATTCGATCGTCGGTATCTCCATACCTAGTTCAACCTCGTTACTGGAAAGTCTCTTTACTCGTTCCATAATACAAGATCCCGTGACTAACACTTAGCCACATTGCTTGCAAGGCTTGTTGTGATGTTGTATTACCAAGTGGGCCCTGAGATACCTCTCCGTCACACGGAGTAAAAAATCCCAGTCTCGATCCATGCCAACTCAACAGACACCATCGGAGATACCTGTAGAGCACCTTTATAGTCACCCGGTTACGTTGCGACATTTGATACACACAAGGCACTCCTGCGGTGTCAGTGAGTTGCATGATCTCATGGTCATAGGAACAGATACTTGACATGCAGAAAACAGTAGCATTAAACTGACACGATCATATGCTACGTTTGTAGTTTGGGTCTTGCCCATCCCATCATTCTCCTAATGATGTGATCCCATTATCAAATGACATCTCATGTCAATGTCTAGGAAACCTTAACCATCTTTGATCAACGAGCTAGTCTATTAGAGGCATACTAGGGACATGGTTTTGTCTATGTATCCACACATGCATCTAAGTCTCCGATCAATACAATTATAACATGGATAATAAACGATTATCATGAACAAGGAAATATGATAATAACTAATTTATTATTGCCTCTAGGGCATATTTCCAACAATCTTCGCCTGAACCTCCGTGGTGGCTAGCCCCGCCTGCTAGTCAGATGAAAGTTAACATCGATGGAGCCATCACTAGGAATAGGCACGGGGGAGCTGCAATAGCTATATGTAGAGACGAGTCTAGAAATTATTTGGGTTCCTCGGCAATAGTCTTGAGAGGAACGTATGATCCAACTATCTTGGAGACTTTTGCTTGTAGAGAGGGCCTTGCACTGGCAGAGGACTTGGCCATCCAACACTTTGTGGTCGCGTTAGATTGTCTGGGAGTTGTCAAAGACATCAACGAGGGGACTGGAGGCCCTCATGCAGCAATTGTACATGAAATACAAGCGTGTAGCACTAGTTTTTCTTGCTCTTTTATTCATGAATGTAGAAACTTTAATTTTGAGGCTCACAATCTCGCCAAGTTTGCATGTAATTTGGGTGTCAAGAGACATGTATGGTTGGAAAACCCACATTCCTCATATGTTGTACTTATGAGCATTGTTCAGAATCAATAAAAAGGTGGCGAGTTATTCTAAAAAAACAGTTTCCCATTTTACGCTCCCATGAAAAAGAATATGTTTCCTTTTCATTTCGTGAAACATCCTGTATGCATTTCCAAAAAAGACATCCTGTATAAATGTTGAAAGCCTGAAAATGATTTTGGATTGTTAATGCTCAGCTTCTAGACAAATGGTGAGGTTGATAAGTCAATCATTTTTTAGCCCAAGTATTATTGTTGAAGTCAAGCATAGTTTGTTCTACGCTACAAATTATGTCGGAGGTGATCCCTCGTGTCACCTCCCACCACAATACTGGTGTAAAACCTACGCGTAACCAGCAACCACCGGTTTCTACCCTCTCTCTTTGCCGCTTCCGCCGCCCCATCATCGCGGTGGGGGTGGGTCCCGCTACCAAATGTGATGGGGAGGATCTTTGAGTTAGCGGCCTCCGCTTTGGCTTGGAAGACAGTAGGTGTTTCGCGTACGATGGGATGCTGCAGTGATGGCCCAATTGTTGGAAATATGCCCTAGAGGCAATAACAAATTAGTTACTATCATATTTCCTTTTTCGTGATAATCGTTTATTATCCATGCTAGTTGTATTTATCGGAAACTCAGATACATGTGAGGATACATAGACAACACCATGTCCCTAGTATGCCTCTGATGGACTAGCTTGTTGATCAAAGATGGTTAAGGTTTCCTAGCCATGGACATGAGATGTCATTTGATAACGGGGTCACATCATTAGGAGAATGATGTGATGGACAAGACCCAAATTACAAACGTAGCATATGATCATGTCAGTTTATTGCTATTGTTTTCTGCGTGTCAAGTATCTGTTCCTATGACCATGAGATCATGCAACTCACTGACACCGGAGGAGTACCTTGTGTGTATCAAACGTCGCAACGTAACTGGGTGACTATAAAGGTGCTCTACAAGTATCTTCGAGGCTGTCTGCTGGGTTGGCATGGATCAACACTGGGATTTGTTACTCCGTGTGACGAAGAGGTATCTCAGGGCCCACTCGGTAATACAACATCACAATAAGCCTTGCAAGCAATGTGACTAAGTGTTAGCCACGGGATCTTGTATTACAAAACGAGTGAAGAGACTTGCCGGTAATGAGGTTGAACTAGGTATGGAGATACCGACGATCGAATCTCGGGCAAGTAACATACCGAAGAACAAAGGGAACATCATACGGGATTAACTGAATCCTTGAGATAGAGGTTCGACCGATAAAGATCTTTGCAGAATATGTAGGAATCAATATGTACATCCAGGTCCCGCTATTGGTTATTGACCGTAGAGGTGTCTCGGTCATATCTGCATAGTTCTCGAACCCGCAGGGTCTGCACACTTAAGGTTCGGTGATGTTTTGGTTGTATAGAGTTATGTATGGTGGTGAGCAAAGGTTGTTCGGAGTCCCGGATGAGATCCCACATGTCACGAGGAGCTCCAGAATGGTCCGGAGGTAAAGATTGATATATAGGAAAGTGGTGTTTGAACTCCGAAAAAGTTTCGGGCATTTCCGATAGTGTACCGGGAGTGATGAATGGGTTCCGGGGGACCACCAAGTGGGGCCATCACATCCTAAGGGGCCACATGGGCCTTAGTGGTGGCGCACCAGCCCCTGGTGGGCTGGGAGGCCAGCCCAATAAGGCCTATGCGCAGGAGGAAGGAGTAGGGGCCAAGTAGGAGAGAGTCCTACTAGGAGTCCACCTCCCTTGTGGGAGGTGGACTCCTCCCCTATGGTTTGGCTGAAGCCCTCCTTGTAGGAGGGGCTAGGCTGCCTCCTCTCCTCTCCCTCCTATATATACTAAAGTTTTTTTAGGTCAGCCCTAACCCTAATTGCCACGTGCTGCCCTGTTCTTCCCCTAGATCGTTTTCTCCTCTAGATCGGTTTTCAGGTGCTTAGGCGAAGCCCTGTTGGAATTACTCCACCACCATCGCCGCAACGCCGTCGCGCTGACAAAGAACTCGTCTACCTCTCTGCTCCCTCTTGCTGGATCAAGAAGACGGAGATCGTCATCGAGTTGTACGTGTGCTGAACACGGAGGTGTCGTCCGGTTTGGCACAAAATCGGAAGGACCACAATGGGATGGCGGGACGGCTCCCGATGAGATCGCGGGATGGATCATGATTGGATCGTGAATACGTTCGACTACATGCATACGTTCGACCCCGAGTGTGCACCGTTGCGAAAGTTCATCGTGTCGAGACACCACATGATGACCGGGTGTGATAGACTCTACGTTCACATACAACGGGTGCAAGCCAGTGTTGCACATGCGGAACACTCGGGTTAAAGTTGACGAGCCTAGCATGTACATACATGGCCTCGTAACACAAGAGACGGAAAGGTCGAACATGAGTCATATAGTGGATATGATCAACATGATGATGTTCACCATTGAAACTACCTCAACTCACATGATGATCGGACTTGAGTTGGTGAATTTGGATCATGTATCGCTCGAATGACTGGAGGGATGTCAATTTGAGTGGGAGTTCTTAGGTAATATGATTAATTGAACTCATTATCATGAACATAGTCAAAGTGTCTTTGCAAATTATGTTGTAGATTACTAGGCCGCGTTGTAGATCTCTTGAATATTTTATATGTTCTTGGAGAAATAGAGTTGAAAGATGATGGTAGCAATATTGCGGACTGGGTCCGTGATCTGAGGATTGTCCTCATTGCTGCACAGAAGGCTTATGTCCTTAATGCACCGCTCGGTGGACCACCCCTCTAGCATCGTCTGTAAATGTTGTGAACATCTGACAGGCACGTTCTGATGACTACTTGATTGTTTAGTGTGTCACAAATTGCGACTTAGAATTGAGGCTCCAAAGCATTTTGAACGTCACAGAACATATGAGATATTCTGAGAGCTGAAATTGGGATCTCAGGCTCATGCCCGTGTTGTGAGATATGAGATCTCCAACAAGATTCTTTGCCTGCAAGATGAAGGAGAATAGATCAATCGTTGAGTATGTGCTCAGATTGTCTTGGTGCTACAATCGCTTGAATCGGGTGGGAGTTGATCCTCCAGATAAGAAAGTGATTGATATAGTTTTGCAAGTCACTAACACTAAGCTACTAGAGCTTCGTGATGAACTTTAAGATGGCCAGGGATGGAAATGATGATCCCTGAGCTGTTCGCGATGTTTGACACCGCGAAGGTAGAAATCAAGAAGGAGCATCAAGTGTCGATGGTTAGTAAAACCACTAGTTTTGAGAAGGGCAAGGGCAAAGGAGGGAAACTTCATGGATGGCAAGTCAGTTGCTGCTCTAGTGAAGCAACCCAAAGTTGAACCCAAACCCGAGACTAAGTGCTTCTATTATGAGGAGAGCGGTCGCTGAAGCGGAACAACCCTAGATACTTGGTAGATAAGAAGGCTGGCAACGTCGATAGAAGTATATTTTGTTATACATGTTATTGATGTGTACCTTTCTAGTACTCCTAGTAGCACCTGGGTATAGGATACCGGTTCGGTTGCTAAATGTTAGTAATTCGAAATAAAAGCTACGGAATAAACGGAGACTAGCTAAGTGTGAGGTGACGATGTGTGTTGGAAATATTTCCAAGGTTGATGTGATCAACATCACACGCTCTCTCTACCTTCGGGATTAGTGAAAAACCTAAATAAAAGTTATTTGGTAAGCATGAACATGATTAGATCGTGTTTATTGCAACACGGTTATTCATTTAAGTTAGAGAATAATGGTTATTCTGTTTACATGAATAATACCTTCAATGGTCATGCACCCAGTGAGAATCGTTTGTTGAATCTTGATCGTAGTAATACACATGTTCATAACATTGATGCCAAAAGATACAAAGTTAGTAATGATAGTACATACTTGTGGCTCTGCCGCTAAATGTCATATTTGTATAAATCGCATGAAGAAACTCCATGCTGATGGATCTTTGGACTCATTCGATTTTGATTCGATTGAGACATGCGAACCATGCCTCTTGGGCAAAATGACTAAGGACCCCGTTTTCCGGTTTGATGGAGCGGGCAAGTGATTTATTGGAAATGATACATGTTGATGTATGCAGTCCAATGAGTCTTGTAGCATGCGCTGGATATGATTATTTTCTTGCGTTCACTAATGATTTGAGTAGATATAGTGTATATTTACTTAATGAAACACAAGTCTGAAGCGTTTGAAAAGTTCAAGCAGAATCAAAGTGAAGTTTGAGATCATCGTGACGAGAAGATAAAATATTTACGATGTGATCGTGGAGGTGAATATCCGAGTTACAAGTTTGGTATACAACTTAAGACAATGTGAAAGTTGTTTCACAACTCACGCCACCTCGAACACCATAGTGTCATGGTGTGTCCATACATCGCAGTCATGCTCTGGATATGGTGCGAATTATGATGTCTCTTATCATTTTGCTACTATAGTTTTGGGGTTATGCATTAGAGACAACTACATTCACTTTAAATAGGGCACCATCTAAATCCGTTGAGATGACACCATGTGAATTATGGTTTGATAGAAACCTAAGATATCATTTCTTGATGTTTGGGGCTGCGATGCTTATGTGAAAAAAGGTTTTCACCTAATGAGCTCGAACCCAAAGCAGACAAATGCATCTTGATAGAATACCCTAAGAACAGTTGGGTAAACCTTCTATCTCAGATCCAAGCATAAAGTGTTTGTTGCTAAAACTGGGTCCTTTCTCGAGAAAAAGTTTCTCTCGAAAGAATTGAGTGGGAGGAAATTAGAGCTTGATTAGGTTATTGAACCTTTACTTCAACCAAAGAGTAGCATAGCGCAAAAAGTTGTTTCTGTGGAGCCTACGTTAGTTGAAGAGGAAGTTAATGATGATGATCATGAAGCATCGGATCAAGTTACTATCGAACCTTGTAGGTAGACAAGGACGCATACTACTCTTGAGTGGTAGGACAACCCTGTCTTGGACGTCATGTTGTTGGACAAAGATGAACCTACGAGCTATGAAGAAGCGATGATGGGCCCGGATTCCGACAAATGGTTAGAGGCCATGAAATCCGAGAAAGGATCCATGTATGAAAACCAAGTATAGACTTTGGAAAATTTGCTTGTTGGACGGCAGGTCATTGAGTACAAATGGACCTTTAAGATGAAGACAGACGTTGATGGTAAATGTCACCATTTATAAAGCTCGACTTGTCGCAAAGAAGTTTCCGACAAAGTTTAAGGAGTTTACTGCGATGAGACTTTCTCACTCGTAGCAATGCTGAAGTCTGTTGGAATTATGTTAGCAGTTACTACATTTTCAATTATGAAATCTGGCAGATGGATGTTAAAACATCGTTTCCTTCCTTGATGAAAGGTTGTATGAGATACAACCAGAAGGTTTTTGTCAATCCTAAGGATGCTAAAAGGTGTGCAAGCTTCAGTGATCCTTCTATGGACTGAAGCAAGCATCTCGGAGTTGGAATATACACTTTGATGAAGTGATCAAGGTTTTTGAGTCTATACAAAGTGTATGAGAAACTTGTATTTACAATAAAGTGAGTGGGAGCACTATGTAGTTTCTGATAAGCATATGTGGATGACATATTGTTGATTGGAAATGATGTAGAATTTCTGGAAAGCATAAATGGTTGTTTGAAAAGAGTTTTTCAAAGGAAGACCTGGATAAAGCTACCTAATTGTTGAGCATCAAGATCTGTAGAGATAGATCAAGATGCTTGATGAGACTTTCAATGAGTACATACCTTGACAAGATTTCAAAGAGTTCAAAATGGATCAGTCAGAGAAGGAGTTCTTGCCTGATTTGTAAGGTGTGACCTTGAGTAAAACTCAAAGCTCGACCATGGAAGAAGAAAGAGAAAGGACGAAGGTCGTCCCCTATGCTGAAAGAGAAAGGACGAAGGTCGTCCCCTGTGCTTTAGCCATAGGCTCTATATAGTATGCCATGTTGTGTACTGCACCTGTGTATGCCTTGCCATGAGTCCGTCAAGGGGTACAAGAGTGATCCAGGAGTGGAACACTGGACAACAATCAAGATTATCCTTAGTAACTAAAAGACTAAGGAAATGTTTCTCGACTATGGAGGTGATAAAGAGTTTGTCGTAAAGAGTTACGTCGATGCAAGCTTTAACACCAATCCGGATGACTCTTATTAGAAATCCGGATACGTATAGTGGAGCAGCCATTTGGAATAGCTCCAAGTGGAGTGTGGTAGCAGTGTCTATAGGATGAAACAGAGGTTTGCAAAGTACACACGGATATGAATGTCACAGACCCACTGACTAAAAGACCTCTCTCACATGCAAGGCATGATCGAGCCCCAGAACTCATTGGGTGTTAGATTCATAACAATGCGAATCACATGGTGATGTGGACTAGATTATTGACTCTAGTGCAAGTGGGAGACTGTTGGAAATATGCCCTAGAGGTAATAATAAATTAGTTATTATCATATTTCCTTGTTCATGATAATCGTTTATTATCCATGCTAGAATTGTATTGATCGGAAACTCGGATACATGTGTGGATACATAGACAACACCATGTCCCTAGTATGCCTTTGATGGACTAGCTCGTTGATCAAAGATGGTTAAGGTTTCCCATCCATGGACATGAGATGTCATTTGATAACGGGATCACATCATTAGGAGAATGATGTGATGGACAAGACCCAAACTACAAACATAGCATATGATCATGTCAGTTTATTGCTAATGTTTTCTGCGTGTCAAGTATCTGTTCCTATGACCATGAGATCATGCAACTCATTGACACTGGAGGAGTACCTTGTGTGTATCAAACGTCGCAACGTAACTAGGTGACTATAAAGGTGCTCTACAGGTATCTCCGAGGGTGTGTGCTGGGTTGGCATGGATCAACACTGAGATTTGTTACTCCGTGTGACGAAGAGGTATCTCAGGGCCCACTCGATAATACAACATCACAATAAGCCTTGCAAGCAATGTGACTAAGTTTTAGGCACGAGATCTAGTATTACGGAACGAGTAAAGAGACTTACCGGTAACGAGGTTAAACTAGGTATGGAGATACCGACGATCGAATCTCGGGCAAGTAACATACCGAAGAACAAAGGGAACATCATACGGGATTAACTGAATCCTTAGCATAGAGGTTCGACCGATAAAGATCTTCGTAGAATATGTAGGAATCAATATGGACATCTAGGTCCCGCTATTGGTTATTGACCGTAGAGGTGACTCGGTCATGTCTACATAAATCTCGGAGCCGCAGGGTCTGCACACTTAAGGTTCAGTGATGTTTTTGTAGTATAGAGTTATGTATGGTGGTGACCGAAGGTTGTTCGGAGTCCCGGATGAGATCCCAGACGTCTCGAGGAGCTCCGGAATGGTCCGAAGGTAAAGATTGATATATAGTAAAGTGGTGTTTGAACTCCGGAAAAGTTTCAGGTATTTTCGGTAGTGTATCGGGAGTGACGAATGGGTTCTGGGGGACCATCAAGTGGGGCCATCACACCCCAAGGTTCCACATGGGCCTTAGTGGTGGCACACCAGCCCCTGGTGGGCTGGGAGGCCATCCCAATAAGGCCTATGCGCAGGAGGAAGGAGTAGGGGCCAAGTAGGAGAGAGTCCTACTAGGAGTCCACCTCCCTTGTGGGAGGTGGACTCCTCCCCTATGGTTCGGCCAAAGCCCTCCTTGTAGGAGGGGCTAGGCTGCCTCCTCTCCTCTCCCTCCTATATATACTAAAGGTGTTTGAGGGCAGCCCTAACCCTAATTATCACATGCTGCCCTCTTCTTCCTCTAGATCGTTTTCTCCTCTAGATCGGTTTTCAGCGGTGCTTCGGCAAAGCCCTACTGGAATTACTCCACCACCATCGCTGCAACGCCGTTGCGCTGCTGGAGAACTCGTCTACCTCTCCTCTCCCTCTTGCTGGATCAAGAAGGCGGAGATCGTCATCGAGCTGTACGTGTGCTGAACGCGAAGGTGCCGTCCGGTCGACACTAGATCGGAAGGACCACGATGGGATCGCGGGGCGGCTCGTAATGAGATCGCGGGACGGATCATGATTGGATCATGAAGACGTTCGACTACATCAACCGCGTTCTTTAACGCTTCCTCTTAGCGATCTACAAGGGTACGTAGATCCAATCTCTCCTCTCATAGATGCTCATCTCCTAGATTGATCTTGGTGAAGCGTAGGAATTTTTTTGTTTCCCATGCAACGTTCTCCAACACCAATGACACGGCATTTTCGACGTGCATGTCTCACGCGGTGGTGATCCATGTTGAAAATATGCCCTAGGGGCAATCGTGTGATGATGATATTTCCCTTTGTATTAAGGAGACATTTGTATTATTCTTGAATATCATCAATGATATGTAGTAATAAGTATGGGACGTGTTTGTGAAAATATGTATTGTATGATGATTGTTCCAATAGTTCCTAGTTGGTAAGGTTACACGGACACATGCCCTTGACTAGTATATGATTAAGTGGATGACTATGTTCCACGAGTCATGGGCATAAAGATGCTAAACAGAGATTATGGACTCAAGGATGGAGATCATCAAGTCGGATAGACCCACTCTAAGACACAACAAGATATTGTTATGTGTTAGTCTCAAGTGTTATGTACATGTCATGTCCTAGATCTGAGGTCCTTGCATGTTCTCAGGATGAGGATAGACTACTTAGGGTCTATCAAATGCTACTTTGCAACTGGGTAGTTAAAAATGTAGCTTTCAGGTGAGTCATGAGACATGCAACGAGACATGGCTAGTCAAGATGGAATTTGCCCCTCTGATTCGAAGAGATATTCTCTAGGCCCTCTCGAGTGATCAGATTCGAAAAAGTATGCCCAATACAACTTCGGTTAAGTGTTAACGTGATTCAGAAATCTATATCACAATTTCGAGAAGAGAGGTCGAGCTACCACAAGGGTGGCAAGTACTGGGCTTGAGCTCAACAACATATATCATGAGGCAAAAGTAATATTGCATACAACACATTGTTGAGGTTCGTCAAAGGACTTTACACACGCATGGGAGTTGGCACGTTTTGCTAGGAGACACTACTTGGGTCGTCTCCATGTGTACGTAAACCTATAAGGTCGCACACTTAAGGGGTAGGAGCCCATTCACATTGGATCTGAGTGGAAATTGGGTGTGGATTCCTAGTGAGCCTCAAGCATTGAACCCACATCAGAGGTCTATATAAAAGGGAGTGAGACATACCTTTTAGGGTTGATATTTTTTTCCCATCACAGCCCCCACCGCCACTCCCAATTTCCCTATGTTGCGCGACCGGACCTAGTAGTTCATTCCCGATGTTGTTTCCCGTACATGTGTATACCTTGGAGGCATCGTTGGTGATTTCGTTTATGATTTGGTACAGGTAGCATAAAGGTTCTCTGCCTATTTCCCTAGAGAGTGAGCCTGATTTATCGAACCCACGAGAGGACGCTCACTATGACAAGGGTTTCTAGCAAGCTTTTGTAAGAGAATTAAATTCCAATTTTTAGTGATACAATCATTAACACTTACAAGTGTAAACGAGAATTAAAACATGCATGGGCATTAGGACTTGATTCTTATAACCATATATTTGTGATTGGGATTATCATGATCTTAATTTGTGCTTTGGAAGACACTCGTTAAGATGTGCTTGCAACGAGACAAAGTGAGGATGTGTCCAAATTACGCCTTGATCGCTTCACAGTCCGCTTGAAGATTTAGTTGTCCAACTGCAGGCCCTTACCGTCGTGCGGGGTTACCTCGGTTATTAATATAAATCAGACAAAAATATTGGGCGTTTAATGACTACACCTTATGTATCCCCAAGGGTTGGGTTTCCTCTATCGTACTAAACCTTTCTTTTATTGCTTTTCAAAATAGTGGTATGCATCCTCCTGCTCCTAACCTCGCCCTTGATCGAACTCCGTGAACCTTTGTACTTGCAAGGTCAAAGAACAAGAAAAATAAAAGAGAAAATTATGATTCAATTTTATTCCACACATACATTATGTTATTTGAAAGTCATTCCATCAATCCCTCATAATGTAAGTGCAGCTAGTGCCACTGCTGATGGTTTTGGAGTATTAAGACAAACGTGGTTGAGGAACTAATATGTTTATGAGAGTACTAATACGTCTCCAATGTATCTATAATTTCTGATTGTTTCATGCTATTATATTATCTGAGGATGGCTATTATGTGGAGTTCCATGTTGGAGAGTAGTTCGGCAGTTCTAGGCAGGACGTCTACACCTTTTTGGTCTAGTGTCGTTGTTATGCTCAGCCTTCTTAAGACAAAACTTGTTTAATTGGTTTGTACTCTGACTTAACTTGTTATTTGTACTGATGTATTATGGGTGCTCGTGACTCTAGTTTGTAATATAAAGTTTTATGTTTAATTTATGTCGTAGAATTGTATTGTGATATGAACATGGAGTCACCGTTCGTGGTCGTGCATGTTGTGTGTATGATTAATGCACGATTATGATTGGGGTGTCACACCACACCGCTCCACCTTCTTGCCCTCTAGTGCCTACTCCAAGATGATGCCCGTGGGAGGGAAAACAGTGTTGCGTGTCGTCATCGTCTGACCCAGAATATCCATATCTTGATGATGAGACATCAACTACAAGATGATGCCTTCATGAGGGCACCGACTCAAAGACACTTCCATCATCCACCATGACCGAGGTCGACTCAGTTTTCGCTGGCAGTTACATCTCCCGTCCCTCGCCATCGGGATCAACTGATGGGTCGGACCCGACCAAGACAAACGTGAATGCCACGACACCTCCATAGCCGGCTAAGACCTCCATGAGCATGGATGGGGGACAACAACCCCATCCCATCGCGATGCGCCACGGTCAAAGGAGTACTAAGTCGCGCATAGGGACGAGCCACCCGCACTAGTTCAACTCGTCGCCGCGGTGGTACTGAACGCATGAGGATAGACCGGGGCACCTGCACAAGAATCCTCCAAGGCCGTGCCCTAGAGAGATGATGGAGGATGGTCTCGTCACCGCCAACCTTTGTCTAGCAGCGATCGGACTGCGGGGGCGACTAGGGTTAGGAGGGATGTGGGTTAGACTTGGCTATAACCCCTAATCAAAGATAGCATTGCGGAATATGATAACGGTGATTCATAATCCGGTTCAAATTGCGCAATAATGCTAGACCTATAAAAAATTACAAACGTTTAGTTTGGCAACATAGTTTTTACAAAACCAAAGTAAATGAAAACCTCAGTATCAATGTGTGGACATTGAATACTCCGGTTTTTAAGAACAACAGTTTTTCTCAGTTTTGGCAAAACTACCAACGTGTTTGGCAAGTGCAATTTTTTCCATTCTCTGATTTTGACAACTCATTGCATGGGATCATTCTGAAAACAGCTAGTTGAACCCAACTGAGCTACACTCAAGTAGTTATACAACGACATAATCAGCTTGTGTTACTTAACAGCCGCCACTTGCCAAACACAGAGCCATGACTGGGGCAACATGTAGCCTTCTCCTACACGCGCATGTCCTCTCTCGTAGGCGCTAGGATCTGTAGTAGAGTTATTTTGTACCTCTGACCGCATGGAATCGATCGGGTACAATGCTTAGCCTGCTTTGTATAATTGTGCCTCCAAGTATCATTTGATCTACTCCACGATCTAAACCTCTGTGGTGCTCCCAGTCAACGCAAAATCATAGCATTCGTATGTGTACATGCGCCATCCAATAGAATCAAAGGTCTAGCACGATCTAACCTAAAAGCTGCCTTCTGCTGCACTAGCAGAATAGTCAACGATTGAAGAGATCAACAGCCAGGAAGAAGATGGACTCGAGGGAGCGTTTCTCAGTTTAGAAAAAAAAGGTTGGGACCTCTTTTTTAAATACAACAAAAAAAACCATGGTATTAGATATACTATGGTTTGTAAAACTGAAGTATTTATCGAAACCAAACACGTCAAATATTTAAAACCACGGTTTCTTAAGAAACCATGGTATTCTCTGAAAACTCCAAAAATACCGAGCAGACAAACACAGCCTTACTTGACTTTTTAAATTATAGTTCTCTCCTCCCGAATTAAACCGGGGCGGGCCCTTTTATCCCCAATTATCAATTATAATGCCTCACCTCAGCTTGTTTGTAAAAAGTGACTTTTTAGATGTAGCATTACTCTCAAATTGCTTACGTGTATTGAGGATCCATGATGCCATCACTGTTTTCCTATTCCACGGGATCGTTGGTAGGGACATGCGGGACACAAAGAAAAAGACAAGCAAGGCCGGCAGAGTACGTACATGATAGGTCTGACGAGAGTACATGCATGTATGCTACTACGTCCATTTTGGACGGAAATACATGTACTAATAACCCAATCATGCGAGGCTGTCTTTGTCTAAGGTGACCTCCACTTGAGAAGTAACCACCAACAGAAGATCAACCGACTCAGCCACCTGTGCTCAAATTCAGACATCTCCGACTTTTTTTTTTTTTTTGGCTTGGACATACATCTCCAACTAAACCAGGCAAAAATGTGACGTTCTCTCGGCGTACGTACGTACAGGCGATTGAACAAGTACGCACTCGTCAGCTTTGGCCGCATCAATCTCTCCGGAGTACAGACAAGATTCGGACGCACCACCAAATGTCCAACTCCGGTCGACCACCGCTCAGCATATTCCTCCCTCGGAAAACCTCCATCCGGCACTCGGCTACGTGACGAGAAACACGGCCCAGGTGTGCCATCTGATTGGAGGACGGCAACCACTTTGACTACGATTTACTGATAAGTAGCTGCATCCCGCCCCATAACCGGAGGACAATGCCGGAGTAATCGACCATCGATCTAGCTGCTGAAGCTCCCACTCGATCCCCTCCTAGCATCCCCTGCGAGAACTTGAGTTTCTGATCGATCACAGCCGATGGCGGACGCGGCGGCAGGGAAGGCGTCGTTCATGGAGATGGTTCGGTACGCGGACGCGCACGACCTGTGCCTCATGGTGCTGGGCGTGCTGGGGAGCTTCGGCGACGGCATGATGCAGCCGCTCCTCATGCTCGTGCTCGGCGACATCATCAACAACTACGGCGCCGCCGGGAGCGCCGGGAGCGCCTTCAGCTCCAGCGCCGTCGACAAGGTTACCAGCTAGGAGTAGTATATAGTTATGTCAGTCTGTCTCCTATCACGGCTCGCAGTGCGTCGAGCTTACTCTCGTTTGTTTGTTGTGGTCTCAGTTCGCGCTCCGGTTGCTGTATGTCGCGATTGCAGTGGGCGCATGCTCTTTCCTAGGTAAGCACCGTCCATTTTACGTGTACATTCAGAGGGGTTACTCGGGCTGAATGGTTCTTCTGGTCCATGACGCCTGAGCAGAGGGGGTGTGCTGGACCAGAACGGCGGAGCGACAGGCGTCGAGGATGAGGAGGCTGTACCTGGAGGCGGTGCTGCGGCAGGAGGTGCACTTCTTCGACGCCGCGCCCTCCTCGCAGTCCACCACCTTCGGGATCATCACCACCATCTCCGACGACGCCGACACCATCCAGGACTTCCTCAGCGAGAAGGTCTGGCCACCAATCTCCGCTCCCTTGAAAGTTGGCACACACGCTGTTGAGTCCTGACATGCTTGCCTTTCAGCTTCCCATGGTGCTGGCCAACGTGACGCTCTTCTTCGGCTGCATGGCCGTGTGCTTCGTGTTCGCCTGGCGCCTGGCGCTGGCGGGCCTCCCCCTGACCTTCCTCTTCTTCGTGCCGAGCGTGTTCCTCGGCAAGCGCATGGTCGCCGCGGCCGGGGAGTCGCGCGCGGCGTACGAGGCCGCGGGCGGCATCGCCGACCAGGCCGTCTCCTCAATCCGGACGGTGGCGTCCTACAACGGGGAGCGCCAGACGCTGGAGCGGTTCAGGAGCGCGCTGGCGCGGAGCACGGCGCTGGGCATCAAGCAGGGCCTCATCAAGGGCGCCGTCGTCGGGAGCATGGGCGCCATCTACGCCGTCTGGTCCTTCATGTCCTGGCTCGGCAGCGTCCTCGTCATCCACCAGCACGCCCAGGGCGGCCACGTCTTCGTCGCCGCCATCTGCATCGTCTTGGCGGGAATGTGAGCGTCCAATCTGCAATTCAGCCCCTTCCTTTCGACCTTGGAGCAACAGCTCGATCGATCATGTCGTTTTGCACTTCTGCTTTTGCAGCTCCATCATGGCGGCGCTCCCGAACCTACGCTACTTCGTGGCCGCCTCGGCCGCGGCGGCCCGGATGCGGGGGATGATCGAGAAGCTCCCGCCTCTCAAGGAGGCCGGCAAGAAGGGCACCACCAAGGACGTCGTCAGGGGCCAGATCGTGTTCAAGGACGTGCACTTCACGTACCCGTCGAGGCCGGACACGCGGGTGCTCAACGGCGTCAACCTGACCATGTCCGAGGGCGCGACCATCGGCCTCGTCGGCGGCAGCGGGTCGGGGAAGTCCACCGTCATCGCCTTGCTGCAGAGGTTCTACCGACCGGACAGCGGGGAGATACTGCTCGACGGCGACGACATCGGCTCGCTGAACGCGGAGTGGCTCCGGAGCAAGATCGGCCTGGTGAGCCAAGAGCCCGTGCTGTTCGCCACGTCCATCAGGGAGAACATACTGTTCGGCAACGAGACGGCTTCGGCGGAGCAGATCATCGACGCCGCCAAGATGGCCAACGCTCACGAGTTCATCACCAAACTGCCCAATGGATATGACACGCATGTATGTCACCATAACCATTTTTGCTAGCCGCAGTTCATTGCTTCAGTATACTGACTGAGCTGAACTGAAAATGGCATGGGTTGTGTTTGGAGCAGGTGGGGCAGTTCGGGACGCAGATGTCGGGAGGCCAGAAGCAGCGGATCGCCATTGCCCGCGCGCTCATCCGGGACCCGAAGATCCTGCTCCTGGACGAGGCGACGAGCGCGCTGGATTCGGAGTCGGAGCGGACGGTGCAGGACGCGCTGGACCGGGCGTCCGTGGGCCGGACCACCGTCATCGTGGCGCACCGCCTCTCCACGCTGCGCAAGGCCGACACGATCGCCGTGCTCCACGAGGGCCGCGTGGTGGAGTTCGGCACGCACGACGAGCTCGTCGCCATGGACGGCGGCGAAGGCGGCGTGTACGCCAAGATGGTGCACCTGCAAAGCTCGTCCGTGGCGCGGGTGGACGGCCCCCGCGTGGTGGAGGAGGAGGAGCAGTTCCATAGCGTGGAGATCGCGTCGCCGGCCGGCGAACTCCGGCCTAGCCCGGTGCCGTCGTTCCGGTCTGCCGAGCCCACCGTGGAAATCAGCCAGCTCGCGGTCCCCGTCGCGCACGCGGCGCACCCGCAGAAGTCGTTGCATCTTCGTCTGCTCAAGATGAACCGCCCGGAGTGGAAGCAGGCTCTGCTCGGGTGCGCTGGCGCGATCGTATTCGGCGCCGTGCTGCCGCTGTACTCGTACAGCATGGGCTCGCTGCCGGGGGTGTACTTCCTCAGCGACCACGACATCATCCGGGCAAAGACCAGGGCGTACGCCCTCATCTTCCTCGCGATCGCCATCATCTGCATCGCGGCGAACATCGTGGAGCACTACAACTTCGCCATCATGGGCGAGCGGCTGACGGAACGCGTCCGGGACCAGATGCTGGCCAAGATCCTCTCCTTCGAGGTCGGGTGGTTCGACGAGGACGAGAACTCGAGCGCGGCCGTGTGCGCGCGGCTGGCAACGCAGGCGACCAAGGTCCGGTCCCTCGTCGGGGACCGTATGTGCCTGCTGGTGCAGGCGGGCGCCACGGCGTCCCTGGGATTCGCGCTGGCGCTCTACGTGTCGTGGCGCCTCGCGTTGGTGATGATGGCCATGCAGCCGTTCGTGATCGCCAGCTTCTACTTCAAGAAGGTGCTCATGACGGCCGGCTCCAGGAAGGCCAAGAAGGCGCAGGTGCAGGGCAGCCAGCTCGCCAGCGAAGCCGTGGTGAACCACCGGACGATCACCGCCTTCTCGTCGCAGCGGCGGATGCTCCAGCTGTACGAGGACGCGCAGGTGGGCCCGAGGAAGGACACCATGACGCAGTCCTGGTTCTCGGGCTTCTGCCTGTGCCTGTGCCAGTTCAACGCCGCGGGGAGCACGGCGCTCGCACTGTGGTACGGCGGCAAGCTCATGACCAGCGGGCAAATCAACACCACGCAGCTGTTCCAGGTGTTTTTCATCCTCATGAGCATGGGAAGGGTCATCGCCGACGCCGGGACCTTGACGTCGGACTTGGCGCAAGGCGGCGACGCGGTGCGGTCCATCATCGACACGCTGGACCGTGAACCGGCGATCAAAGCCGGCACCAGCGACGGTGCCAGCGAATCCGACGACGACAAGGAGAAGATGATGCAGAAGGGGATCAAGGGAGCCATCGAGTTCAGGGACGTGCACTTCAGCTACCCGACGCGGCCGGAGGTGACGGTGCTCGCCGGGCTGAGCCTGGAGATTGGCGCGGGCAAGACGGTGGCGCTGGTGGGGCCGAGCGGGTCGGGCAAGTCGACGGTGATTGGGCTGATCGAGCGGTTCTACGACGTGCGGAGCGGCTCGATCCTGATCGACGGCAGGGACATCCGGGGGTACGGCCTTACGCACCTCCGGTCGCACGTGGCGCTGGTGAGCCAGGAGCCGACGCTCTTCTCCGGCACGATCCGCGACAACATCATGTACGGCGACGAGCAGGCGACGGAGGAGGAGGTGAGGAGCGCGGCCGCGCTGGCCAACGCCCACGAGTTCATCAGCGGGATGGAGAGCGGGTACGACACGCAGATCGGGGAGCGCGGGGCGCAGCTGTCGGGCGGGCAGCGGCAGCGGATCGCGCTGGCGAGGGCGGTGCTGAAGAACGCGAGGATCCTGCTGCTGGACGAGGCGACGAGCGCGCTGGACACGGTGTCGGAGCGGCTGGTGCAGGACGCCGTGGACAGGATGCTGCAGGGGACGAGGACGTGCGTGGTGGTGGCGCACAGGCTCTCCACGGTGCAGAACTCCGACATGATCGCCGTGGTCAAGGACGGGAGGGTGGCGGAGAGCGGGACGCACCGCGACCTCGTCGCCCTCGGCCGCGCGGGGATGTACTACAACCTCATCAAGCTGCAGCACGGCGCGTCGCCCTGCCATAGTCCGATGCGTGCAGCAAGCAACTGACACAATGCAGGTCATCTCGCTTGTGGTGTAATCTCAGAGAGCATTGCATGCATTTTTGTTTTTGTTTTTTGTTTTTGTAATCATTCATTTGTCACAATGGTTGTATAATTTGATAAGAAAAGGAGTTAAAGCATCTGGGCATCATCAAACCAAGTACTACTACTAGGGATAAGCTCTGGCTAAGCTAGTTAGCCCGTAGGCTACTCCATTTGTTTCTCTAGAACAGGATTCATAGGTTAGAGTATCTCTAGTATATCCTTTAAAAGGCATTACACTAGTAAAATATCGGTTTTAAGTGGCTAAATCGCACCTACCAGATCCCTTATCGTTGCCAAAAGAGTAAAATTTTATGAAAATGCTAAAAATCTGACATCAGAATTTTAGACATGGCAAGTCGAATGTTTTTCATGGTAATTTATGTTGGGCCGAGGATGGCAAGTTTAGTTTGCAAAGACGACCTTTCCTGATAAAAATATGAACCGAGGCAGATTTGCCATGCTCGCGAACTAAACTTGCCACCCCCGAGAATTATAATTTGACATGAAAAACATTCGATAATCTGACGTTTGTTGGATATCCTAGTTCAAAATTTTACTCATTGGCCGCCCCAAATCTTGAATATACTCGGATGTCCACCCGTGGAGTATGACTTCATTTCTCCACACCGCAGTGGCACCCTCCCCAGCATGCACCGCATCGTCGACAGTGTTGCCTCATGCGACCACTCTATGCATCCACGATGCCCTACTGCCTCTATCACCCGCCTGCCCCACTCTAAGACGCTCGTCGATTGTTGTCGTTGCCGAAATCAAGTTATACAATCGACACCGCTACCGCGTAGACCCCGTAGCTGAAAGCACACACCACATATTCGTCCTCCAAGCCCCTTCGTCAATTTTCAGCCATATCGAAGCCTTGTCGACCACTAGTAGATTGGGCATCGACTCAATGCTGGCGACTGACCTTGACACGTGCTACGTCTTTCAAGTATTCGACGGGTTGCCTGGGTGAGTTTCTTTGTGCTTTTTCAAGTTGTTTTTATTTTGGCAATTGAATTGAACCTAGTCAATTCTAGTGTAGATGAAGAGATTGGGGAGATGATCTTCAACAACTCTTAATAGGAGGAGGAATAAGAAGACGACGATGACTTGGAAATGGTCGCTTCCATGATCATTAACAACGATTTTCGATGGCCAAGATTAGAATCACAATTCAATTGTGTGTACATCAGTCGAGACAGAGTGGAGAGCCATATCAAGATTATGAGCGATTACTTCAACCCCAATGCAACCTATCTTGAGAAATACTTTCACTCATGATTTCGGATATACACAAGCTTCTTCCTCACCATTGCAAAAGTTGTGGAGAATCAGGATGATGCTTTAAGTTAAGAAGGAACGCTTCAAGGGAATTAGGTGCAAGCCCACTGATGAAATGTATCATGACTGTTCGAGTGCTTGCCTATGGGTATTCGACCGACGCCATTGTCGACTGTGTACGCATTGGGAAAGATACAATCTTGGAGGTTGTTCGAAGGTACACACAAGTCGTGATGAAGATCTTTGGGTCAGAGTACTTAAGGGCACCCACCGATGAATACACCAAGAGGCTCTTGAGATTGAATGAAGAACGAGGATGGGATGGGATGCTTGATCAATTGATTACATGCAGTAGACATGAAGGAATTGCCTTGCAGGATGCAATGACAATACAAAGGCCAATGCAAGGATCCAACAATCGCTATTGAGGTTGTTGCATCGGATGATCTATGGATTTGGCATCCATTGTTTTGGATTGCCTAGCTGTTATAATGACATGTTTCTATTGTCGAGATCACCACTATTCTCAATGCTTGTTGCCGGAGATGCCGCTCCTTGCAACTGTGTTGTCAATGGACGCTAGTATATGATGGGTTATTACCTTGCAGATGGCATCTACCCTCCATGGGCCACAATTGTCAAGATAAGGTTGTCGGTGTCAAAACCAGCGGATCTCGGGTAGGGGGTCCCGAACTGTGAGACTAGGATCAACCGTAACAGGAGACGAAGGGGACACGAGTTTACCTAGGTTCGGGCCCTCCAATGGAGGTAATACCCTACATCCTGCTTGATTGTATTGATGGTGAAGGGGTTACAGAGTTGATGTACCTCGAGATCGTATGTCTAACCCTAGATGAGTTGTCTTGTCCCTATGTCCTAAAACCCTCCGGCTTATATAGATGCCGGGGGCATCCTTGGCTTACACATGGTCGGTTACATGCCGAAGAGATAACTTGCCTAACTACATCTAATAACTTAGAGAACACGTCTTGACTCCTTGAAGATTCCGTCCTGGCACAGGTGTTCCTCGATCATCTGATGCCTGCCTTGCGGCCCATACAGTCCGGCCCATGAACAATGGGTCGGCTATCTGAGGACCCCTTAATCTAGGACTCCCTCAGTAGCCCCCGGACTGACCTTCAACGCCGATATATATTCGGTTGATTTCTTTACGTCTTTGTCTTCGGCTTGCAAGGTGAGTCCCTCATCCTTCTTCGTTTAGCAACCGACCAGTCTTCGGTAAGATCCCAAGCGTCGCGGGTCATTACAATAACTGCACGAGTTCCTTGATTTTCGTGCGTCGTGGGGAGGTGAGTGGCCAGCGATTTTTACAATCTTACCCCAACCAACGGAGGCACCAACCCATTTAATCAAACAAAATCGTGGTTCAGACCACATCTTCTTCCTCCCTCTCGTCAAAAACTCCTAGCGGAAGCTCCACGCAAAACATGGCTAACGCTCCCAGCTCCTCAGCACGCCCTTACGGCCAACGCCCAGGACATTGGACCAGCTGCTCCATCACACTCCTGTAGCTCCGTAATTTGGAGACCTAGGGATATCTCCCATCATCAGATCTAGCGGCAACCCTCGCAGGTCTGCTCTCTTATGTTGACAAGGTTTTCGACGAGCGCTTCCCTAATCCAAACAAGGGGAGCGCGTCTGCTTCGTCCCCTTCCTTCTCTGGGGCCTTGGGTTTCCAATCCACCCATTCTTGAGGGGGTTACTAGAGTTCTACGGGATTCAACTCCACCATCCCACCCCAGGGTCGATCCTGCACATCTCGGGCTTCGTCACCCTCTGCGAGATGTTCTTAGGGTGCGAAGGTCATTTTTATCTGTGTAGGAAATACTTCTGCCTTGTCCCCCGAACTCGGGACAAGACCATCTTAGAGATCAGAGGGGCCGAAGTATGCCACATAGCGGTAACGGGGTATCCGGCTGGCACACCGAAGAAATCCGAAGAATGGACCTCGGAGTGGTTCTACATCGAAGATGTCCCCCTGTTCGAGCCAACTCGGACAGGTCTGCCCGAATACTCTGACCTCCTCCCAAAGAAGAGGTACAACTGGTGCCCCAAGAGCTCATCTCAGGAGGAGAGCGCCGAGGTGCAATGCCTGGCCACGCAGGTGCGGATGCTTGCCCATCACCGGCTGACCATGATTGACGTCATGGCCGTCGCTATCTCCCAGTGCGTGCAACCCCTCCAACAGAGGGTACACCCTTTATGGAAGTACAACGGGGCAAGTGACGCCACGCGTTCCCGAAAACTAGGTCCTACCAATCCAACAACGTTGGCCACCGCACTTGCCTACCTGTACAAAGGAGAGCAAGAAGACTTCATCCAGCGGTCAACAAAGAAGGGTATTCGGCCCACAATCCCATCGAACAGGTAAGCCTTCCTCCTTCAATCATGAAATAGTTCGGGGATTCATTTTGCACACTATTTGACCGAGGCCTTGGCATGAATAGGAATGGAGGAGCTTTGTCGAGACAATCAACTGTCCAGCTCCTCAGCCCGATAATCATTCACGTGACAACGATCCAGGCTTCAACAAGGACCCGAATCTTCTTCGTGACTTCGAAAACGGAGTCTACTACCAGGACAACATCGTCCAGACCCCAGTGGCCATCATAGTCGACTACCCCGAGTCATTCTCCTGTCCATCCGCGGGTAAGAAGAAAACCTACTCACGCAAGAGGTCTGCTACTCAGAGCGCCCCAGACGTGTCGGTCCTGATCCCCAAGCGCCGCCGATCAGCACGCCATGCCCCAACAGCCGAAGTCGCGGGCGAGTCAGAGGCCGATCGGTACCCAGCGAAGGAGCCAGACATGAAGACGAATCCACCCGTCCGCTCATCCCGAAGGTACATTGTTCGGATATCCGCTTTATCGTTGTAATTAGCAGAATCTCATAGCCGCTCGTTTTTTACCGAGGCAAAACACCCAACCCTCTGCTACCGAGGGGGCTGCCCGGGTGTCAAGAGACGCCCGAAGCTCTCGGGACACGACCCATGCAGCTTCCGCTATGGAAGCCCCCATGGCCAATCCGGCGCCCGCCGAATCTGGCGACGGAGTGTTCGTCACCAAATCAGAAGTGGAGAGTGCCATGCATCATCGGCACCGATGGGAGGCCATGCGGCACCCAATTTTCTCCGACCAGGAGTTTGGCGCCCTACGCTCGGCGGATGCACATCTCGGGGCCGCCTGAGCTGGATTCGGCGAAGCTATGAAGCTGATAACAACCAACATTCAGGTAAGAGGTCGGATTTTATAGAATCCGCATACTTGTGTAAGCCTAGTATCCCCCGAGACTTAATTTGATTTAGAAAAAATGAATTAAGAATCTCCATACTATTTGACTGTTGACGCAGGCCTCAAAGCAACCGTCTGAGCAATTGGCCAATGCGCTCGAGGAGAGCCGCATGGAAGTGCAGTCCGTGAAGGTTGAACTAGCACAAGTGAAGAGCTTCATGCGAGAGGCCCATGGTGAGCATGCTTTTACTACTAATCTTTTTACATTATCATGCCTGACATATGCATTATGTGTAGCAGCCGAATCAATAGGACATATGGAAAGTGTAGGAGATATGCCCTAGAGGCAATAATAAATGTTATTGATTGTCTCCCTGTTCATAATTAGGTTTATGTTCCATGCTATAACTGCTATGGTTCTCGAGTCTACAATAACCACGAGGCTTGAAGGAAGACTCATATGCACGTGTGGAATAATAGACGGTAAATTGTATTCCTAGTCTGGCCTCTAAGACTGGCTCAAGTATTGTATGATGATCCTGTTTTCCTGATCATGGGCATGGCTATGCCGGCAATTTTGAGGGCACAATGTTAGAAGAACATTTGTGTTGAATCGACCCAAATTGATGTTATGCTATGAGATAAATTCGTCATAAGTTAATGGTTAATAACACAGAGAAGTTAATGTTTTCATAATTCCTTAGACCATGAGAGTATCGAGTTTCTTCATGCTTGCTTCATGAACTTTGGGGTTTGTTAAACGTCATCCGTAAATGGGTGGCTATTACGGTGGCTTATGGGTTCATGGAAAAGTATGTCAAGTAACTTGATAACTCAAGATTGGGATTTGCTCCTCCGACGATGGAGAGATATCTCTGGGCCCTCTTGGTGTTACGGTATCCATCATCGTCTGGCCAGACACTTTGTGATTTGATCACGGGGATGCCGGAACACGGGAACGAGAAAAGAGAACAATACCGGCAACGAGGTAACTGGCATAGTGGAAAAGTTGTTCATCCACGAGGATGCCTACATGTCTCACCTCAGGTAATTGTAACATATCGCGAAGCAACAGGAATAGCTCACGGCAACTAGAGGTTCACTCGAATATTCATTCGTGTGGGTATAGGGGTCAATATGGGTGTCCACGGCTCCGATGTCGATCATTGATCGGAAGGGGTTTCGGGTCATGTCTATGCTTCACCGAACCTATAGGGTCACACGCTTAAGGGTCATCTATCTGTTGAATACTAGACAGGGAGTCTGAGAGAAAATCACCGAAAAGTTTCGGACACCGGAAAAGTTTCGGACAGCGGAAAAGTTCCGCAGACAGAACACCAGAACGTTTTCGGTAAAACTAAAAAAGTAGTTTCAGGGGATACTATTAAGTCAAATTGGTTTTGGCACATGCCTGATAATTCCTGGAGGGTGCCAGAATCATTCTGGAAACTTTTGGGAATTTTCCGGAAGAAAAACCGGAAATGTTCCGGAGCTGGCGGAACCGCTTCAGATGCTTTTCGCAGATGAAAATCACTATTCCGGAATTGTTTCGGATTGCATTAAAAATTATTTTAGTGGGGTACTAGAATTTTTCTAAGCCCACATAAATATTTTCAGTTCGATCGGACGCTGAAAAATGTCGTCGTGAATAGTGAAAGTGCTTTTTGGATATTTATGGAAAAGCACCTTTTTGGATATTTCCAAAAAGGCTTCTAGAAGGGATTGGGGAGCAAGGTAGCTCCTCATGGGGCCCCCCCAAGGGTTGGCCGGCCAAGGGTGGAGCTCCTCCATGGAGCTCCACATGGCACCCCTTTTCCTTCTTATGATTTTTTATGTGTGACATAAAGTGGGGGTAGTTTGGTATTTTCAAGTCCCACCCTACCCCTTGGTTTTCCTATAAATAGAGGAGATGTCGGCTGCCATCTCTTCATCCTTGAACTCTCATACACATGCCATGCATTATCTGGCTTCTTCACTCCCTCCCACGAAAAGAGTTTCGTAGAGCTAAAAGGCTGTCTGGGTTCCGGTGGGAACTAGTTCTGGACGGCGAAGCCTTGCCGGATAGATGACACCGTATATGTGCAACTCTGTAGAGAACTCGCAGTTTCGGTCTTAGTTCGAGAGTGCCTCCCGAAGGGCTGTCCGTGTGATCGTCCGAGTTTTGGAGGTCTTCCCGAAGGGCTGTCCGAGTGACAGACCAAGTTTCGGAGGTCCTCCCGAAGGGCTGTCCGTGACACCATCCGGGGGACTGTCCGACCGCCTCCCGGAGGGCTGTCCGTGGGGCAGATGAGGTTATACATCCTCGCGGTTGGGAGGTTGTAAAATCCTAGCTACGGGGATCTGCACCGCCGTTCGTCATCGACTCTACTTCCGCTGCGCTACGAGTCGGTAACAAAAATGATCAAACCTTGTATGCAGTCTCCATAGTGGTCCTCGGCTGGTGCGTAGGTTGGAATTTTTTTGTTTTCTACTACGTTCCCTAACAGAAAGCATCAAGAGCCGTGCTATGCGTAGATGCAGGTTGCGATCTAGAATACATAGAGATGTATGGGTGTTGCACAATATAATTAGGTAGTAGATGAGATCTATTGCTAAAAATTATTTGTGCGGGTAGCAGATGAAATTTGTTACCCGATGTTTCTTTTGCTTCCCCTGAATTTGCATAGTCCTGATCTTGACGGAATGGTCGAATCTCACAAAGTTCTGGCAATCCGCGATCCTTTCATGCTGCTCCTGAGTATGCTGATTGACAGATCAACGAAGTGCTAACAGTTCTTTGGGTTCCACCATAGTTGAGAAAGATGGATGTTTCGCAGACGAAAGGGCAATGCAGATGTGATCTGCACGGGGGTCACGCGTATGAAGAAGTTTAGTATAGGGCTCGAGATTTTATTATCTCGTGTTTTATACACCCTGGAAAGTTAATCTAGCAACTTGAATTATCATACTTGATGATGGACGTTGGTAGATTCGGTTTGTTTCAAAAATTTAGAAGCCACGTAAAACAAGTTTTTGCATGAACCGATTAGAGGCGTCTAACTTGGTTTTGCAGGATGGTTTGCATGTGCATATGATGTGGTATATCAATGCTCATATTAATTTGATTATGTATGAGATGACTATATGATGTAATATTAACATGACCTGCGTGTCATGATTCGGCATGATGGCTGGAGCCATATGATTGTCACTTTAATGACCTGCGTGTCAACCTTAAGTAATGCACTTATTTTATTAGCTATAGATATAGCAATATTATCTGGTGCATCGACAAGGTGGTGTCAATCTTCGCAAAGGTGAACACCGACGCGAATGCCGAAGACGAAGAAATACAAAACTTCTCCGTCAGAAAGGGCTATACCATATCATGCTATTATGAATTACCTGAGATGTTTATCCCTTATGATGCACCCTTCTTGATTGCGCGGTACTCGCCTTTTATTAGGGTGATCTCTCACAAAAATATCAAGTAGTTAGTGTTCTCCCAAGTGTAGCACCGTCACGGCACCTATCTTTTCGGGGTGCGCCGTGTCACACGGGTACGAACGATTAGGGAAGTGTGAGGCGGGTGAGTTGAGACCTCGCAGCGAGATCACTTGGTTGTCTTGACCTTCAGGCATGACCGTCATGAGCTCGGAACACATGCATCGAAAGATGAACAAGAGTCACATAGAGATGTGATTGGCAAGTTGGCCTACCGGTTGAGATTTTTCGTCATGAGTGGTGTTACACCAATTGCGAACAATTTAAATGCGGGTCTTGTATCACTCACAATCAATCATGCGAGATATTGATTTGAGTGGGAGCGCACTATAGAATTAATTCTTTTAATTCTTAGTGCAATTAATTGTGAACTTTGTCTAAGTGTAGATTGCATAATAATTGTAGGATAATGGCTCGCGTTTCCACCTTCCCTATTAAAATTGAATAGCTGTTAAATATCTAGTTAAAACTTTACGGTTGGTAACGGAATGTGAGGATTGTCCTCAAGAGTGCCGAGAAGGACTTTTTCCTATCGCGTGTTTTCGGTATTCTCCCACTAATGTTATGGATCATATGACTCTCGTCCTTCCATCCGAAAGCTAGAATTCCTTTTCAGTCAAAGTGCAATATGTTTGCTTCCATGAGACCGAAACTTCGAAAGTTTGGATAGTTATATTATATACATGGAATCTGGAAATCTTTTTCAGAAATAGACAAAAGCTAAAAGATATGAGATATCCAAAGCAATGTTTGTTTGCAAACTATTAGTAAAGGAGTTTACTATGCATTAGACTGATAAGAGAGGGATCCACGAGAACGCCTGTCATATGATGAAAGGTGAATACAACAACAACTTAAAGAGAAAGGAAGTGTCCGAGGGTGTTAGTAAGACTTTCACGCCGAGGAAGTCCGGGGCTAACGCCACTCTTAAGTTGGGTGCTTCTTCTGAGAGTAGGAGAAATACTGAAAAGTTAAACTATTAGAAGTATAATGGCAAAAAGAAAGAAGACTAGAATATCCAGCTCATGTATGAATGTCATACAAGTTTTTGATGTATAGAAGGCTGGTCAAAGATATAGTTCTTGGAATTATAATTAAACATGTTAATCACTAATTCTTGGGTATTGTGAGTTGGTCACAAAGATACCTGCTCGATTGCATTCTGTTGCAACTCGATGTAAGAACTACTATGGCCTGAAAAACTAGCCAGGGATGAGGTTTAGATACACGCAAGGAACATAGTAAATTTTACTATGCCTTCCATCGGTGTATTCCCTATGTATTAAGTTTCATAATTCATTTTAGAGTTTCACACTCTAGCCCTTTGCATAAGGTATCTGGCAAGAAGGTTGTTCATAAGAGAACTTTTCATGTTCGGTGTTATAAATAACATAAGGGCCATACTTTCATTATGAATGAGACGTATGTTATGAATATTGATAATAATACATTACCTCTGGGTTTACTTTTATAATTCATTTTAGAGTTTCATACACTCTAGCCCATTGCACAATGTTTGTTGCAAAAGAGTTGTTCATAAAAACAACAATTGTTGTTCAGTATTATGAATAACATGAAGGGCCATACTTCCATCCTAGATGGGATGTATGTTATGAATATTGATGGAAAGATGATACATCGATAACACTGACGCTAAATGTCGCAAGACTAAAAGAATACCACATATGTGTGGCACTGCATTTGGTCACATTGGAGAAACCCGCATGGAAAATTCCATTATGATGGATTTTGAAGTCGTTTGATTTTGAATCATCTGATACTTGCAACTTTCCTCCAAAAGATGAACTAACTAAAATACCGTTCACAGGCCATAAGGAACGAGCAAAGAACTTATTGGTAATCATACATTTGATGTATGTAGTCGATAAATATTGTTGCAAACAGTGGATATTTACTTGATGAGACGTAAGTTTGGATCTTTTGAAATCATTCGAAAGGTTTTCAAAAATGAAGTGGAAGTTATTGTACCAAGAAAATTATGTTTTTGCAATTTGATTGCGGAAAGGAATATTTGAGTTACAAGTTTAGCGAATGTCTGATGAGTTGTGAAAAGAGTTTCATAACTTGCACCTCCCGGAACACCACTACAAGTGGAAAGTCCATGAAGATGTAATCGAACCATTTATGACATGGTAAGATCAAAGATGACATAAATAGATTTGCCATTATCCCTTTTATAGAGTGATGCTTTAGACACTGCGGCTTTTACAATGAAAAGAGATCCATCAGGTCTGTTGAAATGATGCCATATATGGTACGCCCAACCATGTTATATCTTTTCTTAACATTTGGAATATGGGGCTTGTGTAAAAGGTTACGAACCTATTCCAAATCAGACAAGTGCTACTTTGTATGGTTATCCCAAGTCATTGGGTATTCCCCCACCACTATACCGAGGCAAAGGGTTTTGCCACAAAACGGTATGCTTTTAATGAGAATAGTTCTTACAAAAGGTGAGTGGGAGGACAGTGCAACTCGACGAGATAACCAGTATATTTGTCATCAGTTCAAAGGAAAGAAACCCTGGAAGTGATTCCATTGTTTCCTACTACGACTGATACGGAAGTCTCTACAATAAAATGTATGGACTTTGGTTGAACGTGCAGCTGAACCACGTAGGCAAAGCTCGTGCAAACCTACCAGGTGCGCAAACGAGATATTGTTGTTAGACAACAGTATACCTACAATACACAAGGAAGCGTTGATGGGCCCTGACTTCGGGATTGGCTAAATGCCAATACAATTCGAGATAGTTTCCATATAAGTGATTCAAGATTAAAACCTTGATACACCTTTCAGAGGACTTAGAGTCTAACGAATATTTATGGAACTAAAAACTGATACGGATAAAAATGTTTTATCCATAAAGCTCAACTTGTTGAAATAACAAGTTCAAGGAGTTGACTACGATGAGGTTGTTTCACCATAGCGATGCTTAAGGTCGGTTTGGGTTGAAATAGCAATTAATACATATATCAATCATGAGATATGAAACATGGATGACAAAAGGATTTCCATCTGATAGAAATGAAACCTAGAACTTGTATGTGATACAGTCCAAAGTAATTTGTCGATCCAGAGGATGCTAGTAAGTATGCAAACTTCAGAGTTCCAGCAATGGACAGAAGAGAGCAAAATGGAGTTGGAATCTTCGTGGTTTGATGAAATGGTCAAAAGGGTTTTTTTACTTCATCAATGGGTAACGAAGATGCTTGTGATTCAAGAAAGTAAGTGGGGGCATAATAATATTTCTAAAAACGTTGTGTGATTGACACATTATTTTTTGGAAATGAATTTCTTGACACGAATTAGGACTTCATTTGAAAATAGTTTTTCGATGAAGTGCTTAGGCTAAATAGCCTCAATATTAGGCATGATGATCTATGCAGATAGATTTACCTAATGGGGCTAAGCTATGAATACATATTGACAAGATGCTAAAACTTTTTAGCATTTAAAATGCCAAGGAGTGATTCTTGCCGAAGTCACATGGAAAGAGTTTTTGCAAGACTCGGTGTCCCAAAACACTGATGAGTAAAATACATGATGGAGATTCCACACACTCTTGTGTTTGGATTAATCATGTATTCCATGGTATGTAAAACAACCAGATATGTCCGATACTCCAAAAGTTGTTGCGAGTATGGATACCAAAGTATCAAAGTACTAATCATAGGACAACAGTAAAAGATGTCATTGAGTGCTAGAGTAGTACTGATGACATGGTTTCTCGCAAGCAGAGATTATGAAGTGCTCGTTGTAAGTAATTACATCGATACAGTCTTCATCAATGCTCCATGCGATTTTCGATTTAAGTTAAGGGTTTTGTGTAATACACAACATGGTGGCACGGTAGTTGGAAATTGTTTCAAACAAGATACTGTGGCGAATTCTATAACAAAGGCTAAGTATGTTGATGCTTTGGAAGCGACAAAGAAGTTGTTGAATCATATAGTTCATTCATGAACTTAGTATGGTTCCAAGATGGCTTTGGTCTATGAGACACTATTGCAGATAGTTGCTCCATAGCTCAGTCTGAGGAATCAGGTTTCAACCAATGATTCACACATATGCAAAGCCAAGTTCACACAAAATACGAATTTTGTGATAGCGTGAAAACGCGAGGATATTCATAGTTACACACGGAGCTGAAGTTGTCAGATCCGTTGGACATCAGGCTATACCACAAGCGAAGCATATTTTACACCAGTATGCCATAGTGTAAAGTGCATTAGCATTGACTAGATTATTGACTCTAGTGCAAGTGGGAGTCTGTAGGAGATATGCCCTAGAGGAAATAATAAATGTTATTGATTGTCTCCCTGTTCATAATTAGGTTTATGTTCCATGCTATAACTGCTATGGTTCTCGAGTCTACAATAACCACGAGGCTTGAAGGAAGACTCATATGCACGTGTGGAATAATAAACGGTAAATTGTATTCCTAGTCTGGCCTCTAAGACTAGCTCAAGTATTGTATGATGATCCTGTTTTCCTGATCATGGGCATGGCTATGCCGGCAATTTTGAGGGCACAATGTTAGAAGAACATTTGTGTTGAATCGACCCAAATTGATGTTATGCTATGAGATACATTCGTCATAAGTTAATGGTTAATAACATAGAGAAGTTAATGTTTGCATAATTCCTTAGACCACGAGAGTATCGAGTTTCTTCATGCTTGCTTCATGAACTTTGGGGTTTGTTAAACGTCATCCGTAAATGGGTGGCTATTACGGCGGCTTACGGATTCATGGAAAAGTATGTCAATTAACTTGATAACTCAAGATTGGGATTTGCTCCTCCGACGATGGAGAGATATCTCTAGGCCCTCTCGGTGTCACAGTATCCATCATCGTCTGGCCATACACTTTGTGATTTGATCATGGGGATGCCGGAACACGGGAATGAGAAAAGAGAACAATACCGGCAATGAGGTAACTGGCATAGTGGACAAGTTGTTCATCCATGAGGATTCCTACATGTCTCACCTCGGGTAATTGTAACATATAGCGAAGCAACAGGAATAGCTCACGGCAACTAGAGGTTCACTCGAATATTCATTCGTGTGGGTACAGGGGTAATATGGATGTCCACGGCTCCGATGTTGATCTATGATCGTAAGGGGTTCCGGGTCATGTCTATGCTTCACCGAACCTATAGGGTCACACGCTTAAGGGTCATCTATCTTTTGAATACTAGACAGGGAGTCCGAGAGAAAATCACCGAAAAGTTTCGGACACCGGAAAAGTTTCGGACAACGGAAAAGTTCCGCAGACAGAACACCAGAACGTTTTCGGTAAAACTAAAAAGTAGTTTCAGGGGATACCATTAAGTCAAATTGGTTTCGGCACATGCCTAATAATTCTTGGAGGGTGCCAGAATCATTCTGGAAACTTTTGGGAATTTTCCGGAAGAAAAACCGGAAATGTTCCGGAGCTGGCGGAACCGCTTCAGATGCTTTTCGTAGATGAAAATCACTATTCCAGAATTGTTCCGGATCGCATTAAAAATTATTTTAGTGGGGTACTAGAATTGTTCTAAGCCCACATAAATATTTTCAGTTCAATCGGACGCTGAAAAATGCCATTGTGAATAGTGAAAGTGCTTTTTGGATATTTATGGAAAAGCACCTTTTTGGATATTTCCAAAAAGGCTTCTAGAAGGGATTGGGGAGCAAGGTAGCTCCTCATGGGCCCCCCCAAGGGTTGGCCGGCCAAGGGTGGAGCTCCTCCATGGAGCTCCACATGGCACCTCTTTTCCTTCTTATGATTTTTTATGTGTGACATAAAGTGGGGGTAGTTTGGTATTTTCAAGTCCCACCCTAACCCTTGGTTTTCCTATAAATAGAGGAGATGTCGGCTGCCATCTCTTCATCCTTGAACTCTCATACACATGCCATGCATTATCTGGCTTCTTCTCTCCCTCCCACGAAAAGAGTTTCGTAGAGCCGAAAGGCTGTCTGGGTTCCGGTGGGAAGTAGTTCTGGACGGCGAAGCCCTGCCGGATAGATGACACCGTATGTGTGCAACTCTGTAGAGAGATTGTAGTTTTGGTCTTAGTTTGAGAGTGCCTCCTGAAGGGCTGTCTGTGTGACCGTCTGAGTTTTGGAGGTCCTCCCGAAGGGCTGTCCGAGTGACAGTCCAAGTTTCGGAGGTCCTCCCGAAGGGCTGTCCGCGACACCATCCGGGGGACTGTCCGACCGCCTCCTGGAAGGCTTTTCGCGGGGCATATGAGGGTATACATCCTCGCGGTTGGGAGGTTGTAAAATTCTAGCTGCGGGGATCTGCACCGCCGTTCATCATCGACTCTACTTCCACTGTGCTACGAGTCGGTAACAAAAATGATCAAACCTTGTATGCAGTCTCCATAGTGGTCCTGGGCTGGTGCGTAGGTCGGATTTTTTTTGTTTTCTGCTACGTTCCCTAACAGAAAGGCAGCTAGAAGAAGCCCGGGATCCACAAAGGTATGCGGAATCCCAGCAGGAGGCTGGCTGTCTTCTTATACAAAAACAGGCTGAAGAAATAAAGAGTTTAAAGACTCAATTGGCCCAAGCTCAAGAAGAGAATCAAAATCTTCGGAGGGGCGTATTCGGTAAATACAATTCCACTGTGAGTAAGTATTTCCGATGTAGAGAATGATAGTAATCATGCTTATTATCTTGTGTGCAGGTCTCCTGACCGGACATCCTGAAGAGGAGATCGAATCGTACCATGGGGACCTGCTGAAGGAGCTGACCTCTCTCCATAAGCGCGTGCAAAAAAGCGATGAAAGGGATGGTGAAGGCACTATGGACCACCGAACAGCCACCTGAGGGGCTAGCCGCACTTGTGGATCGATTTAGGGGGGCTCGAGATAGGTTCGAGCTGTGGAAGACTTCGGCCTGCCGTGGGGGAACATGAGAGGTGTGGGCAATGGTCAAGACCCATTTCGCCGGACTTAACCCCGAGCATATGGCGCAGGTTGGTCCGATGGGATCGGATAGAAAATAAGTGCCACTCCACTTGGTATATGACCAGGTGATACCAGCTGCCCGTCTCTCGCAAGCAGACTGCTCCCTCAACACAATAATTGATGATCTCGATCAGCAACCGCATATGTAATTTACATATACATGTGTAAAATAATCCGTGTGTTAAACTTTGTCTTAACCGGCCATCGGCTTCTCCCTCCAGTGTGAAGAGCTCCGGAGTGTTCCTTCTTATTATTCCTTAGCCAAAGAGTGAACTGTATTCGGGGAACCAGGCAATCCGGCCATGTGGTACGAACAGACAGAAAGCACACAGAAAGACATGTTATATTACGACGTAGCGTAAGAAACATCTTCTGATGAAAATAGTATCCCTATCGATACCTTTCGTCGTTCTACAAAGAGCGTAGATAAGAAATCCGCATACTTGTAGTACGCGACTAAGTGTCCTTTGGGAATAAAAGACCCAAACAATGGAAATAGCAACCAGAGTTGTATAAGGTGTTCCCGTCATAGCCGACCAATTGTCTACGTAAGATAGCTAGTTTTCGGCTTCGCCCGTCTGAGGTACGTGTCCGGATGACCCGGTCATAACAATCACAGAGGTGCTCCCTTTATTCTCTAGTCGAACAATCGGGAATGTAGAGAGTAACCACAGGAGCGAGGCAACCTAGCTTGGCAAAGTCTTACTTCTAATTGATGCATATGATGGCTAAAACATGAGAAAAGAAACATGCGCGCCCGGTAAGTATGAACAATTAAAATCCTGGCTATTAAAAGAAGCCCCCACATGTTGTGTTCGGAGTTAACACTTTATGGTGTATGCCGATTATCCGTAGTATAAGATTGGTTCAGCCGAACATAGGGTAGGAAAAGAAATTGTACCTATCGAACAGCAAAGTGGGAAAAGAAATGGCGAAAAAGGCAAAGAATAGCGGAAAAGGAAAAAGTGAAGGGGAGTTCGGACGACACCGGTTTATCCGTAGAAGCACCGAAGACGAACTGCGTTCCATGGGTTTGGTTCAAGGCGGTTATCGAAGGAACTCCGCAAATGATAGGCCCCTCCCGCGAGCACTTCGCCAATGATGAAAGGACCTTCCCACTTGGGGTTGAGTTTGTGCTTCTGTTTCTCCGAGAGCCGTAGGACGAGTTCTCCTATGTTGTATGCTTTTGCCCTGACCTCCCTACTTTGGTACCGCCGAGCTTGTTGTTTGTAAAGAGTGGATCGAGCCAGAGCGATGTCCCGCTCCACCTCCAAGGCGTCTAAGTCGTCCTACCGATCTAACTCAGCCTCCTTTTCCTCGTACATGCGCACTCTTGGTGTGTCGTGGATAATATCACAGGGGAGAACTGCCTCCGCCCCATAGACCATAAACAACGGTGTATAACCCGTTGATCTGTTCAGGGTAGTACGTAGGCCCCATAGAACGGAGTCGAGTTCCTCCACCCAATGACAGTCGGACTCGTGAAGAGATCGGACGAAACATGGCTTGATGCCGCTCATAATGAGACCGTTTGCTCGCTCGACCTGTCCATTGGTCTGCGGATAATAGACCAATGCATAATCGAGCTTTATGCCCATTTTTGCACACCAGTCCTTGACCTCTTGGGCCGTGAAGTTGGATCCATTGTCCATTATTATACTATGCGGGACACCATAACAGTGTACTATGCCATATATAAATTTGATCACTGGTCCGAATTTAGCCAATTTAACAGGCTTTGCTTCTATCCATTTGGTGAACTTGTCAACCATGACCAATAGGTATTTATTTTTCTTGGTTCCCCCTTTGAGGGGTCCGACCATGTCCAGCCCTAGACCGCAAAAGGCCAGATGATCGGGATAGTCTGAAGAGCTGTTGGGGGCATGTGACTTTGATTTGCGAAGAGTTGACACCCAACGCAATGTTGAACGAGTGACTGGGCGTCCGTCCAAGCTGTAGGCCAAAAGAAGCCGGCTTGGAAGGCTTTGCCGACAGGAGATCTTGCCACGGCGTGATGCCTGCCCATGCCTGCATGGATTTTGGCGAGGAGCTCCCATCCTTCTTCCTTGAATATACACCTCTGTAATACTTCAGTGGTGCTTTTCTTGTATAACTCACCCTCGTGTACTTTGTAGGCCTTGGATCGCCGAACTATACGCCGCGCCTCAGTTTGATCGTCAGGGAATTCCTTGTGAAGGAGGTAAGCGAGGAAGGGATTTGTCCATGGCACAATTACTGCCATTACCTCATGAGCCAAGGGCGTCTCATTCACCGTTGAGCCGTCGATCATGCCATCATCTGGTTCATTTATGGGGGGAACAACTTCGTCCGCTGTTTTCGGACTGGTGCCATTTGTGTCGTCCTACCAAACTACAGAGGGCTTGAAGAGGTGCTCTAGCAAGGTGTTTCTCGGGACAGGATCGCGCTTGAATCCCAAACGGGCCAATATATCAGTGGCTTGGTTGTTATCTCGAGCAACATGGTGGAATTCCAACCCCTCGAACCGAGCAGATATCTTGAGGACGGCATCTCTATAAGCCGCCATCTTCGGATTTTTGGTGTCGAACTTGCCGTAAATTTGGGATATGGCCAGGTTTGAGTCTTCCCGTACCTCTAGCCATCGTATTCCCATTGACACAGCCATCTGAAGACCATTAAGAAGAGCTTCATATTCGGCGACATTGTTGGAGTCGGCATACATGATTTGCAACACGTATCTTACATTGTCGCCTCTGGGGGATGTGAGAATAACTCCAGCCCCCAGACCGGCCAAGGTCTTGGATCCATCAAAGTACATTGTCCAATGGGAGTATGCACTATACTCCTTGGGGAGCTCGGCCTTTGTCCATTCAGCCAAGAAGTCCGCCAGTACCTGAGATTTAATGGCGCGACGTGGCTTGTAGGTTATTTCAAAGGGAAGGAGCTCAATGGCCCATTTTGCTATGCGACTGGTGGCGTCCCTGTTGTTGATTATGTCATTCAAGGGGACTTCCGATGTCACCGTTACCGCGCACTCCTGGAAGTAGTGTCGGAGTTTCCTCGATGCCATGAATACTGTACAGGCTATTTTTTGATAATGTGGGTATCTTGACTTGCACTGCGTTAACACCTCTGGCACATAATATACCGGCTTCTGAGTTTGGAATTTATGTCCCTCCTCATCTTGTTCGACGACGAGCACCGCACCGACGACCTTGTTGGTGGCTGATATGTATAACAACATGGGCCCACCGGCGCCTGGTGCCGTGACTATGGGGTTGGTTGCCAGTATTGTTTTGATTTCTTCCAAAGCAGCCGCTGCTTTATCGGCCCATTCAAAATTGTTTGTCCATTTCAGCAGCTTATAGAGCAGCAAAGCTTTTTCTCCGAGGCGGGAAATAGAGCGGCTTAACGCGACTACACATCCGGCTAGTCTCTGGACATGCTTCAGCTCTGTGGGGATTACAAGTTCTGATAGAGCACGACTTTTAGCTAGACTCGCCTCTATTCCTCTATGGGAGACGATGAATCCAAGCAGCTTACCCGAGGGTACTCCGAATACACATTTTTCTGGATTGAGTCGTATGTCATATTCGCGCAAATTAGCGAAAGTTTGATGGAGGTCGTTGATTAACTGATCGACGTGTTTGGTTTTTATTACCACATCATCCACGTATGCCTCGACGGTCTTTCTGACCTGTGTAGCAAGGCAGGTTTGGATCATGCGCTGGTATCTGGCCCTAGCGTTTTTTAGCCCGAAGGGCATCATGTTGAAGAAGAATGGCCCGTACGGGGTGATGAATGCGGTAGCCGCCTGATCGGATTCCTTCATTTTAATTTGATGGTATCCGGAGTAAGCATCGAGGAAACACAACAAATCGTGTCCGGTTGTGGCATCAATGATCTGGTCTATGCGTGGTAAGGGAAAAGGGTCCTTGGGGCATGCTTTGTTGAGGTCTTTGAAATCGACACACAACCGCCAGGATTTATCTTTCTTAGGTACCATCACCAGGTTTGCTAGCTACTCGGGGTGTTTAATATCCCGAATAAATTCGGCCTCGAGCAATTTTGCTAGTTCTTCACCCATGGCTTGCCTTTTGGGCTCAGAGAAGCGACACATGGTCTGTTTCACGGGCTTAAAGCCTGGAATAATGTTCAAGCTGTGTTCGGCGAGCCGACGTGGGATTCCGGGCATATCGGAAGGATGCCAAGCAAAAATGACCCAATTTTCGTGGAGGAAATTTCGCAATGCTTCGTCCATAAGGGGATCGAGCTGGGCTCCGATGGACGCTGTTTTATTGGGGTCCGTTGGATGCTGTAATAGCCCAAGTGCACCCCTTGCCATTTTGGTCATGTATCTCATGTGGACCTCCATGTGTTTGCCTATGTGGTTTGAATGATTTAACTTGCTTCATGTCATTCTTGCATCATGGCATCATAAGCATTCATCATCATGTTGTTGTGTGTGCCCAAGGTTGTGGTGGTGGTGTAAGTGTATGTGTTTGGGGAGTGTATGCATGTGTGCTTGAAGTGTTGCTTGGTTGAAGTGTTGCTCTCCTCCCATTTCTAATTCCCATCACCTCTTACCTCTCACTCAATTTTTCCTCATGACATAAATTGCTTGTTGTTTTCTCTCTTTAAATATGTTGGTCATCTTCCATATATTCTACTAGGATTTTGAAAAGTAATCCTTCTGTTATGGTTGGAGCTTTTCCCCTTTCAAATAATTTTGCAACACGTCTAGTTAAATATTAAGTAAAATATTTGCTTGGTCTAAAAATGCCCTAAACATTTTTATTAAATTGCTTGCATTTTTGTGAGCCCAAAAGGGTTTTTATTTTTATTTTAAACCTCTCTCTCTAATCTTGGCTTAGTTTTGTTCTCTGGTTTTGAAAATAAAAGGAATTGATTTGTTTCTGTTGGGAGAGAGAGAGGAGACCAGATGGGCTCTTCCTAGCCCATCTAGCTGGCCCGTGGCCCAGCTCCTCGCTCCTCACGCCTACCTGCCCCGTCTCCCTCCTCCGTCAGTCAGTGTGCACGACAGAGAGAGAGAGAGAGCCCGCCGTGAGCTCACCAACGTCGAGAAACGTTCCCCCATGTCCTATTTAATCCCCTCGGCGTGCGTGCCCCTTCCCCTAGGGTTCTGCGTCCCCTCCAAATGCCGCCATCTCCCTATCCCCTCCTTCCTCTCCCTCGCGTGGTAAGATTCGGAGAGGGTTTTCGGGTTCAGAGAAAGCAGAGAGAGCAGTGTCGTCGTCCTCGCCTTCTCCGTCACCGCCGGTAACCTCTCCACGGTGTCGGGGATGCCCGGTGGGTTCCTGGTGCTACCCGTGCTCCGTTCCCAGCGCTAGGGAGGTCCGACCTCCTCCGTGGTGTCGGCTCCGTCATCGCCTCCCATCGGCGAGCCGCGCGGGTCGAGCTGCGCTTCGTCAGGCTGCACCAACCCATCGCCCCTGCCTTGCCGTGACCCCGTGTAGCCCCACGGTGAGCATCACACGCCTTCCCTCTTCTTTGGTCGTGCATCGCCTCGCGTCGTCGTTGTAGCGCCGCCGCCGCCGCGCCCGAGCAAGCGCCAGCTCGAGCTCGAGCCGCATAGAGTCCTTCCCCTCTGAGTGCGGGAACATGCTCCCCTAGGACCCCGCAAGCCCCCGCCAGTCTCCTTTGTAGCCAAATGCCGTCACCTCACCGAAATCGCGTCACCGCCGTGCCCTGTCGCTGCTGTCAATTTCTTCAGTTTCGTCGGAGTTTCGGCCGTCGTCAATTAGAAGTAGAGGAGCACCCCCCCTCTATGTCAGTAGCCGCAGCATAGCGCAGTGGTGCGTGCTGGGGGAATTGTCCGAGAGGTTGAGGGTTTGAACCCCCCGACCCCTTTTTCTTTTTCGTATATGTGTGTTCTCTGTGTGTGTATGATCTGGATCTGGTGCGGCTGCGTCCGGATCCCGTGTGCGTGCGTGTATGTGTGGTGTGTGCCCGCGTGTGTGCGTGTGTGGCTGGATCCCATGTGGCTACGACCTGGATCTGCGTTTGTGTGCGTGGTGTGGCCTTGTGTGTGGCCCTGCCTGTGTGTGTGTTGTGTGTGTGTATGACAAGTGGACCTTGGCCCCACTTGTCATAACCACAGAGGGGCCCTGGCTCATTGCCAGGTGGGTCCCTCCTAATTATTTGTTTTGTTTTATTTATTGTTTTACTTGTTTTATTTTTGCTAATAGGATTAATTCCATCTCTGGAATGTGTCCAGATCTGGACATAGGCATTTTTGGCAATGACCCAAATAGGAAAGTTTTGACTTATAAGTCAAATAGGTTTTGTGCCTTTTCTTTCGAGCTAGGTTGTGTGTGTTTTTCCTATGCAAAGATATGAGTGTGATATATGGATTTGGGGTAGAAAAATCCCAGGAATCCATTGGTGTGATTTGTTTTAGCTTTTGAGCAAGTTTTGCAAAATGTCATTTTGTTCCTATATGTCATTGTCATTTTTTGTAAGAATAAATCCATGCATGTTATGATAATTGTGTGAACATGAAAGTGATAGGGTTTTGTGAGTGCTATGCCATGGTATTTTCTTTTGACATGATAAACTTGCACATTAGTGGGTTACTTGCTCCAAAGTAGCTAATAAGATGTTGCTGTTTTCAACATGCTAAATAATTATAAGTCTGAGAATCTGTTATTATTTTTATGCCATGTTGAGTGGATGCTACCAAGTGTTCTGTTGAGTTTCAGCTCAAGCTCAGTGCTAGTGTTCTGTAGTAGATATTGTCCTCTACCATCCTGTTAATTTTCATGCCATGAGGTAGTCTCTAGCATCATTGTTTTCTGCTCTCAATTTGCTACCAGCTTAACTCATATTCCAGAAAACTGTGATTTTCACTAAGTCACTAGAATTTGTTTCATTATGACATCTTGTGAGCTTCATGCTTATTGATACATGCTTCCTTTCAAGTTTGTGTAGTTGGATGATTTGATAAGCATGCTATGTAGTTTCTGTACATACTTTCTTTGTGGGTGGAAACATCCTGTAGCTCTAGATATTGGTTGTGCAATTTGCTATGTTGCTGTTTTGGACAGGGTGTGTGTAGTTTGTGTTGTGGCTTGTGGGAGCTATGCTCCATTGTTTTGCTTGATCTTTGGCTCCATTATGGCTGGTTTTTCATTTTCTAACCAGTGGCTACCTTGGAATACCAAGGAATAGCCCACGGCCTTCCTTGCCTTGTATTTTGTCTTCGTACCTTGCCGTGAGCGTAGTGTGAGAACCGTTACTCCATTTCCTACATTTTACATATGCATTTGAATCGTTTTCGCATGAAGCATCCATATTTTCTATTATCATGCATGTTCAAACAACTTAACATGAGGTTATATCGAGAATTGTAAATAACTTAACTATTGCACGAGAAACATGACTAGCTTAGGATTGCCATGTTAAATACTTCAAATGAAACATGCTTCATATTGTTTGTGCATTGCACATTGGTTGTTTGTTTATTGTTGTTGTTTATCTTTGGTAGACGCGAGTGTTGAACCTGAGTACGAGGATCCAGGAGAGTACCACTACGAGGACCCAACTCTTTGTGCCTTTGAAGAACCAACAGGCAAGATGATTGTACCCGGATCACGACACTATTTTTGCATGCTAGATGTCTCTCTCTTATCGTTACATTTGTGTTACCTACCACTTGAATGTCAAGCCTCCTACATTGCCATGATAGCCTCTAACCCCCACTACCTAGCAAACCTTGTTTGGCTAAGTTACCGCTTCTTAGCTCCTCTTATAGCATTCTTAGATGTAGGTGCAGGTTGTTTCCATGTGATAACATGGATATCTGGAAATATCACAATATTTACTGCTATTTAATTTAATGCACATATATATATCTTGGTGAGGTGGAAGGCTTGGCCTTTTGCTCGGTGTTTTGTTCCACTTGTACTGCCATTGTACTTGTTACCGATGTTATGTTTCCATATTTTGCGCTCCTAACATGCTCGGGGTTGTTATGGGGACCCCCTGGTTTATTCGTTTGAGATTTAAGCTTGTCTGGCAAGACCCAACATTGGTACTATTTGCTTAACAACTTAATAAAATGCATAGGGCTTAGCTACCCCGTGGACAATTAATCAACAACCCGGGCCAGTGCTCCTCATGAGTGTTGGTCCAAAACGGGCTGCCTGCGGGGCCGCCTTGAGGAAACTTGAGGATTGGTTTCCCCGTATCTAGTCCCATCTGGTAGTGCCTTGAGACAGAGATACGCGCGGCTCCTATTGGATCTGTCCTACCGGGCGGTCTTGCTGGACTTGTTTTACCTTTCTTGAATGTCTTGTGTGAGGAACTCTGATCTTCTTCGGGCTATCTCGAGGTGTCGGATTTCCTTTGAATGTCCTAGGATGATCACGAGATCTGTGGTCGAGGTTACCCGTGGAGTGTGGTTAATTTGTGATGGATTAGTTGGAGCACCCCTGGAGGGTTAAATCTTTCGGAAAGCCGTGCTCGCGGTTATGTGGCAACTTGGATATTTATTTAACACCTGGTTATAGTTAACTTGAAGTAAACTCCAATAAAATACACCAACTTTGTGCATAATCGTGATCATCTTTGCTCGTGAACATGAACCGAGAGAGAACACGATGGGGTTATGTATGACGTAAGTAGGTATTCAGGATCACTTAGTGATCATGGTAGTTCTCGATCATCTTTCGTAGGCCATCATATTTACATTCATGTTCACGTAAGATAGCCACCAAATAAATGCTTAGTGCTTGCTGCAAACTCCACACTTACCCCTTCCAAACCCATAAGCTTACATTGTTTCAGTACCCCGTTACATGATTGCCGAGTCCCCTGTGGCTCAAAGATTACAACAATACAGGTGCAAGTGTTGATGAGTCCGTTCCAGATGATGTGACCCAGCTCCAGTGGGAGTATGATGAAGAACGTGGCAGGATGTATGTCACGTACCCCGATGAGTAGAGAGGCCATGGTCGTGATCTTTGGGATAGCAAGACAACTTTCATTGCTTCTTTTCTTCGTTTGATTTCGTCCATAGACGGACCCTGTCTTCTGTATGATGTTTGAATAATTGTGTGAACTTGTAATTTAGCTTGTGGCGAGTGTAAGACAACTCATATACTCATCTCTTCATACATGTATGCAATGTTTACTGCACTTGCGAAACAACGAGATGCGCCTCTATCCCTGTCGAGGTCCCCGTGCCTAAATAAGGATAGGCGCGCATCTTCGGCATTCTAGGTGCACCTGAAATTTGACGATTTCCTCTGCGGGTTTAAAGGAAGTGGACTTGCGTCTTTTGCTGTGGATCACATTGTCCCTATTAACTGTCGACCGTAGAGCGGTCAACTCCTCGGTGCCAAAAGTTTCCGCTAATGCCTCGAGGGCGAGCGTTGCTATTTTGTTTTCGACCCGAAGGGCTATATTCGGATCACTGGCGAGCGTGATCACTCCATTTGGATCTGGCATTTTGAGTTTCATGTACCCGTAATGGGGTATAGCCTGGAACCTTGTAAAGGCGTCGCGTCCTAATAGGGCATGATAGCCACTAGGGAAGGGGACGATGTGGAAGAGAAGTTCTTCGGATCGGTAATTTTTGGGCGTGATGAACACACGTCCAGGATGATACATCCGGAACAACGTGCCTATTTCCATGGGATAACTCCCCAGAAAGTTGTGATGCTATGTTCGATGCGGGATCGGTCAAACTGCATTTTCTCCAGAGTGGCCTCGTAAATGAGGTTTAGACCACTACCGCCGTCCATGAGCGCCTTATGTAGTCTGTATCCATCAATGATGGGATTCAAGACTAGAGCGACCGGTGAATGACCGGGAAGGATGGGCGGCTGGCCAGTGTCCCCGAAAGTAATCGGTACGTTTGCCCATGGGCTAGTAGCTGCCACGTGGTATACTAGATCGTACTCCCTAAGAGTTTTTTTACGCCTTCTCCTCGAGTGGAAGATCTCATAGACCGTCAAGACTTTGTCATCAAATTCAGTTGGCGAAGGAGAGCACCTGTTCGACGGAGGTGTGTCGAGGATGGCCTCGCCACTTTTTGCGACTTGCCTGACGACCCAACAAGCTTGAAGGCCATGAGTAGGGTTTGTGTTTAACAACACGGAATGAATGGGGCAAGGTTTATCTAAAAGTACGTCAAGGACGGTGCCGGTCCCGGAAAGGGGCTTGTTTCTTTTTTCGACGGGTTCATACCTAGCTGGCCGATTTGGAGGTACCCTCTTTCTCCGAACTCCTCTAGGGTATTCAGAGAATTTTGGTTCCTAGAACAACTACTCGGATTGCCAGACACTCTCCATGGCACAGTACTTTTGTACCAATTCGGATAACTCCGAAAAGTCGTTTATGCGTCGACGGGCCAGGGCATTAAGAATCCCTTCATCACGGTAGTTGCTAATGAAAATTGCCATTACATCTTGTTCACCAAGACCTTTTACTCTACTCCTGGCGAGTAGGAGTAAAGTCCGAAGACATGGCCTTTGGCACAGTACTTGGATAATCGTCTTGGGCGGTGGGTGAGAAAAAATTTGGTTCCCTGTCGCAACGTGTGTTCGGAAGTGCAGTTTCCAAATCGTGTGACGGATCCTGGACCGGTGACGGTCTGGTTTTAAAAGCGATTCCCCGCCTCTGATTCTCCGACGGGGTCTTGGAGATCATGGACGGGGGTATAGACGGTTTTCAATTCCGGCTATCGGGCAGAAGCCGCGGCGGGACAGTCGACGGTGGCAACAAGGTGGGTGACCAGGACATGAATCCCTGTCATCGGGTCTGATCCCGAGACGATCATAGATCAGAACCTGGTCGTCCGATATACGCATAGCTTCGATCCGATCGAACAACTCGTTTAAGAACGAGGCGATGGCAGGATACGTGTCGTTGATACGAGTGGATTCGTCAAGCGGTGTGACAGTTCCGGAGTTATGCCGAAGCGGATCCGTGTTCCGTTCCACCATGGGACCTGATGAATTGGACGTCAAAGAATTTGGATTTACAGGTTTTCCTTCGAAGGTTGAGGGTTCCATTGGAAGGAGTGTTCCCCGTGAATCATCCATGAACTCTAGGGTTCCGAACTTAATACACTGATTGGGGGGGAACCTTCCGATCTGACCATGATGGCCGACCGGGCCGGGATGCGAAAAGATGTCGTTGCTGATGAAACTCTGATCGGGGGCGAGAGTCCCCTCGATACAGATCTCGCTACTTGCGACGGGGCGAGCCATCGATTCCTTTGGTGCTCACAGAGGAACTCTCAATGAAAGCACCAATGTAGGTGTCAAAACCGGCGGATCTCGGGTAGGGGGTCCCAAACTATGAGACTAGGATCGACGGTAACAGGAGACGAAGGGGACACGAGTTTACCCAGGTTCGGGCCCTCCAATGAAGGTAATACCCTACGTCATGCTTGATTGTATTGATGGTGAAAGGGTTACAAAGTTGATGTACCTTGAGATCGTATGTCTAACCTAAGATGAGTTGTCCTGTCCCTATGCCCTAAAACCCTCCGGCTTATATAGATGCCGAGGGTATCCTTGGCTTACACATGGCCGGTTACATGCTGAAGAGATAACTTGCCTAACTATAGCTAATAACTTGGAGAACACGTCTTGACTCCTTTGAAGCTTCCGTCCTGGTGCAGGTGGTCCTCGATCATCTGATGCCTGCCTTGCGACCCATATGGTCCGGCCCATGAACAATGGGTCGGCTATCCGAGGACCCCTTAATCTAGGAGACGAAGGGGACACGAATGGGTCGGCTATCCGAACTGTGAGACTAGGATCAACGATAACAGGAGACGAAGGGGACACGAGTTTACCCAGGTTCGGGCCCTCCAATGAAGGTAATACCCTACGTCCTGCTTGATTGTATTGATGATGAAGGGGTTACAGAGTTGATCTACCTCGAGATCGTATGTCTAACCCTAGATGAGTTTTCCTGTCCCTATGCCCTAAAACCCTCCGGCTTATATAGATGTCGGGGGTATCCTTGGCTTACACATGGTCGGTTACATGCCGAAGAGATAACTTGCCTAACTACAGCTAATAACTTGGAGAACACGTCTTGACTCCTTGAAGCTTCCGTCCTAGCGCAGGTGGTCCTCGATCATCCGATGACTGCCTTGCAGCCCATATAGTCCGGCCCATGAACAATGGGTCGGCTATCCGAGGACCCCTTAATCTAGGACTCCCTCAAAGGCCACCCATCGATTAATACAACGAGAGGCTCTTGGGATTGAGTGAAGAACAAGGATGCATGGTATGCTTGATCAATTGATTACATGCACATGACATGAAGGGATTATCTTGCAGGATGGAAAAAGTCAGTACAAAGGTTACTCCAAAGATCCAATAATCACTATTGAGGTTGTTGCATTGGAGGATCTATGGATTTGGCATTCATTGTTTTGTATTTATCAAGCTCTCATGATGACATGAATGTGTTGTTAAGATCACCACTATTCTCAAGGCTTGTTGTCAGAGACACTGCTCCTTGCAACTATGTTATCAATGGCCACCAGTACATGATGGGTTACTACCTTGCAGATGACATCTATCTTCCATGGGCCATAATTGTTAAGATAATCCATCATCCTCAAGGGAACGTGAGATATCATTTTGCAATAAGAGAAGAGTCAACAAGGAACGATGTGGACAGAGCTTTCGGTGTGCTTCAGAAGCGCTTTGGTATAATTCAAGGACATGCCGAGTATTGGAACCGATAGGTCCTATGAAAAAATAATGACATCATGCATCATCTTGCATAACATGATCATTAAATATGAGACATGCATGCCAACGAGCTTTCGATACATCTTCAATGAAGATCCTGTTGAGTAGGAGCATGATGCAAACATGATACACAGATTCCTCGCATCGCATCAAAGTATGAGAATCAAGAAGTTCGTACCCATCTCCAATATGATATTTTACGACAGTCAAACTAAACCTAAAGCGAGCCTTCTCAGCGCTTTGCGTTTCCGGCCGTCCATCTAGACAATCAAAACGTTTTGGGTCATCAGATATGATGTATACATCCATCTTCAATGATTTTTTAGTTGTTGACCCAACTGTCCATTACTGCTATTCCAGCGGCCGAAACCGTGTGCTCTGGTACAACGGGCTTATTTTCTCAACCCATCGAGGGTCCAAGGCAAAGCGATCTATTGTTGGCTCGTAAAAACAGTTCCCTCAGCGGGAATCCCATCCCACCCGAGGTGTTGATCCGATATCCTGGCGTCTCCGCTTCTCAAGCGATGGGTTCATCCCTTCCACCCCGACCTCTCGCATCTCTTGTTCAATTCCCAACCGGACCTCTTGCGATTCTCACTTCGCGACACAAGTTGCGCCAGCCTCGTCTCCGGTTCATCTTTGCCCAGCCGCCGCACTTTTCTTTACCCTTAAGACTTCAACATGAGGGGATCCACTCTCATATCGGCTGAGGCATCGGTAATTGTGAGCTCTTCCTGGATCCACAACCCAAAACTGAGCTTGTTCTTTTGGATCCACGATGCAAGGACCTCCTCCAGGCGAGGGGTGACATGGACACGTTCTTGTCCCAAGCAACTGGTGGCCGGTGGCATGGTGACCACGATGAGGTTCCAATCGTCCATGGTGAGATTGTGGTAATCACTTATGTACCACGAATTTCTCAAGGATTCTATTTTGAGATTGGATCCAAATTTCGCTCAAGTGGATCCAGCGATACACCCGTTGAGGAGCGGCCGATCTGCATCCATCCAGCCCTGATACAAGGCGGGATCGAGCGAAGGTGAGGCTTGCACTGGGATCGACTAGAGGCGCGGGATTCGGTTTCAGTCGATGTGCTCAAGGGCTCGTGGTGAAACGACTCCTCAATCTTCGTCCACTCCTCATCGTTCTCCAACCTCCTCTGTTTGTTCCTGTGTCTTTGATCCTGGTTCCCCTTCTGGTCTCCTAGATTTTCTGATCTTGCAGTTATACGTTGGCTAGGCGTACAATTTGATCTCCTGGTCTTCCCTTGATTTCTTCAGCCAAGTGAGTCTTGTTGTACTTGCCATACAGTGTTCGTACAGAACGCCTATGCTCGCTTGGGTGACGATTAAAGCTAGCTAGGCGTGAGTCAGTGTCAAAACATGCAATTAGGGCCTAAAGGTTTTTTGAACTTTGACACTTCATAACGTGCTGCATCCATGCCCTTGTGTTCAGGGTACTGACAGAGTTCCTATTGGAAACATGACGATGGCGAACCTCGATTTCTGAATAACTATGGAAAGAAAGTGTTGACCATAAAAATGTGATCTCCCTCCTATAGTGGTAATGTTTCTTTTATAGTGGGTGATATACCATTTTCCCCCTCATGAACCTACTGTTATGGTAATGTCAGGAGCATGCATGTACAAATTATATCATAATATACTCTTTATATTGCATCTTCAGTTTAATTCTCACCTGTTTTTTGTGCAGTTTCAGTGAAAGCTTGATGATGTTGCACCTCAAGTGCTGGTTATTGCTATGCATCCACTAAATCAACTAGAATTGATAATGTCGTGGTAACACTTCACATCGCTTTCATATAATTAAATTTGCAATGTACGACCAAGTGCAGCTCCATTTCCCTTCTACAATCATATTATTTTTAGAATAATGATCCAGTTTCTAAGATGTTAGAAAAATCTTGATAGGTGGTTGGGTCGGAGGCCTTGGGACATGTGCTATCTACACATGCTTCACCTAACTGTTGCAGTCGGAAATCTGGGATAATCCGACGAATAATTAAATTTGAGTATGTGAAATGAAGCGGATGTTAAGTCTTTCACTCGTAATAGAAATGTTCATTTGTGCTTTATAAATTCATTCTTATTATTCCACTGAATTTCTCCGAAGGACAACCCATTTATGGTATTTCATATATTTCCTAACTAACTGAAATTCTTGTTAGCACTCTTCTTCGTGAGTTTGATGCACTCTACACAAGAAATGTCTTGGTGCACCAGGCCCACCTAATTCTTGTTGCGGAACATGGCGGCCCTTTGGGTAGAGAAGCATGTGAACATTTCATTAATGTTTATGTCTCCTGTTGTATTTTTATTTTTGTTGTGGCTTATTATCTGTCTTGATAATATAGATTGGTTTTATTTACTAAATAGTGAATACATAGATGTGTTTGTTGTCATAGAAAGCCAATTTGTTTATGTGAACCTTACCTTTTTTTTAGTATTATCTAAGTATATATGGGATTTTCATTGATTATTGACTAATATAAGGTTATGTGTATACAAGTATAATATATTTCATGTGCCATATATATTAGTTGGATAGTAAACTTTGAATTTGTAATATTTGTGAATTGTATAAACCTTAATGATCATGTTTGAATTTAATATGTATGCTAATATATAGTTGAAATGGAGTATCTAGACTAAAACTAGGAGGATTGGTGATTTATTTTCGTGAGTTAAGTTCAAGGGATCGGCTGGGAACCACACTTTTTAGAGGAGCAAATATAAGGAGCTAAAGGATAAGAGGCCATAGAAGGGCCTAAATTTTAAGTGATTGGTTAGAGAAGCTCTTATATGAGAGAAATCAAGGAATAACAATCCTCAAAGATTGTCCCAGCAATACCAGTAACAGAGCCACCCTTTTGCATCGTAGATATCATGTTTGTGTTGTCTGAATTAACCACCAATCTATTGCATCCCACCATATGATGTAGATTCAGTCCATAGAGAAGCGCAAGGGCCTCCGCCATAAAAGCATCAACACATGTATTGATTTTATCATTTGCTGCCGCCTGCCGTAGTGAAGTTACCTTTGTCATCTCTCATAACAATGCCAACTGCACCTTTAAGTGAATCAATATCAAATGCAACATCTACGTTAAGTTTAACATGATATTGATCGGTTTGGTCCATACACCATGCTTTATCTTTGCTTTCGGTGAATTTGCAATACAAAAGTTTGAGCCTTGGGCCCTCACAGACATGTTCCCTGTGCACCAGCTTCCTTGTTTTCCACTAAAGGTTCCACAATGTTGTTGTTGGGTTCTATCGTAGGTGCATCGTATGGTCCGTCTCCTTCTCGTCCGATCTCTCTCAAACAGTCGGCCCGATCTCCCTCGAACAACCGGTCGTCGGATCCCACGTACAGGTTCGCCGGAGCGGCGCAAGTGCACCATCTCTAACGGTATTCGCGCGTGTAGGAGGAATACCGTGCGGCGGACTGATAGGTCCGATCACATAGTCGGCGGCGACGGGTGGAGGTGGCTAGTTGCAACTCATGCAAAGCCCTAATGACGGTGTCGAAGCGATCAACCGGATGGGTGGACCGTACCTTCACTATATATAAGCATCCGACGCGAGGTCAACTCTTGGGCCTCGGATCCTAAAGCCCACGTGTTCCTTCCCTTAAGCGCGCGGCCCCTTAGGTTCTCGTTCATTTGGTCGCGAGTCAGATCACATCCGACTTGACCAGTCTCGACCAATCGGTAGCGACCTCTAGCAAAACGTGCCAGCTCCAAGTGTCCGATGAAGCTGGTTAGGAGAACCTATACTTCACACTTCTGTTCCCTTTGCTACACGATATATGTTGTCGTGCACAAGGCGACATGGCCATCCTTGTTGATGCACGACCTCTTTCTCGTTCCAGTGAATCCGACCAACACTTCGGATTATCTCATAATCCTCATCGCATGGCCATGCTTATCCAGGTCGGATCACCCGAGGAGCCTAGAGTATATCTCTCCTGGTCGAAGGGGCAAATCTCATCTTGCTCGACCATGTCTCGTAGCATGGGTCTGGACAAGCCCGTAACCTATCTTTGTAACTACCCAGTTACGGAGTAGCGTTTGGTTGGCCCAAAGCAAGTCTGTCACCATCTCGAGTACATGCGTCAGCTCAGGTCTTAGGGCATAGAACGTATGTTGTACTAGAGACTCATAGATGACCTACCGTTGCGTATCATAGTTGGGTTTGTCCAACTCAGACCTTATCTCGACTCGGATCCGACTATGTTGAATCCGACCAGACCTTTATGATTCCATATTATCCGGCTAGCATCCAATGCTATATGGTCAATGAGATCGAAACATCCACCGTGTCATATGCTAGTCTGATTAGTTGTGCGTTCACACAATCCTTTCCACTAGGGACCATTAAGGACAGTTATCATACAATGCATGGTCTCACAAATAAATCACGTATTTGTTAATACACATCACTGATAATGTCCAAGGACTATCTTTATTCATAAAGACATAGAAAATATCATCATATATTATTGCCTCTAGGACATAACTTCAACAGTTGTACTGAAAGCTTCCTTGAATCTTGATTGTCTTGAGACAACGGTCTCGTAGTTAGGTAAAACAACGTCCATAACTTGGTCCACCTTGCATGCTTTATTGATAACATCACCAACACCCACGTCCTTCCACACTTATTTTGCCTTCGAGCATTGAAATAAAAGATGTTTAATAGTTTTGCACTCATATTAAATCTGGGACATTGTGGTTGAAATTTGAGGTGCCTATTCGCCAACGTAGATCTACAGGGTAAGGCTCCATGCAGGGTCCTCCATAGAAATGTATTGACTTTTGATAAACAAGATAATCTACAAATCATGTCCCATATATCGTTGACAGTTGATACCCCTAACAAATTATCTCCTACTAGCTTATGGCTATACTAGTGTTCCCACTCCATATAGTAAGCACTCCGAACAGTAAAAGAACCCATTTTCGTGAAGCTCCAAGAAATGTAATCGGGCATTCCATGTGTGGATAATAAGATAATCAAGTTCCTTCCCGTATCTACTCTCTAGAATGTTTGGTGAACTAATTGTTAGTCCCGCCAGCCTGCAATAGGATCAATAAGGTCACCTACTGTCGTTAGCGTCTGGCCAACACATCTGGTGATCACCTTTCTATTGGGGGAATGTTGTATCCAAGGATCGGTCCAAATATTTATATTTTGTCCATCACCGACTCGCCACACTTACCCTCCTTTAACTATGCTAACCCATTTCATTATGATTTTCCATTTATACGACAACCCCTTCTTAATGGTGGCGTTGAGCAGATCACCATCATGATAGTATTTAGCTCTCAAAATAGTAGCACATAATGAGCCCCGATTATCAATTAGACAAGTAGCACATCATGAGCCCCGATTATCAATTAGACACTCGGATGTTTTGCAAGTAATGCCAAATTGAAACAATTCAAATCACGGAATTTCATGCCTCTTTTTATTTTTTATTTTTTTGAAATAGAGAGTTGTATTAATTAAATAAAGGAAACATTGTCCGTACAATCGTGCAAGGCTTCCTTTTTTCTTTGTCACAGACTCTTCCACCAAACAAATCAATGCATAAGTTTGTGGTTAGCATCATTACCCCGCCAAAACTACGAGATTGCATCAGAGATTTTCCTTACATTTTTTAGGAACTTTAAAGACCAACATCTCATAAGTTGGTATAGCCATGAGCCACCAACTTACAAAAAAAATCCTCCCCATGGCAAGCATCTCTCTTTCCAGCGACTTCGTGTGAGAACTAAGCGATCAACTAGGTATTGGAAATTTGGATTTCTGGACAAAAGTGTTAGAATGCAAACTTAACAAACTCTTTATTTAGTAATTCTTCAGACCACTATTATTGCTATTGCTGGTCAAGACATTCTAGTGTGGAAGCTAATCCCCGCAGGACAATTTTCTCCCAAAAGTGCATACAAACACTGCTTCAATAGTCTCCAACTTCCTCCAAGGCAGAGACCGGAGATGGTTCCACCACACATTGTAGATTTACTCAATCAAATGTGGAAGGAGAAGCAGATGGCACCACGTGTCCAAACTTTTGCTTGGAGACTTCTCAGGAATTCACTAGCTACAAGTAAAAGAGCAAACAAGTGCTCCAAACACATAAGTGAAAATTGCCCTATTTGTGGAAAACTTGAGGATGAAATGCATCTCTTCTTCTCATGCCCTTTTGCTAAAGCTTCTTGGTATAGTCATCCTTGGTACATTAAAACTGAATTTGTAGCCAACATAATAGCTCAATTCCACAAATGATCCAAGCTTTGCTTACTTCTCAACACCCACAAATAAGCATAAATTCCTTATATATGTTCTTGTGGTGTATTTGGAAGGATCGAAATTTTGCATGTTTTTGCAGCAAATTAAATGCCCTTTCGCAGGTTCATGCTGCAACGATGGTGATAATGCGGGGCTCCAATATGGAGGTAGTAGTTTCCTCTCAGATGAACGATAAAGCTTGCACTTCAATCTTTGGGATGTTGGATGAGGCTTCTGGGCAAGGGCCAAAGACAGGGCCACTGATCAACATACACCGCTCTCGGCGGGAAGAACTATTAATGAAATATCTACCATTTCAAGTCCAGTAATTTTCTTGGATGCAGCTTGGTCTCCTCGTCCGGATGACAGTTCTGCACTTGCTGGTTTAGGTATTTTCATATAGTTCGGAGGCGATCGACGTTGCTCTCAGCTGTGTATCTCGGTCATATCCCCACCAGCAACATCAACAATTCAGGCTGAGGCATTTGGCTTGATGTTAGTGTCTCAGATTGCAGAAGCTCTTCAGATTCAACAGGCAAATTTTTGACAGATTGTGCGACGTTGGCACATGCGGCATCATCGCAAAATATGATGCTTGCTCCTGGACATTGGCCCATCAGACCGCAACTCGCTCAAATAGCAGTCTCTACATCTTTTGATGCTTCCAGTATATATCATATTAATAGAGGTTATAATTTTCGAGCTCATCATCAAGCCAAGTTGGCGCTGAAGATTCAGAATGCATCTTTGAACTACAGGTGTTTAAATCCAGGCCTAGGTATTTGCCTAAATGCAGATATAGCTGCAGTTTCATGCATCATGCAATGCAAGATTGTATATGTACGTTGTTGTTAAATGAATGAAATCTTCTATGTTCAAAAAACAAACAAACTAGGTATTGAAAAAATGTCACTCTTTTCTAACCCCAAGAATTGCTGCCAGACCCAATTATTTATCATTTAAAGTCTCCATCGTAATTTGCAGCGGAGAACAAACATATGCTTTCACTTCAACATTAGTACTTGGGCTAAAAAATGCTTATCAATCTCACCATCTGTCCAGAAGCCGAGCAGTAAGCATCCAAAGTCGTTTTCACACTTTCAGCATTGCATACAGTGCGTATCACCAAATGAAAAGATAATGATTTTTTTATGGCAGCGCAAACAGAAAACCATTTTTTTCCTTTTTTTTGTGGGCAACCGATTTTTTTCCTCTGTAAAGAGAGAACCAAAGGCCGAGCAGGCCCCGGTGCTTTGCTTTTGGTCGTTGTTGAATAATAGCGCATGGGCCGAGAAAAGAAGCCCAACAAACCCGTCGGCCTCGGGTAGTGCTCCTTTTATTCAACTTCGCAAACCCAACCCAACCCAACCCGATCGTCGTCTACGGTTCCTTCTCGCGCACACCAAACCAACCAGGAAGAGAGCGGCGGCGGCGGCGGCGGCGGTGAGGGCGCCTGCCATCTGGGCTACGAAGAGGGCGATGCATTCGTCGGGTGGCGAGATGGAGGCGGTGGAGAAGGCGATGCGTGACAAGCGGATGGAGGAGAGGGAGAAACGTGAGGCGGTGATGGAGGAGCGGATGGCAAAGAAGGAGAAGGAGGAGGAGGCGGAGAAGGCAAAGAAAGCGGCGATGATAAAGGCCGCGAAGGAATTTGTTGAAGCGATGGGGAGGGAGATCTTGGAGAAAATGGGGAACCACAGGATCCGTGGGAACAGTTTCGTGGATTCTGGACGAGTGTTTGGGGCGAAGACGGTTATTTTGGTGAATTCGAGGATGAGAGTGAGTGGCCTAACATCTCTGCGTACATGTGTTTTGATTTCATTTACAGTGTTATTTTCCTCCCCGTCCGCCCTTACTGACATGTTGACATGTCATTGATGCAGCTAGTATCCCCGCCATACGTTTCACCTCCTCTGGCAATGGCTCGACCAAGAACACGCTGCAGTTCTTTTCAGTCAAAGTTGCAAAAATTGACGAGAGTTTACAGTGGCCGCTGGATGTGTATGGGTTCTTTTCCGTACGTGATGTGGTTGATCACAAACGCAACATGATCTTCTCCTGCGACAGGGATAACTGCCAGACCATCAGCCAAGAGGTTCGTCACTATTGAGAGGCGTGATTTAGAACCATGGTTCATCTGTAAGAATGTAACACATCGATCCTTAGTGCAATGGTTATAAGTACTTACAGTTATGCCAATTATAGATGCTTCTAAAAAAACGTAACGATCCAGTGTGAAGGCTTTGTTGTTCTTATAAGAATAAATGCAAGTTTGGTGGTACTTTCTTGTTTGTGCAAAATTTCAATTCCAAATGCTTGTGGCATCTCTTCATGAAGGAAAAAAGAGCTTCCAACATATAAGCAAAGGAGCTCATGTCACATGAAAGCCTCCAAGCCAGCCAAATTTTATTTTTTTTCTAAATTTATTCAATTCACCACCGCCACTACAGATTGTTTTGTATTTTCACTGATCAAAATGTCTTGTTAGAACAACTAATAGTTTACTCTCAATATTAATAATTATGCCGAACTTATCAAATTAATTTTAAAAGTGTATGTACAGAAAATGCTGCACTTATGTAATGGTTCATGCCAGTGTTGGTTTTTTATCTTTGTAATTTTCAAGGAGCGTTTGGAAGGTATATAATCATGTTTCTTAATCCATATAAATGGCTCTAGATTGGAATGCAATGGACAATCTCATAATTAGTTGAAGTTAAAGCTCTTTAAGTTTTGATTGTGATCAGCCGGATCTTGTTCTTTTTAGGGCTGTATCAAACGCATTGTGATGGGAATTAGGCCTACAACTGGCGTCATATTCCGTCATTTTGTGCTTGTCATGGGGTGCATCCTTTCAGGTATATAGAAGTCATATGTAAGAGCAGATGTAACATTTAACCAACTCTTCATTGTTCCCTTGAGAACTCCATAACCCTAACTTGTGCTCTCAACTCCCACACTACGGTCCATTGTACATTTTTCTCTCAGTTCTGTTTGGGACTAGCGTTCTCTTTGGGGTCTCTTTATGTCAGTAGTTTCTTGCGTTCTCCTTTGAAATTTTGTTTGAAAGATCTTCTAGCACAATATGCAAGGAATTAGCAAACAAATAATTTTGAACAGGACATGCTTAGTGTGGATATATGTGCAACTGAACAAATACACTACAATATTATTTTTCTGCCGTCACTTGACTGTTAAGCTAATATTTTTGTCCCGTCATTACTGTAATGTACCTCGCATTCTTTATGCTATGCATTTTCGATTCAGTGCACGATTTTGTGAACTTTGTTTTCATTATGCTGCTCGATGTTTAGTTTGGCATTTTAGGCTTACTTTTTGTTTAGACTGGTTTGTTTAATCTGAAGGGCTTCAAAGGTATAAAGTTGCTAACTGGCCAAGCTGAGATTGTAGGCTCTTGCCTCTTACATATTCTGATCATCGAACCTTCCTAACATTTTTCTCTTCTGGATTTCTAACACATGTCACATTGTCACCATAATTATGTTCCACCTGTCTTTTTAGTTTTTACCAACAGAGAACATAATAGTTTGGTTATGTTTTGCTTCAGTCTTATTACTGATGAACTTTACATAATTAATTAGTTGTCTGATGCAGGATCCCTATCTAGCCCTGACAGGTCCATCCCGTGCTGTTGTGGTGTCATCAGATCCTTCGTACTTTGAGATTATGCTGAAAGTGAAGGGCACTGCTGAATCTTAGGATAAAGATTTAAGCCGTCTAGTTATGACATATAGGACAGGTTTTGTGGATAGAAGTTTCCCTAGCGAGCTTAGCACTCTGGAGATGGCATTCCAAGAGATCGTCCGATCTGTGGAGGCCACAATCAGTGTAAAAGTCATCGATGGATCATGGCCAGATGACTTTCGTGGTGTATTTTGTGCCAGCATCGACAACATAGCTGACTTGAAAGTCAAGTTGCTGGAATGTGGAGATGATAAATTGCCTCTTGATGCTGATGGCAAAATCAAGCTTAGATGCAAGGTCGTTTCCATTGGACTTGAGGGATTTTTGAGGATTTCTGTCATGTCACACTGTATTGATGGGGAACAAGTTGTTGAGAGTCATTGCAGACAAGTTGTTAAGAGTTCCAAAGCAGTTTTTGCACCCAAGAGATTGGGTACAAGTTCAAATAATCTTAAAGTTGGCTCTTGCGAGATGGAAGTCACCGTCGGCTGGTCCCTTTTCTCTTATCAGATGTAACTTGCCTGGGAAGGCTGGTTCTACTAGATGGCGTGGCCGTGCAGGGCGTCTGTGCGCTGATTTGGCGGGGCGGCAATGGCCGGAGGGCGCGTGACACTGTGCTACTGCTAACTACCCCCACCCATCCGTTTGGGTGATTGCAGAAGCACTGTGCATCTCTGAAACTTCCATTCACGATTATTTGGTTTAGTTTCGTTAGATTCATAATGTACATACTAGCGTTTTCTTGTAGATTAAAAAAAATGTAAAACATAATTTAGGACAAATCACTTCGAAGATAATTTGGAATGGAACAGTTGATATTGTCAAAAAGTTTGTGGCCTTGGCTCATTATGTCTTTGCTCTTGCTTAGAGGTCTTCTGCAAATAGATGACCCATTGTGTCCGCGACGCAAAAAAAAAAAAAAAACAAGAAGTGCGGCTAACTGTACAAAAATGCAATTGAAAGGAATACCCGTTGCGCCAATAGTGCAAAAACTAAATACAACTGAGAAGTGTTGGCTAAATGTAAGGTATTGATAACCCAAAGAAATAAAGCAGTTAACTATGTGATTTATAAATGGGAAAAGCTTACCATCATCTGGTGGATGGCAACATCCGCGTTCGTCACGTTCCCTGCATGACACGTGTCTAGATCTGAATACCGTGGAACACGTTCCTGTAGCAGTGACTATGTTTCTGAAACATATACGTTGTTGCAATGGTCTACGATGGATTTATATTTTGCAACACAATCTCTGTTACGGATGTTTTTTGTAACAAAACCCCAGTTGCAAAAAAAACTTGCAACAAAACCTTAGTTGCAAAAGAAAATTACAACAAAAAAGTTACAAAATGAAGGTGCGCTCGGCTCGTTCGATACCCCAAATCAGACGGCTCGCGACCCGGCTGGTCTTTTTTTAAAAGATCAACTGGCGGACGCATAGCACACCCCTTTATAAATCTCATAAAATAGGACATAAACAGATTTGTACACACATGCACCCATGTTGCAAACATGAAAATCACATCAAAGGATACAACAAAAACCAGTCTGAAATGGGCGCAAGATGATAAGCATCGCCAAGTATGAAAGAGTCGGTTGTTGAGGCGTCAACCCCAACGGAGTCGATGAAGTAGAGCCCTATGAGGTGTAGTGCGGTGAAGTAAGGTGCTTAGAGGAGTGGGACGGGGAGGAGCCGAACTCGGCCCAGAATAGTCTAGTAGTGCGAGGCGACGAAGTGGAGTCCTCGAAGGAGTTGGCCATAGAGGAATCACCCTCGGCCACATAGGACCTGAACTCTAAGAAGCGGAATCCACGAAGGACTCTGACCCGAAGTAGAGGTTTCGGCAATGAAGGACTCGGACATGGGCAGTCTGACTCAGACGTGGGGACGTGAACTTGGTTATGTGGGAGTCAGACTCAATCTATGATGTTAGAGTAAAACGACATTGAATGAAAGTGAATGGGTGATTAGTCCGGTTTATATTGATTCTCAAGTATTCATACATCTGGAAGAGGTGGGAAGAAGATATGTCTGTTCGGAGGCATCCTCCAGAACAGGTGCCTGTTGGCATTAGAGAGAGAGAGAGAGAGAAAACAAGAGGTGTCTGTTCAGAGGCATCCCTCCAGAACAAGTGCCTGTTGGCAATAGAGAGAGAGAAGGGACATGACTGTTCAGGGTTGGACACACCCCTTTGGTAATTAATCTACTAATTAGTTTCTAACACTCCCCCTTGTACAACAGCGCTCCTTGAATGTTTCATCGTTGAAAACTTCTTGTATATAGATCTTCCATCTTGAGAAATCTTCCATATAATCTTGAGAGTCTCCTTTAAACCCAGTGGAAAAAATAAGGAGAAAATGATGCAACACATGGTGATTATTGTCTCTTGATAACTCATATGAGAAAAACCTTTGAAGAAGGAGAAAACTCATCGATAAGTTTAGAGAACAATTAATATGTCTTGAGTACTTCCTTTAAAAAAAACGTCAGGGATAATAGAAAGTATGACATATGATCTTTGAAAAGATATTACCTCACTAAAAACCATTATGAAAAACTTTGAGAGAAAACTCATAAGGGAAAAGAGTGCAATCTTACATGGCATTAAAAAGTCCTTTAAAACCCAGTGGAAAAAAAATATAAGGAGAAAACGATATGACATATAGAGACACTTGTGTTTATGTTGTCTCGTTAAAAACCTTTTATGAGAAACCATTAGGGAAAAACTCATCAAGGGAAAAAGAGTACAATATATGCAATCTAAAGATTGTTACAGGTTATAATTTGGGAGATTACTCCCCCTAAACTTTGCAAATATGGAGGATGTCCCATACCAGTTCCATTGACATGAAAATGACATTATGAATAATATGTTGGATTTTCACAGTATTTTGTTTGCAAATTATTTCCTTACTTTTCTATAATCCGCGAGGATAAGTAATTTTAGAGCAATGTGCTTTATGATATTGCTCTTCATACAACCTGTAGGTACTAAATAACACAAGTGGTAGTATCTTGATAAAAACAAGTTATGCGATTCTGATGAATCTCAACTACATGATTTTGAGTGTGGTTAATCATTCTATTGAGCCATGCATATTTTGCAATGGTTTCAGATAAAGCAATCATGTTAGAATGATGAGTGGAATTAGTCGTTAAAGTCTATTTAGATGACTTCCATGAGAAGACTATTCCTATGAATTCACTCATTGATATGGCATTGTTGGGATTAAATAAAGAGCCAATATCATTACATCAAATCATGGTCATATGTTGTATTTCCTGATGGAAATATCCAAGATTTATTGAAAGCTTTGGATATAAGATGATATTCCTTATATCAACCATATACCTTTTGTTGGGGGTTGCACTCTCATCAAAGGTAGTATGACCATACATGTTTTTGTTGTTATGATATATCCACACTGAACTTCTCGTATATGTTTAGGATATATGTAGACTGATACGTATCCTTGATAGAATGCTCAAGTTGTAAACTTAAGCTAAATTTGGTTGAATCCAATTTTTTCGTCTTGAGATGATTTTATGTATGTTTAGGTCTTGTAAAGACATTGATGACGAAATCATCGATATACACTAAGGTGATGTAAGAAAATCAAATTTGTGATTTCTTTATTAAAACACATAAACAATCATAGTTATTAGAGTTATTCTTTTGAATAAAAAACTCATTTAGTCGGTAATACCATATGATTTCCGACTATTTCGAGCCATAGAGTGACTTCTAAAGTTTTACACAAATATGTTGCGATTTATTTTGTATTCGGAATTGTAAGCCCTTCAGGGACTTTGTTATAAATTTCCAAAACGAGTGGCCCATATGAGTATGTAGCCACTGCATCCATTAACTGCATGGATAATATTATTTGTACTGTCAATGATAGTTGTTATCGAAACATAATTCCACTAATACCAAGAGGGTATGTTACATCATAATTTGATGTCGGGTCTCTGCACGAACCCTTTTGCTACAAGCCTTGCTTTCTCACCACTTCATTGACTTTGTCTATGAATGAGAAGTTTTTTTATTAGTACTCCATATGGGAGATACTTTTGAGTAGTACGTATTATTGCGGTAAATACTGTTGGGGAACGTTGCATGGGAAACAAAAAATTTCCTACGCGCACGCAAAATCTATTCATGGTGATGAGCATCTACGAGAGGGAGAGTGGATCTACATACCCTTGTAGATCGCTAAGAGGGAAGGGTTAAGAAACGCAGTTGGTGTAGTCGAACGTTTTCGCGATCCAAATCGCCGAGCGTCCCGCGATCTCATCACGATCCGTCCTGCGATCCAATCACGATCCGTCCCGCGAACTCATCACGACCCGTCCCGCAATCTCATCATGACCCGTCTTGTAATCTTGATCACGGTCCTTCCGATCTAGCGCCGAACGGATGGCACCTCCGCGTTCAGCACACGTACAACTTGATGACGATCTCCGCCTTCTTGATCTAGCAAGAGGGAGTGGAGAGGTAGAAAAGTTCTCCGGCAGCATGACGGCGCTCCGGCGATGGTGGTGGAGCTATTTCGGTAGGGCTTCGCCTAAGCACTGTGGAAATCCGATCTAGAGGAGAAACTATGCACTGGAGGAACGGGTAGCACGTGATTGAAAATCTTGTGCCAAAACCCTAAAACCCTCTAGTATATATAGGAGGAGAGGAGGAGGAGGCTTGTCTCCCAAGGAGCTAGCCCTTGGGTCGGCCGAACCAGGAGGGAGGAGTCCTCCTCCTCCACTCCTAGTAGGATTGGGACTCCTTCCTTATCTTAGCCCTTCTGCCTTTTTCCACCTTTTTCCTTTTGGGCTTTTCTTCCTAGCCGCATGGGCCTTATGTGGGACTTTCACCAGCCCACTAAGGGCTGGTATTCATCCTCCCACAGCCCATGTAGCCTCTTGGGTCGAAATACCCCTCCCGATGGTCTCCCGGTACACTACCGACACTCCCGGTACACTACCGATGAGCCCGAAACTTTTCTGGCGACCAAAATAGGACTTACTATATATCAATCTTTACCTTCGGACCATTCCGGAGCTCTTAGTGACGTACGGGATCTCATACGGGACTCCGAACAACCTTCGGTCACCACCATCAATAACTCTATACTACCGAAACGTCACCAAACCTTAAGTGTGCAGACCCTGTAGGTTCGAAAACTATGTAGACATGACCGAGACACCTCTACGGTCAATAACAAATAGCGGGACCTGGATGCCCATATTGGTTCCTACATATTCTACGAAGATCTTTATCGGCCAAACCTCTATGTCAAGGATTCAGTTAATCCCGTATGATGTTCCTTTTGTTCTTCGGTATGTTACTTGCCCGAGATTCGATCGTCGGTATCTCCGTACCTAGTTCAACCTCATTACCGACAAGTCTCTTTACTCGTTCCGTAATACAAGATACCGTGACTAACACTTACTCACATTGCTTGCAAGGCTTGTTGTGATGTTGTATTACCGAGTGGGCCCTGAGATACCTCTCCGTCACACGGAGTAACAAATCCCAGTCTTGATCCATGCCAACCCAACAGACACCCTCGGAGATACCTATAGAGTACCTTTATAGTCACCCAGTTACATTACGACATTTGATACACACAAGGCACTCCTCCGGTGTCAGTGAGTTGCATGATCTCATGGTCATAGGAACAGATACTTGACATGCAGAAAACAGTAGTAATAAACTGACACGATCATATGCTACGTTTGTAGTTTGGGTCTTGTCCATCCTATCATTCTACTAATGATGTGATCCCGTTATCAAATGACATCTCATGTCAATGGCTAGGAAACCTTAACCATCTTTGATCAACGAGCTAGTCTATTAGAGGCATACTAGGGACATGGTTTTGTCTATGTATCCACACATGCATCTAAGTCTCTGATCAATACAATTATAGCATGGATAATAAACAATTATCATGAACAAGGAAATATGATAATAACTAATTTATTATTGCCTCTAGGGCATATTTCCAATAAATACCACTCTTTGTTGAGCGAGTGCTATTCTTCATTACTTGCTTCCTTTTATGTGAACCAATATGAGTGCAAGAGGCACTCTACCATGGATTTTGGTTCAGGTCCCAAAAGGTTTTAGCAATTTTTAGAATACATATATGTCGAAAAATGTAGACTTTTGTTATATGATTTTGGAGGAACCGATGAAGTTTGTGGAAATGTATTTATTCCTTTTAACTCCTTGTGATTTCCTACAACAATGGTGTCAAGGTGTTTCGATGTACCGGCACCAAAATATTTGTGCACATTTATGCTGGGCTTTGGATGATGAGCATCCAATGAGGTGTATTTCAACTTGATGTTGAATTATATTTACTGGTTGAGGATCTAATTTCCTCTGTTTCCGTGGAAGCATATGCGAGATTATATCTCATGTGGTCAGATTTCTCCCCTGCTGCTCTCATTTCGGGAGAAGAGTGGTTTATCAGGTACCTCCACTCTTTCTGACACTTTACTACAGGAATATAATTGAGTGACACCTTTGTTGTCCATAAATGGATGTGGTAGATTTGCAATATGTTGCAAATATGTGATTCCAAACTTCTTGTTCAGATTCTTTAAGTATGTGGATATAAGGACTGAATGTGAATAACATTTCTAATTTATTTCTTGGCATTCTTTGTGGTACTTATCTCCCCCTAATGCCAGAAATGTCCTTATTGCTGATGCAATCAGCATACGGGCTATGAACAATTTTGATTGACGTATAAATTGTTATTCCTCACATAGATCCCCAATTTTCTGTGAGAGCCCATTGGTGTATGCCGGAGTGGTGATATTGGTATGTTACCGAATTATCGTAGATAGGAAATACTTTGTTGATTTTCACGTAATTACTACAAGGGGAAAGTAGTATGCTATGAAGTTGGTATGATTTATATCATACTTACAGTGTGTAAGGCCGTATTTGTCTAGCATGAGGCTAGTAAATTACAATTCTATAAGTTTGGTTATATTATTAATTTCACTATCTTCGATAAGATATTGAACTAAACCATTCTAGGTATGTACATCAAGCATTATATATTAATCAGATATTTCTTGTGAAATGAGTTATAACGAAGTTGTCCATTCAAATGGATTTATCCCTTGTTTACGATAATTTGCTCTTACTTTGATAAGTTAAGCAATTGATTTAGTAAGCTCATTCATCATTGTGTGTGACAAGATACATACTTGAAATCATTTTATAAATGTTTCTATGAGTACCATGAAGTATCTAAATAATCGCACATAATGGTTAAGTAATCCACATATATCTTCTGAATATGTTCAAGAAAGAATGAGTGGCTCAATTTAGAATCTTAAGGTGAGAGGGCCTTAAAACTTATTTCCCCTATGGCACATACGATGCACATAAAATCTGATGATTTAGGAAATATTGTAACTTGAAAAGTTGCGACCAGCAGAATTGCCAATAATTTTTCTAATCAACCCCAAACCAGGATTGTAAACCTTAAAGCCAAATATGTTGTAAGATTTAGAAAATTATTGTGTACGCAACAAAACTGAGTATGAATTAATTCATACAACAAAATTTATCGTGTATTGTATCCGAGGGATAGGGTATTGAACATCCTACTACATGTAGTAGTACAAGTATAGCCTAATGCTATTTTGGGATATTTATAAGATTAAATGAGGTATCCAACACTAATGGAAAATTATTATGCAAATATATCATCGGTGCGAAGGAAGTCACCATCTATTTATTGCACTAGATTTTTGGTTCTCTTCTTCTGATGAAGATCTGACAACAAACACTTACTAGAATATTTTCTGGTTGTATGTTCACAATTTTTCAAATTTATCCCAAATTTTTGGTGTGGTTTGACCATATGTTTGAGGGTTTGGTAATCATGGGTACGATATTTGTATAACCACACATTTGACAAACTTGAGAGATGTCATTGTGATCGCTTGAAAAATGATATATTCCCTATTAAGAGATAATTTTGTCTTTGGTTGTCTTTTAGCATCCACTTTACTTTGAATTCCTCATAGTTCTATTTTTGTGACCACTAAGTTGCACAAATTACTAAGTACTAGCAAGAATTTCAAATAATGGAATTGCACCCGTTGGGTGAATCTAATGATTTTAAGAAATTCCATGTTTCTTCATCATAAAAATGGTAGTACCAACATAAGAGGATCTAAAGTGTATTGAGGGCTTTTCAACAGGATCTGCATATGAAAATATTTGATCATGCGATCTCAACTTGAAGTTGACTAAGTGACAAAATTGTGAGTTGTGATAGACTTGAGGTCTTGAAAAACGAATGGGAGATCATTCACGATGTGCTCATGGCAGCATGTTTCTCTTAAGGGAATATTCAAGGTGAATAAATGTTCATCCATTATGTACTTAGTTTGAGAACCAACTGAAGTTGGTGACATATAAAATGCATATGTGCATTAATAGAATAGCCATGTGTTACATGAAATAATCATGCATTATTTAATTTACTTCTTGGAGTAAAAAAAATGGATGAAGTGATCTTATTGAGCACAATCCGCCAAGGTGATGCTTGGTGAACGTGAGGTGTAACCCTTCAACATATTGCATGTGATGAAATCATTGCTATTGTTTTGGGCTTTATTCGTGAGAAAAAGTGTGACTTTAGAGTCACAGCCAAAACATAGACTTTGCAATTTTAACATGAAAATAACAACCACAATGTGATGTGGATCTTGCAATAGTGTTTGAGACATTCGCTATAAATTATGGTATCCATCTTGATGGACACATGGCACTATAATTAGAAATAGTGACGTAGGCTCCACTGCCATGTATTTTACCAATGTAATAGAAGGTAATCACATGTATATGCAAATATTTCCATAATTTCCTATGGAATATTCAAGAAAAGTGTACAAGAATAATATTTACTATGAGAGTAAATGATTTTAGTGAACAACAATGAATTGCTTCAGAGGAGAATTTTTTTAATAGAATAGCTGATGCTTTTCTAAGCATATGTGTAGACCTCAATTTATATAGGATAACACCTTGAAGATAATCACCGAATGCGGTGTAGATCTCAAAGTAATAGAAAACATAATCTGACTTTCTTCAGTAGATATTCATGTCTCTATTACCTTATGTTATGCTATATTTAAGAAAATCACTTTGAAGGAAGTGATATGTCATGATGACATGATGTAGACCTCACAATAATAGTGGATAATGTGCAAAATTTTGTAGTAGATGCCAATATTACCTTATGATATCTTGAGGTAGTTACATCTAATATTCATATTTGGAAGAGCACATTGAAGGTAGTCATTTTGTCAAAATGACAAGATGTAGACCTCACAATAGTGATGGATAATCTGCAAATGATGCAATAGATGCCACCAGTACCTTATGATTCACAATAAAATTTGGACTAGTCATATTAAGCATGACACTTCATAATTCATGTTTGAATTGCAATTGGATTTGCAAGAGAGAGAAAATCAACTGCAAAAAGTATAGTTGTTCTCCTCCAACGTATGTCTTAGAAAATGTTTGCGGCAAAAACATATATAATGTACGAAGGACTAATTATACATGTAAAATGATGTATGATTATTTTTTTACGCAATTTGGGATAAAATAAGGGTTAAACCGTAAAGTATTGTTAACCTGATGGCTGAACAAAGAACTTGACGACTTATATGAGATTATCACATAACATGAGGGTTCAATTACAAATTCATCAAAGGGATAAGAAATCCCCAATTTCTGCTGTGTGGCTAGGGATTAGACACCTTCACCGTCCAGAGGGCCTGTCGTGTCGGCCACTGCCGTGCGCCGGAGGAGGGAGGAGCCCCGCCAAGCTTTGTGCGCCGGCTCGGTCAAGGAGGCTGATCTTGCAGTTTTCCACTGTTGCTGTAGGCAGCCATGTGGTAGGTGGAAGCGCCGAGGGCGCCGTTGTCTCCGAGAGTTGCGCCTCGTGGGCTGCCGTCCAGGAGGCTCTAGTCCGCATCGCCGCGAGTGAGGTCTAGCCACCGTTGTTGGACGTCGTGTGCTAGTCGTTGGTGCGCAGGAAGTCGTCACCGCTATGCTTGTTGACTGCCACACCATTAGTGGATGGAGTGGGTGGAGATGCAGGGCCTCGCCGCCATGCCATGTCGTCGTCGTGGAAAAAAAATCCTCCCCATTCATGCCTGGAGTAGAAATCGGTGTTTCCATGTACACATGCTAGATCCGGGTGAGTAGTACATGCATAAGATGAATAGAAGATACATGATTAGATCTCTGATCTCTTTCTAATAATAATAATAAAGCAAATAGTGTTTCTGGTCGTTCGTCATGAGATTGCCCTTAAAGTTGAGATAAATTACCCACTATGTCACCTATAAGTCATAAAAAATGTTTTACACAGGAAAATCTCCAAACTGGGCCGGTCCATACAGGGACCTCCTATATTACGCTCTGACCACTTGAAGCAGATGCATCACAACCTTTTATACCGGCCATGTAGCGCCTATCTTTTTAGTTTATTTTTTATTTTTATTTTCAATTCCGTTAGAAATTTAAAAAACTTTTCAATTTTGAAGAAATTGAGAATTTTGAAATGAAATTTCCAAAATAACATGAAATGTTCGTGAATTCAAAAACTTCTCGGGTTTTTTGTAAAATATTCGCATATACAAAAAAATGTTTGCAATTTTGAAAAAAGGTTCATAAAATAAAAAAAAGTGCATGATTTTAAACAAAACTCCGTGTACTAAAAATTATTAATGAAATTTAACAAAATATTTCCGAAGTCAAAATGTGTTCTTACATTTTAAAAGTTTGAACATAGTTTGTGTCTATTTTTTAGTTTCATTTTTCATTTTTCATTTTCAGTTCCCTTTCTGTTGTTTTTTCTAGTTTAAATAATTTAGAACTTCAAAAACTTTTGCAATTTAAAAAAACTGAGAATTTTGAAAAAAAATGTTGAAGAAAACATAAAATGTTTGTGAATTCAAAACATAATTGGGATTTTTGTAAAAATGTTTGCATATACAAAACAATGTTCGCAATTTTGAAAACAACATTTGTGAAAACAAAAGAAATCCATGATTTTGAAAAAAAGTCTGTGTACTATTTTTTTAATGTAATTGAACAAAAAAATTGCTAATTCAAAAAATGTTCATGCATTTTAAGAAATGTCCTAAAATTTTAAAAACAGTTTATGAATGGAAAAAGTGTTTATTGATACAGAAATATTCATGTTTTTTTAAATATATTGTTGAATTTACAAAAAATCAACAAAGTTTGAAATATATGTTCGCCTATTCTAGAATTGTTCGCCAATTCAAAACAAAATATTTAAAAACCGTTCACAATATAAAAAATGTTCACAATTTTTAAAAAATGTTTGTAAATTGTGAAAGGTGTTCTGGATTTTAAAAATGTTGCAAAATATGTAAAAATATACACGAATGATGGAAGGTATGTAGTTAAACAGTAATGCCTCTTAGTTTTTGTAACAATATACCCGTGTGAATTTTAAAGAGTTAACTGTCGGTGTGGATCGGAATATTATAGTATATTTTCAGAAACAAGTTTCTTGAAATTCATAATAATTCTTTGAAATGCCAAGTGTTTTGACAACCATGATATTTTTTCGAAAATGTGAACGTTGCTTCAAATTATGAATAAATTTAAAATAAGTAACATTTTTTTTGTGTTTATACACAAAATTTTAAAATCATGCGATGAGATATGAACATAATGTGATCATCACCATTAAAAATTATGATTTTTTTTCTTACAACGCACGGACCATTTTGCTAGCAATAATCATAAAAGACAACCAAGTTGATTCATGCATGGGCGTTGTTGCCGCACTGGACGTCGCCACACAAGGAAGTGGGTGCTAGCGTCGTGCAGCCATGCTTGCAGACGACCTCTTTGTGTGGAATCCAATGAAGCGATTCTCGCATAAAGCACAATGGATCAGATTCTTTCTTCTTTCCTAATCACAAGAAGACAATAGATTAACATTTCCCTCATTCGTTTTCCCTGTAGGGATGCATGCATACGGAATCCCTGTAGAGATGCATCCCATGCATGCATGTCCGTGTTTGCTTCATCTGATGTGCCATTGGGAGCAGCGCCGGAGCGCCTCACGCCTGCCAGTTTCATGGCCGAAGTCTGCAGTACATGCATGGCACGTCTCCATGTGTTGCTCGTCGGTCGGATTCCATCGTCTTTTGCCACATGCGGTTACTCTCACGAGGGAGTCTATGTGCTGATAACGTGTTAGAGTAAAACGAGATTGAACGAAAGCGAATGGATGATTAGTCCGGTTTCTATTGATTTTTAAGTATATATACATCTGGAAGAGGTGGGAAGAAGAGATGTTTTTTCGAAGACATCTTTCCAGAATAGGTGTCTGTTGGCATTAGAGAGAAAGAAAACAAGAGGTGTTTGTTCGGAGGCATCCCTTCAAAACAGGTACCTGTTGGCAATAGATAGAGAAGGGACATGACTGTTCGGGGCTGGACATACCCCTTTGCTAATTAATCTACTAATTAGTTTCTAATATATGAGAGTCAGACTGGGTGTTTGTTTATGACGATGACATCAAAATCCTTGACACCACACCGATCTTCAACAACGGACTAATCATAAGAAGTTGTGTGAAGCAAATACATCATCACGTGAGATGTGATGCATGCTGACCATTTTTAACCGCAACCGCATGAGAGCGGCGCGTCCACACCAACTCCATGTCACTAGAAAGCGGGGCCTTATGAGCTGTGAGTAGCAAGGTGGCTCAGTTGGTCAAGCACGCCCGCTCCTTCTATCCACTAAGAGCATCTCCAGCCACGGCCCCAAAGGATCCTAGGCCTTTTTTTATCGTTGGTGCCGAAAAATCGGCCTAGTCGTGCCTTCAGGACCCCGTTTATCACCGGTTTGAGCCCTTTTTTGGTCCGGAGAACCCAGGCCGAACCCAGGACGCTAGGGGTCTCTTGGGGGACTCCGGCGGTAACAAATCGGCGTGTGGGACGCCACTGTCAGGCAAATCTCGTCCTCCCCCCGAGAACCCCTCCCCCCGCGTTCTCCCCAACCCCGACCCCCGACACCCCTCGCCTACTCACGGTCGTTGCGTCGCCGCTAGAAAAGGCCCCACATCATGCCCCCTCGCCCGATTTCGCCTCCCCCGGACCCTTGCCCATCTCCGTCCTCACAGGCCCAAGCCACGCCGGGCAGGGCATCGGTAGCTGCTTGCCCGTCACGTCGACAAGGTGTTCAAAATTTTGCCTGCTCGGCCATGGACTCGGACGAGGAGGAGGTGTTCATGACCCTGTTGGAGGAGGAAGCCGAGGCCGACGCCGCCGACGAGGAGAACCTCATGATACTCGCCTCGCTGGCCGGCCTGTTCGTCAACAACAACAAGCCCCGACGAGGCGGCTCGGCGCCGGGTCGGCGCAAGAGCAAGCAACGACATCAGATGGAGGGGTATTGCATGCTCTACACCGACTACTTCATCGACTCTCCATTGCATGGTGAGAAAGTATTTCAGCGTCGCTACCGGATGAGCCGGAAGCTCTTCCTCAGGATTGTTAATTCGGTCCAGGAGTTCGACAGCTATTTCGTTTGCAAGAAGGATTGCACTAGCACAGTTGGATTCTCCTCACTTCAGAAATGCACCCAAGCTATGAGGATGCTTGCATACGGAGCTCCCGCGGACATAGAAAAAGATTATGGGCGAATGGCCGACTCCACCACCATTGAGTGTCTATACAAGTTCTGCAGGGCAGTGGTGGCAGTGTTTGGAGCACAATATTTGCGATCACCCAATGCTAAAGACACTGCTCAAATCCTAGCATAGAATGCAGCAATAGGATTTCCTCGGATGCTTGGAAGCATCGACTGCATGCATTGGTCATGGAAAAACTGCCCATTTGCTTGGCAGGGGATGTACAAAGGCGCCAAAGGTGGTTGCAGTGTGGTACTTGAGGCAGTAGCCACACATGACCTATGGATTTGGCACTCCTTCTTTGGTATGCCAGGAACTCACAATGATATCAACGTCTTGCAGTGCTTGAATGTCTTTGCCAAGCTTGTTGAAGGTCATGCTCCTCCGGTGAACTTTGAGGTCTATGGATGCCACTACAACAAGGGATACTATCTAGCAGATGGTATCTATCCGAGATGGTCCACATTTGTGAAGACTATTTCAAAACATGTGGCGCCAAAGAAGGCTCACTTGGCTAAGTGTCAGGAGGCTTGCAGGAAAGATGTCGAGCGAGCATTTGGTGTGCTCCAATCACGATTTGCTGTTGTCCGGTACCCCGCTATGACCTGGTCCAAAAGGCAGATGTGGGAGATCATGAATTGCTGTGTCTGCTTGCACAACATGATCATTGAGAGCGAGCAGGAAGAGCTAGTGTTTGATCCTGAACCATATCACAGGATGCGACCTCTTGCAGTTGTTGATCACCAGGTACCTGCAACATGGGTTGCCTACCTCAATATGCGCCACGAGATCCGAGACCCACAAGTGCATCAAGAACTGCAGGACGATCTGGTGGAGCATCCATGGAGCCTCAACGGCAACGCCTAGCTCGATTTGTTTTAATTATGTCAAAACTTGCTTCATTGAACTATTTGATTTTGTATTAATTTCTATGATGAACATTCAATTTTTTGTTCAATTTGCACCCATTTTGTTGATTTTAAGCCGAAAGAGCGACGAGATAGCACCGAGCCTGGGCCGAATTTGGGCCGAATCTACGTCCATAATGGGCCAAAAGTGGCGGTTGGGGGCGCCCCTGGGGCGGCGACTGGGAAGCCGAGTCCCCCCAGGCCGATTTTAGCGTCGGCTTCGCCCCAGGCGGCGCTAAAATCGGCACCTGGGGGGCCAACGGCTGGAGATGCTCTAATGCAATATCTTCTGACTACCCCGCGTAGGCCGTGCATGCTAACCACCCAGTTCATTGTATTAATACATTTGTAGCATGACACTATGGTGCCTCGGTGTTGGAAATATGCCCTAGAGGCAATAATAAATTGGTTATTATCATATTTCCCTATTCATGATAATCGTTTATTATCCATGCTAGAATTGTATTGGTCACAAACTTAAATATATGTGTGAATATATAAACAACACAATGTCCCTAGTGAGCCTATACTAGACTAGCTCGTTGGTCAAAGATGGTTAAGGTTTCCTAACCATACATGAGTTACCATTTGATAACGGGATCACATCATAAGAGAATGATGTGATGGACAAGACCCAACCGTAAGCATAACATTTGATCGTATCACTTAGTTTGTTGCTACTGCTTTCTTGATGTCAAGTATCTGTTCCTAAGACCATGAGATCATGCAACTCCCTGACACCAAAGGAATGCCTTGTGTGCATCAAACTTCACTTTGTAACTAGATGATCATAAAGGTACTCTACAAGTATCTCCGAGGGTGTCTATTGGGATGGAATGGATCGAGACTGGGATCTGTCAAGTATCTATTCCTATGACCATGAGATCATACTTCCCATATATAAATCTTTACCTATGGACCCTTCTGAAGCTCCTAATGATGTTCGGGATCTCATCCGGGACTCCGAAAAACATTCGGTTACCAACATACATAACCCAATAATACTAGATCGTCACCGAACCTTAAGTGTGGAGACCTTGCGGGTTCGAGAACTATGTAGACATGACCGAGACACCTCTACGGTCAATAATGAATAGCGGACCTAGATGCCCATATTGGCTCCTACATATTCTACAAAGATCTTTATCGGTTGAACCTCTATGTCAAGGATTCAGTTAATCCTGTATGACGTTCCCTTTGTTCTTTGATATGTTACTTGCCCGAGATTCGATCGTCAGTATCTCCATACCTAGTTTAATCTCGTTACCGGCAAGTCTCTTTACTCGTTTCGTAATACAAGATCTCGTGGCTAACTCTTTAGTCACTTTGCTTGCAAGGCTTGTGATGATGTTGTATTACCGAGTGGGGCCTGAGTGTGACGCCCCAATTTTGACCGTACGCTAAACATACACGCAATGCGTACGACCAAGATCAGGGACTCACTAATCAATATCACAACACAACTCTAGACACAAATTAAAGTCATACAACTTCATATTACAAGCCAGGGGCCTCGAGGGATCGAATACAAAGCTCGACAAGCCCGAGTCAGCGGAAGCAAATAATATCTAAGTATAGACATAAGTTAAACAAGTTTTTCCTTAAGAAGGCTAGCACAAATATAATCAACGGATCGAAAGAGGCGAGGCCTCTTGCCTGGGAACCTCCTATCCTACTACTGGTCGGGGGCTGCCTCCACATAGTAGTAGGCTCCTGCGGTGGTGTAGTAGTCGTCTCTGGCGTACTCCATCTCCTGGGCTCCATCGTCTGAACACAAAAACGTATTGAGGGGGAAAGAGAAAGCAAAGCAGCGGTGAGTACTCATCCAAAGTACTCGCAAGACTGACATCAGAACTATGCTAAGTATGCATCATTATCAAGGGGTGGGGTTATATCTGGACTGACTGCAGAAAGCGAGAATAGGGGGGAAGGCCTAGTCCTATCGAAGACTAGCATCTTCAACACCTTGCATCATTAGAAGAGATAATACAGATAACTCACATATAGTCATATTATTGTAGCAATTTTATTAAGTAACCACGCCCAGAGATTGTTCCTCGACTCCCTACGAGGAAGCAATCCCGGAGCCACATTTCATTTAAAGTAAATCACAATTATAGTTGTATAAGGTCAAGGCATAACTCCAAGTTGTCATGTTACTGTGGACACGACTATTCGAATAGATAATTTCTTTCCTACAGGGGTGCACCGCATTTCCAACACGCTTGATCACCTCCGTCCGGACACACTTTCCGGGGTAATGCCCGGCTTCGGGATCCAAAATGTCGTCGCCCCACCTAGGCTCAACGAAGAGGCCAACCCGCTGGTCTAAATCCTAAGCGCGCATGTTCATGGGCCTACTTTCCCTTGCACTCCTAAAGATGCGTACGTGGCCAGAAGCAGACCTGTACACTCAGTCTGGGAGTTGTACCTTCTAGCCCAATCCGGCGCACGTCACTCCATTGCTGACGTCCGAAGAGCTTCGGCTGATACAACAACACTGAGTACCCATAACTTCTCCCACGTGCAGGTTTAGTGTGTAAAAGGTCAACAACCAACTCAGATCAAATACCCAACCCATTAGAATTTTATTAATACGGGGCAAGCGCGAACCATATGGCGTCCGCCACCACGCCAATAACTCTTGGGTGCCTTACCGGCGCACCCCACCAAGTCTTCGGATGCCTTATGGCGCATCCCACCAAATCTTTCTCACACGGGTACCCTTGGGGTCGACCCGTCACCAACAAGTTTCTCTAACCAGGTTATAGTAACTGTGTGTATAAAACATCAAGGCGGGAACTGAGGAATCACCCTCAACGGTCGCCGCTCAATGTAACCATCAAGGTGGACTTTAGAGGAATCACCCTTGATGGTCACACACTTGAGGGGTTGCACGACAGAGACATCATCGGGAATGGTGAAGGAGGAATCACCCTCGATAACCACGACCAACTAGCTGCACTACAGGGCTAGCATCATAAGTACTTCATGAGGTGTCAGCCTCGGTACTCGATAGTAACACTGTAGAGTTGCACAATCAAGGGGAGTGCGGTGATGTGAGGGGCCTGGCTTGTCGGTCCGTTGACCGAGTCTTCGAGTCGTCGAGTCATCGGATCGTCGATGAAGAAACAGGGGCAACTAGGATTAAGGGGTCACTGGGGATTCTCTAACTAACCTATACTAAGCAGTTGGTATGATTGCAGGAATAGTAGCAGTTCATCAAAAACAGGCTATGCATCAGAATAGGAGCTAAATAATACAGTAGCAAAAATCTAATGCAATAATAAGAGGGAAAGAATAGGCGGTATCAGAATGCTCAAGGGCGTGGGGTTGCTTGCCTTGCTGCTCTGCTACAAAAGGCTAGTCATTAGGGGCGTAGTCGTACGCGGCAGCAGCGTCAGTCTCAGGGTCTACCGGTAAGAAGAGGGGAGAAACAATAAATATAAAGCAAGCAGGTGCACCACGATGCATGATATGGCAATATGTAGAGCTAGGTATGCACTAGCGCAATACTACACGCATCAGAAGGAGCAGAAGAATACCCGACGATATTTCTCGGGTATGCGGATTTATCAGACAGTCGAATCGGAGGGGAAAGTTCCATGTTCATCATGCTAAGAGCATGTGGCAGATGATTGGATGGTCTATTTGGATTCGTGGGATTTTTTGATCAACTTTCATGTATAAAACTTTTTCATCCGAGTTACAGATTATTTTATATTATTTTTTAGAGTTTTATTAATATTCTGAAATTAACAGATTTAAATTAATTCGAAAAAACATTTATGACGTCAACATGACATCAGGATGATGTCAGCAGTCAACAGCATGGCTGACTGGTCAAACCTGACAAGTGGGTCACACCTGTCATAGACAGTGGGCTAACCAGGGTTTTAATTTAAACTAAACAGGTTAGTTAAACGGGTGGGACCCATCTTTCATAGTCTAATTAGTCTAAATTAATTATCATAATTAATTAAACTAACTAAATTATTTAAAAAGGGGTTGGGCCCACGTGTTATGCATGGGGGGGGGGTCGGGCCCCACCTGGCAGTGACTGGGCCATGCCCAGTCAACTAGTCAACCAGGTCGCACTGGCCCACCGGCCATTGTCATTGGCCGTGGCCCCGCTCGGCTAGGTCAGCGACAACCGGCGACCGGCGCCGACGACCCTCCGTCGAGGGCCAGAAACGCCGGCGTGGCTAGGAAATGGTGTACCGCACCATTTCGAGCGCCGCGAGCACCTACCAGTAGCTGGTGGTGACGTGCTTCGATCTAAGGCACTAGCAGGGGATGTAGAGGCCGGATTTGGCGCCGGCATCGAGCTGCGGCGGCGGTTGCGCTCGGCCAGCACGGGCGCGTGCAAAACAACAAGTAAAGAGTGGGGCTAACGCAGGATGGGCGTAGGGGAGCACCAGAAGCTTGCTGGTCAGTTGGGAGGTGCTCGAGTAGCTCTGCGTTAAGCAGAACGTCGGCCATGGCGGCGGCCGGAGCTCGGTGACGACAGGAGCTAGCTACGGTGGCCTACTCGATTTATGGGAGGAGGAGGAAGCCATGGGGGAGCTCACTTGCGTTGAAGGGAAGGCTCGGTGCAGCTTGAGGCGACGGAGAGGAGCAGATCGACGGTGGCAACCGCCAGGGTCTGAGGAGGAAGATGGGCGCGGGCGTCGACGCAGGGGCTCCTGATGCTCGGTCCGATGGTCGAGGAGGAAGGGCTGGTCGCGCCAGGGCTTGTGGACATGGTGGCAGGGCACGGGAGCGACGATGGTTACGCTAGCCAGCGTCCATGGCGATGGCGGCGCTCGGGAAGGAAGGGGGGACGAAGGAGAAGGCAGGGGAGGGGAGCTGATGAGATCTAGGGTTCGGGGGGAGCGAGAGGGATGCCATGGGGGGCCGTTCTTATCCCCTCGCCATCGGGGGCGATGCGGTGCATCGGTGACGAGCAGGGTCGCCCCTCTATAGCGACCGCTCCAGTCGCTACAGAGGAGGGAGACGACGGGGGAGCGGGCTGGTGGGGTTGGGCCTGTTGGGCGGCCTAGTGGGGAAGGGGGTTTCCCTTTTCTTTCTTTCTTCTCTTTTATTTTTTATTGTTTTTATTTTTATTTAATTCTGCCTTTTAATTATTTGTAGGACACAATGACTTTTGTAAAATATGGGCAAGGCCCAATATTTGTAAGGAAATATTTGTTACTGCCATAACAAGTTTGGGCCCCTTTTGAAAAGTTTGGAAATATTTACAATTCAAAAGGAAATTAAGTAATTGTTTTGGCCACTGTTTTATTTATTTTGAGGCACCAATTCATCTTGTAAAACATTGCTGATAATTTTATAATTACCAAGGGATTATTTGCAACCCCAACATGATTTTTGTTTTTAGGTTTGCAAAAATTATTTAACCCACTTTTGAATGAATTTTGAAAATCATTAGGGAATTCACATGAGATATGATTCTATGGTGATCATGCACTGTTTAGCAAAATGGATTAGCTTAAACTTGGCCATTACTGTAGCTTAATTACATCATCACTATAGCACTGACACCAAGGTGTTACAACTCTCCCCTACTAATAAGAATTCTTGTCCCGAGAATTAAGAAGTAGAAGGAAAGAGCCCGGGGTATTCTGCACGAAGATGATCTTCACGTTCCCAAGTGGCTTCATCTTTAGAATGATTTGCCCACTACACTTTGAAGAACTTGGTAACCTTCTGACGAGTCCGACGTTCGGTTTCATCAAGAATGCGGACTGGTTGTTCTTCGTAAGAAAGGTGTTGTTGAAGTTCAAGCATATCATGGTCCCCTACTCGGATAGGATACTTGAAGCAACAACGAAGCTGTGACACATGGAACACATCGTGAACCTGAGAAAGGTTTGGCGGTAGTTCCAGTTGATATGCCACTTTTCCATGCCTTTCGAGAACAGTGAAAGGACCAATATATCGAGGAGCTAGCTTGCCCTTGATCCCGAGATGGTGTGTACCTCTCATTGGCGTGACTCGAAGATAAGCCTTTTTGCCAGGTTGATAGACCATATCCTTGTGATGACGGTCATACTGACTCTTTTGACGAGACTAAGCAGCCTTCAGATTTGCATGAATAATGCAGACTTGATCTTCGGCATGTTGGATAATTTCCGGACTGATAAGTGTACGTTCCCTAGTTTCTGACCAATTCAGAGGAGTCCGACACCTACGTCCATATAATACTTCAAAAGGAGCCATATTCACACTAGCTTGATAGCTATTGTTGTAGGAGAACTCAGCATGTGGGAGATATTCCTCCCATTTCTTGCCAAAAGAAATTACACAAGCTCGAAGCATGTCTTCGAGAATCTGATTGACTCTTTCAACTTGTCCCTGGGATTGAGGGTGAAAAGCAGGGTTGAAGGACAAATGGGTTCCCATGGCTTCCTGGAAACTTGCCTAGAATCTTGAAGTGAACAAACTGCCACAGTCTGAACTAATCACCAATGGAATACCGTGGAGGGAAACAACTCTGGACATGTAAAGATCTGCTAGCTGACTAGCAGTAATAGTTTCCTTGACAGCCAGAAAATGTGCAACTTTGGACAGTCAGTCAATGACAACAAGAATAGCATCATTACCCTTCTGTGACCTAGGAAACCCAGTGACGAAGTCCATTTCAACATGATCCCATTTCTATTCAAGAATAGAAATAGGTTGCAGAGTTCCATCAGGCTTCTGATGTTTCGATTTGCTACGACGGCAAGTGTCGCATTCTGAAACATAGCGAGCAATGTCTTGTTTCATATTTGGCCACCAGAACCTTTGTCGGATGTCTTGGTACATCTTGGTACTACCCGGATGAATAGACAACGGAGTATCATGAGCTTCTTTCAGTATTCTACTAGTCATATTCAGGTTTTCCCTTTTTGTTGGAACGAATAAGCGTCCCTTGAAGTACACAACACCATCATCAGGAACGGTGAAACATGAGGGTTTACCTTTCGACAGATAGTATTTAATCCTTTCGACTTCGTCATCATAGCCCTGCATTGTTTTAATACCGCCCACGAGATCTAGTCCAACAACCAGGTTACTCAAAGAACCCTGGTTAACAACACGAAGGTTCATCTTGCGGAACTCTTCAGGAGGGGGAATGAGGTAACCCTGAGGAACAATATGGAGGTTCAGCTTGCGAAATTCTTCTTGAAGAAGGGGGTGAACCTTGTGAACCTGAAGGTGGTTGCAGTAAGATTTGCGGCTCAAAGCATCAGCCATTACATTAGCCTTGCCAGGGGTATAAGAAATTCCCACATTGTAATCTGTTATGCTCTCCATCCATCTCTGTTGACGGAGATTCAAATCTAACTAAGTAAACAAGTACTTCAGACTTTGGTGATCGGTGTAGATCTCGCATCTATTACCAACAAGGTATTGTCGCCACTCTTTCAGTGCATGAATTACTGCAGCAAGTTCAAGGTCATGAACTGGGTAGTTCTCTTCATGAGGACGCAATTGATGAGATGCATAAGCAACCACTTTGCGTTCTTGCATTAGGACACAACCTATTCCCTGACGCGAAGTGTCACAATAAATGACAAAGTCCTTACGGGTATCCGAAGGAGCAAGCACTGGAGCAGACGTAAATTTGTCTTTAAGTGCCTGAAAGCTCTCCTCACATTTTTCTGTCCACTCATATTTAACACCTTTGTGAAGCATATTGGTTAAGGGCTTTGCAATCTTGGAGAAGTTCTTGTTGGGTAACGTTGCATGGGAAACAAAATTTTCCTACGCACACGCAAGATCTATCCATGGTGATGAGCATCTACGAGAGGGAGAGTGGATCTACATACCCTTGTAGATCGCTAAGCGGGCAGCGTTAAGAAACACGGTTGGTGTAGTCGAACGTCTTCGTGATCCAAATCGCCGAGCATCCCGCAATCTCATCACGATCCGTCCCGCGATCCAATCACGATCCATCCCGCGAACTCATCATGATCCGTCCCGTGATCTCATCACGATCCGTCTCGCGATCTTAATCACGGTACTTCCGATCTAGCGCCGAATGGACGACACCTCCGCGTTCAGCACACGTACGGCTCGATGACGATATCTACCTTCTTTATACAGCAAGAGAGAGCGGAGAGGTAGAAGAGTTCTCCGGCAGCGCGACGGCGTTGCGGCGATGGTGGTGGAGCTATTCCGGCAGGGCTTCGCCTAAGCATTGCATTAAACCGATCTAGAGGAGAAACTATGCACTAGAGGAGAGGTAGCACGTGGCTATTAGGGTTAGCCTTTTCCTCTAAATCCTCTAGTATATATAGGAGGGAGGGAGGGGAGGAGGCAGACTCAAATCCTCAAGGTTTGGTCGAAATTGGAGGTGGAGGAGTCCTACTCCAATCCTATTAGGAGTAGAATTCCTCCTTTCCAATTGGAAACTCTTTCTACCTCTCCACCTTTGGATTTTTTCCTTCTCAAACCACTCCAGCCACATGGGCCCTTAGAGGAGGCTTCGGCCAGCCCACCAGGGGCTGGTTTACCTCCTCCCACAGCCCATGTAGCCTCTTCGGTCGAAATACCTCCCCCGATGGTCCCCCGATACACTCCCGGCACTCCCGGTACACTACCGATGAGCCCGAAACTTTTTCGACGACCAAAACAGGACTTCCTATATATCAATCTTTACCTCTGGACCATTCTAGAGCTCCTCGTGATGTCCGAGATCTCATTTGGGACTCCAAACAACCTTCAGTCACCACCATGCATAACTCTATACTACCGAAACGTCACCAAACCTTAAGTGTGGAGACCCTGCGGGTTCGAGAACTATGTAGACACGACCGAGACACCTCTACGGTCAATAACCAATAGCGGGACCTGGATGCCCATATTGGTTCCTACATATTCTACGAATATCTTTATCGGTCGAACCTGTATGTCAAGGATTCAGTTAATCCCGTATGATGTTCCCTTTGTTCTTCGGTATGTTACTTGACCGAGATTCGATCGTCGGTATCTCCATACCTAGGTCAACCTCATTACCGGCAAGTCTCTTTACTCGTTCCGTAACACAAGATCCTATGACTAACACTTAGTCATATTGCTTGCAAGGCTTGTTGTTATGTTGTATTACCGAGTGGGCCCTGAGATAACTCTCCGTCACACGGAGTAACAAATCCCAGTATTGATCCATGCCAACCCAACAGACACCCTTGGAGATACCTGTAGAGTACCTTTATAGTCACCCAGTTACGTTGCGATGTTTGATGCACACAAGGTACTTCTCCGGTGTCAGTGAGTTGCATGATCTCATGGTCATAGGAACAGATACTTGACATGCAGAAAACACTAGCGATAAACTGACACGATCATATGCTACGTTTGTAGTTTGGGTCTTGTCCATCACATCATTCTCCTAATGACATGATCCTGTTATCAAATGACATCTCATGTCCATGAATAGGAAACCATAGCCATCTTTGATCAACGAGCTTGTCTATTACAGGCATACTAGGGACATGGTGTTGTCTATGTATCCACACATGTATCTGAGTTTCCGATCAATACAATTATAGCATGGACAATAAACGATCATCATGAACATGGAAATATGATAATACCTAATTTATTATTGCCTCTAGGGCATATTTCCAACAGTTCTCGACAAATCAACGGCAATAGCCGGCGAGTCCGAGAAAACTTCTGACTTGCTTGACATTCTTCGGGGGAGTCTAGTCAAGAATAGCCTGAACTCATTCAGGGTTGACCGCAATACCATCCTTGTAGATCACATGACCAAGGTAGGTTACTTCGTCCATCCAGAACTCACACTTGGAATACTTGGCATATAGTTGGTGTTCCAGAAGTCTTTCCAGTACAAGACAAAGATATTCAGCATGCTCTTCTTGATTCTTGGAAAATACCAAAATATCATCCAGATAAACCACGACGAATTTGTCGAGGTAGTCCATGAAGATATAATTCATTAAATGAGAGAAGGTTGCTAGAGCATTGGTTAAACCGAAAGACATGACGGTGTACTCGTATGAACCATAGCGAGTAACAAATGCGTTCTTCGGAGTATCCTCTTCACGAACACGGATCCGATGGTAGCCCAACCTCAAGTCGAGCTTAGAGAAAATTGAGGCACCAGCAAGTTGATCATACAAATCATTGATCCGAGGAAGTGGGTATTTGTTCTGAATTGTAGCTTGGTTGATTGGTCGATAATCCTGGACCAGACGGTTTGTCCCATCCTTCTTCTTAACAAAGAGAGAAGGTGCTCCCCGAGCAGAGGAACTTGGATGAATGAAACCGAGATGTAGCGAATTGTCAATTTCTTGCTTAAGTTCAAGGAGTTCATGCGGTGGCATCTTATACAGATGCTTGGCTATAGGAGTGGTACCAGGTACCAAGTCGATGACAAACTCGACAACTCTAGCAGGGGGAATCCCTGGGAGTTCTTCCGAAAAAACATCTTGTAAATCCCGGACAACTGGAATGCTTTCAATCCCTTCAAGATGTGAATCATTTAAAGTGTTCATGGCATATAGCCGGGCTTCAGCATCTCGAACGAGATGAGCATGGTAGCTGACTATCTCATTCGAAGGATGCAGAAGGTGGACAGTTTTGGTGGCACAAACGACGGAGGCAGTATGTGCTTTCAACCAATCCATTCCAAGTATAAGGTCGATCTTAGAGGACTTCAATACAATGGGGGAAGCATGGAATTCCAGTCCTTCTATTTCAATGGGGACATATGGACAAAACATGGAGGTTTGACATTGGCCAGCAGGGGTGTTTACCACTATTGGGACGTTCATCTCATCACACTTAATGGCATGCATGTATGCAAAATCTTCAGACATAAAAGAATGTGATGCTCCTGTATCAAACAATACAGAAGCTGGTACTGAGTTGACAAGAAGGGTACCCATCACAGTAGGAGGCTAGTCTTGAGCTTCATTCAGATCAACATTGTTAACTTGAACACGTCCCTGAGCAGGCCTAGCATTGTTGTTGCGGGGTTGGTTGGAAGGCAGTGCAAGTTGATTCTGATTCTGCCTGCATTCTCTAGCACGGTGTCCTGGACGACCACACTTGAAGCACAATCCATCCTCAGGACGAGAAGGGGGAACAGGAGCTCGGGGTGGCGGAGCTGGGAGCCTCGGCTGCCTAGTTGGGGGTGGAGGCAGACGAGGTGCAGCATAGGACGACCTTGGAGCAGGAGCAGGTGCATGGTACATGTTGTGGGGAATCCAGATCTTGCGCTTCTGACTTGCTGAGCCTGAAGATGAGCCCATGTCACGGTTGCGCTTGCTGCTGTCCTTGTAGTCCTGCAGACCTGTTTCCACTATTATGGACTTGTTCACCAAGGTGGCGAAGTTGTCAAAGTCCTGAACAAGGAGGGCCAGTTTGATATTAGGGTGGAGGCATTCATGAAACTTCTCCTGCCTACAAGCATCAGTTGCAACGTCTTCTTCAGCATAGCAAGATAAGTCCAGAAATTCCCGCTGCTAAGCATCCACAGTCTTGTTGCCTTGGACGAGATTGTGGAACTCATGCTTCTTCTTGTCCATCATTCCCTGATGAATATGGCGAGCACGGAATGCAGCTTGGAGCTTCGGCCAGGTGATGATTGTTCCAACAGGCTGTGAGCATATGTGACTGTCCCACCATTGAGCAGCGGGACCCTTCAGAAAGTACGAGGCAAAGGTGACATAGCTAGCCTCTGGGGCGCCTGAAGATTCCAGCTCATAAGTGATGTCATGGAGCCAGTCATCTGTGTCAAGCGGCTGAGTTGAGGTGTGGTAGATCGCAGGTTTGAGGCGCATGAAGTCTTGCAGAGTCATTGGGGCTGGCTGTTGATTCATGTTCGGCCTTGGGAACTGCTCCATAAGCCCTTGCATAAATTGGCGATTCAGTTCAAACTGCTGCATCATACGAGCAATGTATTCACGTGGCGGTGGGTGGTCAGTCGCACCACGACCATGACCAGCTAGCCTAACCATTCTATCAAAACAATTAACAGTGGTATTTTAGCATTGGGCATTGCAAACACAATGAGTTATTTATGAAGTAAATTGCTCAATGAAGGAAGTGCAATAGATACGACATAGTAGTTCGAATTCAACATACAGATCCATACATAGGTCTATTACAAACCATAAGTCTGTTACAACATAGACGATAAGTCTGGCATGAAATTAACCTAAACAACTAGGCGACACGCAGGCACGCGGTAGAGGGATACAACAACGGACATAGCGAAAAGCTACATCAACATCAGGGACAACGAAAGAACCCATGAAACTGCAGATGACCCTGAATGCTGAACCTGGTGGCAGGGTTCTGCATCCCATGCAAACTCTGATGTATACGCTTCATACTAAGCGGGAGCGCAGGTCTACATGCCGGAACACGACCTCCAACATCAGGCCACTCAAGACCTGGAGGAAACGTAGTCCGAGGCGGGTAAATGATGTTCTCCAGATGTATCCCCGCGGTGACTGCTGGCAACAAATGCGCCAAAGCCCGATAAAGATGATCACGGGTGGCGTACAGCTCGACGTTAAGAGCCTTGACAGTGCGATCCAATGCCTCAGTGTACTAAACCAGAACCTATGGGTCGTAACGACGACTCACGTAGGGGGTGCAGACAACAGTGTAAGATCGGTCATTGCGCTACCCTACGAAAGGGGTCAATACGTCAGCGTCGGCGGCAGTATCAACTCCAGTAGGAACATACGGAATGTATCTGTATGTCGTCTCCTCCAAACAAGAGTTCGCTGCACGGAGTCTAATAATAGCTGCATAAGAAGCATCCTGTACGGCCATCTCGACAGTCACTCCAATGCCAAGGAAGGTGTGTAGCTCAGTGATGGAGAGGTCCTGTCGATCCCAGATAACCATCACAACCTCATACTGTTCCTGGTTGAACTCGCGGTAGTCCTCGTAAATAGTGTACTCGGGGTACTAGCGATATCCCAGCTTCTTCAAGAGGTCGACCAGAATGGCCAGGAACCCAGTCGTATCGTGCGCGAAGGTCAGAGGACGATCTGCCTACCGGGACGCATCTGTAATAGAAAGATTTAATATGTCAAATGACAGTGTCTGCATTATAACTTCAAAAGGAATCAATTGTCGATGAAAAAAAATCTCCGGTGGATGTGATCACGAGAACCTAATGTTAGAGTTAGCAAAATCTTTAACCCAAAAGAGGAGAGAGACCACATCCCAGAGTATAGACGAGGAATAAAAGATCCTAATACCACCCGATTGAGATGTGGGCCCGTAAGCCACACACGAAAGTTAGTAAAAGTTTTTCAAGTACTAGACTCAACTTCGGCCAAGGAGTTGGAAAGGGAGCTACCTACAGGCAGTCGGCTCTGATACCAACTTGTGATGCCCCCAATTTCAATCATACGCTAAACATACACGCAGTGTGTACAACCAAGATCAAGGACTCACTAATCAATATCACAACACAACTCTAGACACAAATTAAAGTCGTACAGCTTCATATTACAAGCCAGGGGCCTCGAGGGCTCGAATACAAAGCTCGACAAGCACGATTCAGCGGGAGCAAATAAGACATAAGTTAAACAAGTTTTGCCTTAAGAAGGCTAGCACAAACATAATCAATGGATCAAAAGAGGCGAGGCCTCCTACCTGGGAACCTCCTATCCTACTGCTAGTCGGGGGCTGCCTCCATGTAGTAGTAGGCTCCCACAGTGGTGTAGTAGTCGTCTCCGGCGTACTCCATCTCCTGGGCTCCATCGTCTGAACACAGAAACTATCGAGGGGTAAAGAGAAAGCAAAGCAACAGTGAGTACTCATCCAAAGTACTCGCAAGACTGACATCAGAACTATGCTAAGTATGCATCATTATCAAGGGGAGGGGTTATATCTGGACTGACTGCATAAAGCGAGAATAGGGGGGAAGGCCTAGTCCTATCGAAGACTAGCATCTTCAGCACCTTGCAGCATTAGAAGAGAGAACACAGATAACTCACATATAGTCATATTATTGTAGCAATTTTATTAATTAACCACGCCCAGAGATTCTTCTTCGACTCCCTACGAGGAAGCAATCCCGAAGCCACATTTCATTTAAAGTAAATCACAATTATAGTTGTATAAGGTCAAGGCACAACTCCAAGTCGTCCTGTACCGTGGACACGACTATTCGAATAGATAATTTCTTCCCTACAGGGGTGCACCGCGTTTCCAACATGCTTGATCACCTCCGTCCGAACACACTTTCCGGGGTAATGCCTGGCCTCGGGATCCAAAACGTCGTCGCCCCACCTAGGCTCAACTAAGAGGCCAGCCCGCCGGTCTATATCCTAAGCGCGCATGTTTGTGGGCCCACTTTCCCTTGCACTCCTGCATGATGCGTACGCGGCCGGAAGCAGACCTGTACACTCAGTCCGGGAGTTGTACCTTCCAGCCCAATCCAGCGCACGCCGCTCCATTGCTGACGTCCGAAGAGCTTCGGCTGATACAACGACGCTGAGTACCCATAAGTTGTCCCACGTGAAGTTTTAGTGCATAAAAGGTCAACGACCAACTCAGATCAAATAGCCAACCCATTAGCATTTTATTAATGCGGAGCAAGTGTGAACCATATGCAGTCCACCGCCCCGCCAATAACTCTCGGGTGCCTTACCGGCGCACCCCACCAAGTCTTCGGATGCCTTACGGCGCATCCCACCAAATCTTTCTCACACAGGTACCCTTGGGGCTGACTCGTCACCAACAAGTTTTTGTAACCAGGTCATAGTAACTGTGTGTATAAAACATCTAGGTGGGAACTGAGGAATCAGCCTCAACAGTCCATGCTCAATGTAACCATCAAGGTGGACTTTAGAGGAATCACCCTCGGTGGTCCCACACTTGAGGGGTTGCATGACAGAGACATCATCGGGAACGGTGAAGGAGGAATCACCCTCTATAACCATGACCAACTAGCTGCACTACAGGGCTAGCATCATGAGTACTTCACGAGGTGTCACCCTCAGTACTCGATAGTAACACTGCAGATTCGCATAATTAAGGGGAGTGTGGTGATGTGAGGGGCCTGGCTTGTCAGTCGGTTGACCGAGTCTTCGAGTCGTCGAGTTGTAGGATCGTCGATAAAGAAGCAGGGGCAACTGGGACTAAGAGGTCACTGGGGATTCTTTAACCAACCTATACTAAGTAGTTGGTATGATTGTAGGAATAGTAACAGTTCATCAAAAACAGGCTATGCATCAGAATAGGAGCTAACTAATACATTAGAAAAAGTCTAATGCTAGAATAAGAGGGAAAGAATAGGCGGTATCGGAATGCTCAAGGGGGGGGGGTTGCTTGCCTTGCTGCTATGCTGCAAAAGGCTGGTCGTTAGGGGCGTAGTCATACTCGGCAGCAGCGCCAGTCTTGGGGTCTACCAGTAAGAAGAGGGGGCAGAAACAATAAATATAAAGCAAGCAGGTGCACCATGATGCATGACATGGCAATATGCAGAGCTAGGTATGCACTAACGCAATACTACACGCATCAGACGGAGCGGGAGAATACCCGACGATATTTCCCGGGTATGCAGATTTATCGGACTATCGAATCGGAGGGGAAAGTTCCGTGTTTATCATGCTAGGATCATGTGGTAGATGATTGGATGGCATATTTAGATTCACGGGATTTTCCGGATCAACTTTCATGTATAAAACTTTTTCATTCGAGTTACGGATTATTTTATATTATTTTTAAAGATTTATTAATATTCCGAAATTAACAGATTTAAATTAATTCGAAAAAAACATTTATGACATCAGCATGACATCAGGATGATGTCAACAGTCAATAGCACGGCTGACTGGTCAAACCTGACAAGTGGGCCACACTTGTCATAGACAGTGGGCTAAGCAGAGTTTTAATTTAAACTAAACAAGTTAGTTAAACGGGTGGGACCCATCTATCATAGTCTAATTAGTCTAAATTAATTATCAGAATTAATTAAACTAAACTAATTATTTAAAAAAGGGATTGGGCCCATGTGTCAAGCACGGGGGGGGGCACCTGGTAGTACTGGGCCGTGCCTAGTCAGCCAGTTGACTAAGTCAACTGGTCAACCAGGTCACACTGGCCCACCGGCCATTGTCACTGACCGTGGACCCGCTTGGCCAGGTCAGCGACGACCGGCGATCGGCGCCGGTGACGCTCCGGCGAGGGCCAGAAACGTCGGCGTGGCTCGGAAATGGTGTACCGGGCACCATTTCGAGCGCCACGAGCACCTATGAGCAGCTGGCGGCGACGTGCTTTGATCTAAGGCACTAGCAGGGGATGGGGCAGCCGGATTTGGCGCCGGTGTCAAGCTGTGGCGGCGGTTGCGCTCGGCCAGCATGGGCACGCGCAAAACAGCGAGTAAAAGAGTGTGGCTAATGCGGGATGGGCACAGGGGAGCACCAGAAGCTCGCTGGTCAGTCGGGAGGTGCTCGAGCAGCTCTGCGTTAAGAAGAATGTCGGCCATGGCGGTGGCCGGAGCTCGGTGAAGACAAGAGCTATCTACGGCGGCCTACTCTAGCTACGGGAGGAGGAGGAAGCCATGGGGGAGCTCACTTGCGTTGAAGGGAAGGCCAGGTGTAGCTAGAGGTGATGGAGAGGAGAAAATCGATGGTGGCAGCCGCCCGGGTTTGAGGAGGAAGATGGGCGTGGGCGTTGGCGTAGGGGCTCCCGGGGCTCGGCCCGATGGTCGAGGAAGGGCTGGTCGCGGCAGGGCTCGTGGACGTGGTGGTAGGGCGCGGGAGCGACGGTGGCTACGCTAGCCGGCGTCCATGGCGATGGCGGCGCGGGAAGGAAGGAGGGGACGAAGGAGAAGGCAGGGGAGGGGAGCTGATGAGATCTAGGGTTCTCGGGGAGCGAGAGGGAGGCCATGGGGAGCCGTTCTTATCCCCTCGCCGTTGGGGGCGACGCGGTGCGTCAGCGACAAGCAGGGTCGCCCCTTTGTAGCGACCGCTCCGGTCCCTACAGAGGAGGGAGACGACGGGGGAGCGGGCTGGTGGGGTTGGGACGGTTGGGTCCGGCCCAGTGGGGAAGGGGGTTTCCCTTTTCTTTTTTTCTTCTTTTTTATTTTTATTGTTTTTCTTCTTATTTAATTCCGCCTTTTAGTTATTTATAGGACACAATGACTTTTGTAAAATATGGGACAAGGCCCAATATTTGTAAGGCAATATTTGTTACTGCCATAACAAGTTTGGGCCCCTTTTGAAAAGTTTGGAAATATTTACAATTCAAAAGGCAATTAAGTAATTTTTTGGCCACTGTTTTATTTATTTTGAGGCACCAATTCATCTCATAAAACATTGCTAATAATTTTATAATTACCAAGGGATTATTTGCAACCCCAACATGATTTTTGTTTTTAGGTTTGCAAATTTTTTTAACACACTTTTGATTGAATTTTGAAAATCATTAGGGAATTCACATGAGATATGATTCTATTGTGATCATGCACTATTTAGCAAAATGGATTAGCTTGAACTTGGCCATTACTGTAGCTTAATTACATCATCACTCTAGCACTGACACCAGGGTGTTACACTGATCTACCTCTCCGTCACACGGAGTAACAAATCCCAGTCTTGATCCATGCCATCCCAACATACACCCTCAGAGATACCTTAGAGCACCTTTATAATCACCCAGTTACGTTGCAACATTTGATAGACACAAGGTACTCCTACAGTGTCAATGTGTTGCATGATCTCATGGTCATAGGAACAGATACTTGACATGCAGAAAACTATAGCAATAAACTGACATGATCATATGCTATGTTTATAGTTTGGGTCTTATCTATCACATCATTATCCTAATGATGTGACCCCATTATCAAATTACATCTCATGTCCATGGCTAGGAAACCTTAACCATCTTTGATCAACGAGCTAGTCTATTATAGGCATACTAGGGACATGGTGTTGTCTATGTATCCACACATGTATCTGAGTTTCCGATCAATACAATTCTAGCATGGATAATAAATGATTATCATGAACAAGGAAATATGATAATAACTAATTTATTATTGCCTCCGGGGCATGTTTCCAACAGTCTCCCACTTGCACTAGAGTCAATAATCTAGCTCACATCGCCATGTGATTTTTATGAATCTCACACCCAATGAGTTCTGGGGTTCGATCATGTTTTGCATGTGAAAGAGGTTTTAGTCAACGGGTCTACGACATTCAGATCCGTGTGTACTTTGTAAATCTCTATGTCATACTATAGACACTGCTACCGCGCTCCACTTGGAGCTATTCCAAATGGCTACTCCACTATACGTATCTGGATTGCTACTAAGAGTCATCCGGATTCGTGTTAAAGCTTGCATCGACGTAACCCTTTATGAGGAACTCTTTATCACCTCCATAATCAACAAATATTTCCTTAGTCATCTAGTTACTAAGGATAATTTTGATCGTTGTCTAGTGATCCACTCCTGGATCACTCTTGTACCCCTTGACAGACTCATGGCAAGGCACACACAGGTGTGGTACACAGCATGGCATACTATATAGAGCCTATGGCTAAGGCATAGGGGACGACCTTCGTCCTTTCTCTCTCTTCTGCCATGGTTGAGCTTTGAGTATTACTCAACTTCACACCTTACAAATCAAACAAAAACTCCTTCTTTGGCTGATCCATTTTGAACTCTTTCAAAATCTTGTGAAGGTATGTACTCATTAAAAATCTTATCAGGTGTCTTGATCTATCTCTATAGATCTCGATGCCCAACAATTAAGTAGCTTTATCCAGGTCTTCCTTTGAAAAACTCTTTTCAAACAACCGATTATGCTTTCCAGAAAATCTACATCATTTCCAATCATCAATATGTCATCCACATATACTTATCAGAAATTCTATAGTGCTCCCACTCACTTTATTGTAAATACAAGTTTCTCATAAACTTTGTATAGACTCAAAAACTTTGATCGCCTCATCAAAGCGTATATTCCAACTCTGAGATGCTTGCTCCAGCCCATAGATGGATCGCTGGATCTTGCACACCTTTTAGCATCCTTAGGACTGACAAAACCTTCTCGTTGTATCACATACAACCTTTCCTCAAGTAAACCGTTAAGGAAACGATGTTTTGACATCCATCTGCTAGATTTCATAATTGAAAAAGCATCAACTGCTAACATAATTCCAACAGACTTTAGCAGCGCTAACAGTGAGATAGTCTCATCGTAGTCAATTCCTTGAACTTGGCGAAAACTTGTTTGAGACAAGCAAGCTTTATAAATGGTGACATTCGCCATTAGCATCTGTCTTCATCTTAAAGGTACATTTGTACTCAACGACCTATCATTCAATGGGCAAGTCCACCAAAGTTCATACTTGGTTTTCATACATGGATCCTTTCTCGGATTTCATGACCTCTAACCATTTGTTGGAATCCAGGCCCATCATCGCTTCTCCATACTTCATAGGTTCCTCGTTGTCAAACAACATGACCTCTAAGACAGGGTTATCGGACCACTCGGGAGCAGTACACGTCCTTGTTGACCTACGAGGTTTGATAGTAACTTGTTCTGAAGCTTCATGATCATCATCATTAACTTCCTCTTCAACTGATGTAGGCTCCACAGAAACATCTTTCTACGCTGCGCTACTCTCTGGTTGAAACAAAGGTTTAACAACCTCATCAAGTTCTATCTTCCTCCCACTCAATTCTTTCGAGAGAAACTCTTTTTCGAGAAAGGACCTGTTTTAGCAACAAACACTTTGTGCTTGGATCTAAGATAGAAGGTTTACCCAATTGTTACGTTAGGGTATGCTATGAAGATGCATTTGTCCGCTTTGGGTTCGAGCTCATTAGGTGAAAACCCTTTTTCACATAAGCGTCGCAGCCCCAAACATTAAGAAATGACAGCTTTGGTTTCCGCCAAACCAAAATTCATATGGTGTCATCTCAATGGATTTAGATGGTGCCCATTTTAAAGTGAATGTAGTCGTCTCTAATGCGTAACCCCAAAACGATAGTGGAAAATCGATAAGAGATATCATAGTTCGCACCATATCCAATAGAGCACGACTACGACATTCAAACACACCATCATACTATGGTGTTCCAGGTGGCGTGAGCTGTGAAACGAATTCCACATTGTCTTAAGTTTTATACCAAACTCGTAACTCAGATATTCTCCTCCACGATCATATCGTAGACATTTTATCTTCTTGTCATGATGATCTCAAACTTCACTCTAAATTTGCTTGAACTTTTCAAACGTTTCAGACTTGTGTTTCATTAAGTAAATATACCCATATCTACTCGAATCATCAGCGAAGGTAAGAAAATAACGATATCAGCCGCACACTACAACACTCATTGGACCGCATACATCAACATGTATCATTTCCAATATGTCACTTCCCCGCTCCATCATATCGGAAAATAGGGTTTTACTCATCTTGCCCAAGAGGCATGGTCCGCATGCCTCAACCCATGCGAAATCGAATGAGTCCAAAGATCCATCAACATGGAGTTTGTTCATGCGCTTTACACCAATATGACATTTATCGGCAGTGCCACAAGTATGTGGTTCTATCATTATTAACTTTGTATCTTTTGGCATCAATGTTATGAACACGTCTATTACTACGATCAAGATTCAATGAACCATTCTCATTGGGTGCATGACGATTGAAGGTATTATTCATGTAAACAGAATAACCATTATTCTCTAACTTAAATGAATAACCGTATTGCAATAAACACGATCTAATCACATTCATGCTCAATGTAAACACCAAAAAACATTTATTTAGGTTCATCACTAATCCCGAAGGTAGAGAGAGCGTGCGATGGTGATCACATCAACCTTGGAAACACTTCCAACACTCATCTTCACCTCACCCTTAGCTAGCCTCCATTTATTCCGTACCTTTTATTTTGAGTTTCTAACATTTAGCAACCGAACCGATATCTAATACCCAGGTGCTACTAGGAGTAATAGCAAGGTACACATCAATAACACGTATATCAAATATACTTCTGTTGATGTTGCCAGCCTTCTTATCTACCAAGTATCTAGGGTTGTTCCCCTTCAGTGACTGTTCTCCTCATAATCGAAGCACTTAGTCTTGGGTTTGGGTTCAACCTTGGGTTTCTTCACTAGAGCAGCAACTGGCTTGCCATTCTTGAAGTTTTTCCCCTTCTTGCCCTTGCCTTTTTTGAAACTAGTGGTTTTACTTAACCATCAACACTTGATGCTCCTTCCTGATTTCTACCTTCGTGGTGTCAAACATCGTGAATAGCTCAGGGATCATTATTTCCATCCCTGGCATTTTATAGTTCATCACGAAGCTCTAGTAGCTTAGTGACAGTGACTTGGAGAACTATATCAATCACTATCTTATCTGGAAGATCAACTCCCACTCGATTCAAGAAGTTGTAGTACCTAGAAAATCTGAGCACATGCTCACCGATTGAGCTATTCTTCTTCATCTTGCAGGCAAAGAATCTTGTTGGAGGTCTCATACCTCTCAACACGGGCATGAGCCTGAGATCCCAATTTCAGCTCTTAGACCATGCCATATGTTTCGTGACGTTCTAAACATTTTGGAGCCTCAGTTCTAAGCTATAATGCATGACGCACTAAACTATCAAGTACTCATCAGAACGTGCCTGTCAGAAGTTCAAAACATCTACAGACAACGCTTGAGGGGGTGGCGCACCGAGCGGTGCTTTAAGAACATAAGGCTTCTATGCAGCAATGAGGACAATCCTCACATCATGGACCCAGTCCACATTATTGGTACCATCATCTTTCAACTTACTTTTCTCTAGGAATGTATCAATAAAAAAGGGGAGCTACAATGCGAGCTATCTACAACATAACTTGCAAAGACACTTGTGACTATGTTCATGATAATGAGTTCAACTAATCATATTACCTAAGAACTCCCACTAAAATTGACATCCCTCCGATCATCCGAGTGATACATGATCCAAATTCACAAACTCAAGTCTGATCATCACGTGAGTTGAGGTGGTTTCAATGGTGAACATCATCGTGTTGATCATATATACTATATGACTCATGTTCGACCTTACAGTCTCTTATGTTCCGAGGACATATCTGTACATGCTAGGCTCGTCAAGTTTAACCTGAGTGTTCTGCACGTGCAACACTGGCTTGCACCCGTTGTATGTGAACATAGAGTCTATCACACCCGATCATCACGTGGTGTCTCAAAATGATGAACTTTCGCAACTGTGCACTCTCAGGGAGAACACAATTTATCTTGAAATTTAAGTGAGGGATCACCTTATAATGCTACCATTGTCCTAAGCAAAACAAGGTGCACAAAAGGATTAACATCACATGCAAATCATAAGTGACATGATATGTCCATGAACTTGTGCTTTTGATCTCCATCTATAAAGCACCGGCATGATCTCCATCTTCACCGGCATGACACCATGATCTCCGTCATCTTGATCTCCATCAATGTATCACCATCAGGGTTGTTGCACCCACCAAGCTTCTACTACTATTGCTACCGCTTAGCGATAAAGTAAAGCATTACATAGCGCCTAATGATTGACGCGCAGGTCATACAATCATTACAAACAACCCTATGGCTCCTGCCGGTTGCCGTACTCATCGACATGCAAGTCATGATATTCTATACAAAACATGATCATGTCATACATCACATATATCTCATCATGTAATTGGCCATATCACATCACAACATACCCTGCAAAAACAAGTTAGACGTCCTCTAATTGTTGTTGCATGTTTTACGTGGCTGCTACGGGTATCTAGCAAGAATGATTCTTACCTACGCAAAACCAAAACGATGATTCTCAAATTGCTTTTCAACCTTCTCAACGACCGCCTTTGTCAAATCCGATCGAACTAGAGTAGGAGAGACAGACACCCGCCAGCCATCTTTATACAACAAAGTCACATGTCAGTCGATGGAACCGGTCTCTCGTTAGCATACAAGTAAGGTTGGTCCGAGCCGCTTTATCCCACAATACCACTGAATCAAAAAATGACCAAGGGAGGAAGCAATCTCAGCATCAACACCCACAAACTCCTTTGTGTTCTACTCGATATCTCATCTACATATAGACCTAGCTCATGATGCCAATGTCTGGGAATGTTGCATGGGAAACATAAATTTTCCTACGCACATGCAAGATCTATCCATGGTGATGAGCATCTATGAGAGGGAGAGTGGATCTACATACCCTTGTAGATTGCTAATCGGGAAGCATTAAGAAACGTGGTTGGTGTAGTCGAACATCTTCGCGATCCAATCACGAGCCGTCCCGTGATCTCATCACGAGCCGTCCCGCGATCCTATCGTGGTCCTTCCGATCTAGTGCCGAACGGACGACACCTCCGTGTTCAGCACAAGTGCATCTTGATGACGATCTCCTCCTTGTTGATCTAGCAAGAAGGGGTGGATAGGTAGATGAGTTCTCTGGCAGCAAAATGACCTGGTGGTGGTGGTGGAGCAATCTCAGCAGGGCTTCGCCAAGCGCTGCCGCAGACGCGTTTTGGAGGAGAAACGGATCTAGGGAGAGAGGGAAGGCCGCACCTATGCCTTATGGTTGTGCTGCCCTCCCTCTCCCTCTGTATTTATAGGAGGAAGGGGTAGGTAGGGCGCAGCCTTGGCCCCTCCTCCAAGGAGGGCTGGCCGGCCAAGATAGGGAGGAGTCCACCTCCCATAAGGGATGTGGGTGCCCTAGGGAGGTCTTCCTCCCCTCCAAGGTACTTCCCCACCTACCCTTGGGTGCAAGGGACCTTTGTGGTCGATTTCCCAGCCCACTATGGGCTGGTGCGCAACCACTTAGGCCCATGTGCCCCCCGGGGTGAGTTGGCCCCTTCTGGTGGACCCCCGGAACCCTTTCGTCACTCCCGGTACACTATCAGTAGTGCCCGAAACTTTTCCGGAACCAAAATACCACTTTCCTATATATATCAATATTTACCTTCGGACCATTCCGGAGCTCCTCGTGATGTACGGGATCTCATCCGAGACTCCGAAAAACCTTCGGTCACCAACATACATAACTCAATACTACCGAAATGTCACGGAACCTTAAGTGTGCAGACCCCGCGGGTTCGAGAACTATGTAGACATGGCCGAGACACCTCTACGGTCAGTAACCAATAGCGGGACCTAGATGCCCATATTGGCTCCTACATATTCTACAAGAACTTTATCAGTTGAGCCTCTATGTTAAGGATTTAGTTAATCCCGTACGTTGTTCCCTTTGTTCTTCGGTATGTTACTTGCCCGAGATTCGGCTGTCGGTATCTCCATACCTAGTTCAATCTCATTGCCGGAAAGTCTCTTTACTCGTTCCATAATACAAGATCCCATGGCTAACTCTTGAGTCACTTTGCTTGCAAGGCTTGTTGTGATGTTGTATTATCGTGTGGGCCCTGAGATACCTCTCCGTCACACGGCATAACAAATCCCAGTCTTGATCCATGCCAACCCAACAGACACCCTCGGAGATACCTATAGATCACCTTTATAATCACGCAGCTACATTGCGACATTTGATACACACAAGGTACTCCTCCGGTGTCAGCGTGTTGCATGATTTCATGGTCATAGGAACAGATACTTGACATGCAGAAAACTGTAGCAATAAACTGACATGATCATATGCTATGTTATAGTTTGGGTCTTGTCCATCACATAATTATCCTAATGATGTGATACCATTAATCAAATGACATCCCATGTCCATGGCTAGGAAACCTTAACCATCTTTGATCAACGAGCTAGTCTATTAGAGGCATACTAGGGACATGGTGTTTTCTATGTATCCACACATGTATCTGAGTTTCCGATCAATACAATTCTAGCATGGATCATAAATGAACAAGGAAATATGATAATAACTAATTTATTATTTCCTCTAGGGTATATTTCCAACATGTACATACATGGCCTCGGAACACAAGAAACCGAAAGGTCGAACATGAGGCATATAATAGATATGATCAACATGGAGATGTTCACCATTGAAACCACATCATCTCAAGTGATGATCAGATTTGGGTTGGTGGATTTGGATCATGTCACAGTTATAGACAACCTAAGGGATGTTGATTCGAGTGGGAGTTCATTATTAATTTTATTAACTAAACTAATTATCATGAACATAGTCAAATGTCTTTGCAAATTAGGTTGTAGATCTATAGCTCGCGTTGTAGGTCCCCTGAATTTTTTGATACGTTACTAGAGAAAAATAAGTTGAAGATGATGGTAGAAATTATGCGGACAAGGTCCGTGATCTGAGGTCACCCTGTGCATTTTAAAACCGAACCAAAAAACCATACCGCAATAAACCGAACCGAATCGATTTTATAGTTTTTATGGTTTTATGGTTTCGGTATGGTATGAACTTTTCATACAGATTTGAATTTTGGTGTTTATGGTATATACCAAAAACCGAATGGTCAACCGAATAAACCAAAGTCAAAAAATATTTATATATGTTCGGGCGAACAACTATACACATACCCATTTTTCTATGCAGAAGCCAGATTTCCTATTAAGTGCATCCATTTTTCTTGTAACGGAGTCATATTTCACTTTAAAACAATGCTAAGGACGTCCATAACCATCGAATCCATGCATGCATACATACTTACATATGATTATATACTCTTCAAATAAATAAAGATATGTGTTTTGAGTCATAAATTTATATGTCATTTTTAAAATTCGCGTCAACCTTGGTTATTACGGTATATACCGAAAGCATACCAAAATAATTTGGTATATACTGAAACCGAACCGTATCTAAATTTCATACCGTATTTACTAAAGTATTAATACCATACAAACTGAAAAGCCATATAAACCGAACCATGTAAACCGAATAAACCGAACGCACAGAGTGAATGTGAGGATTGTTATCATTGCTGCAGAGAAGGCTTGTGTCCTTGATGCACCGCTCGGTGCGCCACCCCCTCAAGCGTCATCTGTGGGTGTTGTGAACATCTGATAGGAACATTTTGATGACTACTTGATAGTTCAGTGTGTCATGTGATACTTGTGATCTACGTTGGGTTTTCCGTGAAGAGGAACGGGTTGTCGCAGCACAATGTGGGTAAGTATTTCCCTCAGTTATGAAACCAAGGTTTATTGAACCAATATGAGTATCAATCATCAACCGTCTTCTGTGGCTGCACACAAAAGAGCAAGCAACTTGCACCCAATGTTGGCAAGAGGGTTGTCAATCCCCTTGGTCTCGTTATTGGCAAGCAAGTGAGTTGTGTAGATAATTGTAAATTGCAAAATAAAATAAAAGCAAATAAATGGAAGCAAGGTAATAGTATCATTTTTAAATATATAAGTGGATAGACCCGTGGGCCATAGTTTTCTCTAGCGGCATCTCTCATAAAAATAGCATACAGTGGGTAAACAAAAAATATTGTTAGGCAATTGATAGAAAAGAGGATAGTTATGCGATTTTCATGGCAATGATCATTCTTTATATGTAAGTATGTATGCATGCATGGATTTGCCGTCTGCCTATACTTTTCCGTCTGCCTATTCTTTGCCGTCTGCCATATAATACTTACATAATTATATGTAAGTATGGGTGTAGATATGTAAGACGGAAATACTCTGATTCCAGTTATAAGTATATAATTATATGTAAGTATGTATGACATATAATTATTTTCGCGGCAATATTCACTACTGGAATCAGAGTATTTGCCGTCTGCCTATTCTTTGTCATCTGCCAGCAGACGACAAAGAAAGTCTTTACCGTAAGCTTTCACAAAACAAACAACAAAGAACTAGCAGATGGCAAATATTCTTTTTGCCATCACTCAGTTCTTTGTCGTCTGCCAGCTGACGGCAAAGAGCGAACATGCAGACGACAAAGAACTGGTTGATGGCAAAGATTATGTTTTCCATCAGTTAGTTCTTTGTCGTCTGCCAGCTGATGGCAAAGAGCCAATAGGTAGACGACAAAGAAAAGCAGACGACAAAAATCTCACTTTGTCGTCTGTAGAAAAATTGCGGACGGCAAATAAAACACACACCACCCGGATCGATCCCACAGATCGATGACATGGCATGATCCATTCCACACATCATGATCTCCCACACCGACCATCCTCTCTCTCCCACGCCCGACCCCACAACCCTGTCTCTCCCACGCATGAACCCACCACTCTCTCTCCCACGTACACGTCCCCATCCTCTCGATCTCTTTCTCTCCTCTATGTCGGAGCATAGAAGCGCAGCAGCCACTGCCGAACTTCCCCAGTGGCTCCATCTTCGCTCCTCATCGGGTGCCGCCTCTCCGCCCCTTGCCGGCTCTGTCGTCGCCCATCGCCGGATCCGGCCGCGACCTAGCTTCCTAAACATCCTCTTCTACACCCCTTGCCGGACCTTGCCACGGGCGACCTCCCCGGCCCCCTCCTCCGCTCACCTTGCTGCGGGTGATCCTCCCCGGCCTCCTCCTCTACGCACCTCGCCGGACTACATCACCGGCACCACTCATTGTTCTCGTCTCTGCCCCAAGCGCAAGATCTACGGGAGTTGGCAACTTCGGCGACCACCGAAGCAGCAGCCGCCCTTCGGAGCCCGCCCGCATTTTCATGCCGCCCATGTCCATGCGCAGCCCACCGGAGCCTGGGCATGGATGTCGTTGTTTGCTTCTCCTCCGGAAATGGCCGCCATCATTTGCTGCTATTCTGGCCATGGCCTCCGCCGTCTGCTACTACTCAGGCCACACTGCTCAAAGGACACCAGACACGCTGCTTAAAGGATGTTCGACACGCTGCTGGCCAGACACCGAAGACGCCGCTCGCCAAATGTCGGACATGCCGCTAGATGAATGCTTTTTTTAACGTTTAGCAGAATTCTTTGCCGTCTGTGAATGTACCAGGATCATGGCAAAGGCCTTGTTTGGCTGACGACACAAAGGCTTTTCCTTTACCGTCATCTTGGATAGGAAGACCGACGACAAAAGTCTTTGCCGTCCGCTTTTGCCTGGCAGACGGAAAAGAACCCCTTTACCGGAGTTTATTTGGCCCAAAATTTCGCCGTCCGCTGGCTGACGGCAAAGGCCTTTGCCATTCATGGTTGTGCCCTTTGCCGTCTACCATGCCAGACGACAAAGAGCCTGATTCCTGTAGTGTATATAGACATCACGTCCATAAGCAAATAGGTCGACTCCTGCCTACACCTATTACTATTACTCCACTCATCGACTGTTATCCAGCATACATCTAGAGTATTAAGAAAAATAGATTGATGCTTGGAGAACGATGACATGATGTAGACAAAGTAAACTCAAGCAATATGAATAAACCCCATCATTTTATCCTTAGCAGCAGCAACACAAAGACACATCTTGTCCCCTACTTTGTCACTGGGATATAGAAACTCGCTAGGTTGAACCTACCACAACACACCTCTTTCACGGAAGAAATATCAATCTAGTTGGCCAAACTATTTCAATAGATCGGAGAGAATTACGAAGCTATAATGATTATGCACATAAGAATCATATTAGATTTCAGAGAAGACTCAAATATTTATGATGAATAATCTGAACATAAACCCACAATTGATCGAATCCCAACAAGTGCACCATACAAAGGGATTACATCGGATAGATCAAGGTAAATATGCGATGAACATTGTATTGCAGATCAAGAGAGAGAGAGAGATTGCCATCCAGGTACTAGCTACGGACCCATAGGTCTCTGATGAACTACTCACACATCATAATGAGGGCATCAAGGCTGATGAAGAGGCCCTCCGTGATCGATCCCCCCTCCGGCAGGGCGCCAGAACAGAGCTCTAGATGGGCTCCCATCGGAGCAGAGACTTGTGGTGGCGTAAAAACTATTTTGGGACCTCCTATATGGTTTTTGCGATATTAGAGAATTTCTAGGCCAGACAGGGGTGGTTCCCTCATGCGGCTCTCGGACTCCTTCCGAAGCTTTCAGGTCTTCTTTTGGCCCAGAAAACCATAAAAAGGTTTCGTGGCAATTGGACTTCGTTTGGCACTATAAACCTGAAAAGTGAAAACATGCAGAAAACAACAACTGGCAATTGACACCAGATCAATAGGTTAGTGCTCAAAAATATTATAAATTGGTAAATAAATGCCCAAAAAGTATCCTAGAATGATAATATATCAACATGGAACAATCAAAAATTATAGATACGTTGGAGACGTATCAAGCACCCCCAAGCTTAATTCCTGCTCGTCCTCGAGTAGGTAAATGATAAAAACAAGATTTTTGATTTGACATGTTACCCATTATGTAATATTTTGTATGTATTTTCATGAAGAAATGATGAATTAACAAACATTAACATAGCAATACTTATAAGTATAAGTAACAAAATCATTAATCTTCCAAACTATACGATCCTTAAGGAATATTTATGCCCATTCATCTTATTATATTAGCAAGGCATGGCTCCATATTCACCACATTAATACGAATGTTAAGCACCATGGTGTCCAAGCCAGGAATTGGATCATACCTTTTCAATATGCATCAACTTTTTATCCTTCACACAATACATGAGAATGAGCCATTGGACATAGCATGTAGGTGGAATAGAATATGATGGTAGATATCAAAGGGGTAAATAGTGGAGAAGATAGTCTCACATCAACTAGGCGTACCAACGGGCTATGGAGATGCCTGTCGATAGATGTCAATGCAAGGAGTAGGGATTGCCATGCAAATGATGCACTAGAGCTATAAGTGTATGAAATCTCAAATGAAGCTAAGTGGGGTGTGCATCCAACTTGCTTGCTCATGAAGACCTCGGGCATTTGAGGAAGCCCATCATCGGAATATACAAGCCAAGTTTATAATGAAAAGGTAATTAACACTAGCATATGGAAGTGACAAAACAAGAGACTTTCTATATGAAGAACATAGTGCCACTTTGAGGCACAAGTACAGTAAAGGATAGTAGCAACGTCCCTTCTCTCTTTTCTCTCATATATTCTCTTTTTTTCATGGTGGCCTTTTTTTCTTTTTTTTTCACCTCCCCCATTTTTATATATATTTTTTGTGGTGGGGTCATTTGGCCTCCCCCATTTTTCATTTTTCGTCCGGAGTCTCATCACGACTTTTGGGGGAATCATAGTCTCTAGTATCCTTTCCACACTGGGACAATGCTCTAATAAGGATGATCATCACACTTTTATTTACTTACAACAAAAGCTGAAAAACTGATAAGACGATATGACTCTATATGAATGCCTCTGGTAGTGTACCAGGATGTGTAAAGATCTAGCGTGACATGTATCAAAAATATGATGAACAGTGTATTTTCCACAAATACTATGTCAACTCTATATGATCATGCAAAGACGTATGATGATGAACGAACTAGTCATGTGAAGTGACTATGTAATTTTCATGGCAATATATCTTGAAATGGCCATGGAAATGCCATGATAGGTAGGTATAGTGGCTGTTTTGAGGAAGATAATAAAGAGGCTTATTTGCAACAGAGCGTATCATGTCATGGGGTTTGGATACACTACGAAAGTTGCACCGATCCTCAAGGTGAGAATGGGCTATGCACGGTACCGAAGAGGCTAGCAAATATGAGGAGGTGAGATTGCGTATGTCCATGGTTTCACATTAGTCATAAATAACTCATATACTTATTGTAAAGTTTTATTAGTTTTATCATAAATCAAGGTACTTGAAAGTGCGTTATATCGACTAGAGGGGGGGGGGTGAATAGGTGATTTTTACAAATTCACCACTGAGGAATTTCAACTTGAGGAATTTGAAATGTGACGTATAACTAGCAGCGGAAAAAGTACTCAAGTGCATGAGAAACATAATAGTAGCATAGTCATCATGATGAAATAAAGCATGCATAGATTACAGGTAGCGTGATACAGGATAAGTAGGTGAGGAACAAGGTAACTTGAAGAATTTGAGGTGAGGAAATTGAGAAAGTCTTCAATCAAATTCTTCAAACAGTAACGATCAATTTCATCAACAAGTATATGAGGAAATGTAAGGGTTGAGGAAATAGAACCAGGTAGCTCGATGAATACAATGGTTTGTTGTCCCAGTTCCAACTGGTGTGACAGTCGTACGTCTGGTTTCGAGCATCCTAGTCTTTAAACCAGAGGACACACAGTCCCAAGACACATAGTCCTTACCATATTATCCTTGAGCTAAGGTCACACAGTCCTCGCGTAACACTCGTGGTAAGTCTTCAGGGCAGACTTCCAAAACCCTCACAAACTGGTCAACCGGCGATCCACAATTGACTGTTGGATGTTCTAGACCAAGGTCACTCAGTGATCCCCAATTGACTACAGGATGCACTAGACCATGACGCCTAACCGTCTAGAAGATACACAATCTTCAAAGGTAACAAGTGTCGGTTCCACATAGGAACAATCTGTTCAGTGGTGCTCCAATCACTTTGGGTTTGGTGGTTTGGATTTGGGTTTTCCTCACTGATGATTTTCTCTCAAATTCCTTGGAGGATGGGTTGCTTTCAAATGACAAGTGCCAGTTCTCTCTCAGAGCAGCCAACCAACTAGTGGTTGTGGGGGTGGCTATTAATACCGAGGGTGCAACCTGACATGATAAGACATAAATGCCCCTAATGATATGACCGTTATGTGGATAGGATGATTGGGGACAGCTGGCGCTAAGTACAACAACGGTCGGAATTTCGAACTATGAAAGTCCTCAGGCTTATCATATTCCTCACTTGTAGGCAATTCGCATAGGTGAAATCCTAACTCCTCAGTCAGACCAATTTGATTAGAGACCAAAAGAACTTCGTCTCTGTAACTAAGGAACTTGACTGATCTGTAAGAGATTTCCAAAGGCTTCACTTGAAGGATTGGATAGGTTGAGGCTTTTGAGTTGAGCATCAGTTGGAAATTGTCCTTAGTATTACCTCGGGCCCCTTTAACAGTATGGTGTTTCCTATGACTCAAAGAAAGGAAATGAAACTACGAAAACAAAAGTCTTCACGCTTCATAGTCCTTGTTCATATCTTCAAGGTCACACCAACTTCTTCATTTTCAAAGTCTTCAAGGTAATACCAAAGTCTTCAACTAATTCTTCATTTGAAGACATTCATTTTTAGGGGTCGATAATCTTCGTATATATAAAACTCCTCTGCGACTTATAGAGCCTGTGTACACTTACAAACGCATCAGTCACTAAACCTATAAGTCTTCAATACACCAAAATTACTAAGGGACACTAGATGCACTTACAGTCTCCCCATTTTGGTGATTGATGACAAATAGGTTAAGTTTTTTACGGGGATAAAAATATGAAGTGTAAGTAGTGAGATTGAGGAATATGATTGCAAGATATAGAAGAACTCCCCCTAAAGATGTGCATATTTGAGGAATTTGCTTTGGACTGCAAATGTACATGGCAGGTTAAAAACATGGAGAACTCCCCCTACATCTTGTAATTCATACATGCATTTAACATATGATATGAAGAATTTGAAATGCATGATGAAAATGGTGTCTGACGAAATGTAGCATGCATGCATTAAGGTACTTGAGGAAATAAGCACGCAGAAAGTAGTTCAAAAGAGTTAGGCCACCATCGGACTTAAGTTTACAACTGAACCAACAAAAGCTTCAGAAGAGCGAGAGTTGTAGCTTAAACAAAAACAGCCCATATATAGAGACCCACTTGAAGACTAACTCACATTTTCTCCCCCTTTGCCATCGGAGACCAAAAGGAGATGAAAACTAAGGACTAACGCCCCTGAAGAATTTCATCTTGATGGAGATGGAGGAGCGCCAGCGTTGTCGGGGTTGTTTGTTGATGCAGGGCCTCCCACAGTGTCGTCAATATCCTCGGCTTCATCTGCCTCGCGTGATGAAAAATATGAGCTTGTAGCCAGCTGAGGAACTTAAACTTTCTTGAATTTCTTCAGAGGAGGACGAGCCCAGTCAAGGTTCTGCTTAAGGTCCATCTCCTTGAGTTCTTCAGGAGTCTTGATGTGAGACATAATGGCCCAAGTGCGGTTGAAGACTTCATGAAGATAGTATTGGTTCTTCCTCACAGTGTTGTGCGTGATAGTCATGTCTCGAAGATGTGAACCAAACTAACGTTTTACCCACTTGTGATTGCGATCAACCTTCTGATGAAGACTTAGGAGAAGTTCATGATCGATCATCACACGAGGGGCAGCTTCTTGAAGATTTTGCGCTGAGGCTTTTACAGAAGAATCTTGGGTAGTAGTGTCATCATTGGTGGAAAAAGATGCAGCTTTGCGAAACTGGCCAACCAATGGATGAGTACCTTCATCAATGGCAGCTTTGCCTTTTCCCTCAACTGAAGAAAATGTGTTCTTGAGGACTTCGATCAGCGGCAAAAGACTGAAGTGATTCTAAAAATAAGCCTTGAATGGAACTGAAGACCTTGATCTTATGAACTGCATGATCCAAGGAGCATAAGGCTTCTATTCAAATGGGGCTGAAGCAGCATTAGCCAAAGTCCTTATGAAGAAATCATGGTAGTTGATGGGAATCCCATGAATGATGTTGAATAGCATATTCTTCATGATTCCCTCCACTTCTTCTTTTCCTGAGTTGTGGCCCTTGTGAGGACTGAGGGTTTTGGTCAGAATGCGAAAGACGGTTCTGGGAACATAGAGCAAATCCTTCACAAGGAAGGTAGTCCTTTGAGGTTTTCTAGGAGCCAAAGGCTTCATCAACACTTGCATCATGTGATTGGGCAATGCAGGTTCATCAAATAGACATCTTGCACCTTCTGAGGGAATTTGTATTGGCACTGCTCGAAGCAATTTAGAGGATGGAATAGTGTAGTGAGTGGATCTAGTCATCCAATCCAGAACCCATGAATTGACTGTTGGGGAACGTCGCATGGGAAACAAAAAATTTCCTACGCTCACGCAAGACCTATCCATGGTGATGAGCATCTACGAGAGGGAGAGTGGATCTACATACCCATGTAGATCACTAAGCGGGAAGCATTAAGAAACGCGGCTGGTGTAGTTGAACATCTTCACGATCCAAATCGCCGAGCGTCCCGCGGTCCAATCACGATCCGTCCCGATCAAGCACCGAACGGATGGCACCTCCGCGTCCAACACACGTACAACTTGATGACGATCTCCGCCTTCTTGATCCAGCAAGAGGGAGCGGAGAGGTAGACAAGTTCTCCGGCAGCATGACGGTGCCGCGGCAATGGTGGTTGAGCAATTCCGGCAGGGCTTCGCCTAAGCACTGTAGAAAACCGATCTAGAGGAGAAACTATGCACTAGAGGAACGGGTAGCACGTGGCTGAAAATCTAGTGCAAAAACCCTAAAACCTCTAGTATATATAAGAGGAAGAGAGGAGGAGGCTTGGCCCAAGGGCCAAGCCATCTAGGCTTCGTCCGAACCAAGAGGAGAGGATGATTCCTCCTCCAATCCTAGTAGGACTAGGACTCCTCCTTATTTTGGCCTTTTTGCCTTTTCCACCTTTTTCTCTTTGGGATTTTATTCCCATCCGCATGGGCCTTGTGTGGGACTTCCACCAGCCCACTAAGAGATGGTATTCACTCTCCCACAGCCCATGTAGCCTCTTGGGTCGAAATACCCCTCCCGATGGTCTCCCGGGACACTACCGGCACTCCCGGTACACTACTCATGAGCCCGAAACTTTTCCGGCGACCAAAATAGGACTTCCTATATATCAATATTTACCTCCGGACCATTACGGAGCTCCTCGTGACGTCCAGGATCTCATCCGGGACTCTGAATAACCTTCAGTCACCACCATGCATAACTCTATACTACCGAAATGTCACCAAACCTTAAGTGTGCAGACCCTGCGGGTTCGAGAACTACGTAGACATGATCGAGACACCTCTACGGTTAATAACCAATAGCGGGACCTGGATGCCCATATTGGTTCCTACATATTCTACGAAGATCTTTATCAGTTGAACCTCTATGTCAAGGATTCAGTTAATCCCGTATGATGTTCCTTTTGTTCTTCGGTATGTTACTTGCCCGAGATTCGATCATCGGTATCTCCATACCTAGTTCAACCTCGTTACCGGCAAGTCTATTTACTCGTTCCATAATACAAGATCCTGTGACTAACACTTAGTCATATTGCTTGTAAGGCTTATTGTGATGTTGTATTACCGAGTGGGCCCTGAGATGCCTCTCCGTCACACGGAGTAACAAATCCCAGTCTTGATCTATGCCAACCCAACAGACACCCTCGGAGATACCAATAGAGCACCTTTATAGTCACCCAATTATGTTGCAATGTTTGATACACACAAGGCACTCTTCCGGTGTCCGTGAGTTGCATGATCTCATGGTCATAGGAACATATACTTGACATGCAGAAAACAGTAGAAATAAGCTGACACGATCATATGCTAAGTTTGTAGTTTGGGTATGGTCCATCACATCATTCTCCTAATGATGTGATCCCGTTATCAAATGACATCACATGTCAATGGCTAGGAAACCTTGACCATCTTTGACCAACGAGCTAGTTCACTAGAGGCATACTAGGGACGAAGTGTTGTCTATTTACCCACACATGTAATGTGTTTCCAATCAATTCAATTATAGCATGGATAATAAAAAATTATCATGAACAAGGAAATATAATAATAAACACTTAATTTATTGCCTCTAGGGCATATTTCCAACAGTCTCCCACTTGCACTAGAGTCAATATTCTAGTTCACATCACTATGTGATTTACATTGTAATGAATCAAACACCCATGCAGTTCTAGTGTTGATCATGTTTAGCCCTTGGAAGAGGTTTAGTCAACGGGTCTGCAACATTCAGATCCGTGTGCACTTTGCAAATATTTATGTCCTTTTCCTCGATGTAATCGCGGATGGAGTTGAAGCGTCGCTTTATGTGTCTGGTGCTCTTGTGAATCCTTGTTTCCTTGGCCAGAGCAATGGCACCAGTGTTGTCACAGAACATGTTCATTGGATTCAGTGCACTGGGCACTACTCCAAGATCTGTCATCAACTGCTTCATCCATATGCCTTCCTTCGTTGCCTCCGAGGCTGTGATGTACTCCACTTCACACGTAGAATCGGCTACCTCGCTTTGCTTGGAACTGCACCAGCTTACCGCTCCCCCGTTGAGAATAAATATGTATCCGGTTTGTGACTTAGAGTCATCCGGATCAGTGTCAAAGCTTGCATTGACGTAACCCTTTACGACAAGCTCTTCATCACCTCCATAAACGAGAAACATTTCCTTAGTCCTTTTCAGGTACTTAAGGATATTCTTGACCGCCGCCCAGTGCTCCATTCTAGGATCACTTTGAAACCTTCTGGCCATACTTATGGCAAGGCTGACATCGGGTCATGTGCACATTATTGCATACATGATAGAGCCTATGGCTGAAGCATAGGGGATGACACTCATCTTTTCTCTATCTTCTGCAGTCACTGGGCATTGAGTCTTACTCAACTTCACACCTTGTAACACAGGCAAGAACCCCTTCTTGGACTGATCCATTTTGAACTTCTTCAAAACTTTGTCAAGGTATGTGCTCTGTGAAAGTGCTATTAAGCGTCTCGATCTATCTCTATAGATCTTAATGCCTGATATGAAAGCAACTTCTCCTAGGTCCTTCATTGAAAAATACTTGTTCAAATATTCCTTCACGCTTTCCAGCATTTCTATATTGTTTCCAATCAGCAATATGTCATCCACATATAATATTAGAAACGCTATAGAGCTCCCACTCACTTTCTTGTAAATACAAGCTTCTCCATAAACTTGTATAAACCCAGACGCTTTGATCACCTCATCAAAGTGCTTATTCCAACTCCGAGATGGTTGCACCAGCCCATAAATGGATCGCTGGAGTTTGCAAACTTTGTCAGCGTTCTCTAGATCAACAAAACCTTCTGGTTGCATCATATACAACTCTTCCTCAAGGTACACTACCGGCACTCCCGGTACACTACCGATGAGCCCAAAACTTTTCCGGCGACCAAAGTAGGACTTCCTATATATCAATCTTTACCTCCAGACCATTCTGGAGCTCATCATGACGTCTGGGATCTCATCCAGGACTCCGAACAACCTTCGGTCACCACCATGCATAACTCTATACTACCCAAACGTCACCAAACCTTAAGTGTGCAGACCCTGCGGGTTCGAGAACTATGTAGACATGACCAAGACACCTCTACGGTCAATAACCAATAGCGGGACCTAGATGTCTTGGTTCCTACATATTCTACGAAGATCTTTATCGGTCGAACCTCTATGTCAAGGATTTAGTTAATCCCGTATGATGTTCCCTTTGTTCTTCGGTATGTTACTTGCCCGAGATTCGATCGTTGGTATCTCCGTACCTAGTTCAACCTCGTTACCGTCAAGTATCTTTACTCATTCCGTAATACAAGATCTCGTGACTCACACTTAGTCATATGGCTTGCAAGGCTTATTGTGATGTTGTATTACCGAGTGTGACCTGAGATACCTCTCCATCACACGAAGTAACAAATCCCAGTCTTGATCTATGCCAACCCAACAGACACCCTCGGATATACCTGTAGAGCACCTTTATAGTCACCCAGTTACATTGCAACGTTTGATACACACAAGGCACTCTTCCAGTGTCCGTGAGTTGCATGATCTCATGGTCATAGGAACATATACTTGACATGCAGAAAACAGTAGCAATAAACTGACAGGATCATATGCTACGTTTGTAGTTTGGGTCTTGTCCATCACATCATTCTCCTAATGATGTGATCCCGTTATCAAATGACATCACTTGTCAATGGCTAGGAAACCTTGACCATCTTTGACCAACGAGCTAGTTCACTAGAGGCATACTAGGGACAAAGTGTTGTCTATTTACCCACACATGTAATGTGTTTCCAATCAATACAATTATAGCATGGATAATAAACGATTATCATGAACAAGGAAATATAATAATAAACACTTTATTTATTGCCTCTAGGGCATATTTCCAACATTGACATCAGAAGCATCACCTGTGATGTGCAAGGTGGCATAGAATTGAAGAATTAGCTCTTCAATACAATCACATATGTCCACATAGAAAGGAAGAATTCTAGCATCATGATGAACTGCGAGCACCGGTTTGAAGCATGGGATAGTTTCCATATCCGCATGAGGAATTTGTTGATGCTCGAAGACTTTCTCCTTGTCAAGCACTGCTAATGCATAGTAATTCATCTGTGTGGGTGTCCAGAATCTTGTGCGACTGACCCTTGCTGAATCATAAGGATTCGACCCTGTGAAGAATATGTGCTTGTTGAAGAAGTTCGTCTTGATGAATTTGGGGTGCTTTGAGCCTTTGAATGGCATTTTAGGCTTCGGTTGATGATTTGGCTTGAAGCAGCCCACAATTTCTTTTGGCATGGGAGGAACTACTTCAGACTGAGGAAAGCAACAATTTCTTCAGCTGATGCAGCTGGAATATCCTTAGGGATTGGAGTGACAGGTGTAGCCAAGTCATCGGATCCTGTATGAATTTCTTTAGTCAGGGCTGGAGACTGAGGAATTTGGGTTAGGGGAGTGGTCATTGGAGAATTTGGGTGTGCATCTTCCCAATATTCATCATTGATAAGAGGAGTTGTGTTTCCAATGTCCACTTCCTCTTCAATTTCTTCAACGCCGACCTCTTCAACAGTCAACCGAGGCTGGGGCGATGATACCAGGGGGGTTGAAGCATTTTCTTCCACTTCAATTTCTTCATCAATCTGCTTTGAGGAAGCAACAGAATGATCCTTTCTTCTTGTTCATCATTTGGGATGACATAGTCAACACCAAATGAGGTGCTAACTCATAGGCTGGCACAGAGGTGATATGAGTTGCATCAATTGGATCAGTTGAAGAACTGGACAGAGTCTTCAACTTCTTCACTGCCGAGGAATCTGAAGTTGATTCTTTTATCTTCTGTGCAACCTTCTTCTCCACAACTTTTGTCTTCTTTACTTCTGATGTAGAAGGAAGGTTGATATTCTTCACCCTTGTAGATTTTGTAGTTTCAATAGAGGGTGAAGGAGGAGCAGTTTCTTCAGGCACGACTGATGCAGTCGTCCTAGTGGTCTCAATTTCTTCAGGTATAACAGAAGCTTTAGCTGGCCTGGCAATTTCTTTAGGTGCAACAGTGGAGGTTGCCCTGACAGGTTCTTCCACGGCCTAAATTTCTTCAGCTGCACTTGCAATTTCTTCAGCCGGCTTAGCAAATTCTTCGGCCTGAGGAATTTGTGGTTGTGATTGAGCTGCAACCCTCTTGTTGTGTTCATTGATGGCTCTTGTAGCCACTTTGACGAAACAGACCTTGGCACCTTGCCAATCAGCATAGTATCGACTAAATTCATCACTCGGTCCTTTAATCTCAGATTGTGTAGTCACAAGTTGTTCTGGAGTAAGCTTCAGAACATTGTTCTTCAAGAAATGCTCCTTCTTGTACTGAGCCTTCTTCATTTGTCGAGCCTTCTCATACTTCCACTTTTCTTCAGCAATGAAGGTAGTGAGGACATGGCTTGGACCAGGAGGCAGATTCAAATCATCAATCGGCGTGTTTGGGTCCTGGTGCCAAATGTCGATGAAGTTAAGCACAGTCTTTGGGTCCATCATCAGAGGAATTTGAGTGCCCTTAGCTTGAGCCACTATTTCTTGCTCGTTTTTGATGATTTCCCGAAGTTCCTCATCATCAGCTTCATCATCTGATGAATCTGATGGAACCTGGAACACAACTTTCTTTGGTCGAGGACTTGGTCGAGCTCGTCGTCCAGCAGTAGCTTTCACCTTCAGTAGAGAAGGACTAGTTGAGGAATGTGCTTAGGATGATGAACTTGCAGAGGCCCCTGAAGCAATTGAGAAGCCAACAGTCCTCTGACATGTTGCAAGATGTACAAGTGTTGAGGACTTTGTGGCAGCAGCTGATGATTGTGCAGCTACTGAAGGCGTTGCAGTGGCCTTTGAAGAGCTTGCTTGAGGATTCTGTAGTGAGGACCTTGAAGTTGAGGATTTTGGCTTCACCCCAGAAATCTTCACAATTGATTTCTTTGGAGCACTAGCAGAGGCTCCGACAGAGGTAGCAACATCAGAGTCTTCATTGAATTGCTTCATGGCTACTTTGGCAGTTCTCTGAAGTTTTCGTTGATGGTTAGCCCATTCAGCTAGAATGTCTTCACCACGAGCAACGCTAGTGGGCTCAAGTTCTTGATCATAAGCAGGAGGTGCCCTTCTGCAAGGAGGTTTGAGTGCGAACTTCTTCATGTACTTGAGAGTGACATAACGATATTCTCTCCACTCCTTCATCCACCGCCATTCAATCCTCTGAATTCTGATCTTCCTCTACTCCTTTGTTTCTTTTCCATGAATGGCTTCATCAGGGATACAGTAAATAGCATATAAATGCTTAGGTATATCAAAGGCAGTGTTCTGATCAGCCTTCTTTCCACCCTTCTGAGGTCTTTTACCATCTGCCATTTTCTTCACTTGATGACTTTGAACTCTTGATGATTCTGAAGATGTATACAATTTTTCCTCAAGGAACGCTACAAATGAGTTAAGTTGATGAGAACCTAGTGATTCATCAGCACATATTTTGTACATGTGCACAGAGTATAGGTGTGAGGAATTTGAAGAGGTCATATGCGTTCTTAGAAGTTTTTCAAAATAAATCAAGTTGAGGATTTTGACCATAGGTGTCTTGAGGAATTTCACTAAGTGTTCTTGACTTATGTTCGAGAGTTGTGAAGATTTGTGGATCCACACAATTGAGGAATCTTGAAGAAAATCATAACTTAGAGAAACACATCAAGGGAAATAAGTTTATAGGGTGTTTAAGAAGATGATATTTGAAGAATAATCATCTTTGAGGAATTTGTGTAAGAACATGAAGATCAAAATAGGGCAGTAAAATTGGATTTTAATTACCCTTGTGAAGAACACAACGAATGGAGAGATGAAATTTGAGGAGTTCGACCGTCCAGATCTTCCATGCCCTAGCTTGGCAGAGGGAGACAGCTACAGTGGCGGCGGGGTGAAGACTTCTACAGCCGATGCGAGTACGACGATGGTGAGGTCAAGGCAGTGAAGCTCTTCCTCTCTGGTGACGATGAATTTAGCAACGGCGCAAGGTGTGAGATCGGGAGAAATGGGAGTGAGGAGTAACTCGAGCATAGTGAAGGGAAGGGGGTATTTAAAGTGGCAGTAAAAACCAACCATTGAGTTGTGGGGTATTTATAGTTCCCCTGACCCTTGCTATCCGCGCGACATGTGTTACCCACGTTCTGAGTTGTGGAGAAAGTGGGGGATCATGGGTTATCCAGTCGTGGGAATTGGAACGGTTTGAGCGGGAAGCACCAAAATTTTGAAAAACAATTTTTAAAGTTTTCGTTTGCAAATTCTTCAGCTGTCAAGGACACAGTGAAGACTTTGAACGAGTTTCTACATAGGACGCATATGAAGAATTTGTGAATAGACTGGGTTGAGTTTAGCATAGAGGGGAAACGGGTCCAATCACATTCACTTAGATGAAAATCAACTTGAAGAATTAGCAATAAGTGAATGTTGTTGAGGACATGAAAACTCATATATATATATATATATATATATATATAGTCAATGAAGAACATCAGTTTCATAGTTTGAAGAATTTGAAAATTTGAGGAATTTGCAAACTTGAGGAATTTGAAAATTTGAAGAATTTGCAAAATGACAAAAAAAACTCAACTTTGACGAATTTCAACTATGGTTGGTGGCGTGACTCACCATATAAGAATGATGATTTCAATCACCACATACAATTGCCATAGGGTTCTGAGAATCAATTTCTTCATTAATTTCTTCACACTTAGAGGGTTATTATTCATTGATTGAAGAAAAGCATTACTTCGTGTGCTGCACATCCAAGTCATCAATTTTGCATAAGTGTTAGAATGTGTGTATTTTCAAAGAACATTCGACGATTCTAAGATATTTAGCTCACACGACAACTTGCAAAATCTCTTTTCATCCAAGGGCTTACTAAACATATCAGCCAGATGTTCTTTAGTGGGGATGTGGTCGATGGAGATGTCGGCCTTGAGTACATGATATCGAAGAAAATGATGACGAATCTGGATGTGCTTGGTCTTGGAGTGTTGAACTAGGTTGTACACAATCTTGATAGTGCTCTTGTTGTCACAGTATAGAGGCACATTCTTCACCTTGATGCCATAGTCCTTGAGTGTTTGCTTCATCCATAGCAACTGAGCGCAACATGAACCAGCAACAATGTACTCAGCTTCAGCAGTAGATAGTGGCACACAGTTCTGCTTCTTCGAGGACCAACAGACTAAGGATCGTCCGAGAAAATGACATGTGGCTAAGGTTGACTTGCGATCCACACGATCTCTAGCATAGTCAGCATTTGAGTATCTGACGAGGTGAAGATATGAGCTTTTGGGATACCATAATCTAAGGGTTGGTGTGTGAGCTAAGTATCGAAGAATATGTTTCATAGCCTTATGGTGTGATTCCTTCAGTGTTGCTTGGAATTGGTCACACATGCAAAAACTCAGCATAATATCTAGCCTAGATGCACATAGATACAATAAAGAGTCAATCATGGAGCGATATACCTTCTGATCGAGATCTTTCCCATTTTCGTCAGTGTAGAGGTGGCCTTTTGAAGGCATTGGAGTTTTGACTCCTTTGCAGTCTTGCATGTTGAATTTCCTGAGAATATCCTTGAGGTATTTCTCTTGAGAGATGAATATGCCATTGTCTCGCTGACAAATTTGAAGACCTAAGAAGAATTTCAACTCTACCATCATAGACATTTGATATTCTTCACTCATCATATAGGCAAATTCATCACTGCAACGTTTGTCAGTACTGCCAAAGATAATACCATCTATGTATATTTGGCACACGAATAATTCATTGTCATAAGTTTTAGTGAAAAGAGTTGGGTTGAGTGAACTGGGTTTGAAGCCTTTTTTCATGAGGAATTCCTTCAAAGTGTTGTCCCATGCCCGAGGGGGCTACTTAAGACCATAGAGGGCCTTGTTGAGTCTGAAGACTTTGTCAGGATGCTTAGGGTCTTCAAAACCTGAGGGTTGATCAAGATATACTTCTTCCTCAAGCTTACCATTGAGGAATGCACTTTTCACATCCATTTGATATAAGATGATATCATGATGGTTAGCATAAGCAAGCAATATGCGAATAGCTTCAAGTCTAGCAACACGTGCAAAAGTTTCATCAAAGTTAATTCCTTCAACCTGCGTGTAGCCTTGAGCTACAAGACAAGCCTTATTTCTTACCACAAGGCCATTTTCATCTTGCTTGTTGCGGTAGATCCACTTGGTACCTATGATGTTGTGCTTGCGAGGATCTGGCCGCTTGACAAGTTCCCACACATTGTTTAGCTTGAATTGATGCAATTCCTCTTGCATAGCTTGAATCCACTCATGCTCCTTAAATGCTTTATCAACTTTGGTGGGCTCTATGATAGAAACAAAAGCAAAGTGCCCACAAAATTTAGTCAAATATGAAGCTCTTGAACGAGTGAGGGGACCTGGTGCATTGATGTTATCGATGATTTTCTCAATCTACACTTCATTTACAACTCTTGAATGAGCAGGTTGACGTGGTTGAGGATTTTCTTCAGCACCATTTTCTTCAGGTGTATCAGCATGAATGTATTCATTGGTTGGAATGACTTCCTCGGGAGGTTGAGGTTCTTCAGTGGGTATGACATCTTCAGTAGCCTTCAACTTAATGGATTCCTCAACATACTTTTCATCTAGCACAGGAGGCATGTGCTCTCTTTGTGTGCCCTTAGTTTCATCGAACCACACATCTACAGTTTCAACAACCTTTGTGATGGTAGGTGTTGAAGACTTTGTAGGTATGCGAGTCCTTTCCATAACCAAGCATAAAACCTTCATGTGCTTTCGGTGCAAATTTACAACTGTGGTGAGGATCTCTAATCCAACATTTTGCACTAAAGATTTTGAGATAACTTACATTGGGTATCTTGCCAGTCATAAGTTCATATGAAGTCTTCTTGAAGAATTTGTGAAGATATACCCTGTTGATGATGTGGCAAGTTGTAACAATTGGCTTAGGCCAGAAGCAACAAGGAGTCTTGTATTCATCAAGCATGGTGCGGGTCATCTCAACAAGAGTCATGTTCTTGCACTCCACGATGTTGTTCTGCTGAGCAGTATATGGGGCAGATAGCTCATGAGTAATACCAAGTTCATCAAGATTGGTGTTCTTGAACTCAGTCCCATTATCACTCCTGATATGCTTGATCTTGATGCCAAAGTTTGTTGTGGCCCTTGAAGCAAATCATCTGAAGACATCTTGCACTTCATTCTTGTATAGAATAATATGCACCCAAGTGTAATGAGAGTAATCACCAACAATGACAAAGCCATACAAACTTGAAGAATTTGTTAGTGTGGAATAATGAGTGGGGCCAAAGAGGTCCATATGAAGCAATTCAAAAGGTCGATACTGGTCATGATTATCTTCGAGGGATGCTTGGATCTTTTCATCTTCCCAAACTCACAAGCACCACATAGGTGGTCCTTGAGGAATTTGACATCTTCAATGCCAATGATGTGCTTTTTCTTCATGAGGATGTGCAAGTTCCTCAAACCAGCGTGTCCAAGTCATCGATGCCACTGCTAGCCTCCTGAGGACTTTGCAAGTAGGCATGTGGTAGGCTGAGGACCTATAGAGAAATCAAAAATATACAAGTCTCCTCTCCTAAACCCTTCGAAGACTTTGGAATGGTTAGATTCCACGACGACAACACAATGATATTTTCCAAAGACGACAACCATATCAAGATCGTAAAGCATTGCGACAGACACGAGGTTCAACCCGAGGGATTCGACAGGCATCACCTTATCCATGTGTCGTTCCTTTTAGATTGCAACCTTACGTAGACCCAATACCTTGTTTTCTCCTTTATTAGCGTATGTGATATGCTTCAGATGAGATGGGGCAAGTGGTATATTCATCAGTAGATTCTTGTCACCAGTCATGTGGTTGGTGCAACCACTGTCAAGGATCTACACAGTAGCTTTTGGAGTTTCATCATACAGATGAATTAGTACAACTTATGAACTCATATGCTTCAGAGTGAAGAATATGACATCAAATTAATCAGGCAGAATTTCATCACACAACATAGTTAGTAAAGAAGTGTGAGGACGTGAGAAATGAGGAATTCATTTCTACATGATTAGCTTGCATCCTTTCAAGCATTTCCTTAGGTCTCCAGCAAATTCATCAGGCATTCAAGTTCATCTGGAAACCTGACCCTGCATAAGAGATTAGTTCATTTTCTTCACCATGCACATATGGAGCGGTAGCAAAGACGTCATCATTCTGCGAGCTCCATATGAGAAGGGAGGAATTGAAGCTATTGCGCTCCATTTCACAGGACGAAGGTTAGAGTACTCATATGAATAAGAAGAGAAATTCTTCGAGGACTTATGAACATAATGATTTGAAGAATAATGCAATATTCAGAACTCTTAGATTTTCCTTGCGAAACAGATGCATTAGCACAAGATGATACTTTTGACCATTTGAGGAATTTGGTCCAAGGGAAGACTTTGGTCCATATGAGGAATTTGATCTGGGGTTCCTTTTATTCATGGGTGGTGTCGTGAGGACATTCACTTGAAGATTTTCCAAGCGGTTCTTGGGAACCTAGATTTTCCTCATAGGTGAACCATTCCTACAGTTTGTTCCAACAAATCTGGCAAATACTTGCCCTTTTTGATTTTTGAAGAATTTGTAGTTGGAGTCAAGTGACTCATTACAGGATTGTGAAGTTTCACAAGTAAAGCAAGATAAAGTGGATGGATCTACAGGAGGTCCTTTTGCACAACCATGAGGTTTTGGGGTACTGCTCAGGTGTCCAATAGGATCCATCATCTTTGCATTTCCTCACAAAGCTAATACCCTCTTTCCTAGGGTTCCTGTTCAGAATCTGCTTTTTGAGGACATCGCAAATGGTTTGATGCCCTTTGAGACTTTTGTACATGCCTGTCACATACAATTCCTTCAACCCTGCATTTTCGTCAGTGATACTTGTGGTATCCTCAGATGAGGAATTTGAGACCACTGGAATAGTTGAAGAATTTGCAGCAATAGAAGCATTTGAACATTCAGGTGAAGAATTAGCAGTTTCACGTTCAATGCATTTCAAACAAGGTGGGACAAATTCTTCCTGAACGGTACTGATGTGTTGAGTCGGTAAGGAATCGTTTTCCCTTTGGAGATCCTCATGAGACACTCTTAGTTTCTCAAGATCTTGCTTTCTTTGAAGAAATTCGTAAGAAAGCTTCTCATGATCGACTAAGAGAGCATTATGATGACTCCGAATGTTATCATACTTTAACTGAAGACTTTTAAGATCATCAGTTAGAGTTTGAGTTTGATCCACTTCCTCATTCAACAGATCATCGCTTTTGTCTAACAGATTCTGAAGCTTTTCAAGTGCACTTTGTTTCTTAGTGGCAATATTAGCAAGTTTGGAATAGCTAGGTTTCATGTATTCATCAGATTCACCTTCGCTTGATTCAGAGGAGGAGTGATGCCTATGTTCCTTGGAACGTTTTGCCATAAGACATAGTTGAAAGTGCATTATATCGACTAGAGGGGGGAGTGAATAGGTGATTTTTACAAATTCATCACTTGAGGAATTTGAAATGTGATGAATAACTAGCAGCAGAACAAGTACTCAAGTGCATGAGGAACATGGCAACAGCAAAGTCATGACGATGAAATGAACATGCACAAATTATAGGTAGCATGGTACAGGATAAGCAGTGATGAACAAGGTAACTTGAAGAATTTGAGGTGAGGAAATTGTGAAAGTCGTTAGTCAAATTCTTCAAACAGTAACGATCAATTTCAGCAACAAGTGCACGAGGAATAGAGAGGTTGAGGAAATAGAACCAGGTAGCTCGATGAAGACAATGGTTTGATGACCCTGTTCCAACTGTTGTGACAGTTGTATGTCTGGTTTGGAGCGGCCTCGTATTTAAACCAGAGGACACACAGTCCGAGGACACACAGTCCTTACTGGATTCTCCTTGAGATAAGGTCACATAGTCCTTGCCCAACACTCGTGGTAAGTCTTCAGGGTAGACTTCCAAAACTCTCACAAACTGGTCACCCGGTGATCCACAATTTACTATTGGATGCTCTAGACCAAGGTCACTTCATGATCCCCAATTGACTGCAGGATACACTGGACCATGACGCCTAACCGTCTGGAGGATGCACATTCCTCAAAGGTAACAAGCGTCGGTTCCACACAGGATTTTCTTCAGTGATGCTCAATCACTTTGGGTTTGGTGGTTTGGTTGTGGGTTTTCCCTCACTAATGATTTTCTCTCAAAGTCCTCGGAGGATGGGTTGCTCTCAAATGACAAGTGTCAGTTCTCTCTCAGAGCAGCCAACCATCTAGTGGTTGTGTGTTGGGGGTGGCTATTTATAGCTAGGGTGCAACCTGACATGATAAGACACAAATGCCCACAATGATATGACCGTTTGTGGATGTTATGATTGGGGACAGTTGGCGCTAAGCACAACAACGGTTGGAATTTCGAAATATGAAAGTCCTCAGGATTATCATGTTCCTCACTTGTAGGCAATTCACACCTACGAAATCCTAACTCCTCAGTCAGATCAATTTCCTCAGACATCAGAAGAACTCCGTCTTTGTCACTGAAGAACTTGACTGAACTGCAAGAGATTTCCAAAGGCTTCACTCGAAGGATTGGATAGGTTGAGCATCAATTCGAAATTTTCCTTAGTATTACCTCGGCCCCCTTTAATAGTACGGTGTTTCCTATGACTCAAATAAAGGAAATGAAACTATGAAAACAAAAGTCTTCACGCTTCATAGTCCTCATTCATATCTTCAAGGTCACACCGACTTCTTCAATTTCAAAATCTTCAGGGAATATCAAAGTCTTCAGCAATGTCTTCACCAAAGTCTTCACCAAAGTCTTCAGTTGAAGACATACATTTTTAGGGATCGGTAATCTTTGGATGGATCAAACTCCTCATCGACTTATAGAGCCTGTGTACACTCACAAACACATTAGTTCCTTAACCTATAAGTCTTCAATACACCAAAATCACTAAGGGGCACTAAATGCACTAACAATCTCCCCCTTTTTGGTGATTGATGACAAATAGGTTAAGTTTTCAACGGGGACAATAATATGAGGTGTAATTACTGAGTTTGAGGAATTTGATTGCAAGATATAGAAGAACTCCCCCTAAAGATGTGCATATTTGAGGAATTTTCTTTGGACTACAAATGCACATGGCGGGTTAAAACATGGAGAACTCCCCCTATATCTTGTAAATTCATACACACATTTATCATATTATATGAAGAATTTGAAATGCATGATGAAAATGGTGTCTAACGAAATTCAGCATGTGTGCATTAAGGTACTTGAGGAAATAAGCATGCGAGGAAATAGTTCAAAAGAGTCAGACCACCATCGGACTTAAGTTTACAACTCAATCAACAAAAGCTTCAAAAGTGCAAGAGTTGTAACTTAAACAGAAATAGCCCATATATAGTGACCCGCTTCAAGACTAACTCAAATCCCCCCTTTGTCATCGAAGACCAAAAGGGATGAAAAAGTGAGGACTAACGCCCCTTGAAGAATTTCATCGTGTTGGTGAGGAAGGAGCGCCAGCGTTGTCGGGGTCGTTTGTTGATGTAGGGCTTGCCGCAGTGTCATCAATGCCCTCAGCTTCATCCATCTCATGTGATGAAGAATAGGAACTTGTGACCATCAGAGGAACTTGAACTTTCTTTAATTTCTTCTTTGGTTGACGAGCCTAGTCAAGACGTTCCTCAGGGTCCATCTCCTTTAGTTCTTCAGGAGTCTTGAGGTGAGACAATATGGCCCAAGTGCGTTTGAGGGTTTCATGTGTATAGTAGTGATTCTTCTTCACATAGTTCTGTGTCACAGTCATGTTTTGCACAATGTAACCAAGCTGACGCTTCACCCACTTGTGATTGCGATCGACCTTCTAATGAAGACTTATGAGAAGCTCACGATCAGTCATCACACGAGGGGCTGACTCTTGAGGTTTTTGAGCTGAGGCCTTTGCTTTTGAGTCCTGTGTTGCAGTGTCATCCTTGGTGGAGAAGGATGTAGCTTTGCGAAACTATCCATCCAATGGACGAGTGCCTTCATCAATGACAACCTTGCCTTTTCCTTCCAATGAGGCAATTGTGCTCTTGAGGACTTCAATTGGAGGTAAGAAGCCAAAATGATTCTGGAAGTCCGCCTTGAAGGGAACTGAAGACTTTGCCCTGATGAACTTCATGATCCAAGGTGCGTAAGGCTTCTGTTCAAATGGGGCTATAGCAGCATTAGCCAATGTCCTCATGAAGAAATCGTGGAAGTTTATGGGAATCCCATGAATGATGTTGAACAACATATTCTTCATGACTCCCTCCACTTCCTCTTTTTCAGAGTTGTGGCCCTTTTGAGGACACAGAGTATTCGTGAGAATGCGGTAGACCGTCCTTGGCACATATAGCAAATCCTTCACAAGGAAGGTTTTCCGTTGAGGCTTTCCAGGAGCCAATGGCTTCATCAGCACTTGCATCAATTGGTTTGGAAGAGCAGGTTCATCAAACAGTCGATGAGCTTCTTCTGAAGGAATTGGCACTGGGACAGACCAAAGTAATTCAGATGCTTGAGCAGTGAGATGTGTTGATCCTGTCATCCAGTCCAAAACCCAGGAGTTGATGTCAGAAGCATCACCTCTGATGTGCAGGTGGCATAAAATTGAAGAATGAGTTCTTCATTCCAATCGCAAATGTCCATGCAGAAGGGAAGAATTCTTGCATCACGAAGAACTTGGAGCACCGGCGTGAATGATGGAAGTGTTTCCATGTCAGCATGAGGAATTTGATGGTGCTCGGAAGCTTTCTTCTTTTTGAACAAAACTGATGCATAGTAGTTCATCTGAGTGGCAGTCCAGAATCTGCTACGACTGGCCCTTGCTGAGACATATGGATTGTGAGCTGTGAAGAACATGCGCTCATTGAAGAAATTGCTTTTGAGGAATTTTGAGCACGCTGAGCCTTTGAACGGCATTCTAGGCTTTGGCTGAAGATTTGGCTTGAAGCGGCCATTGATCTCTTTCGACATGGGAGGAATTTCTTCAGTGTGAGGAATTTGCGTTGCAGGTTCCTCAGTGGCAGATGGATCAGCAAAGTCATCAGCTGATGCAGCTGGAATGTCTTCAATGACTTTGGCGGTCAAGTCATCACATCCTTCATGAATTTCTTTAGTCTGGGCTGGGGACTGAGGAATTTGTGATATAGGAGTAGTCATTGGTGAATTTGGGTGAGCTATTTCCCAATATTCATCATTGATGATAGGAGTTGTATTTCCAATGTCTACATCCTCATCAATTTCTTCAATCCCGGCCTCTTTAGCAGTGAACTGAGGCCGGGGCGATGATACCTGAGGAATTGAAGAATTTCCTTCAACTTCAATGTGTTCATCAATCTGCTCTGTCAAAGCAGCAAAATGATCTTCTTCAGTTTCTTCATCTGGGATGACATAGTCAACACCAAATGGAATGATCTCATAGGCGGGTGCTGAGGAGACCGGAGTGGCATCAAATGTTTCAGTTGAGGACTTTGGTAAAGTCTTCAACTTCTTCATAGATAAGGAATCTGAAGATGAAGCTTTTCTTTTCAGTGTCTTCTTCTCATCAGCCTTAGTTTTCTTCACTTGTGATGCAGAAGGAAGGTGGATTGTCTTCATCTTTGATGATTTGTCTGATTCAGCAGAAGCTAAGGGTGGTAAAATTTCTTCAGGCACGACTAATGCAGTCATCCTTGTGGGTTCAATTTCATTAGGCGCACAACTGGAGGGTGCCCTGGCAGGTTCTTCAGCTGTCTGACATTCTTCAGCAGTGCTGGCAGTTTCCTCAGTAGGCTAAGCATTTTCTTCAGCCTGAGAAATTTTTTGCTGGGAGCGAGATGCAACCCTTGAGTTGTGATCAGTGATGACTTTGTGAGCAATGTTGACGAAGCGAACCTTGGCGCCTTGCCAATCAGCATAGTATGAACTAAATTCCCCACTGAGGCTTTGGATCTCAGACCGCACCCTCACAAGTTCCTCAGGAGACAAATTCAAAACATTCTTCTTCAAGTAATGCTCTTTCTTGTAATTAGCCTTCTTGGTTTGTCTTGCCTTCTCATTTTTCCATTTTTCCTTAGCAATGAAAGCTGTGAGGACATGATCAGGACCAGGAGGCAGTTTCAAGTCATCAATGGGCGTCTTGGGATCCTTGCACCAGATATCAATGAAGTTAAGCACTTGTTTAGGATCAAGCAATAGAGGAATTTCAGATCCCTTTGGTTCAGCCACTCGTTGTTGCTTGTTTTCGATGATAGCTTCCAGTTCCTCATCATCAGCTTCATCTGAGGATTCTGATTGTATTGTGAAAGCCACCTTCTTGGTTTGAGGACTTGGTCGAATGCGTTGTCTAGCAGTTGCTTTCTTTTTCCTCACGGAAGTACCGCTTGAGGAGTGAGTTTGGGCTGAATAACTTGCTGATGCCCCTGAAGCAATTGAAAATCCTTCAGTCTGTTGGCTTGAGGCAAGGTGCACAGGAGTTGAGGACTTTGCAGCAGTAGCCGAGGACTGAGCTGCAGCTGTACCAGCAGCTGAGGCCTTTGTGCTTGAGGAATCTGCTGTGATGACTTTGAAGATGAAGTATTTGGCTTCACAGCAGATTTCTTCATCATAGATTTCTTCGGAGCACTTGCAGAGGCTCTGGCAGTGGCAGCAGCAGCAGAGTCTTCATTGAATTTCTTCACTGCAGCTTTGGCTGTTCTCTTCAGTTTGAGTTGATGCTTTGGCCACTTTGTGGGAAAGTTTTCACCACGAGCAACACTAGTGGGATCAACCTCTTGATCATCAGTAGGAGGATCCCTAAGGCAAGGGGGTTTAAGTGTGAATTTCTTCATGTACTTGGGAGTAACCTAGCGATACTCCTTCCATTCCCTCACCCACCTCCGTTCAATTCTCTGTATCCTGATCTTTCTTTGTTCTTTTGTCTCTTTGCTATATTTGGATTCATCTGGTGTACAATAACCGGCATACAGATGTTCAGGAATCTCAAAGGCAGTATTCTGTTCACCTTCTTTCCACCTTTCTATGGCTTCTTCCCATCAGCCATTTTCTTCAGCTAAGGATTTTGAACTCTTGAGGACTGTGAAGAAGTGCACAATTTTTCCTCAAAATACGCTGCAAATGAGGTAAGTTGATGAGAACCTAGTGATTCATCATCGGACATGTTTGTACCCGTGAACACAGTATAGGTGCGAGAAATTTGAAGAGGTCATATGCATTCTTAGAATTTTTTTCAATAAAAATAGGTGTGAGGAATTTGACCATTGGTGTCTTGAGGAATTTCACTAAGTGTTCTTTGTCTTAGGTTCTAGAGTTATGCAAATTTTGAGGATTCACACAATTGAGAACTCTTGAACAATATCATAACTTAGAGAAAGATATCAAGTGAATAAACATGTAAGGTGCTTAAGAATGAGATTCTTGAAGAATAAACACCTTTCTGAGGATTTAGGAAAACTTGAAGATCAAATAAGGGAAGTAAAAATAAATTTTATTTATCCTGATGAAAAACACGACGAACTGTGAGATGATATTGAGGAAGTTCGTCGGTCTAGATCTCCCACGTCCTAGCTCGGTAGAGGGAGACAGCTACAGCGGCGGCGGGGTGAAGACTTCATCGGCCGATGCGAGTACGGCGATGGCGAGGTCGAGGCAATGAAGCTCTTCCACACCGGCGACGATGATTTTAGCGGCGGCGCTTGGTCAGAGCTCGCGAGAGAGTAGGGGTGGGGAGTAACCAAGCATAGTAAAAGGGGAGCGGGTATTTATAGCGGAGGTGAAAACCAATCTGTCTGAAGATTTTGGACCAGATTGCCCCTAATCCTTTCTCTCCTCACGACAGGTGTCACCCACGTTCTGAGTAATGCGATAGTGGGGGATCGTGGGTTATCCAGTCATGGGAATCGGAGCCGATTGAGCGGGAAACACCGAAAATTTTGATAGTGAAAATTTTAAAGATTCTGTTCGCAAATTCTTCAACTGTCAAGGACACAGTGAAGACTTTGAACGAGTTTCAAAGAAGAACGCATATGAAGAATTTGTGAACAGACTGGGTTGAGTTTAGCATAGCGGGGAAAGGGTCCTATCACATTCACTTAGATGAAAATCAACATGAAGAATTAGCAATAAGTGAATGCTGTTGAGGACATTGAAAACTCATATATATATATATAATCAATGAAGAACATGAGTTTCATAGTTTGAAGAATTTGACGAGTTAATGAACTTGAAAAGTTGTGGAATTTGCAAACTTGAGGAATTTGAAAATTTGAAGAATTTGCAAAATGACGAAAAACTCAACTTTGAAGAATTTCAACTATGGTTGGTGGCGTGACCCACTGTATAAGAATGATGATTTCAGAAACCGCGTACAATTGTCGTAGGGTTCTGAGAATCAAATTCTTCATTCATTTCTTCACACTCAGAGAGTTATTATTCATTGATTGAAGAAAAACGTTACTTCATGTGTTGCACATCTAAGTCATCAATTTTGCATAAGTGTTAGGATGTGTGTCCTTTTTCAAAGAACATTCAAAGATTCCAAGATATTTAGCTCACACAACAACTTGCAAAATCTCTTTTCATCCAAGGGCTTTGTGAAGATATCGGCCCATTGTTCTTCAGTGGGGATGTGGTCGATGGAGATGTCGCCCTTGAGTACATGATCTCAAAGAAAATGATGACGAATATGGATGTGCTTGGTCTTGGAATGCTGAACTGGGTTGTAAGCAATCTTGATGGCACTCTCCTTGTCACAGTAGAGAGGCACATTCTTCAACTTGATGCCGTAGTCCTTGAGGGTTTGCTTCAGCCATAGTAACTGAGTGCAGCATGAACCAGCAGCAATGTACTCAGCTTCAGTAGTAGATAGTGAAACGCTATTCTGCTTCTTCGAGGACGAACAAACTAAGGATTGTGCGAGGAAATGACATGTGCCTGAGGTTACCTTGTGATCCACACGATCTCCAGCATAGTCAGCATCAGAGTATCCGACGAGGTGAAGATTTGAGCCCTTGGGATACTATAATCCAAGCGTTGGTGTGTGAGCTAAGTATCGAAGAATATGTTTCACAGCCTTATGGTGTGATTCCTTTGGTGTTGCTTGGAATCGGGCACACATGCAAACACTTAGCATAATATCAGGCCTAGATGCACATAGATACAATAGTGAGCCAATCATGGAGCGATATACCTTCTGATCGAAATCTTTACCATTTTTGTTAGTGCAGAGGTGGCCTTTTGAAGGCTTTGGAGATTTGACACCTTTGCAATCTTGCATGTCGGATTTCCTCAGAACATCCTTGAGGTATTTCTCTTGTGAGATGAAGATGCCGTTGTCTTGCTGACGAATCTGAAGACCCAAGAAGAATTTTAACTCTCCCGTCATAGACATTTCATATTCTTCACTCATCATATAGGCAAATTCATCACTGTAACGTTTGTCAGTACAGCCAAAGATAATATCATCTATGTATATTTGGCATATGAATAGTTCATTGTCATAGGATTTTGCGAAAAGAGTCGCGTCGAGTGAATCGGGTTTGAAGCCTTTCTTCATGAGGAATTCCTTCAGAGTGTCGTACCACGCCCGAGGGACCTGCTTGAGGTCGTAGAGGGCCTTGTTGAGTCTGAAGACTTTGTCAGGATGCTTAGGGTCTTCAAAACCTGGGGGTTGAGCAACATATACTTCTTCCTCAAGCTCACCATTGAGGAATGAAATTTTCACATCCATTTGATATAAGATGATATCATGATGGTTAGCATAAGCAAGCAATATGCGAATAGCTTCAAGTCTAGCAACAGGTGCAAATGTTTCATCAAAGTCAATTCCTTCAACCTGGGTGTAGCCTTGAGCTACAAGACAAGCCTTATTCCTTACCATAAGGCCATTTTCATCTTGCTTGTTGCGGTAGATCCACTTGGTACCTATGATGTTATGCTTGCGAGGATCTGACCGCTTGACAAGTTCTCACACATTGTTAAACTTGAATTGAAACAATTCCTCTTGCATAGCTTGAATCCACTCAGACTCCTTGAATGCTTCATCAACTTTGGTGGGCTCTATGATAGAGACAAAGGCAAAGTGCCCACAAAAGTTAGTCAAATGTGAAGGTTTTGAGCGAGTGAGAGGACCTGGTGCATTGATGTCATCGATGATTTTTTCAATCTGCACTTCATTTGCAACTCTTGGATGAGCAGTTTGACGTGGCTAAGGATTTTCTTCAGCACCATTTTCTTCAGGTGTATCAGCATGAATGTCTTCATTCATTGGAATGACTTCCTCAATGGGTATGACATCTTCAGTATCATTGTGTTTCTTGCCAGTCATAAGTTCACACGAAGTCTTCTTGAAGAATTTGTGAAGATATAGCCTGTTGATGATGTGGCATGCAAAATCAATTGCTTCAGGCCAAAAGCGATGAGGAGTCTTATATTCATCAAGCATGGTGCGAGACATCTCAACAAGAGTCTTGTTCTTGCGCTCCTTGATGCCATTCTGCTGAGGAGTATAAGGGGTAGATAACTCATGAGTAATACCAAGTTCATCAAGATATTCATCAAGAATAGTGTTCTTGAACTCAATCCCATTGTCACTCCTGGTATGCTTGATCTTGACACCGAAGTTGGTGGTGGCCCTTGAAGCAAATCGTCTGAAGACATCCTGCACTTCAGTCATTTACAGAATAACATGCACCCAAGTGTAACGAGAGTAATCATCAACAATGGCAAAACCATACAAACTTGAAGAATTTGTTAATGTGGAGTAATGAGGGGGCCAAAGAGATCCATGTGAAGCAATTCAAAAGGTCGTGTCGTGGTCATGATTGTCTTCAAGGGATGCTTGGATCTGGTCATCTTCCCAGACTCACATGCACCACAGAGGTGGTCCTTGAGGAATTTGACACCTTCAATGCCAATGACGTGCTTTTTCTTCACGAGCGTGTGCAAGTTCCTCATACCAGCATGTCCAAGTCATCGATGCCACAACCAGCCTTTTGAGGACTTTGCAAGTAGGCATGTGGCAGGCTGATGACCTGTAGAGAAATCAACAATATACAAGTCTCCTCTCCTAAAGCCTTCGAAGACTTTGGAATTTTCAGATTCCATGATGACAACACAGCGATATTTTCCAAATACGACAATCATATCAAGATCACAAAGCAATGAGACACACATAAGGTTGAACCCCAAGGATTCGACAAGCATCACCTTATCCATGGTTCGGTCCTTTGAGATTGCAACCTTACCTAGACCCAATACCTTGATTTTTTTCCTTTGTTTGCGTAGGTGACATGCTTCAGATGAGATGGAGCAAGTGGAAAATTCATCAGAAGACTCTTGTCACCAGTAATGTGGTTTGTGCATCCACTGTCGAGGACCCACTCAGTAGGTTTTGGAGTATCATCCTGCAGATGAATTAGTACAACATACGAACTCATATGCTTCAGAGTGAAGAATATGACACCTATTTCATCAGACAGAATTTCATCACACAAGATAGTAAGCAAGTAGTGTGAGGACGTGAGAAATGAAGAATTCATTTCTACAAGGTTAGCTTGCGTCCTTTCAAGCATTTCCTCAGGTCTCCAGCAAATTCATCAGATGTTCAAGTTCATCTGGAGACCTTACCCTGCATAAGAAATTAGTTCAATTTCTTCACCACCCACATCTGGAGGGGTGGCAAAGAGTTCATCATTCTACGAGCACTATATGAGAAGGGAGGCAATGAAGCAAGTGCGCTTCGTTTCACAGGGCGAGGGTTAGAGTACTCATATGAATAAGCAGAGAAATTCTTCGAGGACTTATGAACATAATGATTTGAAGAATAATGCATATGTTCAGAGCTCTTAGATTATCCCTGTGAAACAGAGGCATTAGCATGAGAATTATATTTTTGACCATTTGAGGAATTTGGTCCAAGTGAGGACTTTGGTCCATATGAGGAATTTGATCTAGGGTTCCTGTTCTTCATGAGTGATATCATGAGGACATTCACTTGAAGATTTTGTAGGTAGCTCTTGGGAACCCAAATTTTCTTCTTAGGTGAACTGTTCCTGCAGTTAGTTCCAACAAATATAGCAAATACTTCACCTTTCTGATTTTTGAAGAATTTTTAGTTGGAGTCAAGTGACTCATCAGAGGAATATGAAGTTTCACAAGTAAAGCCAGATAAAGTGGATGGATCTACAGGAGGTCCTTTTGCACAACCCATGAGGTTTTGGGGTACTACTCAGGTGTCCAATAGGATCCATCATCTTTGAGTTTCCTCACAAAGCTAATACCCTCTTTCCTAGGGTTCCTGTTCAGAATCTGCTTTTTGAGGACATCGCAAATGGTTTGATGCCCTTAGAGACTTTTGTACATGCCTGTCACATACAATTCCTTCAACCCTGCATTTTCGTCAGTGATACTTGTGGTATCCTCAGATGAGGAATTTGAGACCACTGGAATAGTTGAAGAATTTGCAACAATAGAAGCATTTGAACATTCAGGTGAAGAATTAGCAGTTTCACGTTCAATGCATTTCAAACAAGGTGGAACAAATTCTTCTGAACGGTACTGATGTGTTGAGTTAGTAAGGAATGTTTTCCCTTTGGAGATCCTCATGTGACACCCTTAGTTTCTCAGGATCTTGCTTTCTTTTAAGAAATTCATAAGAAAGCTTCTCATGATCGGCTAAGAGGTCATTATGGTGACTTTGAAGGTTATCATACTTTGTCTGAAGACTTTTGAGATCGTTAGACAGAGTTTGAGTCCGATCCACTTCATCATTCAACTGATCATCGCTTTTGTCTAGCATTTTCTGAAGCTTTTCAAGTGCACTTTGTTGCTTAGTGGCAGGTTTAACAAGTTTAGCATAGCTAGGTTTCACATATTCATCAGATTCACCTTCACTTGATTCACAAGAGGAACGATGTTTGTGTACCTTTGAGCCATTTGCCATGAAGCAATGGGTGGGAGCATAATCATCATTGCTGACATCAGAGTCGTTGGAGTAGTCATATTATTCATCGTTGAAGATGGACTTGCTGACGAAAGCAGTAGCGAGAGCAAGGCTAGCGACACCAGATTCAGATTCCACCTCAGATTCTTCCTCTTCTTCATATTCTTCCGATTCTTTTTCAGAATCCATTTCCTTGCCAATGAATGCTCGAGCCTTTGTGGAACCATTCTTCTTGTTCTTTGAGGACTTTGAAGATGAGGACTTTGAAGATTTCTTATTTTTCTTCGAGTCATCAAAACTATCATCCTTGTATTTCTTCTTCTTCTTTGAATCTTTTTCCCAAAGAGGACAGTTAGAGATAAAGTGACCATGCTTCTTGCAACAATGACAGGTTCTTTTCTTGTAGTCTTCTGAGGAATCTGATTTCCTCAAACCACTTTTTGATGACTTTCCAAATCCACCTCTCCTTGGGAACTTCTGGAATTTCCTCACGAGCATTGCTAGCTCCTGACTTAGTTCTTCGGGATCACTAAGGCTGCTGTCAGAATCTTCTTCTTCGGATGAGGAAATTGCTTTTGCCTTTGGAGCACGAGATCTTCCATAGCTTGGCCCGTAGAGGTCTCTCTTCTCAGCTTGTTGGAATTCATGAGTATTGAGTCTCTCAAGAATATCAGCAGGATCAAGTGTCTTGTAGTCTCCACGTTCCTGGATTATCAAGGCCAGAGTATCGAATGAGGAATCAAGAGATCTTAACAGTTTCTTCACCACTTCATGGTCAGTGATATCGGTGGCACCCAGTGCTTGAAGGTCATTGGAGATATTAGTAAGACGATCAAAAGTTTGCTGAACATTTTCATTGTCAAGTCTCTTGAAGTCGTTGAAGAGATTGCAAAGAACAACAACACGAGAGTCACGTTGAGTGGAAACATCTTTGTTGACTTTGGACAGCCTATCCCAGATAAGCTTAGCAGTCTCCAAAGCACTCACTCTGCCATACTGACCTTTGCTCAGATGGCCACATATGATATTCTTCGCTTGAGAGTCGAGTTGCTTGAATCTCTTCACATCAGCAGCAGTAACAGTGGGAGTGACAGAGGGTACACCATTTTCCACAATGTACCACAGATTGCTGTCAATAGCTTCAAGGTGCATAGGCATCTTGTTCTTCTAGTAGGGGTAGTCCGTCCCATCGAAGGTAGGAAATCCAGTGGAAACCTTGATCATACCTGCAGTCGACATAACTAGAACTCCAGGTGGTTAAACCAAAATCACACAGAACAAGGGAGTACCTTGCTCTGATACCAATTGAAAGTGTGTTCTATCAACTAGAGGGGGGGGGGTGAATAGGCGATTTTTACAAATTCATCACTTGAGGAATTTCAACTTTGAGGAATTTGAAATGTGATGAATAACTAGCAGCGGAACAAGGCAACAACACAGTCATGATGATGAAATGAACGTGCACAAATTATAGGTAGCGTGGTACAGGATAAGCAGTGATGAACAAGGTAACTTGAAGAATTTGAGGTGAGGAAATTGTGAAAGTCTTCAGTCAAATTCTTCAAACCGTAATGATCAATTTCATCAACAAGTGCACGAGGAATAGAGGGGTTGAGGAAATATAACGAGGTAGCTCGATGAAGACAATGGTTTGATGACCCAGTTCCAACTGCTGTGACAGTTGTACGTCTGGTTTGGAGCGGCCTTGTATTTAAACCAGAGGACACACAGTCCTTACCGTATTCTCCTTGAGCTAATGTCACACGGTCCTCGCCCAACACTCGTGGTAAGTCTTGATGGTAGACTTCCAAAACCCTCACAAACTGGTTACCCGGTGATCCACAATTTACTACTGGATGCTCTAGACCAAGGTCACTTCGTGATCCCCAATTGATTGCAGGATGCACTAGACCATGACGCCTAACCGTCTAGAGGATGCACAGTCCTCAAAGGTAACAAGCGTCGATGCCACACAGGAATTTCTTTAGTGATGCTCAATCACTTTGGGTTTGGTGGTTTGGTTGTGGGTTTTTCCTCACTGATGATTTTCTCTCAAAGTCCTCGGAGGATGGGTTGCTCTCAAATGACAAGTGTCAGTTCTCTCTCGGAGAAGCCAACCATCTAGTGGTTGTGGGGGGTGGATATTTATAGCCAGGGTGCAACCTGACATGATAAGACAAAAATGCCCCCAATGATATGACCGTTATATGGATGTTATGATTGGGGACAGGTGGTGCTAAGCACAGCAACTGTCGGAATTTCGAAGTATTAAAGTCCTCAGGCGTATGTTGTTCCTCACTTGTAGGCAATTTGCACTGGCAAAATCCTAACTCCTCAGTCAGATCAATTTCCTCAGAGTCCAGAAGAACTTCGTCTCTGTCACTGAAGAACTTGACTAAACTGCAAGAGATTTCCAAAGGCTTCACTCGAAGGATTGGATAGGTTGAGCATCAATTGGAAATTTTCCTTAGTATTACCTTGGCCCCCTTTAATAGTACGGTGTTTCCTATGACTCAAAGAAAGGAAATGAAACTATGAAAACAAAAGTCTTCACGCTTCATAGTCCTCGTTCATATCTTCAAGGTCACACAAACACATTAGTTCCTTAACCTATAAGTCTTCAATACACCAAAATCACTAAGGGGCACTAGATGCACTAACAATAGTGAAGAAGATGAACCAGGATCTGCTTCCTGGGTTTTGAGGAACTTCTTGAGTTTCATGAACATGGGGTCTTGATGAGTGCGGTAGCCTTCATTGATGTTCATGATCCTATCCTAGATGAGCTTTGCGTTTTGGAGATGACAGATGCCCTTGAACATGACACTTGATAGGCTTGAGCAGATGATGTTCCTCGCGTGAGCATCAAGTTGAGTGTACTTACGAATTTCCTCAGCATTTGCCATCTTGCAGAGTTCAGTCAGTCTAAGTTCAGTAATAGTCCATAGCTCATTGTTCATTGATATGAGATGCTTCTTCATTAGAACTTTCCACCTAGGATATTCAATGTCATCAAGATTGTGACATTCTGTGAATGACTTGATGCCTTTCTTCATGAAGAAGTAAGTAGGAGCATATTCATCATTGCTGTCGTCAAAGTCACTGGAGTAGTCATTTTCTTCATTGTTGAAGATGGATTTGCTGACAAAAGCAGTAGCGAGAGCAAGACTAGCAACACCGGATTCTGACTCCACCTCAGATTCTTCCTCTTCTTCATATTCTTCAGATTCTTCTTCATAGTCCATTTCATTGCCAACGAAATCCCGAGACTTTTTGGAACCATTCTTCTTGTGCGAAGAGGACTTTGAAGCTGAGGACTTTGCAGATGCGGACTTTGAAGATTTCTTCTTTTTCTTCGAGTCATCAGAACTGCCGTCCTTATACTTCTTGTTCTTCGATTGTTTTTCCCAGAGAGGACAGTCAGAGACAAAGTGACCAGATTTCTTGCATTTGTGACAAGTTCTCTTATTGTAGTCGTTTGAGGAATCTGATTTCTTCAAGACACTTTTTGATGACTTTCCAAATCGGCCTCTCCTTGAGAACTTATGGAATTTCCTCACGAGCATGGCCAGCTCCTGACTCAGTTCGTCAGGATCACCAAGGCTACTATAAGGATCTTCACCTTCGGATGAGGAAATTGCTTTTGCCTTCATAGCACGAGATCTTCCATAGCTTGGTCTGTAGAGGTTTCTCTTCTGAGCTTGTTGGAATTCATGAGTATTGAGTCTTTCAAGTATATCAGTAGGATCAAGTGACCTGTAGTCTCCACGCTCTTGAATCATTAAAGATAATGTATCGAATGAGGAAACAAGAGATCTCAACAGTTTCTTCACCACCTCGTGGTAAGTGATGTCAGTGGCACCAAGTGCTTGAAGCTCGTTGGAGATATCAGTGAGATGATCAAAATTTTACTGAACATTCTCATTGTCAAGTCTTTTGAAGCGGTTGAAGAGATTCCGAAGAACATCAACAAGGGATTCACGTTGAGTGGAAACACCTTTCTTGACTTTGGATAGCCTATCCCAGATAATCTTAGCAGACTCCAAAGCACTCACTCTGCCATACTGACCTTTGCTCAGATGTCCACATATGATATTCTTTGCTTGTGAATAGAGTTGCTTGAATCAAGTTGCATAGTGGGAGTAACAGAGGGAACAACATTTTCCACAATGTACCGGAGATTGTTGTCAATTGCCTCAAGATGCATGTCGACCCATCAAAGGTAGGACAACCTGCGGAAACCTTGATACACCTGTAGTCGACATAACTATAACTCCAGGTGGTTAAACCAAAATCACACAGAACAAGGGAGTACCTAGCTCTGATATAAATTGAAAGTGCGTTATATCGACTAGAGGGGTGATGAATAGGCGATTTTAACAAATTCATCGCTTACGAATTTCAACTTGAGGAATTTGAATTGTGATGAAGAACTAGCAGCGGAATAAGTACTCAAGTGCATGAGAAACATAGCAGTAGCATAGTCATCATGATGAAATAAAGCATGCACAGATTACAGGTAGCATGATACAGGATAAGCAGGCGAGGACAAGGTAACTTGAAGAATTTGAGGTGAGGAAATTGAGAAAGTCTTCAGTCAAATTCTGCAAACAGTAACGATCAATTTCATCAACAAGTATATGAGGAAATGTAAGGGTTGAGGAAATAGAACCAGGTAGCTCAATGAAGACAATGGATTGATGACCCAGTTCCAACTGTTGTGACAGTCGTACATCCGGTTTCGAGCATCCTGGTCTTTAAACCAGAGGACACACAGTCCTTACTGTATTCTCCTTGAGCTAAGGTCACAGTCCTCGCCAACACTCCTGGTAAGTCTTCAAGGCAGACTTCCAAAAGCCTCACAATCTAGTCACCCGATGATCCACAATTGACTGTTGGATGCTCTAGACCAAGGTCACTCAGTGATCCCCAATTGACTGCAGGATGCACTAGACCATGACGCCTAACTGTCTAGAAGATACACAGTCTTGAAAGGTAACAAGCGTTGGTTCCGCACATGAACAATCTCTTCAGTGATGCTTAATCACTTTGGGTTTGGTGGTTTGGATTTGGGTTTTTCCTCACTGATGATTTTATCTCAAAGTCCATGGAGGATGGGTTGCTTTCAAACGACAAGTGTTAGTTCTCTCTCAGACTAGTCAACCAACTAGTGGTTGTCGGGGTGGCTATTAATAGCCAGGGTGCAACCTGACATGATAAGACATAAATGCCACCAATGATATAACCGTTATGTGGATAGGATGATATGGGACAGATGGCGCTAAGCACATCAACGGTCGGAATTTCGAACAATGAAAGTCCTCAGGCTTATCATATTCCTCACTTGTAGGCAATTTGCACAGGTGAAATCCTAACTCCTTAGTCAGACCAATTTCATCAGAGACCAAAAGAACTTCGTCTCTGTCACTAAGGAACTTGACTGATCTGTAAGAGGTTTCCAAAGGCTTCACTTGAAGGATTGGATAGGTTGAGGCTTTTGAGTTGAGCATCAGTTGGAAATTTTGCTTAGTATTACCTTGGGCCCCTTTAACAGTATGGTGTTTCCTATGACTCAAAGAAAGGAAATGAAACTACGAAAACAAAAGTCTTCACGCTTCATAGTCCTCGTTCATATCTTCAATGTCACACCAACTTCTACATTTTCAAAGTCTTCAAGGGATTACCAAAGTCTTCAACAAAGTCTTCACAAAAGTCTTCAGTTGAAGACATTCATTTTTAGGGGTCGATAATCTCCGAATATATCAAACTCCTCTGCGACTTATAGAGCATGTGTACACTTAAAAACACATTAGTCTCTTAACCTATAAGTCTTCAATACACCAAAATCACTAAGGAGCACTAGATGCACTAACAATCGCCCCATTTTGGTGATTGATGACAAATAGGTTAAGTTTTTTACGGGGATAAAGATATGAAGTGTAAGTACTAAGATTGAGGAATTTGATTGCAAGATATAGAAGAACTCCCCCTGAAGATGTGCATATTTGAGGAATTTGCTTTGGACTACAAATGCACATGGCAGGTTAAAAACATGGAGAACTCCCCCTACATCTTGTAATTCGTACATGCATTTAACATATGATATGAAGAATTTTAAATGCATGATGAAAATGGTGTCTGACGAAATGCAGCATGCATGCATTAAGGTACTTGAGGAAATAAGCATGCGGAAAGCAGTTCAAAAGAGTCAGACCACCAGCGGACTTAGGTTTACAACTGAACCAACAAAAGCTTCAAAAGAGAGAGAGTTGTAGCTTAAACAAAAAGAGCCCATATATAGAGACCCGCTTGAAGACTAACTCAAATTTTCTCCCCCTTTGCCACTGGAGACCAAAAGGAGACGAAAACTGAGGACTAACACCCCTAAAGAATTTCATCTTGATGGAGATGGAGGAGTGCCAGCGTTGTCGGGGTTGTTTGTTGATGCAGGGCCTCCCACAGTGTCATCAATATCCTCGGCTTCATCCGCCTCGCGTGATGAAGAATATGAGCTTGTAGCCAGCTGAGGAACCTAAACTTTCTTGAATTTCTTCAGAGGAGGATGAAACTAGTCAAGGTTCTTCTCAAGGTCCATCTCCTTGAGTTCTTCAGGAGTCTTGATGTGAGACAGAATGGCCCAAGTGCGGTTGAAGACTTCAGGAAGGTAGTATTGGTTCTTCCTCACAGTGTTGTGCGTGATAGTCATGTCTCGAAGAAGTGAACCAAACTAATTCTTTACCCACTTGTGACTGCGATCAACCTTTTGATGAAGGCTTAGGAGAAGTTCTCGATCGGTCATCACACGAGGGGCAGCTTCTTGAAGATTTTGCGCTAAGGCTTTTGCAGAAGAATCTTGGGTAGTAGTGTCATCATTGGTGGAATAAGATGCAGCTTTGCGAAACTAGCCAACCAATGGAGGAGTACCTTCATCAATGGCAGCTTTGCCTTTTCCCTCAACTGAAGAAAATGTGTTCTTGAGGACTTCGATCGGCGACAGAAGACTGAAGTGATTCTAAAAATAAGCCTTAAATGGAACTGAAGACCTTGATATTATGAACTTCATGATCCAGGGAGCGTAAGGCTTCAATTCAAATGGGGCTGAAGCAGCATTGGCCAAAGTCCTTATGAAGAAATCATGGTAGTTGATGGGAATCCCATGAATGATATTACATAGCATATTCTTCATGATTCCCTCCACTCCTTCTTTTTCTGAGTTGTGGCCCTTGTGAGGACTGAGGGTTTTGGTCAGAATGCGAAAGATGGTTCTAGGAACATAGAGCAAATCCTTCACAAGGAAGGTAGTCCTTTGAGGTTTTCCAGGAGCCAAAGGCTTCGTCAGAACTTTCATCATGTGATTGGGCAATGCAGGTTCATCAAATAGACATCTTGCACCTTCTGGGGGAATTGGTATTGGCACTGCTCGAAGCAATTCGGAGGATGGAATAGTGTAGTGAGTGGATCCAGTCATCCAATCCAGAACCCATGAATTGACATCAGAAGCATCACCTGTGATGTGCAAGGTGGCATAGAATTGAAGAATTAGCTCTTCATTCCAATCACATATGTCCACATAGAAAGGAAGAATTCCAGCATCATGAAGAACTACGAGCACTAGTCTGAAGCATGGGATAGTTTCCATATCTGCATGAGGAATTTTCTGATGCTCGAAGACTTTCTCCATGTCAAGCAGCGCTGATGCATAGTAATCCATCTGTGTGGGTGTCCAGAATCTTGTGTGACCGGCCCTTGCTGAATCATAATGATTCGACCCTCTGAAGAATATGTGCTTGTTGAAGAAGTTCGTCTTGATGAATTTGGGGCACTTTGAGCCTTTGAATGACATTTTAGGCTTCGGTTGATGATTTGGCTTGAAGTGACCCACAATTTCTTTTGGCATGGGAGGGACTACTTCAGACTGAGGAAAGCAACAATTTCTTCAGCTGATGCAGCTGGAATATCCTCAGGGATTGAAGTGATAGGTGCGGCCAAGTCATCAAATCAGGTATGAATTTCTTTAGTCTGGGCTGGAGACTGAGGAATTTGGGTTAGCGGAGTGGTCATTGGAGAATTTGGGTGTGCAGCTTCCCAATATTAATCATTGATAAGAGGAGTTGTGTTTCCAATGTTCATTTCCTCTTCAATTTCTTCAATGCCGACCTCTTCAGCACTCAACTGAGGCTGGGGCGATGATACCAGGGGGGTTGAAGCATTTTCATCCACTTCAATTTCTTCACCGGTCTGCTTTGAGGAAGCAGCAGAATGATCCTTTCTTCTTGTTCATCATTTGGGATGACATAGTCAACACCAAATTAGGTGCTAACTCATAGGCTGGCACGGAGGTGATATGAGTTGCATCAATTGGATCAGCTGAAGAACTGGACAGAGTCTTCAACTTCTTCACTGCCGAGGAATTTGAAGTTGATGCTTTTCTCTTCTGTGTAGCCTTCTTCTCCATAGCTTTTGTCTTCTTCACTTCTGATGCAGAAGGAAGGTTGATATTCTTCACCCTTGTAGATTTTGCAGTTTGAGCAGAGGGTGAAGGAGGAGCAGTTTCTTCAGGCACGACTGATGCAGTCGTCCTAGTGGTCTCAATTTCTTCAGGCACAACGGAAGATTTAGCTAGCCTGGCAATTTCTTCAGGCGCAGTAGTGGAGGTTGCCCTGACAGGTTCTTCCACAGCCTGAATTTCTTCAGCTACACTTGCAATTTCTCCAGCCGACTCAGCAGATTCTTCGGCCTGAGGAATTTGCAGTTGCGATTAAGCTGCAACCCTCTTGTTGTGTTCATTGATGGCTCTTGTAGCCACTTTCACGAAATGGACCTTGGCACCTTTGTCTCGACCCGACCTGAAAGGTCGAATCTCCGGTGTTTCCGTACCATCCCAAGATCATGCTGGTACACACACGGTACATCAATGCATATATCAAAGGGAAATCACACAGCATTATATTAATCAAAATCTCATATCGAGTCCTTTATTACAATAAATATTACAATAAAGTGGCTGAAGGCCAACTCATGAGAATAACTAAGTCTTGCGGAAGCGTCGAAGGTAGATGAGTCCATCTGACTACAAGGGCATCTCACCGAGCGTAGAACGTGTCCTCACTCCTGGTCAGAAAAGTACTCTGCAACATGATACGTTGCAGCCGTGTAGGTTAGCATATGGAATATGCCGGCAACGTCACAAGAGAGGGGTGAAAAGATAATCATCTAATCTATATGCATATATGGCAGGTGGGGTGGTAAGTTTTTGCGAAAAAGCCAATTTTTCCTACATCAAGAGAGGCTAAGCAAAAATATTACTAAGTTGGTTGATTAATGAGATGGTTCCACCAACCAATTCTCATACCCAAGTCATTAATACCCACATCATCATATTAATTGTGTTGAGAGTTCCGGAAGTTTCAGTTCCTTTGGCTCAAGTCGTCCATGATCGTGGACATGGCTAATCGATTAGGTTGAGTACTCTGCAGAGCTTTGCACATGTTCCCCACAAGATTTGGTCGCCTCCTTTTGATTTCTCGCACTTCAGGGTGTTTGAGAAACGGATGACCAAAACATGGCCTTCCAAAGGGTTTCCCTGCGACTCTGTCGGTGCCCATCCTTTCCTACCGTTCTTCTACATCTCGTAGCACCGCCTATCCAGGGTCACCATGATATCCAACCAAGCCAGAGCCCATAATGACTTGTGGCTGTGCAGGTAAGCCTTGGGTCTTGAAGCATCCATCCATCTCTTTGTGCCTGGGTGGATCTTTCCGCGTGAATACTGGCCACCTCCAGCAACACCTAGGCAAATCCACTGGTTTCTCCAGGGTGCCGTTAAACCATCATCCACCCAGAGGTATGTTGAAAACTCAGAGTCTTGAAGTCTTGATCATTATGTAGGTCTTGAAATTTTTAACTCTCTCAACTCTCATGAATCACACAACCAACCCCGTCTACTAATAGCATAGCAAAAAGTAAAACAACGTTTCCCGGGGCCAATGTGTCAAAGGTTGAGAGGGGGTACCTACCACATGATACTACAACCGTAACCAAGTTTCCAATTACCTACTTTTTATGCAATTGGGGGGGGGGGATGGTAGAACTAATGCAATAAAACATGGGCAAACATGATCAAAGTGACTTGCCTGATTGACGATCTTCGTACTCGAGGGACTCTAAGTAACAAGCCTCGCACTCCGGATAATCTAACGAAGCAAACAAGAGCACTCAAAAAGCATACAATAAAAGTATTGTAACTCACAAAATCAGCAAGGAATTAGAATCACTCAAGACAAAGAATGCACAATCACATGGAAAGAAAAACAACACTTAGTTTGGTTTTCTAAAAGATGATGGGTAAATTACTACTAACCTAACAAAACTATTTATATTAATCAAAACAATAGTTGACAGCAAGAAAACAATAAAATATTTTATTAATAAACAGAATAAAATCAAATTAAGTTTGTTGGGAAAACTTTAGTAAAGTTTTTTTTAGTTTTGATAAACACTATATGAATCAACTATAGCTTTACTAACAAAAGAATGAAACTAAACTTATTATTTATTAAAAAAACATGTTCCTAACAGAAAAAATGTACAAATAAACTTGTCTTAGAAAACAGAATTAAATTATATAAAACTTTGCTGAAAGAAAAACTATTACTAACTAGTTGTTTTAATCAAATTAAACCTATTTGAAAAGAAGTTGTGATTCCTATATTAACAAAAAAATAAACTAAACAATTTTATATTTTTATTAACAGTAAGTAAAAAACTAAATGTTCAAGCAATAGAACCTACTAAAACAAATTAAAACTAAATCTACTTGAAACTAACTAAAACTAAGCAAATAAAACTATACTATAATACTAGGCAGATTCTGTTTATAGCTAAAACACTAAACAAATATATCCTAAACATCCTCAAACTAAGCAATCTGATAGTCCTAACTAATACCAAGCAGTAGCAAAAAGATTCATATCAAAATCTATTTTTAAACTCTAGTTATTCAGATTTGAGTGATTTGAGCAAATTTGACTAAATTCAAATTTTAGAGTTCAATTTGAAAATCTAAGACTACAGTGTGAAACTACATGACAAATGTGATCTTATGCAAAAAGAATCAACTCAAAACATTAAATACTTTAAAAGATATAAGCAAAAAAATTTAGAAAACAATCTGTTAACTAAAACTAAACAGAAAAAGAAAAAATAAACTACCGACCGGTCAATGCTACGTGGCAAGATCCTAGTGGCGGAGAGGGCGAGCGCTGAGTGATTTCGGGCGGTCGACCGAACCGAAAAGAAAACGGTTTGCGGAGTTAATATGTTATAATCTGGATCGTCAGATCCAGATCGAACGGATGAGGTGCTCACCGTGAGGTGGGTCGCCGACGAGGGCTTCTCCGGCGAGGCCGAGGCGACGTGGTCATCGAGGCGCATCTCCATTGGTCTTCCGCGGCAGTTGAGTGGTCCAGACGACGGCGGCAAACGTCAGGCGTCGAGTGGTGGGGTCGGAGGGGCGAGGGGACGTCCGAGGCGACGGGCACGAGTGGAGAGAGCTTCGGTGGTCAGAGCAGCTCCGGCGAGGTGTTTGGGCAGCGTCTCGGCGAGGGAGAGAGGGAATTCGGGGGGGAATGGAGAGAGGAGGGGCAGGGGCTACTTATAGGGTGCTCGAGTGGGTGCGGGGAGGAGAGAGGAGGGAGATCCGGGGCGAGGGAATCTCGGCGACGGCGGCGCGCGCGAGGAAGGAGGCGACCGCACGGTGCGAATGGTCGGTCGGGTGGGTCCAGATGTCAGAGAGAGAGGGAGCGGCGAAGGCGCGTCGGTCGACCGGCTCGTAGTTAATTCGCGAATAAATGCCCGTGGGCCGGCCCGTTTAAATGCAAATCCGTTACTCTTTTTAATATTCAGAGCAGTAAAACCTCTTTAAAAGCATTCAACACATTTTCAAATATAGGAGTATTATATATAAAAATTAACAGAATAATAAATTCCATTTATTGAACATTTTTATTCTGTCATTTGAACACTTTTAGAAAAATATTATTTTCAGAAATGGCCTATTTGCTTTTAAATCCTTTTTGCAAATATTTTCAAAACAACCCCTGGTTTTTTTATTGTTCAAATAAAACACCAATTAGGTCTTGGTGTGGAGTGTCATGTTCCTCCTCTCTTATTTGAAAATTTTACCAAGAATTTCAATTAGGTGAAAGAAGCACATTGAAAGTAGAAAGGGCTTTCAGAAATTTAGAAGGAGCATTTCAACTATTTCATATATTCAAGCAATGATGATGATGATGCATAGCTATATTTCATAACATTCCAAAATGGAATTTTGGGATGTTACAAACCTACCCACCTTAAGATGAATCTCGCCCTCGAGATTCGGGTTGACTAGAAAATAGGTGCGGGTGGTCTCTACGAAGATCTTCTTCGCGTTCCCAGGTGGCTTCTTCCTCGGTGTGGTGACTCCACAAAACCTTACAGAACTTGATGATCCTGCTGTGGGTAACTCTATTGGTAGTCTCGAGGATTCTGACAGGCTTCTCTTCGTAGGTCAGATCACTATCAAGTTGTATGGCCTCTAGGGGCACGGTGTCTCTCAAAGGAATATCAGTCATCTCAGCATGACATTTCTTCAGCTGGGAAACATGGATAACATCATGAACTCCGGATAATCCTTCCGGCAATTCCAGCTTGTATGCAACTTTTCCTCTACGTTCAAGAATTTTGTAGGGGCCTATGAATCTGGGTGCTAACTTTCCTTTAACACCAAACCTCTTGATTCCTCGAAGTGGGGACACACGAAGATATGCCCGATCTCCCACTTCATATGTTACTTCCTTGCGTTTGTTGGTGGCATAGCTCTTCTGTCGGGATTGAGCTATTTTGAGTCTGTCATGAAACAACTTGACTTTATCTTCTGAATCTCGAATAAGGCCGGGACCAAAAAGTTGTCGGTCTCCAACACCATCCCACGTCAATGGTGTTCTGCACCTCCTTCCATATAATGCTTCGAAAGGGGCCATCTTCAGACTGGTCTGATAACTGTTGTTGTACGAGAATTCTGCGTAAGGTAAGTTGTCATCCCAACTAGATCCATAATCTAGCGCACAAGCTCTCAACATGTCCTCCAGAATCTGGTTGACTCTCTCAGTCTGTCCATCGGTCTGCGGATGAAAAGCTGTACTGAACTCCAGCCTTGTACCCAAAGTTTCATGTAACTGATGCCAAAACTTTGAGGTAAATTGTGTTCCTCTATCTGACACGATACTCCTCGGAACTCCATGCAGACATACGATCCTGGTCATATATATCTTGGCTAGCTTAGCGCTGGTATAAGTGGTCTTCACTGGAATGAAATGAGCCACCTTGGTCAAGCGATCGACCACTACCCAGATTGAATCATAACCTGAACATGTCCTCGGTAATCCTGTGATGAAGTCCATACCAAGCTTTTCCCATTTCCACTTGGGTATCAGCAAAGGTTGGAGTAACCCTGCTGGTTTCTGATGTTCTGCCTTTACTCGCTGACAAACATCACATATTGCCACATGTTCTGCAATATCCTTCTTCATACCTGTCCACCAATAACTTTCCTTCAAATCTAGGTACATCTTGGTGTTGCCTGGATGTATTGAGTAAGGGGAATCGTGGGCTTCTTGAAGTATCAACTTCCTGAGCTCTGGGTCATTAGGCACATAGATGCGGTTCTCAAACCACAGAGTTCCTTGTTCATCCTCACGAAAACCTTTAGCTTTATCATCTTTCATTCTTTGCTTAATCTCAGCTATCTCCTTGTCCGATTTCTGGGATTCTCGAATTCTTTCGGTCAAGGTGGACTGGATTTGTAGTATGGCAACATATCCGCTTGGAACTATCTCTAGCCTGAGCTCTCTGAGATCATCGGCTAACTCCTGGGGTAATCCTCCCACTGTGAGTGTGTTTACATAAGTTTTCCGACTCAAAGCATCTGCTACCACATTTGCCTTACCTGGATGGTAGTGTAATCTCATGTCATAGTCCTTGATTAACTCTAACCATCTCCTCTGTCTGAGGTTCAACTCTTTCTGCGTGAAGATATATTTCAGGCTCTTATGATTAGTGTAAACATCACAACTATTTCCGATAAGGAAATGTCTCCAGGTCTTGAGTGCGTGCACTATGGCTGCTAGTTCCAAATCATGGGTGGCATAATTCAACTCATGAGGTCGTAGTTGTCTGGATGCATAAGCTACAACCTTTCCATCTTGCATGAGTACTCCTCCAAGTCCTTGACGTGAAGCATCACAATAAACCTGGAAGTCCTTCCGAATATTGGGAAAAATCAACACTGGGGCTGTGACCAAACGTTTATTCAATTCCTGGAAACTGGCTTCACATTTCTCAGTCCAAATATACTTAGACTCTTTCTTCAACAACTCTGTCATGGGCTTGGCTATCTTTGAGAAATTCTCAATGAACCTCCGGTAATATCCGACAAGTCCGAGGAAACTGTGGATCTCCTTAACTGAGGTGGGTGACTTCCACTCGGTGAAGGCTTCAACCTTAGCGGGGTCTACGACTATTCCTTCTCCAGAAATAACATGTCCAAGGAATCCGACTTCCGTCAGCCAAAATTCACATTTGCTGAACTTGGCATATAACTGATGCTCTCTCAGCTTCTCCAGAACTAAACGCAAATGTTCCTTGTGTTCTTCCTCGTTCTTGGAGAATATCAAAATGTCATTGATGAACACCACGACAAACTTGTCTAAATATTCCATAAACACCTTGTTCATCATATTCATGAAGTAGGCAGGAGCATTAGTCAAACCAAAGGACATGACAGTATACTCATACAAGCCATACCTTGTGATGAAAGCTGTTTTGGGTATATCCTGTTCACGAATCTTCAGTTGGTGATACCCTGATCGAAGATCGATCTTGGAGAATACTTTGGCGCCTACTAGCTGATCAAACAAGTCATTAATCATCGGTAGAGGGTACTTGTTCTTGATAGTCACCTCGTTCAAGGCACGATAATCGACTACCATTCTCAAGGTTTTATCCTTCTTCTCCACCAAAAGAACTGGGGCTCCCCAAGGTGAAGAACTTGGGCGAATATATCCCTTGTCCAATAAATCCTGAATTTGCTTCTTGATTTCCAACAAATCATTTGCGGGCATCCGATAGGGTCTCTTGGAGATTGGGGCTATCCCTGGTTGTAGCTCTATTAGGAACTCAATCTCCCTATCTGGTGGCATGCCTAGTAATTCTTCTGGGAATACATCCGGAAAGTCTTGTACAACTGGTACTTCCTCCTGAACAACTCCTGTGAGGGAATTTAACCGAGCACTCATACGTGTGCGTCGGGATACATACTTAATCCTCTTGTTCTCCGGGGTGGTGAGTGAAACAGACTTGCTAGGGCAATCAAGATTTCCTTCATACTTGGTCATCCAATCCATACCTAGGATTACATCCAATCCCTGGGATTCTAAGACGATGAGGTTGGTGGGGAAAACATGGTTTCCTATGTTGAGTTTCAAGGCATGGCATCCTATCCCTGCCATCATCATACCTCCTGGGGAACTGACCTTAATGGGCTGACTAAGGGTTTTGGTGGGCAAACCATACTTATCCACAACTACCCTTGATATGAATGAATGAGTTGCACCGGAATCAAAAAGTACTGTAACTGGACGTGAATGCAATAAAAACTTACCAACCACAGTCTCGGGTTGATCATAGACTTCTTCCACGTCGAGGTGGTTCACCTGGGCATGAGGAAACGGATTTGGCTTCTTGGCTGCGGAGTTGCCGTTTCCATTTCCCTGCTTGCTCTGGGGACACTCAGTAGCATAGTGCCCTGTCTTCTGACACTTGAAACAGGTGATGTGGCTCAGATCCTTCTGAGTAGGAGCGTGACGGTGCTGGTTGTTGTTCCCATTCCCATTGTCAGTCTTGAAGTTGCCATGGTTGGGATGGGCATTCCCATTTCCTCCATGGTTGTGGCCTCCATGGTTATGCACGGCATGAGTGTGCTTTCCAAACTTACTGGTCCCTGATCCGGTATTCCCTGAGTACAGGGAGTAGCGGGGCTTCTGATGAGCTCCAGAGTTGAACTTCCCCTGAGTGTACTTCCTCTTGCGGTTCTCAATTTGCTGCTGCTTTCCCTCCAAGATGAGGGCCTTGTCCACCAGCTCTTGGTAGTTGTTGAAGGTAGCCACTACCAGCTGCATGCTCAACTCATCGTTGAGTCCTTCCAGAAATTTCTCTTGTTTGGCCGCATCATCGGCCACGTCTCCTGGTGCATAACGGGCCAATGTGCTGAAGTCGTCCACGTACTGGGCCACAGAGCGATTTCCCTGGCGCAAGTTGCGAAACTCGCGCTTCTTCAGACTCATGGCTCCAGCTGAAACATGTGCGGTGCGGAAAGCTTGCTTGAACTACTCCCAATTTATATCAGCAATAGGATATGTGGTGGTGTAGTTCTCCCACCATGAAGCTGCTGGTCCATCCTGTTGATGTGCAGCAAAGCGCACTTTCTCAGCATCAGTCATCCAACGGTGACTAGTTCTCTCTCCATCTTATGGAGCCAGTCATCTGCTACAATGGGCTCAGTGCTGCTGGAGAAATTTGGAGGGTTCAACCTCAGAAAACAGGTGAGATTGTCAGCCTGAGGTGGATGATGATGGTTGTTGTTCTGGTTGTTGGTCTGATTCTGGATCAATAGCTGCATCAGTGCATTCTGCTGCTGAAGGAGTTGCGTGAGTTCCGGCGGGAAGGTGAAGTCGGACTCACGTCGTGGAGGTATCTTGCTGTTTTTAGAGGGGTGAGAAATTAGAATAGAACAAGGGCCTAAAAGGAGAAATTCACTACCCATATGCAATGCAACAAACATATCACACAAAACACTCATTCATTTATTCAATCAAGGATTCAAACATCGGGAATACAAGTCTCAAGCAAACTAAACATCGACCTATGCTTTAACGACGAAAAAATGAAGATACATGGGGCATAACTATAGTTTTCCTTAGAAGTACATGGTGACTGAGTCTCCTCCAGTGGTGCTCTCCTCATAGTCATCATCGTCGCTGATGAAAGGAGCCAATTCTCCTTCAGGATGAAGATTTTCACCCATGTCCATCTATTCCTCCAGAGTGGCGATGCGAGTGTTCAGCTTGTCGATCCTCTCTAAGAAATCCTTCACCTCATACTCATGCTCGTAGTCGGCTTCCCGTAAGTCGGCTTCGAGCTCAATCTCGCGGTTCATCAGATTCTTGATTGTCTTTGTATCAACACGAACTCGAAGCTCCAGAGTTCTGATGTGAGTCTCCAAGGTCTGGATATAGGAAATGGTGGTGTCTGCAATGGGAGGGGTTATGATGTTTCCATGGACATCTCTGCGACAAACCACGTTGAGTCCTGGTGAAATGGTTCCACCTCTGTATTCCTCCTGAATACGTCCAAGGGCACGATTAATGGCCATGTCTCTCCCAAGTATCCAGCTGGGTGCCACAAACTTGAAGTCGATGGGTTCCTTCCGATTCCCCAAGGTCTTCCCTGGGATGTGCACCTCAATCCTGTAGCATCCATCTTGTGGAAAGGACATGATAGGAGTCCCGGTGATGCTCGGCAAAGCAATCCTTACGTCCTTGACGATCCTCATCAGCTCCTTACCAAAGGGCATCATTGCATCAGGCTGGCAAAACTCCGTGATCAACACTGGAATGAAGGTGGCCATCTATAAATTTTGAAATAATCGGAGAGAAGTCAGAAACGAGTAAATGAGAGTATAAGAATTTTTTAAAGACAAAGGGAAATAAATCCTAAGGCTTGTGCTCTGATACCATTTCTGTAGCGACCCGACCTGAAAGGTCGAATCTCCGGTGTTTCCGTACCATCCCAAGATCATGCTGGTACACACACGGTACATCAATGCATATATCAAAGGGAAATCACACAGGATTATATTAATCGAAATCTCATATCGAGTCCTTTATTACAATAAATATTACAATAAAGTGGCTGAAGGCCAACTCATGAGAATAACTAAGACTTGTGGAAGCGTCGAAGGTAGATGAGTCCATCTGACTCCAAGGTCATCTCACCGAGCGTAGAACATGTCCTCACTCCTGGTCAGAAAAGTACTCTGCAACATGATACGTTGCAGCCGTGTAGGTCAGCATATGGAATATGTCGGCAACGTCACAAGAGAGGGGTGAAAAGATAATCATCTAATCTATATGCATATATGGTAGGTGGGGTGGTAAGTTTTTGCGAAAAAGCCAATTTTTCCTACATCAAGAGAGGCTAAGCAAAAATATTACTAAGTTGGTTGATTAATGAGATGGTTCCACCAACCAATTCTCATACGCAAGTCATTAATACCCACATCATCATATTAATTGTGTTGAGAGTTCCGGAAGTTTCAGTTCCTTTGGCTGAAGTCGTCCATGACCGTGGACACGGCTAATCGATTAGGTTGAGTACTTTGCAGAGCTTTGCACACGTTCCCCACAAGATTTGGTCGCCTCCGTTTGATTTCTCACACTTCAGGGTGTTTGAGAAACGAATCACCAAAACATGGCCTTCCAAAGGGTTTCCCTGCGACTCTATCGGTGCCCATCCTTTCCTACCGTTCTTCTACATCTCGTAGCACCGCCTGTCCAGGGTCACCACGATATCCAACCAAGCCAGAGCCCATAATGACTTGTGGCTGTGCAGGTAAGCCTTGGGTCTTGAAGCATCCATCCATCTCTTTGTGCCTGGGTGGATCTTTCCGCGTGAATACTGGCCATCTCCAGCAACACCTAGGCAAATCCACTGGTTTCTCCAGGGTGCCGTTCAACCATCATCCACCAAGAGGTATGTTGAAAACTCGGAGTCTTGAAGTCTTGATCATTATGTAGGTCTTGAAATTTTTAACTCTCTCAACTCTCATGAATCAGACAACCAACCCCGTCTACTAATAGCATAGCAAAAAGTAAAACAATGTTTCCCGGGGCCAATGTGTCAAAGGTTGAGAGGGGGTACCTACCACATGATACTACAACCGTAACCAAGTTTCCAATTACCTACTTTTTATACAATTGGGGGGGGGGATGGTAGAACTAATGCAATAAAACATGGGTAAACATGATCAAAGTGACTTGCCTGATTGACGATCTTCGTACTCGAGGGACTCTAAGTAACAAGCCTCGCACTCCGGATAATCTAACGAAGCAAACAAGAGCACTCAAAAAGCATACAATAAAAATATTGTAACTCACAAAATCAGCAAGGAATTAGAATCACTCAAGACAAACAATGCACAATCACATGGAAAGAAAAACAACACTTAGTTTGGTTTTCTAAAAGATGATGGGTAAATTACTACTAACCTAACAAAACTATTTATATTAACCAAAACAATAGTTGACAGCAAGAAAACAATAAAATATTTTATTAATAAACAGAATAAAATCAAATTAAGTTTGCTGGGAAAACTTTAGTAAAGTTTTTTTTTAGTTTTGATAAACACTATATGAATCAACTATAGCTTTACTAACAAAAGAATGAAACTAAACTTATTATTTATTAACAAAACATGTTCTTAACAGAAAATAATGTACAAATAAACTTGTCTTAGAAAACAGAATTAAATTATATAAAACTTTGCTGAAAGAAAAACTATTACTAACTAGTTGTTTTAATCAAATCAAACCTATTTGAAAAGAAGTTGTGATTCCTATATTAACAAAGAAATAAACTAAACAATTTTATATTTTTATTAACAGTAAGTAAAACACTAAATGTTCAAGCAACAGAACCTACTAAAACAAATTAAAACTAAATCTAATTGAAACTAACTAAAACTAAGCAAATAAAATTATACTATAATACTAGGCAGATTCTGTTTATAGCTAAAACACTAAACAAATATATCCTAAAAATCCTCAAACTAATCAATCTGATAGTCCTAACTAATACCAAGCAGTAGCAAAAAGATTCATATCAAAATCTATTTTTAAACTCTAGTTATTCAGATTTGAGTGATTTGAGAAAAATTGACTAAATTCAAATTTTAGAGTTCAATTTGAAAATCTAAGACTACAGGGTGAAACTACATGACAAATGTGATCTTATGCAAAAAGAATCAACTCAAAACATTAAATAGTTGAAAAGATATAAGCAAAACAATTTAGAAAACAATTTAGAAAACAATCTGTCGAACGGATGAGGTGCTCACCGTGAGGTGGGTCGCCGGCGAGGGCTTCTCCGACGAGGCCGAGGCGACGTGGTCGTCGAGGCGCATCTCCGTTGGTCTTCCGCGGCAGTTGAGTGGTCCAGACGACGGCGGCGAACGTCAGGCGTCGAGTGGTGGGGTCGGAGGGGTGAGGGGACGTCCGAGGCGACGGGCACGAGTGGAGAGAGCTTCGGTGGTCGAAGCAGCTCCGGCGAGGTGTTTGGGCAGCGTCTCGGCGAGGGAGAGAGGGAATTCGGGGGGGGGGGGGAATGGAGAGAGGAGGGGCAGGGGCTACTTATAGGGTGCTCGGGTGGGTGCGGGGAGGAGAGAGGAGGGAGATCCGGGGCGAGGGAATCTCGGCGACGGCGGCGCGCACGCGAGGAAGGAGGCGACCGCGCGGTGCGAACGGTCGGTCGGGTGGGTCCAGATGTCAGAGAGAGAGGGAGCGGCAAAGGCGCGTCGGTCGACCGGCTCGTAGTTAATTCGCGAATAAATGCCCGTGGGCCGGCCCGTTTAAATGCAAATCCGTTACTCTTTTTAATATTCAGAGCAGTAAAACCTCTTTAAAAGCATTCAACACGTTTTGAAATATAGGAGTATTATATATCAAAATTAACATAATAATAAATTCCATTTATTGAACATTTTTATTCTGTCATTTGAACAATTTGAAAAAAATATTATTTTCAGAAATGGCCTATTTGCTTTTAAATCCTTTTTGCAAATATTTTCAAAACAACCCCTGGTTTTTTTATTGTTCAAATAAAACACCAATTAGGTCCTGGTGTGGAGTGTCATGTTCCTCCTCTCTTATTTGAACTTTTTACCAAGAATTTCAATTAGGTGAAAGAAGCACATTGAAAGTACAAAGGGCTTTCAGAAATTTAGAAGGAGCATTTCAACTATTTCATATATTCAAGCAATGATGATGATGATGCATAGCTATATTTCATAACATTCCAAAATGGAATTTTGGGATGTTACAACCTTGCCAATCAACATAGTATCGACTGAATTCATCACTTTGTCCTTTAATCTCAGATTTCATAGTCACAAGTTCCTCTGGAGTAAGTTTCAGAACACTTCAAGAAATGCTCCTTCTTGTACTAAGCCTTCTTCATTTGTCGAGCCTTCTCATACTTCCACTTTTCTTCAGCAATGAAGGTAGTGAGGACATGGCTTGGACTAGGAGGGAGATTTAAATCATCAATCGATGTGTTTGGGTCATGGTGCCAAATGTCGATGAAGTTAAGCATAGTCTTTGGGTCCATCATCAAAGAAATTTGAGTGCCCTTAGCTTGAGCCACTCTTTCTTCCTTGTTTCTAATGATTTCCTCAAGTTCCTCATCATTAGCTTCATCATCTCATGAATCTGATGGAACCTGGAACACAACTTTCTTTGGTCGAGGACTTGGTCGAGCTTGTCATCCAGCAGTAGCTTACACCTTCAGCAGAGAAGGACTAGTTGGGGAATGTGCTTAGGCTGATGAACTTGTAGAGGCCCCTGAAGAAATTGAGAAGCCAGCAGTTCTCTGACATGTTGCAAGATGTACAGGTGTTGAGGACTTTGTGGCAACAGCTGATGATTGTGCAGCTATTGAAGGCATTGCAGTGGCCTTTGAAGAACTTGCTTGAGGATTTTTTTAGTGAGGACTTTGAAGTTGAGGATTTTGGCTTCACCCCAGACATCTTCACTATTGATTTCTTTGGAGCACTAGCAGAGGCTCCGGCAGAGGCAGCAGCAGCAGAGTCTTCATTGAATTGCTTCATGGCTGCTTTGGCAGTTCTCTGAAGTTTTCGTTGATGCTTAGCCCATTCAGCTAGAATGTCTTCACCATGAGCAATGCTAGTGGGATCAACTTCTTAATCATCAGCAGGAGGTGGCCTTCTACAAGGAGGTTTGAGTGTGAACTTCTTCATGTACTTGGGAGTGACATAACGATATTCTTTCCGCTCCTTCATCCACCTCCATTCAATCCTCTAAATTCTGATCTTCCTCTACTCCTTTTTCTTTCCCATGAATGGATTCATCAGGGGTACAGTAACCAGCATAAAAATGCTCAGGTATATCAAATGTAGTGTTCTGATCAGCCTTCTTTCCACCCTTTCGAGGTCTCTTACCATCTGCCATTTTCTTCACTTGATGACTTTGAACTCTTGATGATTCTGAATATGTATATAGTTTTTCCTCAAGGAACGCTACAAATGGGTTAAGTTGATGAGAACCTGGTGATTCATCAACAGACATTTTGTACCTGTGAACAGAATATAGGTGCGAGGAATTTGAAGAGGTCATATGCGTTCTTAGAAATTTTTCAAAATAAATCAATTTGAGGGTTTTGACCATAGGTGTCTCGAGGAATTTCACTAAGTGTTCTTGACTTAGGTTCCAGAGTTGTGCAGATTTGTGGATCGACACAATTGAGGAATCTGGAAGAAAATCATAACTTAGAGAAACACATCAAGGGAAATAAGTTTATAAGGTGTTTAAGAAGATGATACTTGAAGAATAAAAACCTTTGAGGAATTTGTGTAAGAACATGAAGACTGAAATAGGGAAGTAAAATTGGATTTTAATTACCCTTGTGAAGAACACGACGAATGGAGAGATGAAATCTGAGGAGTTCGTCCGTCCAGAGCTTCCATGCCCTAGCTTGGCAGAGGGAGAGAACTACAACGGTGGCGGGGTGAAGACTTCCACAGACAATGCGAGTACGAGAACGAGGTCGAGGCAGTGAAGCTCATCCTCGCCGGTGACGATGAATTTAGCGATGGCACAAGGTCTGAGCTCGGGAGAGATGGGAGTGACGAGTAACTCGAGCATATTGAAGGGAAGGGGGTATTTATAGTGGCAGTAAAAACCAACCGGTCCAAAGATTTTGGACCAGATTGCCCCTAATCCTTTCTAACCACGCGACACGTGTCACCCACATTTTGAGTTGTGGAGAAAGTGGGGGATCGCGGGTTATCGAGTCATGGGAATTGGAACGGTTTGAGCAGGAAGTGCCAAAATTTTCAAAAACAAATTTAAAAGTTTTCGTTCGCAAATTCTTCATCTATCAAGGACACAATGAAGACTTTGAACGAGTTTCAATGTAGGACGCATATGAAGAATTTGTGAATATACTGGGTTGAGTATAGCATGGAGGGGAAACGGGTCCAATCACATTCACTTATATGAAAATCAACTTGAAGAATTAGCAATAAGTGAATGTTGTTGAGGACATGAAAACTCGAATATATATATATAGTCAATGAAGAATATCAGTTTCATAGTTTGAAGAATTTGAAAATTTCAGGAATTTGCAAACTTGGGGAATTTGAAAAATTGAAGAATTTGCAAAATGACGAAAAACTCACCTTTGAAGAATTTCAACTGTGGTTGGTGGCGTGACCCACCGTATAAGAATGATGATTTCAAACACCACGTACAATTGTCGTAGGGTTTTGAGAATCAAATTCTTCATTAAGTTCTTCACACTTAGAGGGTTATTCTTCATTGATTGAAGAAAAACATTACTTCGTGTGTTGCACATCTAAGTAATCAATTTTGCATAAGTGTTAGAATGTGTTTATTTTCAAAGAACATTCAATGATTCTAAGATATTTAGCTCACACCGCAACTTGCAAAATCTCTTTTCATCCAAGGGCTTACCGAACATATCAGCCAATTGTTCTTCAGTGGGGATGTGGTCGATGGAGATGTGGCCCTTGAGTACATGATATCCAAGAAAATGATGACGAATTTGGATGTGCTAAGTCTTGGAGTGCTGAACTGGGTTGTACGCAATTTTGATAGCGCTCTCATTGTCGCAGTAGAGAGGCACATTCTTCACCATGATGCCATAGTCCTTGAGCGTTTGCTTTATCCACAACAACTGAGCATAACATGAACCCGCAACAATGTACTCAGCTTCAGTAGTAGATAGTGACACGCAATTCTGCTTCTTCGAGGACCAACAGACTAAGGATCGTTTGAGAAAATGACATGTGCCTAGGGTTGACTTGCGGTCCACATGATCTCCAGCATAGTCAGCATTTGAGTATCTGACGAGGTGAAGATATGAGCCCTTGGGATACCATAATCTAAGTGTTGGTGTGTGAGCTAAGTATAGAAGAATATGTTTCACAACCTTATGGTGTGATTCCTTCGGTGTTGCTTGGAATCGGGCACAGATGCAAACACTCAGCATAATATCTGGCCTATACGCACATAGATACAATAAAGAGTCAATCATGGAGCAATATACCTTCTGATCAAAATCTTTATCATTTTCATCAGTGCAGAGATGGACTTTTCAAGGCATTGGAGTTTTGACTCCTTTGCAGTCTTGCATGTTGAATTTCCTCAGAACATCCTTGAGGCATTTGTCTTGAGAGATGAAGATGCCATTGTCTTGCTGACAAATTTGAAGACCTAAGAAGAATTTCAACTCTCCCATCATAGACATTTGATATTCTTCACTCATCATATAGGCAAATTCATCAGCGGAACGTTTGTCAGTATAGCCAAAGATAATACTGTCTACGTATATTTGGCACACGAATAATTCATTGTCATATGTTTTACTGAAAAGACTTGGGTCGAGTGAACCGGGTTTGAAGCCTTTGTTCATGAGGAATTCCTTCAGAGTGTCGTCCCACGCCCGAGGGAGATGCTTAAGATCATAGAGGGCCTTGTTGAGTCTGAAGACTTTGTCAGGATGCTTAGGGTCTTCAAAACCTAGGGGTTGAGCAACATATACTTCTTCCTCAAGCATACCATTGAGGAATGCACTTTTCACATCCATTTGATATAAGATGATATCATGATGGTTAGCATAAGCAAGCAATATGCGAATAGCTTCAAGTCTAGCAACAGGTGCAAAAGTTTCATCAAAGTCAATTCCTTCAACCTGTGTGTAGCCTTGAGCTACAAGACGAGCCTTATTTCTTACCACAAGGCCATTTTTACCTTGCTTGTTGCGGTAGATCCACTTGGTACCTATGATGTTGTGCTTGTGAGGATCTGGCCGCTTGACAAGTTCCCACACATTGTTTAGCTTGAATTTATGCAATTCCTCTTGCATAGCTTGAATCCACTCAGGCTCCTTAAATGTTTCATCAACTTTGGTGGGCTCTATGATAGAAACAAAAGAAAAGCGCCCACAAATGTTAGTCAAATGTGAAGCTCTTGAGTGAGTGAGGGGACCTGGTGCATTGATGTCATCGATGATTTTGTCAATCTGCACTTCATTTGCAACTCTTGGATGAGCAGGTTGACGTGGTTGAGGATTTTCTTCAGCACCATTTTCTTCCGGTGTATCAGCATGAATGTCTTCATTGGTTGGAATGACTTCCTCGGAAGGTCGAGGTTCTTTAGTGGGTATGACATCTTCAGTAGCCTTCAACTTAATGGATTCCTTGGCATACTTGTTATCTAGCACAGGAGGCATGTGCTCTCTTTGCGAGTCGTAAGTTTCATCGAACTGCACATCTACAGTTTCAACAACGTTGTGATGGTAGGTGTTGAAGACTTTCTAGGTGTGCGAGTCCTTTCCGTAACCAAGCATAAAACCTTCACGTGCTTTCGGTGCAAATTTACAACTGTGGTGAGGATCTCTAATCCAGCATTTTGCACTGAAGATTTTGAGATAACTTACATTGCGTTTCTTGCCAGTCATAAGTTCATATGAAGTCTTCTTGAAGAATTTTTGAAGATATACCCTGTTGATGATGTGGCAAGTTGTATCAATTGCCTCAGGCCAAAAGCAACAAGGAGTCTTGTATTCATCAAGCATGGTGCGAGTCTTCTCAACACGAGTCATCTTCTTATGCTCCATGATGTCGTTCTGCTGAGGAGTATATGGGGAAGATAGCTCATGAGTAAAATACCAAGTTCATCAAGATATTCATCAAGATTGGTGTTCTTGAACTCAGTCCCATTATCACTCCTGATATGCTTGATCTTGACGCTGAAGTTTGTTGTGGCCCTTGAAGCAAATCATCTGAAGACATCCTGCACTTCATTCTTGTACAGAATAATATGCACCCAAGTGTAATGAGAGTAATCACCAACAATGACAAAGCCATACAAACTTGAAGAATTTGTTAGTGTGGAATAATGAGTGGGGCCAAAGAGGTCCATATGAAGCAATTCAAAAGGTCGATACTGGTCCTGATTGTCTTCGAGGGATGCTTGGAGCTGGTCATCTTCCCAGACTCACAAGCACCACGGAGGTGGTCCTTGAGGAATTTGACATCTTCAATGCCAATGATGTGCTTTTTCTTCATGAGCATGTGCAAGTTCCTCATACCAGCGTGTCCAAGTCGTCGATGCCATAACTAGCCTTCTGAGGGCTTTGCAAGCAGGCATGTGGCACGCTGAGGACCTGTAGAGAAATCAACAATATACATGTCTCCTCTCCTAAAGCCTTCGAAGACTTTGGAATGGTTAGATTCCATGACGACAACACAATGATATTTTCCAAAGATGACAACCATATCAAAATCACAAAGCATTGCGACAGACATGAGGTTGAACCCGAGGGATTCGACATGCATCACCTTATCCATGTGTCGGTCCTTTGAGATTGCAACCTTACCTAGACCCAATACCTTGCTTTTTTCCTTTGTCAGCATATGTGATATGCTTCAGATGAGATGGAGAAAGTGGCATATTCATTAGTAGATTCTTGTAACCAGTCAGGTGGTTGGTGCATCCACTGTCATGGACCCACACAGTAGCTTTTGGAGTTTCATCCTGCAGATGAATTAGTACAACTTATGAACTCATATGCTTCAGAGTGAAGAATATGACATCAAATTAATCAGGCAAAATTTTATCACACAACATAGTAAGTAAATCAATGTGAGGACGTGAGAAATGCGGAATTCATTTCTACATGATTAGCTTGCGTCCTTTCAAGCATTTCCTCAGGTCTCCAACAAATTCGTCAGACGTACAAGTTCATATGGAAACCTGACCCTGCATAAGAGATTAGTTCAATTTCTTTACCACCCACATCTGCAGCGGTGGCAAAGATGTCATCATTCTGCGAGCTCCATATGAGAAGGGAGGAACTGAAGCTAGTGTGCTTCGTTTCACAGGACGAAGGTTAGAGTACTCATATGAATAAGAAGATAAATTCTTCAAGGACTTATGAACATAATGATTTGAAGAATAATGCACATATTCAGAACTCTTAGATTTTCCATGCAAAACAGATGCATTAGCATGAGAATGATACTTTTGGCCATTTGAAGAATTTGGTCCAAGTGAAGACTTTGGTCCATATGAAGAATTTGATCCAGGGTTCCTTTTATTCATGGGTGGTGTCGTGAGGACATTCACTTGATGATTTTCCAAGCAGCTCTTGGGAACCCAGATTTTCCTCATAGGTGAACCATTCCCACAGTTTGTTCCAACAAATCTGGCAAATACTTCACCTTTCTGATTTTTGAAGAATTTGTAGTTGGAGTCAAGTGACTCATCAGAGGAATATGAAGTTTCACAAGTAAATCCAGATAAAGTGGATGGATCTATAGGAGGTCCTTTTGCAGCAACCCATGAGGTTTTGGGGTACTGCTCAGGTGTCTAGCAGGATCCATCAACACTGAGTTTCCTCTCATATGCAATACTCTCTTTCCTAGGGTTCCTGTTCAGGATATGTTTTTTGATCACATCGAAAAGGGTTTGATGCCCTTTGAGACTTTTGTACATGCCTGTCACATACAATTCCTTCAACCCTTCATTTTCGTTAGTGATACTTGTGGTATCCTCAGATGAGGAATTTGTGACCACGAGGATAATTGAATAATTTGCAACAATAGAAGCATTTGAACATTCATGTGAAGAATTAGTAGTTTCACATTCGATGCATTGCAAACAAGGTGGAACAAATTCTTCTTGAGCAGTACTGACCTGTTGAGCCAGTAAGAATCGTTTTCCCTTTGGAGATCCTCATGAGACACTCTTAGTTTCTCAAGATCTTTCTTTCTTTGAAGAAATTCATAAGAAAGCTTCTCATGATCGACTAAGAGAGCATTATGATGACTCTGAAGGTTATAATACTTTAACTGAAGACTTTTAAGATCATCAGTTAGAGTTTGAGTTCGATCCACTTCCTCATTCAACAGATCATCGCTTTTGTCTAACATATTCTGAAGCTTTCCAAGTGCACTTTGTTGCTTAGTGGCAATATTAGCAAGTTTGCAATATCTAGGTTTCACGTATTCATCAGATTCACCTTCACTTGATTCAGAGGATGATTTATGCCTATGTACCTTGGAACCTTTTGCCATAAGACATAGTGAAGAACATGAACAAGGATCTGCTTCCTAGGTTTTGAGGAATTTCTTGAGTTCGACGAACATGGGGTCTTGACGAGTGTGGTGGCCTTCATTGATGTCCATGATCCAATCCTAGATGATGTTTGCATTTTGGAGATGACAGATGCCCTTGAACAAGATACTTGATAGGCTTGAGTAGATGATGTTCCTCGCCTGAGCATCAAGTTGAGTGTACTTACGAATTTCCTCAGCATTTGCCATCTTGCAGAGTTCAGTCAGTCCAAGTTCAGTAATAGTCCATAGCTCATTGTTCATTGATATGAGATGCTTCTTCATCAGAAGTTTCCACCTAGGATATTCATGTCATCAAGATTCGGATATTCTGTGAATGACTTGATGCCTTTCGTCATGAAGTAGTAAGTAGGAGCATATTCATCATTGCTGACATCAGAGTCGTTGGAGTTGTCATTTTCTTCACCGTTGAAGATGGATTTGCTGACGAAAGCAGTAGCGAGAGCAAGACTAGCAACACCGTATTTTGACTCCACCTCAGATTCTTCCTCTTCTTCAGATTCTTCAGATTCTTCTTCAGAGTCCATTTCCTTGCCAATGAAAGCCCGAGACTTTCTGGAACCATTCTTCTTGTGCGACGAGGACTTTGAAGATGAGGACTTTGCAGATGCGGACTTTGAAGATGTCTTCTTTTTCTTCAAGTCATCAGAACTGTCATCCTTATACTTCTTGTTCTTCGATTCTTTTTCCTACAGAGGACAGTCAGAGATAAAGTGACCAAATTTATTGCATTTGTGACAAGTTCTCTTCTTGTAGTCGTTTGAGGGATCTGATTTCTTCAAGCCACTTTTTGATGACTTTCCAAATCGGCCTCTCCATGAGATCTTCTAGAATTTCCTCACGAGCATGGCCAGCTACTGACTCAGTTCTTCAAGATCACCAAGGCTACTATCAGAGTCTCCACCTTCGGATGAGAAAATTGCTTTTGCCTTTAGAGCATGAGATCTTACATAGCTTGGTCTGTAGAGGTTTCTCTTCTCAGCTTGTTGGAATTCATGAGTATTGAGTCTCTCAAGTATATCAGTAGGATCAAGTGACTTGTAGTCTGCACGCTCTTGAATCATCAAAGCCAATGTATCGAATGAGGAAACAAGAGATCTCAACAGTTCTTCACCACCTCGTGGTTAGTGATGTCAGTGGCACCAAGTGCTTGAAGCTCATTGGAGATATCAGTGAGATGATCAAAAGTTTATTGAACATTCTCATTATCAAGTCTTTTGGAGAGGTTGAAGAGATTTCGAAGAACATCAACACGGGAGTCACATTGAGTGGAAACCTTTGGACAACCTATACCGGATAAGCTCAGCAGACTCCAAAGCACTCACTCTGCCATACTGACCTTTGCTTAGATGACCACAGATGATATTCTTTACTTGTGAATCAAGTTGCTTGAATCTCTTCACATCAGCAGCAGTGACAGTGGGAGTAACAAAGTGAACACCATTTTCCACAACATATGAGAGATCGTTGTCAATTGCCTCAAGATGCATGTGCATCTTGTTCTTCCAATAGGGATAGTCCGACCCATCAAAGGTAGGACAACCTGGGGAAACCTTGATATACCTGCAGTCGACATAACTAGAACTCCTGGTAGTTAAACCAAAATCACACAGAACAAGGGAGTACCTAGCTCTAATATCAATTGAAAGTGCGTTATATCGAGTAGAGGGGTGGTGAATAGGCGATTTTTACGAATTTCTCACTGAGGAGTTTCAACTTGAGGAATTTGAAATATGATGAATAACTAGCAGCAGAATAAGTACTCAAGTGCATGAGAAACATAGCAGTAGAATAGTCATCATGATGAAATAAAGCATGCACAAATTACAGGTAGCATGATACAGGATAAGCAGGTGAGGAACAAGGTAACTTGAAGAATTTGAGGTGAGGAAATTGAGAAAGTCTTCAGTCTAATTCTTCAAACAGTAACGATCAATTTCGTCAATAAGTATATGAGAAAATGTAAGGGTTGAGGAAGTAGAACCAGTTAGCTCGATGAAGACAATGTTTTGATGACCCACTTCCAACTGTTGTGATAGTTGTACATCTAGTTTGGAGCGGCCTGGTATTTAAACCAGAGGACACACAATCCTAGGACACACAGTCCTTACCGTATTCTCCTTGAGCTAAGGTCACACAGTCCTTGCCCAACACTCATGGTAAGTCTTCAGGGCAGACTTCCAAAACCCTCACAAACTGGTCACCCAACGATCCGCAATTGACTGTTGGATGCTCTAGACCAAGATCACTCAGTGATCCCCAATTGATAGCAGGATGCACTAGACCATGAAGCCTAACCGTTCGGAAGATACACAGTCTTCAAAGGTAAAAAGCATCGGTTCCACACAGGAACAATCTCTTCAGTGATGCTCAATCACTTTGGGTTTGGTGGTTTGGATTTGGGTTTTTCCTCACCGATGATTTTCTCTCAAAGTCCTCGGAGGATGGGTTGCTTTCAAATGACAAGTGCCAGTTCTCTCTAAGAGCAGCCAACCAACTAGTGGTTGTGGGGGGTGGCTATTTATAGCCCGGGTGCAACCTGACATGATAAGACATAAATGCCCCCAATGATATGACCATTATATGGATAGGATGATTGGGGACAGGCGGCGCTAAGCACAACAACAATTGGAATTTTTAACTATTAAAGTCCTCAGGCTTATCATATTCCTCACTTGTAGGCAATTCACGCTGGCGAAATCCTAACTCCTCAATTATACCAATTTCACCAGAGACCAGAAGAACTTCGTCTGTCACTGAGGAACTTGACTGATTTGTAAGAGATTTCCAAAGGCTTCACTCGAAGGATTGGATAGGTTGAGGATTTTGAGTTGAGCATCTGTTGGGAATTATCCTTAGTATTACCTCGGCCCCCTTTAACAGTACGGTGTTTCCTATGACTCAAAGAAAGGAAATGAAACTACGAAAACAAAAGTCTTCACACTTCATAGTCCTTGTTCATATGTTCAAGGTCACACCAGGTTATACATTTTCAAAGTCTTCAAGGGAGTACCATAGTATTCAACAAAGTCTTCACCAAACTCTTCAAAAGACATTCATTTTTAGGGGTCGATAATCTCTGAATTTGTCAAACTCCTCTGCAAACTTATAGAGCCTTTGTACACTTACAAACGCATCTGTCTCTTAACCTATAAGTATTCAATACACCGAAATCACGAAGGGGTACTAGATGCACTTATAGTACTGCTCACATGCCCTAGGGGAGGAGGTTGGTAGGAGTTAACCATTGTGCGCCCCCGACACGAGACAACACTAGGATTTCAACAAGGAATAGAAATGCTCACACACCATCACCATGCCTCTTTGATTTTTAGACGAACATGAAGTTAACAGCTCTTAATATTGACACTTCTATGAATCAACAATTATGAACTCGCACCTTTTTAATATTACCACATCAATGTCATTAACCCTCATTTTCTATATATGTGCTACATGATGGTTTTGATTATCACTCATTGAATACCTATTGTTTTTGGACTAGTCTTATGACCCATCCAAATTACCATCACTATATATTAATTCTCGAATAAATATAAGTGAAGAGAGAGAGAGAGAGAGTGAAATTATTTCTATAAAATCTAGACGCCACCATGCTCAAAAAAGATATAAGTGAAATACTAGAGCAACTACTAAGCTCAAAACATATAAGTGAAGCACATAGAGTATTCTAAAAAAATAATGATGAAGGTGTGTCTCTCTCAAATAGGTGTGTATAGCAAATGATGATTGTGGAAAACTGAAAGTAAAACCAAAAAAAAATGACGCTCCAAGCAAAACTCATATCATGTGATGAATAAAAATGTAGCTCCAAGTGAGATACCGAAGGGTTGAGACAAAAGAGGGGATGTTTTTCGGGGCATCCCCAAACTTAGATGCTTGAGTCTTCCTTAGAATATTACCTTGGGGTGCCTTGGGCATCCTCAAGCTTAGGCTCTTGCTACTCCATATTTCGTGGTCCATCGTGATAACACCCAAAACTTGAAAACTTCAATCACACAAAACTCAACGAAGCTTCATGAGATCTGTTAGTATAAGCAACATATTTAATACTTTAGGTACTTTTATAAATAGATTCTTATTTCATTTTTTGCCATGGCTTATACCCCCTGATACAATCCATAGCATAATTAAAACAAGCAAACCATGCAAGCAAAAACAGAATTTGTCTAAAACAGAACAATCTGTAGAAATCTATAGAGAACCTATACTTCTGTAACTCTAAAAAGCCTAAAACATTAGGAAATCCTGAAGAATTTTTGTAGCAATACTGTGTAAAAATTTCAGATCATTGTCACGCTCCAGTAAAAAATGAAAATTCTTGTACTGGAGTCAAAAGTTTTTGTTTTGTTTTAGCATCGTTTCTACTCATCTTGTGAGTCATCCCAAAGGCTTTACTTGGAACAAACACTAATTAAAAAATAAAAACGTAATCATTACATGGGAAATAATCATGCTATCACAAACAGAAATTAAAAATCAAAAATAAAGATAACTATTGGGTTGCCTCCCAACAAGCGCTATTGTTTTATGCCCCTAGCTAGGCATAATGCATAGTTTCAAGTGTTGTTACCTTTGACACTCCACCCATAAGTAGATCTTATGATTTATTCATAAGGTGGTTTAATTCTGTTCCTAGAGAAGTGTTCCATTCCTTTCTTTAATGGGAATTGGAACCTTATATTTCCCTCTTTCATGTCAACAATTGCACATATAGTTCGTAAGAAGGGCCCTCCAAGTATTATGGGACAAGAAGTATTGCAATCAATATCAATCACAATGTAGTCTATAGGCACATAATTTTTATTTGAAATAATAACCACATCATTAATTGTACCTAAAGGTTTCTTAAAGGTAGAATCCGCAAGATGCAAGTTGAGGGAACAATCTTCCATATTAGTGAGACCAAGCACATCACATAAAGATTTAGGTATAGTTGATACACTAGCACCAAGGTCATACAAATCATTACATTCATATTCATTTATCTTTATTTTGATAGTAGTTTGATACATCTCCAAGCTTTTGGCATTCTTTGTGACAAGTGGGTGCCACAAAAGCTAAAAGGCAAGTTCTATAGGACGGGAGTTCGACCCGCAATGTTGTATGGTGCTGAGTGTTAGCCGACTAAAAGGCGACATGTGCACAGTTAGGTGTGGCGGAGATGCGCATGTTGAGATGGATTTGTGGCCACACAAGGAAGGACCGCATCTGAAATGATGATATACGACATAGATTTGGGGTAGCGCCAATTGAAGAGAAGCTTGTCCAACATCGTGTGAGATGGTTTGGGCATATTCAGTGCAGGCCCCGAGAAGCCCCAGTGCACAGCGGATGGCTTAAGCATGCTGATAATGTCAAAAGAGGTCGGGGTAGACCGAACTTCACATGGGAAGAGTCCGTAAAGAGAGATATGAAGGACTAGGGCATCACCAAAGAACAAGCCATGGACAGGGGTACGTGGAATCTTGCTATCCATGTGCCAGAACCATGAGTTTGTCGCGAGATATTATGGGTTTCACCTCTAGCCTACCCCAACTTGTTTGGGACTAAAGGCTTTGTTGTTGTTGTTGTTGTTGTTGATACATCTCCAACTTATCTACTTTTCCTAACACTTTTGCTCTTGTTTTGGACTCTAATTTGCATGATTTGAATGAAACTAACCCGGACTGACGATATTTTCAACAGAACTACCATGGTGTTGTTTTTGTGCAGAAATAAAAGTTCTTAGAATGGAACGAAACTTTTTGGAGATTTATTTTGGAATATATGAGGAATTATGGAGCTAGAAGCCACCTGAGAGGGGGCCCTGGGTGCACCCTCTACCAGGGTGCGCTAGACCCCCTAGCACGGCCTGGTGGAGGGTGGACACCTCATGGCCCCCCTGACCCTAATTCCAATGCTATAAATTCACAAATCTCCAGAAAAAAATCAAGAGAAAGAATTATCGCGTTTCAGGATACGGATCCGCCTCCACCTCCTGTTCTCCATCGGGAGGGCAGATCTGGAGCCTGTTTGGGGCTTCAGAGAGGGGAATCTTCGGTCTTCGCCATCATCAACCATTCTCCATCGCCAATTCCATGATGCTCCCCATAGGGAGTGAGTAATTCCTTCGTAGGCTTGCTGGTCGGTGAGGAGTTGGATGAGATTCATCATCTAATTGAGTTAGTTTTGTTAGGGCTTGATCCCTAGTATCCACTATGTTCTAAGATTGACGTTTCTATGACTTTGTCATGCTTAATGCTTCTTAGTAGGGCCCGGGTGCCATGATTTAAGATCTGAACCATTTATGTTATCATCATTATATCTATGTTCTTGATCCGATCTTGCCAAGTCATATGCACCTATTACGTGTTATGATCCGTCAACCCCATAGTGACAATATTTGGGATACTTCGCGATGATGATCGTAGTTTGAGGAGTTCATATATTCACTAAGTGTTAATGCTTTGTTTCGGTTCTCTATTAAAAGGAGGCCTTAATATCCCTTAGTTTCCTTATGGACCCTGCTGTCACGGGAGGGTAGGACAAAAGATGTCATGCAAGTTTTTTTCCACAAGCATGTATGACTATATACGGAATACATGCCTACATTACATTGACGAACTGGAGCTAGTTCCGTGTCGCCCTAGGTTATGACCGTTATATGATGAATATCATCCATCGAATACACCGATCCAATGCCTACGAGTTTTCCACTAATTGATCTTGCTAAGTTACTAATGTTGTTGTTACTATTGCACTTGCTACAAAACTATTACTGCTATTGTTACCGCTACTGTTACTGTTACTACTGCTATCAAACTATCATATTATTGTGCTACTGATCACTTTGCTGCAGATATTTATCTCCAGGTGTGGTTGAATTTAAAATCAGCTGCTAATACTCTCAAATATTCTTTGGCTCCCCTTGTGTCGAATCTATAAATTTGGATTCAATACTCTACCCTCAAAAATTGTTGTGATCCCCTATACTTGTGGGTTATCATAGTTTCCCACTCGTCATGCAATTTTCTAGGAATACAAACTTCAAGCTCAAGTCTCTCATCATAAGCTTTTATCATAACTTCTACTATATATTGTTGGGGAACATTGCATGGGAAACAAAAAAATTCCTACGCACACGCAAGATCTACGAGAGGGAGAGTGGATCTACATACCCTTGTAGATCGCTAAGCGGGAAGCATTAAGAAACACGGTTGATGTAGTCGAACGTCTTCGTGATCCAAATCGCCGAGCATCCCGCGATCCAATCACGACCCGTCCCGGTCTAGCACCGAACGGACGACACATCCGCAATCAGCACACATACAGCTTGATAACGATCTCTGCCTTGTTGATCCATTAAGAGGGAGTGGAGAGGTAGACGAGTTCCCTGGCAAAGCGATGGCGTTGCGGCGATGGTGGTGGAGCTATTCCAGCAGGCCTTCGCCTAATCACCGCTAAAACCAATCTAGAGGAAAAACTACAAACTAGAGGAGAGGTAGCAAGTGGCTATTTTTCTATCTCAAAAAACCCTCAAACCTCTAGTATATATAGGAGAAGAGGAGGGAGGAGTCTTGGCTCCCAAGGGAGACAACCCTTGTTCGATCGAAGGGGTGGGAGGAGTCCTTCTCCTCCAATCCTAGTAGGACCAGGACTCCTCTTTCCCACTTGGGCCTCCTTCCACACTTGGGATTTTCCACCCTAGGCTCATAGGCTTCCTGTGGGGCTTCGACCAGCCCACTAAGGGCTGGTATACCTTCTCCCACATCCCATGTAGCCTCTTGGGTCGAAATACCCCTCCCTATGGTCCCCCGGTACCCTCCCGGCACTCCCGGTACACTACCGATGAGTCCAAAACCTTTTCGGCGACCAAAACAGGACATCCTATATATCAATCTTTACCTCCAGACCATTCAGGAGCTCCTAGTGATGTCTAGGATCTCATCTGGGACTCCGAACAACCTTCGGTCACCACTATACATAACTCTATACTACTGAAACGTCACCGAACCTTAAGTGTGCAGAACCTCCGGGTTCGAGAACTATGTAGACACGACTGAGACACTTCTCCGGTCAATAACCAATAGCAGGACCTGGATGCCCATATTGGTTCCTACATATTCTATGAAGATCTTTATTGGTTGAACCTCTATGTCAAGGATTCAGTTAATCTCGTATGTCGTTCCCTTTATTCTTCGGTATGTTACCTGCCCGAAATTCGATCGTCGGTATCTGTATACCTAGTTCAATCTCGTTGTCGGAAAGTCTCTTTACTCATTCCGTAATACAAGAGCCCATAACTAACACTTTAGTCACATTGCTTGCAAGGCATGTTGTGATGTTGTATTACAGAGTGGGCTCTGAGATACCTCTCCGTCACATGGAGTAACAAATCCCAGTATTGATCCATGACAACTCAATAGACACTCTCGGAGATACCTGTAGAGTACCTTTATAGTCACCCAGTTACGTTGCAACGTTTGATACACACAAGGCACTCCTCCAGTGTCAGTGAATTACATGATCTCATGGTCATAGGAATAGATACTTGACATGCAAAAAACTATAGCAATAAACTGACATGATCAAATGCTAAGTTTATAGTTTGGGTCTTGTCCATCACATCATTCTCCTAATGATGTGATCCCGTTATCAAATGACATCTCATGTGAGTGGCTAGGAAACCTTGACCATCTTTGATCAACGAGCTAGTCTACTAGAGGCACACTAGGGACAAAGTGTTGTCTATATATCCACACATGCAATGTGTTTCTAGTCAATACAATTATAGCATGGATAATAAACAATTATCATGAACAAGGAAATATAATTATTATTATTTATTATTGCCTCTAGGGCATATTTCTAGCAGTCTCCCACTTGCACTAGAGTCAATAATCTAGCTCACATCACTATGTGATTTACATTGTAATGAATCGAACACCCATATAGTTCTGGTGTTGATCATGTTTAGCCCTTGGAAGATGTTTAGTCAACGGGTCTGCAACATTCTGATCCATGTGCACTTTCCAAATATTTTTGTCCTCCTCCTTGATGTACTCGCGGATGGAATTGAAGCGTCGCTTTATGTGTCTGGTCCTCTTGTGAAACCTTGGTTCCTTGGCCAGGGCAATGGCACCAGTGTTATCACAGAACAAATCCACTGGATTCAGTGCACTAGGCACTACTCCAAGATCTGGCATGAACTCCTTCATCCAGACACCTTCCTTCGCTGCCTCCGAGGCTGCCATGTACTCCGTTTCGCATGTAGAATCGGCTACCACGCTCTGCTTGGAACTGCACCAGCTTACCGCTCCCCCATTGAGAATAAATACGTATCTGGTTTTGTGACATAGAGCCATCGGGATCAGTGTCAAAGTTTGCATCGAGGTAACCCTTTACGGTGAGATCTTGATCACCTCCATAAACGAGAAACATTTCCTTAGTCCTTTTCAAGTACTTAAGGATATTCTTGACCGCCGTCCAGTGCTCCATTCCAAGATCACTTTGCAACCTTTCGGCCATACTTATGGCAAGGATGACATCAGGTCTTGTGCACAGCATTGTATACATGATAGAGCCTATGTCTGAAGCATAGGGGATGACACTCATCTTCTCTCTATCTTCTGCAATCACAGGGCATTAAGTCTTACTCAACTTCACACCTTGTAACACAGGCAAGAACCCCTTCTTGGACTGATCCATTTTGAACTTCTTCAAAACTTTATCAAGGTATGTACTTTGTGAAACTCCTATTAAGCGTCTTGATCTATCTCTATAGATCTTAATGCCTAATATGAAAGTAGCTTCTCCTAGGTCCTTCATCGAAAAACTCTTGTTCAAACATTCCTTCACGTTTTCCACCATTTCTATATTTTTTCCAATCAGCAATATGTCATCCACATATAATATTAGAAATGTTATAGAGCTCCCACTCACTTTCTTGTAAGTACAAGCTTCTTCATAAACTTGTATAAACCCAAACGCTTTGATCACCTCATCAAAGCGCTTATTGCAATCCGAGTTGCTTGCACCAGTCCATAAATGGATCACTGGAGTTTGCAAACTTTGTCAGCATTCTCTGGATCAACAAAACCTTCCGGTTGTATCATATACAACTCTTCCTTTAGGAATCTGTTAAGGAACGCTATTTTGACATCCATCTACCAAATTTCATAGTCGAAATATGCAACTATTGCTAACATGATTCTAACGGACTTAAGCATCGCTACGGGTGACAAGGTCTCATCGTAGTCAACTCCTTGAACTTGTGAAAAACCCTTTGCCACAAGTCGAGCTTTATAGACGGTGATATTACCGTCCGCGTTCGTGTTCTTCTTAAAGATCCATCCGTTCTGAATGGCCTTTCGCCCTTCAGGTAATAATTCCAAATTCCATACATTGTTTTCATACAAGGATCCCATCTCGGGTTTCATGGCCTCTAACCATTTCTCGGAATCCAGGCCCATCATCGCTCCTCCATAGCTCGTAGGTTCATTGTTGTCTAGCAACATGACCTCCAAGACAGGGTTGCCATACCACTCAGGAGCAATACACGCCCTTGTCGACCTACGAGATTCAATAGTAACTTGATCCGAAGTTTCATGATCATCATCATTAACTTCCTCTTCAACCGTCATTGGCTCCATAGAAACATCTTTCTGCGCTGCGCTACTCTCTGGTTGAAGTAAAGGTTCAATAACCTCATCAAGTTCTATTTTCCTCCCACTCAATTCTTTCGAGAGAAACTTTTTCTCAAGAAATGTTTCATTCTTAGCGACAAACACTTTGCCTTCGGATCGGAGATAGAAGGTATACCCAACTGTCTCTTTTGGGTATCCTATGAAGACGCATTTCTCCGCTTTGGGTTCCAGCTTTTCAGGCTGAAGCTTTTTGACATAAGCATCGCATCCCCAAACTTTAAGAAACAACAACTTTGGTTTCCTGCCAAACCACAGTTCATATGGCATCGTCTCAACAGATTTCGATGGTGCCCTATTTAAAGTGAATATAGTTGTCTCTAATGCATAACCCAAAAACGACAGTGGCAAATCGGCAAGAGACATCATAGAACGCACCATATCTAATAAGGTTCGATTATGATGTTCGGACACACCATTACACTGTGGTGTTCCAGGCTGTGTCAATTGTGAAACAATTCCACACTGTCTTAAGTGACTGCCAAACTCATAACTCAGATATTCACCTCCTCGATCAGATCGCAGGAATTTAATCTTCTTGTTATGATGATTATCAACTTCACTCTGAGATTGTTTGAACTTTTCAAACGTTTCAGACTTGTGTTTCATTAAGTAAATATACCCATATCTACTTAAGTCATCGGTGAAGGTGAGAAAATAATGATATCCATCGCGCGCCGCAACATTCATTGGACCGCACACATCAGTATGTATGATTTCCAACAAGTCACTCACCTGTTCCATTGTTCTAGAGAACATCGTTTTAGTCATCTTGCCCATGAGGCATGGTTCACATGTGTCAATTGATTCAAAATCAAGTGACTCCAAAAGTCCATCAGCATGGAGCTTCTTCATGCGTTTTACACCAATATGACCCAAACGGCAGTGCCACAAGAAAGTGGTACTATCATTATCAACTCTACATCTTTTGGCATCAATGGTATAAACATGTGTATCATCACTATCAAGATTCAATATGAATAAACCACTCACATTGGGTGCATGACCATAAATATATTAGTCATATAAATAGAACAACCATTATTATCAGATTTAAATGAGTAACTGTCTCGCAATAAACAAAATCTAGATATAACGTTCATGCTGAACGCAGGCACTAAATAACAATTATTCAGGTTCATCACTAATCCCGATGATATTCGAAGAGCGAGCGTGCCGACAGCGATCACATCAACCTTGGAACCATTTCCCACGCGCATCATCACTTCATCCTTAGCCTGCCTCCCTCTATTCCGTAGGTTCTGCTTTGAGTTGCAAATGTGAGCAACCGAACCGGTATCAAATACCCAGGCACTACAACGAGAGCCAGTAAGGTACACATCAATAAGATGTATATCATATACACCTTGTTTGTTGTTGGCTGCCTTCTTGTCAGCTAGATACTTGGGGCAGTTCTGGCTTGGGTCCATCCTTGGGTTTCTTCATGCGAGGAGCAACTGCTTTGCCACCCTTGTTGGAGTTACCCTTCTTACCCTTGACATTCGTCTTGAAACTAGTGGTTTCGACCATCAACACTTGATGCTCTTTCTGGATTTCAGACTCAGCGACTTTCAGCATCGCAAATAGCTCGGCGACTGTCTTGTTCATCTCGTGCATGTTATAGTTCAGCATGATGTTCTTGTAGCTTGGTGACAATGATTGAAGAACTCTATCAGTGATCGTCTCTGGCGGAAGGGGCATCCCTAACTCCGCCAGACAGGTCGAATACCCAGACATTCTGAGTATATGTTCACTGATAGACCCGTTCTCCTCCATTTTGCAAGCACAGAACTTATCAGAGGTCTCATACCCCTCGATCCGGGCATTCTTCTTAAAGATAAACTCCAACTCCTAGAACATCTCATATGATCCATGACGTTTAAAAAGTCTTTGAAGTCCCGGTTCTAAGCCATACAATATTGCACACTAAACAATTGAGTAATCTCCAGAACGTGCCTCCCAAGCGTTCTTAACATCTTCGGATGACATATTTGCGGGTTGGTTACCAAGCGGTGCATCAAGGGCATATGCCTTATAGGAAGCCGTGAGGATAGTCCTCAAATTACTGGCCATGTCCACAAAGTTACTTCCTTCATCTTTCAACTTAGCTTTCTCTAGGAACGCATTAAAATTCAGGGGTGCTACTGCGCGAGCCATTGATCTACAACATAAATAAGTGTAACATCCCAAAATTCTAAATTTTGGAATGTTATATTAAATAAATAAGTAGGATTGTTTCCTTGAATGTTGTGTGATTGATTGTGTGAAATTGAGTGGAATTTTGAAACTTTTGAAATTTTAATGAGAGGGAATAAAATGACTTTCCCAAAATTTTCTATTTTGAATCCCTATTCAATTTTGAGTTCGAATATTTTCAAAACCATCTTATAAAAAAATGAAATGAGAGGAGGTAAATGACACTCAAAAATCAGATACAATGTTTTGACTCAAGTTTTAAAATAAAAAACTATTTGCCATTTATTTGAAATTCAAATTCCTTTTCATTTTGGAGTTATTACAAAAATAATGATTTTTTAAGTATTCCAAAAATTCATAAAAATATGTTCATTTTTTAGAGTTTATTTTTCTGAATTTTTTTATATATAATATGTCAATATAAAATGTTTTTCTATTTTTGTTTAATTGCTGTTGTTCGACGATTTAAAAAAACAGAAAACACTATTCATACCGAAACACTGTTCATCCGAGAAATAAAAAAACTGCTGCACGTGCACTTGCGGCCAATCGAAATCATTAGGCCCATCCGGTGGCCTCTCTCCTTCCTTTTAATTTTCATATACTTCTAGTCTATTTGTTTAGTCCCACATTGCCTAGCCTTTGACTTCTAATCCTCCCTCCCATATATAAATATAGACCCATAGGTGAACCCAAAAATCATCCACTTCGGGTTGAATCGAATCGTTTCGGTTTGACTAGATTTATTAAAATAAAAAATATTTTCTTCTCTCCAGCGGGATTTCTGGAAGTAGTCTCCTCTTTGGATTTATATCTTCTCTGCATTCTAAAGGTATTCTCTTCGTATTTTCTTTTATACTCATGTAGTTTAATATCCCTAGACTAGTATTTCTATACTAGTATACAGTAAAATAATTAGATTATTAGTTAGTCTCCGTATTTACACATTACTATTAGAATTTTTTTAGACATAGCACTTTTTCTTCCGTAAAACATGTTGGCCCTGATTTTTCAAATGACCATAACTTTTAACTCATTCACTCAAATTAGATGAAACCAATGCCTAAATTTTCGTCTTGACCTCACCTATCCAATCAACCTATCACGTCAACTTTTTCAAATTTTCAAATTTCGAAATTTATTCAGATTTATATTCAAACTTCTTTTGATCATATCTTTTTATCCGTAGCTCCGTTTCCGATGAATCCAATTGCGTCGGGTCCGTATCGAAGTAATCTTTCCGTTCACATCATTAGTGTTATCATTTCACCATATAATTTTGATCTTGCTCATACTTCTATATTAGTCCCCAAAATGTGTTCACACACCGTACTAAGCTAATTCAATGCCATATTGTATTGCTTATAACTTTTGATCCGTCATTTTGAACCTAGTAATTCTTTTTATAGACGTTCATATTGACTTCCCATATATAGTAACATCATTAGTTTCAATCTTTGAACCTTCAAATTTGAGCAATTCAATTTGAATCGAACCTTCATTTGATCATATCTTGCAAACTGTAACACCTTTTCAATTGATTCCTTTTGCCCCTAAATACTCGTGTCATATATTTCTATTCATAACCATCGTACTTCGGTTCAACTTCTTTTGACCTTTGTGAATTCAGATTCAATTCATACTTGAATTTACATTTCAACTTCTTTTGACCTTTTCAATTAAATTCTTTATACAAATAAATTCTTATGTCTTATACTATTTGTCAAACAACGTTCATGTTGTTCTCCCATACTTTGGATCGTCTTTTGTAGTCTCTCCAACCTAAGCTTATATAGCAATAGTTCATCATCCATTAACTCTTTTGAGTTGATTCCTCCACTTTCACTTTACAACACAGCTAGAACCTATCTTTTCTTATTTAACCTTAGTATGTTGTTATTTTCGCACCAAGACATGTTTTGTTCTTGCGTTTTTCAGTTCTTTGTTTTGGCATGAATGTTTATTGAATGTTATTTGCTTACGATAGATTTCTCGGAGTGTGATGAGTAGAATTATCCAGATTGTGAGAGCGACTATCTTCATCAAGTAATACCAGGCAAGTTCACTTTGACCATCTATTTCATACCTATGTTTTATTGCATGTAGTGACATCATTCAACAAATCCCTCCAGTAGTGTTATTGAAATTCTTGTAGTTGAGTAGAATGCATGAGGTAGGAACCCACCACTTGTTACTAAAGCCCCGGGAACATTAGTTATTTTAATGCTATGCTAAAATAGACGGTGTCTGGTATGAGTGTTCATGAGTGGTGTGAGAAGGAGGACTCTACGTCAAGACGACAACTTCATGAAGGCAGCTTCAAGTCTTACATCTTCAAGAGCTCAAGACTTTGAGACTCGAGAAACAAGTTTTCAATACACACTACTGGGTGAAGGATGGTTGATTGGGCATCCCTGGAGTAACCAGTGGATGGCCGGGATGCATGGAGAAGCGCCGTGACATCTTGCGGAAAGCTTCACCCAGACTCAAAGAGACAGATGAATACTTCATGCCCGGAAGCTTACCTATGTAGCCACAAGTCATTATGGGCTCTGGCTTGGTTGATCTTTGTTGTGACTCTGGCTGGGCAGTGCTACGAGATGTAGTCGACGTTATTATTGGATGGTCACTGATAGTAGTCAGGGAAACACTCTGAAAGACCATGTTTCGTGCATCCTATTCTCAAACACCCGGCAATGCGAGGACTTACCAGGAGGGAACGAATCTTGTGGGTAAAGTACACAACACTCTGCAGAGTTAAACCTGATCGATTAGCCGTGTCCCCGGTTATGGACAATTTGAGCCTCTGGACTTGGATCTATCTCTGAACTCTCAACACTGGACTGATAATTAATTGTGGGCAACTATTGATACTTGTGGGCATTATGACATCAGTTGGCGGAGCCATGTCATATTAGGTAACTCTGTAGTGAAAACTTCTGATATTCCTTTGTTGTAGGAAAATAAAATAAAATCAGCTTTTATGCAAAAACTCAGACATAGAGCCACAAAGCCTTACTACATATAGAATAGTTTTTATCTTCTATTCTACTATGGTGATCTTGCCGGCATATTCAAAATACTGACCTACATGGCTGCAACGTCTTATGTTGCAGATACTCTTCTTTGACGAGTAAGAGTACGATTCAGGGTTACGGTCTATACTCAACCTGCCGTTGGTGTTTATTAGGACTCCACTCCCATTGACTGCTTCCGCTGAGATTTTAAGGTATATATCAGTTTTACGTTAATTACATGTGATTGCACTTTGATATATACATTGATGTACTGTGTGTTCCAGCATACTGATCCAGGGATGGCACAGAACACACAGAGGCTTGACTCGTTTTGAGTCATGTCGCTACAATAAGCAAAGGTTACTAAGACTATTGTTCAAGATAATGAGTTTAGTTAATCAAATTACTAAAGCTCCAACTCAAATTTACACCCCTCAGGTCATCTGAGTGATACATGATCCAAATTCACCAACTCAAGTCCGATCATCATGTGAGTTGAGGTGGTTTCAATAGTGAACATCATCATGTTGATCATATCTACTCTATAACTCATGTTCGACCTTTCGGTCTCTTGTCTTCCAAGGCCTTGTCTGCACATGTTAGGCTCATCAAGTTTAACCCGAGTGTTCTGCACATGCAACACTGGCTTGCACCCGTTGTACGCGAACGTAGAATCTATCACACCCGATCATCACGTGGTGTCTCGACATGACGAACTTTCGCAACGGTGCACACTCGGGGAGAACACAATTCACCTTGAAATTCAAGTGAGGGATAACCTTATAATGCTACCGTCGTCCTAAGAAAAACAAGGTGCATAAAAGGATTAACATCATATGCAAATCATAAGTGACATGATATGGCCATGAACTTGTGCTTTTGATCTCCATCTTGAAATCACTGGCATGACCTCCATCGCCACCGGCATGACACCATGATCTCCATCATCTTGATCTCCATCGACATGTCACCATCAGGATTGTTGTGTTGATTGTTGCTTTCACGACTATTGCTAACTCATAGCGATAAAGTAAAGCAAAACGGCAAAAATAATTCAAGACAACCATGTGGCTCCTGCCGGTTGTCATACTCATCGACATGCAAGTCATGATATTCTATACAACACATGATCATCTCATACATCACATATATCTCATCATGTAATTGGCTATATCACATCACAACATACCCTGCAAAAACAATTTAGACGTCCACTAATTGTTGTTGCAAGTTTTACGTGGATGCTATGGGTATCTAGCAAGAACAATTCTCACCAACGCAAAAACCACAACGGTGATACATAAGTTGCTTTTCAACCTTCTCAAGGACCGCCTATGTGGAATCCGATCCAACTAAAGTAGGAGAAATAGACACCCGCCAGCAATCTTTGTGCAACAAAGTTACACGTCAGTCGATGAAACCGGTCTCTTGTAAGCGTACGAGTAAGGTTGGTCCGGGCCGCTTCATCCCACAATACCGCTGAACCAAAACACGAGCAAGGGAGGAAGCAATCTAAGTATAAATAGCCACAAACTCCTTTGTGTTCTACTCGAGATCTCATCTACACATATACCTAGCTCATGATGCCACTGTTGGGGAACATTAAATGGGAAACAAAAAATTTCCTACGCACACACAAGATCTATCCATGGTGATGAGCATCTACGAGAGGGTGAGAGGATCTACATACCCTTGTAGATCGGTAAGCGAGAAGTGTTATGAAACGCGGTTGATGTAGTTGAACGTCTTCGCGATACAAATCACCGAGCGTCCTGCAATCCAATCACGATCCGTCCCGATCTAGCACCAAATGGACGGCACCTCCGCGTTCAGCACACGTACAGCTTGATGACGATCTCCGCCTTCTTGATCCAGCAAGAGGGTGTTGGGGAACGTCGCATGGGAAACACAAATTTTCCTACGCACACGCAAACCTATCCATGGTGATGAGCATCTACGAGAGGGAGAGTGGATCTACATACCCTTGTAGATCGCTAAGCAGGAAGCGTTAAGAAACGCGGTTGGTGTAGTCGAACATCTTCGCGATCCAAATCGCCGAGCGTCCCGCGATCTCATCACGACCCGTCCCGCGATCCAATCACGATCCGTCCCGTGAACTCATCACGATCCGTCCCGCGATCTCATCACGATCCTTCTCACAATCTTGATCACGATCTGTCCTGCGAACTCATCACGATCCGTTCCGCGATCTCATCACGAACCGTCTCGCGATCTCGATCACTGTCCTTCCGATCTAGCGCCGAACGGACGACACCTCCGCGTTTAGCACACGTGCAGCTTGATGACGCTCTCCACCGTCTTGATCCAGCAAGAGGAGGTGGAGAGGAGAGAAAGTTCATCGGCAGCGTGACAGCGCTCCAGTGATGGTGGTGGAGTGATTCCGGCAGGGCTTCGCCTAAGCGCTGCGGAAAACCGATCTAGAGGAGAAACTGTGCACCAGTGAAACGGGTAGCACGTGGCCGGAAATTCTTTCCAAAAACCACCCAATCCACTAGTATATATCAGAGGAGAGGAGAGGAGAGGCAGCCAAGGCCTTTGGGTCGGCCGAAATAGGAGGTGGGAAGCAATCCAACTTCACCTCCAATCCTAGTTGGAGTAGGATTGCCTCCTATTGGCTGATTTTCCACTTTTTGCTTTAGGACTTTCTCTCCTTCGCCATGGGCCTTTGTGGCTGTTTTCCCAGCCCACTAAGGGCTGGTTATTATTCTCCCACAGCCCATGGACCTCTTGGGGTCTAAATACCCCTCCCGGAGGCCTCCCGGTACACTACCGGCACTCCCGGTACACTGCCGGCACTCCCGATACACTACCGATGAGCCCGAAACTTTTCAGGAAACCAAACTGGGACTTCCTATATATGAATATTTACCTCCGGCCATTCTGGAGCTCCTCGTGATTTCCGGGATCTCATCCGGGACTCCAAACAAACTTCGGTCACCACCATACATAACTCTACACTACCGAAACGTCACCGAACCTTAAGTGTGCAGACCCTGCGTGTTCGAGAACTATGTAGACATGACTGAGACACCTCTACGGTCAATAACCAATGGCGGGACCTGGACGTCCACATTGGTTCCTACATATTCCACGAAGATCTTTATCGGTCGAACCTCTATGTCAAGGATTCAGTCAATCCCGTATAATGTTCCCTTTGTTCTTCGGTATGTTACTTGCCCGAGATTCGATCGTCGGTATCTCCATACCTAGTTCAACCTCGTTACTGGCAAGTCTCTTTACTCGTTCCGTAATACAAGATCCCGTAACTAACAATTAGTCACATTGCTTGCAAGGCTTATTGTGATGTTGCATTACCGAGTGGGCCCCGAGAGACCTCTCCATCACACGGAGTAACAAATTCCAGTCTCGATCCATGCCAACTCAACAGACACCATCGGAGATACCTGTAGAGCACCTTTATAGTCACCCAGTTATGTTGCGACGTTTGATACACACAAGGCACTCCTCCGATATCCGTGAGTTGCATGATCTCATGGTCATAGGAACATATACTTGACATGCAGAAAACAGTAGCAATAAACTGACACGATCATATGCTATGTGTGTAGTTTGGGTCTTATCCATCACATCATTCCCCTAATGATGTGATCCCGTTATCAAATGACATCTCATGTCCATGGCTATGAATCCTTAACCATCCTTTAATCAACGAGCTAGTCCATTAGAGGCATACTAGGGACATGGTTTTGTCTATGTATCCACACATGCATTTAAGTCTCCGATCAATACAATTATAGCATGGATAATAAACGATTATCATGAACAAGGAAATATGATAATAACTAATTTATTATTGCCTCTAGGGCATATTTCCAACAGTCTCCCACTTGCACTAGAGTCAATAATCTAGTTCACATCACTATGAGATTCGCATTGTTATGAATCTAACACCCAATGAGTTCTGGGGCTCGATCATGCTTTGCATGTGAGAGAGGTCTTATAGTCAACGGGTCTGCGATATTCAAATCCGTGTGTACTTTGCAAATCTCTCTGTCAAACCGTAAACACTGCTACCACACTCCACTTGGTACTATTTCGAAATGGTTGCTCCACTATACGTATCCAGATTGCTACTACTAGTCATCCGGATAGGTGTTAAAGCTTGCATCGACGTAACTCTTTACGACGAACTCTTTATCACCTACATAATCAAGAAACATTTCCTTAGTCCTCTGGTTACTTAAGATAATTCCGACCGCTGTCTAGTGATCCACTCCTGGACCACTCTTGTACCCCTTGACAGACTCATGGCAAGGCACACACAGGTGCGGTACACAGCATGGCATAATATAGAGCCTATGGCTAAGGCATAGGGGACGACATTCGTCCTTTCTCTTTCTTCTGCCGTTGTCGAGCTTTGAGTCTCACTCAACTTCACACCTTACAAATCAGACGAGAACTATTTCTCTGGCTGATCCATTTTGAACTCTTTCAAAATCTTGTCAAGGTATGCACTCATTGAAAGTCTCATCAAGCATCTTGATCTATCTCTATAGATTTTGATGCTCAACAATTAGGTAGCTTTATCCAGGTCTTCCTTTGAAAAACACTTTTCAAACAACCTTTTATGCCTTCCAGAAATTCTACATTATTTCTGATCAACAATATGTCAACCACATATACTTATCAGAAACTCTATAGTGCTCCCACTCACTTTATTGCAAATACAAGTTTCTCGTAAATTTTGTGTAAACTACAAAAACTTTGATCACCTCATCAAAGTGTATATTCCAACTCCGAGATGCTTGCTTTAGTCCATAGAAGGATCACTGAAGCTTGCTCATCTTTTAGCATCCTTAGGACTGACAAAACCTTCTGGTTGTATCACATACAACCTTTCCTTAAGTAAACCGTTAAGGAAACGATGTTTTGACATCCATCTGCCAGATTTCATAATTGAAAATGCAGCAACTGCTAACATAATTCCAATAGACTTTTAGCATCGCTACGAGTGAGAAAGCCTCATCGCAGTCAACTCCTTGAACTTGTCACAAACAACTTTGCAACAAGTCGAGCTTTACAAATGGTGACATTCACCATCAGTGTCTGTCTTCATTCTAAAGGTCCATTTGTACTCAATGACCTGTCGTTTAACGAGCAAGTCTACCAAAGTCTATACTGGGTTTTCATACATGGATCCTATCTCGGATTTCATGGCCTCTAACCATTTGTCGGAATCCGGGACCATCATCGCTTCTCCATAGCTCGTAGGTTCATCGTTGTCCAACAACATGATCTCCAAGACAGAGTTGTGGTACCACTTAGGAGCAGTACACATCCTTGTCCACCTACGAAGTTTGATAGTAACTTGATCCTGAAGCTTCATGATCATCATCATTAACTTCCTCTTCAACTAACGTAGGCTTCACAGAAACATCTTTCTGCGCTGCGCTACTCTCTGGTTGAACAAAGGTTTAACAACCTCATCAAGTTCTATCTTCCTCCCACTCAATTCTTTCGAGAGAAACATTTCCTCGAGAAAGGATCCGTTTAAGCAACAAACACTTTGCACTAGGATCTAAGATTGAAGGTTCACCCAACTGATCTTAGGGTATTCTATGAAGATGCATTTGTCCGCCTTGGGTTCGACCTCATTAGGTGAAAACATTTTCCACACAAGTGTCACAGCCCCAAATATTAAGAAATGACAGCTTAGTTTTCTATCAAACCATAATTCACACGGTGTCATCTCAACGGATTTAGATGATGCCCTATTTAAAGTGAATGTAGTTGTCTCTAATGCATAACCCCAAAAATTATAGTAGTAAAACGATAAGAGACATCACAGTATGCACTATATCAATAGACCATGACTATGATGTTCGGACACACCATCACACCATGGTGTTCCAGGTGGCGTTAGTTGTGAAACAAATTTCACATTGTCTTAAGTTGTATGCCAAACTCGTAACTCAGATATTCACCTCCACGATCATATCGCGGTCATTTTTATCTTCTTGTCACGATGATCTTTAAACTTCACTCTGAATTTGCTTGAACCTTTCAAACGATTCAGACTTGTGTTTCATTAAGTAAATATACACTATATCTACTCAAATCATCAGTGAAGGTAAGAAAATAACGATATCCACTTCACGCTACAAGACTCACTAGATTGCATACATCAACATGTATCATTTCCAATGAATCACTTGCCTGCTCCATCCAACGGGGTCCTTTAGTCATCTTGCCCAAGAGGCATGCTTCGCATGTATCAACCGATTCAAAATCGAATGAGTCCAAATATCCATCAGCATGGAGTTTCTACATGCGCTTTATACCAATATGACATTTAGCGGCTGTGCCACAAGTATGTGGTACTATCATTATTAACTTTGTATCTTTTGACATCAATGTTATGAACATGTGTACTACTACGATCAAGATTTCAACAAACCATTCTCACTGGGTGCATGACCATTGAAGGTATTATTCATCTAAATAGAATAACCATTATTCTCTAACTTAAATGAATAACTGTATTGCAATAAACATGATCTAATCATGTTCATGCTCAACGCAAAACACCAAATAACGTTTATTTAGGTTCGTCACTAATCCTGAAGGTAGAGAGAGCGTGCGATGTTGATCACATCAACCTTGGAAACACTTCCAACACATATCGTCACCTCACCCTTAGCTAGTTCTCCGTTTATTCCGTAGCTTTTATTTCGAGTTACTAACATTTAGCAACCGAACCGGTATCCAGTACCCAGGTGCTACTAAGAGTACTAGCAAGGTACACATTAATAACTCGTATATCAAATATACTTCTATCAATGTTGCCAGCCTTCTTATCTACCAAGTATCTAGGGTTGTTCCGCTTCAGCGACCGCTCACCTCATAACAGAAGCACTTAGTCTCGGGTTTAAGTTCAACTTTGGGTTGCTTCACTGGAGCAGCAACTGACTTGCTATCCATGAAGTTTCCCTCCTTGCTCTTGCCCTTCTCGAAACTAGTGGTTTGATTAACCATCAACACTTGACGCTCCTTCTTGATTTCTACCTTCGCGGTGTCAAACATCGCGAACAGCTCATGGATCAACATTTCTTTCCCTGGTGTATTATAGTTCATCACTAAGTTCTAGTAGCTTTAGTGACAGTGACTTGGAGAACTATATCAATCACTATCTTATCTGGAAGATCAACTCCCACTTGATTCAAGCGATTGTAGTACCCAGACAATCTGAGTACATGCTCAACGATTGAGCTATTCTCCTTCATCTTACAGGCAAAGAATCTTTTTGGAGATCTCATATCTCGCAACACAGGCATGAGCCTGAGATCACAATCTCTGCTCCTAGAACATCTCATATGTTCCGTGACGTTCAAAACGTTTCGGAGCCTCAATTCTAAGCCGTAATGCATGACGCACTAAACTATCAAGTAGTCATCGAAACGTGCCTGTTAGATGTTCACAACATCTATAGACGATGCTAGAGGGGGTGGCGCACCGAGCGGTGCATTAAGGACATAAGCCTTCTGTGCAGCAATGAGGACAATCCTCAGATCACGGACCCAGTCCGCAATATTGCTACCAACATCTTTCAACTCTATTTCTCTAGGAACATATAAAAATTTAAGGGAGCTACAACGCAAGCTAGTAATCTACAACATAATTTGCAAAGACACTTTGACTATGTTCATGATAATGAGTTCAATTAATCATATTACTTAAGAACTCCCACTCAAATTGACATCCCTCCGATCATTCGAGTGATACATGATCCAAATTCACCAACTCAAGTCCGATCATCACGTGAGTTGAGGTGGCTGCAATGGTGAACATCATTATGTTTATCATATCTACTATATGACTCATGTTCGACCTTTCGGTCTCTCATGTTCCGAGGCCATGTCTGTACATGCTAGGCTCGTCAAGTTTAACCCGAGTGTTCTGCGCGTGCAAATCTGGCTTGCACCCGTTGTATGTGAACATAGAGTCTATCACACCCGATCATCACATGGTGTCTCAACACGACGAACTTTCGCAACGGTGCACACTCAGGGAGAACACAGTTCATCTTGAAATTCAAGTGAGGGATCACCTTATAATGCTACCGCCGTACTAAGCAAAACAAGGTGCATAAAAGGATTAACATCACATGCAAATCATAAGTGACATGATATGGCCATGAACTTGTGCTTTTGATCTCCATCTAGAAAGCACCGGCATGATCTCCATCGTCACCGGCACAACACCATGATCTCCATCATCTTGATCTCCATCAATGTGTTGCCATTGGGGTTGTGGCGCCAGCCCTGCTTCTACTTCTATTGCTACCGCTTAGTGATAAAGTAAAGCATTACATAGCACTTAATGATTGACACGCAGGTCATACAATAATTAAAGACAACCCTATGGCTCCTGCCGGTTGCCGTACTCAATGACATGCAAGTCGTGAAATTCTATACATCACATGATCATATCATACATCACATATATCTCATCATGTAATTGGCCATATCACATCACAACATACCCTGCAAAAACAAGTTAGACATCCTTTAATTGTTGTTGCATGTTTTACGTGGCTGCTAGGTATCTAGCAAGAACGATTCTCACCTACGCATAAACCACAACGGTGATACATAGATTGCTTTTCAACCTTCTCAAGGACCGCCTTTGTCGGATCCGATCCAACTAAAATGAGAGAAACTGTCACCCGCAAGCCATCTAAGCAACAAGTTGCGTCGAGGGAACCGGTCTCTCGTAAGCGTACAAGTAATGTTGGTCCGGGCCGCTTCATCTCACAATCCCGTTGAACCAAAATCTGACCAAGGGAGGAAGCAATCTAAGCATCAACGCCCACAAACCTTTTGTGTTCTACTCGAGATCTCATCGAACCATCAACCTGGCTCATGATGCCACTGTTGGGGAACGTCGCATGGGAAACAAAAAATTTCCTACGCACACGCAAACCTATCCATGGTGATGAGCATCTACGAGAGGGAGAGTGGATCTACATACCCTTGTAGATCGTTAAGCGGGAAGCGTTAAGAAACGCGGTTGGTGTAGTCGAACATCTTCGCGATCCAAATCGCCGAGCATCCCGCGATCTCATCATGATCCGTCCCGGGATCCAATCACGATCCGTCCCGTGAACTCATCACGATCCGTCCCGCGATCTCATCACGATCCATCTCACGATCTTGATCACGATCTGTCCCGCGAACTCATCACGATCCGTTCCGCGATCTCATCATGAACCGTCTCGCGATCTCGATCACGGTCCTTCCGATCTAGCACCGAACGGACGGCACCTCCGCGTTCAGCACACGTGCAGCTTGATGACGATCTCCACCGTCTTGATCCAGCAAGAGGAGGTGGAGAGGAGAGAGAGTTCACCGGCAGCGTGACGGCGCTCCGGTGATGGTGGTGGAGTGATTCCGGCAGGGCTTCGCCTAAGCTCTGCGGAAAACCGATATAGAGGAGAAATTGTGCACCGGTGAAACGGGTAGCACGTGGCCGGAAATTCTTTCCAAAAACCACCCAATACACTAGTATATATAGGAGGAGAGGAGAGGAGAGGCAGCCAAGGCCTTTGGGTCGGCCGAAATAGGAGGTGGGAAGCAATCCTACTTCACCTCCAATCCTAGTTGGAGTAGGATTGCCTCCTATTGGCTGATTTTCCACTTTTTGCTTTAGGACTACCTCTCCTACGCCATGGGCCTTTGTGGCTGTTTTCCTAGCACACTAAGGGCTGGTTATTATTCTCCCACAGCCCATGGACCTCTTGGGGTCGAAATACCCCTCCCAGAGGCCTCCCGGTACACTACCGGCACTCCCGGTACACTACCGGCACTCCCGATCTAGTACCGAACGGACGACACCTCCGCGTTCAGCACACGTGCAGCTTGATGACGATCTCCACCGTCTTGATCCAGCAAGAGGAGGTAGAGAGGAGAGAGAGTTCACCGGCAGCATGACGGTGATCCTGTGATGGTGGTGGAGCAATTCCGGCAGGGCTTCGCCTAAGCACTGCGGAACTACGATCTAGAGGAGAAACTATGCACCGGTGGAACGGGTAGCACGTGGCCGGAAATTCTGTCCAAAAACCACCCAATACACTAGTATATATAGGAGGATAGGAGAGGAGAGGCATCCAAGGCCTTTAGGTCGGCCGAATAGGAGGTGGGAAGCAATCCTACTTCACCTCCAATCCTAGTTGGAGTAGGATTGCCTCCTATTGGCTGATTTTTCACCTTTTCCTTAGCCTTTTTCTCTCCCTTGCGCCATGGGACTTTTCTGGCTGATTCCCCATCCCACAAAGGGCTGGTTATTGTTATCCCACAGCCCATGTACCTCTTGGGGTTGAAATACCTCTCCCGGAGGCCTCCCGGTACACTACCGACACTTCCGGTACACTACCGATGAGCCCGAAACTTTTCCAGCGACCAAACTGGGATTTCCTATATATGAATCTTTACCTCCGGACCATTCCGGAGCTCCTCGTGACATCCAGGATCTCATCCGGGACTCATAACAACCTTAGGTCACCACCATACATAACTCTACACTACCGAAACGTCACCGAACCTTAAGTGTGCAGACCCTGCGGGTTCGAGAACTATGTAGACATGACCGAGACACCTCTATGGTCAATAACCAATGGCGGGACCTGGACATCCACATTGGTTCCTACATATTCTACGAAGATCTTTATCAGTCGAACCTCTATGTCAAGGATTCAGTTAATCCGGTATAACGTTCCCTTTGTTCTTCGGTATGTTACTTGCCCGAGATTCGATCATCGGTATCCAATACCTAGTTCAACCTCGTTATCGGCAAGTCTCTTTACTCGTTCCGTAATACAAAATCCCGCAACTAACAATTATTCACTTTACTTGCAAGGCTTATTGTGATGTTGCATTACCGAGTGGGCCCCGAGATACCTCTCCGTCACACGGAGTAACAAATCCCAGTCTCGATCCATGCCAACTCAACAGACACCATCGGAGATACCTGTAGAGCACCTTTATAGTCACCCAGTTACATTGCAACGTTTGATACACACAAGGCACTCCTCCGATATCCGTGAGTTGCATGATCTCATGGTCATAGGAACATATACATTGACATGCAGAAAACAGTAGCAATAAACTGACACGATCATATGCTATGTGTGTAGTTTGGGTCTTATCCATCACATCATTCCCCTAATGATGTGATCCCGTTATCAAATGACATATCATGTCCATGGGTATGAAACCTTAACCATCCTTGATCAACGAGCTAGTCCATTAGAGGCATACTAGGGACATGGTTTTGTCTAGGTATCCACACATGCATTTAAGTCTCCGATCAATACAATTATAGCATGGATAATAAACGATTATCATGAACAAGGAAATATGATAATAACTAATTTATTATTGCCTCTAGGGCATATTTCCAACAGAGGGAGCGGAGAGTTAGACGATTTCTCCTGTAGTGCGACGGCAGTGAGGCGATGGTGGTGGAGCTATTCCAGCAAGGCTTTGTCTAATCACCGCTAAAATCGATCTAGAGGAGAAACTACGAACAAGACGAGAGGTAGCACGTGGCTATTTTTCTGTCTCAAAAAACCGTCAAACCTCTAGTATATATAGGAGGAGAGGAGGGAGGAGGCTTGGCTCCCAAGGGACCCAGCCCTTGTTCGGAGGACGGGGTGGGAGGAGTCCTTCTGCTCCAATCCTAGTAGGACGGACTCCTCCTTTCCCACTTGGGCCTCCTTCCACAGTTGGTATTTTCCACCCCAGCTGCATGGGATTCCTGTGGGGCTTTGGACAACCCACTAAGGGCTGGTATACCTTCTCCCACAGCCCATGTAGCCTCTTGGTTGAAATACCCCTCCCGATGGTCACCCGGTACCCTCCCGGCACTCCCGATACACTACCGATGAGCCCGAAACTTTTCCGGCGACCAAAACAGCACTTCCTATATATCAATCTTTACCTACGGACCATTCCAAAGCTCCTCGTGACGTCCGGGATCTCACCCGGGACTCCGAAAAACCTTCGGTCACCACCATACATAACTCTATACTACCAAAACGTCATCGAACCTTAAGTGTGCAGACCCTGCGGGTTCAAGAACTATGTAGACATGACCGAGACACCTCTTTGGTCAATAACCAATAGCGGGACTTGGATGCCCATATTGGTTACTACATATTCTACGAAGATCTTTATAGATCGAACCTCTGTGTCAAGGATTCAGTTAATCCTGTATGTCGTTCCCTGTGTTCTTCGGTATGTTACCTGCCCGAGAGTTGATCGTCAGTATCTGTATACCTGGTTCAATCTTGTTGCCGGAAAGTCTCTTTACTTGTTCCGTAATACAAGATCCCGTAACTAACACTTTAGTCACATTGCTTGCAAGGCTTGTTGTAATGTTGTATTACCGAGTGGGCCCTGAGATACCTCTCCGTCACATGGAGTAACAAATCCCAGTATTGATCCATGCCAACTCAGCATACACTCTAGAAGATACCTGTAGAGCACCTTTATAGTCACCCAGTTACGTTGCGACGTTTGATACACACAAGGCACTCCTCCAGTGCCAGTGAGTTACATGATCTCATGGTCATAGGAACAGATACTTGACATGCAGAAAACTGTAGCAATAAACTGACATGATCAAATGCTACATTTATAGTCTGGGTCTTGTCCATCACATCATTCTCCTAATGATGTGATCACGTTATCAAATGACATCTCATGTCAATGTCTAGGAAACCTTGACCATGTTTGATCAACGAGCTAGTCTACTAGAGGCACACTAGGGACAAAGTGTTGTCTATATACCACACATGCAATGTGTTTCCAGTCAATACAATTATAGCATGGATAATAAAAAATTATCATGAACAAGGAAATATAATAATAACTATTTTATTATTGCCTCTAGGGCATATTTCCAACATATGTTCAGTAAAAGCTTTGTTTTGTTCATAAGCATTAGCTGAGAAAATAATGGTCTGCAACAAGGAAATATATTCTACTAAAGACCAATTATCATAATTAAAGTCCTTGTAATCCAAAATAATGGGCACATCACTATTTAAAGTTTTGACCTCTCCAAACCCACCGTTTTCAGTTTTAGCATCAAAAACATCACCCTCCATGCAAACGGGATGATTATCAACCAGAGTTGACTCATCTCCAGTCGCTTTATCATTTTTATTCAGAGAAGTAAACAAAGATTCAATAGGAGAAATACCAATCATTCTAAGATCTTCTTCATGATTCCGACAAAAACCGGGTGGAAGAGCTTTTTCTAAGAATTCCCGCTTAGCTCTCAACTTAGCGGTCCTCTCCTTACTTCAATTAATAGATATTTGGATATATTTAATAGTCTTGTTAAAATCATGCTTAGGTGGCAAAGCTTTACTTTTAAGGGTTTCTACATCAAGAGCAATTATATCCATGTTTTTGCCAAAGCATCAATCACATGCAAATTTTCTACTACCATAGAATTGAAAACCTTTTGAGAATTAATAAATTCCTTAATTTTGTTCTAAAGGTCATAAGGTATCATATTAGAATTTCTAGAAGAATTTCCATAGGGATTACCATAAGGATTTCCATAGTTGTTAGAGGAATTACCGCGATATGGTCTAGAATTGAAATTTCATCTATAAGCATTGTTATTGAAATTATTTTGTGAGATAAAGTCCACATCAATAGAATCATTATTTTTCTCAATCAAAGTATTCAAAGGCGTATCATTGGGATCAACATGAGTATTTTTACTAGAATCCATATTCATAAGAGTATCCACTTTTTCACTCAAAGTGCCGATTACTTTGACGAAATTTACCTTCTTACAGTTCGAGCTCTTTTGGTATGCCATTGAGAATTTTTTTTCATAATGTTCTCTAGAATTTTTGTGGCCTCCCCTAAGGGCACATCCACAAAGGTCCCACCTATGGAAGAATCTAGAAGATTTCTAGACACAAACTTTAGTCCATCATAGAACTTTTGGATGATCATCCACAAGTTTAAACCATGAGTAGGGCAATTTTGTATCACCAATTTCATTATATCCCAAGATTGTGAAAAATTTACTTGATATTTCTATATAAAATTCATTATTTTATTTCTAAGGGATACGATCTTAGCAGGAGGAAAATACTTGGCAATGAAAGCATCTTTACACTTATCCCATGTTCCAATACTATTATGAGGTAAAGATGAAAACCAAGCTTTAGCTTTCTCTCTTAGTGAAAAAGGAAATAATTTTAATTTCACAATATCATAATACATATCCTTTTTATTTTGCATATCACATAATTCAACAAAGGTACTAAGATGTGACGCGGGATCCTCATTAGGACTTCCCGAAATTGATATTTCATCACAAGATTTAGCAATGAAACATTAATATCAAAAGCCTCCGCAACGGTGGCGAGTGGTATAGGATGTTGGGGAACGTCGCATGGGAAACAAAAAATTTCCTACGCACACGCAAACCTATCCATGGTGATGACCATCTACGAGAGGGAGAGTGGATCTACGTACCCTTGTAGATCGCTAAGCGGGAAGCGTTAAGAAACGCAGTTGGTGTAGTCGTACTTCTTCATGATCCAAATCGCCGAGCGTCCCGCGATCTAATCACGAACCGTCCCGCGAACCAATCATGAAATTTCCCGCAATCTCGTCATGATCCGTCCCACGATCCGATCACGAATGTCCCGTGGCCTTGATCACGATCCTTCCGATCTAGTACCGAACGGACGACGCCTCCGCGTTCAGCACACGTGCAGCTTCATGATGATCTCCACCGTCTTGATCCAGCAAGAGGAGGTGGAGAGGAGAGAGAGTTCACTAGCAGCATGACGGCGCTCCGGTGATGGTGGTGGAGCAATTCCGGTAGGGCTTCACCTAAGCACTGCGAAACTACGATCTAGAGGAGAAACTATGCACCGGTGGAACGGGTAGCACGTGGCCGGAAATTCTGTCAAAAAACCACCCAATCCACTAGTATATATAGGAGGATAGGAGAGGAGAGGCATCCAAGGCCTTTAGGTCGGCCGAATAGGAGGTGGGAAGCAATCCTACTTCACCTCCAATCCTAGTTGGAGTAGGATTGCCTCCTATTGGCTGATTTTTCACCTTTTCCTTAGCCTTTTTCTCTCCCTTGCGCCATGGGACTTTTGTGGATGATTCCCCAGCCCACAAAGGGCTGGTTATTGTTCTCCCACAACCCATGGACCTCTTGGGGTCGAAATACCTCTCCCGGAGGCCTCCCGGTACACTACCGGCACTCCCGGTACACTACCGATGAGCCCGAAACTTTTCCGACGACAAAAACTGGGACTTCCTATATATGTATCTTTACCTCCGGACCATTCCAGAGCTCCTCGTGACGTCCGGGATCTCATCTAGGACTCCTAACAACCTTCGGTCACCACCATACATAACTCTACACTATCGAAACGTCACCGAACCTTAAGTGTGCAGACCCTGCGGGTTCGAGAACTATGTAGACATGACCGAGACACCTCTACGGTCAATAACCAATGGCGGGACCTGGACGTCCACATTGGTTCCTACATATTCTACGAAGATCTTTATCGGTCGAACCTCTATGTCAAGGATTTAGTTAATCCCGTCTAACGTTCCCTTTGTTCTTCGGTATGTTACTTGCCCGAGATTCGATCATCGATATCCAATACCTAGTTCAACCTCGTTACCGGCAAGTCTCTTTACTCGTTCCGTAATACAAGATCCCGCAACTAACAATTAGTCACTTTGCTTGCAAGGCTTATTGTGATGTTGCATTACCGAGTGGGCCCCGAGATACCTCTCCGTCACACGGAGTAACAAATCCCAGTCTCGATCCATGCCAACTCAACAGACACCATCGGAGATACCTGTAGAGCACCTTTATAGTCACCCAGATACGTTGCGACATTTGATACACACAAGGCACTCCTCCGATATCCGTGAATTGCATGATCTCATGGTCATAGGAACATATACATTGACATGCAGAAAACAGTAGCAATAAACTGACACGATCATATGCTACGTTTGTAGTTTGGGTCTTGTCCATCACATCATTCTCGTATATGATGTGATCTCGTTATCATATGACATCTCATGTCCATGGCTGGGAAACCTTAACCATCTTTTGATCAACGAGCTAGTTCACTAGAGGCTTACTAGGGACATTTTGTTGTCTATTTACCCACACATGCAATGTGTTTCCAATCACTACAATTATAGCATGGATAATAAACGATTATCATGAACAAGGAAATATAATAATAAACACTTTATATATTGCCTCTAGGGCATATTTCCAACATAGGAGTACTAACAAAGTCAGTTGTGTAGATAATTGTAAATTGAAAAATAAAATAAAATAAATAAATGGCAGCAAGGTAATAGTAGCATTTGTAAATATATAAGTGAATAGACCCGGGGCCATAGTTTTCTCTAGTGGCATATCTCATAAAAATAGCATACGGTGGGTAAACAAACTATTGTTAGGCAATTGATAGAAAAGCGGATAGTTATGGGATCTTATCGGGAATGATCGTGTGTATATAGGCATCACGTCCATAAGCAAATAGGCCGACTCCTGCCTGCACCTATTACTATTACTCCACTCATCGACCGCTATCCAGCATGCATCTAGAGTACTAAGTAAATCAGAGTGATGCTTGGAGAATGACGACATGATGTAGACAAAGTAAACTCAAGCAATATGAATAAACCCCATAGTTTTATCCTTAGTAGCATCAACACAAAGATGCATATTGTCCCATAACTGGTTACAAGTATATAGAAACTCGCCTGGTTGAACCTACCACAACGCACCTCTCTCGCCGAAGATATCAATCTAGTTGGCCAAACTATTTCAATAGATCGAAGATAATTACAAAGCTATAATGATCAAGCACATAAGAATCATATTATATTTTAGAGAAGACTCAAATATTTATCATTAATAATAACATAAACCCAATTCATCGGACCCCAACAAACACACCATACAAAGGGATTACATCGGATAGATCAAGGCAAAGATGCGATGAACATTGTATTGAAGAGAGAGAGAGAGAGACAGATAGAGAGAGAGAGAGAGAGATTGACATCTAGGTACTAGCTACGGACCCGTAGGTCTGTGGTGAACTAATCACACATCATCATGAGGGAAGCAAGGTTGATGAAGAGGCCCTCCGGGGTCGATCCCCCCTCCGGTAGGGTGTCGAAACGGAGCTCTAGATGGGCTCCCATTCATAACAGAGACTTGCGGCAACGTAAAAAGTTATTAGGGACCTCCCCTATGGTTTTGCGATATTAGATAATTTATAGGTCGGAGAGGGGCATCAGGAGAACCACCAGGGGGCCATCACACATCAGGCCCCCCCAGGGCACGCCCTATTGTGTGTTGGTGCCTTCGTGTGGCTCTCGGCCTCCTTTCGAAGCTTCCAGGTTTTCTTTTGGTCCAAAAAAATCATAAAAACATTTCATCGCAACTCGACTTCATTTGGTACTTTAAACCTGAAAAGTGAAAACATGCAGAAAATAGCAACTTGCACTGGGCAGTGGGTCAATAGGTTAGTGTTCAACAATATTATAAGTTGGTAAATAAATGCCCAAAAAGTATCCTCGAATTATAATATATCATCATGGAACAATCAAAAAATATAGATATGTTGGAGACTGATAAGTTTCAAACGTATTTACTTTTCCAAATACTTTTGCTCTGGTTTTGTCCTCTAATTTGCATGATTTGAATGAAACTAACCCGGACTGACTTTGTTTTCAGCAGAACCACCTTAGTGTTATTTTTGTGTAGAAATAAAAGTTCTCGGAATTGGACCAAACTGTTTCTGGATTTTTTTGGAATATATAATGAATTTTGGAGCAAAGAACTGTCGGAGGGGGTGAGCCAGGGGGGCCATCCCGCAACAGCCCCCCTAGTGGCGCAACATGTTGGCTTGTGGGGCCCTTGTGGCCCCTCCGACCCTAATTCCAGTCCTATAAATTCACATCCATGGAGAAAAATTAGAGAGAAGGTTTCATATAGTTTCACAAGACGGAGCCGCCGCCACCTCCTGTTCTGGAGCCTGTTTTGGGCTCCGGAGAGGGGAAATCGTTGTCGTCGTCATCACCAACCCTTCTCCATCAACACCATCACGATGCTCACCACCAGGAGTGAGTAATTCCTTTGTAGGATTGTCATACGGTGGTGGGATTGGATGAGATTGATCATGTAATCGAGTTAAGTTTGGTAGGGCTTGATCCCTAGTATCCACTATGTTTTGATATTTATGTTACTATGACTTTGCTATGTTTAATGCTTGTCACTAGGGCCCGAGTGCCATGATTTCAAATCTGAACCTATTATGTTTTCATGAAAATAAGAGTTATTTGGATCCTATCTTGCAAGTTATATGTACCTATTATGTGTCATGATCCGCATACCCCAAGGTGACAATAATTGGGATTCTTTTCGGTGATTGTCGTAGTTTGAAGAGTTCATGTATTCACCATGTGTTAAAGCTTTGTTTAGGTTCTCAATTAAAAGCAGGCCTTAATATGCCTTAGTTTCCAATAGGACCCCACTGCCACGGGACGGTAGGACAAAAGATCTCATGCAAGTTCTAATCGCAAGCACGTATGACTCTATACGAAATACATGCCTACATTACATTGATGAATTGGAGCTAGATTTGTGCCGCCCTAGTGTGTAACTGTTATATGAATCATTATCCATCACTGATCCACGTTCCTAGGCATTACATATATTGAATTTTGACAATTTCCTATTGCTTTTGCTACTGTCACACCTGCTACAAAATTGCTACTGTTACTACTACTATTACTTTTGCTACTACTATTTGTCGTACTACTAAATCTTTGCTACAAAGAGATATCCTCGGTGCGGTTGAATTGACAACTCAACTGTCAAGGAAAATAAATATTCTTTGGCTCCCCTTGTGTCGAATCAATAAATTAGGGTGAAATACTACATGTGAAGACTTTTGCGATCCCCTACACTTGTGGGTTATCAAAGACATATCATCATGCTTTACGGCTTAGAATTGAGGCACCAAAGATGTTTTGGACGACACGGAGCATATGAGATGTTCCAAGAGCTATAATTGGACGATTGTTGTGCTTATTGCCAACTGTCCCGAATCATCCTATCCACATAACAGTCATATCAATGGGAGCATCTATGATTTATCATGTCAAGTTGCACCCTGGCTAGAAATAGCCACCCTCACAACCACTAGTTGGTTGGCTGCTCCAAGAGAGAACTGACACTTGTCATTTGAGAGCAACCCATCCTCCGAGGACTTTGAGAGAAAAGCATCGGTGAGGAAAAACCCCAAAACCAAACCACCAAACCCAAAGTGATTGAGCATCACAGAAGTGATTGTTCCTGTGTGGAACCGATGTTTTTTACATTTGAAGACTGTGTATCTTCTAAAAGGTTAGGCGTCATGGTCTAGTGCATCCTATAGCCAATTGGGGTCACTCAGTGGCTGTGGTCTAGAGCATCCAGCAGTCAATTGTGGATCGCCAGGTGACCAGTTTGTGAGGGTTTTTGAAGTCTACCCTGAAGACTTACCACGAGTGTTGGGCGAGGACAATGTGACCTTAGCTGAAGGAGAATACGGTAACGACTGTGTGTCTTGGGACTGTGTGTCCTCTGGTTTAAATACCAGGCCGCTCCAAACTAGATGTATGACTGTCACAGCAGTTGGAACTGGGTCATCAAACCATTCTGTTCATTGAGCTACCTGGTTCCATTTCCTCAACCCTTTCATTTCCTCGTATACTTGTTGATGAAATTGATCGTTACTATTTGAAGAATTTGAATGAAGACTTTCTCAATTTCCTCACCTCAAATTTTTTAGTTACCTTGTTCCTCACCTTCTTATCCTGTATCACGCTACCTATAATCTATGCAAGCTTTATTTCATCATGATGACTATGCTATTGCTATGTTTCTCATGTACTTGAGTACCTATTCTGCTCCTAGTTATTAATCACATTTCAAATTCCTCAAGTTGAAATTCCTCAGTGATGAATTTGTAAAAATCCCCTATTTTACAAAATCCTATGACAATGAATTATTTGTGTGCCAAATATATGTAGACGATATTATCTTTGGCTATACTGACAAGCGTTACAGTGATGAATTTGCTTATATGATGAGTGAAGAATATGAAATATCTACGATCACGGGGTTGTAATTCTTCTTAGGTCTTCAAATTCGTCAACAACACAATGACATATTCAACATGCAAGACTGCAAAGGCGCCAAACTCTAATGCCTTCAAAAGGCCACCTCTGCACCAACAAAAATGGTAAAGATTTCGATCAGAAGGTATATTGCTCCATAATTGGCTCTTTATTGTATTTATGTGCATGTAGGCCAGATATTATGCTGAGTGTTTGCATGTGTACCCGATTCCAAGCAACACCGAAGGAATCACACCATAAAGATGTGAAACATATTCTTCGATACTTAGCTCACACACCAACTCTTGGATTATGGTATCCCAAGGGCTCAAATCTTCACCTCGTCGAATACTCACATGTTGACTATGCTGGAGACCGTGTGGATCACAAGTCAACCACACGCACATGTCATTTCCTCATACGATCCTTAGTCTGTTGGTCATCGAAGAAGCAGAACTACGTGTCACTATCTACTACTGAAGCTGAGTACATTGTTGCTGGTTCATGTTGAGCTCAGTTGTTGTAGATGTAGCAAACCCTCAAGGACTATGACATCAAGCTGAAGAATGTGCCTCTCTACTGCGGCAATGAGAGCGCTATCAAGATTGCTCACAACCCAGTTCAACACTCCAAGACCAAGCACATCCAGATTCATCATCATTTTATTTGAGATCATGTACTCAAGGGCGACATCTCCATTGACCACGTGGACACTAAAGAACAACTAGCTGGTATCTTCACTAAGCCCTTGGATGAAAAGAGATTTTGCAAGTTGCGGTGTGAGCTAAATATCTTAGAATCTTTGAATGTTCTTTGAAAAGATACACATCCTAACACTTATGCAAAATTGATGACTCAGATGTGCAACACATGAAGTAATGTTTTTCTTCAATCAATGAAGAATAACCCACTAAGTGTGAAGATATTAATGAAGAATTTGATTCTCAGAACCGTATGACAATTGTACGTGGTATCTGGAATCATCATTCTTATACGGTGGCTCACGCCACCAACCATAGTTGAAATTCTTCAAAGTTGAGGTTTTCGTCATTTTGCAAATTCTTAAATTTTTCAAATTCCTCAAGTTTGCAAATTCCTCAAAATTTTCAAATTCTTCAAACTATGCAACTAATGTTCTTCATTGACTATATACATATTATTTGAGTTTTCAGTGTCCTCAGCAACATTCACTTATTGCTAGTTCTTCATGTTGATTTTCATCTAAGTGAATGTAATCGCACACGTTCCCCCTCTATGCTAAACTCAACCTAGTCTGTTCAAAAATTCTTCATATACGTTCAACTTCGAAACTAGTTCAAAGTATTCACTTTGTCCTTGATAGCTGAAGAACTTGCGAATGGAAACTTTACAAAAAAAATTCCTTCAAAATTTTGGCGCTTCCCGCTCAAACTGTTCCAATTCCCACGACTAGATAACCCATGATCCCCCACTATCTCAACTACATAGTACGTGGGTGACACATGTCGCGTGGAGAGCAAGGCCCAGGGGCAATCTAGTCCAAAATCTTCGGACGTGTCAGTTTTCACCTCAACTATAAATATCCCTTCCCTTTCCCTTTGCTCGAGTTACTTCTCACTTCCCTCTCTCCCAAGCTCAGACCTAGCGCTGCCGTTAAAATCATCATCACCGGAGAGGAAGAGCTTCACTACCTCGACCTCATCATCATCGTACTCACATTGGCCGCAGAAGTCTTCACCCCGCCGCCGTTGTAGCTCTCTCCCTCTGGCAAGCTAGGGCGTGGGAGATCTAGACGGATGAACTCCTCAGCTTTCATCTTTCTGTTCGTCATGTTCTTCGTCAGGGTAATTAAAATCTAATTTTACTGCCGTAGTTTGATCTTCATGTTTTTCACAAAATCCTCAAAGGTGTTTATTCTTCAAGAATCAACTTATTAAGCACCTCATATGTTTTTGCTTGATATTTTTTCTAAGAACACTTAGGGAAATTCCTCAAGAAATCCATGGTCAAAATCCTCAACTTGATGTATTTTGAAAAATTTCTGAGAACGCATATGACCTCTTCAAATTCCCCGCACATATACTCTGTTCACAGGTATAACATGTTTGCTGATGAACCACTAGGTTCTCATCAACTTAACTCATTTGCATCGTTCCTTGAGGAGAAATTGAATACATCTTCAGAATCATCAAAGGTTCAAAGTCATCAAGTGGAGACAATGGTCAATGGTAAAAGACCTCAAAAGGGTGGAAAGAAGGCTGAACAAAACATTGCATTTGAAATCCCTGAGGATTTATACCCTGGGTACTGTACACCTGATGAAGCCATCCTTGGGAAGGAAACAAAGGATCAGAGAAAAATCAGAATTTAGAGGATTGAACGGAGGTGGGTGAAGGAATGGAGAGAGTACCGATATGTCACCCCCAAATACATGAAGAAGTTTGCCCTCAAACATCCTTGCAGAAGGGCTCCTCCTACTACTGATCAAGAAGTTGACCCCACTAGCGTTGCTCATGGTGAGGACTTTCCTGTTGGATGGGCTAAATATCAGAAAAAGCTTCAAAGGACTTCCAAAGCTGCAATGAAGAAATTCAATGAAGACTCTACTGCTACAGCTGCTGCTACCTCTGCCTCTACAACGGTTGTGCCTAAGAAATCAAAGGCAAAGTCCTCAACCTCAATGCCCTCATGGCCAAGTTCTTCAAAAGCTGGTTCAAAGTCCTCAACGGCTAACCCGGTGCCTTCAGTAGATGCACAATCATCAGTTGCTGCCACAAAGTCCTCAACTCATGTACATCTTGCAACATGTCAGAGGGCTACTAGCTTCTCAATTGCTTCACGGGCTTCTGCAAGTTCATCAGCCCAAGCACATTCCTCAACTAGTCCTTTTGTGCTGAAGAAAACTACTGCTGGATGGGGTCCTCACCCAAAGAAAGTTGTGTTCCAAGTACCTTCAAATTCTTCAGATGATGAAGCTGATGATGCAGAACTTGAGGAAATCATCAGAAACAAGCAAGAAAGAGTGGCTCAATAAAAGGGCACTCAAATTCCTCTCTTGTTGGACCCAAAAACTGTGTTGAACTTCATTGACATTTGGCACAAGGATACCAACACTCCACTTGATTATTTGAAATTGTCTCCCAGACCAGATCATGTCCTCACTACTTTCATTGTTGAAGAAAAGTGGAAGTATGAGAAGGCTCGACAAACCAAAAAGACTCAATACAAGAGTGAGCACTTCTTGAAGAGTAATGTTCTAAAGCTTTCTCCAGAACAACTAGTAGCTATGCAATCTGAGATCAAAGGCCTTAGTGATGAATTCAATCGATACTATGCTGATTGGCAAGGTGCCAAGGTCTGCTTCGTCAAAGTGTCCAACAGAGCCATCAAGGACCACAACAAAAGAGTTGCAGCTCGATCGCAACCACAAGTTCCTCAGGCTGAATTCTCTGCTCAGCCTATTGAAGAAACTACAAGCGCAGCTAAAGAAATTCAGCCTGTTGAAGAACCTATCATGGCAACCTCCACTGTTGCGCCTGAAGAAATTCCCAGGCCAACTGAAGTTTCTGTTGCGCCTAGAGAAATTGAGACTACTAGGGCGACTGCATCAGTCGTACCTGAAGAAACTGCTCCGACTTCACTCTCTGATGAAACTGCAAAATCTTCAATGGTGAAGAATATCAACCTTCCTTCTGCATGAGAAGTGAAGAAAACAAAGGTAGCGGAGAAGAAAGCTGCAAAGAAAAGGAAAGCATCAACTTCATATTCCTCAGCTGTGAAGAAGTTGAAGACTATGCCAAGTTCTTCAATTGAGCCCATTGGGATGTGAACATTGGTAATACCACTTCACCGATCAATGATGAATATTGGGAAGCTACACACCCCAATTATCCAATGACCACTCTTTTGGAAATATGCCCTAGAGGCAATAATAAATTGGTTATTATCATATTTCCTTGTTCACGATAATCATTTATTAACCATTCTATAATTGTATTGTTCGGAGACTCAGATACATGTGTGGATACATAGACAACACCATGTCCCTAGTATGCCTCTAATAGACTAGCTCGTTGATCAAAGATGGCTATGGTTTCCTAGTCATGGACATGAGATGTCATTTGATAACGGGATCACATCATTAGGAGAATGATGTGATGGACAAGACCCAAACTATGAACGTAGCATATAATCATGTTAGTTTATTGCTACTGTTTTCTGCATGTCAAGTATCTATTCCTATGACCATGAGATCATGCAACTCACTGACACCGGAGGAGTGCCTTGTGTGTATCAAATGTCGCAACGTAACTGGGTGACTATAAAGATGATCTACAGGTATCTTCGAGGGTGTCTGTTGGGTTGGCATGGATCAAGACTGGGATTTGTTGCTCCGTGTGACGGAGAGGTATCTCAGGGCCCACTCGGTAATACAACATCACAATAAGCCTTGCAAGCAATGTGACTAAGTGTTAGCCACAAGATCTTGTATTACGGAACGAGTTAATAGACTTGCTGGTAATGAGATTGAACTAGGTATGGAGATGCCGACGATCGAATCTCGGGCAAGTAACATACCAAAGAACAAAGGGAACATCATACGGGATTAACTGAATCCTTGACATAGAGGTTCAACTGATAAAGATCTTCGTAGAATATGTAGGAACCAATATGGGCATCCAGGTCCCGCTATTGGTTATTGACCGTAGAGGTGTCTCGGTCATGTCTACATAGTTCTCGAACCCGCAAGGTCTGCACACTTAAGGTTCGGTGATGTTTCGATAGTATAGAGTTATGTATGGTGGTGACCGAAGGTTGTTCGGAGTCCCGGATGAGATCCTGGACATCGCGAGGAGCTCCAGAATGGTCCAGAGGTAAAGATTTATATATAGGAAGTCCTGTTTTGGTCACCGCAATAATTTCGGGCTCATCGATAGTGTACCGGGATGCAGGGAGGGTACCGGGGGACCATCGGGAGAGGTATTTCGACCCAAGAGGCTACATGGGCTGTGGGATAAGGAATACCAGCCCTTAGTGGGATGGCCGAAGTCCCACAGAAGGCCCATGTGGCTAGGGAAGAAAACCCAAGGTGGAAACAAAGGCTAAAGTGGGAAACTAAGGAAGGAGTCCTAATCCTACTAGGAGTGGAGGAGGAGGACTCCTCCCTTCCACTTCGACCAAACCAGATTTGGCTCCTTGGGAGCCAAGTCTCCTCCCTCCCCTCCTCCTATATATACTAGAGGTTTTGAGGGCAGCCCTAACCCTAATTGCCACGTGCTGCCCTCTTCTTCCTCTAGATCTGTTTCTCCTCTAGATTAATTCTGCGATGCTTAGACGAAGCCCTGCGGGATTAGTTCACCACCACCGCCACCACGCTGTTGTGCTAGCAGAGATCGTCATCGAGCTGTACGTGTGCTGAAAGCGGTGGTGTCGTCTGTTTGGCGCTAGATTGGAAGGACCGTGGTCAAGATCGCGAGACGATTCATGATTGGATCGCGGGACGGATCGTGATGAGATCGCGTGACGGATCGTGATGGGATCGCGGGACGCTCGGCGATTTGGATTGCAAAGATGTTTGACTACATCAACCGCGTTTCTTAATGCTTCCCGCTTAGCGATCTACAAGGGCATGTAGATCCACTCTCCCTCTCGTAGATGCTCATCACCATGGATAGATCTTGCGTATGCGTCCGAATTTTTTGTTTCCCATGCAACGTTCCCCAAAAGTGGTATCAAAGCTAGGTTTACGTGTAGATGAGATCTCGAGTAGAACACAAAGAGTTTGTGGGCGTTGATGTTTAGATTGCTTCCTCCCTTGGTCGTGTTTTCGTTCAGCAGTATTGTGGGATGAAGCGGCCCGGACCAACCTTACTTGCACACTTACGGGAGACCGGTTCCATAGACTGACGTGTAACTTCATTGCACAAAGATGGCTGGCGGGTGTCTGTTTCTCCTACTTTAGTTGGACCGGATTCCACAAAGGCTGTCCTTGAGAAGGTTGAAAAGCAACTTATGTATCACCGTTGTGGTTTTTGCGTTGGTGAGAATTGTTCTTGCTAGATACCTGTAGCATCCACGTAAAACTTGCAACAACAATTAGAGGACGTCTAACTTGTTTTTGCAGGGTATGTTGTGATGTGATATGGCCAATTACATGATGAGATATATGTGATGTATGAGATGATCATGTATAGTATAGAATATCACGACTTTCATGTGGATGAGTACGGCAACCGGCAGGAGCCATAGGGTTGTCTTTAATTATTGTATGACCTGCGTGTAAATCATTAAGCGCTATGCAATGCTTTCCTTTATTGCTAAGTGGTAGCAACAGTAGTAGAAGCATGGTGGGCGCAACAACCCCGATGGAGACACGTTGATGGAGATCATGGTGTCATGCCGGTGGCGATGGAGATCATGCCGGTGCTTTAAGGATGGAGATCAAAAGCACAAGTTCGAAGCCACCAAGTCCTGCCCAAATGACCAAGAACGCTGCCACTCCGGACGTCATGATCACCGGCTCTGACTTCTAGTCTCCCCCGGCTCACATGCTGACCAAGCATAAAGAAGTTGGAGTTTGAATCTTCTACCTTTGAGAAGATGACAGCCGAAGAGCTTCATGCCAGTTATGTGAACTGGCTTTCCACCAATCGGGATCTAGAGTTTCGACTGGTCAGTCTGATGAAGAAAACATATGAGGTACTCCTTTTCCTGTTATAACCTTCCTTAGCCCCCAAGGTCCGGCTCAATCTAGTCCAAAGTTGAGTCGGGTCTTTCATGATCTTCTTTGTAGAAAATCCAAATCCGTAGCCCCCAAGGGCCGGCTCAATCTAGTCCAAAGTTGAGACGGGTCTTTCATGATCTTCCTTGTAGAAAATCCAAATCCGTAGCCCCCAACGGCCGGTTCAATCTAGTCCAAAGTTGAGCCGGGTCTTTCATGATCTTCCTTGTGGAAAATCCAAATCCGTAGCCCCCAAGGGCCGGCTCAATCTAGTACAAAGTTGAGCCGGGTCTTTCAGTGCCAAAACATTTGAAAATCGACATTAGCCCCCAAGTGTCATATATATTGCTTGCGATCAGTTTGGAGACTTGCCTACTGATGCTATGCTTTACATGCCACAGGAAACTTTAGCTGAAGCCGGGTCGCAGTTGACGGATCTGAAGACCACTCTGGCGGCTCAACAAACGGCTTGAAGTGCCACAGATGAGAAGTGTCGGCTCCTCTCTGAGGAGTTGGCTACAATTAAGGCCGACTCCGCCGCCTTTAAAGAGTCAGTCGAGTCTGAGAAGGCCTCCTTGACCAAGCGGGCGGATGACGCCGATCAACGACTGATAGCTGTATCAGATGAACTCGAAGCCTTGAAGCGCCATATTACCATAATGACAGCCGCCCTCTTTGGTAAGTTTCTGATAACTTGTGCTTCAATGGTCATATAATACTTGTACTAGCGACTCACCATGAAATTTCCGACTTATGCAGGCCCTAGGAGCCGGCAACTAGCTTCTGACAGTCTGTTGCCGTTGAAGGCTATCTATACCCTGACGGAGCAGGTGTACTACGGCGTGGGGTGCCCTATTAAAGCCTTGAAATACGAAGACAAGATTCCTGCAACTCTCAAGGGTGTCTTGGAGCTCTTGTCCACCATGCCCAAGCAGATTGCCGAGTTAAAGAAATCAGCCGCCCGCCAAGGGGTGATTGTGGGCATCAGCCGGGCCTTGGCTTTCTCTCCGGAGCTGACGTCGGCCGAGATGATGGATGGATTCCCTTCAAAGAAAGACGATGGCTCTGAGTTTACCGATGCTGACTACAACCGGTGCGTGAAGGATTCCAGAGTGCTGGCTTCCGTCTTTGCGGAGGAAGCTGATCTGACGACCTACCAGGCGGCTTATGGCCCTGACCAAAAGAGAATCCGTGGCCCGCTTTTCGAGTGCAAGGACTTAACGCCTGCCCACAGTAAGGACCTCTTCGCTCCTGACCTTGACCCGTCTCCTTACTTTGAAGAAGGCTATTTTGCGGCTCTAACGAACTGCAACTGGGACTTGGACAATCTCCAGATCGGGGCCACCGAAGAGCCAGAGCAGGATGACCCGGCAGCTAGCTAGTCTTTACTTTGAAAAACTTGTAACAGCCGACTCTCCATGACCCGCCGTGTGGCGTTGAAAAGACTTGTCCAAAATTTTGGGCTCCTCAAGGAGTGTATGTAATAGACTAAATGTCACTATTGCTTCTGCTGAATCTTGTTCTATTATGCTGTATAAAATGATCCGACTCTTCAACTGTCATTGTCTTTGTATGTTGCTTTGATCACTTATGCTGCTTTGTCAACATAGAAGACATCGGTGGCGAAGATTAGGTAAGCTACACCCGGAGGTGGTAAGCCCCCTTGGCAATCATGGCTAATCTGGTTAGCCGGGGATGGCATAAATCCTCACCGATAAGGCATTAGAAGCTATACCCGGAGGTAAGAAGACGCCCTCCGTCGGTTGTTTAGGGTTAGATAAGCTACACCCGGAGGTGGGAATCCCCCTTGGCAACCATGGCTAATCTGGTTAGCCGGAGATGGCATAAAGCCTAGCCGATAAGGCATTAGAAGCTATACCCAAAGGTAAGAAGCCACCCTCCACCAGTTGTTAGGGTTAGATACCCGTCGGTAAAAAACTTCCTACAACAGCGGCTAATCATGTTAGCCGGAGATTTGGCATGAAGCCGGCCGATAGGGTGTTAGAAGCGATACCCATCGATAAGAAGCCCCCTTCAGCAATATGGCGTAAACGCCGGCCGATAAAGCATTAGAAGCGATACCCAAATGTAAGAAGCTGCCCTCCGCCGCGGCTAATCATGTTAGCCAGAGATTTTGGCATAGAGCTTGGCCGATAAAGCATTAGAAGCAATACCCGAAGGTAAGAAGCCGCCCTCCGCCGTAGTTGATATATCAACTGGAATTTTTATGAACTCTTCTTGTATGAACAAAGATGCATGTAACAAAAGAGGCCCGTCTTGCTGGGATTTTTTTATATAGTATGTATAATGATAGTGTACAATGGCGAGTCTCAACGCCCTCATGTGTAATACGGCCGTAGATGTGCTATGTTCCATGGCCGGTGGGTTTCCCGACCCGCCGTCTCTGAGTCATCCCTGATATCGACGAGATAGTATGACCCATTGTTGAGATTTCTACTTACCACAAAAGGTCCTTCCCAAGGAGGAGATAACTTATGCATGATTTTTTGTTCTTGAATCAGCCGGAGCACTAAGTCGCCTTCCTAGAACGTCCGGGTCTTGATCCTGCGGCTGTGGTAGCGGCGCAGATCTTGCTGATAGATCGCCGATCGGGCAGCCGCCAGCTCCCGCGCTTCTTCCAAAGCATCCAACACGTCTTGACATGTCGTCTCATTATCCGTTTCAAGATAAGCCGCTACACGTGGCGAATCATGCCGGATGTCACTTGGCAATACTGCCTCGGCACCGTACACCATAAAGAAAGGTGTATAGCCTGTAGATCTGTTGGGGGTAGTCCCGACACTCCATAAGACAGAAGGCAATTCTTCTACCCAACACCCGAGCATTCGTCATAAAGGAACCATAAGTCGTTGCTTGATGCCCCTTAAAATCTCTTGATTAGCACGCACCGCCTGACCATTAGACTGTGGATGCGCAACTGCTGAAACATCCAGCCGGATGTGCTCCTTGTCACAGAACTCTTTCATAGCCCCCTTAGATAGATTTGTGCCATTGTTAGTGATAATCCTATGAGGGTAACCAAAACGGTAGATCAGCTTCTTAACAAATTGAACCGCCATAGCCGCGTCACACTTACTATCCGTCTCTGCCTCCACCCATTTGGTGAATTTATCAACCGCCATCAAGAGGTGCATTTTCTTATCTTTGGATCTTTTGAAAGGTCCTACCATGTCTAGCCCCCAGACTGCAAATGGCCATGTAATTAGTATTATCCTTAACTCTTGAGCCGAAACATGAGCATGTCGGCCGAACTTTTGACAGTCATCACATTTGCGAACCAAGTCTGCTGCATCCTTGTGAGCCGACAACCAGAAGAACCCATGCCGAAAGGCCTTGGCTACCAGCGACCTCGAGCCGGCGTGATGTCCACAATATCCGGCATGAATTTCATTTAAGATTTGCTGACCCTCCTCAGGTGAGACACAACGTTGAAAAACGCTAGTCACACTGCATTTGTGCCACTCACCATTAACTATCGTTATTGATTTAGAGCATCGGGTGATCTGTCTGGCCAGGTCTTCATCATCAGGTAACTTGCCCCGGGTCAGATAGGCTAGGTAGGGGACAGTCCAATCTAGGATAGCATGCAAAGCCACCACTAACTCCCCCTCCAGGTCAGGAATAGCCAAATCCTCTTCCGAAGGTAACTTAAAAGTCGGATGATGTAAGACGTCCAGGAATACATTGGGTGGCACCGGCTTTCGTTGGGAGCCTAGCCGTGACAGCGCATCTACCGCCTCATTCCTACGACGATCAATGTGATCCACCTGATACCCTTTGAAGTGGCCGGCAATAATATCAACCGCCTGTCGATAAGCCGCCATCCGTGGGTCTTTGGAGTCCCAAGTGCCTGAAACCTGCTGAGCCACCAAATCTAAGTTGCCCAAACACCTTACCCGGCTTAAATTCATCTCCTTGGCTAATCTAAGCCCATGAAGCAGAGCCTCATACTCAGCCGCATTGTTAGTGCACGGGAACATCAACCGGAGCACATAACAAAACTTGTCACCTTTAGGAGACGTCAAAACAACTCCTGTGCCTGACCCTTCTAGCTACTTGGATCCATCAAAGTGTATAGTCCAGTATGTGTCATCCGGCTTTTCCTCAGGGGCTTGACATTCCGTCCAATCATTTATAAAATCCACAAGAGCTTGGGACTTGATGGCCGTACAAGGCACATATTTTAGATTAAGAGATCCCAACTCCAATGCCCACTTAGCAATCCTTCCAGTGGCTTCTCTATTCTGGATTATGTCCCCAAACGGATTAAAACTAACCACGGTTATCAGGCGCCCTAAAAAATAGTGCTTTAATTTGCGGCTAGCCATGAAAACCCCATATACTAGCTTCTGCCAATGCGGATACCTTTGCTTGGACTCCGTCAGGACCTCACTGATATAATAAACCGGCCTTTGAATCGAATAGTCCTTTCCAGTTTCCTTGCGCTCGACCACGATCGCAGCGCTTACTGCCCGATTATTAGCTGCCACGTATAGAAGTAACGGTTCTTTCTTAGCCGGTGCAGCCAGCACCGGCGGCTCGGTCAGCTGTTTTTTGAGCACCTCAATTGCTTCAGCCGCCGCCTTGCTCTACACAAAATTTTCCGTCTTCTTCATCATCTGATATAAAGGATTAGCCTTCTCCCAAGGCGGCTTATGAAACGGCTCAATGCGGCGATCCACCCCGCCAAGCGTTGGACATCGTTAATACAGGCCGGCTCTGCTAGAGAAGTGATAGCCTTGATTTTATCTGGGTTAGCCTCAATGCCACGTTCAGAAACCAGAAATCCCAGGAGCTTGCCAGCCGGAACACCAAAGACACATTTAGTCGGGTTAAGCATCATCTTATAGACCTGGAGATTATCAAAAATTTCCTTTAAGTCGCCCAAAAGGGTCTCTTTCTTCCTGGATTTGATCACGATGTCATCTACGTAAGCATGAACGTTGCAGCCAATCTGACTGTGAAGGCAGTTCTGCACACATCGCTGATAAGTCGCATGGGCACTCTTGAGCCCGAAAGGCATAGATACATAACAGAAAGCCCTAAAAGGTGTAATAAAAGTCGTCTTCTCCTGGTCTTTAACCGCCATCTTGATCTGATGATAGCCTGAGTAAGCGTCCAGGAAACACAAGCTTTCACAACCCGCCATAGCATGAATGATTTGATCAATATGAGAGAGGGCAAACGGATCAGACGGGCAAGCCTTGTTAAGGTCCGTGTAGTCCACACACATACGCCACATGCCATTCTTCTTGAGCACCAGCACCGGGTTAGCCAACCACTCCGAGTGAAAAACCTCAACAATGAAACCCGCTGCCAAGAGCCGGGCAACTTCTTCCCCAATGGCCTTGCATCTCTCCTCATTAAACCGCCATAGAAACTGCTTAATTGGCTTACACTTCGGATCCACATTAAGGTTGTGCTCAGCAAACTCTCTCGGTACATCCGACATGTCAGAAGGTTTCCATGCGAAAATGTCCCGATTCTCACGGATGAATTCGATAAGCACGCTTTCCTATTTGGGATCCATGTCAGCTCCAATGATGAACTGTTTGGATGAGTCGCCCGGAGTGAAATCTACCACCTTAGTATCATCCGCTGAAAACTTAAGGGGCGGCTCAACCTCCGTGCTAGGCTTTTTCAGCAGGGTCATATCCTTCGGGTCAACATTATCCTTGTAAAATTCAAGCTCCTCCTGAGCACAACTGGACTCTGCGTAAGCCGCATCTCCTTCCTCACACTCAATAGTCGTCTTTCGGTCACCATGAACAGTAATGGTACCTTTTAAGTCGGGCATCTTGAGCTGTAGGTATACATAGCAAGGCCTAGCCATGAATTTTGCATAAGCCAGACGTCCAAACAGTGCGTGGTAAGGACTCTTGATTTTTACCACCTCAAACCACAAGGACTCCACCCTATAGTTATACTTGTCGCCAAAGGCCACTTCCAAAGAAATCCTGCCAACCGGATACGCCGACTTGCCTGGCACCACTCCATGAAAAACGGTGGACGAGGGTTTTAAATCCTTGTCTAGCAATTTCATCTGCCGAAAAGTATCGTAGTAGAGAATATTAATACTGCTGCCTCCATCCATTAACACTTTATTCACCATATATCCTCCCACTTGGGGGGCCACAACCAAAGCCAGCCGCCCTGGGTCATTGACACGTGGCAGGTGATCCTCCCGGCTCCATGTTATATCATACTCAGACCATCGTAAATACTATGGTAGGGCTGGTGCAACCGCATTGACCGCCCGCTTGCGCAACTACTGATCCCTTTTGTTGAGGCTAGTCATGAAAACATGATACTGACCGGAGCTGAGCTGCTTCGGGTTACTCTGAAATCCAGACTGATTGCGCTGTTGCTGATTGTTGTTACCAGAATGTTGTTGGTGTCCTCCTTGATTACCTTGACCTGGGTGACCAGACCCTGAGCCCCCGGACCCAAAACTGGCCCCTCACCCGCCGTGTCCAGAGCCGCCCGGCGGGCCACTGTCCCGATTGTTGGGGTGTGTAAAGTGATTCTTAAGTTTCTGCATGAAACGGCACTCTCCTCATGTGTGGTTCGCCGGCTTATCGGGCTGGCCGTGATCTGGACAAGGACCCTTCAGCGCCTCCTCCAAATTAAAGGCAGGCTTGTCCTTATTAAAAGGTGGCCTAAACCTCCTGTTTCCCTTGGGGTGATTATGATTGGTACTTGCATTGGCCACCAGTTCTGACCCGGCCTCAAGATTCTTACGTTTGCTCTGGCTACCATTGTTTACTGTATCCTTGCTCTGATTGCCCTTATTTCCTTGGCCGGCCTTCTCCTCGTCGGAGCTCGGATCCTTCGTGTTGTCAGAGTCGGCGTATTTCGTGAGGGCTGTCATGAGCTCTCCCATATCTTGACATGTGCGCTTGAGCCGGCCAAGCTTCTACTTTAGCGGGACAAAGTGGCAGTTCTTCTCTAGGATCAATACTGCCTGGGCCGCCGTGATCTGCTCCGAAGAGTGGATGATGGTCGAGACCCGCCGTACCCAATGATGAGCTGACTCATTCTCCTGTTGAACACAGTGATCAAGATCCACGATGGTCATGGGCTGTTTACACGTTCCTTGAAAGTTTTTAATGAGTTTGGCTCTCAGCTCTGCCCATGAGTTGATGGTATTGGGTGGCAATCCCTTTAACCATGTGCGGGCCGGGCCTTCAAGCATCATGATGAAGTATTTGGCACAAACTGCCTCACTGACGTCCAGCATCTCCATGGCTAGTTCATAACTTCCCACCCAAGCCTCTGGGGGTAAATCAGCGGTGTAATTTGGAACTTTGTGGGGCCCTTCGAAATCCTTTGGCAGCCACTCACTCCGCAGAGCCGGTGATAAACATGGCACCCCCCACTCTGGTGGTTCCTCCAACTCCTACTGACACGGATGGCGCAGGCTCCTGGCGAGCCGCCTCGGCTAAAGCCGTCACCTCTTGCTGGCCTCTTGCACGATTTCCGAATGCTTGTGTATCCACAGCTGGCCGATGACCCGTTGGAATCTCTCGGTGCCGGTTTCTGCTGGAACCCGCCGGCGAATCATAGCACTGGCTAAAACTCCAGCTAGGGAGAGGGGTTGAATGAACACGGCTCCGGTTGTAGGTGTACTTTTCTTGCTGGGCCATCACCGTCTGCAAGTATCCAATGGCATTTCGCACATCCTCCGCAAAGGGTGCCTCATCCGGAATAGGAATTGTTTCGAGTCGGGTGGCTGCTGCCACCATATTCTCGGTCGGGTTAGAATAATGACCCGTCGGTGTTGGAAAGGCCGCACGCGAGGCCTGATTTCGCCATGTCGGTTGAGTCACTGGCCGAGCCGCTGGGCGGCTTCCAGGTGTATCCGCTGTTCCCCCTGTCCGTGGCATGTTTGAAGAGGTTTCTTGCCTCATAACGTTCCGGAAGATGGGATTGATGCCTCATCTGATGAACCGCGGCTGCCGATTGTTGCTCCAGTCCAAGACAGAAAGCGTCTGTCTTGATGCGTTCTGCCTCTTGCTCCATCTGGCCTTTTAACTCAGCCATCCTCTGCTGCTCTTCCTCCATCCGGTCCTTGATCCTTGCAATCTCCAAGTTCCTTGCCGCTTGATTGTCTGGTGTAACATCAGTAGCTATTAGGGCCGTGAGCTCGTCCATCAGCTCCAAAAGAACTTGTGCCGGCAACGGTGGGTTATCGCCTGAGGTGGCAGCCCCTACGGGCGTACTATTCGTGCCTGGGACTGACTCCGCCATGAACATGGCAGCATGAACCGGCGGCCCAAGATCGTCCGCCTCAGAGCGATCCGACTCAGGGCAGAGCTCATCGTAGCCCCCGAGCCCGCCGTTGTGAAGCCTGTAGACCGACTCTATTTCTCTGCTTGAAGATTCGTCCTCTGAGTACACGAGAGTTTCCTATGATCCGGAAGCTTCCAGATCCATGCCTTGAGTAAAGCCCACGAATACATGCTTCCGGCCCGGGCTAACGCGGGCGGGTTGCACACTACGAGTAGGTTGCAGACGCCGAGCCGGCTCGACGAGGTTGGTGCAGACGTCCGGCCCGGGTGTTGCTCCATCAACTTTTCCGATGAACACATGGATCCCACCGAATGGAACCCGGAAGCCATACTCCATAGAGCCGGCATCAAGCCCCCAGCCGGCGTCATTGATGTAGAGCAGACCACAGTGACTCTTGCTCACCCTACCAACCACGTATCCCTCGAGCCCCGGGAGAGAGCCCTTTGAGAACTCAACACCACCGAGCGCAAGCCCCACGGTGGGCGCCAACTATCGTGGTTTTGTCATGGCAGATGTCCGTGTAAACGGACTTTGGTTTGAGGCCATTGCTAACGGGATGGACTCAAAGGGGTTGATGGGGACGAGAGACACGGATTTACCCAGGTTCGGCCCCTCAACTCGAGGTAATAGCCTACGTCCTACTTGTGTTTGTATTGCTTGATGTATCTATTACAAGGGACCTGAAGCTTGACCTCTTATTCGATAACCTGATCTCTAAGTCGCCTCGGGTCTGCCTTTATATAGCAGGTCTAGACCACGGGTCATACAATTGGTAACCGACTCTCATTGTCTATCCGAGTCTTCCTCTATCTTCTTGTCCAAGTTGTCCCCGGGCGGCTTACACACCCGGGTCTTCTGGGCCACTGTCCGGCCCATCTTATGAGCCGCCAAGCTTCCTGGGCTTTAGGACCACCGGCTCACCTTGGGCCAATGTACGAGCCGCCAAGCATAACCTGGAGCCCTTAGGGCGGGTCATACCGCGGGGTTATATCCCCGACATAGTAGATATGATCAACATGATGATGTTCACCATTGAAACCACATCAACTCATGTGATGATCGGACTTGAGTTGGTGAATTTCGATCATGTATCACTCGAATGACTGGAGGGATGTCAATTTGTGTGGGAGTTCTTAAGTAATATGATTAACTGAACTCATTATCATGAACATAGTCAGTAGTGTCTTTGCAAATTATGTCGTAGATTACTAGCTCACGATGTAGCTCCATTGAATTTGTATATGTTCCTAGAGAAATAGAGTTGAAAGATGATGGTAGCAATATTGTAGACTGGGTTTGTGATCTAAGGATTGTCCTCATTGCTGCATAGAAGGCTTATGTCCTTAATGCACCGCTCGGTGCGCCACCCCCTCTAGTGTCATCTATAGATGTTGTGAACATCTGATAGGCACGTTCTGATGACTACTTGATAGTTTAGTGCTTCATGCATTACAGCTTAGAATTGAGGCTCCGAAACATTTTGAACGTCATGGAACATATGAGATGTTCTAAGAGCTGAAATTCGGATCTTAGGCTCGTGTCCGTGTTGTGAGATATGAGATCTCCAACAACATTCTTTGCCTGCAGGAGAATAGCTCAATCATTGAGCATGTGCTCGGATTGTCTGGGTGCTACAATCGCTTGAATCGAGTGGGAGTTGATCTTCTAGATAAGAAAGTGATTGATATAGTTTTCCAAGTCACTATCACTAAGCTACTATAGCTTCGTGATGAACTATAAAATGCCAGGGATGGAAATGATGATCCCTGGGCTGCTCGCGATGTTTGACACCGCAAAGGTACAAATCAAGAAGGAGCATCATGTGTTGATGGTTAGTAAAACCACTAGTTTCTAGAAGGGCAAGGGTAAGCAGGGAAACTTCATGGATGGCAAGTCAGCTGCTGCTCCAATGGAGCAACCCAAGGTTGAACCCAAGCCCGAGAGTAAGTGCTTCTATTATGAGGAGAGAGGTTGCTAAAGCGGAACAACCCTAGATACTTGGTAGATAAGAAGGCTGGCAACGTCGACATAAGTATATTTGTTATTGATGTGTGCCTTGCTAGTACTCTTAGTAGCACCTGGGTATTGGATACCAGTTCGGTTGCTAAATGTTAGTAACTCGAAATAAAATCTATGGAATAAACGGAGACTAGGTAAGGGTGAGGTGACGATGTGTGTTGGAAATGTTTCCAAGGTTGATGTGATCAACATCGCACGCTCTCTCTACCTTCGAGATTAGTGACGAACCTAAATAAATGTTATTTGGTGTTTGCGTTGAGCATGAACATGATTAGATCGTGTTTATTGCAATACGGTTATTCATTTAAGTCAGAGAATAATGGTTATTCTCCTTACCTGAATAATACCTTCAATGGTCATGCACCCAATGAACGGTTTGTTGAATCTTGATCGTAGCAGTACACATGTTCATAACATAGATGCCAAAAGATACAAAGTTAATAATGATGGTACCACGTACTTGTGGCACTGCCGCTAAATGTCATATTGGTATAAATCGCATGAAGAAACTCCATGCTGATGGATCTTTGGACTCATTCGATTTTGAATCGGTTGAGACATGTGAACCATGCCTCTTGGGCAAGATGACTAAGGACCCCGTTTTCCGGTTTGATGGAGCGGCCAAGTGATTTATTGGAAATGATACATGTTGATGTGTGCAATCCAATGAGTCTTGTAGCGTGCGCTAGATATCGTCATTTTCTTACCATCACTGATGATTTGAGTAGATATAGTGTATATTTACTTAATGAAACACAAGTCTGAATCGTTTGAAAAGTTCAAGCAAATTCAGAGTGAAGTTTAAGATATCATCATGAAAAGAACATAAAAATGTCTGCAATATGATCGTGGAGGTGAATATCCAAGTTACGAGTTTGGCATACAACTTTAGACAATGTGAAAGTTGTTTCACAACTCACACCACCTAGAACACCATAGTGTGATGGTGTGTTCGAACGTCATAGTCGTGCTCTATTGGATATGGTGCATACTATGATGTCTCTTATCGTTTTGCCACTATCATTGGGGTTATGCATTAGAGACAACTACATTCACTTTAAATAAGGCACCATCTAAATCTGTTGAGATGACATTGTATGAATTTTGGTTTGATAGAAACCTAAGCTGTCATTTCTTAATGTTTGGGGCTGCGACGCTTATGAGAAAAGGGTTTTCACCTAATGAGCTCGAACCCAAAGCGGACAAATGCATCTCATAGAATACCCTAACGTAACATTCGGGTAAACCTTCTATCTCAGATCCAAGCATAAAGTGTTTGTTGCTAAAATGGGTCCTTTCTCGAGAAAGAGTTTCTCTCAAAATAATTGAGTGGGAGGAAGATAGAACTTGATGAGGTTGTTGAACCTTTGTTCAACCAGAGAGTAGTGCAGCACAGAAACATGTTTATGTGGAGCCTATGTCAGTTGAAGAGGAAGTTGATGATGATGATCATGAAGCTTCAGATAAAGTTACTATCAAACCTCATAGGTCGACAAGGACGCGTACTGCTCCTGAGTGGTACGACAACCCTGTCTTGGAGGTCATTTTGTTGGACAACGATGAACCTACGAGTTGTGGAGAAGCGATGATGGTACCGGATTCTGACAAATGGTTAGAGGCCATGAAATCTGAGAAAGGATCCATGTATGAAAACAAAGTATGGACTTTGGTAGACTTGCTCGTTCGATGGCAGGTCGTCGAGTACAAATGGACCTTTAAGATGAAGACAAACGCTGATGGTAAATATCACCATTTATAAAGCTCGACTTGTCACAAAGAAGTTTCGAACAAGTTCAAGGACTTGACTGCGATGAGACTTTCTCACTCGTAGCGATGCTAAAGTCCGTTGGAATTATGTTAGCAGTTGCTGCATGTTTCAATTATGAAATCTGGCTGATGGATGTCAAAACATCATTTCCTTAACGGTTTACTTGAGGAAAGGTTGTATGTGATACAACCAGAAGGTTTTGTCAGTCCTAAGGATGCTAAAGGTGTGCAAGCTCCAATGATCCTTCTATGGACTGGAGCAAGCATCTCGGAGTTGGAATATACGCTTTGATGAGGTGATCAAAGTTTTTGAGTCTATACAAAGTTTATGAGAAACCTGTATTTACAATAAAGTGAGTGGGAGCACTATAGAATTTTTGATAAGCATATGTGGTTGACATATTATTGATCGAAAATGATGTAGAATTTTTGGAAAGTATACCTGGTTGTTTGAAAAGAGTTTTTCAAAGGAAGACCTGGATAAAGCTACCTAATTTTTGAGCATCAAGATCTATAATATTGATCAAGATGCTTGGTGAGACTTTCAATGAGTACATACCTTGACAAGATTTTGAAAGAGTTCAAAATGGATCAGTCAAAGAAAGAGTTCTTGCTTGATTTGTAAGGTGAGAAGTTGAGTAAGACTCAAAGCTCGACCACGGCAGAAGAAAGAGAAAGGACGAAGGTCATCCCCTATGCTCTAGCCATAGGCTCTATATAGTATGCAATGTTGTGTACCGCACCTATGTGCCTTGCCATGAGTCTGTCATGGGGTACAAGAGTGATCCGGGAGTGGATCACTGGACAGCGGTCAAGATTATCCTTAGTAACTAAAAGACTAAGGAAATGTTTCTCGATTATGGAGGTGATAAAGAGTTCATCGTAAAGAGTTACGTCGATGCAAGCCTTAACACCAATCCGGATGACTCTTAGTAGCAATCCGGATTCGTATAGTGGAGCAGCCATTTGGAATAGCTCCAAGTGGAGTGTGGTAGCAGTGTTTATAGTATGAAATAGAGATTTGCAAAGTACACACGGATCTGAATATCACAGACCCGTTGACTAAAAGACCTCTCTCACATGGAAAGCATGATCGAGCCCCAGAACTCATTGGGTGTTAGATTCATAACAATGTGAATCACATGGTGATGTGAACTAGATTATTAACTCTAGTGCAAGTGGGAGACTGTTGGAAATATGCCCTAGAGGCGATAATAAATTGGTTATTATCATATTTCCTTGTTCATGATAATCGTTTATTATCCATGCTATAATTGTATTGTTTGGAAACTCAGATACATGTGTGGATACATAGACAACACCATGTCCCTAGTATGCCTCTAATAGGCTAGCTCATTGATCAAACATGGCTATGGTTTCCTAGTCATGGACATGAGATGTCATTTGATAACGGGATCACATCATTAGGAGAATGATGTGATGGAAAAGACCCAAACTATGAACATAGCATATGATCGTGTCAGTTTATTGCTACTGTTTTCTGCATGTCAAGGATTTGTTCCTATGATCATGAGATCATGCAACTCGCTAACACCGGAGGAGTGCCTTGTGTGTATCAAACATCGCAACGTAACTGGGTGACTATAAAGATGCTCTATAGGTATCTACGAGGGTGTCTATTGCGTTGGCATGGATCAAGACTGGGATTCGTTGCTCCGTGTGACGGAGAGGTATCTCAGGGCCCACACGGTAATACAACATCACAATAAGCCTTGCAAGCAATGTGACAAAGTGTTAGCCACTGGATCTTGTATTACGGAACGAGTAAAGAGACTTTCCTGTAACGAGATTGAACCAGGTATGGAGATGCCGATGATCAAATCTCGGGCAAGTAACATACCGAAGAACAAAGGGAACCGCATACGGGATTAACTGAATCCTTGACATAGAGGTTCGACCGATAAAGATCTTTGTAGAATATGTAGGGACCAATATGGGCATCCAGGTCCGCTATTGGTTATTGACCGTAGAGCTGTCTCGGTCATGTCTACATAGTTCTCGAACCCACAGGGTCTGCACACTTAAGGTTCGGTGACGTTTCGGTAGTATAGAGTTATGTATGGCGGTGACCGAAGATTGTTCGGAGTCCCGGATGAGATGCCAGACATCACAAGGAGCTCTGGAATGGTATGGAGGTAAGGATTGATATATAGGAAGTCCTGTTTTGGTCACTGAAAAAGTTTCGGGCTCATCGGTAGTGTACCGAGAGTGCCGGGAGGGTATCGGGGGACCATCAGGAGGGGTATTTCGACCCAAGAGGCTACATGGGCTGTGGGAGAAGGAATACCAGCCCTTAGTGGGCTGGCGAAGTCCCACAGAAGGCCCATGCAGCTAGGGAAGAAAACCCAAGGTGGAAAGAAGGCAAAAGTGAGAAAATAAGGAAGGAGTCCTAATCCTACTAGGAGTGGAGGAGGAGGAGGACTCCCTCCCACTTCGGCTGAACCAGATTTGGCTCCTTGGGACCCAAGTCTCCTCCCTCCCCTCCTCCTATATATACTAGAGGTTTTGAGGGCAACCCTAACCCTAATTGCCACATGATGCCCTCTTCTTCCTCTAGATCTGTTTCTCCTCTAGATTAATTCTGCGGTGCTTAGGCGAAGCCCTACAGGATTAGTTCACCACCACTGCCACCATGCTGTTGTGCTGCTAGACAACTCATCTACCTCTCCGCTCCCTCTTGCTAGATCAAGAAGACGAAGATCGCCATCGAGCTGTACGTGTGCTGAACGCGGAGGTGTCGTCCGTTCGGTGCTAGATCGGAAGGACCATGATCAAGATCGCGAGACAATTCGTGATTGGATCGCGGGACGAATCATGATCGGATCTTGGGACGGATTATGATGGGATCGCAGGACGCTCGGCGATTTGGATCTCGAAGACGTTCGACTACATCAACTGCATTTCTTAACGCTTCCCGCTTAGCGATCTACAAGAGTATGTAGATCCACTCTCCCTCTCGTAGATGCTCATCACCATGGATAGATCTTGCATGTGCATAGGAATTTTTTTGTTTCCCATGCAATGTACCCCAGCACACTCCCCTCACCCAAATTCCTCAGTCACCAGTCAAGACTGAAGAAATTCAAACATGATCTGATGATTTGGCCGAACCTGAAGAAATTCTAGCTGCATCAGCTGGAGAAATTGCTGCCACTACTGCACCTGAGGAAATTGTTGCCACTACTGCACCTGAGGAAATTGCTACTCAAATTCCTTAGTCTGAAGAAGTTCCTACCATGCCAAAGGAAATTGTGGGCCGCTTCAAGCCAAATCTACAGCCTAACCCCAAGATGCCATTCAAAGGCTCAAAGCGCCCCCAATTCATCAAGGAGAATTTCTTCAACGAGCACATATTCTTCACATGGCCGAATCCATATGACTCAGCAAGGGCCGGTCACACTAGATTCTGGACCCCTTCACAGATGAATTACTATGCATCAGTGCTGCTTGACAAAGAGAAAGTCTTCGAGCATCAGCAAATTCCTCATGTGGATATGGAATCCATCATGTGCTTCACTTCTGTGCTTGTAGTTCTTCATGATGCTGGAATTCTTCCACTTTGCATTGACATATGTGATTGGAATGAAGAGATAATTCTTCAATTCTATGCTACCTTGCACATCTCAGGTGATGCTTCTGATGTAAATTCATGGATCCCAGACTAGATGGCTGGATCTATTCACTACACTGCCCCAACCACTGAATTGATTTGAGTTGTGATAATAGCAATTCCCTTAGAAGGAGGAAGATGCATGCTTGATGAACCTAAATTGCCCAATCACATGATGCAAGTGCTGATGAAGCCTTTGGCTCCTGGGAAACCTCAAAGTACCACCTTCCTAGTGAAGGATTTGCTCTATGTGCCCAGGACCATATACAACATATTGACCAAAAAACCCAGTCTTGTCAAAGGTCACAACTCTAAAGAAGAAGAAGAAGTGGAGGGAATCATTAAGAATATTCTATTCAACATCATTCATGGGATTCCCATCAACTATCATGATTTCTTCATGAGGACTTTGTCCAATGTTGCTACATGACCATTTGAGTTGAAGCCTTACGCTCCCTAGATCATGAAACTCATCAGATCAAGGTCTTCAATTCCCTTCAAGGCTGACTTTCAGAATCACTTCCGCTTTCTGCCTCTGATCAAAGTCCTCAAGAATACTTTTTCCTCAACTGAGGGAAAGGCAAAGCTGTTGTTGATGAAGGCACACATCCATTGGATGGTTAATTCCACAAAGCTGCTTCTTATTACACCAATGATGACACTGCCACACAAGATTCTGCTGCCCAAGCCTCAGCGCAAAATCCTCAAGTTGCCGCCCCTCGTCTGATGACCGATCACGAGCTTCTCCTAAGTCTTCATCAGAAGGTTGATCGCAATCACAAATGGGTCAAGAGTTAGTTTGGTTCATTTCTTCAAGACATGACTGTCATGCACAACACTTTGAGGAACAACCAATACTACCTTCATGAAGTCTTCAACCGCACTTGGGCCATTCTGTCTCACCTCAAGACTCCTAAAGAACTCAAGGAAATGGATCTTGAGCAGAACCTTGACAGGGCTCGTCCTCCTTTGAATAAATTCAAGATATTTCAAGTTCTGCAGTTAGTTACAAGCTCATATTCTTCATCGTGCCAGACTGATGAAGCTGAGGAAGTTGATGACACTACTGCCGGCCATGCATCAACCAACGACCCTGACAACGCTAGTGCTCCTCGACCACCTTCAAGATGAAATTCTTCAGGGGCGTTAGTCCTCATTTTTCGTCCCTTTTGGTCTTCAATGACAAAGGGGGGAGAAATTTTGAGTTAGTCTTCAAGAGGGTCTCTATATATGGGGATGTTGTTGTTTAAGTTACAACTCTCGCTCTTCTGAAGCTTTTGTTGGTTGAGTTGTAAACTTAAGTTCGATGGTGGTCTAACGCTTTTGAACTGCTTTTCGCATGTTACTTCCCTAAATTACCTTAATGCATGCATGCTGAATTTCGTCAGACACCATTTTTCATCATGCTTTTCAATTCCTCATGGTATATCCTTAAATGCGTGTATAAACTACAAGATATAGGAGGAGTTCTCCATGTTTTCAACCTGCCATGTGCATTTGCAGTCCAAAGCAAATTCCTCAAATATGCACATCTTCAGGGGGAGTTCTTCTATATCTTGCAATCAAATTCCTCAAACTCAGTAATTACACCTCATATTATTATCCCCGTTGAAAACTTAACCTATTTGTCATCAATCACCAAAAAGGGGGAGTTTGTTAGTGCATCTAGTGCCCCTTAGTGGTTTTGGTGTATTGAAGACTTATAGGTTAAGGGACTAATGTGTTTGTGAGTATACATAGGTTCTACAAGTCGATGAGGAGTTTGATATATTCGGAGATTATCGACCCCTAAAAATTAACGTCTTCAGCTGAAGACTTTGAAAAGGAAGAAGTCGGTGTGACCTTGAAGATATGAACGAGGACTATGAAGTGTGAAGATTTTTGTTTTCATAGTTTCCTTTCCTTTCTTTGAGTCGTAGGAAACACCGTACTGTTAAAGGGTGCAGAGGTAATACTAAGGAAAATTTCCAATTGATGCTCAACTCAAAAGCCTCAACCTATCCAATCCTTCGAGTAAAGCCTTTGCAAATCTCCTACGGTTCAGTCAAGTTCTTCAGTGACGGAGACGATGTTCTTCTGGTCTCTAATGAAATTGCTCTGACTGAGGAGTTAGGATTTTACCAGTGCTAATTGCCTACAAGTGAGGAATATGATAAGTCCTGAGGAATTTCATAGTTCAAATTCCGACCATTGTTGTGCTTAGAGGCAGTTGTCCCCAATCATCCTATCCACATAATGGTCATATCATTGGGGGCATTTATGTCTTATCATGTCAGGTTGCACCCTGGATATAAATAGCCACCCCCACAACCACTAGTTGGTTGGCTGCTCCGAGAGAGAACTGACACTTGTCATTTGAGAGCAACCCATCCTCCGTGGACTTTGAGAGAAAATCATTAGTGAGGAAAAACCCCAAAACCAAACCACCAAACCCAAAGTGATTGAGCATCACAGAAGAGATTGTTCCTGTGTGTAACCGATGCTTTTTACCGTTGAAGACTGTGTATCTTCCAGGCAGTTAGGTGTCATGTTCTAGTGCATCCTGTAGTCAATTGGGAATCACTGAGTGACCGTGATCTAAAGCATCCAATAGTAAATTGTGGATCGCCAGGTGACCAATTTGTGAGGGTTTTGGAAGTCTACCCTGAAGACTTACCACGAGTGTTGGGTGAGGATTGTGTGACCTTAGCTAAAGGAGAATATGGTAACGACTGTGTGTCCTTGGACTGTGTCTCCTCTGGTTTAAATACCAGGCCGCTCCGAACCAGATGTACGACTATCACAGCAGTTGGAACTGGGACATCAAACCGTTGTCTTCATCGAGCTACCTGGTTCCATTTACTCAACCCTTTCATTTCCTTGTATACTTGTTGATGAAATTGATTGTTACTGTTTGAAGAATTTGACTGAAGACTTTCTCAATTTCCTCACCTCAAATTCTTCAGTTACCTTGTTCCTCACCTGCTTATCTTGTATCATGCTACATGTAATCTGTGCAAGTATTATTTTATCATGATGACTATGCTATTGCTATGTTCCTCATGCACTAGAGTACTTATTCCGCTGCTAGTTATTCATCATATTTCAAATTCCTCAACTTGAAATTCCTTAGTGATGAATTTGTAAAAATTGCCTATTCACCCCCTCTAGTCGATATAACGCACTCTCAGTGTGTTAACTAAAGGATATCCAATTGCTAAAATAAGTAGAACCTACAAAAATGGGGTTTTCTTTTTCTATTGACGCCTTGAATAACATATAGCTTACCTATAGACAAAAAAAGTAATTATGTTTCGGAACCAGGCAAAACCAGATTGCTGTGCCATAGGAAGGATATCAATCGAACTAAGATCGTCCCATGTCACACGAGAGGAGGTAAGGAACTGCCATCTATCTCTACTTTAGATTCACCTACTATTTTGGATCAACTTGCTACACCACCACCTATTGATCATCCTGATATGTCACATGAACTTGATGATGCTACTTCTAAAATTAATGATGAAACTATTGCTACATATGTTGAAACTGAAGCTATGCCACTTAATAGATTAGTTCATGCTCATATTGCTAAAGCTAAAGAACTTGAGAATACTGAAACCGAGGAAGACTTTGAATCACCTATTACCCCTTGTTCACCTAATAGATATGAATTGCTTTTGTACCTGAAGGTTATGTTATGGATGGTGAGGTATCTAGGGAGATTCTTTCTTGTGAAAATAGAGATGACGTGAAGAAACTAGTATGCAAACTAAAAGAAAAATCTATGATGCAGAAAATGCAACGTGATCCTAAATTTGCTACTTCTCCTATATTTGTTATTAATAAGGATTATGAGTTCTCTGTAGACCCTTAGTTAAGTCCTATAGTAGAATCTGATCCTTTCCATGGTTATGAAAATGAAACTGTTGTCGAACACCTTATGAAACCAAATGATATTGCTGCTTTGTTTACCAATGAAGAAAAGATTGCTACTATTATATCCTTAAGCTTTTTCCTTTCTTGCTAAAAGGCGAAGCGAAGGAATGGTTCCTTTCACTTGCTCCTGGTTGCATACGTAGTCCCCAGGATATGCTTCACCACTTTTCAGCAAAATATTTTCCTACTCATAATAAACAACCCGCCTTACAGGAAATATTTAACTTTGCTCAAATTGAAGAAGAGAATCTCCCTCAAGCTTGGGGAGGCTTCTCCAGTTACTACGAGCTTTGCCTGGTTTTCCTCTTGAGAAGAATGAAAAACTTGATATTTTTGATAATGTACTAACTGATGCTTCTAGGGATTTCCTAGATAGTTGTGTAGGTTGTGTTTTTAGGGAAAGAACTATTGGACAAGCCAAAGAACTATTGAATAACATAATGCAAAATGTCGATGATTGGACACTTCCTGAACCACCTCCGAAACCTATTCAAAAGAAGAGAGGTATTCTATTCCTTAGTCCAGAAGACATGCAAGAAGCAAAAAGATCTATGAAAGAGAAAGGTATTAAAACTAATGATGTCTAGAAATTACCACCTATTGAAGAAATACATGGACTTGAAACCCCTACACAGGTAATAGAGGTAAACTCTCTTCATTCCTTTAATAAAAGTGATATACTTTATACTAAGAGTCCTAAACAATGCTTGGATGAATTTGATAATTACGTTGTTAAGCAAGAACATTTCAAAAATTATGATAAGAATCAATTGCAACATAATGCTATGATGATAGATCGTTTAAGTGACTTGATGTTTAGAATTACAAATGATGTGAAAGGTTTAGGCAAACATGCTTCTATGGTTCACACCCAATTAGACCAAGTCGCTAAATCAAAAAATGATTTGCTTGCTGAAATGAATAATATAAATGATCAGGCTATTAGAGTAGTGACTAGAGGAGGTAGAATGACCCAAGAACCTCTTTATCCTGAAGGTCACCCTAAAAGAATTGAACAAGATTCTTAGAAAATTAATGAAGATGCACCTAGTTCATCTAAGAAGAAGAAGAAAAAGAAACATGATAGGGTCTTGCATGCTTCTAGTGAACTTGTTATAGAAAAACCTATTGAGAAAAATCATGAAGTTTCTGTTTCTGATGCTGAGTCACAGTCTGGTAGTGAGCATACACCTAGTGATAATGAAAATGAAAATAGTGATTATGATGCTCACGTAGATTCTCACCCAGATGATAACAAAGATAATGATAATGATGTGGAAATTCAACCTGTTGGGGATCTTGATAACCCACCTTCTAAAAATAAATGTTATGATAAGAGGGGCTTTGTTGCTAGGAAATAGGGAAGGGAAAGAGAGCCATGGGTTCAAAAACCTATGCCATTCCCTCATAAGGCCACTAAAAGTAAAGATGATGAAGATTTTGAGCGATTTGCTAAAATGATTAGACCCGTCCATTTGCACACTCGTTTGACTAATTTATTGAAAATGCATATGTATGCTAAGTATATGAAAGCTATTATCACTAATAAAAGAAAGATACCTGAAACTGAAATTGCCACCATGCTTGCTAATTATTCTTTTGATGGTGGAGTACCTAAGAAGTTGGGAGATCCGGGTATACCCACAATACCTTGATCTATTAAAAGGAATTATGTCAAAACTGCCTTATGTGATTTAGGAGCAGGTGTTAGCGTTATGCCTTTCTCCCTATATAAAAGACTTGAACTGAGTAAACTCACACCTACTGAGATATCTTTCCAAATGGCTGATAAATCCACTGTATTACCTATTGGAATTTGTGAGGACGTTCCCATTGTGGTTGCAAATGTTAATGTCTTAACAGACTTTGTTATTCTTGATATGCGAGAGGACGACAATATGTTGATCATCCTTGGTAGTCCTTTTCTAAATACTGCAGGGGCTGTTATAGATTGCAATAAAAGCAAGGTTACCTTTCATATCAATGGCAAGCAATAAAAGCAAGGTTATTTTTCGAAGAAGCAATCGTTGGTTAATAATATTAATGTCATTGATCCTATTCCCACGATTATCATTGGAAATATTACAATTCCTCTACCTACTGCCAAGAAGAAGGAATATTATAATCTTATTGTTGGGGAGATACAAATCCCAACTGAGGTAACCTAGTGACATATGAAAATTCTTTGGTTTCATGTTAATCGGAAATGTTTATTAATAAGACTTGATCAACCTTATTAATGAATTCCTTTCAAAAGACTTGTTATTGGTGAATTGAGTATTCACAACTCTCTGTATCACAGGTTTATATTATGTTTTCTTAGTAAAAATAAATATAAAATTCCATGAAGTTCTTGTTTTCTGTTTTCCCCGTGCATGAAAAATACCTCAAAAATAAGAAGTCTCGAATTGCCACAAATTTTTAACATGAATTTCTCTGGAATAAATATAAAAATTTGGTGTAAAATTACCGCAGGGGTGTGCGCCAGTGGGCCACCACACAATAGCCCCCCTCGAGTGATGCGACCTGTTGGCTTATGGGGCCCGTAGGGGCCCACTGCCTTATCTCTTCCTCCCACTCATTCTTGTACCTCCAGCAAAAATTCCCTCTCCATCCCTCTCACGCGTTCTTCACCCAGAAACTGAAATTTTCAATCTCTTTGCTCAGAACTCCCTTTCCGAAACTATTTTGAGGAATTACTCCTTGGTATGTGACTCTCCCATTCCTCCAATTAGTTTTTGCTTTAATGGTTTATGTTTTGCATAAGTTTCTGCACTTGGTCCTAAGAAAATAAGCTTGCATGTTGAATTCTTTGAGTTCCAAGTAATATGAATGCTTGATATGACCTCTAGGAATCACTATGAGTAGTTGCTACCATTCCTATGGAGTTTTGTTGGCATTCATTTGTGACTCAAAAAATTCAAAAAATTGTGTTAGGGAAAGATGAGTTTCTTTAGGAGGAGTGCTTCAAGGAGGCATTCTTCAAGAGAGTCGTCGAGCGGAAGCTCGGTTCGATAGGCCTACATAGAGCCCAGATCTAATCAAATAGTCATGACCGATGCAAAATCTTGTTGGTGGCCAAGCGATGAGTTCATGATAAAGAGGATTTTTATCATTTTATTGAGAATACCGGCATCACCGACTTCCTTGCAGATAAGTGTTTCTAACACTATAACCTTACTTGTACTTTCATAGATGGATTTCTCTTTCAAGCGAGTAACTCTAGGGTGTTATTTAAACTATATGATGAATCTTTTAGCATGGTCCTAGAAGAATTCTTGATTGCTTGCAAACTTCCACTTTGGAGTTTACTTGAGAAACCATCAACAGTTGATTATAATATGTTTCTCGAAAGTCTTTGTGTGGGGGAAGACAGGGGAGTATCGCAGGCTAGAATAAAGAGTATACAATTTCCCTCTATCCGTTACTTTGCATTGTTCAACAAGAAATGCATGGTAGGAAAACAAGAGTGCAGTGAGTTATGTGCCCGTGACTTGAGTCTTATACATAATACTGTGATGGGCGAGCGACATTTTTTAACCTCGATGCAATTGTTGCTTGAAGGTTGCACTCCAACTCTAGTAATGGAGAATTTTATGGGGGTATTTATGCATCCCGCTTCGATGCACATTTGAGAGTGGCACCCCAACCTAATGACCCTATTTTTCCTGAAAAATATTTAGATTATGAAGCTATGTGTTATCATGAATTTCTTGTGAACCGTGCTAGAGGCTATGAGTACAACTTAATATTTAGAAAACACACAACTATGTTTGTATTTTTGCATGCACCTTCCCTCTTTGATTTTCAATCTCGACAAAGATATTATGTTCTTGAGGACGAGGTGAGAGAGCACAATGTTGTGGTGGAGGTTGCTTGCTCAGCAGAGGCTGCTCATCTAGCAAAGGAGGAGGCCAGGAATGCCTCCACCAGCTACCACTTGAACTATTACCTAGATCGTCAGTGGTAATTACCAAGCTAGGCAAATGCCTAAGCTTGGGGGGGTATGTATTTCTCACCAACATTGCATTCATGTTCTCGCACTTCATATAAATTGTCGATGTTCATCCTCTTTCATTGTATATCCATGTTAGCTTTATTTTCGCTGTCTTCTTTTGTGTTTGAAAAACTTTGAAAATCCAAAAATATTTCTCGCTTCTTTTCGGGTTTTTCTTTTCCTCGTTTCTTTAGATGTTGTACTAAAAAGAAAACCCCCAAAGACTTCCTTTGCTTGTTGGGAGCTTTCCCGTGTAAATAGTTTTTTCATTCTTGTTTTTCCATTAGTTCATTTGCTTGCTTAAGAAAAACAAAAACTCCAAAACTATTTTAGTGTGTTTCTTTGAATTTGTTTTCTTTTGTTGAGTTTTCTAAAGGAGAAGACCAAGATGAAAATGTTGAGTGGCTCTCATATGCTTTATTGATGATCTAACACAAAGCCAATTTTACCTTGTCTTCTCCTTTGTTTTAAACTGCCATGTAGATTCCGGCTTAGTCCACGGCATTCTTCCACTATTATTATTATCACGCCATTCGATCATGCAAGTGAAAGGCAATAATGATGATATTTGATGAAGTGGTTGTGGCAAAGGAAGATGGTATGAACTCTTCTTGTTTTCTATTTTTGTAAATATGTTTAGCCAGTTAGATCATGATTCAATATATCATTAGTAAACATATTCGTCATGACAATTAGAGATTATAGCTTCTCATGCCATGCCTAAATAGCTAGGAGTAAATAATGATTTATCTTGTGTGTCAACATGCATTAAAGTGGTTATAATGGGTTATGATAATATGGGATTTCCCTCTGAGAAACTCAAGCGGTTTGACTTGGCACATTTCCAAACATGTAGTTGAATTAGAACCAATATAGCCTTCATGATGTTTAAATTCAGAGTATTCATGTCATACTCATGGTACGTCCAATGTTAATCATTCAAAATGCATGGTCATGACCGTTGTTGCTCTAAAGTTGGTTGCTTCTCAACCTATTGCTAGCATATACCTGTATTAAGCGGAAATGCTGCTTGTGCATCCAAATCCTTAAACCAAGTTATTCCACATGAGTCCACCATACCTACCTATATGCGGTACTACCCTGTCGTTCCAAGTAAATTTGCATGTGCCATCTCTAAATATTCAAAGAAACATCCATTTTGTGCACTCGTCTCGCTCATGGAGCGACGGGGCGGTCAATATTTTCCGTGCTAAGCAAGTTATTCTCAGGACGGTCGTTTGTTTGTCGTCATTGCAAGAGAGCCTGGTAAGAGGGATGCCCAGTCCCACATAATCGTAATAAATTAAACAAACTCCTTGGGACAGTTGATTATTTGGAGGGAAACCGTGGATTCAGCCAACCATGGAATGTGTTTGAATGGTGGATAGCAGTAAACTTTACTATTCTGTTAGGGAACCGTCAATAATGAGTTTAGCATGGAAAATGTTGAAAACCTTTGTCGTTACATTGACAAGAAAAGTGCACCACTCAAAAATTATATTTTCACTCTTGTTTTAAACTTTGAGCTCTAGCACCACTGCAAATCAATGCTTCCCTCTGCGAAGGGCCTATCTATTTACTTTTATGTTGATTCATCATCCTCTTACTAAAAGCATCAGACCCGAGAGCACTATTGTCATCCTTATGCATTTAGTGTAGTTAATGTTGGATATGAGAATGGCCGGATCTTTTCTACCCTAAATTATAATGTTTAGTCATTGGTTACATCTCAGAGGTGCTCTAGATTTATGTTTTGCGGTCTTAGAAAGGGCTAGCGAAATACCATGTCACCATATGGTATTATGATTGTTTTGACAAATTATTGTCATAGGAGATTTTTTATTATTGCTTTCTAGCTGGTTATGTATTGCCATGAGTTAACATAATACTTAGTTGTTGTCATGGATGCATCTCTCTATGATTTATGCTGAAAACTTGAACACCACCTAAGCATATGTATAATAACGAGAACATAAGAGTTTGTAAAAGTTTTCTTTATCACTTCGATTTTATCAACTGAATTGCTTGAGGACAAGCAATGAGTTAACCTTGGGGGAGTTGATACGTCTCAAACGTATCTACTTTTCCAAACACTTTTGCTCTAGTTTTGTCCTCTAATTTGCATGATTTGAATGATACTAACCCGGACTGGCGTTATTTTCAGCAGAACTACCTTGGTGTTATGTTTGGGAAAAAATAGAAGTTCTCAGAATTGGACGAAACTTTTTTTGTATTTTTCCTGGAATATATAACGAATTTTGGAGCAAAGAACTGCCGGAGGGGGTGTGCCAAGGGGGCACCATGCAGCAGTCCCCCTAGTGGTGCAGCCTGTTGGCTTGTGGGGCCCTCGTGGTCCCTCTGACCCTAATTCCAGTCCTATAAATTCACATCCGTGGAGAAAAATCAGAGAGAAGATTTCATCGTGTTGCAGGAGACGGAGACGTCGCCACCTCCCGTTGTTCCTCTGGAGGGCTGATCTGGAGCCTATTTTGGGCTCCGGAGAGGGGAAATCGTCGCTGTTATCATCGCCAACCCTTCTCCATCAACACCGCCATGATGCTCGCCATCGGGAGTGATTAATTCCTTTGTAGGCTTGCTGGATGGTGGTGGGATTGGATGAGTTGATCATGTAATCGAGTTAAGTTTGATAGGGCTTGATCCCTAGTATCCACTATGTTTTGAGATTGGTGTTACTATGACTTTGCTATGCTTAATGGTTGTCACTAGGGCCTGGGTGCCATGATTTCATATTTGAACCTATTATGTTTTTATGAATATAAGAGTGATTTGGATCCTATCTTGCAAGTGATATGTACCTATTACGTGACATGATCCGCAAACCCCAAGGTGACAATAATTGGGATTCTTTCCGATGATTGCCGTAGTTTGAGGAGTTCATGTATTCACCATGTGTTAATGTTTTGTTCCGGTTCTCTATTAAAAGTAGGCCTTAATATCCCTTAGTTTCAAAAAGGACCACGCTGCCATGGTAGGGTAGGACAAAAGATGTCATGCAAGTTCTCATCGCAAGCATGTATGACTCTATACGGAATACATGCCTACATTACATTGATGAATTGGAGCTAGTCCTGTGTCGCCCTCGTATGTAACTGTTATATGATCAATGTCATCCAAATCATTATCCATCACCAATACACGTGCCTACCATTAAATATACTAAATCTTTCCAAGTTACTATTGCTATTGCTACTGTCAGACGTGCTACAAAATTGCTACTGTTACTACTACTGTTAATTTTGCTACTACTATTTGTTGTGCAACTAAATCTTTGCTGTAGAGAGATATCCTCGATGCGGTTGAATTGACAACTCAACTATCAAGGCCAATAAATATTATTTGTCTCCCCTTGTGTTGAATCAATAAATTAGCGTGAAATACTACCCGTGAAGACTGTTGCGGTCCCCTACACTTGTGGGTTATCAAAGACATATCATCATGCTTTACAGCTTAGAATTGAGGATCCAAAGTTGTTTTGAACGACACAGAGCATATGAGATGTTCCAAGAGCTGAAATTGGAACTTCAGGCTCATGCCCGTGTTGAGAGGTATGAGACCTCCGACAAGTCCTTTGTGTGTAAGATGGGGGATAATATATCAGTCGATGAGCATGTGCTCATAATGTCTCGATGCTACAATCGCTTGAATCAATTGGGAGTTAATATTTTAGATAATATAATGTTTGAAAAAGTTCTCCAAGTCACTACCACCAAGGTACTAGAGCTTCCTGATGAACTATAACATGCAAGGGATGGTGAAGATGATCCCTGAGCTATTCGTGATGTTTTATGCCGCAGAGCTCGAAATCAAGAAGGAGAATCAAGTGTTGATGGTTAATAAGACCACTAGTTTCAAGAAGAGCAAGGGAAGAAGGGAAACTTCAAGAATAGCAAGCCAGTTGTTCCTCTAGTGAACAAACCCAAGGTTGAATCCAAACCCGAGACTGGGTGCTTCTATTGTGAGGGGAACAATCACTGGAAGCGAAAATGTCCCAAATACTTGGTAGATAAGAAGGCTGACAACGTCAACGAGAGTATATTCGATGTACATGCTATTGACGTGTACCTTACTAGTGCTCGTAATAGCCCCTGGGTATTTGATATCGATTCTGTTGCTAATATTAGTAACTCAAAACATGAGCTACGGAATAAATGAGACTAGCTAAGGATGAGGTGGCAATGCGCACTAGAAGTGTCTCCAAGGTTGATGTGGTCACCATCGACAACTCACTCTACCTTCAAGATTAGTTTTAAACCTAAATAAATGTTATTTGGTGCCTGCATTGAGCATGAACATTATATTGATCTTGTTTATTACAAGACGATTATTCATTTAAGTTAGAGAATAATGGTTGTTTTGTTTACATGAATAATATCTTTTTTGATCATGCATCCAATATGAATGGTTTTTTGAATCTCATTTGTAGTGACACACATGTTCATAATATTGATGCCAAAAGATGAAAAGTTAAAGATGATAGTACCACATGCTTGTGGCACTGCTGCTTAGGTCATATTGTTGTAAAGTGCATGAAGAAACTCCATGTTGATGGACGGACTCACTCGATTTTGAATTGCTTGAGACATGTGAACCATGACTCATGGGCAACATGACTAAGACCTCGTTTTCCTATACGATGGAGCAGGCAAGTGACTTACTGGAAATAATACATATTGATGTATGCAGTCTAATGAGTGTTGAATCACGCGGTGGATATCGTTATTATCTTACCTTCACATATGATCTAAGTAGATATGAGTATATTTACTTGATGAAACACAAGTCTAAAATTTTGAAAGGTTCATGAAATTTTAGAGTGAAATTGAAGATCATCATGACAAGAAGATAAAATGTCTACGATATGATCGTGGAGGTAAATATCTGAGTTACGAGTTTGGTATGCAAGACAATGCGGAAATTGTACCACAACTCATGCCACCTGGAACACCTCAGTGTAATGGTGTGTTCAAACATCGTAGTCGTACTCTATTGGATATGGTGCATTCTATGATGTCTCTTACCGATTTGCCACTATCATTTTGGGGTTCTGCATTATAGAGAACTATATTCACCTTAAATAGGGCACCATCTAAATCCATTGAGACGACACCGCATGAATTATGGTTTAGCGAGAAACCTAAGTTGTCATTTCTTAGAGTTTGGGAATGCCAAATTATGTATGCTCGAACCCAAATCGAGAAAGTCATCTTCATAAGGTACCCTAAAGTAGCAATTGGGTATACCTTCTATCACAGATCCAAAGGCAATGTCTTTGTTGCCAAGAATGGATCCTTTCCAAAGAAGGAGGTTCTCTCAAAATAAGTGAGTGGGAGGACGGTAGAACCTGATAAGGTTATCGAACCATCACTTGAATTGGAAAGTAGCACAGTGCAAAAAGGTGTTCCCTGTAATGCACACACCAACTAAAGAAGAAGCTAATGATGATGATCATTAAACTTTGGATCAAGTTACTACCAAACCTCATAGGTCGACAAGAACATGTACTACCCCAGGCGGTACGGTGATCCTGTCTTGGAAGTCATGTTGTTAGACAACGATGAGCCTACGAACTATGAGGAAGCGATGATGGGCCCGAATTCCGACAAATGGCTAGAGGCCATATAATTAGAGATAGGATCCACGTATGATAACCGAGTATGGACTTTGCTCCCCGATGACCAACAGGCCATTAGGTACAAATGGATCTTTAAGAAGAAGACAGACGATGATGGTAATGTCACCATTTATAAATATTGACTTGTCATAAAGAGGTTTCTGATAAGTTCAAGGAGTTGACTATGATGATACTTTCTCACCCGTAGTGATGCTGAAGTCTGTTGGGATTATGCTAGTATTTATTGCATTTTTCGGTTATGAAATCTGGAAGATGGATGTCAAAACATCATTCCTTAACAGTTTCCTTAAGTAAAGCTTGTATGTGATACAACCAGAAGATTTTGTCGATCCCGAGGATGCTAAAAGGAATGCAAGCTCTAGTGATCCTTCTATGGATTGGAGCAAGCATCTCGTAGTTGGAGTATGCGCTTTGATGATGTTATCAAAGCTTTTGGGTTTATACAAAGTTTATGAAGAAACTTGTATTTAAAAGAAAGTGAGTGGGAGCACTATAGCATATCTGATAAGTATATGTGGATGATATATTGTTGTTCGAAAATGATGTAGAATTTCTGGAAAGCATAAAGGGTTGCTTGAAAGGAATTTTTCAAAGGGAGACCTGGGTAAAGCTGCTTAAATATAGGGCATCAAGATCTGTAGAGATAGATCAAGACACCTGGTAAGACATTCACAAAGCACATACCTCGACAAGATTTTGAAGGAGTTCAAAATGGATCAGCCAAAGAAGGAGTTCTTGCCTGTATTGTAAGGTGTGAAGTTGATTAAGAGTCAAAGCTCAACCACGACAGAAGAAAGAGAAAGGACGAAGGTCGTCCCATGTGCCTCAACCATAGGCTCTATACTGTATGAAATGTTGTGTACCGCACCTGATGTGTGCTTGCCATGAGTCTGACAATGGGGTACAAGAGTGATACAGGAGTGGATCACTGGACAGCGGTCAAAATTATCCTTAGGTACCTAAAAAGGACTAAGGAAATGTTTCTTGATTATCGAGGTGATAAAGAGTTTGTCATAAAGGGTTATCTGGATGCAAGATTTGACACCAATCCAGATAACTTTGAGTAGCAAACCAAATATGTATAGTGGAGCACTCATTTGGAATAGCTCCAAGTGGAGCGTGGTAGCATCATCTACAATATGACATAGATTTGCAAAGTACACACTGATCTAAATGTTGCAGACCCATTGACTAAAACCTATTTCACAAGCAAAACATGATCAAACTCCGGAACCCATTGGGTGTTAATCACATGGCTATGTGAATTAGATTATTGACTCTAGTGCAAGTGGGAGACTGTTGGAAATATGCCCTAGAGGCAATAACAAATTGGTTAATCCATATCCTTTTTCTTTTGCATATCACATAATTCAACAAAGCTATTAAGACATGATGTGGGTCCTCATTAGGACTTCCCGAAAATTGATCTTTCATGACAAAATTTAGCAATAAAACATTAATATCAAAAGCCTCCGCACTAGTGGCGGGTGGTATAGGAGTACTAATGAAATCATTATTATTAGTATTTGATAAATCACGCAACTCAGTAATATCTTGAGACATGGTGACGGAACAAGCAAAGCAACAAGCAAGACAAGAAAACTAGCAAGTAAAGCAAGCAAAGAAGTAAAATAGTAACTAGCAAAGATAAATATTTTTGTATTTTTTATTTTCATGAGACAAACTAAATATAACAACAAATAAAAATAAGAACAAGTGAATGAAAATATGTGTGAAGTTACTTGATAGTTGGTGATGGTATTCCCCGGCAACGGCGCCACAAATCATTTCTGATACTTGTGATCTGCGTTAGGTTTTTCATGAAGAAGAAGAAAGGGTTATTGCAGCACAATGTGGGTAAGTATTTCCCTCAGTTATGAAACCAAGGTTTATCGAACCAATAGGAATATCAATGTGGGTAAGAAAAATTACTCCTTTTTCGAGAACCTTTTAGAAGTTCTACCCATATGTGTTCTGATCGCCAATTCATATTAGAGTCTTCAGCGGCTGCACACAAAATAACAAACAACTTGCACCCAACGCCGTCAAGAGGTTCGTCAATCCCCTTGATCTCATTATTTGCAAGCAAGTGAGTTGTGTAGATAATTCTAGATAATTCTAAATTTAAACATAAAATAAATAAAATCAAGGTAGTAGTAATGTTAATGAATATATAAGTACATGTACCTGGGGGCGTAGAGTTCTCTAGTGGCATCTCTCATAGAAATAACACACGGTGGGTAAACAAATTATTGTTGGGCAATTGATAGAAAAGCGAATAGTTATGCGATTTTCACGGCAATGGTCGTGTGTATATAGGCATCATGTATATAAGCAAATAGGCCAACTCCTATCGCCACCTATTACTATTACTCCACTCATTGACCGCTATCCCAACATGCATCTAGACTATTAAGTAAAATAGAGTAATGCTTGGAGAACGATGACATGATGTAGACAAAGTGAACTCAATCAATATGAATAAACCCCATCATTTTATCCTAGTAGCAGCAACACAAAGATGCAACTTGTGTCCTTCTGTCACTGGGATATAGAAACTGACCAGGTTGAACCTACGACAACGCACCACTCCCACCAAAGAAATCAATCTAGTTGGTCAAACTATCTCAATAGATCGGAGAGCATTACGAAGCTATGATGATCATGCAAATAAGAATCTTAGTATTCTGGTTTGACTCAAATACTTTTCATGAATAATCTAAACATAAACTCACAATTCATCGAATGCTAACAAACGCACCATGCAAAGGGATTACATCGGATAGATCAAGGTAAAGATGCGATGAACATTGTATTGAAGATCGAGAGAGAGAGAGAGAGAGATTGCCATATAGGTACTGCCTACGGCCTGTAGGTCTATGGTGAACTACTCACGCATCATCATGAGGGCGGCAAGGTTGATGAAAAGGCCCTCCATGATCGATCCCTCCTCTGGCAGGGTGCCAAAACAGAGTTGTAGATGGGCTCCCTTAGTGTTTTCGGATATTAGAGAATTTATAGGCTAGAGAGGAATGTCGGGGGATGCCCGAGGGGGCACCACATATTAGCCCCCTCCCTAGGGCCCTGATGTGTGGTGGGGCCCTCGTGCGCCTCCCGGCCTCCTCCTGGAGCTTCCAGACCTTCTTTTGGTCCAGAAAAAATCATCAAAAAAATCGTGGCAATTGGACTTCGTTTGGTACTGTAAACTTGAAAAGTCAAAAACATGCAAAAAACAACAATTGGCACTAGGCACTGGTTCAATAGGTTAGTGATCAAATATAATATAAATTGCTAAACAAATGCCCAAAAAGTATCCTAGAATGAAAATATATCAACATGGAAAAATAAAAAAATTATAGATACGCTAGAGACGTATCAAGCCTCTACTAGACTAGCTCGTTGATGAAAGATGGTAAGGTTTCCTAACCATAGACATGAGTTGTCATTTGATAACGGGATCACGTCATTAGGAGAATGATGTGATGGACAAGACCCAACCGTAAGCATAACATTTGATCGTATCACTTAGTTTGTTGCTACTGCTTTCTTCATGTCAAGTAATTTGTTCTCAATACCATGAGACCATGCAACTCCGTGACACTAGAGGAATGCCTTGTGAGTATCATACGTCACTTCATAACTGGGTGATCATAAAGGTACTCTACAGGTATCTCTGAGGGTGTCTGTTGGATTGGCATGGATCGAGACTGGGATTTGTCACTCCGTATGACGAAGAGGTATCTTTGGGCCCTCTCGGTAATACAACATCATAAGAAGCTTGCAAGCAATGTGACTAAGGAGTTAGTCATGGGATCTTGTATTACAGAACGAGTAAATAGACTTGCCGATAATGAGATTGAACTAGGTATGGATATACCGACGAACGAATCTCGGGCAAGTAACATACCGCTGGACAAAGGGAACTGCATAAGGGATTGAATCATTGACATCATGGTTCGACTGATAAATATATTCCTAGAATATGTGGGAACCAATATGTGCATCCAGGTCTTGCTATTGGTTATTGACCACAGAGGTGTCTCGGTCATGTCCACATGATTCTCGAACCCGTAGGATCCATACGCTTAATGTTCGGTGACAATATAGTACTATTGGGTTATGTATGTTGGTGACTTAATGTTTTCTGGAGTCTTGGATGAGATCCTAGACGTCACTAGGAGCTCCGAAATGGTCCAGATGTAAAGATTTATATATGGGAAGTCATATTTTGGCTACTGGAAAAGTTTCGGATTTTGACGGTATTGTACTAAGAAGCTTCTAGAAGGTTCCAGAAACTTCTAGAGGAGTCCAGAAGTCCAACAAGGGTTCCATCACATCCCAAGGCTTTGCATGGTCTGAGGAGAGGCGGCCTAGCCTTATTGGGCCATGTGCACAAGTCCCTCAAGGCCCATGTGGCTTGGGAGAGGTGGAAAGTCCACTTGTGTATGGAAAGGGAGGGAATTGGACTAGGAGTCCAACTCCTCCCCCTTGTCAGCATCCTTAGGGCTTGGATGGCTGGCCACGACACCCTCCACCTATATATAGAGGGGAGGGGCACCCTAAGAGCATACACCAAGCCCTTGGCGCCCCTCTCTCTCACGTTGCTCCGTTGCTCCTCCGTTCACAGTTCTACTAGCGCTGGCGAAGGCCTGTTGGCACTGCTCCACCACCATCTCCACATGCCATCATGCTGGTTGAGAACCCATGTACTACTCCTCCCTCGCTCGCTTAATCGAGGAGGCAGGGACATCATCGAGCCACATGTGTGCTATGAAGGTGCCGTTCGTTCGGCGCTGGATCGCGATTGGATTGTGAAGAGTACAACTACATCAACCGCGTTATATACACTTCTGCTTGGCGATCTACAAGGGTATGTAGATACAGCCCCCTCTTTTAGCTATGCATATTCATGGATATATTTTGCGTGTGCGTAGGAACTTTTTTCCCATGCAATGTTCCCCAACACTTGGCCCCTATGTAAGGGAAGGATGAATGATATTCAAAGGGTTGGCTTTTTGAGAAAATAAGAGCTCCAACAAGAATAGAAGTAGGCAATACTTAGGGAGAGATCATCTTGTAATCGACAATATACACCAAAAACATCAAGAACACAGTAGGATTAGGGTGTTACACCTCCACGGTGGCCCAAACTTGGGTAAAAAACACTCTTTTTGTGCACCCATGGTTAGGAAGGAATATGTAGCGGTTTAGCCCGTCACCGAACAAATAAAGGGGGCCTGCTTTATCCAATATCGATGAGGTCACCACGACATATTCAAACTTGAGCGAGCAGTTTGTGCCGATATGCTATGCAAAAACCTTATTACCCATTGCCCCGTGCACACAATTGTGGGATGGTGGCGCTCGAGCAGCTCAACTCATGAACTCGACCAAAGCGTGTGCGTATGATTTATTGCTCTTATGTGCGCTATTGTGTATAGCCTATCTAATCTGCATCTCTTTCTATTGGAATCGGAACTCCAGGGACCCAACATGGTTCAAACTCTGGGGTGCGCTTGCTCACCAGCCCTATTCTACCGCGCGAGCCTCCAGCGATGCAACGACGAGCACGAACTAAGGAAGAAGAACACGGACACAACAATTACCCAGGTTCGGGCCACCTCGTGGTGTAAGAGCCTACTCCTGCTTGTCTGGATTACTTGAGGATATGAGAGGTTACAAGAGAGTGTTCTTGCTTTTCCGGGGTCGATCCCCTCTACCGTCGTGGCCTGCCCTATCTTATAATGCCCCATGGTCCCCATCTCCCAAAAACACAAGGCAAGAAGGGTTGGCACAATGATCCGTTTGAGGGGGGACAAGACCACGAGTTGTCCTAACAAAAGCAGTGCATGCCTGCCAAAGTTGACTGCTGTGATGCATCGGTGGGCTCGGAGATGACCTCCGTCCAACCGAGCCCACGGCCTTGTTCCTCTTTCACAAAAGGGAAACCTTTGGGGATGCTTTGGGAACCGGCGAGCTGGCCATGCTCCCTTAGGGAAACTATGATGTCTCTTATCAATTTGCCACTATCGTTTTGGGGTTATGCATTAGATACAACTACATTCACTTTAAAGGGGCACCATCTAAGTCCGTTGAGATGACACCATTTGAATTTTTGTTTGATAGAAACCTAAGCTGTCATTTCTTAGTGTTTGGGGCTGCGATGCTAAAAGCACATTTGCTCCCTTGGTGGTTTTGGTAATTCATAACAACATATAAGTCATTGAACTAATGTTTTCATCAAGTATGTTTCAGAAAAGTTCAATGATGGGTTGGCAAAAAGAGATTGTGGAACACCCCAAGATGCAAGGAAATGGATTGGCAAAGCTTCAAGCAAGAGGACTCTACATTTTATATTTGTGAGAAATCACCTTGAGTCCATAGGAAAGCCAATACTATTAAAAGGGAGTAAAGTTTTGTTGGTGAACAAAATGCTCATACGTGCACAAGTGATAGTCACCAACGACACCCACAAACTCTCCCACCAAAGTCTGTTCTAAGACAAACACTCAGAATCGGTGCAACCAACATTACCATCCCGATGCCACCGATTCCAAACCCTAGATAGACTCAGCCAAACCCTAACCCTTCGGTACAGCCAATACTGCTTTCGGTGCCACCGAGTTGGGCTGCCAACCTTTTGTTACGCAAGTTCAAGGTTTTGCTCCCTCCGAGATTGTTAAATCGGCGTCACTGAGAATGGGCATTCTGACCGTTGGTCACCTTATTGGTGCAACCGAAATTCCTATATCGGTCCCTCTGAGATTCAAAAGTTGCCACCTTTTGGTCACTTCGGTACCACCAAGATTAACACATCGGTGTCACCGTGTTGGTCATTTTGTGTGTAACAGTTGGATTTTTGGGGATGCCTATATATATCCCTTCACCACCACCTACTCGAAAGAGAAGCACTCAGAACCATTCCATACCTATCCTATGAGTTTTCTGAGAGAGAACCACCTACCCTTGTGTTGAGGTCAAGATCTTCTACTCCAACCATATGGATCTTGATTTCTAGCCTCCCCAAGTTTCTTTACACCAATCTCATCTCTTCTACCAAGCCATATCTGTGAGAGAGTGATTGTGTGTTGAGGAGTCTATCATCTTGAAGCACAAGAGTAAGGAGTTCATCGACATTACCGATCCTATTACCTTTTGGAGGGTAGTGCCTCCTAGATTGGTTAGGTGCCGCTTGGGAGCCTCCTACTATGTGTTGTGGAGTGAACCAAGAAGTTTGCAAGGGCAAGGAGATCGCCTACTTCTTGAACATCTACCCCGAGTAAGGCTAGTCCTCCGTGGACGTAGGCCGTCATGGTATAGTCAAGGTTGCTTCTTCGTGGAACCCTCCGTCGGTAGAGCCCTCCATGGACTCTCGTGACTGTTACCCTCCATGGGTTGAAGACTCCATGAACGTGGAAGTACGATGGCACCACCTATAGGAACCACAGGAAAAATCTTCGTGTCACCAATTGTGTTTGCTTTCCTTACCCTCTCTTTACTTACATGTGCAATGTCTTTAGTTTCCGCTGCTATACTCTTAGACATGCATGTGTAGGGTGTACTTGACATACTATGAATGCTAAAATCTGCTAAGAATTAAAATTGGGAAAAAGTAGATTTTTATTTGGTCAAGTAGTCTAATCACACACCCCCCCTCTAGACCTACTTTCGATCCTACAGACGCTTATGTCAAAAAAAAGGGTTTTCACCTAATGAGCTCAAACCCAAAGCGGAAAAATGCATCTTCATAGAATACCCTAACGTAACAGTTGGGTAAACCTTCTATCTCAGATCCAAGCACACAGTGTTTGTTGCTAAAACGGGTCCTTTCTTGAGAAAGAGTTTCTCCCAAAAGAATTGAGTGGGAGGATGATAGAACTTGATGAGGTTGTTGAACCTTTGTTTCAACCAGAGAGTAGCGCAGCACAGAAAGTTGTTTTTGTGGAGCCTACGCTAATTGAAGAGGAAGTTAATGATGATGATCATGAAGCTTCGGATTAAGTTACTATTGAACCTCGTAGGTCGACAAGGACGTGTACTGCTCCTGAGTGGTATGGCAACCCTGTCTTAGAGGTCATGTTGTTGGACAACGAAGAACCTACGTGCTATGGATAAGCAATGATGGGCTCCAATTCTGAGAAATGGTTAGAGGCCATGAAATCCAAGATGGGATCCATGTATGAAAACAAAGTATGGCTTTGGAAGTATTACCTGAAGGGTGAAAGGTCATTCAGAACAAATGGACCTTTAAAAGGAAGACGGACGCGGACGGTAATGTCACTGTCTATAAAGCTCGACTTGTGGCAAAGGGTTTTTCACAAGTTCCAGGAGTTGACTACGATGAGGCTTCTCACCCATAGCGATGCTAAAGTCTGTTGGAATTATGTTAGTAGTTGCTGCATTTTTCGATTATGAAAGCTTGCAGATGGATGTCAAAACATCGTTTCCTTTACGGTTTCCTGGAGGAAAGGTTGTATGTGATACGACCGGAAGGTTTTGTCAGTCCTAAGGATGCTAAAATGTATGCAAGCTCCAGTGATCCGTCTATGAACTGGAGCAAGCATCTTGCAGTTGGAATATACACTTTGATGAGGTGATCAAAGTTTTTTTGTTCTATACAAAGTTTATGAGAAACTTGTATTTACAATAAAGTGAGTGGGAGTGATAACCAACAAGTATAGGGGATCACAATAGTTTTCAAGGGTAGAGTATTCAACCCAAATTTATTGATTCGACACAAGGGGAGCCAAAGAATATTCTCAAGTATTAGCAGCTGAGTTGTCAATTCAACCACACCTGAAAGACTTAATATCTGCATCAAAGTATTTAGTAGGAAAGTAGTATGGAAGTAACGGTAGCGATAGCAAAAGTAACCGTAGCAGTTTTGTAGTGATTGTAACAGTAGCAACGGAAAAGTAACTTAGCAAGGATCAATCTGTGAAAATCTCGTAGGCAATGGATTAGTGATGGATAATTATATTGGATGGCATTCATCATGCAATAGTTATAACATAGGGTGACACAGAACTAGCTCCAATTGATCAATGTAACGTAGGCATGTATTCCGTATATATTCATACATGTTTATGGAAAAGAACTTGCATGACATATTTTGTCCTACCCTCCCGTGGCAGCGGGGTCCTAATGGAAAATAGGGGATATTAAGGCCTTCTTTCAATAAAGAACCAGACCAAAGCATTAGCACTTAGTGAATACATGAAGTCCTCAAACTACGGTGATCACCGGAAAGAATCCCAGTTATTGTCACCCTCGGGGATGCGGATCATAACTTATAATAGGTGTCTACAACTTGCAAGATAGGATCAAGAACACATATATATTCATGAAAACATAATAGGTTCAGATGTGAAATCATGGCACTCGGGCCCTAGTGACAAGCATTGAGCATAGCAAAGTCATAGCAACATCAATCTTAGAACATAATGCATACTAGGGATCAAACCCTAACAAAACTAACTCGATTACATGATAAATCTCATCCAACCGATCACCGTCCAGCAAGCCTACGATAGGATTACTCATGAACGGCGGAGAGCATCATGGAATTCTTGACGAAGGATGGTTGGTGATGACAATGGTGTCGATTTCCCCTCTCTGGAGCCCAAAACGGACTACAGATCTGGTCTCCCGAGGAAGAACAGAAGGCGGCGGCGGCTCCGTATTGTGAAATGCAATAAACTCTTCTCTTTGAATTTTTTTCTCCATGAATAGGGTTATATGGAGTTGGAGATGACATCAGAGGAGCCATAGGGGCCCCACAAGCCTGCTAGGTGTGGCCAGGGGGTGGCCGCACCTAGTAGGCTTGTGGCCTGCAGGTGGCCCCCTCTGGTTGATTCTTGCGCCAGTATTTTTTATTAAATCCAAAAATATTCTCCCTAAATTTTTAGGACAATCTGAGAACTTTTATTTCTACACAAAAATAACACCAATGCAATTCTACTGAAAACAGCGTCAGTCCGGGTTAGTTCCATTCAAATCATGCAAATTAGAGTCCAAAACAAGGGCAAAAGAGTTTGGAAAAGTGGATACGATGGAGATGTATCAACTCCCCCCAGCTTAACCCATTGCTTGTCCTCAAGCAATTCAGTTGATAAACTTAAAGTGATAAAGAAACACTTTTACAAACTCTGTTTGATCTTGTTGTTGTAAATACGTCTAGCTGATGTTCAGATTTTCAGCAAAGATCATGGACTAAGCACGTTCACAATAACATTTAAGTCTCACATTTACTCATATCAATGACATAATCAACTAGCGAGCAATAATAATAACTCTTGGATAACAATACTTTTTCAAAACAATCATGATACAATATGATGGAATGATATCTTGCTAGCCCTTTCCGAGACCGCAAAACATAAATGCAAAGCACCTCTAAAGAACAAGGACTGACTAGACATTGTAATTCATGGTGAAAAAGATCCAATCATGCTCATACTCAATATCAATTAGCAACAAAGCATACAAATGAAGGTGGTGCTCTCAAACTGATGCCTTTTATAATAGGATGATGACTCAACAATAAAGTAAATGGAAAGGCCCTTCGCAGAGGGAAACATTGATTTGCAGAGGTGCCAGAGCTCAATTTTTTTTTAAAACAGAGGTAAATAATGATTTTCGAGCGGTATGCTTTCATTGCTCAGATAATGACCAAGAGGGATTCAACATCTTCCATGCTAGATACATTATAGGCGGTTCCCAAACAGAATGATAAAGTTCTTACTCCCCCTCCACCAATCAGCCACACTCCACGGGAGCCGAATCCATGGGTACCGTCCATACAAACACGGTTCTGGGGGAGTTTTGTTTAATTAGATTTTTCTTTTATTTTGAGCATGGAACTGGGCATCCTGATTACCAGCCACTTTCTCGTGAATGATAGTGAATCAACACATATCGTGAGAATAACCCACCTAGCATGGAAGATACTGACAGCCCCCAGTCGCCACATGAGCGATTTGGGCATACATAACAAAGTGTCTATTTGAAGGTTTAGAGTTTGGCACATGCAACTTTACTTGGGACGGCAGGTAAATACCGCATATAGGTAGGTGTGGTGGACTCATATGAAACAACTTTGGGTTTGAGGGATTGGATGCACAAGCAGTATTCCCGCTTAGTACAAGTGAAGGCTAGCAAAAGACTGGGGAGCGACCAATTAGAGAGTTACACAGTCATCAACATGCTTCGAGATTAACAAACATTGAATGCAAGCATGAGTAGGATATAAATCACTATGAACATAAATATCGTAGAGGCTATGTTGATTTTGTTTCAACTACATGCATGAACATGTGCCAAGTTGAGACACTTGAATCATTCAGAGGAGGATACCATCCCATCATACTAAATCACAACCATTTTAATATGCATGTTGGCACCCAAGACAGACCATTATCCACTCTTAGCTAATTAAGCATGACATGGGTAACTATAATCTCTAATTGTCCTTGCAAATATGTTTCACCCATAATGAACTGAATTCAGAACGATGAGCTAATCATATTTACAAAAGAAAGGTAGGTCGAGTTCATACCAACTTTTCTACGTCTCAATCTTTTCATCAAATATTGTTATTATTTCCTTTCACTTGCACGACTGAACAGTGTGGATAATAATAAGAGTGCACATGCACTGGACTAAGCTGGAATCTACAAACAATAACTCAAAGGAGAAGACAAGGTAACATGGGCTCTCTAATAGGTAAACAATGATGCATATGAGAGCCACTCGACATTTTCATTGTGGTCTTCTCCTTACGACCCAAAGAAAGAAAAATAAAAACAAGAACAAGAAAAACTATTTACACGGGAAAGCTCCCAACAAGCAAAAGAAGAACGAAAAATCTTTTTGGGTTTTCCTTTTAATGCTACAACTAAGAAACTGGAAATAAAGCTAGAACTATTTTTTGTATTTTTCTCAAAGTTAAATAAACACACAAAAAGAAAGAAAAACAAGGAAATAAACTACCATGGAAGGTACAATGAAAGAGTATGAACATCGACTACTAAGATGAGTGTGTGAACATGAATGTAAAGTCGGTGAGAAATACGTACTCCCCCAAGCTTAGGCTTTTGGCCTAAGTTGGTCTAGGGCCATGGCTGGAAAGAGCTCTCTCCCAGATACTAAGGAGCGTGCTCAGAGTTCCATTGGTTGACGAACTCCTGCAGCTCCCACTGAAAAGCTGGCTCCGGGTATGGATCAAGGGTTGGTGCCGGTTCTAGAGCTGGGGTTGTGTCAGACCCCAATATCTGTAAATGTCTCTGGGCATAATGGTGTACCTGCCTGAGCAAATATTGAACAAAGCAGAAGCAGGCAGAGTAATAATCTCACAAGTACCCTGGCTTAAAACTAAGTTGTAAAGCAGTCTCCTAACATCATTTTTCTTAATAACATCATGTGCTACAATACGGTCATAATCTAAGGACTTCGAGGGTAGCAGCCTCTCGTATTCCTCGTTAAGCCTAATGGGTATCTCAAAGTGTTTGGACAAACGAGATGCATAGATACCTCTGAATATGGGCCCCTTTGAACGATTGGTGCTCAACCTTTGGGCCACCATAGCGCCTAGACTAAAGGTTCTATCAGCAAATAAAGCATGGTGCAGAATGGCGAGGTCAGGGGCACTAAGACCTCCACTCTCCTAGTGACCAACTAAGCATCTCCCAGCAAATAATGAATAATAGATTAGCATAGGAAAATGTAAACTAGGTGCTCTCGCCTTTGACACACCTCTATCTTCCTCTACAGTGACGGCTGCAATGAAAATCTTCCATGTCTCTAGGATGTGGTTCCCTGATGCTGCCCTCATAGGGTAATTTGCAAAATTTGCAAAAATCATAAATATTCATTTTCTTAGGCACATAATATAAGTAAAATTCTACTGTAGGAGGATCTTCCCTAACATGAAAATGAAAATTTTGCACAAAGGTATTCGTGAGCAAGAGGTACTGGTCACACTTATTGTTGAGGAAGTCGGTGAGGCCTACATTCTTAGCCAAGTAATAGAAATCTTCATAAATTTCGGCTGCCCTCAAGAATGTGTCACACGGCCATTCACATGCTCAAACTTTTGCGACGTGAGGAAGATTATACTTGGGTTTCTCCCTCATCTCATTTTCTCCTTTCTTAGAACTCCGGCTAGAAGAGCCTCTTAACAATCGCCTCAGCATTTCTCTTTCTGAAAAAATCTGAAATTTTTAGTGACTCAAAATAAGTAAACAAAACTCATAGCAACTACTCCTACAAGTTCCTAGAGGCTATATTTTGCATCACAACTACTTGGGACCATACAAATTTGACATGCAAGCTCAAGAACAAGGTCACCACAGCAGCAAAAATTTGCAATATATAAAGCACTAGAACAAAAACTAATTGGACCATTAGAGGAGTCACATACCGAGGACCAATCTCCCAAAACAGTTTTACGAATGAAGCTTTGCACTAGGAGATCGAAAATGGCAGCAAAATGAGCTAGAACACGGGTTTGAGCAATGGTGGGATTTTTTGGAGGAAGATGAAGTGGATGGGTGCTAGAATAAGTGAAGGGGGCCACATGGGACCCACAAGCCTGCTAGGCGCGACCAGGGGTGGTCGCACCTTGTGGTCTTGTGACCCACTAGTGCAGCCCCCTACAGTGTGCTTAGTGCTAGGTATTTTTAAATATTCCAGAAAAAATCATACTGTATTTTCAGGGCATTTGAAGAATTTTTATTTTCAGGTCATTTTCCTATTGAACGAAAAACTCAGAAAGCAGAAAAATAATAGCATTTTACTGAATTTAATCTTACTAACAAAAATTAAAAGTTGGGTATAGAAAGTTGTGATTTCTAAACTCAACCATCTCATGCTCATCAAAATGAATCCATCAATAAGGTTGATAAGGTCTTATTAACAAACTTCTTTCTAGTTACATGAAACTGGAGAATTTTCGAATTACACTAAGTTACCTCAATAGGGATATGAATATCCCCAACAATAAGTATATCATATTTCTTCTTGACAGTAGGAAGAGGGAATTCCAAGTCTCCAATAATAATAGTTGGAATTTTTTCAATGGAGTTGACACTATGAACTTGGGGTTGTTTCTTCGGAAAGTGTACCGTATGCTCATTACCATTAATATGAAAAGTAACATTGCCCTTCTTGCAATCTATAACAACCCCTGTAGTATTCAAAAAGGGTCTACCAAGGATGATAGACATACTGTCGTCCTCGGGAATATCAAGAATAACAAAGTCCGTTAGGATAGTAGCATTTGCAAATATGACAGGTACATCCTCACAAATACCGATAGGTAGAGTAATTGATTTGTCAGCCATTTGCAAAGAGATTTCGGTAGGTGTCAAATTATTCAAATCAAGTCTACGATATAAAGAGAAAGGCATAACACTAAAACCAGCTCCCAAATCACATAAAGCAGTTTTAACATAATTCCCTTTAATAAAGCATGGTATAGTTGGTATTCTTGGATCTCCTAATTTCTTTGGTAATCCACCCTTAAAAGTATAATTAGCAAGCATGGTGGAAATTTCAGCTTTCGGTATCTTCCTTTTATTAGTCACAATATTGTTCATATACTTAGCATAAGGAGACATTTTCAGAATATCAGACAAGCGCATACGCAAAAAGACAGGTCTAAGCATTTCAACAAAGTCCTCAAAATCCTCATCATCCTTTTTCTTGGATGGTTTAGGAGGAAATGGCATGGGTTTCTGAACCCATGGTTGTCTTTCTTTACCATGCTTCCTAGCAATAACATCTCTTTTGTCATATCTTTTATTATTAAGTTGTGGGTTATCAAGATCAACAGCAGGTTCAATCTCCACATCATTATCATTACTAGGTTGAGCATCAACATGAACATCATCATTAATATTATCACTAGGCTCATGTTCATCACCAGACTGTGTCTCAGCATCAGAAACAGAAATATCATTTGGGTTTTTAGGTGTACCATTCTATGCCTTAAGTACTTGTTCTACTTGAGTAGTTAACATGGAAGCATGTCTACTAATCAGTTTAAGATCATTGATAGTTCTACTCATATAATCGCCTAAGCGATCTAGCATGAAATCATTATGTTTCAATTGTCTACTAACATAAGCATTAAAATTTTCTTGCTTAACAACAAAATTATCAAACTGAACCAAATATTGGCTAGCAGACTTATTATAAGGAATATCGCTTTCATCAAATCTACAAAGAGAATTTACCTCTACTACCTGCATTGGGTTATCAAGACCATGTGTTTCTTCAATAGGTGGTAGATTCTTAACATCTTCAACTTTAATGCCTTTTTCTTTCATAGATTTCTTTGCCTCTTGCATATCTTCAGGACTGAGAAATAGAATACCTCTTTTCTTCGGACTTGGCTTCGGAGGTGGTTCAGGAATAGTCCAATCATTATCATTGCTCAATATATTATTCAATAGTATTTCAGCTTGTTTAATGGTTCGTTCCCTAAAAACACAACCAGCACAACTATCTAGGTGGTCCCTAGAAGCATCGGTTAGTCCATTATGAAAGATATCAAGTATTTCATTTTTCTTGAGAGGATGATCAGGCAAAGCATTTATTAATTGGAGAAGCCTCCCCCAAGCTTGTGGGACACTCTCTTCTTAAATTTGCACAAAGTTAAATATTTCCTGCAAGGCAGTTTGTTTCTTATGGGCAGGAAAATATTTTTCAGAGAAGTGATATATCATATCTTGGGGGCTACGCACACAACCAGGAGCAAAAGAGTTGAACCATATCTTAGCATCACCCTTTAGCAAGAAATGAAACAAGTTAAGGATATACTAATAACGATTTTTTTCCTCATGAGTAAATAGGGTGGCTATATCATTCAATTTAGTGAGATGTGCCACAACAGTTTCAGATTCATAGCCATGGAAAGGATCATATTCAACCAAAGTAATTAACTCAGGATAAACAGAGAATTCATAATCCTTGTCAGTAACAAAGATAGGTGAAGTAGCAAACTTAGGATCATATTTCATTCTAGCATTCAAAGATTTTTCTTTCCACTTGCATAATTATTTCTTAAGATCATTTCTATCCTTACAATCAAGAAAGTCCCTAGCTACCTCTCCTTCCATAACATAACCCTCAAGAATATCAGGTAATTCATATCTAGGAGAGCTAGGTCTACTAGGTGTCTCAAGGTGTTCAGTTTCAATAATTTCATTAGTTTCAGAAGTATCATAATTTTCAACATTGACTCTAGCAATTTGTTCATCAAGAAATTCACCTAGTGGCACAATATTATCAAGCAAAGTATCATAATAAGCATCATGCATAGCATAAGTGGCATCGTCAATTACTTGCGACATATCAGAATTACTAGCAGGTGGTGGTGTCACAAACTTACTCATAACAGAAGGTGAATCAAGTGCAGAGCTAGATGCAGTTCCTTACCTCCCCTCGTAGTTGAGGGATAGATCTTGGTTTTTTGGATCTTTCAAATTCTTCATAGTGATCAACAGATATAAGTCCCAAGTGACTCAGAGAATAGATCTATGCTCCCCGGCAACGGCGCGAAAAAAAGGTCTTGATAACCCACAAGTATAGGGGATCGCAACAGTTTTTGAGGGTAGAGTATTCAACCCAAATTTATTGATTCGACGAAAGGGGAGCCAAACAAATATTCTCGAGTATTAGAAGCTGAGTTGTCAATTCAACCACACCTGAAAGACTTAATATCTGCAGGAAAGTATTTAGTAGCAAAGTAGTATGGAAGTAAAAGGTAGCGATAGCAAAAGTAATGGTAGCAGTTTTGTAGTGATTGTAACAGTAGCAACGGAAAAGTAACTTGTCAAGGATCAATATGTGAAAAGCTCGTAGGCAATGGATTAATGATGGATAATTATATTGGACGGCATTCATCATGCAACAGTTATAACATAGGGTGACACAGAACTAGCTCCAATTCATCAATGTAATGTAGGCATGTATTCCATATATAGTCATACGTGCTTATGGAAAAGAACTTGCATGACATCTTTTTTCCTACCCTCTCGTGGAAGCGGGGTCCTAATGGAAACTAAGGGATATTAAGGCCTCATTTTAATAGAGAACCGGACCAAAGCATTAGCACTTAGTGAATACATGAACTCCTCAAACTATGGTAATCACCAAAAAGAATCCCAGTTATTGTCACCCTGGGGGATGCGGATCATAACTCATAATAGGTGTCTACAACTTGCAAGATAGGGTTAAGAACACATATATATTCATGAAAACATAATAGGTTCAGATCTTAAATCATGGCACTCGGGCACTAGTGACAAGCATTAAGCATAGCGAAGTCATAGCAACATCAATCATAGAATATAATGGATACTAGGGATCAAACCCTAACAAAACTAACTCGATTAGATGATAAATTTCATCCAACCCATCACCGTACAGCAAGCCTACGATAGGATTACTCACGAACGGCGGAGATCATCATGGAATTGGTGATGAAGGATGGTTGGTGATGACGAAGGCGTCGATTTCCCCTCTCCGGAGCCGAAAATGGACTCCAGATCTGGTATCCCGAGGAAGAACACGAGGTGGCGGCGGCTCCGTATCGTGAAACGCAATGAACTCTTCTCTCTGATTTTTTTTCTCCGCGAATAGGGTTATATGGACTTGGAGATGAGGTCGGAGGAGCCACAGGGGCCCCACAAGCCTGTTAGGCGCGGCCAAGGGGTGGCCACGCCGAGCAGGCTTGTGGCCTGCAGGTGGGGCCCCTCTGGTTTATTCTTGCGCCGGTATTTTTTATTAAATCCAAAAATATTCTCCGTCAATTTTCAGGATAATTCAAGAACTTTTATTTCGGCAAAAAAATAACACCAAGGCAATTCTACTGAAAACAACGTCAGTCCGGGTTAGTTCCATTCAAATCATGCAAATTAGAGTCCAATACAAGGGCAAAAGAGTTTGGAAAAGTGGATACGATGGAGACGTATCAGGGAACACTATAGAATTTCTGATAAGTATATGAGGATGGCTTATTTTTGATCGAAAATGATGTAGATTTTCTGGAAAGCATAAAGGGTTGTTTGAAAAGGAGTTTTTCAAAGGAAAATCTGGAATGAAGCTACCTAATTGTTGGGCATCAAGATCTATAGAGATAGATCAAGATGCTTGATGAGACTTTCAATGAGTACATACCTAGACAAGATTTTGAAAGAGTTCAAAATGGATTAGTCAAAGAACGAGTTCTTTCCTAATTTGTGAGGCGTGGAGTTGAGTGATACTCAAAGCTCGACCATGGCAGAAGAAATAGAAAGGATGAAGGTCATCCCTTGTGCCTTATCCATAGGCTCTGTATAGTATGCCATGATGTGTACCGCAGTTGTGTGTGCCTTGACATGAGTCTGTCAAGGGGTTCAAGAGTGATCCAGGAGTGGATTGCTGGACAGCGGTCAAGATTATCCTTAGTAACTAGAGGACTAAGCAAATATTTCTCGATTATGGAGGTGATAAAGAGTTCATCGTAAAGGGTTGCGTCTATACAAGCTTCAACACCAATCCAGATGACTCTTAGTAGCAATCAGGATACGTATAGTGGAGTAGCCATTTGGAAAGCTCCAAGTGGAGTATGGTAGCAGTGTCTATAGTATGACATATAGATTTGCAAAGTACACACGAATCTGAATGTCGCAGACCCATTGACTAAAGACCTCTCTCACATGCAAAGCATGATTGAACCCCAGAACTCATTGGGTGTTAGATTCATAACAATGTAAATCACATGGTGATGTGAACTGGATTATTGACTCTAGTACAAGTGGGAGACTGTTGGAAATATGCCCTAGAGGCAATAATAAATTAGTTATTATCATATTTCCTTGTTCATCATAATCGTTTATTATCCATGCTAGAATCGTATTGATCGGAAACTCAGATACATGTGTGGATACATAGACAACACCATGTCCCTAGTACGCCTCTAATAGACTAGCTCATTGATCAAATATGGTTAAGGTTTCCTAGCCATGGAAATGAGATGTCATTTGATAACGGGATCACATCATTAGGAGAATGATGTGATGAACAAGACCCAAACTATAAACATAGCATTTGATCGTGTCAGTTTAGTGCTATAGTTTTCTGCATGTCAAGTATATGTTCCTATGACCATGAGATCATGCGATTCACTAACACTGGAGGAGTAACTTGTGTGTATCAAACATCGCAACGTAACTGGGTGACTATACAGGTGCTCTACAGGTATCTCCGAGGGTGTCTGTTGAGTGGGCATGGATCAAGACTCGGATTTGTTACTCCGTGTGACGAAGAGCTATCTCAGGGCCCACTCGGTAATACAACATCATAACAAGCCTTGCAAGCAAAGTTACTAATGTGTTAGTCACAAGATCTTGTATTACGGAATGAGTAAAGAGACTTGCCGGTAACGAGATTGAACTAGGTATAGAGATACCAACGATCGAATCTTGGGCAAGTAACATACCGAAGAACAAAGGGAACCACATACAGGATTAACTGAATCCTTGACATAGAGGTTCAACTGATAAAGATATTCGTAGAATATGTAGGAACCAATATGGGCATCCAGGTCCCGCTATTGGTTATTGACCGTAGAGGTGTCTCGTCATGCTGCATAGTTCTCAAACCCGCACGGTCTACACACTTAATGTTTTGTGACGATATAAGTATAGTTGAGTTGTTATGTTGGTGACCAAAAGTTGTTCAGAGTCCCGGATGAGATCCTGGACATGATGAGGAGCTCCGGAATAGTCCGAAGGTAAAAATTGATATATGGGATAATAGTGTTTGGTCTCCGAAAGGGTTCCAGAATTCACCGGAAAGAGTTTCGTATGTTTCCCGAAATGTTCGAGGTACAAGAACACTTTATTGGGCCAAGGGTAAAGCCTATGAGACTTTAGGAAGGTGCAAAAGGAGTTTTGCGAAGGCCAAGGGCCAGACGCCAGGGACCCCAGTGTCTGGGGCCAGACGCCGAGGACCCCGACGTCTGGTCCTGGAGCCCGAGGAGGACTCTTGCCTTGCGGGCCAAACCGACTTTGAGGAGGCTCTTTCTCCAAGTTTCGACCCCAGGTCTCAACATATAAATAGAGGGGCAAGGCTTGCACCCAAAACACATCTAGAATTCCCCAAGCTTTGTACCGGCAACCCATCCCCTCGAGTTTATCCTCCGTCATAGTTTCCGTTGTGCTTGGCGAAGCCCTGCGGAGATTGTTCTTCACCACCACTGTCACCATGTCGTCATGCTGCTGGAACTCATCTACTACTTCACCATCAATCGCTAGATCGAGGAGGTGAAGGCGTCATCAAGATGTACGTGTTTTGAAAGCGGAGGTGTCGTCCGTTCGGCGCTAGATCGGAAGGACCGTGATCAGGATCGCGAGACGGTTCATGATTTGATCGCGGGACGGGTCATGATGGGATCACGGGGCGGATCATGATTGGATCGCAAGACGGATCGTGATGGGATCGTGGGATGCTCTGCGATTTAAATTGCGAAGACGTTCGACTACATCAACCGTGCTTCTTAATGCTTCCGCTTAGCGATCTACAAGGGTATGTAGATCAACTCTCCCTCTCGTAGATACTCATCACCATGGATAGATCTTGCATGTGCGTAGGAAAGTTTTTGTTTCCCATGCAATGTTCCCCAACAAATACCAAACTCGATTCACGCATAGTGTATGACGTGGAATGAAGTGAGCGAGTGAGCACATGTTATTAGTTTTTTCTCATGATATAAGGAGTATAGTAGAATAAACCACCTTTTATTATAAGGTGGTGCTATTCTTCGACTAGCTAGCACTATGGTAATAAACTTACACAATTTTTTATATATTTAATTGGCCTTTAAGATTTAAGAATGTTAACTGGGTCAAGGTACAAGATTATTTTAGTGAGCCGAGACTCATAAGATCTAACAACCTCTGCCCTCAAGGGAGGGGTGAGATGTGGTGACGATATTTGACACCTCATTGTTTAAGGGAATAAAATCTTAGTATTCACTTAGCAAATATGTTAGTTCCTATGGTTTTTTCATGCATACCAATACATTATTGGGTGTCTATACACACTTTTAGGTGTTGTTTGGATACCAAGTTTGTAGTAAATTAGTTTTGCATAAGCATGTTTACGGCTATAACTAACTAAATCTTTGTTTGTTAGCCTAACAAATACGAGGATAGGTAAAACTTAGTTTTCATAAAACTGAAAGAATTTTTGGAAAAAATGATGATTACATGTTTTTTCTATAAACATGTTTTTAGCTTTTCCTCGTCTCAATCCACCCATCATCTCCCTCGCCACCATCGTGACGATGAGAGCTATCATCTGGCCGCCTGGTGCATGATGCCCATCTCATACACCACATGAGAATCAATCACATCCTCACTAAAAAATCAGCAATCACACCTTCGTGTGTTTGGCGTCGAGTGATGACCCACAAGTATAGGGGATCAATCGTAGTCCTTTCGATAAGTTAGAGTGTCGAATCCAACAAGGAGCAGAAGGATATGATAAGCGGTTTTCAGCCAGGTAATCTCTGCAAGCACTGAAATTCTAAGCAACAAGTGTTTTGATAGCAAGGTAATTTGTAACGAGCAAGTAACGGTAACAATAGGTAAGGTGCAGCAAGGTAGCCCAATACTTTTGTGGCAAAGTACAGGCCAAAACTATCTCTTGTGATGAGCAAAGTGTTCTTGAGGGTACACGGGAATTTCATCTAGTCACTTTCATCATGTTGGTTTGATTCTGTTCGCTACTTTGATAATTTGAAATGTGGGTGGACCGGTGCTAAGGCGGTGTTCTTACTTGAATTAACAACCTATGTATGATTAACCCCCTCGCAAGCATCTGCAACTACGATAAAAGTATTAAGACAAAGTAACCATAGCATTAAACATGTGGACCCAAATCAGCCCCTTTCGAAGTAGCGCATAAACTAGGTTTTAAGCTTATGTCACTCTAGCAACCCATCATCTAATAACTACTCCACAATGCATTAAGTTAGGCCCAAGGATGGTTAAGTGTTATGTAGTCGACGTTCACATGACAGCACTAAGGGAATCACAACATTCATATCATCAAAATATCGAACACCTATCAAATTCACATGAGTACTTGCAACATGACTTCTCGCGTGACCTCAAGAACAAAAGTAACTATTCACAAATAATATGCATGCTCAAAATCAAAGGTGTATTGAATATCATAATGGATCTAAACATATAATCTTCCACCAAATAAATCATACAGTAATCAACTACACAATGTAATCAACACTACTAGTCACCCGCAGGTACCAATCTGAGGTTCCGATACAAAGATTGAACACAAGAGATGAACTAGGGTTTGAGAGGAGATGGTGTTTTTGAATATGTTGATGAAGAATGGCCTCCCCAAGATGAGAGGGTTGTTGGTGATGACGGTGGTTCGATTTCCCCTCCGGGAGGGAAGTTCCCCCGGCGAAAAAGCTCCGCCGGAAGGCAAAAGTTCTCCTGCCCAAGTTCTCACTCGAGGCGGCGGCGCTTTGTCCTGAAAGTCCTCCTCTGATTTTTTTAGGTTTTTTGGGACTTTATACCAGAAGATGGGCTCCGGAGGTGGGCCTGGGTGCCCAGCCTCCACCAGGGTGCTATTAGGGGAACAGGCGTGCCCCGGTGGAGGGTGGCCTCCTGGTGGGCCCCTTCTGATAGTTCTCAGCTCGAGAAATTATTATTTAATGTATAAAAATTCTCCGTAAAGTTTTAGCTTCATTGGAGTTGTGCAGAATAGGTATCTCTGTCGTGCTTTTTCAGGGTGATGAATTCCAATTGTCGGCATTCTCCCTCTTGATGTAAACCTTGCAAATTGTGATAGAAAATGCATTAGAATTACTCCCCAAAGCATTATTATGCATAAAACATTTTAAATAACAGTAACAAAACATGATGCAAAATGGACATATCAACTCCCCCAAGCTTAGACCTCGCTGTCCTGAAGTTGAAGTTTCTCATCATAAGCTTTTATCATAGCTTCTATTATATGTTCAGTAAAAGCTTTGTTTTGTTTGTAAGCATTGGGTGAGCTAATAATGAATTACAATAAGGAAATACATTCTCTAAATACCATTTATCATAATTAAATACCTTGTAATCCAAGATAGTGGGCACATCACCAGTTAAACTTTTGACCTCTCCAAGCCCACTTTTTCAGTTTTAGCATCAAAATCACCACCCTCCAAACAAACGAGACGCTTCTCAACTAGAGTTGACTCATCTCCAATCCGTTTATCATTTATATTTAGAGAAGTAAACAAAGATTCAATTGGTGAAACACCAATCATTTTTAGATCTTCATCATGATTCTGGTAAAAAAAGGGTGGAAGAGCTTTTTCTAAGAATTCCCGCTTAGCTCTCAACTTAGTGGTCCTCTCCTTACTTCCATTAATAGATATTTGGATATATTTAATGGTCTCAACATCAAGAGCAGTTATATCCATGTTTTTAGCCAAAGCATCAATCACATGAAACTTTTCTTCTACTGTAGTATTGAAAACCTTTTGAGAATTAATAAATTCCTTAATTGTGTTCTTAAGATCAGAAGGTATCCTATTAGAATTTGTATAATAATTTCCATAGTTGTTAGAGGAATTACTAGGATACGGGCTAGCATTGAAATTTCCACTGTAAGCATTGTTATTGAAATTATATCGCGAGATGAAGTTCACACCAATAGCATCTTTATTTTGCTCAATCAAAGTAGACTAAAGCATATCATTGGGATCAACATGATTATTTTTGCTAGCAACCGTATTCATAAGAGCATTCACTTTTTCACTCAAAGTAGCAATTTCTTCGACAAACTTTACCTTCTTACCAGTTGGAACTCTTTCGGTATGCCATTGAGAATAATTTGTCATAATGTTGTCCAGAAGTTTTGTGGACTCTCCTAAGTTCACATCCATAAAGGTACCACCTGCGGCAGAATATAGAAGATTTCTAGACACAAACTTTAGTCCAATATAGAAATTTTGGATAATCATTCACAAGTTTAAACCATGTGTTGGACAATTTCTTATCATCAAAATCATTCTCTACCAAGATGGTGCAACATGCTCTTGATCTTTATGTTTAAAATTCATCATTTGATTTCTAAGGGAGATGATCTTAGAAGGAGGAAAATACTTGGCAATAAAAGCATCTTTACACTTATACCATGTTCCAATACTATTACGAGGTAAAGATGAAAACCAAGCTTTAGCTTTATCTATTAGTGAAAAAGTCAATAATTTTAATTTCCAATGTCATTATCCATATCCTTTTTCTTTTGCATATCACATAATTCAACAAAGGTATTAAGATGTGACGTGGGATCCTCATTAGGACTTCCCAAAAATTGATCTTTCATGACAAGATTTAGCAATACAATATTAATATCAAAAGCCTACGCACTAGTGGCGGGTGGTATAGCAGTACTAATGAAATCATTATTATTAGTATTTGATAAACCACGCAACTTAGTAGTATCTTGAGACATGGTGACCGAACAAGCAAAGCAACAAGCGAGAGAAGTAAACTAGCAAGTAAAGCAAGTAAAGAAGTAAACTAGCAACTAGCAAAGATAAATATTTTTGTATTTTTATTTTCATGAGACAAACTAAATATAACAACAAATAAAAATAAGAACAAGTGAATAAAAATTTGTGCAAAGTTACATGATAGTTGGTGATAGTATTCCCCGACAACAGCGCCAGAAATCATTTCTGATACTTGTGATCTATGTTAGGTTTTCCATGAAGAAGAACGGGTTATCGCAGCACAATGTGGGTAAGTATTTCCCTCAATTATGAAACCAAGGTTTATCGAACCAATAGGAATACCAATCCTCAATCGTCTTCAGTGGCTACACACAAAATAACAAACAACTTGCACCCAACGCCGACAAGAGGTTTGCCCATCCCCTTGATCTTGTCATTTGCAAGCAAGTGAGTTGTGTAGATAATTCTAGATAATTTTAAATTAAAAAAAAGAAAAGAAAATAAATAAAAGCAAGGTAGTAGTAATGTTTGTGAATATATAAGTGAATGGACCCGGGGGCGTAGAGTTCTCTAGTGACATCTCTCATAGAAATAGCACACGGTGGGTAAAGAAATTATTGTTGGACAATTGATAGAAAAGCGAATAGTTATGCGATTTTCACGGCAATGGTCATGTGTATATAGGCATCACGTCCATAAGCAAATAGGCCGACTCCTATCAGCACCTATTACTATTACTCCACTCATCGACCGCTATCCAACATGCATCTATATTATTAAGTAAAACAGAGTAATGCTTGGAGAACGATGACATGATGTAGACAAAGTGAACTCAATCAAGATGAATAAACCCCATCTTTTTATCCTTAGTAGAAGCAATACAAAGACGAAACTTGTCCCTTTCTGTCACTGGGATATAGAAACTAGCCAGGTTGAACCTACTAAAACGCACCACTCCCACGGACGAAATATCAATCTAGTTGGTCAAACTATCTCAATAGATTGGAGAGCATTACGAAGCTATAATGATCATGCAAATAAGAATCTTAGTATTCTGGTTTGACTCAAATACTTTTCATGACTAATCCGGACATAAACTCACAATTCATTGGATCCTAACAAGCGCACCATGCAAAGGGATTACATCGGATAGATCAAGGCAAATATGCGATCAACATTGTATTAAAGATTGAGAGAGAGAGAGAGAGAAATTTCCATCTAGGTACTACCTACGGACCCATAGGTCTATGGTTAACTACTCACACATCATCATGTGGGCAGCAAGGTTGATGAAAAGGCCCTCCATGATCGATGCCCCCTCCGGCAGGGTGCCGGAATGGAGCTGTAGATGGGCTCGCTTAGGGTTTTTCGGATATTAGAGAATTTGTAGGCTAGAGAGGAACGTCGGGGGACTCCCGAGGGGGGCACCACATATTATCCCCCCCCCCACCCCCAGGGCGCGCCCTGATGTGTGGTGGGGCCCTCGTGCGCCTCCCGGGCTCCTCCCGAAGCTTCCAGGTCTTCTTTTGGTCCAGAAAAAATCATCAAAAACATTCGTGGAAATTGGACTTCATTTGGTACTGTAACTTGAAAAGTCAAAAACATGCAGAAAACAGCAACTAGCACTAGGCATCGGGTCAATAGATTAGTGATCAAATATAATATAATTTGGTAAATAAATGCCCAAAAAGTATCCTAGAATGATAATATATCAACATGGAACAATCAAAAATTATAGATACGTTGGACACGTATCAAGCCTTTACTAGACTAGCTCATTGATCAAAGATGCTTAAGGTTTCCCAACCGTGGACATGAGTTTTCATTTGATAACAGGATCACATCATTAGGAGAATGATGTGATGGACAAGAACCAACCATAAGCATAGCATTTGATCGTGTCACTTAGTTTGTTGCTACTACTTTCTTCATGTCAAGTATCTGTTCCTAAGACCATGAGACGATGCAACTCCCTAACACTGGAGGAATGCCTTGTGTGTATCATACATCACTTCATAACTAGGTGATCATAAAGGTACTCCACAGGTATCTTCGAGGGTGTTTCTTGGATTCGCATGGATCGAGACTGGGATTTGTCAGTCCGTATGACGAAGAGGTATCTTTGGGCCCTCTCGGTAATACAACATGAAAAGAAGATTGCACGCAATGTGACTAAGGAATTAGTCATGGGATCTTGTATTACGAAACGAGTAAACATACTTGCCGATAATGAGATTGAACTAGGTATGGAGATACCGACAAACAAATCTCGAGAAAGTAACATACCGCTGGACAAAGGGAACTGCATACGGGATTGATTGCATCATTGACATCGTGGTTCGACTGGTAAATATCTTCGTGGAATATGTGGGAACCAATATGTGCATCCAGGTCTCACTATTGGTTATTGACCGCAGAGGTGTCTTGGTCATGTCCACATGATTCTCGGATCGTAGGGTCCACACGCTTAATGTTCGGTGACGATATGGTATTATTGGGTTAAGTATGTTATTGACCGAATGTTTTCCGGAGTCCGGGATGAGATCCCAGACATTACTAGGAGCTCCGGAATGGTCCATAGGTAAATATTTATATATGGGAAGTCATATTTTGGTTGTTCGAAAAGTTTTGGGTTTTGTCGGTATTGTATCGGGAAGCTTCTAGAAGATTCCAAAAACTTCTTGAGGAGTCTGGAAGTCCAACAAGGGTTCCACCACATACCAATGCTTTGCATGGTCTGAGGGGAGGCGGACTGGCCTTATTGTCCTAGGCGCACAAGTCCCTCAAGGCCCATGTGGCTTGGGAGAGGTGGAAAGTCCACTTTTGTGTGGGAAGGGAGGGAATTGGACTAGGAGTCCAACTCCTCCCCCTTGGCAGCGCCCCTAGGGCCTCGAGAGATGGCCACCATGCCCCTCCACCTATATATAGAGGGGAGGGTCACCCTAAGAGCTTACACCAAGCCCTTGGTGCCCCTCTCTCTGTCGTTGCTCCGTTGCTCCTCCGTTCACAGTTCTACTAGCGCTGGCAAAGCCCTGTTGGCACTGCTCCACCACCATCTCCACCATGCCATCGTGCTGGTTGAGAACCCATCTATTACTCCTCCCTCGCTCGCTCAATCGAGGAGGCAGGGACATCATCGAGCCACACGTGTTCTACGGAGGTGCCGTTCATTCGGCGTTGGATCGCGATTGGATCGTGAAGAGTACAACTACATCCATCGTGTTATATACGCTTCCGCTTAGATATCTACAAGGGTATGTAGATGACCCCCCCCCCCTCCTCTATTATTTATGCAGCTCCATGGATAGATTTTGCGTGTGCGTAGGAAAAAATTTGTTTCCCGTGCAACGTTCCCCAACACTCGTCCCCTATGTAAGGGGAGGATGAATGCTATCCTCCAACAAGAACAAAAGTAGGAAATACTTAGGGATATATCATCTTGTAATCGACAATATACACCAAAAACATCAAGAACACAGTAGGAGTAGGGTGTTACACCTCCACGATGGACCGAACTTGGGTAAAAACACTCTTTTTCTGCACCCAATGTTAGGAAGGAATATGTAGCGGTTTAGCCCGTCATCGAAAAAATAAAGGGGGTATGCTTTATCCAATATCGATGAGGTCACCGCGACATATTCATAATAGGGCTGGTGAGCAAGCGCACCCCAGAGTTTGAACCATCTTGGGTCCCCAGAGCTCCGATTCTGACAGAAAGAGATGCAGATTAGAGAGGCTATACGCAACAGCGCACATGAGAGCGATAAACTAGACGCACATGCTTTGGCCGAGTTCATGAGTTGAGCTGCTCGAGCGCTCCCATCCCACGATTGTATGCACCGAGAAATGGGTAATAAGGTTTTTGCATAGCATATCAGCACAAACTGCTTGCTCAAGTACCTCGCGAGCCTCCAGCGGCGCAACAGTGAGCACGAACTAAGGAAGAAGAACACAGACACAACAATTATCCAGGTTCGGGGCACCTCGCGGTGTAAGAGCCTGCTCCTGCTTATCTAGATTGCTTGAGGATATGGTAGGTTACAAGAGAGCGTTCTTGCTCGTCAGGGGTTGATCCCCTCTACCATCGTGGCCTATCCTATCTTATACTGGCCCATGGTCCTCGTCCCCAAAAATCACAAGCCGGGAAGGGTTGGCACAACAAGCCGTTTGAGGGGGGACAAGTCCACATGTTATCTTGACAAAAGCAGTCCATGCCTGCCAAAGTTGGCTACCGTGACGCGACGGTGGGCTCGAAGATGACCTCCGTCCTACCGAGCCCCCGGCCTTGGTCCTCTTTCACCAAAGGGAAACCTTTGGGGGTGCTTTGGGAACCGGTGAGATGGCCTCTCTCCCTTAGCACAAAAGGGGAAAACCTCTGCGTTCGCACCTGCTAGCACAACTCTTGGTGCCGCCTGGCACGGCATGCGTCACCCATGTGAAACCACAAGACTGGGCGGCTTCACTGAGCTGCCCTTGTTAGGTGCGCCTAGTGAGGGTCCAGGTGGTGGCTTCGTGAGGTGACCCCACGAGGAGGGTTCCGCGACGTCCCTAGCGACACTGCCAACTATGTGCCTCGTGAGACTGGGACCCTCACGAGGGTCTGGCTCATGATGTCCTAGGGCAGGCCTCCATGGGCCCACAATTTGCATCTCGTCCTGGGCCGCAGGCATATGGGCCCGGGTACCCCAGTCCCAAGGGACCGACACCTTCACATAGAGGGTACGACACATACACCTGGCATTGCATTAGGAGTTCCTTGCCAAGCAAAAACGATTAATTCTTCCAACAATATGCATAACATAAGACCAAACTCGGTTCACGCGATGTGTATGACGTGGCATGAAGTGAGTGAGTGAGCACATGTTATTACTTTTTTCTCATGCTATAAGGAGTATAGTAGAATAAACCACCTTTTATTATAAGGTGGTGCAATTCTTCGACTAGCTAGCACTATGGTACTACACTTACACACCCTTTTGTAAATTTAATTGGCCTTTAAGATTTAAGAATGTTAGTTGGGTCGAGGTACAAGATTATTTTAGTGAGCCAAGATTCATAAGATCTAACAACCCCTTCCCTCGAGGGAGGGGTGAGATGCAGTGACGATATTTGACACCTCATTGTTTAAGGGAATAAAATCCAAGTATTCACTTAGCAAATATGTTAGTTCCTATGGTTTTTTCATGCGTACCAATACATTATCAGGTGTCTATACACACTTTTAGGTGTTGTTTGGATACCAAGTTTGTAGTAAATTAGTTTTGCATAAGCATGTTTATGGCTATAACTAACTAAATCTTTGTCTGTTAGCCTAACAAATACGGGGATAGGTAAAACTTAGTTTTCGCAAAACTGAAAGAGTTTTTGGAAAAACGATGGTTACATGTTTTTTCTATAAACATGTTTTTAGCCTTTCCACATCTCAATCCACCCATCATCTCCCTTGTCGCTGCCGTGAGGATGAGCGCTATCATCTGGCAGCCTGGTGCATCATGCCCATCTCATACAACACATGAGAATCAATTGCACCTCACAAAAAAAGCAGCAATCACACCTTCGTGTGTTTGTCGTCGAGCGATGACCCACAAGTATAGGGGATCAATCGTAGTCCTTTTGATAAGTAAGAGTGTCGAACCCAATGAGGAGTAGAAGGATATGATAAGCGGTTTTGATTTCCCCCTCCGGGAGGGAAGTTCCCCTGGCGGAATCGCTCCGCCGGAGGGAAAAAGTGCTCCTGCCCAAGTTCCAACTCGAGGTGGTGGTGCTTTGTCCCAAAAGTCCTCCTCTAATTTTTTCGGTTTTTTGGGACTTTATACCAGAAGATGGGCTCCGGAGGTGGGCCTAGATGCCCAGCGTCCACCAGTGCACGGTTAGGGGGCAGGCATGCCCTGATGGAGGGTGGCCACCTGGTGGCCCCCCTCCGGTAGTTCTCAGCTCGAGAAATTATTATTTAATGTATAAAAATTCTCAGTAAATTTTTTGCTTCATTGGAGTTGTGCAGAATAGGTATCTGTGTGATGGTTTTTCGAGGTGCTGAATTCCAGTTGTCGGCATTCTCCCTCTTGATGTAAACCTTGCAAATTGTGATAGAAATGGCATTAAAATTACTCCCCAAAGCATTATTATGCATAAAATATTATAAATAATAGCAATAAAACATGATGCAAAATGGACGTATCAACTCCCCCAAGCTTAGACCTCGCTTGTCCTCAAGCGAAAGCCGATATCGAAGAACATGCCCACATGGTTTGAGAGAGAGGTGTAGATAAAAACAAAATACGGGCATAGAAGCATCATGGTTATTATTATAACAGCAAAAAAACTAACATAAATCTTTCTCATAAAACTTTTTATTTTATAGCAGCATCATATAACTTCTTATGAGCAAGTAACAATTCATCACAACATGGAAGTATAAAGCATAAACCTTATTGGAAACCAATAGACTATGTTCTCAGTCAACTTTGCAACTAAAATTCATCATATTTTCAAGAAGGGTCTCATGTAGGAGCCTTTTGGCAAGTCCACATACTAAACCATCATTTAGTCTTCTATGATTGCTAACGCTCACAACATACCCATGGACAAAAAGTTTCAACCAGACACATAGAAAGATAGGGGCTTATAGTTTGCCTCCCAACATATTCACCTCAAGGGTGATGTCAACAATAATAACTCATGCTCACTCATATCCAACTGGTCATATGTGCCTAAATCTTTCCTCACCACATGATGCTTGCCAAAGGAGAAAAATAAAAAGGAATAGGGAAGAATACTTTGACTCTTTCATGAAAGTAAGTACATAGAAGTAAAAGATAAGCCCTTCACAAAGGGAAGCAGAGGTTGTCATACGCTTTTTAGTTTGTATGACAAATCCCTTAGCACAAACGAATGTCACGTTGCATTGCCTCTTGTGATAGCAACCTTTATTATGCAGTTCGTAGCTTTTATTACTTTGCCATCACAAGTTCGTGAAACGCTCAATTTTCTCTTACACTAATTGATCCAACAATTTTTAGAAGCAATTTTTATTGCCTTGATGCACCGATGACAACTTACTTGAAGGATCTTATTCAATCCATAGGTAGGTATGGTGGACTCTCAAACATGAGTTTGGGTTTGGGTTTTTGGATGCACAAGAAGTATCTCTACTTGGTGCCGAATTTTTGGCTAGCAGAGATATTGGGCAAGATGACAATATAACTTCTATGGGAATATGAACAAGCATAAATCATTTAGTTGTCTTCCTTGTCCAACGTCAACATTTTTGGCATATAATATTTAATGGGGGCTCACAATCATAAAAGATGTCCATGATAGTGTATTTGCATGTGAATCTTCTCTTCCCTAATTAATTCTTTCAGGAGTTGCATCATTGACTAATGTTATGTTTGCTAATCTCCAATAAATTTTACCACTTATACTTTTCTTTATTGTGATGTCATTACTCACCATAAGATTAGCATATGATCTTTTCTCAATTATTTTCTTTTATCAAGATTGCAAAAAGAAAGTAAAAGGCGCAAAAGCTCAAACTAAACTTTATTATATAACTCTCACTCGATTACATAGATGGACAGATCACGAAACTAGCACTCGAAAATAGATCATACTAAACTTTTATTCAACTAAATCATGAAAAGGCTAAAGATAGAAAATAGAAAGAAAAAGGTAAAAGTGATGGTGATACGATACCGGGGCACCTCCCCCAAGCTTGTCTCGAGCCAAGGGGAGTGCACATACCCATGTACTTAGATCTCCTTTGGTGGTGGTGATGATGAAGATGGTGGTTATGAAACGGTAGTAGGTTTATCCTTCAGCTTCCAGGGCAAGGGTTCACCATCAAAAGTTGATGCACGAGTCCCTAGACTCCTGCAATTGGCAACTAAGCTTATACCTTTAAATCTCGCCTCATACTCAAAAACTTGATTTTGGAGATCATAAATTTGACTCTGCAGAAAGTTGATTTGCTCGTTCAAGTTGAAGACAATGTCTTTCATGGAATGGCCATCCACCATGTGATCACGGGTAAATTCTGTGATCATGGAGTTATTGGCACTAAGTCCACGCTCCACCATCCCCTTGCACTTGAAGATGTCTTGCTCCACAGCTTCCAGCCTAGCCTCCACGCTTCCAGTCCTCTTGGGCACCTGAACATCCTGGATGTGGAGCACCCCCTCACGCATCTCAATGGTTTGAGGGTGCTTCATCACCTCCTACTGATACGGGTTGATAACCTTCTTGAAGAACTTGTCCTTAGGGAAACTTCAGGAAGCCATGGGGATTTAGATCTGTCAAGAAAACAGCATGAAACCAGAACTGGAGAAAATCTCATGATGCGATGGTCAAAACAGTCGGGGGTATATATACAGAGAAATTTTATTCTTGCAAACCAAGAAAATGAAAGGAAAACGGAGTCAGGAAGGTTCTCGAGGTGGGCACGCTCCACCAGGGCGCGCTAAGGATGGCAATCGTGCCCTCGTGCTCCGTGTCCTCCTCGTTTACCTTTCGGTTTATTTTTTATTTCCTAAAATTCATAAATATTCCAAAACTGATAAAAAATATTTTTGTGGATTTTTTGGAGACTGTTTACTCACATATCATGTACTCCCTCTGTCCAAAAATAAGTGTCTCAACTTTGTACTAGCTCTAGTACAAAGTTGCACTAAGCTTGCGAAACTTATTTTGGGACGGAGGGAGTACCTCTTTATTTTCACGATTCTAGAGCATTCCGAAAGGTTTCTTTTTATGTGTTTCTCCGGTGTCATGGTTTAGATAACATTGCTTTCAACATTAATAGGCATACCTGAGATATAGTGTTTAATTCTTTATCCATTGACCACCTTCAGATTGGTACCTTCGGCATTATTAATCTAAATAGCTCCGGAGCGATAAATGTCTTCAATAACATAGGGTCCTTCCCATTTGGAGAGAAGTTTTCCTGTAAAAAAACTGAAATGAGAATTGTATAAAAGAACATATTCTCCAACCTTGAATTCTCGCTTTTGGATTCTTTTGTCATGCCATCTTTTAACTTTTTCTTTAAATAACTTGGCATTTTCATAAGCTTGGGTTATCCATTCATCTAATGAGCTAATATCAAATAACCTCTTTCCACCGGTAGGTTTGAAATCATAGTTTAGTTCTTTGATAGCCCACAATGCTTTATGTTCTAATTCTAGAGGCAAATGACAAGCTTTCCCATAGACCATCTTATATGGAGACATACACATAGGATTTTCATATGCTATTCTATAGGCCCAAAGTGCATCATCTAATTTATTAGACCAATTCTTTCGGGACCTATTAAAAAAATTGTAATATAAATTTTATTTCTCAATTGCTAAGTTCAACTTGACCACTAGATTGAGGATGATAGGGTGATGCAATTCTATGGTTAACATCATATTTAGCAGGCATCTTACGGAAAGCACCATGAATAAAGTGTGAAACACCGTCAGTCATTAGATATCTAGGGACTCCAAACCTTGGGAAAATAAATTCTTTAAGCATTTTAATGGAAGTATGGTGATCAACACTACTAGTCGGAATAGCTTCTACCCACTTAGTGACATAATCAACAGCAACCAAAATATGAGTGTACCCATTAGAGGAAGGAAAAGGTCCCATATAATCAAGGTTTTTTTACATCTATGCCCCTGGTTCCTTAGCTCTACTCATTCATCCCCATGCTCTTAACTTTTGCTCAGTTTTCCCCACTCCCTTGCTCGAAACCCTTAGAATAGGTTAGAATGGACGTTGCCATCGGGTCAATGGCTTGACCGTTAACTCTGATGAGTGGGTCCACGCAGGACTGTGTCACCCGTTGGACCTGACAAGTGGGGCCGCGTTTGGAGGTGTCACTATTCGACCATTGGGTCGTGGTTTCATTGGGCCGTCCCTTGCATTAAACGTCTACGTGCGCCACCACGACAGAAGCCTGCTATGCATGCACCCAGCAAGCTTGCCTGCATGGTTCGATGCGCGCCGCCATGATGCATCGACCAAGCCTGCATGCGCTGATGCGTGCCGCCATGATGCACTGACCGATCCGCTTTCGTGCATGCTAGCCGCAACGGATGCAGCGACGGTCGCTGCCGCTGGTTCCTGTCTTCCCGCACGCTTGTCTCCTTGATTTAGAGCATCGTTTTACGATCAGTTTCAGCCTTTTTGATCCACTCGCATCTGCACCCGTTTTGCTACGACAAATAAATTGAACAATATGTTTTATATTTTTGTGGCTGCATGCACTAGCTAGGTGGCTACATATTTGTGGCTTGTGTAAAAAAACAGAAGGGTTCGTTGTGTCTTCATGCACTAGGTGGTTACTAACAAAGCGAGCTCTCTAAGAAAACAATCAACAAATATGTAGATAGGGCCAACAAGCCCATAGCACGATCACATAGTTCAAACTAGCAAGAACTTAATAAAAAAATAGATAGAAAACTTAATAATAGAACTTAATAAAAGGTCCAACAAGCCCATAGCATCTGCAACATAGTTCAATTACAACTTAATTAACATAACATAGATTCAAAAAAAAGAAAAAAAGATAGAGGGTTTAGAACCCTAGCCGCATCCATCTCCACCTCGCTCCTCCTCCACGTGCCCTTCACTGCTCCTCCGGGGCGTTGTCGATGTGGTACGGAAGAGTGTGCATGCGCGACGTTGTGGGAAAGATGTTTGTGTACTCCGTATACCTGTTATGGGTGGTGAAAGCGATGAACTCGTAGCCACACCAAAACACCCGGCGGAGGAGGTAGAAGGCGTAGAATGTGTTGGTGAAGTGGGCAAGGATAGCAACCACCACCCCGTTCCAGATGACCTCCTCGACGTGGAACATCGTTGGAGATCCCCGCGGGAGGTGGCAGTAGCCGGCCACGAGGAAGAACTCGGTGAAGTTCCTTCCGGTCCTCCACCTTGATATCGCCCACACACGTAGTGTGCGCACAACGTACACGCTAGTAGGGTGGAGCCTCTCCGGCACGATGGGTGGGAAGCGGTAGGTTGGTCCAGTGTACTGCATGGCCGAGGGATGTGCAGAAGAAGGAGAAGGGGTCGAAGAGCAAGAAGGGCGGATGGCAAAGGATGGGAGATGGATGAGGGATCGCAGAGGCATGATAGTCCCCAAGTGCAAGGAATCATCGTAGCAATTTCCAAAAGTGGAAGTGATAAGTATGGAGTGTCGAACCCACAAGGAGCTAAAGTTAAGATCAATATTCTCTCAAGTCCTATCTGCCACCGATACGACTCTACGTACACCCAACTAGAAACGAGAAATAAAACTACGTTGTGGGTATGAAGAGGATAGCTTTGCATGATATTAGAGAACTAAAATATAAATATAGGTGATGTTATCATAATATTACAATATATTACAAATAGCGAGTGTGGAATAATGATGGGTCGGTGTCCGGAATTATCTTAGGCAATTGTTAACAAGATCGGAAATCATTATTGCAATTTTATATGAGGGAGAGGCATAAGCTAACATACTTTCTCTACTTGGATCATATGCACTTATGATTGGAACTCTAGCAAGCATCCGCAACTACTAAAGATCATTAAGGTAAAACCCAACCATAGCATTAAAGCATCAAGTCCCCTTTATCCCATATGCAACAACCCCCTTACTTGGGTTTATGCTTATGTCACTCAAGCAACCCACTATAAGCGAATCATGAACGTATTGCAACACCCTACAGCGGGAATCCTCCATGTTGCGTGGCACGGAAGGCACCATAGGACAGCACCAAAATAAACATACAACTCAAACCAATCTAGATCATCAATCAACCCAAAGGACAAAAGTAATCTACTCAAAACATCATAGGATGGAAACACATCATTGATCATAATATGTAGCATAAAGCACCATGTTCAAGTAGGTGATTATAGAGGGGTGCGGGAGAGTGGACCGCTAAAAGGATATGAGGATGGTGATGAAGAAGGATGTTGATGAAGACGATCACTGTGGCGATGGTTCCCACGATGGCACTCCGGCACCACCAGGAGAGAGGGGGAGAGGTTCTCCCCCTTGTGCTTCCTCATCCATGGCCACCCCCTCTATGGGGAGAGTTTCTCCCTCTGGTCCTTGGCCTCCATGGTGTTGATGGCCCCTGCGGGATGATGCAGATGGCCTCCGGTGATGGTGACCCCCTCTTGTAGGGTGCCGAAGAGGGCCAAGATTGGTTTTTCGTGGCTCTGGAGGTGTGCGGTGGCGAAACTCCCGATCTAGGTTATGCCTTGGGGGTTTTGGAATATTTGAGGATTTATAGAGCTGAGAGGGAGGTCGGTGTACTCCCGAGGGGCCCACAAGCCTGGAGCGCGCCCTAGGGGGGTGGTCGCGCCCCTGAGGCTTGTGGCCTCCTCGGCCTTCCTCTCCGGTGACTCTTCGCTCCAGTATTTTTTATATTTTCCAAAAATATTCTCCGTAAATTTTCAGCTCATTCCGAGAACTTTTATTTCTGCACAAAACAAAACCACCGTAGTTCTGCTGAAAACAGCGTCAGTCCGGGTTAGTTCTAATAAAATCATACCAAAATCATATAGAATTATTGTAAATATGGCATGAATACTTCATAATTATAGATACGTTGGAGATGTATCAAGGCATAGGGTAGCTTAAATAGCCGTAGTGCTACGTGTTATTTTGTCGTGGCAATAACGGGGTCAAATGTGAAGTGGCCCGTTTTCACACCCACCGCGATGTCGGGAGTGTACACGCGTGGGAAATTGTGGTTTCAAAAGAAGAAGAAAAAGAAGCTAATTACATGCGTCGGAATCTGTGGTCACATATATTATATGAACAAAAAGAGACAATTTTTGAATAGTTTGTGGCCATTTTGCATCATAAAAATAACTTTGGCCCTTATAAATTTGGTCATTTTGCATTTGTATTGAACAAAAAGAACTAAATTTTCTAGGCAATGTCAATTGTTGTGTAATTTCAAACTACGTAAAAAAATAGAGCCAGCACGTTCACCAAAAACAAAGCAAACAATGCAAAAAAATGATGCAATTCGACGGCACAACCAGAGCTTGGTTACCTTTTGGGCCCAATAACTACGTTTTTTTCGCGGAGTCAATGGTGGGCGAGAAGCCGAGCACAACCAATAGGATCGCCTCTCACGGATCGCCCCACGATCCAACGATGCGGAGATGTCCATATGATAGGACGACTGACGTTCGGAGCTAGGGTTAGGAGGGGCTTAGAGGGGTTTTGAGCTGGTCAACGGGGTTTACAAGGCTTTGACTGAGCATAACTAATTTAAAAAAATCGAAAAAACATAAAACCTTCATCGTTCGTCGTTTTATAAGACACACTAACTAGGAAAAATACTAAACTTGGTATACGGATATTTTCAAAAAAACTAGCTAACACGATCGAGGTCAAATGAGCACCATTAATTTTTTTAAAACTTGTGCACAATGTTGTCTTATGTGACATGTTACCAACCAAAAATCATAAACTTAATCTATGGTCATTTTCATGAAAAACCTTCACACATATGAGCTATCACGTACAACAGTTCATAGAATTCAAGGAAAGGAGGTAGGGTTACCTTCTGTTTTTGAAAATTTTAAAAAAATCACAAAAGCTTTATTTCAAAGTGAATAAGAAGTATCTATACTTAGTTTTCCATTTTCATATTTTAAACGTGTTTTAATAGTTTTTATATTAAAGCATATTTTTCAAAAGAAATGTAAAAATATGAAGATTAATTCAAAAAATAGTGAGACTTCGAATCTGCACTATATAGATTGAATAGGTGTTAATAAAAAAACATTTGTCTCCTTTAGAGTAGGTCCAAAAAAACTTGATTACAAATGGGGTCGTTTACCCTAGCCTGGGAGCTCATTTGGAGCACATTTCCCAAATTCAAATTTCTATGACCTCCTCTAAATCACCTCAATTTTTTGCTTTTTTCAATTTATATTGTCCTGTCGAATGTTGTTTTTTGCTCTGTTATTGTAATATTTGATAAAATGATGGACTATATAGATAGCCATACCATCATAACATGTGTGATCATTGCGGCACCTAAACTCAGAAAATAAACACTGAAACAAATCAAAGCAAACAAATTTAAAAACACACAAATACCCAATATAGATAGCCATACCATCATAGTACCATGCCATCCATAGATAGTTCACACACAAAGTTCACCAAAAGTAAGTAAAACACATGAAAGTGCGTTATATCGACTAGAGGGGGGTGAATAGACGATTTTTACAAATTCATCACTTGAGGAATTTGAAATGTGATGAATAACTAGCAGCGGAATAAGTATTGAAGTGCATGAGAAACATAGCAATAGCATAGTCATCATGATGAAATAAAACATGCACAGGTTACAGGTAGCGTGATACAGGATAAGTAGGTGAGGAACAAGGTACCTTGAAGAATTTGAGGTGAGGTAATTGTGAAAGTCTTCAGTCAAATTCTTCAAACAGTAAAGATCAATTTCATCAACAAGTATATGAGGAAATGAAAGGGTTGAGAAAATAGAACCAGATAGCGCGATGAAGACAATGGTTTGATGACCTAGTTCCAACTGTTGTGACAGTCGTACGTCTGGTTTGGAGTGGCCTAGTATTCAAACCAGAGGACACATAGTCCTTACCGTATTCTCCTTGAGCTAAGGTCACAAAATCCTCGCCCAACACTCATGGTAAGTGTAAGTGCATCTAGTGCCCCTTAGTGATTTTGGTGTATTGAAGACCTATAGGTCAAGGAACTAATGTGTTTGTGAGTGTACATAGGCTCTATAAGTCGATGAGCAGTTTCATATATTCGGAGATTATCGACCCCTAAAAATTTATTACTTCAACTAAAGACTTTGGTGAATACTTTGCTGAATACTTTGATATTCGCTGAAGACTTTGAAAATGAAGAAGTTGGTGTGACCTTGAAGATATGAATGAGGACTATGAAGCGTGAAGACTTTTGTTTTCGTAGTTTCATTTCCTTTCTTTGAGTCATAGGAAACATCGTACTGTTAAAGGGGCCGAGGCAATACTAAGGAAAATTTCCAACTGATGCTCAACTCCAAAAGCCTCAACCTATCCAATCCTTCGAGTGAAGCCTTTGGAAATCTCTTGCAGTTCAGTCAAGTTCTTTAGTGACAGAGACAATGTTCTTCTGGTCTCTAATGAAATTGATCTGACTGAGGAGTTAGAATTTCGCCAGTGCGAATTGCCTACAAGTGAGGAACATGATAAGTCTGGGACTTTCATAGTTCAAAATTCCAATTGTTGTTGTGCTTAGCGCCACTTGTCCCCAATCATCCTATTCATATAATGGTCATATCATTGGGGGCATTTATGTCTTATCATGCCAGGTTGCACCCTGGCTATAAATAGCCACCCCCCACAACCACTAGTTGGTTGGCTGCTCCGAGAGAGAACTGACACTTGTCATTTGAGAGCAACCCATCCTCCGAGGACTTTGAGAGAAAATCATCAGTGAGGAAAAACCCAAATCCAAACCACCAAACCCAAAGTGGACTGAGCATCACTGAAGATATTGTTCCTGTGTGGAACCGATGCTTGCTACCTTTGAGGACTGTGTATCCTCCAGACGGTTAGGCTTCATGGTCTAGTGCATCCTATAGTCAATTGGGGATCATGGAGTGACCTTGGTCTAGAGCATCCAGCAGTCAATTATGGATCGCGAGGTGACCAGTTTGTATAGGTTTTGGAAGTCTACCCTGAAGACTTACCACGAGTGTTGGGCGAGGACTGTGTGAGCTTAGCTCAAGGAGAATACGGTAAGGATTGTGTGTCATGGGATTGTGTGTCCTCTTGTTTAAAGACCAGGGCGCTCGAAACCAGATGTACGACTGTCACGACAGTTGGAACTGGGTCATCAAACCATTGTCTTCGTCAAGCTACCTAGTTCTATTTCCTCAACCCTTACATTTCTCATATACTTGTCGATGAAATTTCGTTGCTGTTTAAAGAATTTGACTGAAGACTTTCTCAATTTCCTTACCTCAAATTCTTCAAGTTACCTTGTTCCTCCCCTGCTTATCGTGTATCATGCTACCTGTAATCTGTGCATGTTCATTTCATCATCATGACTATGTTGTTGCTATGTTTCTCATGCACTTGAGTACTTATTCCACTGCTAGTTATTCATGACATTTAAAATTCCTCAAGTGATGAATTTTTAAAAATCGCCTATTCACCCCCCTCTAGTCGATATAACGCACTTTCAATTGGTATCAGAGCAAGGTACTCCCTAGTTCTGTGTGATTTTGGTTTAACCATCTAGAGTTCTAGTTATGTCGACTACAGGTATGATCAAGGTTTCCGCAGGGTGTCCTACCTTCGATGGGACGGATTACCCCTACTGGAAGAACAAGATGCACATGCATCTTGAGGCTATTGACAACAATCTTTGGTATGTTGTGGAAAATGGTGTTCCCCGCATTTCTCCGACTATCACTCCTGCTAATACGAAGAAATTCAAGAAACTCGATTCTCAAGTGAAGAATATCATCTGTGGCCATCTGAGCAAAGGTCAGTATGGCATAGTAAGTGCTCTGGGATAGGCTTATCTAGGATAGGCTGTCCAAATTCAACGAAGGTGTCTCCACTCAATGTGACTCTCGTGTTGACGTTCTTCGCAATCTCTTCAAACGCTTCAAGAGACTCGACAATGAAAATGTTCAGCAAACTTTTGATGGTCTCACTGATATCTCCAATGAGCTTCAAGCACTAGGTGCTACTGATATCACCGACCACGAAGTAGTGAAGAAACTGCTAAGATCTCTTGATTCCTCATTCGATACTCTGGCCTTGATGATTCAAGAACGTGGAGACTACAAGTCACTTGATCCTGCTGATATTCTTGAGAGACTCAATACTCATGAATTCCAACAAGATGAGAAGAGAGACCTCTACGGGCCAAGCTATGGAAGATCTTGTGCTCTGAAGGCAAAAGCAATTTCCTCATTCGAAGGCGAAGATTCTTATAGTAGCCTTGGTGATCCTGAACAACTGAGTCAGGAGCTAGCAATGCTCGTGAGGAAATTCCAGAAGTTCTCAAGGAGAGGTGGATTTGGAAAGTCATCAAAAGGTGGTTTGAGGAAATTAGATTCCTCAGATGACTACAAGAAAAGAACTTGTTAAAAATGCAAGAAATCTGGTCACTTCATCTCGGACTGTCTCTCAGAAAAAGAATCAAAGAAGAAGAAGAAGAAGTACAAGGACAACAGTTCTGACGATTCGAAGAAAAAGAAGAAATCTTCAAATTCCTCATCTGCGAAGTCCTCATCTTCAAAGTCCTCAATGCACAAGAAGAATGGTTCCAGAAAGGCACGGACTTTCATTGGCAAGGAAAAAGGACTTAGAAGAAGAATCTGAAGAATATGAAGAAGAGGAAGAATCTGAGGTGGAATCTGAATCTGGTGTCCCTAGCCTTGCTCTCGCTATTGCCTTCGTTAGTAGTCCATCTTCAACGATGAAGAAAATGACTACTCCAATGAATTTGATGTCGATAATGATGATTTTGCTCCCACCTATTGCTTCATGGCTAAAGGTTCCAAGGTACATAAGCATCACTCCTCCTCTAAATCAAGTGATGGTGAATCTGATGAATATGTGAAACCTAGCTATGCCAAACTTGCTAATATTGCTACTAGGCAACAAAGTGCACTTGAAAAGTTTCAGAAAATGCTAGACAAAAGCGATGATCTGTTGAATGAGGAAGTGGATCGGACTCAAACTCTGTCTGATGATCTCAAAAGTCTTCAGACAAAGTATGATAACCTTCAGAGTCATCATAATGCTCTCTTAGCCGATCATGAGAAGCTTTCTTATGAATTTCTTCAAAGAAAGCAAGATCTTGAGAAACTAAGGGTGTCACATGAGGATCTCCAAAGGGGAATCAATTTCTTACTGACTCAACAGATCAGTACCACTCAGGAAGAATTTTTTCCACCTTGTTTGAAATGCATCAAACGTTAAACTGCTAATTCTTCACCTAAATGTTCAGCTAAATGTTCAGCATCAAACGTGAAACTGCTAATCCTTCCGATCTAGCACCGAACGGACAGCACCTTCGCGTTCAGCACAAGTACAGCTTGATGATGATCTCCACTGTCTTGATCCAGCAAGAAGGAGTGGAGAGGAAGAAGAGTTCTTCGGCATCCCGACGGTGCTTCGGTGATGGTGGTGGAGCAATTCCGGCAAGGCTTCGCCTAAGCACTGCACAAAACTGATCTAGAGGAGAAACTATGCACTAGAGATTAGGGTTTGCACGTGGCTAAAAAATCAAGTGCAAAACCCTAGAAATCCACTAGTATATATAGGAGGGAGGGAGGAGGAGAGGCAGCTTGGCCTCCAAGCCTTGGAGGCTTCGGCTGAACCAGGTGGTGGAGGTGGAGTCCACCTCCACTCCTAGTAGGACTAGGATTCACCCAATTTTGCCTTTTTTCCCACCTTTTCCTATTGTGTTTTCTTCTCTAGCTACATGAGCCTTGTGTGGGAGTTTCCACCAGCCCACTAAGGGCTGATATTCACTCTCCCATATCCCAAGAAGCCTCTTGGGTCGAAATACCCCTCCCGGAGGTCTCCCGGTACACTACCGGCACTCCCGGTACACTACCGATGAGCCCGAAACTTTTCCGATGACCAAAATAGGACTTCCTATATATGAATATTTACCTTTGGACCATTCTAGAGCTCCTCATGATGTCCGGGATCTCATCCGGGACTCCGAACAAACTTTGGTCACCACCATACATAACTCTATACTACCGAAACGTCACCAAACCTTAAGTGTGCAGACCCTGCGGGTTCGAGAACTATGTAGACATGACCGAGACACCTCTACGGTCAATAACCAATGGTGGGACCTGGATGTCCACATTGGTTCCTAAATATTCTATGAAGATCTTTATCAGTCAAAGCTCTATGTCAAGGATTCAGTTAATCCCGTATGATGTTCCCTTTGTTCTTCGGTGTGTTACTTGCCCGAGATTCGATCGTCGGTATCTCCATACCTAGTTCAACCTCGTTACTGGCAAGTCTCTTGACTCGCTCCGTAATACAAGATCCCATAACTAACACTTAGTCACATTTCTTGCAAGGCTTATTGTGATGTTGTATTAGCGAGTGGGACCTGAGATACCTCTCTGTCACACGGAGTAACAAATCCTAGTCTTGATCCATGCCAACTCAACAGACACCCTCGGAGACACCTGTAGAGCACCTTTATAGTCACCCAGTTACGTTGCGACATTTGATACACACAAGGTACTCCTCCGATATCTGTGAGTTGCATGATCTCATGGTCATAGGAACATATACTTGACATGCAGAAAACAGTAGCAATAAAGTGACACGATCATAAGCTACGTTTGTAGTTTGGGTCTTGTCCATCACATCATTCTCCTAATGATGTGATCCCAGTATAAAATGACATCTCATGTCCATGGCTAGGAAACCGTAACCATCTTTCGATCAACGAGCTAGTTCACTAGAGGCATACTAGGGACATTGTGTTTGTCTATGTATCCACACATGTATCCATGTTTCCAATTAATACAATTATAGCATGGATAATAAACGATTATCATGAACAAGGAAATACAATAATAAACACTTTATTTATTGCCTCTAGGGCATATTTCCAACAGTCTCCCACTTGCACTAGAGTCAATAATCTAGTTCACATCACTATGTGATTTACATTGTAATGAATCGAACACCCATGCAGTTCTGGTGTTGATCATGTTTAGCACTTGGAAGAGGTTTAGTCAACGGGTCTGCAAGATTCAGATCCATCTGCACTTTGCAAATATTTATGTCTTTCTCCATGATGGAATCGTGGATGGAGTTGAAGCATCGCTTTATGTGTCTGGTCCTCTTGTGAAACCTTGGTTCCTTGGCCAGAGCAATGGCACCAGTGTTGTCACAGAACAGGTTCATTGGATTCAGTGCACTGGGCACTACTCCAAGATCTGTCATGAACTGCTTCATCCAGACACCTTCCTTCGCCGCCTCCGAGGCTGCGATGTATTCCGCTTCGCACGTAGAATCAGCTACCACGCTTTTCTTGGAACTGCACCAGCTTACCGCTCCCCCGTTAAGAATAAATACGTATCCGGTTTGCGACTTAGAGTCGTCCGAATCAGTGTCAAAGCTTGCATCGACGTAACCCTTTACGACGAGCTCTTCATCACCTTCATAAACGAGAAACATTTCCTTAGTCCTTTTCAGGTACTTAAGGATATTCTTGACCGCTTGCCAGTGCTCCATTCCAGGATCACTTTGAAACCTTCCGGCCATACTTATGGCAAGGCTGACATCGGGTCTTGTGCACAGCATTGCATACATGATAGAGCCTATGGCTGAAGCATAGGGGATGACACTCATCTTTTCTCTGTCTTCTGCAGTCACTGGGCATTGAGTCTTACTCAACTTCACACCTTGTAACACAGGCAAGAACCCTTTCTTGAATTGTTCCATTTTGAACTTCCTCAAAACTTTATCAAGGTATGTGCTCTGTGAAAGTGCTATTAAGCGCCTCGATCTATCTCTATAGATCTTAATGCCTAATATGAAAGCAGCTTCTCCTAGGTCCTTCATTGAAAAACTTTTGTTCAAATATTCCTTCACGCTTTCCAGCATTTCTATATTGTTTCCAATCAGCAATATGTCATCCACATATAATACTAGAAACGCTATAGAGCTCCCACTCACTTTCTTGTAAATACAAGCTTCTCCGTAAACTTGTATAAACTCAAACGCTTTGATCACCTCATCAAAGCGCTTATTCCAACTCCGAGATGCTTGCACCAGTCCATATATGGATCGCTGGAGTTTGCAAAGTTTGTCAGCATTCTCTGGATCGACAAAACCTTTGGGTTGCATCATATACAACTCTTCCTCAAGGAAACCGTTGAGGAACGCTATTTTGACATCCATCTGCCAAATTTCATAGTCGAAATAAGCAGTTATTGCTAACATGATTCTAACAGACTTAAGCATCGCCACGGGTGAGAAAGTCTCATTGTAGTCAACTCCTTGAACTTGTGAAAAACCCTTTGCCACAAGTCGAGCTTTATAGACGGTGACATTACCGTCCGCGTCTGTCTTCTTTTTAAAGATCCATTTGTTCTGAATGGCCTTTCGCCCTTCAGGTAATACTTCCAAAGTCCATACTTTGTTTTCATACATGGATCCCATCTTGGATTTCATGGTCTCTAACCATTTCTTGGAATCCGGGCCCATCACTGCTCCTCCATAGCTCGTAGGTTCATTGTCGTCCAACAACATAACCTCCAAGACAGGGTTGCCGTACCACTCAGGGGTAGTGCGTGGCCTTGTCGACCTACGAGGTTCAATAGCAGCTTGATCCGAAGCTTCATGATCATCATCATTAACTTCCTCTTCTACCGTCGTAGGTTCCACAGAAACATCTTTCTGTGTTGTGCTACTTTCTGGTTGAAGTAAAGGTTCAATAACCTCATCAAGCTCTATTTTCCTCCCACTCAATTCTTTCGAGAGAAATTCTTTCTCAAGAAATGTTCCGTTCTTAGCGACAAACACTTTGCCTTCGGATCTGAGATAGAAGGTATACCCGACTGTCTCTTTCGGGTATCCTATGAAGACACATTTCTCCGCTTTGGGTTCCAGCTTTTCAGGCTAAAGCTTTTTGACATAAGCATCACATCCCCAAACTTTAAGAAACGCCAACTTTGGCTTCTTGCCAAACCATAGTTCATATGGCGTCGTCTCAACGGATTTTGATGGTGCCCTATTTAAAGTGAATGCAGCTGTCTCTAATGCATAACCCCAAAACGATAGTGGCAAATCAGCAAGGGACATCATAGAACACACCATATCTAATAAGGTTCGATTACGACGTTCGGATACACCATTACGTTGTGGTGTTCCGGGTGGTGTCAACTGTGAAACAATTCCACATTGTCTTAAGTGACTGCCAAACTCATAACTCAGATATTCACCTCCTCGATCAGATCGCAGGAACTTAATCTTCTTGTTACGATGATTCTCAACTTCACTCTGAAATTGCTTGAACTTTTCAAACGTTTCAGACTTGTGTTTCATCAAGTAAATATACCCATATCTACTTAAGTCATCGGTGAAGGTGAGAAAATAACGATATCCACCACGCGCTGTAACATTCATTGGACCACACACATCAGTATGTATGATTTCCAATAAGTCACTTGCCCGTTCCATTGTTCCAGAGAACGACGTTTAGTCATCTTGCCCATGAGGCATGGTTCACATGTGTCAAGTGATTCAAAATCAAGTGACTCCAAAAGTCCATTAGTATGGACCTTCCTCATGCGTTTTACACCAATATGACCTAAACGGCACTGCCACAAGAAAGTGGTACTATCATTATCAACTCTACATCTTTTGGCATCAATGTTATGAACATGTGTATCATCACTATCAAGATTCAATATGAATAAACCCCTCACATTGGGTGCATGACCATAAAACATATTACTCATATAAATAGAACAACCTTTATTCTCTGATTTAAATGAGTAACCGTCTCGCAATAAACAAGATCCAGATATAATGTTCATGCGTAACACAGGCACTAAATAACAATTATTCAGGATCATCACTAATCCCGATGGTAATCGAAGAGAGAGCGTGCCGACGGCGATCACATCAACCTTGGAACCATTTCCCACGCGCATCGTCACGTCGTCCTTTGCCAGCCTTTGTTTATTCCGTAGTTCCTGCTTTGAGTTGCAAATGTGAGCAACCGAACCGGTATCTAATACCCAGGCACTACTACGAGAGCTAGTAAGGTACACATCAATAACATGTATATCATATATACGTTGTTTGTCGTTGGCCGCCTTCTTGTCAGCCAGGTACTTGGGGCAGTTCCGCTTCCAGGGACCAGTTCCTTTGCAATGAAAGCACTCAGTTCTTGCATGGGTCCATGCTTGGGCTTCTTTATAGGAGTAGCAACTGCTTTGCCATCCTTCTTGGTTTTACCCTTATTGCCCTTGCCCTTGACTTTGCCATATTTCTTGAAACTAGTGGTTTTATTGACCATCAACACTTGATGTTCTTTCTGGATTTCAGACTCAGCGACTTTTAGCATCGCAAACAGCTCGGCGACTGACTTGTTCATCCCGTGCATGTTATAGTTCATCACAAAGCTCTTGTAACTAGCTGGCAGTGATTGAAGAACTCTGTCAGTGATCGCCTCTGGCAGAAGGGCAATTCCCAACTCCGCTAGACGAGTTGAATACCCAGACATTCTGAGTATATGTTCGCTGATAGACCCGTTTTCCTCCATCTTGCAAGCATAGAACTTATCGGAGGTTTCATACCTCTCGATCCGGGCGTTCTTCTGAAAGATAAACTTCAACTCCTGGAACATCTCATATGCTCGATGACGTTCAAAACGTCTTTGAAGTCCCGGTTCTAAGCCATACAATATTGCCCACTGAACTATTGAGTAATCTCCAATACGTGCCTCCCAAGCATTCTTAACGTCTTCGAAGGTCATGTCTTCTGGTTGGTCACCAAGCGGTGCATCAAGGACATATGATTTCTAGGAAGCCATGAGGATAATCCTCAGATTACGGGCCCAGTCAACAAAGTTACTTCCATCATCTTTCAACTTAGCTTTCTCTAGGAACGTATTAAAATTCAGGGGTGCTACTGCGTGAGCCATTGATCTACAACATAAATATGCAAAGTTTACTTAGACTATTGTTCAAGATAATGAGTTCAGTTAATCAAATTACTAAAGCTCCCACTCAAATTGACATCCCTCGGGTCATTTGAGTGTCACATGATCCAAATCCACCAACTCAAGTCCGATCATCACGTGAGTTGAGGTGGCTTCAATGTTGAACATCATTATGTTGATCATATCTACTATATCACTCATGTTCGACCTTTCGGTCTCTTGTGTTCCGAGGCCATGTCTGTACATGCTAGGCTCGTCAAGTTTAACCCGAGTGTTCTGCGCGTGCAACACTGGCTTGCACCCGTTGTATGTGAACGTAGAGTCCATCACACCCGATCATCACGTGGTGTCTCAACACGACGAACTTTCGCAACGGTGCACACTCGGGGAGAACACAATTTATCTTGAAATTTAAGTGAGGGATCACCTTATAATGCTACCGTCGTACTAACCAAAACAAGGTGCATAAAAGGATTAACATCACATGCAATTCATAAGTGACATGATATGGCCATGAACTTGTGCTTTAGATCTCCATCTTGAAAGCACCGACATGATCTCCATCGTCACCGGCAAGACACCATGATCTCCATCATCTTGATCTTCATCAACGTGTCGCCATCGGGGTTGTCGCGCCCAACATGCTTATACTACTATTGCTACCATTTAGCGATAAAGTAAAGCATTACATAGCGCTTAATGATTGACACGCAGGTCATACAATAATTAAAGACAACCCTATGGCTCCTGACGGTTGCCGTACTCATCGACATGCAAGTCGTGAAAATTCTATACATCACATGATCATCTCATACATCACATATATCACATCATGTAATTGGCCATATCACATCACAACATACCCTGCAAAAACAAGTTAGACGTCCTCTAATTGTTGTTGCATGTTTTACGTGGCTGCTATGGGTTTCTAGCAAGAACAATTCTCACCTACGCATAAACCACAACGTTGATACATAATTTGCTTTTCAACCTTCTCAAGGACCGCCTTTGTTGAATCCGATCCAACTAAAGTGAGAGAAACTACCACTCGCAAGCCATCTAGGCAACAAGTTGTGTCGAGGGAACCGGTCTCTCGTAAGCGTACGAGTAATGTTGGTCTGGGCCGCTTCATCTCACAATACCGCTGAACCAAAATCCGACCAAGGGAGGAAGCAATCTAAGCATCAATGCCCACAAACCTTTTGTGTTCTACTCGAGATCTCATCTACACATAGACCTAGCTCCGATACCACTGTTGGGGAATGTTGCATGGGAAACAAAAAATTCCTACGCACATGCAGATCTATCCATGGTGATGAGCATCTACGAGAGGGAGAGTGGATCTACATACCCTTGTAGATCGCCAAGCGGGAAGCGTTAAGAAACGCGGTTGGTGTAGTCGAACGTCTTCACGATCCAAATCGTCGTGCATCCCACGATCCAATCACGATCCGTCCCGCGATCCAATCACTATCCGTCCCGCGATCCGATCACGATCCGTCCCACGAACTTGATCACGATCCGTCTCACGAACTTGATCATGATCCTTTCGATCTAGCACCGAACGGATGACACCTCCGCGTTCAGCACACGTACAGCTTGATGACGATCTCCACCGTCTTGATCCAGCAACAAGGAGTGGAGAGGAAGAAGAGTTCTCCGGCAGCCTGACGGCGCTCTGGCGATAGTGGTGGAGCAATTCCGGCAGGGCTTCGCCTAAGCACTGCAGAAAACCGATCTAGAGGAGAAACTATGCACTAGATATTAGGGTTTGCACGTGGCTGAAAAATCAAGTGCAAAACCCTATAAATACACTAGTATATATAGGAGGGAGGGAGGAGGAGAGGCAGCTTGGCCTCCAAGCCTTGGAGGCTTCGGCCGAACAAGGTGGTGGAGGTGGATTCACCCAATTTTGCCTTTTTTCCACCTTTTCCTATTGGGTTTTCTTCTCCAGCTACATGGGCCTTGTGTGGGAGATTCCACCAGCCCACTAAGGGCTCATATTCACTCTCCCACAGCCCATTAAGCCTCTTGGGTCGAAATACCCCTCCCGGAGGTCTCCCGGTACACTACCGACACACCCGATACACTACCGATGAGCCCGAAACTTCCGGCGACCAAAATAGGACTTCCTATATATGAATCTTTACCTCAGGACCATTCTGGAGCTCCTTGTGACGTCCAGGATCTCATACGGGACTCCTAACAAACTTCGGTCACCACCATACATAACTCTATACTACCGAAACGTCACCAAACCTTAAGTGTGCAGACCTTCCGAGTTCGGGAACTATGTAGACTTGACCAAGACACCTCTATGGTCAATAACCAATTGTGGGACCTGGATGTCCACATTGGTTCCAACATATTCTATGAAGATCTTTATTGGTCGAACCTCTATGTCAAGGATTCAGTTAATCCCGTATGATGTTCCCTTTGTTCTTCAGTATGTTACTTGCCCGAGATTCGATCGTCGGTATCTCCATACCTAGTTCAACCTCATTACTGGAAGTCTCTTTACTCGTTCCGTAATACAAGATCCCGTAACTAACACTTAGTCACATTGCTTGCAAGGCTTATTGTGATGTTGTATTACCGAGTGGGCCCTGAGATACCTCTCTGTCACACGGAGTAACAAATCCCAGTCTTGATCCATGCCAACTCAACAGACACCCTCGGAGACACCTGTAGAGCACCTTTATAGTCACCTAGTTACATTGTGAAGTTTGATACACACAAGGTACTCCTCCGATATCTGTGAGTTGCATGATCTCATGGTCATAGGAACATATACTTGACATGCAAAAAACAGTAGCAATAAACTGACACGATCATAAGCTACATTTGTAGTTTGGGTCTTGTCCATCACATCATTCTCCTAATGATGTGATCCTGTTATCAAATGACATCTCATGTCCATGGCTAGGAAACCTTAACCATCTTTCGATCAACGAGCTAGTTCACAAGAGGCATACTAGGGACATTGTGTTTGTCTATGTATCCACACATGTATCCATGTTTCCAATTAATAAAATTATAGCATGGATAATAAACGATTATCATGAACAAGGAAATACAATAATAAACACTTTATTTATTGCCTATAGGGCATATTTCCAACAATAGGCATGTACAAAAGTCTCAAAGGGCGTCAAACCCTTTGTGATGTCCTCAAAACGCAGATTCTGAACAGGAACCCTAGGAAAGAGGGTATTGCATTTGACAGGAAAATCAATTCTGATGGATCCTACTAGACTCCTGAGTAGTACCCCAAAACCTCGTGGGTTGCTACGAAAGGACCTCCTGTAGATCCATCCACTTTATTTGGATTTACTTGTGAAACTTCATATTCCTCTGATGAGTCACTTGACTCCAACTACAAATTCTCCAAAAATCAGAAAGGTGAAGTATTTGCCAGATTTGTTGGTACTAACTGTAGGAACAGTTCACCTATGAAGAAATTTGGGTTCCCAAGACCGCCTACAAAATCTTCAAGTGAATGTCCTCACGACACCACTCATGAAGAATTGGAACCCCAAATCAAATTCCTCATATGGACCAAAGTCTTCACATAGACCACATTCCTCAAATGGTCAAAAATATCATTCTTGTGCTAATGCATCTGTTTCACAGGGAAAATCTAAGAGTTTTGAATATGTGCATTATTCTTCAAATCATTATGTTTAGAAGTCCTCGAAGAATTTTTCTGCTTATTCATATGAGTACTCTAACCCTCGTCCTGTGAAACGAAGCACACTTGCTTCAATGCCTCCCTTCTCATATGGAGCTCGTAGAATGATGACGTCTTTGCCACCGCTCCAGATGTGGGTGGTGAAGAAATTGAACTAATTTCTTATGCAGGGTTAGGTCTCCAGATGAACTTGAACGTCTGATGAATTTGCTAGAGACCTGAGAAAATGCTTGAAAGGACGCAAGCTAACCATGTAGAAATGAATTCCTCATTTCTCACGTCCTCACACTACTTGCTTACTATCTTGTGTGATGAAATTCTATCTGATAAAATTGATGTCATATTCTTCACTCTGAAGCATATGAGTTCGTAAGTTGTACTAATTCATCTGCAGGATGAACCTCCAAAAGCTACTGAGTGGTCCTCGATAGTGGATGCACAAACCACATGACTGGTGACAAGAATCTACTGATGAATTTGCCACATGCTCCATCTCATCTGAAGCATATCACCTACACAGACAAAGGAAAAAAGCAAGGTATTGGGTCTAGGTAAGGTTGCAATCTCAAAGGACCGAACCATGGATATGGTGATGCTTGTCGAATCCCTCGGGTTCAACCTTATGGTGATGTGGTTGCGTATTTGGGAAATATCATTGTGTTGTCATCATGGAATCTGACAATTCCAAAGTCTTCGAAGGCTTTAGGAGAGGAGACTTGTATATTTTTGATTTCTCTACAGGTCCTCAGCCTGCCACATGCCTCCTTGCAAAGTCCTCAGAAGGCTGGTTGTGGCATCAACGACTTGGACATGCTGGTATGAGGAATTTGCACACACTCATGAAGAAAAAGCACGTCATTGGCATTGAAGGTGTCAAATTCCTCAAAGACCACCTTTTTGGTGCACGTGAGTCTGGGAAGATGACCAAATCGCAGCATCCCTCGAAGACAATCATGACCATGAGTCGACCCTTTGAATTGCTTCACATGGATCTCTTTGGCCCCACTCATTACTCCACACTAACAAATTCTTCAAGTATGTATGTCTTTGTCATTGTTGATGACTACTCTCATTACACTTGGGTGCATATTATTCTGTACAAGTCTGAAGTGCAGGATGTCTTCAGACAATTTGCTTCAAGGGCCTCCACGAACTTCGGCATCAAGATCAAGCATATCAGGAGTGATAATGGGATTGAGTTCAAGAACACCAATCTTGATGAATATCTTGATGAACTTGGTATCACTCATGAGTTATCTTCCCCATATACTCCTCAGTAGAACGGCGTCGTGGAGCGAAAGAACAGGACTCTTGTTGAGATGGCTCGCACCATGCTTGATGAATACAAGACTCCTCGTCGCTTCTGGCCCGAGGCAATTGATACTACATGCCACATCATCAATAGGGTATATCTTCACAAATTCTTCAAGAATACTTCGTATGAACTTATGACTGGCAAGAAACCCAATGTAAGTTATCTCAAAGTCTTCGGTTCAAAATGCTGGATTATAGATCCTCACCATAGTTCTAAATTTGCACCGAAAGCACATGAAGGTTTTATGCTTGGTTACGGAAAGGACTCGCACACCTACAGAGTCTTCAACACCTACCACCACAAGGTTGTTGAAACTGTAGATGTGCAGTTCGATGAAACTGACGGCTCACAAAGAGAGCACCTGCCTTCTGTGCTAGATGAACAGTCTCCTGAGGAATCCATTAAGCTGAAGGCTACTGAAGACGTCATACCCACTGAGGAAGTCATTCCAACGAATGAAGACATTCATGCTGATACACCTAAAGAAAATGGTGCTGAAGAAAATCCTCATCCACGTCAACTTGTTCACCCAAGAGTTGCAAATGAAGTGTAGATTGACAAAATCATCGATGACATCAATGCACCAGGTCCCCTCACTCACTCAAGAGCTTCACATTTGACTAACTTTTGTGGGCACTTTGCTTTTGTCTCAACCATAGAGCCCACAAAAGTTGATGAAGCATTCAAGGAGCCTGAGTGGATTCAAGCTATGCACGAGGAATTGCATCAATTCAAGCTCAACAACATGTGGGAACTTGTCAAGCGTCCAGATCCTCGCAAGCATAACATCATAGGTACCAAGTGGATCTACCGCAACAAGCAAGATGAAAATGGCCTTGTGGTAAGAAATAAGGCTCGTCTTGTAGCTCAAGGCTACACACAGGTTGAAGGAACTGACTTTGATGAAACTTTTGCACTTGTTGCTAGACTTGAAGCTATTCGCATATTGCTTGCTTATGCTAACCATCATGATATCATCTTATATCAAATGGATGTGAAAAGTGCATTCCTCAATGGTAAGCTTGAGGAAGAAGTATATGTTGCTCAACCCCCAGGTTTTGAAGACCCTAAGCATCCTAAAAAAGTCTTCAGACTCAACAAGGCGCTCTATGGCCTCAAGCAGGCCCCGCGGGCGTGGTACGACACTTTGAAGGAGTTCCTCATGAAGAAAGGCTTCAAACCCGGTTCACTCGACCCAACTCTTTTCACAAAATCCTATGACAATGAACTGTTCATATGCCAAATATACGTAGATGATATTATCTTTGGATGTACTGACAAACGTTACAGTGGTGAATTTGCCTATATGATGAGTGAAGAATATCAAATGTCTATGATGGGAGAGTTGAAATTCTTCTTAGGTCTTCAAATTCGACAGCAAGACAATGGCATCTTCATACCTCAAGGATGTTTTGGGGAAATTCAACATGCAAGATTGCAAAGGCGTCAAAACTCCAATGCCTTCAAAAGGCCACCTCTGCACTGACAAAAATGGTAAAGATTTTGATCAGAAGGTATATCGCTCCATGATTGGTTCTTTATTTTATCTATGTGCATCTAGGCCTGATATTATGCTGAGTGTTTGCATGTGTGCCTGATTCCAAGCAACACCGAAGGAATCACGCCATAAGGCTGTGAAACATATTCTTCGATACTTAGCTCACACACCAATGCTTGGATTATGGTATCCCAAGGGCTCAAATCTTCACCTCGTCGGATACTCTGATGCTAATTGTGCTGGAGATCATGTGGATCGCAAGTCAACCTCAAACACATGTCATTTCCTCGGACGATCCTTAGTCTGTTGGTCCTCGAAGAAGCAGAACTGCGTGTCACTATCTACTGCTGAAGCTGAGTACATTGTTGTTGGTTCATGTTGCGCTCAGTTGTTGTGGATGAAGCAAACCCTCAAGGACTATGGCATCAAGTTGAAGAATGTGCATCTCTACTGCGACAACGAGAGTGCCATCAAGATTGCTTACAACCCGGTTCAGCATTCCAAGACCAAGCACATCCAGATTCATAATCACTTTCTTCAAGATCATGTACTTACAATCTCCCCCTTTTTGGTGATTGATAACAAATAGGTTAAGTTTTCAACGGGAATAAAAATATGGAATGTAAGTACTGAGTTTGAGGAATTTGATTGCAGGATATAGAAGAACTCCCCCTGAAGATGTGCATATTTGAGGAATTTGCTTTGGACTGCAAATGTACATGGCACGTTAAAAACATGGAGAACTCCCCTATATCTTGTAATTCATACACGCATTTAACATATGATATGAAGAATTTGAAATGCATGATGAAAATGGTGTCTGGCGAAATTTAGAATGCATGCATTAAGGTACTTGAGAAAATAGGCATGCGGAAAATAGTTCAAAAGAGTCAGACCACCATCGGACTTAAGTGTACAACTCAACCAACAAAAGCTTCAGAAGAGCGAGAGTTGTAACTTAAACAAAAACAGCCCATATATAGAGACCTGCTTGAAGACTAACTCAAATTTTCTCCCCCTTTGTCATCGAAGACCAAAAGGGCCGAAAACTGAGGACTAACGCCCCTTCAAGAATTTCATCTTGAGGGTGATGGAGGAGCGCCAGTGTTGTCGGGGTCGTTTGTCAATGCAGGGCCCGCCATAGTGTCATCAATATCCTCAGCTTCATCTGCCTCGCGCGATGAAGAATGTGAGCTTGTAACCAGCTGAGGAACTTGAACTTTCTTGAATTTCTTCTATGGAGGACGAGCCCAGTCAAGGTTCTGCTCAAGGTTCATCTCCTTCAATTCCTTAGGAGTCTTGAGGTGAGACAAAATGGCCCAAGTGTGGTTGAATACTTCATGAGGGTAGTATTGATTCTTCCTCACAGTGTTGTGCGTGATAGTCATGTCTCGAACAAGTGAACCAAACTGACGCTTGACCCACTTGTGATTGCAATCAACCTTCTGATGAAGACTTATAAGAAGCTCACGATCAGTCATCACACGAGGGGTAGACTCTTGAGGTTTTTGCACTGAGGCTTTTGTAGCAAAGTCTTGGGTTCCTGTGTCATCATTGGTGGAGTAAGATGCAGCTTTGCAAAACTGACCATCCAATGGACGAGTACCTTCATCAATGGCATCTTTGCCTTTTCCTTCAACTGAAGCAAATATGTGCTTGAGGACTTCAATAGGAGGCAAAAAGCCGAAGTGATTCTAAAATTCAGCCTTGAAGGGAATTGAAGACCTTGATCTGATGAATTTCATGATCCAGGGAGCATAAGGCTTCAATTCAAATGGGGCTAATGCTGCATTAGCGAAAGTCTTCATGAAGAAATCGTGGTAGTTGATGGGAATCCCATGAATGATGTTGAAAAGCATGTTCTTCATGATTCCCTCCACTTCTTCTTCTTAAGAGTTGTGGCCCTTCTGGGGACTAAGGGTGTTGGTCAAAATGCGATAGACTGTCCTGGGCACATAGAGAAAATCCTTCACAAGGAAGGTAGTCCTTTGAGGTTTTCCATGAGCCAAAGGTTTCATCAGCACTTGCATCATGTGATTGGGCAGAGCAGGTTCATCAAATACGCATCTTTCCACCTCTGAAGGAATTGGAACTAGGACTGATCGAAGCAATTCAGAGGCTGGTGTAGTGTAGTGAGTAGATCCAGTCATCCAGTCCAAGACCCAAGAGTTGATGTCAGAAGCATCACCTATGATGTGCAAGGTAGCATAAAATTGAAGAATCAGCTCTTCATTCCAATCACAGATATCCACATGGAATGGAAGAATTCCAGCATCATGGAGAACTATGAGCACCGGTGTGAAGGATGGGATTGTTTCCATATCCGCATGAGGAATTTGATCATGCTCGAAGACTTTCTTCTTGTTAAACAACACTGATGCATAGTAGTTCATCTGTGTAGTGTTTCCAGTGTCCACATCCTCTTCCATTTCCTCAACACCGGCCTCTAGAGCAGTTAACAGAGGCTGGGGCGATGATACCGGTGGAGTTGAAGCATTTGCTTCCACTTCAATTTCTTCATCAATCTGCTCTGAGGTAAACAGCAGACTGGTCCTTTTCTTCTTGATCATCATTTGGGATGACATAGTCGACACCAAATGGTACTAGTTCATAGGTTCGTACGGAGGTAATGGGAGTTGCATCAATCGGGTTGGTTGAGAAACTTGGCAGTGTCTTCAGTTTCTTCACTACTGAGGAATCTGAAGTTGATGTTTTTCTCTTTTGTGCCTTTTCCTCCGCAGCCTTAGTTTTCTTCACTTCTGATGCAGAAGGAAGGTTGATGTTCTTCACCCTTGAGGATTTTGCAGTTTTTGTAGAGGGTGAAGGAGGAGCATTTTCTTCAGGCACGACTGATGCAGTCGCCCTGGTGGTCTCAATTTCGTGAGGCACAACAAAAATTTCAGTTGTCCTGGTAATTTCTTCAGGCACAACAGTGGAGGTTGCCCTAGCAGGTTCTTTAGCAACCTGAATTTCTTTAGCTGTGGGAGCAATTTCTTCTGCAGGCTAAGCAGATTCTTTAGCCTGAGGTTTTTGAGGTTGCGATCGAGCTGCAACCCTTGACTTATGGTCCTTGATGGCTTTATCAGCCACTTTGACGAAACGAACTTTGGCACCTTGCCAGTCAGCATAGTATCTGTTGAAGTTATCACTGAGGTCTTTGATTTCAGACTGCATCTTCATCAGTTCCTCGGGAGAAAGCTTCAGAACTTTGTTCTTAAAGTAGTGCTCTTTCTTGTACTGAGCTTTCTTGGTTTGTCTGGCCTTGTCATACTTCCACTTTTCTTCTGCTATGAAGGCAGTGAGGACATGATCTGGACCAGGAGGTAGCTTCAAATCATCAATTGGAGTGTTGGGATCCTTGTGCCAGATATCAATGAAGTTCGGCACCATTTTCGGATCCAGTCATAGTGGAATTTGAGTGCCCTTTGCTTGAGCCACTCGTTCTTGCTTGTTTCTGATGATTGCTTCCAGTTCCTCGTCATCAGCTTCATCATCTGAAGAATCTGATGGTATTTTGAACACCACCTTCTTCAGTTGAGGACTTGGTTGAGCGCCTCGTCCAGCAGTAGCTTTCATTTTCATCAGAGAAGGACTGGTTGAAGAATGTGCTTGGGTTGATGAACTTGTAGAGACCCCGAAAGCAATTGACAAGCATGTTGTCCTCTAACATGTTGCAAGATGTATAGGAGTTGAGGACTTTGTGGTAGCAGCTGATTATTGTGCAGCTACTGAAGGCATTGTTGAGGCCTTTGAAGACTTTACTGGAGGGTTCTGCAATGATGATTTTGAAGTCGAGGACTTTGATTTTACTGCAGATTTCTTCAACATCGATTTCTTCAGAGCACTAGAAGAAGCTCTGGCAGAGGCAACAGCAGTTGTGTCTTCATTGAATTTCTTCACAACCTCTTTTGCCTTCTTTGCCAGCTTGGCTTGTTGTCTTTCCCATTCTTGAGGAAAGTCATCACCAGTTTTGAGACTAGTGGGATCAGCAGTTTGGTTTGGAGCCAAGGGTGGCCTATTGCAAGGGGGCTTAACATCGAATTTCTTCATGTATTTTGGTTCTTTCCACTCCCATGCCCATCTCCTCTCAATTTTCTGAATGTGAAGCTTCTGCTGCTTTGTAGTTTCCTTGCCATGAGTTTCTTCATCTGGAGTGCAATATTCCTCATACAGTTCATCGGGTATTCAAAAGCAGTTTGTACTTCAAGTTTCTTTCCACCTTTCTGTTGCTTTTTCCCATCAGTCATTTTCTTCGGCTGAGGATTCCGAACTTTTGAGGATTCTGACAAAGAGTGCAAGTTATTTTCAAGGAACGCTGCAAATGAGTTAAGTTGATGAAAACCTAGTGATTCATCAGCAGACATTTTGTACCTGTGAACAGAGTATAGGTGCGAGGAATTTGAAGAGGTCATATGTGTTCTCAGACATTTTCAAAATACATCAAGTTGAGGAATTTTTACCATAGAAGTCTTGAGGAATTTCACTAAGTGCTCTTGTCTTAGGTTCCATAGTTGTGAAAAATTTGAGGATCCACACAATTGAGGAATCTTAAAGAAAATCATAACTTAGGAAAATCATCAAGGGAATGAACATGTAAGGTGCTTTGGAATATGATTCTTGAAGAATAAACACCTTTGAGGAAATTGTGGAAAACTTGAAGATCAGACAAGGGTAGTAAAATTAGATTTTATTTACCATGATGAAGAACACGACAAACAGTGAGAAGAAATTTGGGAAGTTTGTTCATCCAGATCTCCCACTCCCTAGCTTGGTAGAGGGAGACAGCTATAGCGGCGGCAGAGTGAAGTTTTCGCGGCCGATGCGAGTACGGCGATGGCGAGGTCGAGGCAGTGAAGCTCTTCCACACCGGCGAAGATGATTTTAGTGGTGGCGCTAGGTTTGAGCTCGGGAGAGAGTGGGAGTGAGGAGTAACCGAGCAAAGTGAAAGGGAAGGGGTATTTATAGCGGAGGTGAAAACCAACCGGCCCGAAGATTTTGGACCAGATTGCCCCAGACCCTTGCTCTCCACGCAACATGTGTCACCCACGTTCTGAGTAGAGGGGGATCGTGGGTTATCCAGTCATGGGAATCGAAACAGTTTGAGCGGTAAGCGCCGAAAATTTTGATAGAAAAAACTTTAAAATTTCCGTTTGCAAATTCTTCAGCTGTCAAGGACACAGTGAAGACTTTGAATGAGTTTCAAAGTAGAATGCATATGAAGAATTTGAGAATGGACTGGGTTGAGTTTAGCATAGAGGGGGAAAGGGTCCGATCACATTCACTTCGATGAAAATCAACTTGAAGAATTAGCAATACTTGAATGTTGTTGAGGACATTGAAAAACTCAAATATATATATATATAGACAATGAAGAACATCAGTTTCATAGTTTGAATAATTCGATAAGGTGAGGAATTTGCAAACTTGAGGAATTTGAAATTTTGAAGAATTTGCAAAATGACGAAAAACTCAACTTTGAATAATTTCAACTATGGTTGGTGGCATGACCCACCATATAAGAAAGATGATTTCAGACACCGCATACAATTGTCATAGGGTTCTGAGACAAATTCTTCATTAATTTCTTCACACTTAGAGGGTTATTCTTCATTGATTGAAGAAAAACGTTACTTCATGTGTTGCACATCTAGGTCATCAATTTTGCTTAAGTGTTATAATGTGTGTCTTTTTTTAGAGAACATTCAAAGATTCTAAGATATTTAGCTCACACCGCAACTTGCAAAATATCTTTTCATCCAAGGGCTTTGTGAAGATATCAGACAGTTGTTCATCAGTGGGTATGTGGTCGATGGAGATGTCGCCCTTGAGTACATGATCTCGAAGAAAATGATGATGAATCTGGATGTGCTTGGTCTTGGAATGCTGAAATGGGTTGTAAGCAATCTTGATAGTGTTGTCGCACTAGAGAGGCACATTCTGCACCTTGATGCCATAGTCCTTGAGGGTTTGCTTCATCCACAGCAACTGGGTGCAACATGAACCCACAGCAATGTACTCAGCTTCAGTGGTAGATAGTGACAAGCAGTTCAACTTCTTTGAGGACCAACAGACTAAGGATCGTCCAAGGAAATGACATGTGTCTGAGGTTGACTTGCAATCCACACGATCTCCAGCATAGTCAGCATCTGAGTATCCGACGAGGTGAAGATTTGAGCCCTTGGGATACCATAATCCAAGCATTGGTGTGTGAGCCAAGTATCGAAGAATATGTTTCACAGCCTTATGGTGTGATTCCTTCGGTGTTGCTTGGAATGGGGCACACATGCAAACACTCAGCATAATATCAGGCCTAGATGCACATAGATACAATAAAGAGACAATCATGGAGCGATATACCTTCTGATCGAAATCTTTACCATTTTCATCAGTGCAGAGGTTGCCTTTTGAAGGCATTGGAGTTTTGATGCCTTTGCAATCTTGCATGTCGAATTTCCTCAGAACATCCTTGAGGTATTTATCTCAAGAGATGAAGATGCCATTGTCTTGCTGACGAATTTGAAGACCTAAGAAGAATTTCAAGTCTCCCATCATATACATACGATATTCTTCACTCATCATATAGGCAAATCCAACACTGTAACGTTTGTCAGTATAGCCAAACATAATATCGTCTACATATATTTGGCATATGAACAATTCATTGTCATAGGATTTAGTGTAAAGAGTTGGGTCGAGTGAACCGGGTTTGAAGCCTTTCATCATGACGAATTCCTTCAGAGTGCCGTACCACTCCCGAGGGGCCTGCTTGAGGCCATAGAGGGCCTTGTTGAGTCTGAAGACTTTGTCAGGATGCTTAGGGTCTTCAAAACCTGGGGGTTGAGCAACATATACTTCTTCCTCAAGCTTACCATTGAGGAATGCACTTTTCACATCCATTTGATATAAGATGATATCATGATAGTTAGCATAAGCATGCAATATGCGAATAGCTTCAAGTCTAGCAATAGGTGCAAAAGTTTCATCGAAGTCAATTCCTTCAACCTGTGTGTAGCCTTGAGCTACAAGACGGGCCTTATTTCTTACCACAAGGCCATTTTCATCTTGCTTGTTGCGATAGATCCACTTGGTACCTATGATGTTGTGCTTGCGAGGATTTGGCTGCTTGACGAGTTCCCACACGTTGTTTAGCTTAAATTGATGTAATTCCTCTTGCATAGCTTGAATCCACTCAGGCTTAAATTGATGTGCTTTCGGTGCAAATTTAGAAGTATGGTGAGGATCTCTAATCTAGCATTTTGCACCGAAGACTTTGAGATAACTTACATTGGGTTTCTTGCTAGTCATAAGTTCATATGAAGTCTTCTTGAAGAATTTGTGAAGATATACCTTGTTGATGATGTGGCAAGCTGTATCAATTGCCTCAGGCCAGAAACGACAAGGAGTCTTATATTCATCAAGCATGGTGCAAGCCATCTCAACAAGAGTCATGTTCTTGCACTCCACGAGCCGTTCTACTAAGGAGTATATGGGGCAGATAGCTCATGAGTAATACCAATTTCATCAAGATATTCATCAAGATTTGTGTTCTTGAACTCAGTCCCATTATCACTCTTGATATCCTTGATCTTGACGCCGAAGGTTGTTGAGGCTCTTGAAGCAAATCATCTAAAGACATCCTGCACTTCAGACTTGTACAGAATAATATGCACCCAAGTTTAACAAGAGTAATGACAAAACCATACAAACTTGAAGAATTTGTTAGTGTGGAATAATGAGTGGGGGCAAAGAGGTCCATATGAAGCATTTCAGAAGGTCGAGTCGTGGTCATGATTGTCTTTGAGGGATGCTTGGATCTGGTCATCTTCCCAGACTCACATGAACCACGAAGGTGGTCCTTGAGGATTTTGACACCTTCAATGCCAATGACGTGCTTTTTCTTCATGAGCATGTGCAAGTTCCTCATACCAGCATGTCCAAGTCATCGATGCCACAGCCAGCCTTCTGAGGACTTTGCAAGGAGGCACGTGGCAGGTTGAGGACCTGTAGAGAAATCAACAATATATAAGTCCCCTCTCCTAAATCCTTCGAAGACTTTGGAATGGTTAGATTCCATGATGACAACACAACGATATTTTCCAAAGATGACAACCATATCAAGATCACAAAGCATTAAGAGAGACATAAGGTTGAACCTGAGGGATTTGACAAGCATCACCTTATCCATGTGTCGGTCCTTTGAGATTACAACCTTACCTAGACCCAATACCTTGCTTTTTCCTTTGTTAGTGTAGGTGATATGCTTCAGATGAGATGGATCAAGTGGCAAATTCATCAGTAGATTCTTGTCACCAATCATGTGGTTTGTGCATCCACAGTCGAGGACCCACTCAGTAGCTTTTGGAGGTTCGTCTTGCAGATGAGTTAGTACAACTTACGAACTCATATGCTTCAGAGTGAAGAATATGACATCAAATTCATCAGGCAGAATTTCATCACACAATATAGTGAGTAAAGTAGTGTGAGGACGTGAGAAATGAGGAATTCATTTCTGCATGGTTAGCTTGCGTCCATCCAGGCATTTCCTCAGGTCTCGAGCAAATTCAGTGGACGTTCAAGTTCATTTGGAGACCTGACCCTACATAAGAGATTAGTTCAGTTTCTTCACCACCCACATCTGGATGGGTGGTAAAGAGTTCATCATTCGGCGAGCACCATATGAGAAGGGAGGCATTGAAGCTAGTGCACTTCGTTTCACAGGACGAGGGTTAGAGTACTCATATGAATAAGTAGATAAATTCTTCGAAGACTTGTGAACATAATGATTTGAATAATAATGCACATATTCAGAACTCTTAGATTTTCCCTGCGAAACAGATGCATTAGCATGAGAATCATATTTTTAACCATTTGAGGAATTTGGTCCAAGTGAAGACTTTGGTCCATATGAGGAATTTAATCTGGGGTTCCTGTTCTTCATGAGTGGTGTCGCAAGGTCATTCACTTGAAGATTTTGTGAGAAGCTCTTGAGGACCCAGATTTTCTTCATAGGTGAACTGTTCCTGCAGTTAGTTCCAACAAATCTGGCAAATACTTCACCTTTCTGGTTTTTGAAGAATTTGTAGTTGGAGTCAAGTGACTCATCAGAGGAATATCAAGTTTCACAAGTAAAGCCAGATAAAGTGGATGGATCTATAGGAGGTCCTTTTGCAGCAACCCATGAGGTTTTGGGGTACTGCTCAGGTGTCCGGTAGGATCCATTAGCATTGAGTTTCCTCTCAAATGCAATACCCTCTTTCCTAGGGTTCCTGTTCAGAATCTGCTTTTTGAGAACATCGCAAAGGGTTTGATGCCCTTTGAGGCTTTTGTACATGACTGTCACATACAACTTCAGATGAGGAATTTGTGACCACGGGAATAGTTGAAGAATTTGCAGCAATAGAAGCATTTGAACACTCAGGTGAAGAATTAGCAGTTTCAGGTTTGATGCATTTCAAACAAGGTGGAACAAATTCTTCCTGAGCGGTACTGATCTGTTGAGCTAGTAAGGAATCGTTTTCCGTTTGGAGATCCTCATGAGACACTCTTAGTTTCTCAAGATCTTGCTTTCTTTGAAAAAAATTCATAAGAAAGCTTCTCATGATCAGCTAAGAGAGCATTATGATGACTCTGAAGGTTATCATACTTTGTCTGAAGACTTTTGAGATTGTCAGACTGTAACATCCCAAATTTTGGAATGTTATAATAAATATTAGAATGAGTGTTTGTTTGCTTGAGTGATTGAATTGAGTGAAATTTGAAACTTTTAAAAAACTTTTGAATGAGAGGGAATGACATGACTTTCCCATGTGCCTTTGAATTCAAATTCTTACATTTCAAATCAGTGAGAGAAGATGACATGACTTCTTCAATACAAAAATATTTGAAGAGTGGATTTGAAACCATCTGGAAATTTTCTGATATGGAGTTCCTTTCATATTTGAATTTCCAATTTGAAGTTTGAAAGAATTCAAACCCCTTGACCAAAATTTGAGAGGAGTAATATGACACTCCACACCAGGGGTTATTTTGTGAAGTAATTGAACAATAAAACCCAGGGGGTTATTTGAAAATTATTCGCAAAAAGAATTAAACTCAATTTAGGCATTTTCTAAAGAAAAAAATATTTTTTAAAAGTATTTATTTTGGCCATGGAAATTTTTTCATTAAATTGAATTTATTCCCTTGGTCAATTTCATAAATAAATCTTGATTTTTTGGAAATGTATTGATTGCCATGAAGTAGTTTCCATTCTCTGTAAATTAGAAAAAGGAAAGGAATTAATGCATTTCCTGAAAATAATTTTTTTTAAATTATTTATTTTGGCCGTGGAAAAATGTTCATTAAATTGCATTTAATTCCCTGATCATTTTCGTATATAAAACTGCATTTTTTGGAAGAGTTTTGATTGCAATAAATGAGTTTCCTTTCTTTGGAAAATTAGAAAAGGAAAGGAATTAACGCGTATTAAAGAACCGGCCGGCCCACCTACCTTAACTCCCCCCCCCCCCGAAATTACTCCAATCCCACTAATCCCGCGCTCGTCTCCCTCCCTTTTCTTTTTACGACCCCGAGCCGCTCCTATAAATACCCGAGGCCTCCCGCACCCCGTTCCACCCCTAAGCCCCATTCCCCGTGCCCTCTCGCCGCCACGCCATTGCCATCGTGCCGCTCCACCCCGACCACCCCGAGCCATCCCGAGCCCACCATCCACTTCCCCACGGCCGTGTGCACCTCCCCAACCACTCGCTTGAGCCCCGCACCCACCGGAGACGCCCCTCCGTCCAGACCCGACGCCGTCGTTCGCCATTATCGATGTCATGCTCCAACCGGTCATCCTCGAGCCTCGCCAATGCCACCTACCTCGTCGCCGTCCTTGCCTGCATCAAACGGAGCAAACCCTGACGCCAAAGGACCACCGGAGCGTCTCGCCGCATCACCTCACCACCTCGGACATCGCCGGAGCTTCGCCGGAGCCGTCAACCGCCGCGGTGAGCTCCTCCTCCTCCTCTCCACCGTTAGATCTCAGATTGACGCGCGAGATTAGAAGTTTTAAATATTTCAAAGCATTTTCTATTAGGAGTCGGCCGTCCGCCCGAAACACTCTCTCACGCACACCCTTTGCCCAATAGAATAGCGCCACGTGTACCCCCTGTCCGCTTAGAAACGTTTTCCTTTTTTTCTTTTTTAATTTCAATTTCAGAAATAGTTCTGTTTTGGTTTTCTTTATATCTTTTATGTTTTTAATTATTTTAATTTGATTGTTTTCGCATCATGTCAAAAATTTCATATAGTTTCTGTAGACATAAAGTTTGACCATATTTGAATAATTTAAAATTAATTCAAACAGATTTGATTCAAATCTTATTTTCTGAATATCTTGAGTTTAAAATTTTATTTTGAGTTGATTCTTTTTGCTACTTTTCACTAGTGACCTTAGTTATCAGTAGATAGAACTTGGGAATTTTTAAAATAATTTAAATTAGTATTGTTCATCAAAACAAATTCTGTTTTAGTTCTTTATAGGATTATTTATATTTCTTTTGTTTTAAATTGTTTTAATTTATTTTCTTCTATATTAGTTGTTAGATTTTATAAAGTTTTCTGTTACATAACAGTAGCCCTCCAAACAAATATTATTTTATTAGTTGATTGCATGAAAATCAATTCTAGTTAATTATAACTTGTAATTGATTTCCATTTGCTAGTTTGGTTTGCTTTTTGAAAATAGTTTTATAAATTGCTTTATAAGTCTACTTTCTATTAACTTAGTTGCTTTATAAATTGTTTTATCTTATTCTATTATTTTATTTATTTTACTTGTTGTTAAGATTATTAGCTAGAAAACTTATAGTGTTTAGTGTGTTATTTATCTTAGTTCTTACTTGTTCTTCAAGAGTAATTCTTTTTACTAGTAAAATATATACTAAAATACTTTTGCTATATTTTTCTTTGTTTTGTTTTGTTACCTTTGAAAATAGGATCATTTGTAGAGAAAACCAACACTTGGTTGTGTTGATGAAGTTTTGTTGTTTTGAGTTTTGTCTTAAGTATTTCCTTCATCACAACCTTGTTGCTTTTGGTTTTTGTGTTACTTTTGATTGTTAGAATTGATTGCTAGTATGATTGCTTATATGAATGCAATGTTTGATTATATAGATTTTCATCAGAGAGTGATGAATAGTCTAACAAGTTATTTCTGAGAGTGATATTATTGTTCATCAACAGTACAGGCAAGTTCACTTTGACAATTTTGTTCATACCTATGTTTTATTGCATGTAGTGATATCTTTCAACAAATCCCTCCAGTAGTGTTATTGAAATTCTTGTAGTGGAGTAGAATGCATGAGGTAGGAACCCACCACTTGTTACTAAAGCCCCGGGAACGTTAGTTATTTTTATGCTATGCTGAAGTAGACGGGGTTTGGTATGAGTGTTCGTGAGTGGTGTGAGAAGGAGCACTCTACGTCAAGATGACAACTTCATGAAGGCATCTTCAAGTCCTGCATCTTCAAGACCTCAAGACTTCGAGACTCAAGAAACAAGTTTTCAATACACACTACTGGGTGAAGGATGGTTGATTGGGCATCCCTGGAGTAACCAGTGGATGGCCGGGATGCATGGAGAAGCGCCATGACATCTTGCGGAAAGCTTCACCCAGACTCAAAGAGACGGATGAATACTTCATGCCCGAAAGCTTACCTGTGTAGCCACAAGTCATTATGGGCTCTAGCTTGGTTGATCTTTGTTGTGACTCTGGCTAGGCAGTGCTACGAGATGTAATTGACATTAGGATTGGATGGGCACTGACAATAGTTAGGGAAACACTCTGAAAGACCATGTTTTGTTCGTCCTGTTCTCAAACACCCGGCAGTGCGAGGACTTACCAGGAGGGAACGAATCTTGTGGGTAAAGTACACAACACTCTGCAGAGTTAAACCTAATCGATTAGTCGTGTCCACGGTTACGGACAATTTGAGCCTCTGGACTTGGATCTATCTCTGAACTCTCAACACTGGACTGATAATTAATTGTGGGCAACTTATGATACTTGTGGGCATTAAGACATTGGTTGGCGGAACCATGTCATGTTAGGTAACTCTGTAGTGCAAATTCCTGATATTCCTTTGTTGTAGGAAAAGAAATAAAATCAGCTTTTATGTAAAAACTCAGACACAGAGCCACAAAGCCTTACTGCATATAGAATAGTTTTTATCTTATGTTCTGCTATGGTGATCTTGCCGGTACATTCAATGTACTGACCTACACGGCTGCAACGTCTTATGTTGCAGATAAGCTCTACGACGGGCAAGAGTACGATTCAGGGTTACGGTCTACACTCAACCTGCCATTGGTGTTTATTGGGACTCCACTCCCGTTGACTGTTTCCGCTGAGATTTTAAGGTATATATCAGTTTTACGTTAATTACATGTGATTGCACTTTGATATATACATTGATGTACTATGTGTGCCAGCATACTGATCCAGGGATGGCACAGGACACACAGAGGCTTGACTCGTTTTGAGTCGGGCCGCTATAGAAATGGTATCAGAGCACATGTTGACTGTAGGACGTGACCCTAGAAACTGGAAAGCCCTTAGGAAATGATTTCTCAAAAAACTTTGTTTTCAAAAGACCCTTTACTTCTCATCTTATTTGAGCTTTATCAAATGATCTCTCTTACCTCAAATAGTTAGAAAATACCCGTTCCCCTTTGACCACACTAAGGATCAACTGAGACCACTTCGAGAAGGACAAGATATCGAAACAACTGATGGTCACTTCAAAGTAAAGAAGATTTCACCATGCATTAGAAGAGTTGAAGCTACACGAGTTGAAGACTGTGAAGACCCGAAGAAATTGAAGACCATGAAGAATTTCCAAGATATTATGCCCTATAAGACCAAACCCCTGGTGTATACTTATGTTAGATACGATGATTTGTGAGCTGTCATTTGTGTGTAAATTTTTTCGACAGCCACAAACAAATCCCATTTTCAAAACTATATTGTTTGTATTGTGTGTATCTCTCTCGACCCCTCTCTTGTATCTCATCCCAAACCCTTGGACCCAATAGATGCTGAATGAAGTTGGACTCGTGTATTCCGGATCGATGACTCGATTAGAGACAGAAGAATGGATTCAGAACATGGAGGATCATCTAAGGAGTAACCATGTTGCAAGGAATGAGATGGTCCAATATGTTTTTCGATACTTTGCAGAAGGTGTCGTACATTGGTGGAAGATGCATGAAGCTACCCATGATACGCAAGCAACAATCACTTGGGAAGAATTCAAGATGACTCTGCAAAAATCTCATGTTGTCACCAACACCCAGAAGCCCCGTCTCAAATATGTGAAGAAGATTTGCGCATGCAAGATATGTGGAGAGATAGGAAACACCCAGGAAGAACACAAGGATGGATGTCCTTATTGTGAAGAAAATCACCCTGCTGAGGAATGCTCAACTGGGCAGGTGACATGTTTCTTGTGTGAAGGAACTACGCATTACCCAGCTCAATGCCAAATGTACCCCAAGGTACAAGAAGTCATCAAGAAGCAGAAGGAAGCCATGAAGGAAGCCTTCAGAGAAAAATTAGGAGAACTTGTGATGAAGGAAGATGTTGAAGACCCTAATGGAGAAGGCCTAACCAGATTTTACTCCAATGACTGCTATTCATGTGGAGAATAAGGACATTTCCCACAGGACTGTATGAAGGAAAGAAAAGAGTATCTGGGAAACTTTCCGACAGAAGAAGTGGAGTTTGATCCACAGGAAATTGAAAGTTTGATCGGAACAAAGAAGCCCAGGAAGAGAAACCGAAGACATTCTCAGAACAACCCAATTTCTGCAAAGAAGGATCTGAGTCAGATCATGTGTTTCTGGTGCAAGAATTTAGGCCACTATGCCGATAAATGCCTAGAGAAGAAGGTTAAACATGAGTAGTTTGAGTTTTGGATTTTGGAAGTAATAAATGTAATAGATAGCACTCTTACCATTTTGAAGTTGTGTAACGGAAGTCTCGGAGTTTGTAATAACATTCATGAGATCAATGGAATTTATGATGTCATGATTCTCCTGTGTTGAATTATATGAGTTGCCACTCTAAGAACAAAGATCTCTGACCAATTTTAGAGGATATGAGAAAATATGGTCTATGCAGGCATGCGTGCATTTCATTTTAAGTGTGGTAGAAACCACAGGGACAAATGAATGAAGAAAATACCATTCATGTTAAGGAGTTTGGATAAGTGAATACAGGTGAAGAGAATGTGGAACCATATCCAAACTATGTGGATGATAACCTTTGTGACAACGTGTCTTTGAAGTTGGAATATTGAGAAAAAGAAATGATTGTGATGAAACCATACCCAAGGTTAAACAGACCAATGGAAAGGAAAATGAATTCCACAGAGTGGAATTTAGACAATAATAAGTCTGTGAATTGTTACCTCAAGGGTATGGTGTAGTGAACTGAAGGTAATGTTGGAATATGCAACGATAGTAACCCCAAGAGTGAGTTAAAGCTATCCAAGTATTCAAGTGAACCCACAAATCACTGACCTCAGGATTGATAAATATCAAGCCCTACCTTTGTGAAGGAAGAAACTTGGAAGAAGCTACAATTGATCAACAAACGTTTTTCTTAGGAGTATACGAAAACCTGAGAGTTGTGAAGAAATGATAGATGTTTTTGCTTAGCTTGCAGAATCAATGGATTTATCCGAACTTCGTTCGTTGACAAGAGAAATTTCTGCAATGCTTGTGAGGAAGCCCAAGTGTTAGAATACGAGATTCACTAAACCTTATACAAGGTAATGATTTCAGTGCGACATGGCTTGGCCACCATGACGACTTACTCTTATCATTCTCTTGCTATTCGGAATGGTAAATCTGAGTGACTTACCCATAGTAAAGAGACGACGCTCTTTGAAGCTTTTTGTTTAAGCCCCTAGAATGGTATGAAGAAAACCCCTTGTACAGGACAGTTGTTGTCACATGTAGGAATTTTACGGTGAGGAATGAAGCCAAGACCCATTTCACTACAAGGTAACCACTAACGGTAGACCACCATGAGCTCTTCGATAAGTTATTTAGAATGATCGCGAGACTTGTCAGTTAAGAAGACCCAGTATCGAAGAAAGTGCATTTTGTTATGAGAACACAAGATTTTTATATAACGGAAGAGCCTCATCGAAGGAGCTATCACAAAGAATGTGAAGAGACAGATGCACCCAGAGGACTGTCATGACTTTTGAGGGACCAATAACTCTCAGTTTAAGTGTGGTAGACCCCACACCCTTTGGTCAATGGAATTGCTAGAAGACCCCAAACCCTAACCTATTCTCTCTAGCCCTTTCGAATCTCGAGGACAAGATTCATTTTAAGTGTGGTAGGTTTGTAACATCCCAAATTTTGGAATGTTATAATAAATATTAGAATGAGTGTTTGTTTGCTTGAGTGATTGAATTGAGTGAAATTTGAAACTTTTAGAAAACTTTTGAATGAGAGGGAATGACATGACTTTCCCATGTGCCTTTGAATTCAAATTCTTACATTTCAAATTAGTGAGAGACGATGACATGACTTATTCAATATAAAAAAGCTTTGAAGAGTGGATTTGAAACCATCTGAAATTTTTCTGATATGGAGTTCCTTTCGTATTTGAATTTCCAATTTGAAGTTTGAAAGAATTCAAACCCCTTGACCAAAATTTGAGAGGACTAATATGACACTCCACACCAGGGGTTATTTTGTGAAGTATTTGAACCATAAAACCCAGGGGGTTATTTGAAAATTATTCGCAAAAAGAATTAAACTCAATTTAGGCATTTTCTGGAAAAAAATTAAAAGTATTTATTTTGGCCATGGAAAAATGTTCATTAAATTGAATTTATTCCCCTGGTCAATTTAATATATAAATTGTAATTTTTTCGGAAATGTATTGATTGCCATAAAGTAGTTTCCATTCTCTATAAATTAGAAAAAGGAAAGGAATTAATGCATTTCCTGAAAATAATTTTTTTAAAGTATTTATTTTGGCCGTGGAAAAATGTTCATTAAATTGCATTTTATTCCGTGATCATTTTGGTATATAAAACTTCATTTTATGGAAGTGTTTCGATTGCCATAAATGAGTTTCCTTTCATTGGAAAATTAGAAAAGGAAAGGAATTAACGTGTATGAAAGAACCGGCCGGCCCACCTGCCTTAACACCCCCCCCCCCGAAATTAATCCAATCCCACTAATCCCGCGCTCGTCTCCCTCCCTTTCCTTTCTACGACCCCGAGCCGCTCCTATAAATACCCGAGGCCTCCCACACCCCGTTCCACCCCTAAGCCCCATTCCCCGTGCCCTCTCGCTGCCACGCCATTGCCATCGTGCCGCTCCACCCCGACCACCCCGAGCCCTCCCGAGCCCACCATCCACTTCCCCATGGCCGTGCGCACCTCCCCAACCACTCGCCCGAGCCCCACACCCACCGGAGACGCCCCTCCGTCCAGACCCGACGCCACCGTCCGCCATTACCGACGTCCTGCTCCAACCGGTCATTCTCCAGCCTCGCCAACGCCACCTACCTCGTTGTCGTCCTCGCCTGCATCGAACGGAGCAAACCCTGATGCCAGAGGACCACCGGAGCGTCTCGCTGCATCACCTCGCCACCTCGGACATCGCCGGAGCTTCGCCGGAGCCGTCAACCGCCGCGGTGAGCTCCTCCTCCTCCTCTCCACCGTTAGATCTCAGATTGACGCGCAAGATTAGAAGTTTTAAATATGTCGAAGCATTTTCTATTAGGAGTCGGCCGTCCACCCGAAACACTCTCTCACGCACACCCTTTGCCCAATAGAATAGCGCCACGTGTACCCCCTGTCCGCTTAGAAACATTTTTCTTTTTTTCCTGTTTTAATCTCAATTTCAGAAATAGTTCTGTTTTGTTTTCATTATATATTTTACGTATTTAATTATTTTAATTTCATTCTTTTTGAATCATGTCACAAATTTCATCTAGTTTCTGTAGAGATAAAGGTTGACCATATTTGAATAATTTAAAATTGAATTCAGACAGATTTGATTCAAATTTTGTTTTCTGAATATCTTGAGTTTAAAAATTTATTTTGAGTTGATTCTTTTTGCTACTTGTCACTAGTGACCTTAGTTATCAGTAGATAGAACTTGGGAATTTTTAAAATAATTTAAATTAGTATTGTTTGTCAAAACAAATTCTGTTTTAGTTTTTTATAGGATTATTTATATTTCTTTTGTTTTAAATTGTTTTAATTTATTTTCTTCTATATTAGTTGTTAGATTTTATAAAGTTTTCTGTTAGATAACAGTAGCCCTCCAAAAAAATATTATTTTATTAGTTGATTGCATGAAAATCAATTCTAGTTAATTATAACTTGTAATTGATTTCCATTTGCTAGTTTGGTTTGCTTTTTGAAAATAGTTTTATAAATTGCTTTATAAGTCTACTTTCTATTAACTTAGTTGCTTTATAAATTGTTTTATCTTATTCTATTATTTTATTTATTTTACTTGTTGTTAAGATTATTAGCTAGAAAACTTATAGTGTTTAGTGTGTTATTTATCTTAGTTCTTACTTGTTCTTCAAGAGTAATTCTTTTTACTAGTAAAATATTTACTAAAATACTTTTGCTATATTTTTCTTTGTTTTGTTTTGTTACCTTTGAAAATAGGATCATTTGTAGAGAAAACCAACCCTTGGTTGTGTTGATGAAGTTTTGTTGTTTTGAGTTTTGTCTTAAGTATTTCCTTCATCACAACCTTGCTGCTTTTGGTTTTTGTGTTACTTTTGATTGTTAGAATTGATTGCTAGTATGATTGCTTATATGAATGCAATGTTTGATTATATAGATTTTCATCGGAGAGTGACGAATAGTCTAACAAGTTATTTCTGAGAGTGATATTATTGTTCATCAACAGTACAGGCAAGTTCACTTTGACCATTTTGTTCATACCTATGTTTTATTGCATGTAGTGATATATTTCAACAAATCCCTCCAGTAGTGTTATTGAAATTCTTGTAGTGGAGTAGAATGCATGAGGTAGGAACCCACCACTTGTTACTAAATCCCCGGGAACGTTAGTTATTTTTATGCTATGCTAAAGTAGACGGGGTTTGGTATGAGTGTTCGTGAGTGGTGTGAGAAGGAGGAATCTACGTCAAGACGACAACTTCATGAAGGCATCTTCAAGTCCTGCATCTTCAAGACCTCAAGACTTCAAAACTCGAGAAACAAGTTTTCAATACACACTACTGGGTGAAGGATGGTTGATTGGGCATCCCTGGAGTAACCAGTGGATGGCCGGGATGCATGGAGAAGCGCCATGACATCTTGCGGAAAGCTTCACCCAGACTCAAAGAGACGGATGAATACTTCATGCCCGGAAGCTTACCTGTGTAGCCACAAGTCATTATGGGCTCTGGCTTGGTTGATCTTTGTTGTGACTCTGGCTGGGCAGTGCTACGAGATGTAGTCGACGTTAGGATTGGATGGGCACTGACAGTAGTTAGGGAAACACTCTGAAAGACCATGTTTTGTTCGTCCTGTTCTCAAACACTCGGCAGTGCGAGGACTTACCAGGAGGGAACGAATCTTGTGGGTAAAGTACACAACACTCTGCAGAGTTAAACCTAATCTATTAGTCGTGTCCACGGTTACGGACAATTTGAGCCACTAGACTTGGATCTATCTCTGAACTCTCAACACTGGACTGATAATTAATTGTGGGCAACTTATGATACTTGTGGGCATTAAGACATTGGTTGGCGGAACCATGTCATGTTAGGTTACTCTGTAGTGCAAATTGCTGATATTCCTTTGTTGTAGGAAAAGAAATAAAATCAGCTTTTATGTAAAAACTCAGACACGGAGCCACAAAGCCTTACTGCATATAGAATAGTTTTTATCTTTGGTTCTGCTATGGTGATCTTGCCGATACATTCAATGTACTGACCTACATGGCTGCAACGTCTTATGTTGTAGATAAGCTCTACGACGGGTAAGAGTACGATTCAGGGTTACGGTTTACACTCAACCTGCCGTTGGTGTTTATTGGGACTCCACTCCCGTTGACTGTTTCTGCTGAGATTTTAAGGTATATATCAGTTTTACGTTAATTACATGTGATTGCACTTTGATACATTGATGTACTATGGGTGCCAGCATACTGATCCAGGGATGGCACAGGACACACAGAGGCTTGACTCGTTTTGAGTCGGGTTGCTACACAGACAGAGTTCGAGTCCGATCAACTTCCTCATTCAACAGATCATCGCCTTTGTCTAGCAGTTTCTGAAGCTTTTCAAGTGTACTTTGTTGTTTAGTGGCAATATTAGCAAATTTGGCATAGCTAGGTTTCACATATTCATCAGATTCACCATCACTTGATTCAGAGGAGGAGTGCTACTTATGTACCTTGGAACCTTTTTCCATAAGACAAAGTGAAGAAGATGAACCAGGATCTGATTCCTGGGTTTTGAGGATTTTCTTGAGTTCGATGAACATGGGGTCTTGATGAGTGCGATAGCCTTCATTGATGTCCATGATCCTATCCCAGATGAGCTTGGCGTTTTGAAGATGACAGATTCCTTTGAACATGATGCTTGATAGGCTTGAGTAGATGATGTTCCTCGCCTGAGCATCAAGTTGAGTGTACTTACGAATTTCTTCATCATTTGCCATCTTGCAAAGTTCTGTCAGTCCAAGTTCAGTAATAGTCCATAGCTCACTATTCATTGACATGAGGTGCTTCTTCATCAGAACCTTCCACCTAGGATATTCAATGTCATCAAGATTGGGACATTCTGTGACTAACTTGACGCCTTTTGCCATGAAACAATAAGTAGGAGCATATTCATCATTGATGCCATTAGAGTCATTAGAATAGTCATTTTGTTCATCGCTGAAGATGGACTTGCTGATGAAGGCAGTAGCGAGAGCAAGGCTAGCGACACCAGATTCAGACTCCACCTCAGATTCTTCCTCTTCTTCATATTCTTCATATTGTTCTTCTGAGTCCATTTCCTTGCCAATGAAAGCCCGAGCCTTTCTGGAACCATTCTTCTTGTGCGTTGAGGACTTTGAATATGAGGATTTTGCAAGTTTCTTCTTTTTCTTCGAGTCATCAGAACTATCGTCCTTGTACTTCTTATTCTTCTTCTTCTTTGATACTTTTTCCTAGAGAGGACAGTCAGAGATAAAGTGACCAGATTTCTTGCATTTGTGACAAGTTCTCTTCTTGTAGTCGTCTGAGGAATCTAATTTCCCCAAGCCACTTTCTGATGATTTTCTAAACCGGCCTATCCTTGAGAACTTCTTGAATTTCCTCACGAGCATTGCCATCTCCTAACTCGGTTCTTCAGGATCACCAAGGCTACTATCAGAATCTCCGCCTTCGAATGAGGAAATTGCTTTTGCCTTCACAGCACGAGATCTTCCACAGCTTGGCCCGTAGAGGTCTCTCTTCTCAGCTTGTTGGAGTTCATGTGTATTCAGTCTCTCAAGAATATTAGCAGGATCAAGTGACTTGTAGTCTCCACGCTCTTGAATCATCAAAGCCAGAGTATCAAATGAGGAATCAAGAGATCTCAACAGTTTCTTCACCACTTCATGATCAGTGATGTCAGTGGCACCCAGTGCTTGAAGCTCGTTGCAGATATCAGTGAGACGATCAAAAGTTTGCTAAACATTCTCATTGTCGAGTCTCTTGAAGCGGTTGAAGAGATTGCGAAGAACGTCAACACGAGAATAAAGTTGAGTGGAAACACCTTCGTTGACTTTGGACTGCCTATCCCAGATAAGCTTAGCAGACTCCAAAGCACTCATTCTGCCATACTGACCTTTACTCAGATGGCCACAGATGATATTCTTTGCTTGTGAATCGAGTTGCTTGAATCTATTCACATCAGCAGCGTTGATCGTGGGAGTAATAGAGGGAACACCATTTTCCACAACGTACCAGATATCGTTGTCAATAGCTTCAAGATGCATGTGCATCTTGTTCTTCTAGTAGGGGTAATCCATCCCATCGAAGGTAGGACAACTGGCGGAAACCATGATCATACCTGCAGTCGACATAACTAGAACTCCAGGTGGTTAAACCAAAATCACACAGAACAAGGGAGTACCTTGCTCTGATACCAATTCAAAGTGCATTATATCGACTAGAGGGGGGTGAATAGGCGATTTTTACAAATTTATCACTTGAGGAATTTGAAATGTGATGAATAACTAGCAGTAGAATAAGTACTCAAGTGCATGAGAAACATAGCAATAGCATAGTCATCATGATGAAATAAAACATGCATAGGTTACAGGTAGCGTGATACAAGATAAGCAGGTGAGGAACAAGGTAACTTGAAGAACTAGAAGATACCCCACGCGTTGCTGCAGGATTCTACGCATTTATTTTTGGATAAAATGATGCTTCATAAGTAAGGAAGAATATTAAGAATGTTTCATATGAAAAATACTACTCAGTGTGTCAGAAAATTGAGAGCACATTTGATATTGTACGGAAACTGGCCGGTCAATTGTTCATAGAGCTAGCAACATATGAAGAGGCTGATCTCAATCCCATGGAATTTTAGTGATTCAATATTTATAAGAATCCCATTTGACACATATTGATAAGAATATACTTAGACAAAGGTATTTAAGTGAATTAAAAGCCTAAAAAGAGATGTACTCTTAGTTGTCACATATCACTCGCCACATATAGAAACAGAAGTGGGTCATTAATTCTAAAAGGTTTCTTTTTGAAAAACAAACATGTGGTTCGCAGGTCTGATCTACTTCACAGTGTCTTCGCTTCATGTCTTAGAACGTGAACGCAACCAATCCAAACTCCTAGACACCCATCGAGTACGTCCCCAAGGCATAACTGAAGCAGATTTAAACCTTGCTTCAGCGCGGCTGCCAACTCATATTAGCATTACCAGCCCTAGACTGAAGCAAACATAATGTTTATTACTCCCAACCACTAATGAAAAAAGGAACACCAGCATCGCGAAAGACGAAAAGGAAAATGAAATAAAAAAATTACGCATGCTCAACCCTCAAGAAAACCGTCTACAATCTACACCAACGCAATTAATCGAGCAACCTTGTGGCTACCATTGGCAATTCGTCACCTCGCCCATGCATTTGTGGGCTAGCTCTTTGTTGTCCGTGTCTCCGCTTGGTCGAAGGGACGATGCAAGCTGCTAGGTCGGAAGAAAGCAGTAACACGGGATCACTAGCAGGGATATTGACAGGCGACCAGATCAATGCCAAGAAGCTGACCGAGGCTGGCAAATTACATAGGACCAGCAGCTAAAGCTACACATATTTGATTTCGCCAGTCCGTGTCGTGCAAATATGGGTTTGAGACATCTACCTGCTGGAGTTGGAATTTTGTGTTGTGCGCTGTTGTAGGGAGAGGGCTGGGAAGGAAGACGTATGTGCACGTAGCTCTATATAGTAAGGCGAGGTCCTTCCGGTCGGCTGTTCGACTGGCTCGTCGGTTAATATTCTATATTAAACATGTGAGACTGTAGAAGATGAAACCGAAGGACATGATTAATGGACGGATGGTGACTTAAAGAAGCAAAGAAGGGACATGTCGGGAAAATCATTCGGTGGAACAAAAATACTCCAGTGAGCGATGCAACATGGACCGTGCATGCAATACACAGATGGAATTGTTGTACGTGCCTGTGGACCCAAACAGAACACGATACGGCACATAGTGAGACAGTTCTCAACCGTAGGAATGCCACGTCTCAGAGATTTCCAAAGGCTTCACTCGAAGGATTGGATAGGTTGAGGCTTTTGAGTTTGAGCATCAGTTGGAAATTTTGCTTAGTATTACCTCAGGCCCCTTTAATAGTACGGTGTTTCCTATTACTCAAAGAAAGGAAATGAAACTACGAAAATAAAAGTCTTCACGCTTCATAGTCCTCGTTCATATCTTCAAGGTCACGCCAACTTCTTCATTCTCAAAGTCTTCAGGGAATACTAAAGTCTTCAGCAAAGTCTTCACCAAAGTCTTCAGCAAAGTCTTCACCAAAGTCTTCAGTTGAAGACATACATTTTTAGAGGTCGATAATCTTTGAATATATCAAACTCCTCAGCGACTTATAGAGCATGTCTACACTTACAAACGCATCAGTCTCTTAACCTATAAGTCTTCAATACACCAAAACCACTAAGGGCACTAGATGCACTTACAAAACATCATCACATCACTTGGGAAGGGGAGTCAGGACTTTCACGAGGGCACCATGCTGCCCCCTGATCTTGTAGTCCTCGTCGTGGATGGCTACATCTTCGACATGAGCTAGAAGGTGGCCGAAGTGACCGGACTTTGGCTTTGGCTTGGTGGTGTAGTAGGGGCAGCGCCAAGTGTTGGTCTTGCTTTTGTAGTAGTAACCATCTCCCTTGGCCCTGATCTTCTCCTCTTCCTTCGCTTTGAAGGACGCGAAGTTGTCGTCGTCCACATCCACATCTTCTCCAAAGACACACTGCACACATGAATGAATTACATTAATACATTATAGATTCATATACACCATGTGGAAGTAACTAAATGAACAATCTAAATTTCAAGTAGGCTTACCTCGTACTCTTCGTTGTCACCATACCCTGGATTGTACGAGTCCTTGAACCCAGTAAGGTCCAGCTTCCTCTTTTTTCCCCAACCATCCTCCTCCTGAATATACAATTACAACCATCACTCGTTAATACAGAAGCCAATTGAAAATTTATATATGCACAAATGACACATTGATCATAGGGCTAATATACTATGATCCTATTTGCATTTTCCATTGTCATGCACACACATTAAACAACAAAGCTAATATAACTACATATTGTGGAAAAATTATATACTAATGAATCAAATAACTCCTTAATCAATGGATTCCATTTGGGCATATGACATTCAAAACCCCAATCTGTGTAGCATTCAAAAACAAATCTAATAGGGACCCAATCTAATAAGCATACATGTGTGTAGCATTAAAAACCCCAATCTGTGTAGCATTAAAAACAAAATCTAATAAGCATACATCTGTGTAGCATTGAAGCACAGAGATCCCTATCTCTCATACAGATATATCTAGCATTTTTGCAAACAATGTAATCCAAAAAACCCTAGTACAAAAACCCCAATCCCCCCATACAGAAAACCCCAGCCCATCCATCAAACTAACTACTCTAACCATTTGTACTACTATACGAATCACAATCTAACCAATGCAACTAACTCTACAAGCTAAATATTGGAACGAACTAGCAAGTGCAAATACCTCCTGCTCCTCGCCAGGCTACGCATCGGGATGGATTGCGCCGCTCGACGTCGTCACCTTCAGCTCCGGCAGCGCTGAGGCAGAGCCCGCCACCTCCTTCTCCACATCCGCAATGGTTGCGAGTTTCCCCGCACCGTCATGGACGCTGCTAATGTCCTTCACTTCATCCGCGGTCACTACGCCCTGTAGCTCCACTACTAGATCTCCGGATGCTACTTCGGCGTCGCCACGAGTGTCCGCCATCGGACAGATGGAGGCGATGAAGGTGAGGAAGAGGTTGCGATGGGGAAGAGAAAGACAGTGCAGTGGAGGTAGTGGAGGAAAGCGAGACGACGCGGTGGGAGAGAGGAAGATGATGCGATAGGTAGGGGATTTGGGGGAAATGGAAGGGACGATGCCCTAGGAGGTGGTTCCCCCTCTTTATATGATGGGACGTTTCGGGCATGTCCCATTGACACGTGCTACCCCACGAGTGCGGTCAGTTGCATGTGTGGGAGCAGCCCCACTCGTTATAGTTAACGGTCAGAGGCATTGACCCGATGGCAACGTCTGTTGTAACCTGGTCTGAGGGTTTCGGGCAAGGAGTGGGGAAAAGTGAGCAAAAGTTAAGAGCGTGAGGATGAATGAGTACAACTAAGGAACCAAGGGCACAGAAATAAAAATCCCTATAATCAAAACCACAAACATCAAATGGTTCAACAACAAGTGAATAATTCATAGGCATTTCTTGACGCTTATCTATATTACCAATTCTTTGACATTCATCACAAGTTGAGACAAACTTACGAGCATCTTTGAAGAGAGTAGGCCAATAAAATCAGATCGTGGTACCTTATGAGAAGTTCTATCTCCAGCATGATGTCCTCCATAAGCTTCGGAATGACATTTTCGTAAGATCTATTCATGTTCATGCTCAGGTACACAACGTCTAATAATACCATCTACTCCTTTATAAAGATGTGATCATCCCAAAAGTAATGTCTTAAGTCATAGAAGAATTTTTTATTTTGTTGGTATGTGAAACTAGGTGGAATATATTTAGCAACAATGTAATTAGCATAGTCATCATACCATGGAGTGTTTTGAGAGACATTTATTGCAACTAGTTGTTCATCATGAAAACTATCATCAATAGGTAGTGGGTCATCAAGAATATTTTCTAACCTAGACAAGTTATCAACTACGGGGTTCTCAGCTCCCTTCCTATCAACAATATGTAAATCAAATTCCTAAAGCAAGAGAACCCACCTAATGAGTCTAGGTTTAGCATATTTCTTTTCCATAAGATATTTTGTAGCTGCATGATTAGTGTGAACAGTAACTTTGGAATCAACAATGTAAGGTCTGAATTTATCACAAGCAAACATGACTGCTAAAAATTCTTTTTGGTAGTGACATAATTTCTTTGGGCATTGTCTAGAGTTTTGCAAGCATAATGGATAACATTTAGTTTCTTATCAACTATTTGTCCTAGAACAACACCAACAGCATAATCACTAGCATCAGTGCATCACACATAATTTCAAAAGGCAAGTTCCAGTCAGGTGGTTGAACAATAGGTGCAGTGGTTAAGGCTTTCTTTAGTGTTTTCAAAGCTTCCATGCAATCATCATCAAAAAAAGGGAATATCCTTTTGCAAAAGATTAGTAAGAGGCCAAGAAATCTTTGAGAAGTCTTTAATAAACCTCCTATAGAAACCAACGTGACCAAGGAAACTTCGAATACCTTCGATATCTTTAGGACATGGCATTTTCTCAATTGCACCAACTTTAGCTTGATCCACCTCAATACCTGGTTCAGAGATCTTATGCCCCAAGACAATACCTTCATTAACCATAAAGTGGCACTTCTCCCAATTCAAGACAAGATTAGTTTGTTCACATCTCTGCAAAACTCGATCAAGGTTTCTTAAGCAATCATCAAAAGAAGTTCCGTAAACGGAAAAATCATCCATGAAAATATCCACAATCTTTTCACAAAAATCAAAGAATATAGCAGTCATACATCTTTGAAAGGTAGCAGGTGCATTGCATAAAGCAAAAGGCATATGTGTAAAAGCATAGGTTCCAAAAGGACAAGTAAAGGTGGTTTTCTCTTGATCAGATTGTGACACAAGTATTTGAGAGAAACCAGAATATCCATCTAGGAAACAAAAGTGTGTGTGCTTAGATAATCTTTCAAGCATTTGATCAATAAAAGGCAAGGGGTAATGATCTTTTCTAGTAGCTTTGTTTAATTTTCTAAAATAAATTACCATCCTATAGCCAGTAACAATTCTCTATGGAATAAGCTCATTTTTATCATTATGTACAACATTAATACCTCCTTTCTTAGGGACACAATGAACGAGACTCGCCCATCTACTATCAGCTATAGGATAGACTAGGCCTGCTTCCATAAAATTTAATATTTTAGTTCTTACCACTTCTTTCATCTTAGGATTCAATCATCATTGGTGATCAACAACAGGTTTATCATCAGGTTCCAAATTAATCTTGTGCTAACATAGAGTGGGACTAATGCCCTTAAGATCATCAAGAGTATATCCAATAGCAGCCCGATGCTTCCTCAAAATTTTCAATAATCTTTCTTATTCATGTTCTGAAAGGTTAGCACTAATAATAACATGATATATCCTTTTCTCATCAAGATAATCATATTTCGAAGTGTTAGGCAATTGTTTAAGTTCAAACACATGATCACCTTTAGGTCGAGGAGAACCTCCAAGAGTTTCAATAGGCAAATTGTGTTTCAGTAGAGGTTGATGTTCAAAGAATTTTTTTACCTATTTTATTTCTTTCACTAAAGTGCAAATCATTTTCATGGTCTAGCAAATATTGTTCTAGTGGATCGGTAGGAGGAACAACAATAGAAGCAAGACCAATTATTTCATCCTTATTAGGTAATTCTCTATCACAAGGTTGTTTACTAAACTTGGAAAAATTAAACTCATGAGACACATCACCAAACTCAACACTGACAGTTTCCTTTTTGCAATCTATCTTAGCAGTTAGCATTAACAGTGTTCAAGAAAGGTCTACCAAAGATAATTGGACAAAAGTCATCTTGTGGGGAACCAAGAACCAGAAAATCTGTAGGATATTTTATTTTCCCACACAAGACTTCAATATCTCTAAAAATCCCCAGTGGTGGGATGGTGTCTCTGTTAGTAGGTTTAATAATAACATCAATATCCTCTATTTCAGCAGGTGCTATGCCATTCATAATTTCTTGATATAAGGTAAAAGGAATAGCACTCACACTAGCACCCAAATCAAATAAGCCATGATAATAAGGATCTCCTATTTTGACTCAGACAACAGGCAATCCAACTATGGGTCTATGTTTGTCTTTTTCATCGGGTTTAGCAATTCTAGCAACTTCATTACAGAAGTAAATAACATGCCCATCAATATTTTCTACCAAGAGATCTTTCACCATAGCAACACTATGTTCTACTTTAATTTTTTCAGAGGGCTTAGGTGCTCTAATATTACATTTGCGAACCAAAATTGATACCTTAGCATGTTCCATTATCCTAACACGGAAAGTTGGTTTCTCAATATAAGCAGTAGGGACAACTGGATCAACATTGTAAATAATAGTTTCTTATTTAGCAATGACCGATTCTTTAATTCCTTATTTAATAGGGGGTGATATTTAAACCACTTCTATTTAGGGAGATCAGCATGAGCATCAAATGATTCATAGAAAGAGGCTACTATCTCAGAGTCAAGTCCATATTTAGTGCTAAATTTGTGAGAAGCATCGGTATTCATAAAGGATTTAGCACAATCAAATTCAAGCTTTATACATGATTCATTACCTTCATCGAGTTCCCAATCTTTAGAGTTTCATTTAATTCTTTCCAAGAGATCCCACTTGAATTCAATAGTTTTCTTCATAAAAGAACCAGTACAAGAAGTATCGAGCATGGTTTGATCATTATGAGAAAGCCGAGCATAAAAATTCTGAATGATAACTTCTCTCGGGATATCATGATTGGGGCATGAATATAACATCGACTTAAGACTCCCCCAAGCTAGAGCGATACTTTCTCCTTCACGAGGCCAAAAATTATATATATAATTTCGATCACGATGAACTAGATGCATAAGATAAAACTTTTGGTGGAATTCCAATTTCAAATGATTCCAATTCCATGATCCAATATCATCACATAGCCTATACCATGTCAATGCTTTCCCCTTGAAAGATAAAGGGAAAACCTTCTTCTTAACTTCATCTCCGGATAAACCTACAAGCTTAAATAGTCTACAAATTTCTTCCACATGTATTAGGTGCATATCAGGATTTTTAGTTCCATCTCCTGCATAAGGACTAGGTAGCAGTTGTTCTAACATACCCAAAGGAAAGTTATAATAAATATTTTCAGTAGGTGTTGTAGGTTGAGGGGTAACTAATTGTGGTTCCGGTCGAGGTGAAAATACCCCAAACAAACCCCTCAAAGGATTGCTTTCCATAGTGAAAAGTGACAGTAAATTTCAACACGTAGTATAAGTTTTTCCTTACCGATTTCCACTTACCAAGAGCGCTTCACTCCCTGGTAATGGCGCCAGAAAAGAGTCTTGATGACCCACAAGTATAGGGGATCAATCTTAGTCCTTTTGATAAGTAAGAGTGTCAAACCAAACGGGGAGCAGAAGGATATGATAAGAGGTTTTCAGCAAGGTAATCTCGGCAAGCACTGAAATTGTAAGTAGCAAGTGTTTTGATAGCAAGGTAATTTGTAATGAGCAAGTAAAGATAACAATAGGTAAGGTGCATCAAGGTAGCCGAATACTTTTGTGTCAAAGGACATGCCCAAACTATCTCTTATGATGAGCAAAGTGTTCTTGAGGGTACACGGAAATTTCATCTAGTCACTTTCATCATGTTGGTTTGATTCATGTTCGCTACTTTGATAATTTGAAATGTGGGTGGACCAGTGCTAAGGTGTTGTCCTTACTTGAACTAACAACGTCCTTATGATTAACCCCCTCGCAAGCATCCGCAACTATGAGAAAAGTATTAAGACAAAGTCTAACCATAGCATTAAACATGTGGACCCAAATCAACCCCTTTCGAAGTAGCGCATAAACTAGGGTTTGAGCTTATGTCACTCTAGCAACCCATCATGTAATAACTACTCCATAATGCATTCCCTTAGGCCCAAGGATGGTGAAGTGTCATGTAGTTCACGTTCACATGACACCACTAAGGGAATCACAACATACATATCATCAAAATATCGAACACCTATCAAATTCACATGAGTACTTGCAACATGATTTCTCCCGTGACCTCAAGAACAAAAGTAACTACTCACAAATAATATGCATGCTCAAGATCATAGGTGTATTGAAAATCATAATGGATCTGAACATATAATCTTCCACCAAATAAACCATATAGTAATCAACTACACAAGGTAATCAACACTACTAGTCACCCGCAGGTACCAATCTGAGGTTCCGGTACAAAGATTGAACACAAGAGATGAACTAGGGTTTGAGAGGAGATGGTGCTATTGAAGATGTTGATAAAGAATTGACTCCCCAAGATGAGAGGGTTCTTGGTGATGATGATGGCTTCGATTTCCCCCTTCGGGAGGGAAGTTCCCCTGGTGGAATCGCTCCACCGGAGGGCAAAAGTGCTCCTGCCCAAATTTCGACTCAAGGCGGCGGCACTTCGTCTCGGAAGTTCTCCTCAGATTTTCTTTAGGTTTTTGGGGACTTTATAGCAGAAGATGGGCTCCAGAGATGGACCTGGATGTCCAATCTCCACCAGGGCGCGGTTAGGGGGGCAGGCGCGCCCTGGTGAGGGTGGCCCCCTCCGATAGTTCTAAGCTCCAAAAATTATTATTTAATGTATAAAAATTCTCCGTAAATTTTCAACTTCATTGGAGTTGTGTAGAATAGGTATCTTTGACGTGATTTTTCGGGGTGCTGAATTCTAGTTGCCGACATTCTCCCTCTTGATGTAAACCTTGCAAACTGTTAGAGAAAAGGCATTAGAATTACTCCCCAAAGCATTATTATGCATAAAAACATTATAAATAATAGTAATAAAACATTATGCAAAATGGATGTATCATCAAGGTCTCTTTGTCATGTCGCTGACCCTCGTGCACCTGGTCCCGTCCCATCGACGTCATGTTAGTGCACACAGAGTCATGTGACAGATCCTGCGATACCATGCTCCTCACCTTCCTATGATGTCCAATACAAAAAACTGGCACCTGACCTTGTTTTGGCCTCATCGGCATAGTCTCATGGAGGAGTAAGACCCTTCCGCCATGGCGAACGCCATCACCGTCTATTATGTTTGCAATCCGCACGAACTGCATACATCTCATGCTCTTATGTATCGATGAACTAACAAAGGTCAAGTACCCTTCCCCTGCCAAGCCATAAGAGATATTGCGCATGTGAGATGACGAGGGGGTCAGAGATCACCGTCTAACCTGTTGGGGAATGTTTCATGGGAAGAAAAAAATTCCTTAGCACACGCAAGATGCATCGATGGTGATGAGCATCTACGAGAGGGAGAGTGGATCTACATACCCTTGTAGATCGCTAAGAGGAAAGCGTTAAAAAACGCGGTTGATGTAGTCGAACGTCTTTGCGATCCAAATCGCTAGCTGTCCCGCGATCTAATCATGATCCATCCCGCGATCCAGTCGCGGTCCTTCCGATTTAGCGTCAAACGGACGGCACCTCCGCGTTCAGCACACGTACAGCTCGATGATGTCTCCGCCTTCTTGATCTATAAAGCAGGGTGGGAGAGGTAGATTAGTTTTCCAACAACGCAACAGCGTGGCGGCAATGAAGGTGGTGCTATCCCGGCAGGGCTACGCCTAGTGCTACCGAAACCGCGAACGAGGGAGAAAACGATCTAGGGAGAGAGAGAGAGAGGGGCGCCAAGGGCTTCACGTGTGGTCTTGAGGCGCCCCCTTCCCTCTATATATACGTGGAGGGCTATGGAGATCAGCCCCTCCAAGCCCTAGGGCGCAGCCAAGGGGTAGGAGTTGGATTCCTAGTCCAATTCCCTCTCTTTCCATAATCAAGTGGACTTTCCACCTCTCCCAAGCCACATTGGCCTTGAGGGACTTGTGCGACTAGCCCAATAAGGCCAGGACGCCTCCCCTCAGTCCATGCAAACCCTAGGGACGTGGTGGAACCCTTGGTGGGCTTCCGGACTCCTCTAGAAGTTTCTGGAACCTTCTAGAAGCTTCCCGGTACAATACCAAAAAAACCTAAAACTTTTCCGGCAGCCAAAATATGACTTCCCATATATAAATATTTACCTCCGGACCATTCCAGAACTCCTCGTGGCATCCGGGATCTTATCCGGGACTCCAAACAACCTTCGGTCACCAACATACATAACTCAACAATAACAAATCATCACCAAACGTTAACTGTGCAGACCCTGCGGGTTCGAGAACTATGTAGACAAGACCGAGACAACTCTATGGTCAATAACCAATAGCGGGACCTGGATGCCCATATTGGTTCCTACATATTCTACGAAGATCTTTATCGGTCGAACCACGATGTCAAGGATTCAGGTAATCCATACGTAGTTCCCTTTGTCCATCGGTATGTTACTTGCCCAAGATTCGATCGTCAGTATCTCCATACCTAGTTCAATCTCATTACTGGCAAGTCTCTTTACTCGTTCTGTAACACAAGATCCCATGACCAACTCCTTAGTCACATTGCTTGCAAGCTTCTTGTGATGTTGTATTACCGAGTGGGCCTAGAGATACCTCTCCGTCATACGGAGTGACAAATCCGAGTCTCGATCCATGCCAACCCAATAGACACCCTCGGAGATAGCTGAAGAGCACCTTTATAGTCACCCAGTTACGTTGTGACATTTTATTCACACAAGGCATTCCTTCGGTGTCAGGGAGTTGCGTGATCTCATGGTCGTAGAAATAGATACTTGACATGGATAAAGCGGTAGCAATAAACTGACACGGTCAACTGATATGCTTACGGTTGGGTCTTGTCCATCTCATCATTCTCCTAATGATGTGATCCCGTTATCAAATGACAACTCATGTCTATGGTCAGGAAACCTTGACCATCTTTGATCAACGAGCTAGTCTATTAGAGGCATACTAGGGACATGGTGTTGTTTATGTATCCACACATGTATCTGAGTTTCCGATCAATACAATTCTAGCATGGATAATAAACAATTATCATGAACAAGGAAATATAATAATAACTAACTTATTATTGCATCTAGGGCATATTCCCAATAGTCTCCCACTTGCACTAGAGTCAATAATCTAGCTCACATCGCTATGAGATTTACATTGTTATGAATCTCACACCCAATGAGTTTTGGGGTACGATCATGTTTTGCATGTGAAAGAGGTTTCAGTTAACGGGTCTGCGACATTCAGATGCATGTGTACTTTGCAAATCTCTATGTCATACTGTAGATACTGCTACCATGCTCCACTTGGAGCTATTCCAAATGTCTTCTCCACTATACGTATGTGGATTGCTACTAAGAGTCATTCGGATTGGTGTTAAAGCTTGCATCAATGTAACCCTTTACGATGAACTCTTTATCACCTCGATAATCGAGAAATATTTCCTTAGTCCTCTAGTTACTAAGGATAATTTTGACCATTGTCCAGTGATCCACTCCTGGATCACTTTTGTACCCCTTGACAGACTCATGGCAAGGCACACACAGGTGCGGTACACAGCATGACATACTATATAGAGCCTATGGCTAAGGCATAGGGGACGACCTTCGTCCTTTATCTTTCTTCTGTCGTGGTCGAGCTTTGAGTCTTACTCAACTTCACACCTTACAAATCAGGAAATAACTCCTTCTTTGATTGATCCATTTTGAACTCTTTCAAAATCTTGTCAAGGTATGTACTCATTGAAAGTCTCATCAAGTGTCTTGATCTATATCTATAGATCTTGATGCCCAACATTTAAGTATATTTATCCAAATATTCCTTTGAAAAACTCTTTTCAAACAATCGTTTATGCTTTCCAGCAATTCTACATCATTTCCGATCAACAATATGCCAGCCACATATACTTATCAGAAATTCTATAGTGCTCACACTCACTTTCTTGTAAATACAAGTTTCTCATAAACTTTGTATAAACCTAAAAACTTTGATCACCTCATCAAAGCGTGTATTCCAACTCTGAGATGCTTGCTCCAGCCCATTGAAGGATTGCTGGAGCTTGCACACCTTTTAGCATCCTTAGGATTGACAAAGCCTTCTGGTTGTATCATATACAACCTTTTTCCTCAAGGAAACTATTAAGGAAACGATGTTTTGACATCCATCTGCGAGATTTCATAATTGAAAAATGCAGCAACTGCTAACATAATTCCAACAGACTTTAGCATCACTACAGGTGAGAAAGTCTCATCGTAGTCAACTCCTTGAACCTGTTGGAAACTTCTTTATGACAAGTCGAGCTTCATAAATGGTGACATTCACCTTCAGTGTCTGCCTTCTTCTTAAAAGTTCCTTTGTACTCAACGTCCTAATGTTTAATGGGCAAGTCTACCAAAGTCCATACTTGGTTTTCCTACATGGATCCTTTCTCGAATTTCAAGGCTCCTAGCCATTTGTTGGAATCCGGGCCCACCATTGCTTCTTCATAGCTCGTAGGTTCACTATTATCTAATAACATGACCTCCAAGACGGGATTTACGTACTACTTCGGGGTAGTACGAGTCCTTGTCGACCTACGAGGTTTGGTAGTAACTTTATCTGAAGCTTCATGATCATCATCATTTGCTTCCTCTTCACTTGGTATAGGCGTCGCAGAAACATCTTTCTGCGTCGTGCTACTATCCAACTGAAGTGAGGGTTCAACAACCTCATCAAGTTCTACTTCCCTCCCACTCAATTCTTTTGAGAGAAACTCTTTCTCAAGAAAGGACCCGTTTTTAGCAACAAATACTTTGCCCTCGGATCTGAGATAGAAGGTGTACCCAACTGTTTCCTTAGGGTATCCTATGAAGATGCACTTTTCTGCTTTGGGTTCGAGCTTATCAGACATAAGCGTCGCATTCCCAAACTCTAAGAAATGATAGCTTAGGTTTCTGCCAAACCATAATTCATACGGTGTCATCTCAACGGATTTTAGATGGTGCCCTATCTAAAGTGAATCTAGTCGTTTCTAATGCATAATCCAAAATGATAGTGGCAAAACGATAAGAGACATCATAGTATGCACCATATCCAATAGAGCACGACTACGATGTTCGGACACACCATCACACTATGGTGTTCCAGGTGGCATGAGTTGCGAAACAACTTCCACATTGTCTTAAGTTGTATACCAAACTCGTAACTCAGATATTCACCTCCACGGTCAAATCGTAGACATTTTATCTTGTTGTCGTGATGTCTCAAACTTCACTCTGAATTTTCTTCAACTTTTCAAACATTTCAGACTTGTGTTTCATCAAGTAAATATGCCCATATCTACTCGAATCATCAGTGAATGTAAGAAAATAACGATATCCACCGCACACTACAATACTCATTGGACCGCATACATCAACACGTATCATTTCCAATAAGTCACTTGCCCGCTCCATCATACCAGAAGATGGGGTCTTAGTCATCTTGCCCAAGAGGCATGGTCTGCATGTCTCAACCGATTCGAAATCGAATGAGTCCAAAGATCCATCAGCATGGAATTTATTCATGCGCTTTACACCCATATGAGATTTAGCGACATTGTCACAAGTATGGGGTACTATCATTATTAACTTTGCATCTTTTGGCATCAATATTATGAACATGTGTATCACTATAATCAAGATTCAATAAACCATTCTCATTGGGTGCATGAACATTGAAGGTATTATTCATGTAAACAGAATAACCATTATTCTCTAACTTAAATGAATAACTGTATTGCAATAAACGCGATCAAATCATGTTCATGCTCAACGCAAACACCAAATAACATTTATTCAGGTTCAACACTAATCCCGATGGTAGAGGGGGCGTGCGATGGTGATCACATCATCCTTGGAAACACTTACAACACACATCGTCACCTCGCCCTTAGCTAGTCCTCATTTATTCCGTAGATTTTATTTCGAGTTACCAACATTTAGCAACTGAACTGGTATCTAATACCTAGGTTCTTCTAGGAGTACTAGTAAGGTACACATGAATAAAACGTATATCAAATATACTTCCCTTGACGTTGTCAGCCTTCTTATATACCAAGTATCTATGGCAGTTCCGCTTTAGTGACCATTCTCCTCATAATAGAAGCACCCAGTCTCGGGTTTGGGTTCAACCTTAGGTTTTTCACTGGAGCGGCAACTGGCTTTCCGTTCTTGAAGTTTTCCCTTCTTGCCCTTGACCTTCTTGAAACTAGTGGTTTTTACTAACCATCAACACTTGATGCTCCTTCTTGATTTCTACCTTCGCAGTGTCAAACATCGCGAACACCTCAGGGATCATCTACTCCATCCCTGGCATGTTATAGTTCATCCCGAAGCTCTAGTAGCTTGGTGGCAGTGACTTGGAGAATTATATCAATCACTATCTTATCTGGAAGATCAACTCCCACTTGATTCAAGCGATTGTAGCACCCAGACAATATGAGCACATGCTCACCGATTGAGCTATTCTCCTTCATCTTGTAGGCAAAGAATCTTGTTGGAGGTCTCATAGCTCTGTACACGGGCACGAGCCTGAAATCAAATTTCAGCTCTTGGAACATCACATATGCTTCATGACGTTCAAATCGTATTTGGAGCCTGAATTCTAAGCCATAACGCAAGACGCACTGAACTATCAAGTAGTCATCAGAACATGACTGTCAGATATTCACAACATCCACAGTCGCCGCTTGAGGGGGTGGCACACAGAGCGGTGCATTAAGGACATAAGCCTTATGCGCATCAATGAGGACAATCCTTAGTTTACGGACCCAGACCGCATAATTGCTACTACCATCTTTCAACTTACTTTTTCTCTAGGAACGTATCAAAATTCAGAGGAGCTACAGCGCGAGCTAGTGATCTACAACATAATTTGCAAAGAAATTTTGACTATGTTCATTATAATTAGTTCAATTAATCACATTACTAAATAACTCCCACTCAAATCAACATCTCTCAGGTTGTCTAAGTGTGACATGATCCAAATCCACCAACCCAAGTCCGATCATCACGTGAGATGAGGTGGTTTCAATGGTGAACATCTCCATGTTGATCATTGATACATCTCCAATGTATCTATAATTTATGAAGTATTCATGCCATGTTTACAATAATTCTATATGATTTTGGTATGATTTTATTAGAACTAACCCGGACTGACATTTTTTCCAGCAAAACTACCGTGGTGTTGTTTTTGTGCAGAAATAAAAGTTCTCGGAATGAGCTGAAAATTTACGGAGAATATTTTTGGAAAATATAAAAAATACCTGAGCAAAGAGTCATCGAAGAGTAAGGCCGAGGAAGCCACAAGCCACAGGGGTGCACCCACCCCCTAGGGCGCGCCCCTGGCTTGTGACTTCCTCGTGGACCCCCTGGACTTGTTTCCGCCGCCACAAACTCTTATAAATACAGAAACCCCCGAAAAGAAACCTAGATCGGGAGTTCCGCTGCCGCAAGCCACCAAAGCCATGAAAAACCAATCCGGAGCCCATTCCGGCACCCTGCCAGAGGGGGAAACCATCACCAGAGGCCATCTTCATCATCCCGGCGCCCTCCATGATGAGGAGGGAGTAGTTCACCCTCGGGGCTGAGGGTATGTACCAGTAGCTATGTGTTTGATCTCTCTCTCTCTCTCTCGTGTTTTTGAGACGGCACGATCTTGATGTACCGCGAGCTTTGTTGATATAGATTGAATCATATGGAGTTTTCCCCTCTCTATCTAGTTGTGATGAATTGAGTTTTCCCTTTGAAGTTTACTTATCGGATTGAGTCTTTAAGGATTTAAGAACACGATCTTGATGTACCGCGAGATTTATTAATATAGATGAATCATATGGAGTTTTTGTTGGGGAACGTCGCATGGGAAACAAAAAAATTCCTACGCACACGCAAACCTATCCATGGTGATGAGCATCTACGAGAGGGAGAGTGGATCTACGTACCCTTGTAGATCGCTAAGCGGGAAGCGTTAAGAAACGCGGTTGGTGTAGTCGAACTTCTTCGCGATCCAAATCGCCGAGCGTCCCGCAATCCAATCACGAACCGTCCCGCGAACACATCATGATCCGTCCCGCGAACTCATCACGATCCGTCTCACGATATTGATCATGATCTGTCCCACGAACTCATCACGATCCGTTCCGTGATCACATCACGAACCGTCTCGCGATCTCGATCACGGTCCTTCCGATCTAGCGCCGAACGGACGGCACCTCCGCGTTCAGCACACGTGCAGCTTGATGACGATCTCCACCGTCTCGATCCAGCAAGAGGAGGTGGAGAGGAGAGAGAGGTCTTATAGTCATCTCATGTCCATGGCTAGGAAACCTTAACCATCCTTTGATCAACGAGCTAGTCCATTAGAGGCATACTAGGGACATGGTTTTGTCTATGTATCCACACATGCATTTAAGTCTCCGATCAATACAATTATAGCATGGATAATAAACGATTATCATGAACAAGGAAATATGATAATAACTAATTTATTATTGCCTCTAGGGAATATTTCCAACAGTCTCCCACTTGCACTAGAGTCAATAATCTAGTTCACATCACCATGTGATTCGCATTGTTATGAATCTAACACCCAACGAGTTCTGGGGCTCGATCATGCTTTGCATGTGAGAGAGGTCTTATAGTCAACGGGTCTGTAACATTCAGATCCGTGTGCACTTTGCAAATACCTATGTCAAACTGTAAACACTGCTACCACACTCCGCTCGGTACTATTCCAAATGGCTGCTCCACTATACGTATCCAGATTGCTACTACGAGTCATCTGGATTAGTGTTAAAGCTTGTATCGACGTAACTCCTTACGACGAACTCTTTATCACCTCCATAATCGAGAAACATCTCCTCAGTCTCTTAGCTACTGAGGATAATCTTGACCGCTGTCCAGTGATCCACTCCTGGTTCACTCTTGTACCCCCTGACGGACTCATGGCAAGGCACACACAGGTGCGGTACACAGCATGGCATAATATAGAGCCTATGGCTAAGGCATAGGGGACGACGTTCGTCCTTTCTCTTTCTTCTGCCATTGTCGAGCTTTGAGTCTCACTCAACTTTCACACCTTACAAATCAGGCGAGAACTCTTTCTCTGACTGATCCATTTTGAACTCTTTCAAAATCTTGTCAAGGTATGCACTCATTGAAAGTCTCATCGAGCATCTTGATCTATCTCCATAGATTTTGATGCTCAACAATTAGGTAGCTTCATCCAGGTCTTCCTTTGAAAATCACTTTCCAAATGACCGTTTTATGCTTTCCAGAAACTCTACATTATTTCTGATCAACAATATGTCATCCACATATACTTATCAGAAATTCTATAGTGCTCCCACTCACTTTATTGCAAATACAAGTTTCTCGTAAACTTTGTATAAACATCAAAACTTTGATCACCTCATCAAAGCGTATATTCCAACTCCGAGATGCTTGCTTTAGTCCATGGAAGGATTACCGAAGCTTGCACACCTTTTAGCATCCTTAGGCCTGACAAAACCTTCTGGTTGTATCACATACAACCTTTCCTCAAGTTAACCGTTAAGGAAACGATGTTTTGACATCCATCTGCCAGATTTCATAATTGAAAACACAGCAACTGCTAACATAATTCCAACAGACTTTAGCACCACTACAAGTGAGAAAGTCTCATCGTAGTCAACTCCTTGAACTTGTCACAAACATCTTTGCAACAAGTCGAGCTTTACAAATAGTGACATTCACCATCAGTGTCTGTCTTCATTTTAAAGATCCATTTGTACTCAACGACCTGCCGTCCAACGAGCAAGTCTACCAAAGTCTACACTTGGTTTTCATACATGGATCCTATCTCGGATTTCATGGCCTCTAACCATTTGTCGGAATCCGGGCCCATCATCGCTTCTCCATAGCTCGTAGGTTCATCGTTGTCCAACAACATGATCTCCAAGACAGAGTTGTAGTACCACTTAGGATCAGTACACGTCCTTGTCGACCTACGAAGTTCGATAGTAACTTGATCCTAAAGCTTCATGATCATCATCATTAACTTCCTCTTCAAATAACGTAGGCTTCACAGAAACATCTTTCTGCGCTGCGCTACTCTCTGGTTGAACAAAGGTTTAACAACCTCATCAAGTTCTATCTTCCTCCCACTCAATTCTTTCGAGAGAAACATTTCCTCGAGAAAGGATCCGTTTAAGCAACAAACATTTTGCACTAGGATCTGAGATTGAAGGTTCACCCAATTGATCTTAGGGTATTCTATGAAGATGCACTTTGTCCGCCTTGGGTTCGACCTCATTAGGTGAAAACATTTTCCACACAAGTGTCACATCCCAAAATATTAAGAAATGACAGCTTAGGTTTCTATCAAACCATAATTCACATGGTGTCATCTCAACGTATTTAGATGGTGCCCTATTTAAAGTGAATGTAGTTGTCTCTAATGCATAACCCCAAAATTATAGTAGTAAAACGACAAGAGACATCATATTACGCACCATGTCCAATAGAGCATAACTATGATGTTCGGACACACCATCACACTATGGTGTTCCAGGTGGCATTTAGTTGTGAAACAACTTTCACATTGTCTTTAGTTGTATGCCAAACTCGTGACTCAGATATTCACCTCCACGATCATATCGCAGTCATTTTTATCTTCTTGTCACGATGATCTTTAAACTTCACTCTGAATTTGCTTGAACCTTTCAAACGATTCAGACTTGTGTTTCATTAAGTAAATATACACTATATCTACTCAAATCATTAGTGAAGGTAAGAAAATAACGATATCCACTGCAGGCTACAAGACTCACTAGATTGCATACATCAACATGTATCATTTCCAATGAATCACTTACCCGCTCCATCCAACGGGGTCCTTTAGTCATCTTGCCCAAGAGGCATGGTTCGCATGTCTCAACCGATTCGAAATCGAATGAGTCCAAATATCCATCAGCATGGAGTTTCTACATGCGCTTTATACCAATATGACATTTAGCGGCAGTGCCACAAGTATGTGGTACTATCATTATTAACTTTGTATCTTTTGACATCAATGTTATGAACATGTGTAATACTACGATCAAGATTTCAACAAACCATTCTCACTGGGTGCATGACCATTGAAGGTATTATTTTCATGTAAACAGAATAACCATTATTCTCTAACTTAAATGAATAACCGTATTGCAATAAACATGATCTAATCATGTTCATGCTCAACGCAAAACACCAAATAACATTTATTTAGGTTCGTCACTAATCCTGAAGGTAGAGAGAGCGTGCGATGTTGATCAAATCAACCTTGGAAACACTTCCAACACATATCGTCACCTCACCCTTAGCTAGTTCTCCATTTATTTCGTAGCATTTATTTCGAGTTACTAACATTTAGCAACCGAACCGGTATCCAATACCCAGGTGCTACTAAGAGTACTAGCAAGGTACACATTAGTAACTCATATATCAAATATACTTCTATCAATGTTGCCAGCCTTCTTATCTACCAAGTATCTAGGGTTGTTCTGCTTCAGCGACCGCTCACCTCATAACAGAAGCACTTAGTCTCGGGTTTGAGTTCAACTTTGGGTTGCTTCACTGGAGCAGCAACTGACTTGCTATCCATGAAGTTTCCCTCCTTGCTCTTGCCCTTCTAGAAACTAGTGGTTTGATTAACCATCAACACTTGACGCTCCTTCTTGATTTCTACCTTCGCGGTGTCAAACATCGCGAACAGCTCAGGGATCAACATTTCTTTCCCTGGCATTTTATAGTTCATCACCAAGTTCTAGTAGCTCAGTGACAGTGACTTGGAGAACTAAATCAATCACTATCTTATCTGGAAGATCAACTCCCACTCGATTCAAGCGATTGTAGTACCCAGACAGTCTGAGCACATGCTCAACGATTGAGCTATTCTCTTTCATCTTGCAGGCAAAGAATCTCGTTGGAGATCCTATATCTCGCAACTCGGGCACGAGCCTGAGATCACAACCTCAGCTCTTAGAACATCTCATATGTTCCATGACGTTCAAAACGTTTCGGAGCCTCAATTCTAAGCCGCATGATGCACTAAACTATCAAGTAGTCATCGAAACGTGCCTGTCAGATGTTCACAACATCTACAGACGACGCTAGATGGGGTGGCGCACCGAGCGGTGCATTAAGGACATAAGCCTTCTATGCAGCAATGAGGACAATCCTCAGATCACGGACCCAGTCCGCAATTTTGCTACCAACATCTTTCAATTCTATTTCTCTAGGAACATATAAAAATACAAGGGAGCTACAGCGCGAGCTAGTAATCTACAACACAATTTGCAAAGACACTTTGACTATGTTCATGATAATGAGTTCAATTAATCATATTACTTAAGAACTCCCACTCAAATTGACATCCCTCGGGTCATTCGAGTGATACATGATCCAAATTCACCAACTCAAGTCCGATCATCATGTGAGTTAAGGTGGCTTCAATGGTGAACATCATTATGTTGATCATATCCACTATATGACTCATGCTCGACCTTTCGGTCTCTTCTGTTCCGAGGCCATGTCTGTACATGCTGGGCTCGTCAAGTTTAACCCGAGTGTTCTACGCATGCAAATCTGGCTTGCACCCATTGTATATGAACGTAGAGTCTATCACACCTGATCATCACGTGGTGTCTCAACACGACGAACTTTCGCAATGGTGCACACTCAGGGAGAACACAGTTCATCTTGAAATTCAAGTGAGGGATCACCTTATAATGCTACCGCCGTACTAAGCAAAACAAGGTGCATAAAAGGATTAACATCTCATGCAATTCATAAGTGACATGATATGGCCATGAACTTGTGTTTAAGATCTCCATCTTCGAAACACCGGCATGATCTCCATCGTCACTGGCACAACACCATGATCTCCATCATCTTGATCTCCATCAATGTGTTGCCATTGAGGTTGTGGCGCCAGCCCTGCTTCTACTTCTATTGCTACCGCTTAGCGATAAAGTAAAGCATTACATAGCGCTTAATGATTGACACGCAGGTCATACAATAATTAAAGACAACCCTATGGCTCCTGCCGGTTGCCGTACTCAACGACATGCAAGTCGTGAAATTCTATAAATCACATGATCATCTCATACATCACATATATCTCATCATGTAATTGGCCATATCACATCACAACATACCCTGCAAAAACAAGTTAGACGTCCTCTAATTGTTGTTGCATGTTTTACGTGGCTGCTACGGGTATCTAGCAAGAACGATTCTCACCTACGCATAAACCACAACGGTGATACATAGATTGCTTTTCAACCTTCTCAAGGACCGCCTTTGTCGGATCCGATCCAACTAAAGTGAGAGAAACTGTCACCCGCAAGCCATCTAAGCAACAAGTTGCGTCGAGGGAACCGGTCTCTCGTAAGCGTACGAGTAATGTCGGTCCGGGCCACTTCATCTCACAATCCCGCTGAACCAAAATCCGACCAAGGGAGGAAGCAATCTAAGCATCAATGCCCACAAACCTTTTGTGTTCTACTCGAGATCTCATCGAACCATCAACCTAGCTCATGATGCCACTGTTGGGGAACGTCGCATGGGAAACAAAAAAATTCCTACGCACACGCAAACCTATCCATGGTGATGAGCATCTAAGAGAGGGAGAGTGGATCTATGTACCCTTGTAGATCGCTAAGCGGGAAGCGTTAAGAAACACGGTTGGTGTAGTCGAACTTTTTCGCGATCCAAATCGCCGAGCGTCCCGCGATCCAATCACGAACCGTCCCGCGAACACATCATGATCCATCCCGCGAACTCATCATGATCCGTCTCACGATCTTGATCACGATCTGTCCCGTGAACTCATCATGATCCATTCCGTGATCACATCACGAACCGTCTCGCGATCTCGATCACGGTCCTTCCGATCTAGCGCCGAACGGACGGCACCTCCGCGTTCAGCACACGTGCAGCTTGATGACGATCTCCACCGTCTCGATCCAGCGAGAGGAGGTGGAGAGGATAGAGAGTTCACCGGCAGCGTGACGGTGCTCCGGTGATGGTGGTGGAGCAATTCCGGCAGGGCTTCGCCTAAGCGCTGCAGAAAACCGATCTAGAGGAGAAACTATGCACCGGTGTAATGGGTAGCACGTGGCCGGAAATTCTGTCCAAAAACCACCCAATCCACTAGTATATATAGGAGGATATGAGAGGAGAGGCAGACAAGGCCTTTGGGTCGGCCGAAATAGGAGGTGGGAAGCAATCCTACTTCACCTCCAATCCTAGTTGGAGTAGGATTGCCTCCTATTGGCTGATTTTCCACCTTTTGCTTTAGGACTTTCTCTCCTGCGCCATGGGCCTTTGTGGCTGTTTTCCCAGCCCACTAAGGGCTGGTTATTATTATCCCACAGCCCATGGACCTCTTGGGGTCGAAATACCCCTCCCGGAGACCTCCCGGTACACTACCGGCACTCCCGGTACACTACCGGCACTCCCGGTACACTACCGATGAGCCCGAAACTTTTCCGGAAACCAAACTGGGACTTCCTATATATGAATATTTACCTACGGACCATTCCGGAGCTCCTCGTGATGTTTGGGATCTCATCCGGGACTCCGAACAAACTTCGGTCACCACCATACATAACTCTACACTACCAAAACGTCACCGAACCTTAAGTGTGCAGATCCTGCGGGTTCGAGAACTATGTAGACATGACCGAGACACCTCTATGGTCAATAACCACTGGCGGGACCTGGACATCCACATTGGTTCCTACATATTCTACGAAGATCTTTATCGGTCGAACCTCTATGTCAAGGATTCAGTTAATCCCGTATAACGTTCCCTTTGTTCTTAGGTATGTTACTTGCCCGAGATTCGATCGTCGGTATCTCCATACCTAGTTCAACCTCGTTACTGGCAAGTCTCTTTACTCGTTCCGTAATACAAGATCCCATGACTAGCACTTAGCCACATTGCTTGCAAGGCTTGTTGTGATGTTGTATTACCGAGTGGGCCCTGAGATACCTCTCCGTCACACGGAGTAACAAATCCCAGTCTCGATCCATGCCAACTCAACAGACACCATCGGAGATACCTGTAGAGCACCTTTATAGTCACCCAGTTACGTTGCGACGTTTGATACACACAAGGCACTCCTACGATATCCGTGAGTTGCATGATCTCATGGTCATAGGAACATATACTTGACATGCAAAAAACAGTAGCAATAAACTGACACGATCATATGCTATGTTTGTAGTTTGGGTCTTATCCATCACATCATTCTACTAATGATGTGATCCCGTTATCAAATGACATCTCATGTCAATGGCTAGGAAACCTTAACCATCCTTTGATAAACGAGCTAGTCCATTAGAGGCATACTAGGGACATGGTTTTGTCTATGTATCCACACATGCATTTAAGTCTCCGATCAATACAATTATAGCATGGATAATAAACGATTATCATGAACAAGGAAATATGATAATAACTAATTTATTATTGCCTCTAGGGCATATTTCCAACAGTTTTCCCCTTTCTATCTTCTTGTGATGAATTGAGTTTTCCCTTTGAAGTTTTCGTATCGGATTTTAGGGACTTGAGAACACTTGATGGATGTCTTGCGATGGGATATCCATGGTGGCAATGGGATATTCTATTGATCCACTTGATGTATGTTTTGGTGCTCAACTTGTGGGTTTCGTGACCTAGGGAATCTATGCATAGGGGTTGGCACACATTTTTGTCTTGACTTTCCGGTAGAAACTTTGGGGCACTCTTTGAAGTTCTTTGTGTTGGATTGAACATGATGAATCTAAAATTATGTGATGCATATTGTATAATCTAGCCAATGGGTACTTGTGGTGACATTGGAGTATCTAGGTGACATTAGGGTTTTGGTTGATGTGTGTCTTAAGGTGTTATTTTAGTACGAACTCTAGGGTTGTTCGTGACACATATAGGGATAGCTCATAATATTGATCAGAAAGGATAACTTTGAGGTGGTTTCGTACCCTACAATAATTTCTTCATTAGTTCTCCGCTACTTGTGACTTTGGAGTGAACTCTTTGCCGCACGAGAGGTGTTTACATATGATTCAACTATGTTAATAATGTTAAGAGAAATTGCACTGGTGAAAAGTATGGACCCTAGGCCTTGTTTCCAAGCATTTATACAACGTTTTGCTCGCTGTTTACTATTTGTTACCTTGCTGTTTTTATATTTTCAGATTACAAAAACCTATATCTACCATCCATATTGCACTTGTATCACCATCTCTTCGCCGAACTAGTGCACCTATACAATTTGCCATTGTATTGGGTGTGTTGGGGACACAAGAAATTTCTTGTATTTAATTGCGGGATTGTTTGAGAGAGACCATCTTCATCCTACACCTCCTACGGATTGATAAAATTTAGGTCATCCACTTGAGGGAAAATTGCTATTGTCCTACAAAACTCTGCGCTTGGAGGCCCAACACGAGTCTACGAGAAGAAGGTTGTGTAGTAGACATCAATCATATCTACTATATGACTCATGTTCGACCTTTTAGTCTCTTGTGTTTAGAGGCCATGTTTGTACATGCTAGGATCGTCAAGCTTAACCCGAGTGTTCCGCATGTGCAACACTGGCTTGCACCCATTTTATGTGAATGTACAGTCTATCACACCCGATCATCACGTGGTGCTTCGAAACGATGATCTTTCGCAATGGTGCACACTCGGGAAAACACAATTTTATCTTGAAATTTTAGTGAGGGATCACCTTATAATGCTACCATCGTCCTAAGCATAATAAGATGCATAAAAGGATTAACATCACATGCAAATCATAATTGACATGATATGGCCATGATCTTGTGCTTTTGATCTCCATCTTTAAAGCATCGACATGATCTCCATCATCACCCACATGACACCATGATCTCCATCAATGTGTCGCCATCGGGGTTGTCGCGCCCACCATGCTTCTACTACTGTTGCTACCGCTTAGCGATAAATTAAAGCATCACATAACGCTTAATAATTGACACACGGGTCATACAATAATTAAAGACAGCTTTATGGCTCCTGTCGGTTGTCGTACGCATCGACATGCAAGTCATGATATTCTATACAAAACATTATCATATCATACATCACATATATCTCATCATGTTACTGGCCATATCATGTCACAACATACACTGCAAAAACAAGTTAGACGTCCTCTAATTGTTGTTGCATGTTTTACGTGGCTGCTATGGGTATCTAGCAACAACGATTCTTACCTACGCAAAAACCACAACGGTGATACACAAATTGCTATTCAACCTTCTCAAGGACCGCCTTTGTCGAATCCGATCCAACTAGAGTAGGAGAGACAGACACCCGCCAACCATCTTTATGCAACAAAGTCACATGTCAGTCGATGACACCGGTCTCTCGTAAGTGTATGAGTAAGGTTGGTCCGGGCCGTTTTATCCCACAATACCACTGAATCAAGAAAATACCAAGGGAGGAAGCAATCTGAGCATCAATTCCCATAAACTCCTTTGTGTTCTACTCATGATCTCATCTACGCATACACCTAGCTCTGATACCACTATTGAGTAACATTGCATGGGAAACAAAAAATTCCTATGCACATGCAAGATCTATCGATGATGATGAGCATCTACGAGAGAGAGAGTGGATCTACATACCCTTGTAGATCACTAAGCGGGAAGCGTTAAGAAATGCAATTGATGTAGTTGAACGTCTTCGCGATCCAAATCGTTATCGTCCCTCACGATCCGTCTCGCGGTCCAATCACGATCCGTCCCGCGATCTAGTCGTGATCCTTCCGCTCTAGCGCCGAACGGACGGCACCTCCACGTTCAACACACGTACAGCTCGATGGCATCTCCGCCTTCTTGATCCAGCAAGCGGAGGGCACATAGGTAGATGAGTTCTCCGACAACGCAACAGCGTGGCAGCAATGGAGGTGATGCTATCCCGGCAGGGCTACGCCTAGCGCTACCGAAACCGCGAACAGAGGAGAAAACGATATAGGGAGAGAGAGGTGCACCAAGGGATTCATGTGTGCTCTTGGGGTGACCCCTCCCCTCTATATATAGGTGAAGGGGTGTGGAGATCAGCCCCTCCAAGCCCTAAGGCACAGCCAAGGGGGAGGAGTTGCACTCCTAGTCCAATTCCCTCCCTTTCCATAATCAGGTGGACTTTCCACCTCTCCCAAGCCACACGGGACTTGAGGGACTTGTGTGCCTGGCCCAATAAGGCCAGGACGCCTCCTCTCAACCAATGCAAACCCTTGGGATGTGGTAAAACCCTTGGCGGGCTTCCGGACTCCTCCAAAAGTTTCCGGAACCTTTTAAAAGCTTCCCAGTACAATATCGGAAAACCCCGAAAGTTTTCCGATAGCCAAAATATGACTTCCCATATATAAATACTTACCTCTGGCCATTCCGGAACTCCTCGTGACGTCTGAGATCTCATCCGAGACTCTAAATGACCTTCGGCCACCAACATACATAACTCAACAATACCAACTTGTCACCGGACGTTAAGTGTGCAGACCCTGCGGGTTCGAGAACTATGCAGACATGACCGCGACAACTCTGGGGTTAATAACCAATAGTGGGACCTGTATGCACATATTGGTTTCTACATATTCTACGAAGATATTTGTCAGTCGAACCACAATGTCAAGGATTTAGGTAATCCCGTACGTAGTTCCCTTTATCCATCAGTATGTTGCTCGAGATTCGATCATCGGTATCTCCATACCTATTTCAATATCATTGTCGGCAAGTCTCTTTACTCGTTCCGTAATACAAGATCCCATGACCAACTCCTTAGTCACATTGCTTGAAAGCTTCTTGTGATGTTCTATTACCGAGTGGGCCCAGAGATACCTCTCCGTCATACGGAGTGGCAAATCCGAGTCTTGATCCACGCCAACCCAACAGACACCCTCGGAGATACCTGTAGAGCACCTTTATAGTCACCCAGTTACGTTGTGATGTTTGATACACACAAGGCATTCCTTTGGTGTCAGGGAGTTGCGTGATCTCATGGTCATAGGAACAGATACTTGACATGGATAAATCAGTAGTGATAAACTGACACAATCAACTGCTATGCTTACGGTTGGGTCTTGTCCATCACATCATTCTCCTAATGATGTGATCTTGTTATAAAATGATAACTCATGTCTATGGTCTGGAAACCTTGACCATCACTACAGGAATCAGGCACTTTGCCATCTGCCATGGCAGACGGTAAAGGCACAAAGGCGGACGGCAAAGGACTTTATCGTCCGCTAGTAGACGGCACAAATCTGGGCCCAGCTACCTCTGGTAAAGCAGTACTTTGCCATTTGCTTCCGCGCCTCGGACGATGAAGAATCATTGCCGTCAGCTTGCAAACAGCAAAGGCCATGGACGACAACCACTGATGGCGTCCTCGTTAGAGATGGCTAACGAAACCTAGTGCTTTGTCGCCTGCCTCCCCGCATCCTTTGTTGTCTGCCCCCCCCCCCCCCCCCCCCCGCCGCCGTCTACCTTTGTTGTCTGCCTCCCTGCCTCCTTTGCCATCTGCCCCCCCCCCCCCGCCTGTGTTCACCGTCTGCCTCCCCGCCTTCTTTGTCGTCTGCCTAACCGTCCTCTTTGTCATTCGCCTCCCCGCCACCTTTGTCGTCTATAACAGACGGCAAAGAGACAAGATGTCCCTAGCCTGATAACTGATACGTCTCCAACGTACCTACTTTTCCAAACTCTATTGCCCTTGTTTTGGACTCTAATTTGCATGATTTGAATGGAACTAACCCGGACGGACGTTGTTTTCAGCAGAATTGCCTTGGTGTTATTTTTTTGCAAAAATAAAAGTTCTCGGATCGTCCTGAAAATTTACGGAGAATATTTTTGGAATTAATAAGAAATACTGGCACAAGAATTAACCAGAGGGGGGCCACCTGCAGGCCACAAGCCTGCTAGGCGCGGCCACCCCCGTGGCTGCGCCGAGCAGGCTTGTGGGACCCTCGTGGCTCCTCCGGCCTCCTCTCCAGCTCCATATAAGCCTATTTGTCGAGAAAAAATCAGAGAGAAGAGTTCATCGCGTTTCACGATACGGAGCCGCCGCCATCGCCTGTTCTTCCTCGGGAGACCAGATCTAGAGTGCTTTTTGGGCTCTGGAGAGGGGAAATCGACGCCTTCGTCATCACCAACCATCCTTCATCACCAATTCCATGATGCTCCCCACCGTTCGTGAGTAATCTCGTCATAGGTTTGCTAGACGGTCATGGGTTGGATGAGATTTATCATGTAATCGAGTTAGTTTTGTTAGGGTTTGATCCCTAGTATCCATTATGTTATGAGATTGATGTTTCTATGACTTTGCTATGCTTAATGCTTGTCACAAGGGACCGAGTGCCATGATTTCAGATCTGAACCTTTATGTCTTCATGAATATATATGTGTTCTTGATCCTATCTTGAAAGTTGTAGACACATATTACGAGTTATGATCCGCATCCCCCAGGGTGACGATAATTGGATTCTTTTCGGTGATTACCGTAGTTTGAGGAGTTCATGTATTCACTAAGTGCTAATGCTTTGGTCTGGTTCTCTATTAAAAGGAGGCCTTAATATCCCTTAGTTTCCAATAGGACCCCGCTGCCACGGGAGGGTAGAACAAAAGATGTCATGCAAGTTCTTTTCCATAAGCACGTATGACTATATATGGAATACATGCCTACATTACATTGATGAATTGGAGCTAGTTCTGTGTCACCCTATGTTATAACTATTGCATGATGAATGCCATTCAACATAATTATCGATCATTTATCCATTGCCCACGAGCTTTCCATATACTGATATTTGCTAAAGTTACTTTTCCGTTGCTATTGTTACAATCACTACAAAACCGCTACTATCACTTTGCTACCGTTACTTCCATATTACTTTGCTATTGAATACTTTGCTGCAGATATTAAGTCTTTCAGGTGTGGTTGAACTGACAACTCAGCTGCTAATACTCGAGAATATCCTTTGGCTCCCCTTGTGTCGAATCAATAAATTTGGGTTGAATACTCTACCCTCGAAAACTGTTGCGGTCCCCTATACTTGTGGGTTATCAAGACCTTTTTCTAGCACCGTTGCCGGGAGCATAGCTTTATTCTCTGAGTCACTTGGTATATATATTTGTTGATCACTATGAAGAATCTGAAAGATCCAAAAACCAAGATCTATCCCTCTACTATGAGGGGAGGTAAGGAACTGCCATCTAGCTCTGTACTTGATTCACCTTCTGTTATGAGTAAGTTTGTGACACCACCACCTGCTAGTAATTCTGATATGTCACAAGTAATTGATGATGCTACTTCTGATATGCATGATGCTTATGGTGATACTTTGCTTGATGATACTGTGCCACTAGGTGAATTTCTTGATGAACAAATTGCTAGAGCCAATGCTGGAACTGATAATATTTCTGAATCCGATGAAATTATTGAAACTAAACACTATGATTCACCTGCTAGACCTAGCTCTCCTAGATATGAATTGCCTAATATACCTGAGGGTTATGTTATGGAAGGAGAGGTAGCTAGGGACTTTCTTGCTTGTCAGGATAGAGATGATCTTAAGCAATTGCTTCGCAAGTGGAAGGAAAAATCTTTGAATGCTAGAATGAAATATGATCCTAAGTTTGCTACTTCACTTATCTTTGTTACTGATAAGGATTGTGAATTCTCTGTCGATCCTGAGTTAATTACTTTGGTTGAATCTGATCCTTTCCATGGTTATGAATCTGAAACTCTTATGGCACATCTTACCAAATTGAATGATATAGCCACCCTATTTACTCATGAGGAGAAAATTCGCTATTATTATATTATTAAGTTATTTCCTTTATCATCAAAAGGGTGATGCTAAGAAATGGTTTAATTCTCTTGCTCCTGGTTGTGTGCGTAGTCCCTAGGACATGGTTTATTACTTCTCTGAAAATTATTTTCCTGCCCATAAGAAACAAACTGCCTTGCAGGAAATATTTAACTTTGTGCAAATTGAAGAAGAGAGTCTCCCACAAGCTTGGGGGAGGCTTCTCCAAGGAAATATTTAACTTTGTGCAAATTGAAGAAGAGAGTCTCCCACAAGCTTGGGGGAGGCTCATCCAATTACTTAATGCTTTGCATGATCATCCTCTTAAGAAGAATGAAATACTTGATATCTTCTATAATGGACTAACCGATGCTTCTAGGTACTACCTAGATAGTTGTGCTGGTTGTGTTTTCAGGGAACGAACTGTTGAACAAGCTGAATTACTATTGAATAACATATTGAGCAATGATAATGATTGGACTATTCTCGAACCACCTCCAAATTCAACTCTGAAGAAAAGAGGTATTCTATTCCTCAGTCCTGAAGATATGCAAGAGGCAAAGAAATCTATGAAAGAAAAAGGTATTAAAGCTGAAGATGTTAAGAATCTACCACCTATTGAAGAAATACATGGTCTTGATAACCCGACACACGTAGTAGAGGTAAATTCTCTTCACAGATTTGATGAAAGCGATATTCCTTACAATAAATCTGCTAGCCAATGCTTGGATGAGTTTGATAATTTTGTTGTTAAGCAAGAAAATTTCAATGCCTATGTTAGTAGACAATTGAAACATAATGCTTATATGCTTGATCGCTCGGGTGATTTTTGAGTAGAACTATCAATGATCTTAAGCTTATTAGTAAACATGCTTCCATGGTAACCACTCAAGTAGAACAAGTACTTAAGGCTCAAAATGATTTGCTTAATGAGGTGAATAGTAAAGACAATGATCATTCTATTAATGTTGTGATTAGAGGTGGTAGAATGACTCAGGAACCTTTGTATCCCAAGGGACATCCTAGGAGAATTGAACAAGATTCTCGGAGAGTTAATACTGATGCACCTATTCCTTCCAATAAGAGTAGGAAAAAGAATGATGGTAGTACTTTGCATGCTGCTAGTGAACCTGTTATAGATACATATGAGAATCCAAATGATATTTCTATTTCTGATGATGAGACACAATCTGGTGATGAACATGAGCCTAGTGATAACATTAATAATGATGTTCATGATGATGCTCAACCTAGTAATTATAATGATGTGAAGATTGAACCTGCTGATGATCTTGATAACCCAAAACCTAAGAATAAAAGATACGATAAAAAAGACTTCACTGCTAGGAAACATGGTAGAGAAAGAGAACCATGGGTTCAGAAACCCATGCCCGTTCCTCCCAAACCATCTAAGAAAAAGGACGATGAGGACTTTGAGCGCTTTGCTAAAATGCTTAGACCTGTCTTTTTATGTATGCGCTTGACTGATATTTTGAAAATGTCTCCTTATGCTAAGTATATGAAAGATATTGTGACAAATAAAAGAAAGATACCAGAAGCTGAGATTTCCACCATGCTTGCTAATTATACTTTTAAAGGTGGAATACCTAAGAAACTAGGAGACCCCGGAGTACCTACTATACCATTCTCTATTAAAGGAAATTATGTTAATGTTGTGGCTAGAGGTGGTAGAATGACTCAGGAACCTTTGTATCCCGAGGGACATCCTAGGAGAATTGAACAAGATTCTCAGAGAGTTAATACCGATGCACCTATTCCTTCCAATAAGAGTAGGAAAAAGAATAATGGTAGTAGTTTGCATGCTGCTAGTGAACCTGTTATAGATACATCTAAGAATCCAAATGATATTTCTATTTCTGATGCTAAGACACAATCTGGTGATGAACATGAGCCTTGTGATAACATTAATAATGATGTTCATGTTGATGCTCAACCTAGTAATGATAATGATGTGGAGATTGAACATGTTGATGATCTTGATAACCCACAACCTAAGAATAAAAGATACGATAAAAAAGACTTCGTTGCTAGGAAACATGGTAGAGAAAGAGAACCATGGGTTCAGAAACCCATGCCCTTTCCTCCCAAACCATCCAAGAAAAAGGATGATGAGGACTTTGAGCGCTTTGCTGAAATGCTTAGACCTGTCTTTTTACGTATGCGCTTGACTGATATTTTGAAAATGTCTCCTTATGCTAAGTATATGAAAGATATTGTGACAAATAAAATAAAGATACCAAAAGATGAGATTTTCACCATGCTTGCTAATTATTCTTTTAAAGGTGGAATACCTAAGAAACTAGGAGACCCCGGAGTACCTACTATACCATGCTCTATTAAAGGAAATTATGTTAAAACTGCTTTATGTGATCTTGGAGCTGGTGTTAGTGTTATGTCTTTCTCTTTATACCGTAGACTTGATTTGAATAAGTTGACACCTACTGAAATCTCTTTGCAAATGGCTGATAAATCAACTGCTCTACCTATCGGTATTTGTGAGGATGTATCTGTCGTAGTTGCAAAAGCTACTATCTTGACGGACTTTGTTATTCTTGATATTCCCGAGGACGACAGTATGTCGGTCATCCTTGGTAGACCCTTTTTGAATACTGTAGGGGCTGTTATTGATTGCAACATGGGAAATTTCACTTTTCATATTAATGATAATGAGCATACGGTACACTTTCCGAAGAAACAACCTCAAGTTCATAGTATCAACTCTATTGAAAAAATTCCAACAATTATTATTGGAGACTTTGAGTTCCCTCTTCCTACTATCAAGAAGAAATATGATATATTTATTGTTGGGGAAATGCATATCCCCATTAGGGTAACTTAGTGTTATTCGAAAATTCTTCGTTTTCATGATATTCGAAAGAAGTTTGTTAACAAGACTTGATCAACCTTATTGATGGATTCCTTTTGATAAGCATGAGATGGATGAATTTAGAAAGCACAACTTCCTGCATCTAACTTTTATTTTCTGTTACCTAGATGAAATTAAGTAAAAATGCTATTATTTTTTTGTTTTTTGAGTTTTCTGTGCAATAGAAAAATGACCTGAAAATAAAAGTTCCTAGAATCCCCTGAAAATTTAATATGATTTTTTCTGGAATATTTAAGAATTTTTGGCACTAAGAATGCATCAGGGGGCTGGACCAGTGGGCCATAAGCCTGCAGGGCATGGCCACCCCCATGGTCACGCCCTTGGGGCTTGTGGGTCCCACATGGCCCCCCTCCACTTATTCTAGCACCCATTCACTTCATCTTCCCCCAGAAAAATTCCCACCATTGCTCAAACCCGTGTTCTAGCTCATCTTGCTGCCATTTTCGATCTCCTTGCTCAAAGCTCCATTTGCAAAACTGTTTTAGGGGATCGCTCATCGGTATGTGACTCCTCCAATGGTCCAATTAGTTTTTGTTCTAGTGCCTTATATATTGCAAATTTTTGCTGTTATGGTGACCTTGTTCTTGAGCTTGCATGTCAAATTTGTATGGTCCCAAGTAGTTTTGATGCATGATATAGTCTCTAGGCACTTGAGGGACTAGTTACTATGAGTTTTGTTGAGTTTGGTTCACCTTTATTTTTGTTCACTAAAAATTTCAGAAATTTTCAGAAATGTTGAGAAGGTTACTAAGAGGTTCTTCAAGCCGGGGTTCTAAGGAAGATGAAAATGAAATGAAGGAGAAACCCAAATATAATCTTCCTCGCGTCGCAGAATCCGACCGTGTGAATGACCATGTGACACATTCTTCAGGGTGGTCGGAATTTATGAAGATTTCTATTATTTGGCCGAGAATGCAAGCATCACCGACTTCCTCAACGATAAGTGTGAACACCTCTTGCTCACTAATACCTTTGTGCAAAATTTTCACTTTCATCCTAGAGAAGAAACTCCTACAGTAGAATTTCACTTATATGATGTGCCTAAGAAAATGAACCTTTATGATTTTTGCGAAGTTTGCAAGATACCCTATGAGGGCAGCATCAGGGAACCACATCCTCGAGACATGGAAGATTTTATTGCCGCAGACACTGTAGGAGAAGAGAGAGGTGTGTCAAGGGCAAGGGTAGCTAGTTTACATTTTTCCTGTGCTATGCTATTATTCATTATTTGCGGGAAGATTTCTAGTTGGTCATTGGGAGAGTGATAGCCTTAGTGCCCCTAACCTCGCTATTTTGTGCCATGCTTTACTCGCTAATAGAACCTTTAGTTTGGGCGCTATGATGGCCCAACGGTCGAACACCAACCGTTCGAAGGGACCCATATTCGGAGGTATCTGTGTATCTCGTTTAGCTAAACATTTTGAGATATCCATTAGGCTTCACGAGAAAGATGAAAAGCTGATACCCTCGAAGTTTCTAGATTATGACCGTATGGTAGCCCATGATGTTATTAAAAAGAATGATGATAGGAGGTTGCTTTACAATTTAGTATTTAGTCAGGGTACTTGTGAGATTATTCGTCTGCCTTCTTCTTCTCTATTCGATATTCATTCAGGCAGGTACATAGTTATGCCCGATGACATCTACCAATATTGGGGTTTGGCGCAACCCCCATAACCTAAGCCAGCGCCGGCTCTGGATCCATATCAGACCTCGGTTTTTCAGTGGGAGCCACAAGAGGTTGCTAATAAGTGGAACCCTAAGTGTCCTATGGAGTATCCTGGAGAAGGTTATTTCCGGTCGTGGCCCTAGACCAACTTAGGCCAAAAGCCTAAGCTTGGGGGAGTACGTATTTCTCACCGACATTACATTCATGTTTTCACACTTATTTCAGTTGTCGGTGTTCATACTTTTTCATTGTACTATCCATGGTACTTTAATTCTTGTTTTGCTTTCTTCTTGTGTGTTTAATTAACTTTGAGGAAAATACAAAAAAAAATAGTTCTAGCTTTATTTCCTAGTTGTAGCATTAAAGAGAAAAACCCAAAAGATTTCTCTTTCTTCTTTTTGCTTGTTGGGAGCTTTCCCGTGTAAATATTTTTCCTTTCGTTTCTTTGAGTCGTAAGGAGAAGACCATGATGACGTGTTGAGTGGCTCTCATATGCACTATTGTTTATCTTACAAAGAGCCCATATTGCCTTGTCTTCTCCTTTGGTTTATTGTTTGTAGATTCTAGCTTAGTCCAATGCACGTGCACTCTTATTATTATTCACGTCGTTCAGTCGTGCAAGTGAAAGGCAATAATGACGATATTTGATGAAAAGATTGAGATGGAGAAAAGCTAGTATGAACTCAACCTATCTTGCTTTTGTAAATATGATTAGCTCATCGTTCTGAATTCAGTACATTACGAGTTGAACATATTTGCAATAACAATTAGAGATTATAGTTATTCATGCCATGCTTAATTAGCTAAGAGTGGATAATGGTTCGTCTTGAGTGCCAACATGCACATTAAAATGGTTGTGATGTAGTATGATAGAATGGTATCCTCCTCTGGATGATTCAAGTGGCTTGACTTGGCACATGTTCACGCACGTAGTTGAAACAAATCAACATAGCCTCCATGATATTTATGTTCATAGTGAAGTATATCCTACTCATGCTTGCATTCAATGTTGGTTAATCTCAAAGCATGTTGATGACTGTGTCGCTCTCTAGTTGGTCGCTCCCCAGTCTTTTGCTAGCCTTCACTTGTACTAAGCGGGAATACTACTTGTGCATCCATCTCAATAAACCCAAAGTTGTTCCATATGAGTCCATCATATCTACCTACATGCGGTATTTACCTGCCGTTCCAAGTAAATTTGCATGTGCTAAACTTTAAACATTCAAATAAACTTTTTGTTTTGTATGCCGAAATCGCTCAGGTGGCGACTGGGGGCTATTAGTATCTTCCATGCTAGGTGGGTTATTCTCATGATATGTGTTTATTCACTATCATTCACGAGAAAGTGGTTGGTAATCGGGACGCCCAGTCCCATGCTCGAAATAAAAGGCAAAATATAATTAAACAAAACTCCCCCAGAACTGTGTTTGTATGGACAGTACCCGTGAATTCGGCCCGTCGTGGAGTGTGACTGATTGGTGCAGGGGGAGTAAAAACTTTACCATTCTGTTTGGGAACCGCCTATAATGTATTTAGCATGGAAGATATTGAAAACCTCTTGGTCGTTATGTGAGCAACGAAAGCATACCGCTCCAAAATCATTACCTATCTCTGTTTTAAAAGCTTGAGCTCTAGCACCTCTGCAAATCAATGCTTCCCTCTGTGAAGGGTCTTTCCATTTACTTTATTGTTGAGTCATCATCCTCTTATAAAAGGCACCAGTTAGAGAGCACCACTGTCATTTGTATGCCTTGCTATTAATTGATATTGAGTGTGAGCATGACTGGATATCTCTCACTATGAATTACAATGTTTAGTCAGTCCTTGTTCTCCACAGGTGCTCTGCATTTATGTTTTGTGGTCTCAGAAAGGGCTAGCGAGATACCATTATGTCATATTGTATCATGATTGTTTTGATAAAATCGTTGTCATCCGAGACTTGTTATTATTGCTCGCTAGTTGGTTATACAATTGACATGAGTAAATGTGAGACCTAAATGTTATTGTGAATGTGGTTAGTTTATAATCTTTGCTGAAAATTTAAACATAAGTTATACATATTTACAACAGCAAGATCAAACAGAGTTTGTAAAAGTTTTTCTTTATCACTTTCAGTTTATCAACTGAATTGCTTGAGGACAAGCAAAGGTTTAAGCTTGGGGGAGTTGATATGTCTCCAACGTATCTACTTTTCTGCCCTTGTTTTGGACTCTAATTTGCATGATTTGAATGGAACTAACCCGGACTGACGCTGTTTTCAGCAGAATTGCCTTGGTGTTATTTTTGTGCAAAAATAAAAGTAATCGGATTGTCCTGAAAATTTACGGAGAATATTTTTGGAATTAATTAAAAATATTGGCGCAACAATTAACCAGAGGGGGGGCACCTAGCAGGCTTGTGGGACCCTCATGGCTCCTCTGACCTCCTCTCCAGCTCCATATAACCCTATTTGTCGAGGAAAAAAATCAAAGAGAGGAGTTCATCGCGTTTCACGATATGGAGCCGCCGCCATCGCCTGTTCTTCCTCGGGAGACCAGATCTGGAGTGCGTTTTGGGCTCCGGGGAGGGGAAATCGACGCCTTCATCATCACCAACCATCCTTCATCACCAATTACATGATGCTCCCCACCGTTTGTGAGTAATATCATCGCAGGCTTGCTGGACGGCGATGGGTTGGATGAGATTTATCATGTAATCGAGTTAGTTTTGTTAGGGTTTGATCCCTAGTATCCAGTATGTTCTGAGATTGACGTTGCTATGACTTTGCTATGCTTAATGCTTGTCACTAGGGCCCGAGTGCCATGATTTCAGATCTGAAACTATTATGTTTTCATGAATATGTATGTGTTCTTGATCCTATCTTGCAAGTTGTAGACACCTATTATGAGTTATGATCCGCATCCCCCGGGGTGACAATAACTGGGATTCTTTCCGGTGATTACCGTAGTTTGAGGAGTTCATGTATTCACTAAGTGCTAATGCTTTGGTCTGGTTCTCTATTAAAAGGAGGCCTTAATATCCCTTAGTTTCCAATAGGACCCCGCTGTCACGGGAGGGTAAGACAAAAGATGGCATGTAAGTTCTTTTCCATAAGCACGTATGATTATACATGGAATACATGCCTACATTACATTGATGAATTGGAGCTAGGTCTGTGTCACCCTATGTTATAACTGTTGCATGATGAATGCCATTCGACATAATTATCCATCATTGATCCATTGCCTACGAGCTTTCCATATACTAATCTTTGCTAAAGTTACTTTTCCATTGCTACTGTTACAATCACTACAAAACTGCTACTATCACTTTGTCACCGTTACCGTTACTTCCATATTACTTTGCTACTAAATACTTTGCTGTAGATATTAAGTCTTTCAGGTGTAGTTGAATTGACAACTCAGCTGCTAATACTCGATAATATCCTTTGTCTCCCCTTGTGTCGAATCAATAAATTTGGGTTGAATACTCTACCCACGAAAACTGTTGCGATCCCCTATACTTCTGGGTTATCAGTAACTTCTTTAACGTCTACCTCCTCCCATTTTCCTGTCTGTCGCGGTCGGCAAAGAAACCAAATGTCCCCAGCCTGGTATTCCTAGGTTGCATAGGTGGCCGTCACGTGGCACCTTTGCCGTCCGGGGCAGACGGCATAGAGCCCTTTATCGTCGGTGGTAGATGACAAAGAGCCTGTATTATCCCTTTTTATTTTGTTTTTTGTTATATCCAATCATTTTCACAAGCACACACATACATATATATATATAATTCATAGAAACTATATCCCTGCCATATCACAAGCACATATATGATCATCCAACAAACATACCAAATCAAAAGTGCAAGTTTCATCCATACATGCATTGTTTCATCCATACATGCATTGTTTCATCCATAGGTAGCAAGTTTCACAATGTTCATCAATACAAAATCAAAACAGAAATTAAACAAAAGAACTCCATCAATGCAAGCTTCCATGAAGTGAATCAAATCTTCAAAATGGGAAATAAGAAATTAGAAGAAGAATACTAGAAGAAGAAGATCTAGAAGAAGAAGAAGAAAAAGAGGAAGAAGAAGAAGCGTTTTTCTTCTCTTTCTCATTATCCTCTTGTTTTTCTTCTTCTTATTGCTTATTTGTGCCATTTTAGGCTAACCTAGGTAATTATGCCATTTTTGACCTAACTAAGCTTATTGTGTCATTTTGCAAGAAAATAAGGTAAGTCTATGGCATCTATGAGGTTACCAAGAATAAGAAGAAGAAGATGTAGAAGAAGAAGAAGAAGAAGAAGAAGAAGATGTAGAAGAAGAACAACAACAAGAAGAAGAATAAGCATTTTTCTTCTCTTTATCTTTCTCCTCTTGTTTTTCTTCTTCTTATTGCTTATTTGTGCCATTTTAGAGCTAACCTAGGTAATTATGCCATTTTTGACCTAACTAAGCTTATTGTGTCATTTTATAAGAAAATAAGGTAAGTCTATGGCATATATGAGGTTACCAAGAAGAAGAAGAAGAAGAAGAAGAAGAAGATGTAGAAGAAGAACAAGAAAAAGAAAAGGAACAAGAAGAACAAGAAGAAGCATTTTTCTTCTCTTTCTCTTTCTTCTCTTGTTTTTCTTCTTATTATTGCTTATTTGTGCCATTTTAGAGCTAACCTAGGTAATTATCACATTTTTACCTAACTAAGCTTATTGTGTCATTTTGCAAGAAAATAAGGTAAGTCTATGGCATCTATGAGGTCACCAAGAAGAAGAAGAGGAAGAAGAAGATGTAGAAGAAGAAGAAGAAGAAGAAGAAGAAGAAGTGTTTTTCTTCTCTTTCTCTTTCTCCTGTTGTTTTTCTTCTTCTTATTGCTTATTTGTGTCATTTTAGAGCTAACCTAGGTAATTAACACATTTTTTACTTAACTAAGCTTATTGTGTCATTTTGCAAGAAAATAAGCTAATTCCATGGCATCTATGAGGTTACCAAGAAGAAGAAGAAGAAGAAGAAGAAGAAGAAATAGAAGAAGAACAACAACAAGAAGAAGCTTTTTTCTTTCTTTCTCTTTCTCCTCTTGTTTTTCTTCTTCTTATTACTTATTTGTGTCATTTTAGAGCTAACCTAGGTAATTATCACATTTTTTTACCTAACTAAGCTTATTGTGTCATTTTGCAAGAAAATAAGCTAAGTCCATGGCATCTATGAGATTACCAAGTCTATTATGTCATTGTTGAGTTAACTGAGCTTAATATGTTAGTGTGGAGGAAACAATGCTAAGTATAGGCCATTTTAGAGCTAACTTAGATACAATATGTCATTTTAGAGCTAACTTAGGTACGACATGTCATTTTGGAGGTAAGTAAGCTTACTATGTCATTTTAGAGGAAACAAAGCTAACTTACGTAAAATATAACATTTGTCTAAGTGATAAGTTTGTCTAAGTGTTATGTTTGTCTTTGTTTGAGAAAATGAGCCAAGTAAGTGGAATATTAGGGCTTACCCTCCTCATCATCACGGAGGTGAAGCACTGGGGTTGCTCGGGTCGTGAGATGCAGCTCGTGAGTTATGTTGTACCAAAGATCATTTGCGTTAGCATGATGACGCTGAAATGTTAAGACTAGTAACTAATGAACATTGAAAATGAAACCCACCGTTCCGGCCGTGGTAATGACTGGCATCGGTGGAGGGGTCTGGCCAGTCTTCTCGCACAAAGTCTGCACATTTGGTTTTGCCAAGTCAATCATATTGGTTATTAATGAATAGAACATGTAGTGCATGATTTGGCTAATATGAAGAAGAAACTTACCATGATGACCTCGTACATGGCCCGATGAGACGCATCATTCTATGCCCTCTCCTCCTCCAACAACTTAGTCATCCTCTCCCCTAGACCCCTCTTATCCTCCTCCGCCTTTTGGACCTGTTCCTCCAGAAGCGCCTGGGTTGTTTTTCTCTCTCTCTCTCTCTCTTTATGCAGAGCAGCCTACAACACACCTCCTCGTTAGCATTGTAATCATCTTTGTTCGCACAGACAACGTAATGGAGGAAAGCTATCTGAGTCCGTATGACTAACCTCGATGGCGAGTTGGACTGGCCGTGGACGAGGCGGCATCTCAGGACAGGAGCTCGTTGGCGCCCCTTGATCTGCCGGAAAGTGCTCGAAGACCGTATATGTCCATCTCTAATGGCTATCGAGCCATGGGGTCTCCTGTGGCCAGCTAACATCACCACTTTGGATCAAGTGGTTGCTGACTCGGGTTGAAGTCCTCCCCATTCACCGCCTTCCCCACATCTCTGTACCTCATGAGCTTGTGGTGGGAGGAGATATTGGTGAAGTTCTCGGGATTATCGAGGTCAGACTCAGAGAATGCCTTGACCTTTTTGTATGAGGCAGTATGGGCCATGGCATAGAGGTTGTACACCTCTGGCACCTCCGTCTTATTGTGATGAGCCTACAAGAGAGGAACAAAGTATTAATAATGGGTAAACCTAGCACTACAAGAATGAATTGCAGGAATCATGAAGCAAACCACATACCCAGTTCCGCCTGAACCGATAAATGTTGGTGATGCCTTGATGGTGTGGCACACCTTCCATTTGGGCACACCGTGCCTTGGCATTGTCGTGGACGACTCTCCATTGGTCAGAGCACCATTCATTCACCAACACCTCCCAACAACCCATCTTATCCGCAGACCATATCGGGGGCACCTAAGTTAGTAAAGAGAAATTTGAGAGCTACGACTACGAATCAAAGCAAAGGAAACTAAGTACAGGGCCTTAAGAATAGGTAATTACCTTCATGTACTTCTCCTTGTCTAGAAATCTTCGACGGGATGACGACTTGGCCTTCCTAATATGCTGCCTCCTCGTATCCCTCCTCACACATGTAGAAGGTCTGCAATCAAAAGAGATAACACTGATTAGTACAATAACTATATATTATTGATTTTTAATTGTGTAAAGGAGAAATTACCCAGAACTTCCTGATGACCATGTCGGCCCTCGTGTGGCACAACACAACGTCGATCATCTCCTCCGGCGGGGCTGGGGCAGCCAAGTAGTGCTCACATTTCAATCCTACCTCTTCTTGCTGACCCTCACCGGGCAACGTGACAAACCCTAGGAAGTTATGCCATAAAATCACACCAAGGACGGAGTTGGGCCTTCGGACATCCTTGGTGTGAATCCAACCCCTATAGTATGGTAAAGCCAATGCATTAGATATGTGAAGAAACATGAAGGCAAAAGATTTAAAAAGATTAAATGCACTTACTTCAGCGACTGAGGCTTAATTAGCCACCTCTGCTCGCGGGTCGCCGACACGGGCGGGAGCCGTGTACACCCATGCTGGTAGACGGTGCCCTCAACCACCTTGTCCCCGCTATCAGAAAGTTGATCCCCGCCTCCATCACCATGGCCACTCGGCTCCGGCTGATGCAGATCCGGCCAGGTATCCCATTTGGTGGAAGCCTGTGGAGTCTCGTAGGATGAAGCATCTGGCACAAGAGTCTCGCATGACGAGACATCTGACACAGGAGTCTCGTGTGTCGAAGCGTCTGGGATAGAAGGATCGTCGACCCGAGGCTCATGGACATGAGTCCTTGTAGCCTCCACCTTAGACGAGTCCACCGTAACAGTCCTGTGCTCTGGTGAATCAACTGGGGGTGGCGACAAGGAAGGCGTAGTAGCCTTCGTACCTCTCCCACGGCCACCACGTGTAGCTTTAGGAGCTCTCTTCTTCCGCTAACCTCCTCTCCCAGTGGGCAACTTCATCGACAAAGAAGTGCCCTCGGGTGACCCAATACTGTCGTACAACGCTCTCCGGAGAGTTTGGGATGGAATGGAAGTACCCCTCCCATCACGCGCCGATGAAGGATCCTCGGATCGCTCTCGACCCGCGCCCACCATATATTCAACACCTGCCATGACAAAGAGGAAACAAAATTAGTACACATAAAAAAATTGAATACCGACATGAATAGTAATATGTATATATATAATTTGAGTGTATCATCATCATGTATACCTGACATGCACTAATAATAATCTTCATCATCTATATATGCTCTCAGATCAGTAAATGCATCATCATCATCATCACTATCATTAATAAATGCATCATCATCATCACTATCACGAGCAACATGTGGAAAACCTCCTTTATGTAATTGGTCAAGCATTGAGAGGTCATCCGCAACAGTAACCTCTTCTTCTTCCGTCTCTTCTTGTTCCAGCTCAGGGCATCTTAACTGCACGTAGGATTTTGTCACACTGGTACAGGTTTGCTGGCAATACATGGCCTTTGGGTAGAAAGCGTCCAGATATCGTCATCATCGCGTCGTAGCATTCTCTCCTTGGGTTGAACCGAGCCTTTAGAGCCATTACTTGCACGATGGCATCCAGCTGACAAAGCTCGGTGTGCTCGTGGAGAGGACATTTTGAAGGCTCCAACATTTCATAGAAGGCCTATGCAGATTCCTCCATCTCATCGTCCGAATCCCGAGCATCATCAAAGTCTTGCACTATGTCTTCAATCCCGGTACCATGCTCGTCAGTGCGACGACGAACAACCTTACCTCTGGCACGTTGGGCAGACTCACCATGAAATCTCCACACCGTATAATCAGGCGTAAAACCCCACTTCTGCAAGTGTTTACCCATTTCATCCCGTGTCCACTTTCTATGGTTGCCGCACCGGACACAGGGGCACCAGGTTATTTCCTCTCCATTTGCAAATGCGGCGCTCAGAAACCCCTTGGTTTTTGTTAACCATTCAATGGTCATTTCTTTCTGACTAGGGTAACTGGTGTACATCCAAGCACCATCACTCATCTTACCTACCTACTAAACACACAAGAAATATATATATAATTCATCATCTATATTCATCCACTAATCAAGTTTGTCAGTTTTATTACGTCCATGCAACCTACATGCTAATAGGTACAAATAGGTCCTAATCCCACCCGAGCATGTATATATTGGGTTTGTTTTCCCATGCTCTGCTCCGGATCCGACGCAGAATTTTGGCAGCACCTCCCCGTTGTTCTCCTGATACACGTCTCAGCAATAAGCAGAGAGGATGTGTACCCGGAGAACAACAGGGAGGCACTGACGAAATTCCGCATCGGATCCGGAATAGAGCATACGGGAAAACAAACCCAATCTACACATACTCGGGATGTCCATGGATAACGTTGGACAATTCAAAAGGATGGTGGTTATAAATATGCAAAGACATGCATATTTATAGATGCCGCCCTTTCGAACAAGAGACACATACTGGTCACGCATACTGATGATTGAAGACACCTACAGCTAGCAAGTTTCATCAGCACGAAGACCGAAACCGACCAAATTAAGGGGGCCAGGGGAGGAGATGTCATTTGTGCTCACCCACGAACGCAGCAGGGGAGCTCGTCCATCGCACGGGGAGGTCGTCGAACAACTAACCCTCGCAGCGACGAAACAACTGCACATTGAAATGAAACTCGATCAACACAAATATGATGTTTTCCATAACAGCTAGAATCAGAATATATATATGACCTACCTCATAATTTACATCGAGGGTCGGGGGTCAGTGGCATCGGGGGTCAGGGGTCAGTGGCGTCGAGGGTCGAGGGTCAGTAGCGTCGGGGGTCGGGGTTATTGGCGTCGGGGGTCGGGGGTCAATGGCTTCTTCTTCCTCTTCTTTTTTTTCCTTTTCTTTTTTCTTCTTCTTCTTCTCCTCCTGATCCTCCTCCTCCTCCTCTCTTCTTCTTCTTATTATTATTATTATTATTATTATTATTATTTCATTTTTCATTTTTCCTTCTTCTTTTTCTTCTCCTTTTTCTTCTAACCTAACTAACTAACCTAAACTAACCTAAGCTAACCTAACTAACTAACATAACCTAACCTAACTAACTAACTAACCTAAATGCACCTAACTAACTAACTAACCTGAATTAACTAACTAACAAATTAACATAAATAAAAACAGATTTTTTTTACCTTTGAAGGTGCAGGTGGAGTGGACTGGGAGGGAGGAGGTGGGGCGCCACAGGAAGGGGGCACTCGCTGCAAGGGCGACGGGACGACGGGGCAGCCGGTGGGTGGGGGCGGCGGCCGGTGGGTGAGGGCCGTGGGGAGGGGGGCTCGCCGCGGGGCCACGGGAAGGAGGGCTCGCCGTGGGGCGGCGGGATGGCAGGGCAGACGGTGGGTGGGGGCGGCGGCCGGTGGGCGTCGAGGAGCGGTGGGAGAGAGGGAGCCGCAGGGAGGAGGGGCTCGCCGTGAGGCGGCGGGGCGACCCGTGGGTGGGGGCGGTTGGTAGGGGTGAGTGGCCGGTGGATGGGGCGGTTTTCGCGGGGCGGCCGGTGGGTGGGGGCGGTTTCCGCGCGGCGGACGGTGGGGGTGAGCGGCCGGTGGATGGGGGCGGTTTCCGGTGGGCGTCGGGTCGAGGCGGGAGCGGCCAGAGGGAGAAAGAGGATGGGGCACGGTGGTGGGGCGGGATGGAGACGCAGGTGAGTGAGGGGGTGGAGGTGGATCTGGCCATTATGGGGGGCTCTTTGTCATCTGCTAGCATACGGCAAAGAGCGGGGGCACGGGGGTGAGGCCCTGCCGTGACCGTTAGGGGGACGTCCTCTTTGTCGTCCACTAGCGGACAGAAAAGAGGGGGAGGCAGATGGCAAATCTTACCAAACAGCAACGATATACCAAGTGTGCAGTGGAGCCCGCCCATGACCTTTGTCGTGTGCCTGTCCAATATTTGATGTCCGCTAGCCGACGGCAAAGGGAGGGCTGATGGCAAAGACTTTCTTTGCCGTCTGCCCGTCCTTTGTCGTTCGTTTTCTGTAAGCTGATGGCAAAGGCTTTCTTTGCCGTCTGCTAGCAGACGACAAATAACTGAATTCCAGCAGTGCATCTTTGATCAACGAGCTAGTCTATTAGAGGCATACCAAGGACATGGTGTTGTCTATGTATCCACACATGTATCTCAGTTTTCGATCAATACAATTCTAGCATGGATAATAAACGATTATCATGAACAAGGAAATATAATAATAACTAATTTATTATTCCCTCTAGGGCATATTTTCAACACAAACCTACCTTGCACAAAGGCAGATGAAAGTTGTTAGTGCATCTAGTGCCCCTTTGTGATTTTGGTGTATCGAAGACTTATAGGTTAAGGAACTAATGTGTTAGTGAGTGTACACAGGTTCTATAAGTCGTTGAGGAGTTTGATATATTCATAGATTATAGACCCCTAAAAATGAATGTCTTCAGCTGAAGACTTTGGTATTCCCTGAAGACTTTGAAGCATAAGAATTCGGTGTGACCTTGAAGATATTAACAAGGACTATGAAGCGTGGAGACTTTTGTTTTCGTAGTTTCATTTCCTTTCTTAGAGTCAAAGGAAACATCGTACTATTAAAGGGGGCCGAGGTAATACTAAGGAAAATTTCCAACTGATGCTCAATTCAAAAGCCTCAACACAGCCCAATCCTTCGAGTGAAACCTTTGGAAATCTCTTACGGTTCAGTCAAGTTCTCAAGTGACACAGACGATGTTCTTTTGGTCTTTGAGGAAATTGGTATGACCGAAGAGTTAGGATTTCGCCAGTGCGAAATGCCTACAGTAAGGAATATGATAAGCCATGAGGAATTTGACAATTCAAATTCCGACCGTTCATGTGCTTTGCGCCAGCTGTCCCCAATCATCTTATCCACATAACAGTCATATCATTGGGGGCATTTATGTCTTATCATGTCAGGTTGCACCCTGGCTATAAATAGCCGCCCCTCACAACCATTAGTTGGTTGGCTGCTCCGAGAGAGAACTTGACACTTGTCATTTGAGAGCAACCCATCATCTGAAGACTTTGAGAGAAAATCATCAGTGAGGAAAACCCCCAAAACCAAACCATCAAACCCAAAGTGATTGATCATCACTGAAGAGATTGTTCCTGTGTGGAACCGACGCTTGTTACCTTTGAATACCGTGTATCTTCCAGACGGTTAGCACGTCATGGTCTAGAGCATCCAACAGTCAGTTGTGGATCGTCGGGTGACCAGTTTGTGAGGGGTTTGAAAGTCTACCCTGAAGACTTACCACGAGTGTTGGGCGAGGACTATGTGACCTTAGCTCAAGGAGAATACGGTAAGGACTGTGTGTCCTGGGACTCTGTGTTCTTTGGTTTAAATAACAAGCCGCTCCAAATTAGACGTACGACTGTCACAACAGTTGAAACTGGGTCATCAAACCATTGTCTTTACCGAGCTACCTGGTTCCATTTCCTCAACCCATCTATTTCCTCGAATACTTGTTGATGAAATTGATCTTCACTGTTTGAAAAATTTGACTGAAGACTTTCTCAATTTTCTCATCTCAAATTCTTCAGTCAACTTGTTCATCACCTACTTATCCTGTATCACACTACTTGTAATCTGTGCATGTTCTATTTCATCATGATAACTATGCTATTGCTCTGTTTCGCATGCACTTGAGTACTTATTTCACTGCCAGTGCCATCATTTTAAATTCCTCAAGTTGAAATTCCCTAGTGATGAATTTGTAAAAATCGCCTATTCACCCCTTTAGTCGATATAACACACTTTCAAAAGTCAATGCCGAGTCGATCAAGAATAGCACGCGGGAGCGAATGCAGTTGGTGCCATCGGCTTCCGAGCTCTCATTCGTTGTCGTCCAAGCCAAAACTTTAGCGCTACTATGACTTTAAGCTCAACCAATGGTGAACTTGAGACACGGAGTACGACAAGGTGGCTTACCAGCAAGTGCGCGGCCATCTCTTCTGCATATGTGAGGTCGTGGCAGCGGCTCCACTCTCGGCCGTGGCAGCCATGGGCGACGATGCAGTCTCTCGTGCTTAAACACATTTTACCATCGAAACATGATTTTGTGCATACTTATTTGTAACTGAATTATTAATAAATCTGGTATTCCTAAAGATCCTATTAAAACATTTTTATTAGAGCCAGGCGTTAATTTTATTTGTCCAAACAAGCCCTTAATGATGCTTCTGCTGATATCTTTATCTTTACCTAATAATAAATCACCGATAGCTCAAGTTTGCAAAAAAGTCCTTTGTTTCTGAGTATTCAACCCGCAGTCCTTTTGCAAGTTAAAAATTGATTCGTTTTTTACGTAAACCCCCTGACAATCACCACCGGGCACCATGGCTTATCCATTCCCGTCCTCCACCGCCGGGCTGATGAGCGAGGAGGCGAGGGAGCTTGAGGAGCCCCCGGAGGGGCCTTGTCGCCGGCGAAACGAGACCGAGGGGGCGGGCGGAGCACGGGGGCACGAGCGCGCGGAGGCGGAAAGGGCCGGTCGTGGCGCCGCGGGGCGCCGCGGGAGTCCAGCAGGCAGAGGCGGCGCGAACGACCGGCACTGCGTGGGGCGCGCTAGCACCGGCTGCGGGCGGAGTGGCGCGCGGGGGAGGCCGGAGCGGCGGAGAGGACCGGGCGTGGCGACGCGGATGACCGGGACGACGCGGGGCGGCGCGGGAGGCCAACAGGAAGGGGCGGCGCGGGGCGCGCGGGTGCGGCCGGAGTGGCGGAGCCGGCGCGGGGAGGCAACGCAGGCGCGTGGAGACGGAGCGAGCAGAGCTGCGCGCGGCCGCGGAGGCGCTCGATGAGCAGTTGCATGCTGACGTTGGCGATGCATCTCCCGCCCACGCAATCTTCCCACTATGCCTTGACACTCAAATTCAGGTCCTCTCGATCTCCCACTATCTATGTGTGCTGCTGAGTTGGTCAGAATTACGTCTGCCCGTGCTCTAATCAAGGTACATCTCTTCTTGAAAAATACTGATTTGAGTTGTTTTTGTCACTCAATTTGGGGTTGCTGAAGTTTGTTGTGCTGAACTTATTTTATAATCTGCTGCAAGAAAGTAGGTGGGGAGATAGAAAAAAGTTGATTAACCAAACAATCAATGAAATGAGCAAAAACTGGTTAGACAGACATAATTATCATCTAATTCAATATGATCACAAGCATAGCCTTAGTCCATGTAGTAACTGCAGGAACATAGGTCCATATTCTATATTAATCTGTAGACCATATTATATGTGCATCAATTATGTTCCAATGTTTCTCCTCCCACCTAATCCACCACTATGCTAAGTGGATTCTAACTTCATGGCCGAACCGTGAGCTATCCTCTTTTGTAGGAGATACTTGTGACTATTTTGATTCTCACAATAGCAAAACGTTTGACAAAAAGATATGAGTATCATCATATAATTTCTGTCTGATATTTCTAGAATATGTAATAAGTAACCAGCAATGTTATTTTCACTTTGACAGATGAAGCAATGTTGTTCTAAGTTTGACAGATATGGCTAATAAGTTCCAGTAGCACTTCATGTGATGCAGTATTCTTTGCTCTTTGAAGTTATTAATCATCGTTGTTGAACTCAAGCTTGCTTCTCACATGCTTCTCAGTGGCACCCTATTGGAACCTGTAAATTCCTATTTATGGTTAATATAACCATTTTGTTGCTACTTTGTTAATAAATCATGTGTGTCTTAATTCTTTGTGTATGGCTTACTGTCAAAACAATATACTTAACATGTGCTTGATTAATTCAGTCAAGCCATCATTATAATAGTAGTCTATTGTACGGAACTCATAAATTTGTTGATGCATTCTTCAGGTTGAGGGTCTGATGATGGACGACGTAACAACTGTCAAAGATGAGATTACACGATGGAAGATGACATCAGAGGAGGAGCCTCAAGCTGGTAGTTCAGTTGAGCAGGAGTTTCTCACTCATGTGCGTTTATAATTAGGTTCTCCAAATTAATAGATAGTTTTGTCAAGATGAACACATGTTGTTTGATTCAGTGTTTGATTGAAGTACTGATTACACCTTCTACCATGTTGATTTGTTGCAGATAGACGTCATGGTGAGTGTTGTCGATGGGTCTTCGTCCGACATGGTGGCCGAGTCGAGGTGAACGCGGGCAACGTAACAAGTAATGTCACGGCAACCCCATTTCTTCAAAAATTGTATATTGGCTTCATCTAGGTTTTTTCCCACAAATACAGGTTCAGTTCTTGTATTAGTTTTTAGCAGGAGTTATTTAGTTTTATTTATCCATGAGGATGTGATAAAAATAGTTAGCTGTAACATAGACTAATGTGAGGTTTGGCATTAGGGGTAACTTTATTTAATTACACTTAGTAAGTAGTCTTTTCTGTTGCTCTAGGAATTGTATGTGGGTAATGGTGTGATCTCTGTACAGACTATAGATGTTCATGAATTACATGTCACACTGAAAAAGAGCATGTTCAAGATCAGGCCATGGAACCTTCATATGTTGTAAAGTTTCTTTTGGCAGAGGGACGCCCATGTGATCTCCTGGCGGTGTTCGGACGCGGTCGCTAGAGTTTTGGCCTTGGCTGTGGCCAGGGGTAGTTGTTGGAGACGAGCGAGGCCGAGCTTGATTCGTCAGATCTGTGAGAGTGAGAGGTAGGTTGATTCGTGCTCGTTTTACAAGACGGAGAAGTTCTCGTCCGAGCTAGACCACCACGTTTTTTGTGTTCGATGGGCCTGCACCGGAATTTGCATGGAGAAGCTTGCATTGTAGCTGACCGTGTCTACCTACAAGACAACCATCGACAATCAAATCCTGAAGAAGTTAGGTTTTAAAATAAAAAGATGTCGGGTCTCTACCATGTTCAACCTCCGCTTTAAATTCGATAAATTTGATTTGAACTATAGGACAACATGTTGCTTTGGGTAATTGGTGTGCCACTTATTCTCGGTCCTTTGTGTCAGCTATGTTTTCCTTGAGTTTTTGCTTCTTACTTACAGATTCGTATGATGTCAAGTATACTTGCCTACAAGTCTGGTTCCGCTTAGTATGGACACCGTGCTCTGCTGTCAGCATATCTGTAGTATCCAGATATTTGTTACTACCTTGAATGATGAATTTAAGAATGTCTTGTCATTTATTACTCCCAGTCCCTTCTGAATTACGAGGTTACTTCAACAATGAGCAATTTGAAACTCAAAATTATGACAATTATCTAAAAATTGATTCATTTTGGGAGAAATAACATTTTGTAGAGTGGAAATACATAACTATATGCTCCTATTTCACCAACTGATATTGAATATTGGTCAACCTTCTTAGGAAAAACTATGGATGCTGCGTGATACATATGAAAAACTGTGATGTCTATTGTTTTGAAATATTTTTACTTCAGAAAAAGTTTAAAACATGGCATTGCATTATGTTTCTTAGTGTTGGTGAATCGCAATTGGCAATTGGCACCGCCGTGCAACATAGGTTGGTTGTTTATGTATTTGATGTATTAACTACTTTTTTAAAATGTTATTATAATAAGATGATGCTTGCAAAACACAAAGCAGCCCCGCCTAACTGATTTTTTAGCCAAGTGTTTATTTGGCTGAACATTATCTAAAAGAATGGATTTTGAGTTTATATGTTGTAATTAGTGGTTCTGTGACTATCGGTGAATTGGTAATTATTTTTGTCAACAATTTTATTTTATTTATTCTATCATTTTATTTGAAGCAGAAAATATGCAACACACGTGGTGTGGCCCCTCTGCGATCAAGAAGCGGAGTCGATCTCCCATATCTTAACTGAATTTGACTTTGTAGTGAGATTTGGCACAATGTTCTCAGCCAATGGTCCGCTTCAGCTGCTGCCTCCGCAACACGACGATGCCTTCATTTCATGGTTCCAATCAGCTGCAGAATGAGCCGGCCCAGGAACTATCAAGGGTGCACACACTGGAATATTCTGTGAATGCAAATTGCTATGCATTGATGGAGGGAATAAACATTGAAGGAAATCTCTTTGTTGGTTGCCTCTCAGGCTTGCTTTGCTGATGTTTGGTCGCATGCGTGTAGATCTTTGTTGACATTTTCAGAATATTTAGTTTTCGTTGTAAGACTCTGCCATCTAGCTGCTTTCTTCTAACACAAAAGACAACACTTTGGTGTGTTTGAGAAGAAGGGTATGTGTATGTCATGGGACATTGTGAAATTTAAATAAACCATCTGTGTCATTAGTTTTATCATACACTTTGTGACAATACTGCAATGTATGAAGCAAAGACCCATGCACAATCTCACTGAAAGTTGAAGATTTTTCGATGTCAATCTCACTGAAAAGCTAAGGATTTTTTAATGTTGTTAAAGTAATCTTTTTACAGGAATGTCAATAATATTGTAAGGTGTCGGCTCCGTAGCGAAGCATAGGCACATGTAGGATGCTTTAACAAAAAGAGGATTAAGTGGAATGAACTTCTTGGTTATGGCGAATCTTGAGAACATGACTTGACTATATCATTGAATGCACTGGTCCATGAGCTAAGTACATGAAAATATATATTTCTGCTGCAATGCACGAGCATTGTCCTATGTTAATGAAACCAAATAAAATTTTGCAAATTCAAAAACCGTTCCTAACTTACAAAGTAGTTTATTCATTCAAAAATTGTCCTATGTTAATGAAAATGATCATGCATTTAAAAAATGTATGTTAAATTTAAAAATGTTCACTAAATCAAAAAAAATTGTTCCATCAATTCTCCAAAAAATATTCGTCGATTCTAGAAATGTTCGACAATTCAATAAAATTGTCTATTTTTTTCACAGTTAAAAATATATTTGCAAATAGTATTTAATGTTCATGAATTCAAAAAAATATTGATTTTAGAAAATGTTTATGAATTCATATGTGTTCACGAATTTGAAAAATGTTTATGCTTTCATGCAAGAGTTTGCAAAAATATTCATGATTTCATTAAATTGAAAGTGATAGTATACCTCGATGATGCAGCAAAATTTGTTCATGGCCATTGAAGATTGTGAATTTTTTTCTTCCATTACAAAGCACGGACCCTTTTGCTAGTACTAGGCATAATTGCCGATAATAGCTACATTGGCACAATGATAATGAGTTTAGACGCGGCTTCCACAAGAATTCAGGACACCTGGTCTTGATAATCTCACATATGTATTTCGTTGTTTATCTGAATGTATCCTATGGTAATTTTTTGGGAATATAAAATATTTATTTTACTGTATATACAAAGTACTCCCCTCGTCGCAAGATTTTTTCCGTCTTATTTGCAAGCACCGTCGCTTATCGTTCCTAACTACCTCCCCGTCCCGTCAGAGAAAAAAAAAACACCTCCCGTAATCCCATCCCTCGCCTCGTTTCCCCGTCGCACGCGACCTCAGAGGCGATGCGGCGGTGTTAGGGTTTGTGGCGCCGCCTTGTCCGCTCCCCCTCCGTTGCCGGCCACAGGCAATATCACGCCGCCGCCTGATTTCTTATCTCCATCGCCCGCCAGTCCCCCACTCACACACCCTCCACGCCTCCTCCGCGACCCCTCGGCGACGGCGGCCGGAGGCCACATCTGCTTCTTCCCGACGACCTCCGGAAGCTGCCCGCCAGCCGGCCCCTCCAGCAACCTCCCATCCGCGCCGGTTCCACCTCTCCCGAGTAAGGTATGTACCCATTACTTTTGATAAATGCCTGTAATCTGCCGATTCTGTATCAATTTGGTGGCAGATTCGGTTTCGTTTATAGCGTGTATTGATTAATTTGGAATGTAATAGTTGGACAAGGCAAATTGGGATGCATATCATACTAAGGTTATTCTGTGAGATACTGTAAAAAAAGAGGTTTTTCCGTGAGGCATGCAAAATAAGAGTCAGGGGATAAGATTAGGCCATTAGGATGTTCGGATCAGATCGAAGCCAGGGAAATCATCACGAAACCAGACATATACTGTAAAAAAAGCTTTGTAAGTAATAAATTGAGAGTTTTGGAGTTTCCTGCAGTTGCCTAAAAAAATGTGCAGCTCAGTGTCGTGTTACTTTAGATAGTTGGGTTACTTTTGTGTTGGGGTGGAGTCTGGAGTGGGATTGGTTCTGTTTGAACTTATTAGCTTTATAATCTAGTTTAATCCCTTCTGCACAATGTCAGTTAGGCGGTCAAATTTTGCTCTTGTATTGAGTTCCAACATTCTGTAAAGCCACTAACTAGTTGTGCTTTGATCGGTAGCTGGGAAAACACCTTGAGAACACAATACATACTTGGAAACTGAACTCTCCAGTAGGTTTCACGTTGGGTTACGTACTTAATAACTATGAAGATACCTTTTCTCTACCATTATCTGCTTGTAACAAGTTTGTCGAAGGATTTGATATTTGGCTTTCATGATCATAAAAGAAAAATCTGAACCATGGTTATTGCATTTTGTTACATGTCGTATTTGGCAGGAGCACACTTTGTGTTGCAATATTTATTGCTTTTGAAGTTGATTTTACCAATCATGAACTTTAATGAACTTAATTTTGGAAATATGGGTTGTTTATTGTACAAAAAAAATGATTTGTGGGGTGATTAAGGCCCCGTTCGGTAGCCTTCCAGCTCCCATCTCTGCAGACGGAGCACATGGAGCTGCCCTGAATGGTATAACTCTATGAGCTGAATTGGTAGATCTGGGCTAGGCATATGCAAATTTCTGGAGTGAGGGATTCCAGGATTCCAGATCTAGCCAAACGCCGAGTTGCTCAGAATTACCCGCAAATACCACTGGACTCAGCTGACCCGGATGGAAAAAATCGCCTTGACCCGTCTCCTCTTGCCCATAGCGACCCAAGCCTAGCGCTGACACACCGCCACCGCCGCCAGCGTCTCCCGCCTCTGCCCCGAGCCCCTGACGCAAGCCAAGTTCTGGCACCTTCACGTGGTCGTCCTGGCCTTGACTCATCGCCCATGATCTTCATGTTGTTAACTTGTTATCCTTGTAAATGTAGGTAAGGTGTTGACATGCTGTAATTAGGAAACCCCTTCCGTTCGTTATATTCCATATGTCAAAAATTTATTTGAATTATTGGGTTTCCTTGAAGGACAGGACAAGCAATTAATCAAAGCTGTATGGATTCATTGTTATTATATAGCAGTATAGCACCTATCCTTTGTATGTATTAGGAACATGGATTTCGAGTCGCTTGACTAGTCGTCGACTAGTCGATGAGTCGCAACACAAAGGTCGACTCAACTTAGTGTCGACTCGAAAAGTGAGCCGCGACTAGTCGAAACTCCAGGCTCGACTCTTTCTGAGTCGCTACCCCTGAGCGACTTGCATGCGTCGCGACTCGAAAACCTTGATTAGGAATATAGTTTGATGCCTTTAGCTCCTCACAACTTACTTTTATGTTAAATTTCAAAATATATGCAGTTTAGTACGTGCATAGCTGCACCTTCCGTCCCATTTATGTATGCTTATGGTACTAAGTTTGCAATGGTGACATTATATCTCTCTCTTTGCCAGGTTTTTTTGCAAGAAAAGAAAACATCGATGGATATCATGCAGACTAGTGACTCTTCACATCATGGAATTGTAGAGAACAGCCCTTATACAACTCCCTATGATAGACGTGTGGAAGGTGACCAACTTGGTGCTTCATGGTATTTTAGTAGAAAAGAAATAGAAGAGAATTCCCTTTCAAGGAGAGATGGTATTGATTTAAAGAAGGAGTCTTACCTTCGCAAGTCATACTGCACTTTCCTTCAGGATTTCGGGATGAGGCTTAAAGTGTAAGAATATATTGTACCATGGATATTTTATTGTTACATCTTTTACTGAGTAATATACCTGATGTTTTAGTAGTATTATTTGAATCTTGAAAGTTCTTTTCAAGTTTCTGTAGACAACCAGATGTTTTCCTATAGCTTAATTTCTTTCAAGCAACTTCTGTTTCTTTCTCATTCCCCTTGAAGGATATCTGAGATACTTTACGATTGGTGTCATCCTCATTTTATTTTCCAAATCTGAGGAAAGTCCAGTGCACGCTTAAATCATAAATGATTCATTCTTTTGATGGCAGTTCTTGTATTCTACTGTGCATGACTATGTTATATACCCTTTACGGACAGATTGTCAGGGTCTGTTTAGTTGGAAGCCAAACCCTGACACACTTCGTCACACACCGTTAAGGCGAGTTTGACCTAGTTAGGCAAGTGTCTGACATGCTCAGACACTCTTAGGCTGCGAATCAACATACATTTAATGGTAATCTTTGATGGGAGGAATAGCTAAAGCTAACACTGTGAGGTACTTTTGTTAAAAACACAAGATGTTAGGGATGCAGATGGTATTCAGAAGATCACACAAGCATTACCTCTGGTGATCGAGGGAACATGATGCATAAGTTTTAAGTAAACATAGTATCCTTACATGATAGGTTGCCAAGCATGCTGACTGCTCAAGTCCCAGTTTAATCATTTCCCCATCCAGAAAAAACTTGTCTGCTCTTTCCTGGCATTTTACTTGATTATATGGACTAAATGTTTTTATTTAATCATGTGATATATGTACTATGTCAGATATTTTGATACAGTTTTGCTAAAGCACATTGCACATCTAAATTCTATATCATTGATCCTACTTGGAGATTTGTGTGGTATTTCCTTTTTTCTTTTTCTTTTCATTTTTATGCTTGATTGGATCACTTAGATGTGCGATAACTAGGGCACATCTAGATGTGCCCTAGACATTCCCTATTTGATAATTATCCGATCGTTGACCTGTCCAGTTTTTCTTCTGCCTAAGCATTTTTGAGCATTCATGTGCACTCCATGCTTTCTAGCTTTGTATCTTAACTTTATTTTCTGTGACAACATTCAGAGATAATTTAGCACCATTTGATTTGAATAATTTGATGGTAAAGCTCTCAATTATCTAGCCATGTGTTATTTGTTTTCAGCTGAGATATTTGCTATCACATGCTTGTGAATCTGATATTTATGTTTGGAAGTTGCTAGATATTTCTGTGACAACACTACTAAGGTTTTACCTTTAAAAATGTCTTCTTCATCAGGACATGGCATTTTAAGTTATTAACATACTGTTACTCAGTTTTTCCCTTTAAAAAGGGTTGATGTTTTCTTCATCAGCACACAGCATTTTAAGGAACAAGTTCTTAACATATAGTCCCTCTATATATTCATTAATTTTTACTCTAGAGAATTCTTAACATATGGGCCCTTACCCCAGTGTTATGTTCATTGATTTGTTATTTTTAGCCCATTCATTTTTATCGGGCATGCAACAATGGCCGATGACATCCTTGTTTAGGTAGAACAGTAAATATTCAACCCTATTAGTGTTTTATAGGCCTTCGTGTGCCCTTAGGAACATTTGCACCATGGATGTTTATGAATCAGTAAAGACCCCTTTGTATTACTGCATGAATTGTGCTCTCTTGGGTTGGTTGATAGTTGTATATGGTATTTTCTTCCTTATTGATGAATTGCTTCATTGTGTAGGCCCCAAGTAACAATTGCTACAGCTATAGTATTCTGTCATCGTTTTTTCCTTCGTCAATCTCATGCCAAAAATGATAGACAGGTAAGCCTTGCTGAATTTTTATGAGCTTATATATCTGTTATCAAACAACATATTTTCTAGTTTATCTGAAAATCACTTTCTATGCATGGTAGGCAGTATACTAACATGTATTCAAACATTGATGCTCGCCACCCATATTGTTAAAGAGAAGAACAAATGATATGCTGTCACCTATAGAACATGTATCTTATTGGATTCCATGATGTGGTAAATTTAGTTTGGCTCTGCAGGAAAGACATACAGGTTAACATTATAGGGCATCTTTGATTCAAATGAATTCTTAATGAATTTTAGACTATTCTAATCCTTAGGAATTGTGTCTACGTGGGCCGCTTAATTCTTAGGACTGCAATACAACAACAACAAACAACACCAAAGCCTTTAGTCCCAAACAAGTTGGGTAGGCTAGAGCTAAAACCCATAAGATCTTGCAACTGACTCATGGTTCTGGCACATGGATAACAAGCTTCCACGCACCCCTGTCCATGGCTAGTCCTTTGGTGATACACCAGTCCTTCAGATCTCTCTTTATGGACTGCTCCCGTGTAGAGTTTGGTCTACCCTGACCTCTCTTGGCATTATCAGCACGCTTTAGCCATCCGCTATGCACTGAAGCTTCTGGAGGCCTGCGCTGAATATGCCTAAACCATCTCAGACGATGTTGGGCAAGCTTCTCTTCAATCAGTGCTACCCCAACTCTATCTCGTGTATCATCATTCATAGATTGCAATCTACAGAGATTTCCCTTGATCCATTTGCATTAGGTTTCAAAGGAAAATTTACATCTAGTCCAACCTCTCATGAGGAATCCTATGCTTTTTTGGGTATTGAAGATGACATGACGCTCTCTTGCTGTGTTCTTATTCCTTTGCTTTAGTATTCATGCGAATCAAAGTAGCCCTAAGTTTTTTTTTTTCTTGTATAGCGTACAATATAGAGCATGCTGCTTGCAATATGTTATTTGTTAGGGGTAGTATATTTCTTATAATCAACTTAACGTTGCAAATCGTCAATGTAAGTTCATTATAATCTGCAGACAATAGCCACAGTTTGCATGTTCTTGGCGGGTAAAGTTGAAGAAACACCTAGACCCCTGAAGGATGTCGTACTCATCTCTTATGAGATCATCCACAAAAAGGATCCTGCTGCAGTCGCTCGAATTAAGCAGAAGGTGAGATTATTATTGTGAGCATTCTCTTAATATTCTCATCTAGTTGCCTGAGCTATCCTTGTTCTCCCTCACAACATAAAGCTGCAACTCTTCTATAGCCGTTGCATTTTTATTTCCTGAATACTGTGATAAGAATGGTAGCTGAGGATATTTTTGTTGTTGTGTGTAGGAAGTGTATGAACAACAGAAGGAACTTCTTTTGATCGGGGAGCGCCTTGTGCTTGTAACACTTGGTTTTGACATGAATGTGCACCACCCTTACAAGCCTTTGGTTGAAGCAATAAAAAAATTCAAGGTTGCTCAAAATGCACTTGCTCAAGTTGCCTGGAATTTTGTCAATGATGGGTATGCTGAAATTACCCTTATCCTTACGAAAATAGTATTCTCCCATTATGCCTATTTACTATACCTTAAAAGGGGTGTACAGGCTACGCACTTCGCTGTGCCTGCAATTTAAGCCCCATCATATTGCGGCCGGTGCAATTTTCCTTGCTGCAAAGTTCCTCAAAGTCAAGCTTCCAGCAGACGGGGAAAAGGTCTGGTGGCAAGAGTTTGACGTAACTCCACGGCAGTTGGAAGGTTGGTCTCTAGATACAAAGTCAGTAATGACATAATTTTACTATTCATTATCGTAAGGATAGTAGTTTAAATGTTTTGGCAAGCAAGCAGCAATTGTTCACATGCTTTAGGCAGTTATGAGATTGGGTGGCCGAAATTTCATCACCATCTTCGTTCAGAAATGATACTGGAACTAGGTTGGTTAGGTCAGAGACACAAGGTATTTCGTGATGTGCACAGGGTACTGCCTCCTTTTCATAATTTGAGCAAGCACGTCATAGTTTTTTACGTCTTCTTCACATTACAGCGTGTATTAGGAAACCGAGGTGCAGCGAGCCAATGCACGTAGGATTATATACGTATCACTAGCGGCTCCATGAGCAAATGCATTTAGCCTAATAAACAACCCATCTTAACTCCTTGGTATGCGAGTTGTTGTTAAGGTGTGCTCCTTTTTTAAACGGAGTATTATTGTTCTGGGATACACAAGGGAATGCCATGACAGGAATATTGTTATGAACTTGTATTTGGTAGCCTTATTAATAGAACTTGAGGTATTTTTGTTGGTGTTGCCTTTGAGGACAACTTTTCTGGTAGCCCTTGTCTGTTGTCATTTCTGTTATTCGGAACATTTGCCTAGTAGCATCACAATGAGGTATAGTCTGGAAATTATCATCTAACATGTGGATGGCATGTGGGGCCTGGGACCACCTGCGAAGCAGCAGACTGCATTTTCTAGCTCGTTGATTTTCTAACTGTACTGAGCAGTATTGCTTGCTATGGAAATTATCATCTAACATGTGGATGGCATGTGGGGCCTGGGACCACCTGTGAAGCAGCAGACTGCATTTTCTAGCTCGTTGATTTTCTAACTGTACTGAGCAGTATTGCCTGTTACTATATCTATTTTTATAGAACTGATGCTCCTTTTACTCCATTTTCTGCCATGGTGATGGTTACCTTTGAAGTTTTTATGCTCTTTGTTGAGAAGTAACATGCATACCGAAGAACCATTCTTATATTTTTGTGACATTTGTTTTCAGAGGTTAGCAACCAAATGTTGGAGCTCTATGAGCAGAACCGTGTTGGGCCACCACCTTCACAAGGGAATGATACCGAAGGCAGCTCTGCAAGTGTGGTTAATCAACGTGCTCCTGTGAAAGCTGAGGAGCCTCCTGCCCATGAAACTCATCAAGCACCTAGACAGTCGAGTGTACCTGGCCGTCACGGGTATGACCATCCTCAGCCTGAAAAGCAGAACTCAAACCAGAGAATACCCAAGAGCGAAGCAAGGGATGGCACTGCCAACAGCAATGAAGGCACCAATATGTCATTATCAATGATGGATGCGATGAAAAAGATAGATAAGGATAAGGTGAAAGCTGCGTTGGAGAAACGGAGGAAATCGAAAGGCGATGCTGGTAGGAAAGTTGACGTCATGGATGATGATGACCTAATTGAGAGGGAGCTGGAACATGGCGTGGAATTGGCTGCGGAGGACGAGAAGAAACACGACAGAAGGCAGAGCTGGCCCCACCCCGGTCACCGGGAGGATCACCAGAACACGGCTCGCAAGGTGGAGAACACCGAAGAGGGCGAGCTGTCCCTTGACAGCCAGGAACACCGCTCCCCTGGCCCCGACATCCGGAAGAGGAAGGACGTGCACGAGCACAGGAGCAATGACCGCAGCGCTGAGAGAGACATCAAGAGGCCGAGGCCATGAAATCAAGTATTCATTGTCCTCGCCCTGGCGAGAGCGATCAGCATTCAGCGGTGATGGACCGAGAAGTGGTGTTTTGAGCGCCAGTGCGTGATACCTAGTTTTTGCATCGCAGGAACACACAGATGTCTATTTGCCTATGTTGGGAGATTTGAACTGTGATGTACTGTAATTTGAAAAGATGAGGAGTATGTACATGTTCAGGTTATGGAACATTTCGGCAGCAGTTTCGTGCTGGGGAACGATAGGAAAGAGGCTGCATGGCCTGCGCCCGGAGGCTATATAAATAACTTTAAATACATGGATTCGAAGCAAATTTGATTGGTACATTTGCATGGATTTGAAGCAAATTTGGATTGGGACATTTATATGCCGGTGTTGTGATCTGATGCTCCGTTGTTTGGGTGTGTCCTTGGTACTTGCAATCATCGTCTCTTCATTGGTGTGTGAAGCGAGTAATAAACGAGGGGCCCTCTATCTGAAAACACAAATTTCGTCCGCTGCGCTCGGATTTGTTTCGGTACATTTTCGTAACAAATCGATAGCCGCAGGCGCAGTACACAAACAAATTGCCGCCTGAGCAACGTTTAAGCCATTTTTCGCGGGCGCATCAGGCGTGACGCGCCGGCCGTCTCCCTACTACGAGCGCCCAGTCCAGGCCGACCGGACGGAGCCGGCCGCCCAGGCGCCGGCGTCCCGCACGAACGCGACGGCCGCCTCGCACTCGGCGATCACCACCTTGTCGGCCCCATGCCTCGTGATTGGCGGGAAGAAGAGCCAGAACGCCGTCACGAGCACGAACGCCAGCGTCAGCGGGGTGGCCACCAGCCGCGGCGGCCGCCACCACCCCTCGTGCCTCGCCCACCACGCCTCCGCCACCGCGCACGCGCCGTGCAGCGCGAAGAAGGCCGTCGCCTCGCCGGTGGGCGGCCGCAGCGTGATGTAGTAGAACATGAGCTCGTGCACCAGCCCGGACACCAGGAACGTCGCGAGCACCCCGGCGGCCTGGCCCAGGCGCGCGCGCACGGGGCGGTACACGCACGGCCGGAGCACGGCGGGCACCGACAGGTTCCAGCGCCGGCCCCAGAAGTCCCGCAGCGACGCCGACAGGTACGGCCGGTCGAACTGCGGCTCCAGATCCATGCCCAGCACCGCGCGCGCCGCCGCGGCCGCCGACGCCAGGATCAGCTCCAGGGCGAAATACACGTGGAACGCGTAGAGGGTGAGCAGGACGTACTGGTTCATCAGCTGCTGGTACCGGTACAGCGACACGATGACGGCGAGCAGCGCGGCCATGACGGCGGAGGACACGAGGTCCAGCCCCGACGACGAGCCTTGAGCCTTGTCGGGCCCGTCGCCGCGGGGCCTTACGGGGCCCGAGGCGACGGCGACGAAGGCGGGGAGCGGGAGGGACGGGTGGAGAGGGCCCTGGCCGGCGGCGAGGCGGAGGAGCTTGAACTCGGCGAGCCAGGCGAGGAAGAACCCGGAGATGGCGCGTGGGTGGACGGCGCGGAAGGCGAAGGGGAGGAACGGGAGGACGGCGAGCACCGGGAGGAACGCGGCGAGGCGGGGGAGGCCCGGGCGGAGGCGCCCGGCAGCGAAACGGACGTAGCACATGGCCGCGGTCACCGCGAACGAGACCGCCACCAGGCTGCGCAGGTCGCCGACGGCCATTCTTATGGTCGTCGGCCCAGACTTGACGGCCGCCGTAGGTTACCCGCGCCGCCTTCTTGTAGAGGTGTACAAGTACAAGATCCAGGACTAGGAGCGCGCGTGAGATCGGGGAATTCGTGGTGGTCTTCTTCGAGTCAACAGTGTAAGCTCAATGGAAGCATGATAATTGGCTCATTTTTTTCTTTTCTTTTGGCGGCCTCGCTGTCAGCGTTATATAATGGATTTCCCTTGGCCAGAACCAAACGTCGAAAGGGAAACATATTATATTACTAACAGAATCCATGCTAGTGGTATTCTGCTAGCCCGCCCACTGCCCAACAGCCCCAGTGGATTGATACAAGAATGGGGCATGGCCATTGACCAACGTCGTGATTGAAGCAGATGGTTCAGGCGATCAACACCCCCAGGAGCCATGATCTGGCCCCCAATCCTCCTTGTGTCTTTGCATTTTAGTTTCGTTTTCTGTTTCCCATTGCCCTCGGCGTGTAATAAGATCGCCGGCTCTCTTGCAATGTTTGGATTGGAGATGGCGGAACGATGCTCCTACCTTCATCCATGATGAGCGAAGCATGATCGGTAGCAAGTGATTATGCCCGCTTGCAGAACTTGTACACGGCAAACATCAAAATAATAGTAGTAGATCATCGAGCAAACAAAGTGACAGACTTAACGTTTACACGCTACACGGATGGGTTTATTTATTACAGTCAGGCAGTCCGGCAGGCAGATGGTGTCCATTATGAAGCTAATGGCAACGCATAGGTAAGCTGCAATGTCGGGCGGGGACGGGGCGCAGCTGTTTCAGCCGTAGCAGCGGATGGGGTCGGAGCAGCGCTTCTTGGCGGACTGGCCGCCCTTCTCGAGGTACTGCTGGTGGTAGTCCTCGGCCGGGTAGAACCTCCTCGCCGGGAGGACCTCCGTCACAATCTTCTCCTTCCACTCCCGCTGCTTCTCCGCCAGCGACTCCCGCGCCTGCCGCTCCTGCTCCGCCGTGTAGTAGTAGATGCCCGACCGGTACTGCGTCCCGACGTCGTTGCCCTGACGTGCAATGCAACGAGAAATTAGTCTGTAAATAACCGATGTGCGGAGGCCAAATGCTGCTAACATGTAGCAGTAGTAAAACTATAGCAAAAGAGTAAATTGCGAAAACCCATCACAATTGGGTCGAAGGTATTGATGCTTCACAAAAAGCCACAAAAAAACATGCATTTTGGTGGGTGTTTGATGACTTTTGCACAATTGCGATGTTTTTTTGCAATTTACTCCAAACGCCGCAATCTGAGTCTAGTGACAAGTGACGACACCTTACTTGTGTGGTAGTATGTCGTGATCGTGCTACCTGCATACATTTTTGATGATAGACTCGACTTTCAGACACTGGAGATTTTTGTAGCTATCTCATATCAACAGCTTGAGGGAACTATCAGAATTTGTGCATATCGTGCGTACAGTTTATGAAAGGAGATATTAATGTGGACAGTGCATCAGAAATCTCAGAGGACTATGGATCGATCACATTGAAGAAGTTTGTAATGAAATGTGTAGGGAATTTTCCTAATCCACCGAGGCAATACTATGATCCATTGTATCACCACAAGAAGAACAGATAATAGCCACCGGGTCTTGCTCCCTTGTTCGTTCGGTCTCACTCGTAGCAATTCGAAGGCGGCCTGCGGGCTGCGACACTGGAAGAGCCAGCAGCCGACCAGTGGTGCATTCAGATTGGATGACGCAGTAACTAGCAGCAAAGAGGGGGGGGGGGGGGGGGGGCGAAGACCTGAACCAAATCGCCATGGAAGCCTGGACGAGAGCGTTTCTGTCACATCGGCGCATTGGGCTGTAAAGGTGAGTTATTTTTCATGGACTAGGTCAGAATGCTTAGGTCAAAAATCACTTTTGTAAGAGGGGGTCGCGGCTCCCTTTAGCCTCCACAAGGCTCCGCCAATGACCGGAAATATTGACTACTCCCTCTGTCCGAAATTACTTGTCATCAAAATTAAAAGAAATAAATGTATTTAAAAATAAAATACGTTTAGATACATTTATTTTTATGATAAATAATTTCGAACGGAGGAAATACTACTGAAGAGAGAATATCCGCACATCTGTATTAAGTTAACTGATGAGAATAAGTCAGCCCCCAACCAATAACCGAGAATAAGTCAGCCCCCCCAGACCAATAACTTGCCAGGTTCATTGAACCTTGCAACACCGGCGACGAGATCGGCGCCGAGAGTCCCCAACGGCCGCCGTCGGCACACTACGCGCTCCAACCTACGGCGAGAGCAGCAGCAGAGCCGTCGCATCGCGTACCTGCTTGTTGAGCGTGGTGGGGTTGTGCTTGGCCCAGAAGACGTCGAGGAGCACGGCGTAGGGGCACTCCTTGGGGTCGTAGTGCACGCGCACCACCTCGGAGTGGCCGGTGCCGCCGCCGCAGACGTCGCGGTAGGTCGGCCCGTCGAGGTGCCCCTGCGAGTAACCCACCTCCGTGCGCGCCACGCCGGTGAGCCGCTGGTACGCCAGCTCCACGCTCCAGAAGCAGCCCGCCCCGAACTGCGCCAGCTCCAGCCCCTCGCCGGCCGCCGCGTCGGCGTCCGGGCCGGCCGCGCCAGTGCTCGACGACATGGTGTTGCCCGTGGCGTGGAGAGTGGACTTTTCAAGGATCGGTTGATTTGTTGGAGGGGACGGGCGCGTGGTGATCGATCCGGTGTTGAAGTCCAGGCTTTGTAATGAGGCCTGTCGAATTGAATTTTGTTTTCAGGGAAAGGGGTTACCGGGGTTCGGTGAGGCGTGGGCGTGTGGCCACTTGCGCCGTGCGAAATGAACGGTGCGAATCCGTGGTTCAATGCGGTCCACGATTCCTACCGCATTGTTCACACATTCATGGCCTTCCTTCGTAATTTCAGGTCAATAGCCGGAGACAACTCCGGCTCATATACGTCCGCGGACGTGTCCGACCAACCAACGAACGCATCTGAACGACACTTCATATTTGTTTTGTGCATCTACATATTTCATATATGTATTCTTAAATCATGCAAACCATGCACGTCGATCACATAAACAAAATATCGCACGTAAAATAAATGTTGGTATTGAATATAAGAAGTGTTTACATTAAATTTATTTAAAGGGCACAATCAATCATCTGTTCTTTGGTTTCCATTATGGGTCCACATATGCTCCACCAGATCATTGAGTAGTTACGCACAAACGTAATGATCTCGAAGGTTCTGATGCGTCCGTAGAAAGTTCATAAGTTGAACCACGTCTTGATCTTTAGGAATTTCAACTTGTTTTCCATGTGCATCAAAATCATTGGTTTGGGCTACACCATCACCCTCATCCTCGACGATCATATTGTACAAAATAACACAACATGCCATCACCTGCCACAAAGTTTCCGATTCTCACATTATTACAGCCCCACGAACAATTCCCCAACGCGCTTGCCAGGGCCGTCTCCAGAAATTCGGGGCCCCGGGCGAAAACCAAAATGTGGCCTAAAATTTTGACAATTCACATAACAGAAGGATTATTATGTGTAAAGCATATTATCACTTTATTATAATTTTGCAAGTGTGTTTTATTTATACGTTATTTAGGCATATGTCAACACTGATGCTAAAAAGTAACCTGTTAAAGATTTTCAGAAATATGTTGTGGGTCTTTCACCAAATATCTATCAAGGGAACCTGTTAAAGATTGAGCCCCAACTTCAAGTCGTTGTTTCTTCTTACGCTTTGAAGCACCAGATTCATGCTTCCTAATTCTTCTAGACATGACGAAGATTCAGGAAGAAAACCTAACAAATTATAAGTGGTCAACATAATCTGATTAGTTTCTAACAGTAATGACTGCTAGACGAATGGAACCTTGGTCGAGGTCTGTTCTGTCTTCTCGCAGCAAGGGGACAGCGGAGCTGCAGATGTAACTGCGCCGACGCCGGAGCCGGGTCGAATGTTCGTCAATTCCCGATCCGCCGATCGCCGCTCGCCAGACTAGACGGCAGTTCGATGTCTGTTCGTCTGCGATCGCTAGAATAGAGCGATCTGTATCTAGCCAGGCTTCCCATCGTGCTATTGGGCATCAACCATATTTTCTGTAAGCCTGCTATTTGGGCCCCTAGCACTAGCATCAAATCCACCACGTAAACAAGTCAGTTTTCTCAAAAAAAACGTAGTCAAGTCACGTACACACATGGTCACGTACGGGGAGTTACCTTTCCAGCCTTCCAGGTTTCTTTATGTTCTAACGATCTTGCAGCGGAACGGAAGGAAAGGAAGGCATCATACGAACAATTTTTTCTCTCTCGATGGAGGCCCCTCGATTTTGGAGGCCCTGTGCGGTCGCTCACCTGGCACCCCCTCATCGACGGGCTTGGCGCTTGCAGAACTCCGAATGTCCTCTCCACATCCTTCCTAGCTATTTCCTGCATTGTTGCGAACTGCTTTTGTTTGTTGCCATGTGGTTCGGATATGGTCTTCACAAATGCAGCCCACTGAGGATATATGCCATCGACAAGATAGTATCACATGTTGTAGTCTTGGCCGTTGACGGTGTAGTTGCACGAAGGTGACTCCCCGTTGCAAAGCCTCTTGAACACGAGAGATCGTTGAAGCACGTTGATGTCGTTGTGAGAACCCGACATTCCAAAAAAAGCATGCCAAATTCATAAGTCATGTGATGCCACCGCCTCTAGTATGATGGTGACCTCTCTTGTGTGACCTTGATACATTCCTCGCAAACGATTGGGGCAGTTCTTCCATTGCCAATGCATGCAATCGATTGATTCGAGCATTCTTGAAAACCCTCTGGCCTCTCCAATAGCCAACAACTTCTCTGTGTCCTATGCATTTGGCTCTCTCAGATACTCTGCTCCAAACACCTCCACCACAACACGTGCAAACTTGATGGTAGTCTTCAGGAATGTGCTCTCCCCCAACCTAACCATCTCACAAACAACATCTGCCGCAGTACCAAGTGCAAGCATCCTTAGAGCAGCCGTGCATTTCTGCTTGGCAGAGAAAGAGAGTTGACCGCAACAATCCCTTGTGAGCTTGAAGTAGTCATCGTGTGCCTCCATTCCCTCCACAATGTGCAAAAACAATGGTTTTAGCATGCGAAAATGACGATGAAACCATGGATCATCCAGGAAAGTTGGGTTCGGAACAAAGTAACCCTTCTGCAGTAGCTTTGCTCCGGATACCCTATACCGATTGATGACTCTTCTTCCTTTGATTGAACACTTGAAATTGATAGTATGCTCCACTTCCCGGTCCATTTCCTCTTGCATGCTCATGAGCATGATCATGTCCACTTCTTCGTTCGGATCCGATGAATCAAAGAAATCATCTTGAATCAGTTGATCAAGCTCCATCGGTCCATACTCCTCGCCGGACGAAGCATTGGAATCCATTGTTTCCCCTAAAAAATTGACCAACAAATTTGGTCTGACATTTTATCGAACACATCCGGTGCAAGGCAGATCCAGTGCGTTGCCAGACGTACCGCGATGTCTTTCGGGCTGGCGACACGTCCTTCGTGGCGAGGTCGGGAGATATGATCCCTTCGACGAAGCGACCGGGGGGGGGGGGAAGGCTACTAGGCAACGGAGCGCGTGCTACGGTGGAGCTGGGAGACGGACGACACGACGAGGAAGAAGAAAGGAAAACAACAAATTGATCCGGAAGTTCTGCGGGTTGGATTTGTTGCAATGTGTGGTGGGGTTAGGATGTCACGTCCGACGTGCCGGGCATGCCTGGACGCGCCCAGGCTCCCCCATATCCGTACCATATTTGGGCTGGATATGAGGGGTGCTAGTCAACCCGGGCGTTTGAGGCCCGTTTAAGGGGTCCGGTTGGTTCACGTTTTGGTGACCGGGCGGCCTACCCGGGCGTTTTAGACGGGTTTGAGGGGCCCTACTGTAGATGCTCTTACAAGGTGGTGAACATGTACACAAGTGTGGCTCGATAGGAATGAAGGTAGGGAGGAGAATCTTTGCCAAAAGGATCAGAGAGTGAAAGTAAACTCCTTTTTCTTTGCAGGATGGGAAAAGTAAAGCTCCAATTGAATGAGAAATGCTGCTACGTAGTCCGGTACCAAGTTCATTGGATTCCATGTGTTTAGAGATGAAATCACATTCCCCATCCTAAAAGGGATTAATGTTTGAGAGGTGCCGATGAAGCTGTTCATACATGCGGGAGGGCGACACTAGACCTATAGATTCACATCCAATGTTCTTTATGTAACCCTTGACTGTTTGATCGCTCATATGTAGTCGGATATATATCCGCTTGATAATAATAAAACGACTTCAATATGCACAAACGTCAGATTTTAAGGGACCCTCAAGCGAATTCACTTGGATTCAGGCTTCCATCGTTCTAGCTTCTCTTTGTTGTTCACTAGAATGTACTCCCTCTGTTCCTAAATATAAGTCTTTTAAGAGATTTCACAAGGGGACTACATACCGAGCAAAATGAATGAATCTACACTCTAAAGTATGTCTATATGCATCCGTATGTAGTTCTCTAGTGGAAACTCTTAAAAGACTTATATTTAGAAATGGAGGGAGTATCAAGCATGTTTATTCGGATATGTCCCCTTAGTAGGTAGGAATGATCAAACGAACGAAAACATTCACTTCATGATACCCCCAACGCGAACTCACTTGGTTTCATATGAGCCATTCTACACCCTTCTCTACTGGGCCTCTTTTTCATCTTCAACCTAACCGAACTATAATCTTACTTATGGCTTTTACCGGCTATAAGGTTTCCCTTGGTAAAAACTCAATTACTATGACTCAAAAAACCATAAAAGTTTCCATCCAAAAAAGGGAAGAGAAAAAGGTATGCGTGTTAGTGCATCTAGTGCCCCTTAGTGATTTTGGTGTATTGAAGACTTATAGGTTAAGGAACTAATGTGTTTGTGAGTATACACATGTTCTATAAGTCGATGAGAAGTTTGATATACCCGGAGATTATCGACTCCTAAAATGAATGTCTTCAGCTGAAGACTTTGGTGAAAACTTTGGTATTCCCTGAAGACTTTGAAGCTCAAGAATTCGGTGTGACCTTGAAGCTAATAACGAGGACTATGAAGCATGAAGAATTTTGTTTTCGTAGTTTCATTTCCTTTATTTGAGTCATAGGAAACACCATACTGTTAAAGGGGGTCGAGGTAATACCAAGGAAAATTTCCAACTGACGCTCAACTCCAAAATCCTCAACCTATACAATCCTTCGAGTGAAGCCTTTTGGAAATCTCTCGCAGTTTAGTCAAGTTCTTCAGTGACAAAGACGATGATCTTGTGGTCTCTGAGGAAATTGGTCTGACTGAGGAGTTAGGATTTCGCCAGTGCAAATTGCCTAAAACTGAGGAACATGATAAGCCTTGAGGACTTTCATAGTTCAAAGTTCCGACCGTTGCTGTGCTTAGCACCAGCTATCCCCAATCATCTTCTCCACATAATGGTCATATCATTGGGGACATTTATGTATTATCATGTCAGGTTGCACCCTGGCTATAAATAGCCACCCCCACAACCACTAGTTGGTTGGATGCTCCGAGAAAGAACTGACACTTGTCATTTGAGAGAAACCCATTCTTCGAGGACTTTGAGAGAAAATCATCAGTGAGGAAAACCCCCAAAACCAAACCACCAAAACCCAAAGTGATTGAGCATCATTGAAGAGATTGTTCCTGTGTGGAACCGATGCTTTTTACCTTTGAAGATTGTGTATCTTCCAGACGGTTAGTGCGTCATGGTCTAGAGCATCCAACAGTAAATTGTGGATCATCGGGTGACCAGTTTGTGAGGGTTTTGGAAGTCTACCCTGAAGGCTTACCACGAGTGTTGGGCGAGGACTGTGTGACCTTAGCTCAAGGATAATACGGTAAGGATTCTGTGTCTTGGGACTGTGTGTCCTCTGGTTTAAACACCAGTCCGCTCCAAACCAGACGTATGATTGTCACATCAGTTGGAACTGGGTCATCAAATCATTGTCTTCATTGTGCTACCTGGTTCCATTTCCTCAACCCTTCTATTTCCTCATATACTTGTTGATGAAATTGATCGCTACTGTTTGAAGAATTTGACTGAAGACAATCGAAATTTCCTCATCTCAAATTCTTCAGTCACCTTGTTCGTCACCTACATATCCTGTATCACGCTACTTGTAATATGTGCATGTTTTATTTCATCATGATGACTATGCTATTGTTCTGTTTCTCATGCACTTGAGTTAGTATTCCGCTGCTAGTAGTTCATCACATTTCAAATTCCTCAAGTTGAAATTCCTTAGTGATGAATTTGTAAAAATTGCCTATTCACCCCTAGTCGATATAACACACTTTCAATTGGTATCAGGGCAAGGTACTCCCTTGTTCTGTGTGATTTTGGTTTAACCGCTTGGAGTTCTTGTTATGTCGAGTGCAGGTATGATCAAGGTTTCCGTGGGCTATCCTACCTTCGATGAGACAGACTACCCCTATTGGAAAAACAAGATGTGCATGCATCTTGAAGCTATCGACAACGATCTCTGGTACGTTGTGGAAAATGGTGTTCCCTCTGTTACTCCCACGGTCACCGCTGCTGATGTGAAGAGTTTCAAGCAACTTGATTCTCAAGCAAAGAATATCATCTGTGGCATATGAGCAAAGGTAAGTATGGCAGCGTGAGTGCTTTGGAGACTGCTAAGCTTATCTGGGATAGGCTGTCCAAAGTCAATGAAGGTATTTCAACTCAACATGACTCTCGTGTTGATGTCCTTTGCAATCTCTTCAATCGCTTCAAAAGACTTGACAATGAGAATGTTCAACAAACATTTGATCGTCTCACTGATACCTCCAACGAGCTTCAAGCACTTGGTGCCACTGACATCACCGACCACGAGGTGGTGAAGAAATTGCTGAGATCTCTTGACTCCTCATTCAATACACTAGCTTTGATGATTCAAGAGTGTGGAGACTACAAGTCACTTGATCTTGCTGATATACTTGAGAGACTCAATACTCATGAATTCCAACAAGCTGAGAAGATAGACCTCTAGGGCCAAGCTATGGAAGATCTCGTGCACTGGAGGCTAAAGAAATTTCCTCATTCGAAGGCGAAGAATCTGACAGTAGCCTTGGTGATCCTGAAGAACTGAGTCAGGAGCTGGCAATACTTGCGAGGAAATTCCAGAAGTTCTCAAGGAGAGACCAGTTTGGAAAGTCATCAAAAAGTGGCTTGAATAAATTAGATTCCTCATCCAATGACTACAAGAAGAGAACTTGTCACAAATGCAAGAAATCTGGTCACTTCATCTCTGACTGCCCTCTCTGGAAAAAAGAATCAAAGAAGAAGAAATACAAAGACTACAATTCTGATGACTCGAAGAAAAAGAAGAAATCTTCAAAGTCCTCAACTTCAAAGTCCTCATCACACAAGAAGAATGGTTCCATAAATGCTTGGGCTTTCACTGGCAAGGAAATGGATTCTGAAGAACAATCTGAAGAATATGAAGAAGAGGAAGAATCTGAGGTGGAATCAGAATCTGGTGTTGCTAGCCTTGCACTCGCCACTACTTTTGTCAGCAAGTCCATCTTCAACGATGAAGAAAATGACTACTCCAACGACTTTGACATCAACAATGATGATTATGCTCCCACCTATTGCTTCATGGCTAAAGGCTCAAAGGTACACAAACATCATTCCTCATCTGAATCCAGTGAAGGTGAATCTGATGAATATGTGAAACCTAGATATTCCAAACTTACTAACATTGCCACTAAACAACAAAGTGCAGTTGAAAAGCTTGAGAAACTACTATACAAAAGCGATGATCTGTTGAATGAGGAAGTGGATCGGACTCAAACTCTGTCTAAAGATCTCAAAAGTCTTCAGACAAAGTATGATAACCTTCAAAGTCATCATAATGCTATCTTAGCCAATCATGAGAAGCTTTCTTATGAATTTATTCAAATAAATCAAGATCTTGAGAAACTAAGAGTGGATCATGAGGATCTTCAAAGGGAAAATGATTCTTTACTTTCTTAACAGACCAGTACCACTCAGGAAGAATTTGTTCCACCTTGTTTGAAATGCATCGAACGTGAAACTGCTAATTCTTCACCTGAATGTTCAAATGCTTCTATTGCTGCAAATTCTTCAACTACCCCTGTGGTCAAAATTCCTCATGTGAGCATACCACAAGTATCACTGACGAAAATGCAGGGTTGAAGGAATTGTATGTGATATGCATCTACAAAAGCCTCAAAGGGCATCAAACCCTTTGTGATGTGCTAAAAAAGCAGATTCTCAACAGGAACCCTAGGAAAGAGGGTATTTCATCTGAGAGGAAACTCAATGCTGATGGATCCTACTAGAAACCTGAGTAGTACCCCAAAACCTCATGGGTTGCTACAAAAGGACCTCCTGTAGATCCATCCACTTTATCTGGCTTTAATTGTGAAACTTCATTTTCCTCTGATGAGTCAATTGACTCTAACTACAAATTCTTCAAAAATCAGAATGGTGAAGTATTTGCCAGATTTTTTGGAACTTACTGCAGGAACGGTTCACCTATGAGGAAAATCTGGGTTCCCAAGAGCTGCTTGTAAAATCTTCAAGTGAATGTCCTCACGACACCACCTATGAAGAAAAGGAACCCCAGATCAAATTCCTCGTATGAACCAAAGTCTTCACTTGGACCAAATTCCTCAAATGTTCAAAAGTATCATTCTCATGCTAATGCATCTGTTTCGTAGGGAAAATCTAAGAGTTCTGAATATGTGCATTATTCTTCAAACCATTATGTTCATATGTCCTTGAAGAATTTCTCTGCTTATTCATATGAGTACTCTAACCCTTGTCCCGTGAAACGAAGTGCACTAGCTGCAATGCCTCCTTTCTCATATGGAGCTCGTAGAATGATGAATTCTTTGCCACCCCTCCAGATGTGGGTGGTGAAGAAATTGAAATAATCTCTTATGCAGGGTCAGGTCTCTATACGAACTTGAATGTCTGATGAATTTGCTAGAGACCCGAGGAAATGCTTGAAAGGACACAAGCTAATCATACAAAAATGAATTCCTCATTTATCACGTCCTCACACTACTTTACTTATTGTGTTGTGTGATGAAATTCTTTCTGATGAATTTGATGTCATATTCTTCACTCTGAAGCATATGAGTTCGTAAGTCATAGTAATTCATCTGTAGGATGAAACTCCAAAAGCTACCGAGTGGGTCCTCGACACTGGATGCACAAACCACATGACTGGTGACAAAAGCCTATTGATAAATATACCACTTGCCCCATCTCATCTGAAGAATATCACCTATGTTGACAAAGGAAAAAGCAAGGTATTGGGCCTAGGTAAGTTTGCAATCTCAAAGGACCGACACATGGATAAGGTGATGCTTGTCGAATCCCTTGGATTCAAACTCATGTCTGTCTCAATGCTTTGTGATCTTGATATGGTAGTCGTCTTTGGAAAATATTGCTATGTGGTTATCATGGAATTTGACAAATCCAACGTCTTCGAAGGCTTTAGGAGAGGAGACTTGTATATTGCTTCTCTATAGGTCCTCAGCCTGCCACATGCCTACTTGCAAAGTCTTCAGAAGGCTGGCTGTGGCATCGACGACTTGGACAAGCTGGCGTGAGGAACTTGCACACGCTTGTGAAGAAAAAGAACATCATTGGCTTTGAAGGTGTCAAATTCCTCAAGGACCATCTCTTCGGTGCTTGTGAGTCTGGAAAGATGATCAGATCCAAGCATCTCTCAAATACTATCATGACCACAACTCGACCTTTTGAATTGCTTCACATGGACCTCTTTGGCCCCACTCATTATTCCACACTAACAAATGCATCATCGTTATATGGCTTTGTTATTGTTGATGACTATTCTCGTTACACTTGGGTGCATATTATTTTGTATAAGTCTGAGGTGTAGGATGTCTTCAGACGATTTGCTTCAAGGGCCTCAACAAACTTCGGCGTCAAGATCAAGCACATCAGGAGTGATAATGGGAATGAATTCAAAAACACTAATCTTGATGAATATCTTGATGAACTTGGTATTACTCATGAGTTATTTGCCCCATATACTCCTCAGCAGAACGACACTGTGGACCGCAAGAATAGGACTCTCGTTGAGATGGCTCGCACCATGGTTGATGAATACAAGACTCCTCATTGCTTCTGCCCTGAGGCAATCAACACTGCTTGCCATATCATCAATAGGGTATATCTTCACAAATTCCTCAAGAAGACTTCATATGAACTCATCACTGACAAGAAACCCAATGTGAGTTATTTCAAAGTCTTCAGTGCTAAATGATGGATTAGAGATCCTCACCATAGTGCTAAATTTGCACCGAAAGCACATGAAGGTTTTATGCTTGGTTATGGAAAGGACTCACACACATATAGAGTCTTCAACACCTACCACAACAAGGTTGTTGAAACTGTAAATGTGCGGTTCGATGAAACTAACAGCTCGCAAAGAGAACACCTGCCTCCTGTGCTAGATGAAGTGTCTGCTGAGGAATCCATTAAGCTGAACGCTACTGAGGATATCATACCCACTGAAGAAACTCAACCTATTGAGGAAGTCATCCCAACCAATGAAGACATGCATACTACTACACTTGAAGAAAATGGTGCTGATGAAAATCCTCAGCCTCATCAACCTGCCGATCCAAGAGTGGCAAATGAAGTGCAGATTGACAAAATCCTTGACGACATCAATGCACCAGGTCCCCTCACTCGCTCAAAAGCTTCACATTTGACTAAATTTTGTGGGCATTTTGCTTTTGTCTCTATCATAGAGCCCACCAAAGTTGATGAAGCATTCAAGGAGCCTGAGTGGATTCAAGCTGTACAAGAGGAATTGCATCAATTCAAGCTCAACAACATGTGGGAACTTGTCAAGCAGCCAAATCCTCGCAAGCATAACATCATAGGTACCAAGTGGATTTCCCGCAAAAAGCAAGATGAAAATGGCCTAGTGGTGAGGAATAAGGCTCGTCTTGTAGCTCAGGGCTACACACAGGTTGAGGGAATTGACTTTGATGAAACTTTTGCACCTATTGCTAGACTTGAAGCTATTCGCATGTTGCTTGCTTATGCTAACCATCATGATATCATCTTATATCAAATGGATGTGAAAAGTGCATTCCTCAATGGTAAGCTTGAGGAAGAAGTATATGTTGCTCAACCCCCAGTTTTGAAGACCCTAAGCATCCTGACAAAGTCTTCAGACTCAACAAGGCCCTCTATGGCCTCAAGAAGGTCCCTCGGGCATGGTATGACACTCTGAAGGAATTCCTCATGAAGAAAGGTGTCAAACCCGGTTCATTTGACCCAGCTCTTTTCACTAAATCCTATGACAATGAACTATTCGTATGCCAAATATATGTAGACGATATTATCTTTGGCTGTATTGACAAACATTACAGTGATGAATTTTCCTATATGATGAGTGAAGAATATCAAATGTCTATGATGGGGGAGTTGAAATTCTTCCTAGGTCTTCAAATTCGTCAGCAACACAATGGAATCTTCATCTCTCAAGAGAAATACCTCAAGGATGTTCTAAGGAAATTCAACATGCAAGACTACAAAGGCGTCAAAACACCAATGCCTTTAAAAGGCCACCTCTGCACTAATGAAAATGGTAAAGATTTTGATCAGAAGGTATATCGCTCCATGATTGGGTCTTTATTGTATCTATGTGCGTCTAGGCCAGACATTATGCTCTGTGTTTTCATGTGTGCCCGATTCCAAGCAACACTGAAGGAAACACACCATAAGGCTGTGAAACATATTCTTTGATACTTAGCTCACACATCAACACTTGGATAATGGTGTCCCAAGGGCTCAAATCTTCACCTCGTCGGATACTCAGATGCTGACTATGCTGGTAACGTGTAGATCGCAACTCAACCTCAGGCACATGTCATTTCCTCGGACGATCCTTAGTCTGTTGATCCTTGAAGAAGCAGAACTACATTTCATTATCTACTGCTGAAGCTGAGTACATTGCTACTGGCTCATGTTGCGCTCAGTTATTGTGGATGAAGTAAACCCTCAAGGACTATGGCATCAAGGTGAAGAATGTGCCTCTCTACTGCGACAATGAGAGCGCTATCAAGATTGCTTACAACCCAGTTCAACATTCCAAGACCAAGCACATCCAGATTCGTCATCATTTTCTTTGAGATTATGTACTCAAGGGCGACATCTCCATCGACCACATCCCCACTGAAGAACAACTGGCCGATATCTTCACTAAGCCCTTGGACGAAAAGAGATTTTGCAAGTTGCGATGTGAGCTAAATATCTTAGAATCTTCGAATGTTCTTTGAAAGGACACACACATCCTAACTCTTATGCAAAACTGATGACTTAGATGTGCAACACACGAAGTAACGTTTTTATTCAATCAATGAAGAATAACCCTCTAAGTGTGAATAAATTAACGAAGAATTTGATTCTCAGAACCCTACGACAATTGCACGCGGTGTCTGAAATCATCATTCTCATATGGTGGGTCACGCCACCAACCATGGTTGAAATTCTTCAAACTTGAGTTTTTCGTCATTTTGCAAATTCTTCAGATTTTCAAATTCCTCAAGTTTGCAAATTCCTCAAATTTTCAAATTCTTCAAACTGTGAAATCAGTATTCTTCATTGACAATATATATATATTTGATTTTTCAATTCCTCAACAACATTCACTTATTACTAATCTTCAAGTTGTTTTTCGTCTAAGTGAATATGATCGGACCCCTTCCCCCTCTATGCTAAACTCAACCCAGTCTATTCACAAATTCTTCATATGCATTCTACTTTGAAACTTGTTCAAAGTCTTCACTGATTTCTTATCAGCTGAAGAATTTGCGAACGGAAACTTTAAAATCTTCACTTTCAAATTTTTGGCTGTTGCCGCTCAAACCGTCTCCTATTCCCACGACTGGACAACCCACGACCCCCCACGATCTCAACCTCTCAGTACGTGGGTGACACATGTCATGTGGAGAGTAAGGTTCAAGGGCAATCTGGTCCGAAGTCCTCGGGTCAGTTTGTTTTCACTCCTACTATAAATATCCCCTCCCCTTCTACCAGCTCAAGTTATTCCTCATTTCCATCTCTCCTGAGCTCAAGACCTAGTGCCACTGCTACATTCATCGCTGCCGGAGAGGAAGAGATTCACTGCCTTGACCTCGTCGTCACCGTACTCACATCGGCCATGGAAATCTTCACTCCGCCGCCGCTGTAGCTGTCTCCCTCTGTCAAGCTAGGGTGTGGGAGATCTGAACTAACGAGCTTCTCCATTTCATCTCACTGTTCGTCGTGTTCTTCATCGGGATAATTAAAATCTAATTTTACTGCCCTATTTTGATCTTCATGTTCTTTCACAAATTCCTCAAAGGTGTTTATTCTTGAAGAAGCATCTTCTTAAACACCCTATAAGCTTATTTCCCTTGATGTGTTTCTCTAAGTTATGATTTTCTTCAAGATTCTGCAATTGTGTGGATCCTCAAATCTGCACAACTCTGGAACCTAAGTTAAGAACACTTAGTGCAATTCCTCAAGACTTCTATGGTCTAAATCCTCAAGTTGATATACTTTGAAAATTTCTGAGAACGCATATGACCTCTTCAAATTCTTCGCACCTATACTCTGTTCATAGGTACAAAATGTCTGCTGATGAATCACTAGGTTCTCATCAACTTAACTCATTTGCAGTGTTCCTTGAAGAAAAGTTGCACACTTCCTCAGAATCCTAAAAAGTTCAAAATCCCCGGCTGAAGAAAAGAGGAAAGAAACCTGAAGTGCAAACTGCATTTGAGATACCTGATGATTTGTATGAGGAATATTGCACACCTGATGAAGGAACTCATGGCAAGGAAACCAAAAAGCAGAGAAAGATCCGTATACAGAAAATTGAGACGAGATGGGCATGAGAATGGAAAGATATCGATATGTGACTCCCAAATATATTAAGAAATTCGCTGTTAAACCCCCATGCAACAAGCCACCCTTGGCTCCAAACCAACATGCTGATCCCACCAGTCTCAAATCTGGTGAAGACTTTCCTCATGAATGGGGAAAACAACAAGCCAAGCTGGCGAAGAAGGCAAAAGAGGCTGTGAAGAAATTCAATGATGACTCTGCTGCTGCTGCTTCTATCGGAGCCCCTGCAAGTGCACCTGCTCCGAAGAAATCTGTGGTGAAAAAGTCTGCTGTGAAGCCAAAGTCCTCAACTTCCAAGTCCTCACTGCAGAATCCTCAAGCAAGTTCTTCAAAGGCTACTGCAATGCCTTCAATAGCTGCACAATCCTCAACCGTAGCCACAAAGTCCTCAACTCTAGTGCATCTTGCCACTTGTTAGAGGACCATAGGTTTTTCAATTGCTTCAGGGGATTCTGCAAGTTCATCAGCCCAAGCACATTCTTCAACAAGCCCTACTCTGTTGAAGATGAAGAAAACTGCTGGACGAGGTCAGCGAGCAAGTCCTCAAAACAGCCAAGCTATTGTGAATGTCCCCCTTAAGATCCGAGGATGATGAAGCTGATGATCAAGAACTTGAAGATCTCACCAGGGACAGTCAACACAGGGCTGCAATTGCAAAAGGCATCTCTTTTCCTCTCATGCTGGATCCTAAGCTGATCCTCAACTTCATCGACATATGGCATGAGGATCCTATCACTCCACTTTCCTCACTGAACTTACCTCTTGGTGTGGACCATGTCCTAACTCACTTCATAGTTGAGGAAAAATGGAAGGGAGAACAAGCTCAGAGAGCTAAAAGGAGCAGGGCCAGAAAAGAAAAATTTCTGAAGAACAATGTGATGAATTTGACTCCCAATCAACTCATCACAGTTCAATCTGAAATCCGACGCCTCGCTGAAAAATAGGAAAAATATGATGCCGAATGGAAAGGCACAAAGGTGGGTATTGTCAATGCAGCACAAGCTCGGTCAAGGACCACAACACAAGGGTTGCTACAAGATCACCAGCTCAAATTCCTCATGCTGGAACCTCTGCTTAGCCTACTGAAGAAACTGCAAGCGCAACTGAAGAAATTCAGGCTGCTGAAAAAATTGCCAGGCTAGCTGAAGTTTTTGCTATGCCTGAAGAAATTGAAACAACTAGAGCGACTACATGAGTCGTGCCTGAAGAAATTGCTCCACTTTCACCCCATGCTCAATCTGCAAAGTCTTCAAGGGTGAATAATATCAACCTTCCTTCTGCATCAGAAGTGAAGAAAACAAAGGCAACTGAGAAGAAGGCTGCACAAAAGAGAAAATCATCAACTTCAGATTCCTCAGTTGTGAAGAAGTTGAAGACTTTGCCAAGTTCTTCAACTGAGCCAATTGATGCAACTCCAATCTCCTCAGTTACTGCCTATGGGATTGTCCCATTTGGTGTTGACTATGTCATCCCAAATGAAGAAGATGGAGAAAATCACCCTGCTGCTTCCTCAGAGCAAATTGATGAAGAAATAGAGGTGGAAGCAAATTCTTCAACCCCTCTGATATCATCGCCCTAGCCTCAATTAACCGCTGAAGAGGCTGGCGTTGAATAAATGGATAAGGATGTGGACATTGGAAATAACACTCCACTGATCAATGATGAATATTGAGAGGCTGCTCACCCCAATTCACCAATGACCACTCCCATCACCCAAATTCCTCAGTCACCTGTTCAGACTGAGGAAATTCAAACAGAATCCTAAGGTTTGGCCACACCTTTGGCAATTATACCCGAAGAAATTCCATCTGCATCAACTGAAGAAATTCATGCCCAAACCATGCCTTAGGAAATTGCTGATCAAAATCCTCAGTCCGAAGAAGTTCCTGCCATGCCAAAGGAAATTGTGGGCCGCTTCAAGCCAAATCTTTAGCCAATGCCGAAATTGCCATACAAAGGCTCAAAGCGCCCCAAATTCATCAAGGCGAATTTCTTCAATGAGCACATATTCTTCACTGGGCCAAACCCATGTGACTCAGCAAGGGCCGGTCGCACAAGATTCTGGACTCCTTCGCAGATGAACTTCTATGCCTCAATGTTGTTTGACAAGGAGAAAGTCTTAGAGCATTGGCAAATTCCTCATGTGGATATGGAATCAATTCCTTGCTTCACGCCTGTGCTCGCTATACTTCATGATGCTGGGTTTCTTCCATTCTATGTGGACATCTGTGACTAGAATGAAGAGCTAATTCTTCAATTCTATGCAACGTTGCACATCTCAGGTGATGCTTCTGATGTCAATTCATGGATTCTGGACTGGATGACTGGAACAACTCACTATACTGCTCTAGCCCCTGAATTGCTTCAAGTCTTGCTAATAGCTATTCCTTCAGAAGGATCATGTCGCATCTATGATGAACCTGAACTACGAAATCAATTGATGCAAGTGCTGATGAAGCCTTTGGCTCATGGGAAACCTTCAATAACCACCTTCCTAGTGAAGGATTTGCTCTATGTGCCCAGGACCATCTACATGATCTTGACCAAAACCCTCAGTCCTATCAAGGGTCACAACTCTGAAGAAGAAGAAGTTGTGGGTGTCATGAAGAATCTGCTATTCAACATCAATCGTGTGATTCCCATAAATTATCATGATTTCTTCATGAGGACTTTGGACAATATAGGTGTGTCACCTTTTGAGTTGAAGCCTTACACACCTTGGATAATGCAATTCATCAGAATAAGGTCTTCAATTCCCTTCAAGGCCGACTTCCATAATCACTTCAGCTTCCTGCCTCCGATTGAAGTCCTCCAGAACACATTTTCCTCAGTTGAGGGAAAAGGAAAAGCTATTGTTGATGAAGGTGCTCTTCCATTGGATGGCCAATTTCGCAAAGCTGCATCCTATTCGACCAATGGTGAGTCTACTACCCAAGATTTTGCTGCCAAAGCCTCAGCGCAAAATCCTCAAGCAGCCGCCCCTCGTGTGATGACCAATCGAGAGCTTCTCCTAAGTCTTCATCATAAGGTTGATCACAATCACAAGTGGGTAAAGCATCAGTTTGCTTCAATTCTTCAGAACATGACTATGATGCAGAACTTAGTGAGGAAAAATCACTACTATGTGCATGAAATCTTTGATCGCATGTGGCCCATTCTAGCACATTTCAAGACTCTTGAGGAACTCAAGGTGATGGGCTTTCAGCAGAACTTTGACTGGTCACATCCTCCTCAAAAGAAATTCAAGAAGGTTCAAGTTCCTCAGCTGGTTACAAGGTCATATTCTTCATCGTGTGAGATGGATGAAGCCGAGGAAATTGGCGACACTTCTTCAGGCCCTGCATCGACAAACGACGCCGACAACGTTGGCGCTCCTCCAGCACCTTCAAGATGAAATTCTTCAGGGGCGTTAGTCCTCATTTTTCGTCCCTCTTGGTCTTCGATGACAAAGGGGGAGAAATTTGAGTTAGTCTTCAAACGGGTCTCTATATTATGGGTTGTTTTTGTTTAAGTTACAACTCTCGCTCTTGTGAAGCTTTTGTTGATCAAGTTGTAAACTTAAGTCTGATGGTGGTGTGACTCTTTTGAACTGCTTCCTGCATGCCTGTTTCTTCAAGTACCTTAATGCATGCATGCTGAATTTCATCAGACACCATTTTTCATCATGCATTTCAATTCCTCATGATATATTTTTAAATGCATGTATGAATTACAAGATATAGGGGGAGTTCTTCATGTTTTTAACTTGCCATGTGCATTCATAGTCCAAAGCACATTCCTCAAATATGCACATCTTCACAGGGAGTTCTTCTATGTCTTGCAATCAAATTCCTCAAAATCAATGTTGGGGAACGTCGCATGGGAAACAAAAAATTTCCTACGCTCACGCAAGACCTATCCATGGTGATGAGCATCTATGAGAGGGAGAGTGGATCTACTTACCCTTGTAGATCGCTAAGTGGGAAGCGTTAAGAAACACGGTTGGTGTAGTCGAACGTCTTCGCGATCAAAATCGCCGAGCGTCCCGCGATCTCATCACGATCCGTCCCGCGATCCAATCACGATCCGTCCCGTGATCCAATCATGATCCATCCCACGATCCAATCACGATCCGTCCCGCGATCTCATCACGATCCGTCCCGTGATCTCATCACGATCCGTCTTGCGATCTTGATCATGGTCCTTCCGATCTAGCGCTGAACGGACGACACCTCCGCGTTTAGCACACGTATAGCTCGATGACGATCTCCGCCTTCTTGATCCAGCAAGAGGGAGCGGAGAGGTAGAAGAGTTCTCCGACAGCATGACGGCGCTCTGGTGATGGTGGTGGAGCTATTCTGGCAGGGCTTCGCCTAAGCACTGCAGAAATCCGATCTAGAGGAGAAACTATGCACTGGAGGAATGAGTAGCATGCGGCTGAAAATCTAGTGCCAAAAACCCTAAAACCTCCAGTATATATAGGAGGAAGAGAGGAGGAGGCTTGGCCCTCAAGGGACCAGCCCTTGGTTTGTCCGAATCAAGGAGGAGAGGACTCCTCCTCCTCCAATCCTAGTAGGACTAGGATTCCTCCCTATTTTGCCTTTTTTCCACCTTATCTCTTTGGGTCTTCTCTCCCAGCCGCATGGGCCTTGTGTGGGACTTCCACCAGCCTACTAAGGGCTGGCATTCACTCTCCCACAGCCCATGTAGCCTCTTGGGTCGAAATACCCCTCCCGATGGTCTCCCGGTACACTACTGGCACTCCCGGTACACTACCGATGAGCCCGAAACTTTTTCGGCGACCAAAATAGGACTTCCTATATATCAATCTTTACATCCGGACCATTCTGGAGCTCCTCGTGACGTCCGGGATCTCATCCAGGACTCCGACCAACCTTCGGTCACCACCATACATAACTCTATACTACCGAAACATCACCGAACCTTAAGTGTGCAGACCCTGCGGGTTCGAGAACTATGTAGACATGACCGAGACACCTCTACGGTCAATAACCAATAGCGGGACCTGGATGACCATATTGGTTCCTACATATTCTACGAAGATCTTTATCGGTCGAACCTCTATGTCAAGGATCCAGTTAATCCCGTACGATGTTCCCTTTGTTCTTCGGTATGTTACTTGCCCGAGATTCGATCGTCGGTATCTCCATACCTAGTTCAACCTCGTTACTGGCAAGTCTCTTTACTCGTTCCGTAATACAAGATCCCATGACTAACACTTAGTCACATTGCTTGCAAGGCTTGTTGTGATGTTGTATTACCGAGTGGGCCCTGAGATACCTCTCCGTCACACGGAGTAACAAAACCCAGTCTTGATCCATGCCAACCCAACAGACACCCTCGGAGATACCTGTAGAGTACCTTTATAGTCACCCAGTTACATTACGACGTTTGATACACACAAGGCAGTCCTCCGGTGTCAGTGCGTTGCATGATCTCATGGTCATAGGAACATATACTTGACATGCAGAAAACAGTAGCAATAAACTGACACGATCATATGCTACGTTTATAGTTTGGGTCTTGTCCATCACATCATTCTCCTAATGACATGATCCCATTATCAAATGACATCTCATGTCAATGACTAGGAAACCATAGCCATCTTTGATCAACGAGCTAGTCTATTAGAGGCATACTAGGGACATGGTGTTGTCTATGTATCCACACATGTATCTGAGTTTCCGATCAATACAATTATAGCATGGATAATAAACGAGTATCATGAACAAAGAAATATGATAATAACTAATTTATTATTGCCTCTAGGGCATATTTCCAACACTCAATACTTACACTTCATATGTTTATCCCTTTTGAAAACTTAACCTATTTGTCATCAATCACCAAAAAGGGGAGATTGTTAGTGCATCTAGTGCCCCTTAATGATTTTGGTGTATTGAAGGCTTATAAGTTAAGGAACTAATGTATTTGTGAGTATACACAGGTTCTATAAGTCGATGAGGAGTTTGATATATCTGGAGATTATCGACCCCTAAAATGAATGTCTTTAGTTGAAGACTTTGGTGAAGACTTTGGCATGCCCTGCAAACTTTGAAGCTGAAAAATTCGGTGTGACCTTGAAGATATTAACGAGGACTCTGAAGCGTGAAGACTTTTGTTTTCTTAGTTTCATTTCCTTTCTTTGAGTCATAGGAAACACCATACTATTAAAGGGGGCCTAGGTAATACTAAGGAAAATTTCCAACTGATGCTCAACTCCAAAATCCTCAACCTATCCAATCCTTCGAGTGAAGCCTTTTAGAAATCTCTTGCAGTTCAGTCAAGTTTTTCAGTGACAGAGACGATGATCTTTTGGTCTCTAAGGAAATTGGTCTGACTGAGGAGTTAGGATATTGCCAGTGCGAATTGCCTACAAGTGAGGAACACGACAAGCCTTGAGGAATTTCGTAGTTCAAAGTTCCAACCGTTGTTGTGCTTAGCGCCAGCTGTCGCCAATCATCTTATCCACATACCGGTCATATCATTAGGGGCATTTATGTCTTATCATGTCAGGTTGCACCCTGGCTATAAATAGCCGCCCCCACAACCACTAGTTGGTTGGCTGCTCTGAGAAAGAACTGACACTTATCATTTGAGAGCAACCCATCCTCCGAGGACTTTGAGAGAAAATCATTAGTGAGGAAAAAACCCAAAACCAAACCACAAAAACCCAAAGTGATTGAGCATCACTGAAGAGATTGTGCCTATGTGGAACCGATGCTTTTTGGCTTTCAAGACTATGTATCTTCTAGACGGTTAGTGTGTCATGGTCTAGATCATCTAGCAGTAACTTGTGGATCACCGGGTGACCAGTTTGTGAGGGTTTTGGAAGTCTGCCCTGAGGAGTTAACACGAGTGTTGGGCGAGGACTGTGTGGCCTTATCTCAAGGAGAATACAATAAGGACTGTGTGTCCTGGGACTGTGTGTCCTCTGGTTTAAATACGAGTCCGCTCCAAACCAGACGTATGAGTTTCACCGCAGTTGGAACTGGGTCATCCAATCATTGTCTTCATCGTGCTACTTGGTTCCATTTCCTCAACCCTTCTATTTCCTCTTATACTTGTTGATGAAATTGATCGCTACTGCTTGAAGAATTTGACTGAAGACAATCTAAATTTCCTCATCTCAAATTCTTCAGTCACCTTGTTCGTCACCTACATATCCTGTATCACGCTACTTGTAATCTGTGCATGTTATATTTCATCATGATGACTATGCTATTGTTATATTTCTCATGCACTTGAGTTAGTATTCCTCTACGAGTAGTTCATCACATGTCAAATTCCTCAGGTTGAAATTCCTCAGTGATGAATTTGTAAAAATCGCCTATTCACCCCCCTAGTCGATATAACACACTTGTAATGCATAACTCACAAATCACAAAATAACAAAAGAGCAAGATAAAGTGCATCACTAAAAATGTAAACAATGAGTTGTGTGCTTTTTTGGGAAAAAATTCCATGATGTAAAATATATGAAAATTGCCATTGTGCAACACATAAAAATTGCCATGTCCCACACGTTAAGCCGGCCACACACAAGAAAGAACATGCATGACATTCCTACCATGCACTACAACAGAAAATACCTAGATGACAAATCTGAGTAATAAATATAAAAAGTAAAAACATACAAGAACTTGTGATAGTCCAATGCAATAAATATGGAAACCGAAAAATGGCATAGTCCATGGCAAATGGTAAGGGGAAAATTTGTGTTAAAAGCATGACAAATTTTGTGAAATGGTTGTATTGGTCACATGACAAAACTAGAGAAATTATGTTTTGTCAAAAAACATGGCAAATTTGTATGTCCAATACGAAAAAGAAAGAAATTACCTACATGGAAAATATATACAAATGTAAATGAAGTTGCCATGGAAATTGAATTTAAATTACCATGGCAAAAACTAAACGTCTAGTTGCCAAACCCCTTACGATGTTCCTCCATAAACAAAAAACTCCATTAAGTAAGACACACAAAAATTGCCAACATTTTAAGAAACAAAAAAAATTCATGTTAAGACTAGTAGTTTTACCATGATGTAATGCAAGTATTTGCCATACCGGTTACAACAAAAATTGCCATGTTAATTTTGGGAAACGTTGCATGGGAAACAAAATTTTTATTACGAACATCCAAGATCTATCTTTGGAGATCAACAACTATGAGCGGGGGAGTGCATCTACATACCCTTGTAGATCGCTAAGCGGGAAGCATTAAGAGACATGGTTGATGTTGTCGAACATCTTTGCGATCCGATCATGATCTGTCCCGCGACCCAATCACGATCTAGTGCCTAATGGACGGCACCTCCGCATTCAGCACACGTACAACTCGATGACGTCTCCACCTCCTTGATCCAGCAAGTGAGGGCGAAGTAGTAGATGAGTTCTCCGGCAGCATGACGACATGGCGGAGGTGGTGGTGGAGCTGTCCGGGTAGGCTTCACCAAGCGCTACCACGGCGAACTGGAGGAGAAACGATCTAGAGATAGGGAGGGAGGGTTGCGTAGTGGCTTAGGGTGCGGCTGCCCTTCCTCTCCTCTCATATATATAGGGGAAGGGAGGAGGGCCGACACCCTACGGTTCCCGCTAGGGGTGGGGCGGTGATACGTCCATTTCGCATCATATTTTCCTATCATTATTTATAATTTTTTTGTGCATAATGCTTGGAGTAATTCGAATGCCTTTTCTCTCATAATTTGCAAGGTTTGCACAAAGAGGGAGAATACAAGCTACTGGGATTCTGGAGCTGAAAAAGCATACCAGAGATATCTATCATGCACGCCTTCAAATGAGCTGAAAATGCATGGAGATTTTTTATGGAATATATAAGTAATAATGGAGGAAATTACTACCAAAGGGGCCCAACTTGGTGAGCACAAGACACCAGGGCGTGCCCTGGTGGGTTGTGCTCAGCACGACCCACCTCCGGAGCCCATATTCTAGTATATAAGGTGTTTTGACCTAGAAAAAAAGGAGAGGACTTCAGGGATGAAGCATCGCCGTCTCGAGGCGGAACTTGGACAGGAGCACTTTTTCCCTCTGGCAGAGCGATTCCATCGAGGGAACTTCCCTCCCGGAGGGGGAAATCGAAGCCATCATCATCACCAACAACCCTCTCATATTTGGGAGGCCGTTCTTCATGAAAATCTTCAACAACACCATCTCCTCTCAAACCCTAGTTCATATCTTGTATTCAATCTTTGTACCGGAACCTCATATTGATACCTGTGAGTGACTAGTAGTGTTGATTACCTTACGTAGTTGATTAATATATGGTTTATTTGGTGGAAGATTATATGTTCAGATCCATTATGCTATTTAATACCCCTCTAATCTTGAGCGTGATTATTATTTGTGAGTAGTTACCTTCGTTCTTAATGTCCTCGGAGAAGTCTTGTTGCAAGTAATCATGTGAATTTGATATGTGTTCGATATTTTGATGATATGTATGTTGTGATTCACTTAGTGGTGTCATGTGAATGCCGACTACATGAAACTTCACCATCCTTGGGCCTAAGGGAATGCATTGTGGAGTAGTTATTAGATGATGGGTTGCTAGAGTGTCAGAAGCTTAAACCTTACTTTATGCGCTACTTCGTAAGCGGCTGATTTGGATCCACATGTTTAATGCCATGGTAAGACTTTGTCTTAATACTTTTCTCGTAGTTGCGGATGCTTGCGAGGGGGTTAATCATAAGTAAATTTTTAGTTCAAGTAAGAACAACACCTTAGCACCGGTCCACCCACATATCAAATTATCAAAGTAGCGTACACGAATCAAACCAACATGATGAAAGTGACTAGATGAAATTCCCGTGTACCCTCAAGAACACTTTGCTTGTTATAAAAGATCATTTTGGCATGTACTTTCCCACAAAAGGATTGGTCTTACTCACTGAACTTTATTTACCGTTACCGTTACTTGGTCGTTACCAATTATCTTGCTATCAAACTATCTGTTACCTATAATTTCGGTGCTTGCAGAAACTACCTTGCTGAAAACCGCTTGTCATTTCCTTCTGCTCCTCGTTGGGTTCGACACTCTTACTTATAGAAAGGACTACAATTGACCCCCTACACTTGTGTGTTACCAAGACTCTTTTCTAGTGCCGTTGCCGAGGAGTGAAGCGCTCTTGGTAAGTGGAAATCGGTAAAGGAAAACTTATACTATGTGCTGAAATTTATTGTCACTTGTTACTATGGAGAACAATCCTTTGAGGGGTTTGTTTGGGCTATCTTCACCTCGACCGGATCCACAATTAGTTACCCCTCAACCTACTGCACGTACTGAAAATATTGCTTATGAAATCCCTTCGGGTATGATACCACAACTGCTAGCTAATCCTTATGTAGGAGATGGAACTGAACATCCCAATATGCACCTAATACATGTGGATGAAATTTGTGGATTTTTTAAGCTTGCAGGTTTATCCGGAGATGAAGTTAATAAGGTTTTCTCTTTATCTTTGAAGGTAAAAGCATTTATATGGTATAGGATATGTGATGATGTTGGACCATGGGACTGGAATCAACTGAAATTGGAATTCCATCAAAAGTTTTATCCTATGCATCTAGTTCATCATGATCGGAATTATATATATAATTTTTGGGATCGTGAAGGAGAATTCATCACTCTAGATTGGGGTAGGCTTAAGTCAATGTTATATTCATGCCCCAGTCATGATCTTTCGAGAGAAATTATTATTCAAATTTTTTATGCTCAGTTTTCTCATAACGATCAATCCATGCTCGATACTTCTTGTATTGGTTCTTTTATGAAGAAGACTATTGAATTCAAGTAGGACCTTTTAGAAAGAATTAAACACAACTCTGAAGATTGGGAGCTCAACGAAGGTAATGAGTCAGGTATTAAGCTTGAGTTTTATTGTGTTTAATCTTATATGATTACTGATGCTTTTCACAAGTTTAACACTAAATATGGACTTGACTCTGAGATGGTAGCCTCTTTCTGTGAAGCATTTGCTATGTTGATCTCCCTAAGGAGAAGTGGTTTAAATATCATCCCCCTATTAAAAAGGAAATCAAAGAATTGGTCATAGCTAAAGAAGAAACTATCATTTACAATGTTGATCCAATTGTGCCTACTGCTTTTGAAAAAAGACCTTTCTCTGCTAGGATAAAGGAACATGCTAAGGTATCAACTGTGGTATGCAAGAGTAATATTAAAGCACCTAATCCCTCTGAACAAATTAAAGTAGAACATACTCTTGCCATGGTTAAAGATCTCTTGGTATAAATAATTGATGGGCATGTTATTTACTTCTATGATGCTACTGCTAGAATTGCCAAACCCAATGAAAAATATAAACATAGACCCGTAGTTGGCATGCCTGTTGTCTCAGTGAGAATAGGAGATCATTGCTATCATGGCTGATGTGATTTGGGTGCTAGTGTGAGTGCTATTCCTTTTACTTTATACCAATAAATTATGAATGACATAGCACCTGTTGAAATAGAAGACAATGGTGTTACTAATAAACTTGCTAATAGAGACACCATCAGAGCGCTTGGGATGGTTAGAGATGTTGAAGTATTGTGTGGGAAAATAAAATATCCTACCGATTTTCTAGTTCTTGGTTCCCCACAAGATGACTTTTGTCCGATTATCTTTGGTAGACCTGTCTTGAACACTATTAATGCTAAGATAGATTGCTAAAAAGAAACCATCAGTGTTGAGTTTGGAGATGTGTCTCATGATTTTAATTTTTCCAAGTTTAGTAGATAACCTCGCGATAAAGAATTACCTTGTAAGGATGAAATAATTGGTCTTGCCTCTGTTGCCTTTCCTCCTACCGATCCACTGGAACAATATTTGCTAGACCATGAAAATGATATGCACTTGCGTGAAAGAAATGAAATAGATAAAATTTTCTTTGAATAACAACCTCTACTAAAACACAATTTGCCTATTGAAACTTTAGGAGGTCCTCCTCCACCTAAAGGTGATCCTGTGTTTGAATTAAAACAATTGCCTGACACTTTGAAGTATGCTTATCTTGATGGAAAAAAGATATATCATGTTATTATTAGTGCTAACCTTTAAGAACAGGAAGAAGAAAGATTATTAAAAATTCTAAGGAAGTAGTGGGCTGCTATTGGATATACTCTTGATGATCTTAAGGGCATTAGTCCCACTCTATGTCAGCACAAGATTAATATGGAACCTGATGCTAAACGCGTTGTTGATCACCAACGACGATTGAATCCTCAGATGAAAGAAGTGGTAAGAATTGAAATATTAAAGCTTCTAGAAGAAGGTATAATCTATCCCATAGCTGATAGTAGATGGGTAAGTCCCATTCACTGTGTCCCTAAGAAGGGAGGTATCACTGTTGTCCCTAATGATAAAAATGAACTTATCCCACAGAGAATTGCCGCTGGCTATAGAATGGTAATTGATTTTAGAAAACTAAATAAAGCTACTAGAAAATATCATTATCATCCGCCTTCCATTGATCGAATGCTAGAAAGATTATCTAAGCACACACACTTTTGCTTCCTGGATGGATATTCTGGTTTCTCTCAAATACCTGTGTCACAATTTGATCAAGATAAAACCACCTTTACTTGCCCTTTTGGAACCTATGCTTATCGACACATGCCTTTTGGTTTATGCAATGCACCTGCTACCTTTCAAAGATGTATGACTGCTATATTCCATGAGTTATGTGAAAAGATTGTGGAGGTTTTCATGGATGATTTTCCGTTTACGGAACTTCTTTTGATGATTGCTTAAGAAACCTTGATCGAGTTTTGCAGAGATGTGAACAAACTAATCTCGTCTTGAATTGGGAGAAGTGCCACTTTATGGTTAATGAAGGCATTGTCTTGGGGCATAAAATTTCCGAACAAGGTATTGAGGTGGATCAAGCTAAAGTTGATGCAATTGAGAAAATTCCTGTCCTAAAGATATTAAAGGTATTCAGAGTTTCCTTGGTCATGTTGGTTTCTATAGAGGTTTATCAAAGACTTTTCCAAAATTTCTAGGCCTCTTACTAATCTTTTACAAAAGGATATTCCCTCTGTTTTTATGATGATTGTGTATAAGCCTTTGAAACATTTAAGAAAGCCTTAACCAGTGCACCTATTGTTCAACCACCTGATTGGAACTTGCCTTTTGAAATGATGTGTGATGCTAGTGATTATGTTGTTGGTGCTGTTCTAGGACAAAGAGTTGATAAGAAATTAAATATTATCCATTATGCTAGCAAAGCTCTAGACAGTGCCCAAATAAATTATGCTACTACTGAAAAAGAATATTTAGCAGTTGTGTTTACTTGTGATAAATTTAGATCTTACATTGTTGATTCCAAAGTTATTGTTCACACTGATCATGCTGCTATAAAATATCTTATGGAAAAGAAAGATGCTAAACCTAGACTCATTAGGTGGGTTCTCTTTCTTCAAGAATTTGATTTACATATCACCGATACGATAGGAGATGAGAATCTCATAGCAATAACTTGTCTAGGTTAGAAAATATTCTTGATGACCCACTACCTATTGATGATAGTTTTCCTGATGAACAGTTAGCTGCAATAAATGTTTCTCAAAACACTCCTTGGTATGATGATTATGCTAACTACATTGTTGCTAAATATATACCACCAAGTTTCACATACCAACAAAATAAAAGATTCTTCTATCATTTAAGACATTACTTTTGGGATGACCCACATCTTTATAAACAAGGAGTAGATGGTATTATTAGACGTCATGTACCTAAGCCTGAATAGGAGCAAAGCCTATAGAAATGCAACTCCGAAGCTAATGGAGGACATCAAGCGGGAGATAGAACTGCTCATAAGGTATTGCAATCTAGTTTTTATTGGCCTACTCTCTTCAAGGATGCACGTAAATTTGTCCTGTCTTGTGATGAATGTCAAAGAATTGGTAATATCGCTAAGCGTCAGGAAATGCCTGTGAACTATTCACTTGTTATTGAACCATTTGATGTTTGGGGTTTGGATTATTTGGGACCTTTTCCTTCCTTTAATGGGTATACTCATATTTTGGTTGTTGTTGATTATGTCACTAAGAGGGTCGCAGCTATTCCAACTACTAGTGCTGATCACAACACCTCCATTCAAATGCTTAAAGAAGTTATTGATACGTCTCCAACGTATCTATAATTTTTGATTGTTCCATGCTATTATATTATCTGTTTTGGATGTTTTATATACATTAATATGCTATTTTATATTATTTTGGGGACTAACCTATTAATCTAGAGCCTAGTGCCAGTTTCTGTTTTTTCCTTGTTTTTGAGAATTGCAGATAAGGAATATTAAACGGAGTCCAAACGGAATAAAACCTTCGGAATGATTTTTCTGTACCGGAAGGAAACCACCAAGCTTGGAGACCAAGACAGGAGAGCCACCATGGGGCCACAAGCCCTAGGGGCGCACCCTGCAGGCTTGTGGGCCCACGACAGCCCTCCTAACCCTAATCTTCGGCCTATAAATTCCCAAATATTCCATTATTATCAGAACGAGCCACAAAAACACTTCTCCGCCGCCAGAAGCCTCCGTTCCCGAGAGATCCAATCTTGGAGCCTTTTCCGGTAATCTGCTGGAGCGGGGTTCGATGACAGAGGGCATCTACATCAACTCCATTGCCCCTCCGATGATGCGTGAGTAGTTTACCACAGACCTTCAGGTCCATAGCTAGTAACTAGATGGCTTCTTCTCTATCTTTGCTCTTCAATACCATGTTCTTCAGATCTTCATGGAGATCTATCCGATGTAATACTCTTTTGCGATGTGTTTGTCGATTTATGTTCAGATTATCCATGAATATTTTTTGAGTCTTTCCTGAATTCTTATATGCATGATTTCATATATTTGCAAGTCTCTTCAAGTTATTGGTTTGGTTTGACCACTAGATTTGTAATTCTTGCAATGGGAGAAGTGCTTAGTTTTGGGTTCAATCTTGCGGTGTCCTCACCCAGTGACAAAGTAGGGGTAGCGAGGCACGTATTGTATTGTTGCCATCAAGGATAACAAGATGGTGTTTTCATCATATTGCTTGAGTTTATCCCTCTACATCATGTCATCTTACCTAATCCGTTACTCTGTTCTTCATGAACTTAATACTCTAGATGCAGGCAGGAGTCGGTCGATGTGTGGAGTAATAGTAGTAGATGCAGAATTGCTTTGGTCTACTTGACACGGATATGATGCCTATATGCATAATCATTGCCTTGGATATCTTCATAATTATTCACTTTTCTATCAATTGCTTGACAGTAATTTGTTCACCCACCGTTATACTGGCTATCATGAGAGAAGCCTCTAGTGAAACTTGTGGCCCCCGGGTCTATTTTCCATCTTATACTTTCAGATCTAAAACCAAAAATACCAAAAATACTTTGCTGCATTATTTTTACCTTTTGTTTTACTTTCCGTTCAAGCAATCTGTCTCTATCAGATCTCATCCTTGCAAGTAACCTTAAAGGGATTGACAACCCCTTTATAGCGTTGGGTGCAAGAGTTTGATTCTTTGTGTAGGTACACCTATTGGGGACTTGCTTGTATCTCCTACTGGATTGATACCTTGGTTCTCGACAACTGAGGGAAATACTTATCTACTTTGTTGCATCACCCGTTCCTCTTCATGGAAACCAACGCATGCTCGAGAAGTAGCAAGAAGGATTTCTGGCGCCGTTGCCCAGGAGATCTACATAAAGCCTACCAAGTACCCATCACAAACTCATCTCTTAAATTTACATTATTTGACATTTGCCTCTTGTTTTCCTCTCCCCCACTTCTAAAATGATTTTCAGAAAATACCAAAAAGATTTCCCTTTTTATTCGCCCTTTTTCGTTCGTCTTTTCATTTGCTTTTTGCTTGCTTGTGTGTTAGACCGCTCAAACTCATGCCTAGCCTTGCTACTATCGCTATTACTCCCGAGAACAAAGTTCTTAATTTTAAGCAAAGAGAGGGAGAAAACTTAAAGGATGCTTGGTATAGAATTTGCAATGCTCAAAGTAGATTTATTCGTAAGCAATCTATTACCATTCTCCTTCGCAATTTTTATGCGGGTGTTTCTCATTGGAATAGATATGTTTTGGATACCATTATGGGAGGAAATTTCTTGAGAAGCAATACCTTTGATTCCTATAATGCTATGATAAATTTGGTAGGCTCACCCCCTCTCATGGTTCATGAAACAATCTTAACTTTGGAACATGTTATGCGAAGGCTAGATATCATTGAAAATAAAGTTGCTACTATAGAGCTCATTGGAAACTTGGATAAAAAGATCCATAATCATATCACTCAATATGGATCTAAGGTAGGAGTTACTCTAAAAACCCTAAGGGAAAAGGAACCTATTGTTAATGAAAAATTGGACCAAGATTCCTCTAGAATAGGAAAGTTAGAGGACATTATTACCAACTTGGGTTCCGCTTTTGCCGCTGTTCAAACCACTCCTAAATTTCCTCTTTCTAAGGATGCAAAGTTTGTTTATGTTCCCAAGAATAAGGGTGCATCCTCTAGTAAAAGGGACGAAGAACTTAAGATGATAAGTGTTCACCCTAACTTTATCAATATTGTTCTGGAACCAATTGCTACAAAAGAATTTCTTGACTTCTTGCCTAGAAGTATGGTTATTGATATAACAAAAGAATCTCCTAGGGTTCGCAAGTGTGCTACTTATGGATTGCATACCAAAGATGACAATACCTAGATCTATTGCGTTTTGCATTGCTAAGGGCGTTAAACAATAGCGCTTGTTGGGAGGCAACCCAATTTTATTTGCTTTCTGCTTTTTGCTTATGTTTTGGTGTGTTTTGCACATTATTAATTCTGCAGTAATTGTATTTTTGTGTTTTAATTAGTGTTTGAACCAAGTAAAACCTTTGGGTTGATCTATGGTAGTTGTTGATTTGATCTTGGTGAAAAACAGAAACTTTTGCGCTCAGTCCAGGAATTTTCTAATGTTTTCAGAGTGCCAAATTGATCTGAAATTTTTACACATGATTGATATGCAAATTTCCCTGATTGTCCTAATGTTTCATAACTTTTAGAGTTTCAGAAGTATTCTAAGTTTACAGATTTCTACAGACTGTCCTGTTTTTGAAAGATTATGTTTTCTTTGTGTTGTTTGCTTATTTTGATGTATCTATGGGTCGTATCGGGGGGTATGAGCCATGGAAAAGTTAGAATACAATAGGTATGACACAAATACAACTAAATAATGAGTTCACAACACTACCTAAAGTGGTGATTTATCTTTTTATACTAACGGATCTCATGAGTTTTCTGTTGAGTTTTGTGTTGTGAAGTTTTCAAGTTTTGGGTGAAGATTTGACGGACTATGGAATAAAGAGTGGCAAGAGACTAAGCTTGGGGGTTCCCAAGGCACGCCAAGTAATATTCAAGTATACCAAAAATCCTAAGCTTGGGGATGCCCCGGAAGGCATCCCCTCTTTCGTCTTCAATCCATCGGTAAATTCACTTGAGGCTATATTTTTATTCACCACATGATATGTGTTTTGCTTGGACCGTCTTGTATGATATGAGTCTTTGCTTTTTAGTTTGCCACAATCATCCTTGATTCACACATGTTTTAAGAGAGACACACTGAATCATGAATTTATTAGAATACTCTATGTGCTTCACTTATATCTTTTGAGCTAGGCAATGTTGCTCTAGTGCTTCACTTATATCTTTATAGAGCATGGTGGTGTTATATTTTATAGAAATTATTGAACTCTCGTTCCTCACTTATATTATTTTTAGAGTTTCTTAAAACAACATGGTAATTTGTTTAGGTTATGAATTTATTCCTAATATAATGGGCATCCAAGAGGGATATAATAAAAACTTTCATATTAAGTGCATTGAATACCATGAGAAGTTTGATTCCTTGCATGTAGTTTTGAGATAATAGAGATGGTAATATGAGAGTCATGCTAGTGAGTAGTTGTGAATTGGAAGAGATACTTGTGTTAAAGTTTGTGATTCCCGTAGCATGCATGTATGGTGAACCGTTATGTAACAAAGTCGGAGCATGATTTGTTTAATGATTGTCAACCTTTGTGTGAGGGCCCGGAGCGCGCGATGGTTAACTCCTACCAACATCTCCCCTAGGAGCATGCACCTAATGCTTTTTTGATAACTAATAGACTTTTGCAATAAGTATGTGAGTTCTTTATGATTAATGTTGAGTCCATGGATTATACGCACTCTCACCCTTCCATCTTTGCTAGCCTCTCTAGTACCGCGCAACTTTTGCCGGTACATCAAACCCTCCTTCCTCAAAATAGCCACCATATATTCCTCAAAACAAACACCATACCTACCTATTATGACATTTCCATAGCCATTCCGAGATATATTGCCATGCAACTTCCACCATGTAGTTTTTCTTGACTTGCACCATCACTTCATATTGCATATAGAGTCATACTTTGTCATAGGTATCGAGTTGTAATTTCTTTTTTCGAGTTATAAGTAAATAAAATTGTGATGATTTTTCATTAATAGAGCATTGTCCCGTGAGAGAAAAGGATGATGGAATCTATGACTCCCTCACAAGTTGGGATGAGTATCCGGACTTTACAAAAAATAAAAGAGGCCAGTGAAGCCCAAACAAAAAAATTAAAAGAGGCCAAATAAGCCCACCAAAAAAATAAAAAAAAATAAAAAAATGAGAGAAAGAGAGAAGGGACAATTGCTACTACCTTTTTCCACACTTGTGCTTCAAAGTAGCACCATGATCTTCATGATAGGGAGTCTCCTATTTTGTCACTTTCATATAACTAGTGGATATTTTTGCACGGCCACTTAGTTTTCTTTTTGAGATTTCATACACTTATAGCTCTAAGTGCATTTGTTGCATGGCAATCCCTACTCACCCACATTGATATCTATTGATGGGCATCTCCCGTTGATACGCCTGGTTGATGTGAGACTATCTTATTTTTCTCCTTGCACCTTCTCCATGTTCTATTCCACCTATAATGCTATATCCATGGCTCATGCTCATGTATTGCGTGAGAGTTGAAAAGGTTTGAGAACACCAAAAGTGTGAAACAATTGCTTGACTTGTTCATCGGGGTTGTGCATGATTTAGATACTTTGTGTGGGGAAGATGGAGCATAGCCAGACCATATGATTTTGTAGGGATAACTTTCTAAGGCCATGTTATTTTGAAAGGACACGACTGCCTTGTTGGTGTGCTCAAAGTACTATTGTTTTTATGTCAATATTAGACTATTGTTTTGAATATTACGGATCTTAATATTCATGCCACAATAAAGAATAGTACATGGATAAATATGTTAGGTAGCATTCCACATCAAAAATTCTGTTTTTATCATTTACCTACTTGAGGACGAGCAGGAATTAAGCTTGGGGATGCTGATACGTCTCCAATGTATCTATAATTTTTTTATTGTTCCATGCTATTATATTATCTGTTTTGGATTTTTATATGCATTAATATGCTATTTATATTATTTTTTGGGACTAACCTATTAATCTAGAGCCTAGTGCCAGTTTATGTTTTTTCCCTGGTTTTTGAGAATTGTAGATAAGGAATATTAAATAGAGTCCAAACAGAATAAAACCTTCGGAATGATTTTTTCTAGACCAGAAGGAAACCACCAAGGTTGGAGACCAAGGCAGGAGAGCCACCATGGGGCCACAAGCCCTAGTGGCGCGCCCAGGGGGGTAGGGCACGCCCTACAGGCTTGTGGGCCCACAACAGCCCTCCTAACCCTAATCTTTGGCCTATAAATTCCCAAATGTTCCATTATTATCAGAACGAGTCGGGAAAACACTTTTCCACCGTTAGAAGCCTCCGTTCCGGAGAGATCCAATCATGGAGCCTTTTCCGGTAATCTGTCGGAGGGGGATTCGATTACGGAGGGCATCTACATCAACTCCATTGCCCCCCCGATGATGTGTGAGTAGTTCACCACAGACCTTCGGTTCCATAGCTAGTAGCTAGATGGCTTCTTCTCTCTCTTTGCTCTTCAATACCATGTTCTTCATGATCTTCATGGAGATCTATCCGATGTAATACTCTTTTGCGGTGTGTTTGTCGAGATCCGATGAATTGTGGGTTTATGTTTAGATTATCCATGAATATTATTTGAGTCTTTCCTGAATTCTTATATGCATGATTTCATATCTTTGCAAGTCTCTTCGAGTTATTGGTTTGGTTTGGCCAACTAGATTGGTAATTCTTGCAATGGGAGAAGTGCTTAGTTTTGGGTTCAATCTTGCGGTGTCCTCACCTAGTGACAAAGTAGGCGTAGCGAGGCACGTATTGTATTGTTGCCATCGAGGATAAAAAGTGTGAGTTTTCATCATACTTCTTGAGTTTATCCCTCTACATCATGTCATCTTACCTAATGCGTTACTCTGTTCTTCATGAACTTAATACTCTAGATGCAGGTAGGAGTCGGTCGATGTGTGGAGTAATAGTAGTAGATGCAGAATCATTTCGGTCTACTTGACACGGACATGATTCCTATATGCATAATCATTGCCTTGGATATCTTCATAATTATTCGCTTTTCTATCAATTGATCGACAGTAATTTGTTCACCCACCGTAATACTTGCTATCATGAGAGAAGCCTCTCGTGAAACATATGGCCCCCGGGTCTATTTTCCATCTTATTCTTTCAGATCTAAAACGAAAATACCAAAAATACTTTGCTGTATTATTTTTACCTTTTGTTTTTCTTTCCGTTCAAGCAATCTATCTCTATCAGATCTCATCCTTGCAAGTAACCTTAAAGGGACTGACAACCCCTTTATAGCGTTGGGTGCAAGAGTTTGATTCTTTGTGTAGGTACACCTATTGGGGACTTGCTTGTATCTCGTACTGGATTGATACCTTGGTTCTCAATAACTGAGGGAAATACTTATCTACTTTGCTGCATTACCCGTTCCTCTTCACGGAAACCAACGCATGTTCGAGAAGTAGCAGTTATCTTCTCGAGGTTTGAAGTCCCTAGATATTTAATGACTGATGGTGGTTCACACTTTATTCATGGTGATTTCTGTAAAATGCTTGCTAAATATGATGTTAACCATAAAATTGCATCACCCTATCATCCTCAATCTAGTGGTCAAGTTGAAATTAGCAATAGAGAAATAAAATTGATATTACAAAAAACTGTCAATAGGTCCCGAAAGAATTGGTCTAAGAAACTAGATGATGCACTTTGGGCCTATAGAACAACTTATAAAAATCCTATGGGTATGTCTCCATACAAAATGGTATCTCGAAAAGCTTGTCATTTTCCTCTAGGATTAGAGCACAAATAATTTTGGGCAATTAAAGAACTCAACTATGATTTCAAACTTGCCAGTGAAAAGAGGTTATTTGACATTAGCTCACTAGATTAATGGAGAACCCAAGCTTATGAAAATGCCAAACTATTCAAAGAAAAAGTTAAAAGATGGCATGACAAAATAATCCAAAAGCGAGAATTCAAAATTGGAGAATATGTTCTTTTGTACAACTCTTGTTTCAGATTTTTTGTAGGAAAACCCCTTTCCAAATGGGAAGGACCATATGTTATCGAAGAGGTTTATCGCTCCGGAGCTATCAAGATTAATAATGCCAAAGGTACTAACCCGAAGGTGGTAAATGGACAAATAATTAAACGATATACCTTAGGCACGCCTATTAATGTTGAAAGGAATGTTATCCAAACCATGACAACGGAGGAACACATAAGAGAAAACTTCCGAAACACTCCAGAATAGTGAAAAAGAAGAGGTCCGTGATACGGTAAGTAAACAGACTCTGAAAAATCCAGAAAAATATTTTCTATCAATTTTGGAATATTTTTTTGGAAAATAAGAAATAAACAGGAAAGCAACCGAGGTGAGCATGATACACCATGGCGCGCCTGCCCTCCGTGGCGCGCCTTGGTGGGTTGTGCCCACCTCGGGAACCTTCCTGACTCTATCTTCCTTCCATATGCTTGTTTTCCAAGAATAAAAATTCTCTCTATATATATCCCCAATTGTTTTGACCACCGCATCACGGAAAAATCCTATGTTATTGTTTTGTGCTGTTTTCCCATCATATCTATTAGGCGAGACATCATGTCTTCTCCCTCCTCCAATAACGTAGAAGAAGATGCTTGGTTGATGAAGATGGAGCTGGAGAAAGAGGATCCAAAATAAGTCAACAATTAAGGCAAGGGCAAGGGAGCTATGAGGGATCAAGCTTAAGAAGAAGGTGTAGGATCGAAAGTAGGTCTAGAGGGGGGGCTGATTAGACTACTTGACCAAATAAAACTATGCTTTTTCCCAATTTTAATTCTTGGAAAGTTTTAGCATTCATAGCATGTCAAGTACACGCTACACATGCATGTCTAAGAGTATAGCAGCGGAAAGTAAAGACATTGCACATGTAAGTAAAGAGAGGGTAGGGAAAGCAAACACAAGTGATGACACTATGCTTTTTCCCATGGTTCCGATAGGTGGTGCTATCATACGTCCACATTCATGGAGTCTTCAACCCACGAAGGGTAACGGTCGTGAGAGTCCATGGAGGTCTCTACCCACGAAGGGTTCCACAAAGAAGCAACCTTGACTATTCCATACGGCTTCCTTCCACGAAGGACTAGCCTCACTATGGGTAGATCTTCACGAAGTAGGCGATCTCCTTGCACTTACAAACTTCTTGGTTCACTCCCAAACACAAAGTAGGAGTCTCCCAAGTGACACCTAACCAATCTAGGAGGCACCACCCTACAAAAGGTAATAGGCTCATTAATGACGATGAACTCCTTGCTCTTGTGCTTCAAGATGATAGATCCTCAACACACAATCACTCACTCACAGATTTGGCTTGGTAGAAGAGATGGGATTGGTGGAAAGCAACTTGGGGAGGCTAGAAATCAGGATCCATATGGTTGGAGTGTAAGATCTTGATCTCAACACAAGGGTAGGTGGTTCTCTCTCAGAAAATCTGATAGGATAGGTATGGAATAGTTCTGAGTGCTTCTCTCTCGAGTGGGTGGTGGTGGAGGGGTATATATAGGCATCCCCAAAAATCCAACCGTTACACACAATAAGTCATACTCGTTGACACCGATGTGTTAATCTCGGTGGTACTGAAGTGACCAAAAGGTGACAACTTTTGAATCTCGGTGATACCGGTATAGGAATCTCGGTTGCACCGACAAGGTGGCCAACGGTCAGAATTGCCAAACTCGGTGAAGCTGATTCAACATTCTCGGATGGACCAAAAATGTGAAATTGCGTAACTGAAACTTGGTAGCCCAACTTGATGGCACCGAAAGCAGTGTCGGCTGCACCGAAGGGTTAGGGTTTGGCTGAGTTTGTCTAGGGTTTGGAATCGGTGGCCCCGGGATGGGAATGTTGGTTGCACCGATTTTAAATGTTTGGCTACAGACAGACTTTGGTGGGAGAGTTTGTGGATGTTTTGGTGACTATCACTTGTGCACGTATGAGCATTTTTTTTCACCAACAAAACCTTACCCCCTTTTAATAGTATTGGTTTTCCTATGGACTCAAAGTGATTTCTCACAAATGTAAAATGTAGAGTCCTTTTGCTTGAAGCTTGGCCGACCCATTTCCTTGCATCTTGGGGTAATTCCACAATCTCCACGATCTTCCCTATCATTGAACTTTCCTGAAATGTACTTGGTGGAAACATTAGTTCAATGACTTATATGTTGTTATTAATTACCAAAACCACCAAGGGAGCAAATGTGCTTTCAGAAGGGCAATCCATGCCAATAGAAGAGGAGGAAGAAGAAGATATCCTCCTACCTTATTATGATCACCTCACCCCTATTGAAATTGAAGCTTTTAGGGCCTTCAAAGCGGTTTGTGTTCACAATAAATTTCTCACTCGTGAAAATATTTTGCTAGAGGAGTACATCATTACCCTTCAGAGCGCCATCCGTAAACCGGAGTACTTATTGAGGCTGAAGTGTGACACTTCTTCATCACCACAACCTTCATCATCTTCACCACCAAAGGAGACTTTAGTTCACGGGTATGTGCACTCAACTTGGCTTGAGACAAGCTTGGGGGAGATGCCCCGGTATCGTATCACCATCACTTTTTACCTTTACCTTTTATTTCGATCCTTAGCCTTTTCATGATTTAGTTGAATAAAAGTTTAGTATGATATATTCCCGAGTGATATTTTTGTGACCTATGTATCTATGTAATCAAGTGAGAGTTATATAAATAAAGTTTAGTTTGAGCTCTTGCTTCTTTACTTTCTTGTTGCAATCATAATAAAAGAAAATAAATGAAAAGTATCATATGCCAACATTATGGTGAGTAATGACATCACATAAGAAAAAGTATAAGTGGTAAAATTTATTGGAGATTGAAAAACATAGCATTAGTAAATGATGCAACTCATGAAAGAATTAATTTGGAAAGAGAAGATTCACATGCAAATACACCATCTTGGACATCTTTTATGATTGTGAGCCATTAAATATTATATGAGAAAATGGTTGACGTTGGACAATTAAGACAACGTAATGATTTATGTTTGTTCATATTCAAATAGATGTTATATTGTCATAGATCCTTCAACATGTGGTACTTGCTCAATATCTTTGCTAGCCAAAAGTTCCGCACTAAGTTTAGATACTACTTGTGCATCAAAAATCCCAAACCCAAACTCATGCTTTGAGAGTCCATTATACCTACCTATGGATTGAATAAGATCCTTCAAGTAAGTTGTCATCGGTGCATTAAGGCAATAATAACTGCTTCTAAAAGTGTTTGATCAATTAGTGTAAGAGAAAATTGAGCATTGTACAAACTTGTGATGGCAAAGTAATAAAAGTGGCAGACTGCATAATAAAGGTTGCTATCACAAGGGGCAATACAACATGACGTTCTTTTGCACTAAGGGATTTAGCATGCAAACTAAAAAGCACATTACAACCTCTGATTCCCTCTGCAAAGGGCCTATGTTTTACCGTTATGTATTCACTTTTATGCATGAGTCAAAGTATTCTTCCCTATTCCATTTTATTTTTCTCTTTTTGCAAGTATCATGTGGTGAGGAAAGATCTAGGAACATATACCCAATTGGATATGAGTGAGTATGATTTATTATTGTTGACGTCACCCTTGAGGTGAATACGTTAGGATGTGAAACCATAAGCCCCTATCTTTCTATGTGTCCGGTTGAAACTTTTTGCTCATGGGTATGTTGCGAGTGTTAGCAATCATAAAATACAAAATGATGGTTGAGTATGTGGACTTGCCAAAAGTCTCTGACACGAGACCCTTCCTGAAAATATGATGAATTGTAGTTGCAAAGTGGACTAAGAACATAGTTTGTTAATTTCCAATAAGGTTTATGCTTTATACTTCTATGTTGTGATGAAGAATTGTTACTTGTTCATAAGAAGTTATATGATGATGTTACAAAATAAAAGTTATATGAAAGATTTTTATGATAAAGTTTGTTGATGTTATCATAATAAGCGTGATCCTACTATGTCCGTATTTTGTTTCTATTGACGCCTATCTCTTAAACCATGTGGACATGTTTTTCGATATCGGCTTTCGCTTGAGAACAAGCGAGGTATAAGCTTGGGAGAGTTGATACGTCAATTTTGCATCATGTTTTCATACTATTATTTATAATATTTTATGCATAATAATGCTTTATAGAGTAATTCTAATGCCTTTTCTCTCATAATTTGCAAGGTTTGCACAAAGAGGGAGAATAATGACAACTGAAATTCCGGACCTGAAAAATCATACTAGATATACCTATTCTGCACACCTTCAAATGAGCTGAAACTTCACGGAGATTTTTTATGGAATATATAAGAAATAATGGAGCAAATAACTACTGAAGGGGCCCACCCTGGTGAGCAAAAGATACCAGGGCATGCCAGGCCCCCCAGGCACGCCCTGGTGGGTTGTGCTCTGCACGACCCACCTTTGGAGCCCATCTTATGGTATACAAGGTGTTTTTACCTAGAAAAAAAATAAGTAGAGGAATTTCTGGATGAAGTGCCGCTGTATTGAGGCGGAACTTGGGCAGGAGCACTTTTGCCCTCCGGCGGAGTGATTCCGCCAGGGGAACTTCCCTCCCGGAGGGTGAAATCGAAGCCATCGTCATCACCAACAACCTTGTCATCTTTGGGAGGACATTCTTCATCAACATCTTCAACCACACCTTCTCCTCCCAAACCCTAGTTCATCTCTTGTGTTCAATCTTTGTACCGAAACCTCAGATTGGTACCTGTGGGTGACTAGTAGTGTTGATTACCTTGCGTAGTTGATTACTATATTGGCTTATTTGGTGGAAGATCATGTGTTTAGATCCATTATCCTATTTAATACCCCTCTGATCTTGAGCATGAGTGTTATTTGTGAGTAGTTACCTTTGTTCTTGAGGTCACGGGAGAAGTCATGTTGCAATTAATCATGTGAATTTGATATGTGTTCGATATTTTGATGATATGTATGTTTTGATTCCCTTAGTGGTGTCATGTGAACGTCGACTACATGACACTTCACCATCCTTGGCCTAAGGGAATGCATTGTGGATTAATTATTAGATGATGGGTTGCTAGAGTGACAAAAGCTTAAACCCTACTTTATGTGCTACTTCATAAGGGGCTGGTTTTGATCCACATGTTTAATGTTATGGTTAGACTTTGTCTTAATACTTTTTTCATAGTTGCGGATGCTTTCGAGGGGGTTAATCATAAGTAGGTTGCTAGTTTAAGTAAGAAACACCCTAGCTTCGGTCTACCAACATATCGAATTTTCAAAGTAGCGAACACAAATCAAACCAACATGATGAAAGTGACTAGATGAAATTCCCGTGTACCCTCAAGACACTTTGCTTATTATAAGAGATCGTTTTGGCCTATCCTTTTCCACAAAAGGATTGGACTACCTAGCTGCACTTTATTTACCATTACTGTTACTTGCTCGTTACCAATTATATTGCTATCAAAGTATCTGTTACCTATAATTTCAGTGCTTGCAGAAACTACCTTGCTGAAAACCGCTTGTCATTTCCTTATGCTCCTCTTTGGGTTTGACACTCTTACTTATCGAAAGGATTACGATTGACCCCTTACATTTGTGGGTCATCAGGCGGCGGCCAAGGGGTGCCTTGCCCCCCCCCCCCAAGTTTGGGTGGTCAGCGCCATTAGGGCTTGCCCCACCTGCCCCTTGGCCGCATGGGCCTTGGTGGGAGGGGCCTCCAGCCCAACAGGGGCTGGTGCGCCCCCTCTCACAGCCCATGGGGCCCTCCGTGCCAGGTGGACCCTCGGAACACTTCCAGCATCCGTGTCATAAAATCGGTAAGCCCCGAAACCTTTCCAGAATTCGAATAACAACTTCCCATATATCAATCTTTACCTCCGGACCATTACAGAACTCGTCGTGATGCCGGACATCTCATCCGGGACCCCGAACAAATTTCAGTCACCAACATACATAACTCAACAATACCGAAGTGTCACCAAACGTTAAGTGTGCAAACCTCACGGGTTCGAGAACTATGAAGACATGACCGCGACACCTCTATGACCAATAAACAATAGGGGACCTGGATGCCCATATTGGTTCCTACATACGCTACGAAGATCTTTATCGGTCGAACCACGATCAAGGATTCAATCAATCCCGTATGTAGTTCCCTTTGTCCAGCGGTATGTTACTTACCCGATATTCGACCATTGGTATCTCCATACCTAGATCAATCTCATTATCGGCAAGTCTCTTTACTCGTTCCGTAATACAAGATCCTATGACTAACTCCTTAGTCATATTGCTTGCAAGCTTCTTGTAATGTTGTATTACCGAGTGGGCCCAAAGACACCTCTCCATCATACGGAGTGACAAATCCCAGTCTCGATCCACCCCAACCCAACAAACACCCTCGGATATACATGTAGAGTACCTTTTAGTCACCTAATTATGTTGTGACATTTGATACACGCAAGGCATTCCTACGGTGTCAGAGAGTTGCGCGATCTCATGGTCATAGGAACATATACTTGACATGGATAAAGTAGTAGAAATAAACAAACACGATCGTATGCTATGCTTAGGGTTGGGTCTCGTCCATCACATCATTCTCCTAATGATGTGGTTCCATCATCAAATGATAACTTATGTCTATGGTTAGGAAATCTTGACCATCTTTGATCAACGAGCTAGTCAACTAGAGGCTCACTAGCACTAGTGCAACGACGTGCTATACAAACGGTTTTAACCCCTTTCCACGACGTAGTTGTAAACCTTCGCCTTGCCTCACGACACGACAAAATCATCGGCGATGGAGGCCAACGAACGCAAACGTTTAGCAAAACGAAACGTATGGGATTCCCATATCTATCACATCCTAGAGTCACCTATCAACCGTTTGAGATATGACACCCTTCCCATATGGCCCATCCTTGCAACTTGTGTGAGATCACACTAACATCGCACGTGGAATTCTATAGCGCAGCATTTACGATGTGTGCCGAATCGCAATCAGTTCATAATTGTAAAGCGTGTATGACAAGGATACAATCACACACATTTTGTCCTACAACGTCGTTTGCGATATACGAAGATTCGCAAACGCTCCAACTATCATACTCGTGTCGAATGCATATGACATAACAAATAGTTAAACATTATAAATTGTGTATGATAAGGAGACTGTCACAAAGCATTTGGGTCTGCTTAACCATTCTGATATTGTCTAACATCACACACGATTTACAGTAGACAATTGTGTGCATTCTGGTACACGGTTTCTCTGTATGAAACGTGTCGAATCATGAGGTATATCACACACGTTCTGCTTTACAAACTGTGTGCAGTGTAATGACATGTAGAGCTTATTTTTTGGCTATTTGAATCGCCACAATTAAAATTCTACAGGATTTGAATTTGATAGTAGGCTATTGCATTTTTCATATCCATCTTATATAGACATAGGTTCAACAACCAATGCACTATTCCATTCATGGGTACATATGTTCAAGAATTACATCAAGTAATAATAATTACATTAGGACCAGGTAAATAATGATGAACCACAGTTTCATACTTGTATTAATACAATAAAGGAAGAGGCGAAAGACACTCTGGCAGTTGTACAAGGTGAAGCAGAATGCCCATATTGTGTCCTCCTCCATGCAGAATGCACGGACGACTCTAGGCCAGCCCCTTATGATGGCGGGCTGCCCATCCTTCTGTGTGTTGATCAGGACATATGGGTAGTCATCATGCCCTAGTAGATATACTTTAACGTTTGCACATCCACCAATCATGTAGTTTGAGAGGGAATCCTGAGTAAACTGCTTTGAGAACCACTAAAAACAAAATAGATTCAGACATTGTAAATTTGTAAGCTAACAACTCATTATGGACAGTAAAAAGAAGGGTACAGAGTTCATAGTTACCATCTTGGAGTTCACTTTTGTCTTGGATTAGGTGTAAATAAATAGTTTAATTGCCATATTTTGTGCCATTTTATTAACAACCTTTATAAGTTTCCTCACTTGATGCTGGTTCATGAATATCTCATTGTCCCATATGCAAAAAGGGTCGACACATGGATCTTTACCAGTGATATATGTACCTACAAGCAACAAGTTAGTACAGTATTCCCTGTCCTAGTATATAAGATCTTATTACATCCAAAATACTCATATATTTGATGTATTAACATATTATACTTTGGGGTGGATGGAGTATATATATAAGCCATGTGATGAAACTAACCTCGATGAAAAACAAAAGTTGTTCCCGATATTGTCCTGGGTAAGTACACCGAAAGGCATGTTAAGTACTGACATGCTAAACATCAACCAAATATATGCATGGTAAACAACATGATCATAAAATGATAGCTCCAATGTGCAGGTTTAAGCACGCTAGCTAAGCTAATAATAAGTGGAGATGTGTGCCAACTACAATAGGCTTATCATTTAACAACAATGAAATATAGTAATTCTAACTAGTATTGTGCACATTTAAGCACACTAGTTATAGTTACATAAAAATGGAAAGGCTTGTGCTCACTACAACAAGCTTAACAACAACCAAATATAGTCATTCATAGTGGTACTGTTGAAATTGCATAGAATGTAGCTCGTGTTTACACATCAAATTGTATAACTGAATGTCACATTGTGAAAAAATAGAAATAAATAGTGGGTGTGTTAACTACACCAGGCTTAACAGGAACTACATATGGTCGTTGAAACTGGTATGATCAAATTGAACTGGAAAGTGCATACTTGCAGATATACAACTTCACAACGTGAATAACTTAAATAAACAAGCAATACTATATAGCAATTGAACACATATGCCCAGTACAAACAACCGATCTAGGAAAAACAGTTAAACAAGGCATATGCACATTACAACAGGCTTGATAGCAACCAAAAATAGTCATTCGAACTGTACTATTGAAATTTTATAGAATGTACCCGGTGCTTAAACATGAAATTGTATAACTGAACATCAGATGCGAAAGAACTGAAATAAACAGTGAACGTGTTAACTGCACCAGGTTTAACATGAACCATATATGGCTCTTGAGACAGGTATTGATGAATTTTAACTAAAGAGTCCATTGATTTAGCATGAGTGAAGTAATTTAACATGAGATGGGTTTCCTCACCTATCACAGATGGGCTCATTCCCACTAGAAGAGTGCAGATTATGGGTGCGCTCCCTATTGTCACAGATGGGTTCCTTCCCCTTGGAAGAGCAGGGATGCAGGGTACCCTCCCTAATGTCACTGATGGGCTCTTTCCCCTTGAAAGAGACGGATAGGGTGCCATTGTCGGCGTCGGCATCGTCGATGAGGTCTGACTTGGCAGCTAACGATGCCGAGCCACCGACATAGAACATGTTCTTCAAAAATAACAAAAGAGACTCCATGGAGATGAAGGAAGAGATATTCTTGAGAGCGAAGCAGAGTAGATCAGCAGCTGGGCCTTGCATGAGGTCAACGGGGGTCAAACCCGAGGGGTCTTGGTAGGGCCACTTAACCTGTGAGATAGACCACGACAAGCCATCGCTGTCGACGAGCTCGACGTCGTAGCCGGCTGCATCGATATGAATCCATACGGGAACCCGCTGTCTTACAACCTGGTACTCTTTATATTTCCCGATGGCCTCGGAAGGCACCTCGTCATTGTAGTCAGCTTCCCCGGTGGCCTCAAAAGCCACCTCATCATTGTAGTCAGCTTCCCTGGCGGCCTCGGCAGCCACCTCGTCATCGTAGTTAGCTTCCCTGGCGATCCCGGCGGGCACCACATCATGGGAGTCAGCTTCCCCAGCAGCCTCGACAGCCACCTCGACATCATCCATCGGAAAGGCCGTGATATACCTCCTTTTGGCCATTCGCTCCTCAATGTCCCCTGCAAGTGTAGCTGGGATAAGGCTGCGATGGTCTGAAGTGGGGATTAGTGTGGATCTGCAAGGAAGGGGGTGTTTAGCAGGCGCCATCTAAGAAATTCAGGGTGGCAAGGGTACGGAGATGGGTTCATAACCTAGACGGTGAGAGCAGGAGAGGTTGATTGTGAAATGTGGAGCACTTCTGGCTAGCATCCTTGAGCTCCTACTGGATCTCCGCCACACGAGCCTCATGCTTGTTGCTGGTGGCTCATAAGGCGGAGAGGGTGGTAGCCGCTTCTTTGTCCGCCGCCCTCTCGATGGCTGGTGCATCGTTCGCTTGTTGAAGCTTGGCCTTGAGCCTCCCCACTTCTTTCGTCGAGGCTGTGTCATCATTAACACTATGAATACCTGCATTTACAGTATGCTGGCAACGGTGTTCGGATTTTGTGTAGACTTACCTTGTGCCTCATCGAATCTTTTGTTGAGGGCATCAACCTCATCCTCGGAGCATTTTAGCTTCTGATTCAGCTCATCCAGCTCGGCGCCATTCACGGCCGCCGCCGCCGATGAAGGCTACAAAATACAAATCCTTGTCAGGATGCATGGGATCAACACTTCTGAACTATCATCAGTCCGCTCACATGTTCGGTCCTTTTACGGGTTATTCAAACGTTCCAAACACACATTTTGTATGTAGTTCGGATATGGATCCATGATTGACCCCTAGGTAAGTTTTTCAAACTTAGCTAGGGCTCGGGGGCTGCCATGTATATAATCATAAAAATAAATAAACATTTTTGCAGATGAGAGTGTCGCATGACTTACTTGAAAGCCCGTCAGAAGACCCTTCAAGGCCTCCTTCAGTCCGTTGTCGATGGACTGAATGCTCTACAATACTACACCCATAAGGGTGCGGTGCTCTTCGGCGATGGAGGCGCTTGATAAAGCCTCCTCCATGACCGGCCACCCATTGGTCGGTGGCATCGGTGGTGATTGGACAACCCGATCACTAACCGGGGTTTGAACCATTGTCTTTGGAGGCGTGGTGTGCTCCAGGGATGCCCTTAGAGGGGATTGAGCGGCTGCTCGTCCGGCCTCAGAAGTATCTGGGTGGGGTACCACCCCTCGGTCTTCGGTGACCGAGGTGTTAGCCTCGGCCATGATGTCATCTACCTTGCCACCAGTGCCCGGCTCTGGAGCATGCCGGGATGACACCTCCGTGGTGTCCTTCGCGGTGCCTAAAGTGGCGGGATGTGACGCATTCCCGCTCTCCGTTACTTCGGCGGGCGGGGTCTCCCCATCCGATACTTGATCGGTGGGAAGGACGCGTGGGGGGCTGCGAAGTCAGTAAGTACTCACGTGTTAATAAACTTTAAACCTGTTAGTGACGAGCAAGGGGATATTCGGATCCTAACCTTCGAGCGGGGGGCTTGACCCTGAGGTTCTTTTGGGGAACCGGCTCAAAGTCCTCGGACTCTGTGTTTGAGTCCGAGCTGTCATTCGACATGATCACCTGTGCCCGACGTGTTCTCTTTGGAGAGGAGGGTGTACCTCCTCCGGGGTGCTCGATGACGCTGCCCTCTTTCTTGCGAGGGGGGAATTGCCTTCCCCCTCGACTTCGTCGTCGTCGTCCTCCTCCTGCTCCTCATGCTCCTCTTGATTCGAGGAGGCATGAGTTTCCCCGGATACAGTCTCTGACTAGTTCCTGATGCGAAGGCCACCCTGGCATGGTTTCTTCTTCTTCTCCTTCTTCGTGGGGGCCTCGTATTGCTTCACCACAAGCATTTCCGCTAACATCCCGGACCTGGTGTCTCCGGGCTGAGGTGCTGGACTGCTGATGTTAACGGATTTCTTTAGCCATGTTTGTAAAGGGATGATCAGAAAAAATGTTATGGATCTTCTTTGTGAAAAATAAAGCCGATCAAGCAAATTTATACCATACCTCGGAGGCGGGCTTGGCCACGTGCAGACCCCTGTCTTCCTCCTCGGATGGCCAACTCTTTTGTGACTTCAAGAGTGCCTTCCACAGCTTCTCCCGCGTAGTGCTGAAGAGGTTCCGGATTGTGGGCGTGTCGTCAAGATGACGATCCCGCAAGGGAGTATCCCGGCGCTGGCAGGGGAGGATGCGTCTCTGGAGCATGACCTGGACCACATTGGTCAGCTTGACGTCCTTCTCAATCATGGAGCCAATGCGCTTCTGTAGGTCGCTCACCTCCTCGCTCAGTCCCCAAATAAGGCCTTTTTGAGCCATGAAGCTAATCTGGTGGGGGGGATCTAAATTCGGCAGGGGAATCTAAACTTCTTCCCGTGGCTCAGTGATGTAGAACCACTCCCTCTGCCACACCTTGATGGTGTCGATGAAGGTGCCTGATGGCCATGCGACGCAGGTGAGCTTGCCGATGACAGCCCTGCCGCAGTCTGCCTACTTGCCTCTGATGCACTTTGGCTTGACGTTGAATACTTTGAGCCAAAGCCCAAAGTGCGGCTCGACCCGCAGAATATCCTCGCAGACGAGGATGAATGCCGATATATGCATGAACGAGTTCGGCGGGAGGTCATGGAAGTCGAGGCCATAGAAAAACACCAGCCCCCTGATGAAGGGGTGGAGTGGGAAGCTCAACCCCCAGATGAAGTGGGGGATAAATACCACCCATTCGTCCGGCCTGGGAGTGGGGATCACTTGGCCCTCCTCCGACACGCGGTGAGGGATGTCGGCGGAGAGATAGCCAGCCTTCTTGAGGTCTAGGATATCCCAGTTGGTGACCGTGGAAACCTCCCATTGGCCGTTGGAGCCGGAGCCCGCCATTGGTGAGCTCTGTGGAGGGGGGCGGAAAACCTAGATATGTGCTTTGGAGGTTTGAAGGAATGGAAAGCAGAGAAGGTGAATGGGGAGCGTGAATAGGCTTTGTGGATTTTCCCCCCTTATATGGGACTTATTGGTTGGACCCCCTTCACTACGTCGTGAATTCCTCCGCTTCCCGAAACATGCGTGTCGTTGCACGCGCATGATTAAACATATCCCGTGTAAAACAAGGCGCAATCTGCACATTGATAGGTCATGTTGATTAAAACGGCCTCGAACCACGAATCGAGTTTTTGCAATTGTCCTAAGCGGTCGTGGTGGGTCGTGTCCTTTCGTCAGAAAGGTAGCCAGGGGACATTATTTTATCCCTTGACGTTTGTCCTTCAGGGCCAACCTATTCATAGTGTTCGGATGCGCCACTATACGGAAAGCTACTTGTCATCGGAGGTCGAACTGAATTCGGCGGGAAGAACTCACCTTGCAAGCCGAAGACTCTGATCAAGCGAAGCAATTGAAGCAAAAGACCCTTGGCGTTGGAGGCAAGTTTGGGGGCTACTGAGGGAGTCCTGGATTAAGGGGTCCTCGGGGGGCCAACCTATTTCTATGGGCCGGACTATATGGGCCACTTACCGAACACAGAATCAATTGAGGGCCCTATCTCCAAGATGGAAGCTTTGGAAAGCACGACTTGTGCTCCAAATTTGATGTAGTGAATAGGCATGTTTATCTCTTCGGCATGTAACCGGCCATGTGTAAATGCTTGGTACCCCCAGTGTCTATATAAACCGGAGGGTTCTATGTTGTAGGGACAGAACAACTCATCTAGGGTTAGCTATTTGATCTCGAGGTATATCAACTCTGTAATTCACATATCATCAATACAATCAAGCATGACGTAGGGTATTACCTCCATAGGAGGGCCCAAAACTGGGTAAAGCCTTGTCCCCTTCGTCTCCTGTTACCATCGTTTCTAGTCTCACAGTTCGGGACCCCCTACCCGAGATCTGCCGGTTTTGACACCGATAGCGGGGTCGGAGGTGGTGGTGGCGATGGCGAGGTATCTAGGGTTTGGGCGAGGGAGTTTTGTGGGATTGGGGGTGGGAGGGGCCTAGGTGGTGTTTGAGGGAATGTCGCGGCTACTTTAAATTTTACTTGGAGGGAATGAAAATCCAGGAGAAACTGATTTTTTATGAAGGGTTTGAAGTGGTGCCGGAGGAACAAACATCACACACAGACCAAACATAATACCTATGTGAAATTCAAAGACATAAACCCGTGGAACCATCAATTTTTAAATTCATCAAGGCGGGTAACTATTTTTATGATTTCTCTATGCGGGTTTTGCAAGGTGGTCTGCAGTTACGTGACAACCACATGCCGGACGTAGTACGCAATTCCTTTTTTTCTGAGAGTCAAGCATGGCACACAGTTAGCATGCGGGAACCGTGTCTACTACTCTACTACATACACAATCACACACAGTTGTCTCCTTCGACTCGTCTGCTATTTAAGTTTCAAAAGAAGACTACCCTACCATTTATATAACAATATTGGAAATTAAACACGATAAATCTAGGGTCATCGCACAAGCAGACCTGGTTGTGGACCAAATGTATGTATGGAAAGGTTGTTTTGGTGTTCAAATGCGGAATGCACAACATTCATGTGACACACGATGTCCTGCAAAGCACACCACAATGTTGGCTTATGCCCCTGCCCCCCCCACACAACTTCGAGTCGGCGAGGGGATGGTAGCTTAGTATATATGAACTTAATTACAAACTTATACTACAACTGCAAATTCACCCTACGGTAACACAAAACCAATATAAATCCATCATGATCACCCCCCCGTGTTTTAGTTCTAAGTGTAGATTGCACGGCCCCACTAATGGGCACGTCTTGGAAACTTCACAAGATGGGTGAGACCGCAACTACATGTGTGTGGCTCAACTAATTACTTAAGGTGGTGTGATATTTCGTGCATGCAAAACCTTTTGATGTGGCTCAAAGGTTGAATGGTATGTAGTACTTGACCTCATATATATGTTTTGTGTATACGTACGTATAGTACTATTGTGATGCCCCTCCCTCGCCGCTGCCCTTCCCCACGCATACACATGCTTTGAACAAACACCAAGACATATATATATATATACATGTATGCGCTCAAACTTTTGTCTTGTATCTCACCATGAACTATATCGTAACAAATAATGAGAGAACTATATCTACATTGGTCAAATTAACATGTAGTATATATGGGCTGGTTTAAGTGATAGACCACATGGGTCCACAAATTTGGCATGTCGTCCATATATAACCACGCGAGGGAGTGTTTGTAGATAACACCAACACACATGCATGGCCCCAGGCACATATGTATGAAAGCATTGTGCGATGTTTTCAAATACTAACACACAACTTTCGCCGCCACATGTGTGTGTGTCTCGAACCAGAATGGCCACGTACTGAGGTTAATGACCCATGCATATATAGCCCCAAGCACGCCCACAGTAAAATTCGATAGGAGGGATTCAATGTGTATGATGCGTTTGATTTTTTGTTAGAACTGAAATGTCGATGCATATATCAAATAGGTATAATATATACACACATACCAACAAGAAAGAATACACCTTGGTCAAATAAACATCTTGACAAGCACATGTCAAAGTGACGACCCACATGGACACGGTTATGTCGGTGTGTGATGATGCTGATGACCACGCGAGAGAGTGTTTGAGAAAACAAACGCCCGGTGCATGAGTCCCACATGTATATGTATATATTTAGTTAAGTGTTTGTTTAGTTGGTAACCAATGGAACTTTAATGTCACTTGCCTTAGAAACTGTAAGTCGACTTACGAAGAGGATCGATCACAACGCATATATATAGGCCCTATTTGGATCCATGGGTTAGAATTAGTTTGAGCTAGTTGGGGATCAAATAGCCCTAAAGTATTCAAACATGATGTTTAGATTGTAGCTACTTCCATCTAACCCACAAAAAACTATCCCACCCAAGAGGTGCTAATTGGAGCTAGTTCTCATGGGACCCTCTCTATCCCACCAGCCAACAGGTGCTAATTGGAGCTAGTTCTCGTGGGGCTCACTGAAAAATCACTTTTCTCTACATCAAGTGCATCTATTGTCAATTTAACTCTGTCATCCAAACACCTCTTTGGCTAGAGTTATTTTAGGGTTAGTCATGAGCTAGAAACTAACTCCAACCTCTAGCTAAAGTTAGAGTATCCAAAAGAGGGCCACACACATGCATACCAAAAAGGATCCACATTGGTCAAAAAATATATAGGTGCCACACATGGCCCTGATACGTCTCCAACATATCTATAATTTATGAAGTATTCATGCCATGTTAACAATAATTCTATATGATTTTGGTATGATTTTATTAGAACTAACCCGGACTGACGTTGTTTTCAGCAGAACTACTATGGTGTCGTTTTTTCGTGCAGAAATAAAAGTTCTCGGAATGGGCTGAAAATTTACGGTGATTTTTTATGGACCAAAAGAGACCCCCGAAGCACAAGAGCTGGGATAGGAAGTGGACAAGGAGGCCACAAGCCTGTTGGGCGTGCCCCCTAGCCCGCACCCCTGTGGCTGTGGACTCCTCGAGCACCCCCTTGACGTGAGACCGACGCAAAAAATTCCTATAAATACTAAAACCCCCAGAAAGAAACCTAGATCGAGAGTTTCGCTGCCGCAAGCCTCTGTAGCCACAAAAACCAATCGGGAGCCCGTTCCGGCACCCTTACGGAGGGGGAGACCATCATCGGTGGCCATCTTCATCATCAAGGTGGTCTCCATGACGAGGACGGAGTAGTTCACCCTCGGGGTTGAGGGTATGTACCAGTATCTATGCGTTGGATCTCTCTCTCTCTCTCATGTTCTTGAGATGGAACGATCTTGATGTACCGCGAGCTTTATTGATATAGCTGAATCATATGGAGTTTCCCCCTCTCTATCTTCTTGTGATGAATGGAATTTTCCCTTTGAAGTTTTCTTATCAGATTGAGTCTTCAAGGATTTGAGAACACTTGATGCATGTCTTGCGATGGGATATCCGTGGTGATGATGGGATTTTCTATTGATCCACTTGATGTATGTTTTGGTGATCAACTTGCGGGTTCCGTGACCTTGGGAATCTATGCATAGGGGTTGGCACATGTTTTCGTCTTGAATATCCAGTAGAAACTTTGGGGCACTCTTTGAAGTTCTTTGTGTTGGATTGAACATGATGAATCTTAAGTTGTGTGATGCATATCGTATAATCAAGCCCATGGTTACTTGTGGTGACATTGGGGTATCTAAGTGACATTAGGGTTTTGGTTGATGTGTGTCTTAAGGTGTTATTTTAGTATGAACTCTAGGGCTGTTCGTGACACTTATTGGGATAGCTCATAAGATTGATCGGAAAAGATAACTTTGAGGTGGTTTCGTACCCTACAATAATTTATTCGTTAGTTGTCCGCTAATTTTGACTTTGGAGTGAACTCTTTGTTGCACGTGAGGTATTTACATATGATTCAACTATGTCAGTATTGTTGAGAGAAATTGCACTAGTGAAAGTATGAACCGTAGGCCTTGTTTCTAAGCATTGCAATACCCGTTTGTGCTCACTTTTATCATTAGTTACCTTGCTGTTTTTATATTTTCAGATTAAAAAAACCTATATCTACCATCTATATTACACTTGTATCACCATCTCCTCGCCGAACTAGTGCACCTATACAATTTACCATTGTATTGGGTGTGTTGGGGACACAAGAGACTCTTTGTTATTTGGTTGCAGGGTTGTTCGAGAGAGACCATCTTCATCCTACGCCTCCCACGGATTGATAAACCTTAGGTCATCCACTTGAGAGAAATTTGCTGCTATTCTACAAAACTCTGCACTTGGAAGCCCAATACGAGTCTACAAGAAGAAGGTTGCATAGTAGACATCAGGCCCCCATAGAGTGACACGTCACCGATTACCATGTGAGGGAGCCACACTTAGGACCACCATTGATTATATATGAAACAAGCACATGCATGGGTATGTTTTTTGATTCAAAATGCCAAGTGCATGACTTTGATACACTGTGTGCTTCACAAATTGGAGGCCCACGCACAACCCAAGGCTAAAGAACACTGCGTGCAATATGTATGTCTCCTCCCACGCAATCCCTCAACTTTGAGCGGTAGGAGGTACTCATGAGTACGTCATGTATATCTTTGGTGTGGAATCTGACCATGATCTATAGCAACACAGAGCAGATTAACTTAACCTACCTTGGTCAAACCCCTACCGATGAGGCTCAAAAGTGATAGACCACATGGACCAACGAATGTGCGGATCACTAATAACGCACGAAGGTTTATTGTCTGAGGGACCACCACCATCGTGTGCATGTGTCCTAAACATATGCACGAGGTGCCTTGTTTTAAACATTTCAATGCACAATTTTGATAATTTGGGGTGGCAACTGCCTCACAAAACGGACAATCTCCCACACATAGAGGCTAGTGCAAACTAAGTGAAACAGAAAGAGCCCCCCACCCCCCGCGCGGCCATCACTGGAAACACCAGTTCGAGGTGTGTCGAACTATTTTCATGCAGAAAACACTTGACACATCAGTCCGTGTTATAATTATAAAAGGTCCCTATATCATTCGAAAAATATGCAATAATTGAGTTTCCAGGAATTCATTGGGGGAAATCATATGTCCCGTTGGGTTCATGTGTTTAGTTGCCATGCAATAATTGTTAAGGAACCTCAAACATCTTGGTGTCGTGGAAAACATTGAAATTTTTGGTTTTTAGACAGCTTGGCATCAAACATCGAAAAATCATTTTAAGTTGAAGTGAATCCAAAAATCAACTAAAAATCATGAAACTTGGGATTCCGTTTCAGGATATATATATACATATACATATATATATAGTGTGTGTGTGCGTGCGTGCTAATTTCTGGCCTAATTAGAAACAAATTTTTGATACACTTTTTCTTACAAACGAGAGGTTATTAAAGGTTAGTGCTTGGTACACACACTTGTCACTATAGAATCTTGAACGATTAAAGTATTCAACCGTGTGCGTTGGTCCCAACAAAATATTACGTACCACCACGAGCCCAAGACTGAATCACGACTGAATCATGACTGAATGTTATGTGCTCCACGACTGAATCATGCGCTGCAAAAACTCCGAGATGCCTGCACCAGTCCATAAATGGATCGCTGGAGCTTGCACACTTAGTTAGCATTTTAAGGATCGAAATAACCTTCTGGTTGCATCATATACAACTCTTCCTTGAGGAAACCAATAAGGAACGCTATTTTGACATCCGTCTGCCAGATCTCGTTATCAAAATATGCAGCTATTGCTAACATAATCCTGACGGACTTAAGCATCGCTATGGGAGAGAAAGTCTCATCGTAGTCAACTCCTTGAACTTGTGAAAACCCTTTTGCAAAAGTCGAGCTTTATAGACGGTGACATTACCGTTCGCGTCCGTCTTTTTCTTAAAGATCCATTTATTCTGTATGGCCTTAGGATCATATGGTAAGTCCTCCAAAGTCCACACTTAGTTCTTGTACATGGATCCTATCTAGGATTTCATGGCCTCTAACCATTTGTTGGAATCAGGGCCCACCATTGCTTCTTCATAGCTCGTAGGTTCCTTGTTATCCAACAACATGACCTTCAAGATAGGATTGTCGTACCACTCAGGGGCGGTACAAGTCCTTCTCGACCTAAGAGGTTCGGTAGTAACTTGATCTGAAGCTTCATGATCATCATCATTTGCTTCCTCTTCACTTGGTGTAGGCGCCGCAGAAAGATGTTTATGTGTCATGCTACTTCCAACTGAAGTGACGGTTCAACGACCTCATCAAGTTCTACTTTCCTCCCACTCAATTCTTTCGAGAGAAACTCTTTCTTGAGAAAGGACCCATTTTTAGCAACAAACACTTTGCCATTGGATCTGAGATAGAAGGTATACCCAACTGGTTCCTTAGGGTATCCTATGAAGATGCACTTGTCCGCTTTGGGTTCGAGCTTACCAGGTTGAAGCCTTTTCACATAAGCGTCGCAACCCCAAACTTTAAGAAACGACAGCTTAGGTTTCTTGCCAAACCATAATTCATATGTTGTCATCTCAACGGACTTTGATGGTGCCCTATTTAAAGTGAATGCGTCTGTCTCTAATGAATAACCCCAAAATGATAGTGGCAGATCAGTGACAGACATTATAGATTGCACCATATCCAATAGAGTACGATTACGACACTCGGACACACCATTACGCTGTGGTGTTCCAGGTGGCGTAAGGTGTGAAACAACTCCACACTATTTCAATGCATGCCAAACTCATAACTTAGATATTCTCCACCACGATCAGATCGTAGAAATTTAATATTCTTGTTACGATGATTCTCTACTTCACTCTGAAATTGCTTGAACTTTTCAAACATTTCACACTTGTGTTTCCTTAAGTAAATATACCCATATCTACTCAAATCATCAGTGAAGGTCATAAAATAATGATATCCACCGCGCGCCTCCACACTCATCGGACCGCACACATCAGTATGAATGATTTCCAACAAGTCACTTGCCCGCTCCATTGTACCGAAGAAGGGGGTTTTAGTCATCTTGTCTAAGAGGCATGGTTCACATGTATCAAGCGATTCAAAATCGAGTGATTCCAAAAGTCCATCAACATGGAGCTTCTTCATGCGTTATACACCAATATGACCTAAGCAGCAGTGCAACAAGAAAGTGGTACTATCATTATTAACTTTGCATCTTTTGGCATCAATGTTATAAATGTGTCTATCACTACTATCGAGATTCAACAAGAATAAACCATAAAATTGGGTGCATGACCATAAAGATGTTACTCATATAAATAGAACAACCACTATTCTCTAATTTAAATGAATAACCGTCTTGCCATAAACAAGATCTAGATATAATGTTTATGCTCAACGCAAGCACCAAATAACAATTATTTAGGTTTACTACTAATCCCGATGGTAGTTGAAGAGCGAGCGTGCCGATGGCGGTCACACCAAATTTGGAACCATTTCCGACACGCACTGTCGCTTAATCCCTTGCCACCCTCTGTTTATTCCGTAGTTCCTGTTTCAAGTTACAAATATGTGCAACCGAACCGGTATCAAATACCCAGGCATTACTACGAGAGCTAGGGAGGTACACTTCAATAACATGTATATAAAATATAGCTTTGTTGACGTTGCCAACCTTCTTATCAGCCAGGTACTTGGGCAATTCCATTTCCAGTGGCCAATCCCCTTGCAATAGAAGCGCTCAGTCTCAGGTTTGGGTCCAGCCTTGGGTTTCTTCACAGGAGTGGCAACTGGCTTGCCACCCTTGTTGAAGTTTCCCTTCTTTCCCTTGCCTTTCTTGAAACTAGTGGTTTTATTTACCATCAACACTTGATGCTCTTTTTTTATTTCTACTTTTGTGACTTTCAGCATCGTGAAAAGCTCGGAGGCAGACTTGTCCATCACTTGCATATTATAGTTCATCACGAAGCCTTTGTAGCTAGGTGGCAGTGACTAGAGAATTCTGTCAGTGACCATTTCGGGCAGAAGCGTAAATCCCAAATCATTCAAACGGTTGTAGTACCCAGACATTCTAAGCAGGTGCTCACTGACAGAACCATTATCTTCGATCTTGCAGGAGATGAACTTATCAGAGGTCTCATACCTCTCGATCCGGGTATTTGCTTGAAATATTAACTTCAACTCCTAGAACATCTCATATGCTCCATGGCATTCAAAACGCTTTTGAAGTCCTGATTCTAAGCCATACAACATGGTGCACTGAACTAATGAGTAGTCATCAGAATGCGCCTGCCAGATGTTCACAACTTTTGCAGGTGACACTGGAGGGGGCGGTGCACCACGCGGTGCATCAATGCCATAAGCCTTTTGTGTAGCCGTGAGGATAATCCTTAGATTATGGACCCAGTCCGCATAGTTGCATCCATCATCTTTCAGCTTAGCTTTCTCTAGGAACGCATTAAAATTCAGAGGGGCTACTTGATACGTCTCCAACGTATCTACTTTTCCTAACACTTTTGCTCTTGTTTTGGATTCAAAATTTCATGAGTTGAATGAGACTAAGCCAGGCTGATGTTGTTTTCAACAGAACTACCATGGTGTTTGTCGAATTTCGGGCTTCGCAAAACCCAAAGAGGTTCGAACTCAGAGGCATGTACGAAGATCTTCTAAAGCTCCGGCCTCAAGCTCACCGGTGACGACCTAGCCCAACGAACTCGCTCAATCATAGGAAGAAGACTAGGACACAAGGATTTACCCAGGTTCTGGCCACTGCATAGTGTAAAACCCTATTCCTTTATTTGGTGGATTGCCTCATGAGGAGGTTTGTTGATGAACTGGTACACTGGTGGATAGCTCGTCAGGGTGCTCGAGGGGTGTTTTATCTCTCCCTCTACTGAGTGGCCTATCCTCTAGTTATAGTGACCCAAGTCCTTTTCCCTTATCGCAATGGCAGGAAGGAATCCCACAACGGACAAATTCGAAGGGGGACAAGGAGTACATCCTTATCCCGAAGAAAGGTGGTCTTCGCCTACAAAGTAGCCAGTGGTGATGCAGAGGTGGGCTCGGCAATGACATCCATCCTGCCGAGCCCGTTGGTCCTGGCCTTCTTGCACCAAAATGGAAACCTTTGGGGGGTGCTTTGGGAACCCGCATACATCCTTGCCTCCTTTGCACCAAAGAGGGAACTGTCTCCTCTACGCGTGCATGTGTCCGCCTGGCTCGTCCTGCGTCATCGTTGTCCTCCCGAGGCCGAGCTCTACATAGAGATCTCCGCCACTCAGGAGGGGGCCTAGGGAAGCTTCCTCCTTTTGGGAGCCTTGGTATTGTCTTCCTCGCGAGGGCGAGGCTCTGTCGAGGGCCTTGTCTTGAGTGAAGCAGTACCGGAACGTACAGAGCTCTGAAGCGGGCCACGCCCTGGGCCGCAGGTAGGCAAGTCCGGGTACCCCCATTCCCAGGACACCGACAGTAGCCCCTGGGCCCAAGGCGCGCTTGAGTTGGCTTCGGGGCGAAGTCGTAGAAGCCGGCCCGAAGCATCATGGGCCTCACCGCCTACGGGCCAGGCCTGGTGTGCGGTGCGCGGTTAGACGCGAACGTCTCCGTTCCCGTGCCTTCTTGACAACTGCTCGGATCGACAAAAGCCTGACGTCCGGTGTAGAGTCATTATTGCCTTCCTCCCAATGCTCTTGCTCCTTCGTTTAGATCCCCATTCTATGTGAGAACCTCTCAAGATCTTAGTGTTGTGCCATCCTCCTTCTTGCTTTCTTCGCCTCAAGGACTTCTCGATGGCTCCCATCGACAAGTCGAAACCCGAAGCTCCAGGCCTAGCCTCAGCTTCCATCTCGTCGGCACTTTTTGAGTCCACCATAGCCAAGGATGGGGACCTCACCCCAGTTCTTCCGTTGGCGGCGGACGAGTCCAATGAGTGGGGGCGGACTTTGATATGGTGCGGCTCCACGGAGAAGCCTCGCCTGGCCAGGTCGGTCTACCCCTTCTTCCTCCACATCATCTTCTGTGGGCTCGTTCCGCCCTTCTCCGAGTTCTTCACCGCCATCCTCGAGCACTACGTGATCTAGGCCCTCCATCTACAACCCAATTCGATCCTGCCCTCGTCCGTCTTTGCCTTCTACTGTGAGGCCTTTGTGGGTGTGAAGCCTTCTGTGGCCCTCTTCTGCCATTTCTCCTGCGTGCAGCTTCATGACGGCGCCCACCAGTTGGCTTGCATCTCCTTCGTCGCAGTCCAGAGCGGGAACATGCTCGTGAAGGCCGGGAAGAAGGTGGAGAACCTTAGGCACCGTTGGGTCTTCTTGGATCTCAAGAGCGTCAACTCACGCCTGGAGCTTCCGAAGTGGCTGCCAGAAAAGACTCTTGCGTGGGGCTCCGCGAAGCTCTCCAACCCCCGGGCCAGACCCATCCTAGAGCGGATACTCGAGACATCAGCGCCAAGAAGTTGATCAGGGGGATGATAGTGAAGGAGTTCTTGGCGCAACGCATGGCGTTGCTTCAGTCTCACTCTAGGCCCATGTGGGAATAGCACGGCGGTGGCGATCACATCAGGCTTCGGTCCGCTCGCTTGACCCCCGGGGATCTGAACAGGGCTGTGACGACCCTGCTCAATGGCGACCCCAGGGACCTTTCTGAGGCCTATGTCCTGTTGTACTGTCGTGACGACAAGGTCGATATAGTCACCACGATGCCCACCTTCGACGAACTAGGGCTTTCCCCGGCCAAGCTTTCTGGTTCCCTGGTCGTGGTGTCCTCCGACAAGACCACGAATGAGGAACACTGGAGGAGGCAGGAGATGACGAGCTGGAGGAAGTGTCTCCTCTGTCGCGGAGTGCGCTTCTCCATGACTTTGAAGATGACGATGATGACGAACTCCTTGCCGCAAGTCCTCCACGTCTCGCTAGGATCCTCAAGGGACCAAGGCCCATACCTCAACCTGCGCGGTCCACCGGACGGGCAACCCCGAAGAGGAATGAGGCCAGGCCTCCTCCAGAACACTCGGATCATGCCATCAAGATGGTTGAGGCACCCGCCTCGCTCCTGCCTGAGCTGTGGCCCGCGGTCGAGGTGGCTGCATCTGGGGCTGGTTCGGCTTCCCTGGCCATGACCCCTACGAACGGCTCCTCTGCTCCTTCATCCGGCGGCGCCTCCCTAGAGAAGGGCGAGGGCACTCCTTCCTTTACCGAGGTGGAGAAGAAGAGGAAGTGGGTCGATGTCGAAGAGTAAGTTGCCCTGCTTGGTTTTTTCACCATCTGCGGTAGCTTGTGCGCCTATGGTCCCTTCTTTGCTCGGTAACCAGGAGCGCCGCCGTGCTGAAGGGGAGGAAGAAGAAGGCGGGCATCAAGCCGAAGGTGTCCTCCGATGTGATGTCTGTTCTTGGTGCCCTGCCGATGCCTGAAGGGGCACCGAATGTCATGGGCAAGGAGCCTCACGGGGCGACTCTCCTTGTCACGGCCGTGAAGCCCCCAACGCCCATTGGAGAGGCTGCTTCTGGCCTTGGGGGCGCATCCACGCCGCTGCCTAAGGGAGAAGCCCCCGAGGCCCAGCTGGTTGTGGGACCGCCCGTCCCTGTCTTCCATGTGGTGGTGCCACAGCCTCCGAAGCCCTCTGCTCTTCATGCTTCTGCCCCCTGAAGGTGGCTCCTGTCGCCGCGCAGGTGCCACCTCCGGGCCGGGCCCTGACGCCTCTGACGTGTGGCCTTGGCTCCCTGGATGGGGCCTTTGCTGCTCTGAGCCAGGTCCAGGACACCCTCAGGAGCGTAGATGATCGCCTTGCGAAGAAGCATTTGGGGCTCCTTTCTGGGTGGCTCTAGGCTGATGCCTCCACTGTGGCGGTTTGGAGCCAAGCCGAGGCCACCATGGATGAGAGCAGGAAGGAAGCCGCATCATCCAAGGCAGCCCCCGACACAACGCAGACCGATGCAGCATTTGTCGTGAAGCACTGCAACGAGGCGGGGGTCCACTTGACGACTCTTCAAGAGGAGAAGACCGCGCTCGCGGAACAGCTTTGCCAGCGGGAGGAATACCTCAAGACCTACGAGGCCAAGCTTGCTAACCATGACTCTGCGTTGTCCAAGGCGGCGGCCGATCAAGCCACGGAGCACGAGCACCTGGACAAGCTGAAGGAAGAAGCAGTCGTGGAGAAGACTCGGCTCGACTCTAGGGAGAAGGCCCTTGTCACGGTTGAGAAGAGAAAGGCTGCAGAGCTTAATGCCCCCCCTCCGTCGATCTCAGGATCTACCAATCACCAAACTCCATTTGTTGGGGAGGATTTGTAGAACCTCTGGTGACTCTAGGGAGCGGCTTCACAGGGCTCTCTTCAAAGCTCATTGAGGTGCTTGAGGGTGTCGTTGCCCGGGTGGAGAGGGTCTTGGAGAATGAGTGCCGCGACCTCTTCTCTGAGGCCGCAATGCGCATCTTCAGACACCACTACCTTCGTGATCCGGGCTTTGAGTTTGGCTCCGTGATCCGCCCGGCCGATCCTGAGGTTCGTGCCGCTTCGGCAACGGCGATGGAGGGCGCCGTGGCGACGCTGATGAAGAAGTTCACCTGCGTCGTCGTTCCCTCATCTCTTACGGCTATGAGGGTTAGCGACGATGATGACATTGGCAGCGACATCGACGATGAGCCCCTTGCGGTTAGGACGAGCAGTGGCACCATCTCCTCCTAGCTTCTCTTCATGGGCCCTTTCCTGTAATGTTCGTGGTGCCTCGCGGAGGTGTTAGACTTGTCTGCATTTTCGGATCCATTTTAATGCTTGTAATGACTGCTAAATTGTGTGGTTTCTTTCCTCGCCTTGTTTCCTTCCTATTTGATGTAGTGCTCTACATCGGCAGAGCCCGGTCCCGCGCATACCTCAGACGTTGTTGGGGCATCCGGATCACCAGGACGGTGCCAAGGGGTGAGGTGCTACGTGGCCATTGAGGCGCTTGAGTCACGATGCTCAGTAGTCCTCCTTGACGTACGAGCATCTCTCATGAAGGGAACATGGTCAAGACGGGGTTGACTTCGAGATTTGGAGAGCCTTGATCTCTATGTAGGCAGGGCCTGGTCCCGTGCATACTTCAGCCGCCGTTGGGGCGTCTGGATCACCATGACGGTGCCAAGCGGTGAGGGGCTACGTGACCAGTGAGGATCCCGAGTCACGATGCTCAGGAGTCCCCCTTGACGTATGAGCATCTACCATACCTTTCCTCACTAGCTTTCGCCTGAGAAAGGCGCATGAAAACCAGGTATCAGGGACTTAGGAAGGTGGCGTGTGCTAGGCCCGGCCTGGCATAGCCCCCGTGTAGCCCCCTCACGCGAGCATCCGAGGGGAATGCAGCGAGACGAGGCCGTGAGGGGCCATCCTGAGGTTGGATGCAGCCACTAGGGCGCCCTCAGTTGTTCATCCACCAGCGCGGGCATGGGGATTCCACATTGCATGGGCATAGCCGCCGAGCGATAGTGTTGTTCGCCAACGCGGACCATGGGGCTTCCACTTGGGTGTGGGTAGGAACCCCTTCGTGTCCTCGGGGGGCTCCAAGCGTGTACAACCCATTAAGTTTGTATGCCTGGCTTGCACGGTAGAACTAGGAGGTGTATCTGGGCCCTCATGAGCCAGCACGGCTCTCACGAGGCCCTACCTCAAAGGCGGGTTGCGCCTGAGTCTTCCGGTAGAGGGCACCATTTCATGTCCTGTATATTTTGAAGAAACCTATGCCGAATGAATTTCCAAGGGCTAACGCATCTGAAGGCCGAGCACCAATGACCCCTGGAGGTGACGTGAACGGGGCCGACTGCCAGAAAGAGCTCATCCATTGGATTTATCGACGCTGCAAGGACGGTCCCGAGCACCGACGTCATGCCCAGTCTTCTCATGCGACAACTCCGAGGAGAAAACACCCGGCGCACGGCTCCCGTGGCGGCGAAAGGCCAACGGTGGTTGCAAGAACCGTGTCGCGAGCCCTGGTTCACCCACTCTCGATTTTCTCATGCAAGGACAAAGCACCAATGACAATGGGAGTGTTGGGGAACATCGCATGGGAAACAAAAAATTTCCTACGCACACGCAAACCTATCCATGGTGATGAGCATCTACGAGAGGGAGAGTGGATCTACATACCCTTGTAGATCGCTAAGCGGGAAGCGTTAAGAAACACGGTTGGTGTAGTCGAACTTCTTCGCGATCCAAATCGCCGAGCGTCCCGCAATCTAATCACGAACTGTCCCGCGATCTCGTCACGATCCGTCCCGCGATCCGATCACGAACGTCCCGTGGCCTTGATCACGATCCTTCCGATCTAGTACCGAACGGACGGCACCTCCGCATTCAGCACACGTGCAGCTTGATGATGATCTCCACCGTCTTGATCCAGCAAGAGAAGGTGGAGAGGAGAGAGAGTTCACCGGCAGCGTGACGGCGCTACGGTGCTGGTGGTGGAGCAATTCCGGCAGGGCTTCGCCTAAGCACTGCGGAACTACGATCTAGAGGAGAAACTATGCACCGGTGGAACGGGTAGCACGTGGCCGGAAATTCTGTCCAAAAACCACCCAATCCACTAGTATATATAGGAGGAGAGGAGAGGAGAGGCAGCCAAGGCCTTTGGGTCGTCCTAAATAGGAGGTGGGAAGCAATCCTACTTCACCTCCAATCCTAGTTGGAGTAGGATTGCCTCCTATTGGCTGATTTTCCACTTTTTGCTTTAGGACTTTCTCTCCTGCGCCATGAGCCTTTGTGGCTGTTTTCCCAGCCCACTAAGGGCTGGTTAATACTCTCCCACAGCCCATGGACCTCTTGGGGTCGAAGTACCCCTCCCGGAGGTCTCCCGGTACACTACCGGCACTCCCGGTACACTACCGATAGCCTGAAACTTTTTCGGAAACCAAACTGGGACTTCCTATATATGAATCTTTACCTCCGGACCATTCTGGAGATCCTCGTGACGTCCGGGATCTCATCCAGGACTCCGAAAAAACTTCGGTCACCACCATACATAACTCTACACTACCGAAACGTCACCGAACCTTAAGTGTGCAGACCCTACGGGTTCGAGAACTATGTAGACATGACCGAGACACCTCTACGGTCAATAAGCAATGGCGGGACCTGGACGTCCACATTGGTTCCTACATATTCTACGAAGATCTTTATCGGTCGAACCTCTATGTCAAGGATTTAGTTAATCCCGTATAACGTTCCCTTTGTTCTTCGGTATGTTACTTGCCCGAGATTCGATCGTCGTTATCTCCCTACCTAGTTCAACCTCGTTACCGGCAAGTCTCTTTACTCGTTCCGTAATACAAGATCCCGCAACTAACAATTAGTCACATTGCTTGCAAGGCTTATTGTGATGTTGCATTACCGAGTGGGCCCCGAGATACCTCTCCGTTACACGGAGTAACAAATCCCAGTCTCGATCCATGCCAACTCAACAGACACCATCGGAGATACCTGTAAAGCACCTTTATAGTCACCCAGTTACGTTGTGACGTTTGATACACACAAGGCACTCCTCCGATATCTGTGAGTTGCATGATCTCATGGTCATAGGAACATATACATTGACATGCAGAAAACAGTAGCAATAAACTGACACGATCATATGCTACGTTTGTAGTTTGGGTCTTGTCCATCACATCATTCTCCCAATGATGTGATCCCATTATCAAATGACATCTCATGTCCATGGCTAGGAAACCTTAACCATCCTTTGATCAACGAGCTAGTTCACTAGAGGCATACTAGGGACATTGTGTTGTCTATTTACCCACACATGCAATGTGTTTCCATTCAATACAATTATAGCATGGATAATAAACGATTATCATGAACAAGGAAATATAATAATAAACACTTTATTTATTGCCTCTAGGCATATTTCCAACAGTCTCCCACTTGCAGTAGAGTCAATAATCTAGTTCACATCAGTATGTGATTTACATGGTAATGAATCGAACACCCATACAGTTCTGGTGTTGACCATGTTTAGCCCTTGGAAGAGGTTTAGTCAATGGGTCTGCAACATTCAGATCCGTGTGCACTTTGCAAATATTTATGTCCTTCTCCTCGATGTAGAACCGGATGGAGTTGAAGCGTCGCTTTATGTGTCTGGTCCTCTTGTGAAACCTTGGTTCCTTGGCCAGAGCAATGGCACCAGTGTTTTCACCGAACAGGTTTATTGGAATCAGTGCACTTGGCACTACTCCAAGATCTGTCATGAACTGCTTCATCCAGACACCTTCCTTCGCTGGCTCCGAGGCTGCGATGTACTCTGCTTCGCACGTAGAATCAGCTACCACGCTTTTCTTGGAACTGCACCAGCTTACCGCTCCCCCGTTAAGAATAAATACGTATCCAGTTTGCGATTTAGAATCGTCCGGATCAGTGTCAAAGCTTGCATCGATGTAACCCTTTACGACGAGCTCTTCATCACCTCCATAAACGAGAAACATGTCCTTAGTCCTGTTAAGGTACTTAAGGATATTCTTGACCGCTTGCCAGTGCTCCATTCCAGGATCACTTTGAAACCTTCCGGCCATACTTATGGCAAGGCTGACATCGGGTCTTGTGCACAGCATTGCATACATGATAGAGCCTATGGCTGAAGCATAGGGGATGACGCTCATCTTTTCTTTATCTTCTGCAGTCACTGGGCATTGAGTCTTACTCAACTTCACACCTTGTAACACAGGCAAGAACCCCTTCTTGGACTGCTCCATTTTGAACTTCTTCAAAACTTTATCAAGGTATGTGCTCTGTGAAAGTGCTATCAAGCGTCTCGACCTATCTCTATAGATCTTAATGCCTAATATGAAAGCAGCTTCTCCTAGGTCCTTCATTGAAAAACTCTTATTCAAATATTCCTTCACGCTTTCCAGCATTTCTATATCGTTTCCAATCAGCAATATGTCATCCACATATAACACTAGAAACGCTACACAGCTCCCACTCACTTTCTTGTAAATACAAGCTTCTCCATAAACTTGTATAAACCCAAACGCTTTGATCACCTCATCAAAACGCTTATTCCAACTCCGAGATGCTTGCACCAGTCCATAAATGGATTGCTGGAGTTTGCAAACTTTGTCAGCATTCTCTGGATCGACAAAACCTTCGGGTTGCATCATATACAACTCTTCCTCAAGGAAACCATTGAGGAACGCCGTTTTGACATCCATCTGCCAAATTTCATAGTCAAAATAAGCAGCTATTGCCAACATGATTCTGACAGACTTAAGCATCGCTACGGTTGAGAAAGTCTCATCGTAGTCAACTCCTTGAACTTGTGAAAAACCCTTTTCCACAAGTCGAGCTTTATAGATGGTGACATTACCGTCTGCGTCCGTCTTCTTCTTAAAAATCCATTTGTTCTGAATGGCCTTTCGCCCTTCAGGCAGTACTTCCAAAGTCCATACTTTGTTTTCATACATGGATCCCATCTCGGATTTCATGGCCTCTAACCATTTCTCGGAATCCGGGCCCATCACCGCTCCTTCATAGCTCTTAGGTTCATTGTTGTCCAACAACATGACCTCTAAGACAGGATTGCCGTACCACTCAGGAGTAGCACGCGTTCTTGTCGACCTACGAGGTTCATCAGTAACTTGATCCGAAGCTTCATGATCATCATCATTAACTTCTTCTTCAACCGTTGTAGGCTCCACAGAAACATCTTTCTGCGCTGCGCTAGTTTCGGGTAGAAGCAAAGGTTCAACAACCTCATCAAGCTCTATTTTCCTCCCACTCAATTCTTTCGAGAGAAACTCTTTCTCAAGAAATGTTCCGTTCTTAGCGACAAACACTTTGCCCTCAGATCTGAGATAGAAGGTATACCCGACTGTCTCTTTCGGGTATCCTATGAAGACGCATTTCTCCGCTTTGGGTTCCAGCTTTTCAGGCTGAAGCTTTTTGACATAAGCATCACATCCCCAAACATTAAGAAATGACAGCTTTGGCTTTTTGCCAAAACACAGTTCATATGGCGTCGTCTCAACGGATTTCGATGGTGCCCTATTTAAAGTGAATGCAGCTGTCTCTAATGCATAACCCCAAAACGATAGTGGCAAATCGGCAAGAGACATCATAGAATGCACCATATCTAATAAGGTCCGATTACGACGTTCAGACACACCATTACGCTGTGGTGTTCCGGGCGGTGTCAACTGTGAAACAATTCCACATTGTCTTATGTGACTGCCAAACTCATAACTCAGATATTCACCTCCTCGATCAGATCGCAGAAATTTAATCTTCTTGTTACGATGATTCTCAACTTCACTCTGAAATTGCTTGAACTTTTCAAACGTTTCATACTTGTGTTTCATCAAGTAAATATATCCATATCTACTCAAGTCATCAGTGAAGGTGAGAAAGTAACGATAACCACCGCGCGCTTCGACATTCATTGGGCCGCACACATCTGTATGTATGATTTCCAACAAGTCACTTGCCCGTTCCATTGTTCCAGAGAACGGCGTTTTAGTCATCTTGCCCATGAGGCATGGTTCACATGTGTCAAGTGATTCAAAATCAAGTGACTCCAAAAGTCCATCAGCATGGAGCTTCCTCATGCGTTTTACACCAATATGACCTAAACGGCAGTGCCACAAGAAAGTGGTACTATCATTATCAACTCTACATCTTTTGGCATCAATGTTATGAACATGTGTCTCATCACTATCAAGATTCAATATGAATAAACCCCTAACATTGGGTGCATGACCATAAAAGATATTACTCATATAAATAGAACAACCTTTATTCTCTGATTTAAATGAGTAACCGTCTCACAATAAACACGATCCAGATATAATGTTCATGCTTAACGCAGGCACTAAATAACAATTATTTAGGTTCATCACTAATCCCGATGGTAATCGAAGAGAGAGCGTGCCGACGGCGATCACATCAACCTTGGAACCATTTCCCATGCGCATCGTCACTTCGTCCTTTGCTAGTCTTCGTTTATTCCGTAGTTCCTGCTTTGAGTTGCAAATGTGAGCAACCGAACCGGTATCAAATACCCAGGCACTACTACGAGAACTAGTAAGGTACACATCAATAACACGTATATCATATATACCTTGTTTGTCGTTGGCTGCCTTCTTGCCAGCCAGGTACTTGGGGCGGTTCCGCTTCCAGTGACCAGTTCCTTTGCAATGAAAGCACTTAGTTTCTGGCTTAGGTCCATGCTTAGGCTTCTTTGTAGGAGTAGCAACTGCTTTGCCATCCTTCTTGGTTTTACCCTTCTTGCCTTTGCCTTTGCCGTTTTTCTTGAAACTAGTGGTTTTATTGACCATCAACACTTGATGTTCTTTCTGGATTTCAGACTCAGCGACTTTCAGCATCGCAAGCAGCTCGGTGACTGACTTGTTCATCCCGTGCATGTTATAGTTCATCACAAAGCTCTTGTAACTAGGTGGTAGCGATTGAAGAACTCTATCAGTGATCGCCTCCGGCAGAAGGGTAATTCCCAACTCCGCTAGACGGTTTGAGTACCCAGACATTCTGAGTATGTGCTCACTAATAGACCCGTTCTCCTCCATCTTGCAAGCATAGAATTTATCAGAGGTCTCATACCTCTCGATCCGGGCATTCTTCTGAAAGATAAACTTCAACTCCTGGAACATCTCATATGCTCCATGAAATTCAAAACGTCTTTGAAGTCCCGGTTCTAAGCCATACAATATTGCACACTGAACTATTGAGTAGTCTCCAGCACGAGCCTCCCAAGCGTTCTTAACGTCTTCGGAGGTCATGTCTTCTGGCTGGTCACCAAGCGGTGCATCAAGGACATATGACTTTAGTTAATCAAATTACTAAAGCTCCCACTCAAATTGACATCCCTCAGGTCATCTGAGTGTCACATGATCCAAATTCACCAACTCAAGTCCGATCATCACGTGAGTTAAGGTGGCTTCAATGGTGAACATCATTATGTTGATCATATCTACTATATGACTCATGTTCGACCTTTCGGTCTCTTGTGTTCCGAGGCCATGTCTGTACATGCTAGGCTCGTCAAGTTTAACCCGAGTGTTCTGCGCGTGCAAATCTAGCTTGCACCCGTTGTATGTGAACGTAGAATCTATCACACCCGATCATCACGTGGTGTCTTGACACGACGAACTTTCGCAACGGTGCACACTCGGGGAGAACACAATTTTTCTTGAAATTTAAGTGAGGGATCACCTTATAATGCTACCGTCGTACTAAGCAAAACAAGGTGCATAAAAGGATTAACATCTCATGCAATTCATAAGTGACATGATATGGCCATGAACTTGTGTTTAAGATCTCCATCTTCAAAACATCGGCATGATCTCCATCGTCACCGGCACGACACCATGATCTCCATCATCTTGATCTCCATCAACGTGTCGCCATCGGGGTTGTCACGCCCTGCAAGATTCTACTACTATTTCTACCATAGCAATAAAGTAAAGCATTAAATAGAGCTTAATGATTGACACACAGGTCATACAATAATTAAAGACAACCCTATGGCTCCTGCCGGTTGCCGTACTCATCGACATGCAAGTCGTGAAATTCTATACATCACATGATCATCTCATACATCACATATATCTCATCATGTAATTGGCCATATCATATCACAACATACCCTGCAAAAACAAGTTAGACGTCCTCTAGTTGTTGTTGCATGTTTTACGTGGCTGCTACGGGTATCTAGCAAGAACGATTCTCACCTACGCAAAGCCACAACGGTGATACGTAGTTTGCTTTTCAACCTTCTCAAGGACCGCCTTTGTCGGATCCGATCCAACTAAAGTAAGAGAAACTGTCACCCGCAAGCCATCTAAGCAACAAGTTGCGTCGAGGGAACCGGTCTCTTGTAAGCGTACGAGTAATGTTGGTTCGGGCCGCTTCATCTCACAATCCCGCTGAAACAAAATCCGACCAACGGAGGAAGCAATCTAAGCATCAATGCCCACAAACCTTTTGTGTTCTACTCGAGATCTCATCGAACCATCAACCTAGCTCATGATGCCACTGTTGGGGAACGTCGCATGGGAAACAAAAATTTTCCTACGCACACGCAAACCTATCCATGGTGATGAGCATCTATGAGAGAGAGAGTGGATCTACATACCCTTGTAGATCGCTAAGCGGGAAGCGTTAAGAAACGGGGTTGGTGTAGTCGAACTTCTTCGCGATCCAAATCGCCAAGCGTCCCGTGATCTAATCACGAACCGTCCCGCGATCTCGTCACGATTCGTCCCGCGATCCGATCACGAACGTCCCGTGGCCTTGATCACGATCCTTCCGATCTAGTACCGAACGGACGGCACCTCCGCGTTCAGCACGCGTGCAGCTTGATGACGATCTCCACCGTCTTGCTCTATCAAGAGAAGGTGGAGAGGAGAGAGAGTTCACCGGCAGGGTGACGGCTCTCCGGTGATGGTGGTGGAGCAATTCCGGCAGGGCTTTGCCTAAGCACTGCGGAACTACGATCTAGAGGAGAAACTATGCACCGGTGGAACGGGTAGCACGTGGCCGGAAATTCTGTCCAAAAACCACCCAATCCACTAGTATATATAGGAGGAGAGGAGAGGAGAGGCAGCCAAGGCCTTTGGGTCGGCCTAAATAGGAGGTGGGAAGCAATCCTACTTCACCTCCAATCCTAGTTGGAGTAGGATTGCCTCCTATTGGCTGATTTTCCACTTTTTGCTTTAGGACTTTCTCTCCTGCGCCATGGGCCTTTGTGGCTGTTTTCCCAGACCACTAAGGGCTGGTTAATACTCTCCCACAGCCCATGGACCTCTTGGGGTCGAAGTACCCCTCCCGGAGGTCTCCCAGTACACTACCGGCACTCCCGGTACACTACCGATAGCCCGAAACTTTTTCGGAAACCAAACTGGGACTTCCTATATATGAATCTTTACCTTCGGACCATTCTGTAGCTCCTCGTGACGTCCGGGATCTCATTCGGGACTCTGAACAAACTTTGGTCACCACCATACATAACTCTACACTACCGAAACGTCACCGAACCTTAAGTGTGCAGACCCTGCGGGTTCGAGAACTATGTAGACATGACCGAGACACCTCTACGGTTAATAACCAATGGCGGGACCTGGACGTCCACATTGGTTCCTACATATTCTATGAAGATCTTTATTGGTCGAACGTCTATGTCATGGATTCAGTTAATCCCGTATAACGTTCCCTTTGTTCTTCGGTATGTTACTTGCCCGAGATTCGATCGTCGGTATCTCCATACCTAGTTCAACCTCGTTACCGACAAGTCTCTTTACTCATTCCGTAATACAAGATCCCGCAACTAACAATTAGTCACATTTCTTGCAAGGCTTATTGTGATGTTGCATTACCGAGTGGGTCCCGAGATACCTCTCCGTTACACGGAGTAACAAATCCCAGTCTCGATGCATGCCAACTCAACAGACACCATCGGAGATACCTGTAGAGCACCTTTATAGTCACCCATTTACGTTGTGACAGTTGATACACACAAGGCACTCCTCCGATATCCGTGAGTTGCATGATCTCATGGTCATAGGAACATATACATTGACATGCAGAAAACAGTAGCAATAAACTAACACGATCATATGCTACGTTTGTAGTTTGGGTCTTGTCCATCACATCATTCTCCCAATGATGTGATCCCATTATCAAATGACATCTCATGTCCATGGCTAGGAAACCTTAACCATCCTTTGATCAACGAGCTAGTTCACTAGAGGCATATTAGGGACATTGTGTTGTCTATTTACCCACACATGCAATGTATTTCCATTCAATACAATTATAGCATGGATAATAAACGATTATCATGAACAAGGAAATATAATAATAAACACTTTATTTATTGCCTCTAGGGCATATTTCCAACAGGGAGGTGACGTGCACGGGGCTGGCCCGTGAGACAGAGCTCGATCACTTGGATTTACCAATGCTAGAGGGACGAACCCAAGCACAGACGTCGTGCCAGCCCTTAATCACGAGGCGGTCGAACGTAGGATCATTAGGGAATGACGACATTCATGGTGGCAATGCACTAAGCATGCAGGTTGGAATATTTAGGAAATTGATCAAATGCATGAAAGGTTCTAGTGCGTGCGTAAATGACGTGGCTACGGGGACGATCCCTAACCACCCGAGGATAATGCAGCCCGATGGGCGCCCTCAAACTGAATGGACCAAAAAGCTACCTGGTAAGAACCAAAAAGTTACCTAGCAGCGGTAGTGATGAAATGCCGAGGTGGTTGCTAGAGCCTGACCTTGCACCTTCGTGAGCCGGGCCTTCATGATCTCGTCGCCTCCCAAGACCCGAAACCATTGCTCGGTCCTGGCGCCTCCTCCAGCTCCTCGCGGCGCCCGACCCTGTAGGGCGCGATCATGGCCTGGGCAAGGCGCTGGTACGTGTTGCTTGCGTTTGCCAGACCAAAGGGCATGCAAATGTAGTTGCATGGGTAAACTCCGCCGAGACCGACGCGCGACAGCCAGAAGATGTCCTGGGACACGACCCTGTTGATGTTGGGCGCATCGACGCAGATGCGCAGCCTGGCGCCCGAACCAATGACAGCAGTCGTGCTTGGTGATGTAGGGCACCGCCCGCCTCGCATGGCCTGTGCTTCGTGAAGCTCCTCAATTGTGCCGGCGAGGAACTCCCACAAACTTGGCACCCCGCACAGTGCTCCTTGGTTGGGTGGACGCGCACCGAGAAATGCCTCAGGTTGTGCTCGAGCACCTCTCTCATCTCACTGGTTAGGTCTGCAGCCTTCCAGGTGGAAGCCCCCAAGCCTGACCCGAGGGAAGCGTCGAGCATGCCTTCCTATGCGTAGGAGGAAGGGGCCTTGGCCCCAGACATGGAACCCAAGGCGCCATCCTTAGAGGTTCCAGCCCCCTGGTGCCCCTTGGAGAGGAGCTGCTTCTTCTTCATGGGGACATCCTCGTGAGCCAAAACGCACCCTTCGTCATCTGAGTGTTCGGCCGCTGTGGCACAGTAGGCGTGCTCGAGGGAGCAAACAATGTCCTTCTCATCATAGGCGACGGTGATGATGCCACCACTCCCCGGTATCTTGTGGAAGTTGTAGCCATGGTGAGTCACCGCCATGAACTTGGAGAGGGCGGGGTACCCGAGTATCGCATTGTACGGGAGGTGGATGTGGGCAACGTCGAAGACGATGTACTCGGCGTGGTAGTTCTTGTGCCCGTCGAAGGTGACCGGCAGGCGGACCTGCCCAATCGGGATAGTGGACCCGTCGGTGACCCCTGAGAACGGCTTGGTCGGCATGAGTTGGTCATACGACACTTGGAGCGTCTCCAATGTCTCGATGGAGAGGACATTGAGTACCACGCCACCGTTGATGATGGTCTTGGTAACGAGGACATTGCTGATGGTTGGCATGCACAGCATTGGGAGTGCGCCTGCCATGGTTGAGCACCTGAGTTGATCTTGGGAGTCAAAGGTGATGGCGCACTGGGACCATTTGAGAGGGCGTGCAGCCTCGAGCTTTGGTAGGGCCGCGTTCACCTCCCACAAAAACATCTAGAAGATGTGGTTCGATGCCGGGGCTTAGGCGCCACCCAAGATGGAAGCTATTGCCCTGATCTCCTGGAAGCCCCCAACCTCGTCGTCCTGCCTATCTTCTTCCTTCTTCTTAGGTGGCGGCGACATTGGGGGAAGGCCGACCTCACGAGGCTGATCACGACGTGGCCCCTCCCGAGGCTCGTCGCGCCAGCGATCCTCCTCAACCTGATAGCGCCAGTTGTCCTCCCGAGGCCGGTCACGCCACTCCTAGCGCGGGTCGTGGCTATCCTAGTGGCCTCCATCGTGGCCTCCACCATGACCATATCCAGGATCGCCACGCCGAGGGGGAGACCGAAGTGCTCGTCATAGACCGCCCTGAGCTCGTGATAGACGATGCTGTTGTGGCTATTGGTGCCATGGAAGATGCAGAATGGTCGCCCACCCATGGGGAGTTCCTCGTCTCAACTGCTCTTTGCCTCAGGTTCTGTCGCCAGCACCGCGGGGGCCTTACGCTTTGCCTCCTTGGTCTTGGTCTTGTCTTTGGGGCCCACCTCCAGAAGCTCAAGGAGTGAGAGGTGACCCTCCTCGGCCTTTGCACACTTGTTTGCCAGGTTGAATATCTCTAGAGCCGAGCTCAATTCGTCGTTGATAGCGAGCTCCTCCCTCATCCTTTGGCCCCTCACGCCGTCGGTGAATGCCGATATGATGGCTTCATCCGACGCCCTTGGGATCTTGAGGCGGACAGCCGAGAAGCGCTGTATATACCTGTGTAAGGTCTCGTCCGATTGTTGCCTCATGCATCGCAGATCATTCACAGCGAGGGTGCAGTTGTGAATGCCTTGAAAGTTGGCGACGAAACGCTTGCACAGGCCGTCCCAGGAGGTGATTGACCCCTACGCGATGTTGAGGAGCCATGAGAACGTGCCACCCTTGAGTGCCATGGGGAACCAACGGGCTATGACCTTGTCGTCCCCACCGGCTGCCTAGATGCTCAACGAGTAGAGCTGCAAGAACTCTACGAGATCTGCGGTGCCTTCGTAGAGAGGAGGCAGGTTAGGCTTGAACTTGCATTGCCACATGGCCGGGTGCAACTCCAGGGCAATGGCGCGGCACCCCACTGGACCCGTGGGCACCGCACACACGAGAGGGCCTGGTCTTGGTGCTCCTGCGTAGCTGCACCCGGGGGCGTCCGGTCGCGATGCTGATGCTGCGATGCCGGGAGCGCATGCGCGTCAACACGCGGCCAGTGCACCACCTGGCAGCTTACTTCATCCCTCACCCTCGCCGGGGACCTGCGCGGCTGATCGCGCGGGCGTGCTTCATGCTTAGCCTCGAGGTTGACATCGTGTTGGGGAGGAGGGGCGGTGCATCATGGGCCATGTCGCCGCCAAAGAGAGTTGGGGCCGGAATGATTGGGAGAGCGCTGAGGCGTCGCCGGCGGCACTGATGAGCTCTACGATGCGCCCGAGCCAGTCATCAACGTGGTCAGGGGTGGGGCATTAATGCAGCAGCTCACACGCCATGGCAAGCGCACCTGACCCACGCGTCAGCCCGGGGCGAGCATGGGAGGAGGACCCTGTAGCTGGAACGATCGATGGAGTGGCGGTGTGGCCGCCGGACCGTGCAGTGACCGGCTGTGATGAGTCTTGGCGTGGGCTCGGCGAGCTTCAGCCATCGGAGTAGTGCGGCGGAGAAGGAGCGAAGCTTGAAGAATACCTCGACACCCCCCTACCTGGCCTGCCAAATGACGGATTTCGGGCTCCGCAAAACCCAAAGAGGTTCGAACTCAAGGGCGTGTGCAAAGATCTTCTAAAGCTCCGGCCTGAAGCTCACCGGCAATGACCTAGCCCAACGAACTCGCTCAATCATAGGAAGAGGACTAGCACATGAGGATTTACCCAGGTTCAGGCCACTACGAAGCATAAAACCGAACTCCTGCCTTTGGTGGATTTCCTCACGAGGAGGTTTGTGGATGAACTGGTACAGTGGTGGATAGCTCGTTAGGGTGCTCGAGGGGTGTTTCATCTCTCCCTCTACTGAGCGGCCTATCCTCTGTTTATAGCGGCCCAGGTCCTCTTCCCTTATCACAATGGTGGGAAGGAATTCCACAACGTCCAAATTCAAAGGGGACAAGGAGTACATCCTTATCCCGATGAAAGGTGGTCTTTGCCTGCAAAGTAGCCGATGGTGATGCAGAGGTGGGCTCGGCGATGACATCCGTCCTGCCGAGCTTGTTGGTCCTGGTCTTGTTGCACCGAAATGGAAACCTTTGGGGGGTGCTTTGGGAACCTGCGTACGTCCTTGCCTCCTTTCTACCAAAGAGGGAATTGTCACCTCAGCGTGCGTGTGTCCGCCTAGCTCGTCCTGCGTCATCCTTGCCCTCCCAAGACTGAGCGCTGCATAGAGATCTCCGCCACTCAGAGGGGGCCCGAGGAAGCTTCCTCCTGCTAGGAGCTATGGTATTGTCCTCCTCGTGAGGGCGAGGCTCTCACAAAGGCCTTGTCTTGAGTGAAGCAACGCTGGACCGTATGGAGCTTTGAAGCGGGCCACGCCCTGGGCCGCAGGCAGCCATGTCTGGGTACCCCCATTCCCAGGATGCCGATAGTGTTGTTTTTGTGTAGAAATAAAAGTTCTTAGAATAGAACAAAAAAAATTGAAGATTTATTTTGGAATATTTGAGGAATTATGGAGCCAGAAGCCACCTGAGAGGGGGTCCAGGGTGCGCACCTTCCACCAGGCCGCGCCAGGGGGGGCTGGCGCGCCCTAGTAGAGGGTGGACACCTCGTGGGCCCCCGAACCTAATTCCAACGCTATAATTCACAAATCTCCGGAAAAAAATCAGTAATAAAGTTTCATCGTGTTCCACGATACGGAGCCGCCGCCACCTCCTGTTCTTCATCGGGAGGCCAGATCTAGAGCCCGTTTGGGACTCAGGAGAGGGGAATCTCCGGTCTTCGTCATCATCAACCCTACTCCATCGCCAATTCCATGATGCTCCCCACCTGGAGTGAGTAATTCCTTCATAGGTTTGCTGATCGGTGAGGAGTTGGATGAGATTCATCGTGTAATCGAGTTTGTTTTGTAAGGGCTTGATCCCTAGTATCCACTATGTTCTAAGATTGATGTTGCTATGACTTTGCCATACATAATGCTTGTCACTAGGGCCCGAGTGCCATTATTTCAGATATGAACCGTTTATGTTATCATCATTATATTTATGTTCTTGATCCAATCTTTCCTAGTCATATGCACCTATTACGTGTTATGATCCGTCAACCCCAGGATGACAGAAATTAGGATACTTCACGGTGATGACCATAGTTTGAGGAGTTCATGTATTCACTAAGTGTTAATGCTTTGTTCCGGTTCTCTATTAAAAGGAGGCCTTAATATCCCTTAGTTTCCTTATGGATCCCACTGCCAGGGGAGGGTAGGACAAAAGATGTCATGCAAGTTCTTTTCCATAAGCATTGATGAACTGGAGTTAGTTCTGTGTCGCCCTAGTTTATGACTGTTATATGATGAATATCATCCAACAAATACACTGATCATGTGCCTACGAGTTTTCCACATATTGTTCTTGCTAAGTTACTACTATTTCTGCTACTGTTGCACTTGCTACAAAATTGCTACTACTACTGTTACCGCTACTACTGCTATCAAACTATCATATTAATGTGCTACTAATCCTTTTGTTGTGGATATTTATCTTCAGGTGTGGTTAAATTGACAACTCAACTGCTAATACTCTCAAATATTCTTTGGCTCCCCTTGTGTCGAATCTATAAATTAGGGTTGAATACTCTACCCTCGAAAACTGTTGCGATCCCCTAAACTTGTGGGTTGTCAAGACCTTTTTCTGGCGTTGTTATCCGGGAGCATAGCTATATTTGTTGATTCACTTGGGATTTATATCAATTGATCACTATGAAGAATCTGAAGGATACTAAAACCAAGATTTTTTTCCTCTAGTACGAGGGGAGGTAAGGAACTGCCATCACACTTTGCGCTTGATTCACCTTCTGTTATGAGTAAGCTTGTAACACCACCACATGATATTAATCCTGATATTGATGATGCTACTTCTGCTATGAATGATGCTTATGATGATGCTAGTACCATGTTTGATAATACTGTGCAATTAGATAAATTTCTCGATAAACAAATTACTAGAGCTAAAGAGAATGAAATCACCGAATCGGCTGAAACTGATGCTAACTTTGAAACTGATGATTATGAAACAACTAATAGGCCTAGCTCTCCTAGATTTGAAATGCCTAAGATACCTGAAGGTTATGCTTTGGATGGATAAATATCTAGAGAGATTCTTTCTTGTAAGGATAGAAATGATGTTAAGAAACTACTATGCAAGCATAAAGAAAAGACTCTGAATGCTAAAATGAAATGTGATCCTAAGTTTGCTACTTCACCTATCTTTGTTACCGATAAGGATTATAAATTCTCTGTCGACCTAGAGTTAATTACTTTGGTTGAATTTGATCCTTTACCTGGCTATGAAACTGAAAATGTGGCAGCACATGTTACTAAGCTGAATGATATAGCCACCCTTTTTGCTCAGGATGAGAAGATTCACTTCTACTGTATTCTCAAATTATTTCCATTCTCATTAAAGGGTGATGCGAAGATATGGTACAATACTCTTACTCCTGGTTGTGTGCGTAGTCCCCACGATATGATTTACTACTTCTCTAAAAACTATTTTCCTTCTCATAAGAAACATGTTATCTTGCAGGAAATATCTAACTTTGCACAAATTGAAGAAGAAAGTCTCCCACAAGCTTGCGGGAGACTTCTCCAATTGCTTAATGCTTTGCCTGATCATCCACTTAAGAAAAATGAAATACTTGATATCTTCTATAATGGACTAACTCATGCTTCTAGGGACTTCGTAGATAGTTGTGCTGGTTGTGTTTTCAGGGAACAAACTATTGAACAAGCTGAGGAACTATTGAATAATATATTGAAGAATTATGATGATTGGACTCTCCCTGAACCACCAATTGAGCCCACTCCAAAGAAGAGGGGTATCTTATTTTTCAGTCCTGAAGATATGAAAGAGGCAGAAATGTATGAAGAAAAAAGGTATTAAGGCTGAGGATGTTAAAAATTTACCACCTATTGAAAAAAATACATGGGCTCAACACAACACCACCTCCATAGGTGGTAGAGGTAAATTCTTTGTTGAAGTTTGATGAAGGTGATATCCTTTACAATAAACATCCTAGTCAATGCTTATATGAGTTTGATAACTACATTATGAAACAAGAGCACTTCAATACAAATGTTCTGAAACACTTGAAATATAATTCTAATATGATTGCTTGCTTGAGTGACTTGTTATTTAGAATCAGTAATGATGTTAGAGGTGTAGGAAAACATGCCTTTATGGTTCAAACTCAATTAGAACAAGTTGCTAAACATCAAAGAGAATTGCTTGATGAAATGAATAATAATTTGAATGATCATGCTATTAGAGGTGACTAGAGGAGGTAGAATGACCGAAGAACCTCTTTATCCTAAAGGTCATCCTAAAAGAATTGAACAAGACTCTCAAGGAATAATACTGATACAACTAGTCCTTCTAAGAAGAAGAAGAAAAAGAAAAATGATAGGACTTTGCATGCTTCTAGCGAACCTGAGAAAGAAAAACCTCCTAATGAAAATAAAGATGTCTCTATTTCTGATGCTGAAACTCAATTTGGTAATGAACATCCACCTAGTGATAATGATAATGATAGTGATGTTCATGAGGATACTCAACCTAGTAATGATAAAGAACCAGATAATAATATAGAAATAGAACCTGCTGTTGATCTTGATAACCCACAATCTAAAAATAAACAATATGATAAAAAAGACTTTGTGGCTAGAAAACATGGTAAAGAAACAGAGCCATCAGTTCAGAAACCCATGCCTTTTCCACCTAAACCATCTAAGAAAAAGGATGATGAAGAATTTGAACGCTTTGCTGAAATGATTTGGCGAGTCTTTTAGCGTACCCGCTTAACGGATATCTTAAAGATGCCCCCTTATGCTAAATACATGAAAGACATCATCTCTAACAAAACAAAGATACCTGAAGTTGAAATTTGCACCATGCTTGCTCATTATTCTTTTAAGGATGGAGTACCTAAGAAACTTGAAGATCCTAGAATACCAACTATACCTTGCTCCATTAAAATAAATTATGTCAAAACTGCTTTGTGTGCTTTGGGAGCTTGTGTTAGTGTTATGCCTTTCTCTTTATATAAAAGACTTGATTTGAACAAATTTACACCTACTGAAATATCATTGCAAATGGCTGACAAATCGACTGCCATACCTATTGGTATTTGTGAGGATGGGCCCGTTGTTGTTGCAAATGTTACTATCTTAACGGACTTTGTTATTCTTGAGATGCCTGAGGACGACAACATGTAGATTATCCTTGGTAGACCCTTTTTGAATACTCCAGGGGCTGTTATTGATTGCAATAAAAGCAAGGTCACTTTTCATATTGATGGTAATGAGCATACGGTGCACTTTGCGAAGAAACAATTCCAAGTGAATGGTATGAATGTTATTGAAAATTCTTCGACACTCATTATTGGAAGCTTTGAATTACCTCTACCTACTGTCAAAAAGAAATATGATATTATTATGGTTGGGGACATGCCAATCCCCGTTGAGGTAACCTAGTGTTTTATGAAAGTTCTTCGGTTTCATGCTAATTGAAAGTGGATGTTAATAAGACTTGGTCAACCTTATTAATGAATCATTTTCGAGAAGTATGAGATTGATGAATTTAGTAGACACAACTCTCTGTATCCATGTTTTATTTTCTGCTTTTCCTAGTTAAATAAAATAAAATGCCATGTTTATCATGTTTTCTGTTTTTCCCGTGCAATAAAAAAATGACCCAAAAATAAAAGTTCTCAAAATGCCCTGAAAATTTAACAGGATTTTTTTTCTATTTATTTGTGAATTTCACGAACAAATAATACCAGAGCGGGGTGCACTTGGTGGCCACCCTCCACCAGGGCGCGCTAGACCCCCCTAACGCGACCTGGTAGAGGATGGGTCCCCCCCCCACTTATCCCTTTAGCCCATGTCATCTCTAAACTCTAGAAAAATTCACCATTGCTCTCTCCCTCGTGTTCTTGCTCAAGAATCCATGGATTTCGATCTCTTTGCTCGAAGCTTTATTTCCAAAATTGTTTGAGGGGATTGCTTCTTGGTATGTAACTCCCTCATTTCTCCAATTAGTTTTTGATTTAGTGGTTTATTTTTAGAATAATTAGCTACTCTTGTTGATGTTGTAGATGAGCTTGCATGTTGAATTCTTAGAGTTCTAAGTAGTGTGAATGCTTGATATGGCCTCTATGCATCACTAGGAGTAGTCGCTATCCGTCTTATTTAGTTTTGTTAACAAAGTTTTGTGTTACAATTTTTTTTCAAAAATTGTTAGCAAATAAAATGCAATTCTTCAGAAGTTCTTATAGGAGGAGATCCTCGGGGGCCTCATCAAGTGAAAGTTCCATACAACAATCTTATGTTGAGCCTAGTGCAAGCTCGATACAGGACGCTGAAACCAAATCAAGCCTTTGGCCGTGTAATACCGTCATGGAAGGTGCAGGTATTAAGGAAGAATTTGAGCAGTATGTTCGCAATGCTTATGTGGTTCCCTTCATCGAAGATAAGTGCACTCAACACCTCACTCTTATAGAGACATTTACTAAGAGGTTCAAACATTTCTCTCATGAGCCTAGATTTTCATTTAGTCTTTATGATAATGCTTTCACCATTCCTTTAGATGCATTTTGTGATGCGTGTAAAATTCCATATTGGGGTTCGCTAGATGAACCAACAAAACCTGAGTATGAGTCATTATTGAGAAACTTTTGTTGTGGTGAAATTAGAGGGGTGACACAAGGCAGAATAAAAAACATCCATTTTTCGTCTATTCAGTACCTTGCACTCTTTAATGGCAAATGCATTGTAGGCAAGCAAGATTGTAGCACACCGTGTGCCCATGATTTGAGTGCTATATACACTGATTTAACTAGAATTAAAGACTACAACTTAGGAGCAATTGTTGCACAGAGACTGACTCTCAATGCTTCAAACGGTAATTTCTATGGAGGAATTTATGCCTCTAGCCTTGCTACGAGGTTGGGAGTGTCCCCTTGGCATAATGATCCTACCTTACCTAACCAGTACTTAGATTTTGATGCCATGAAATGCCATAGATTTCTTACATGCACAGTTAACGATTATACTTAAAACTTGAGGTTTGATAAGGGTCATGTTGTGCCTATTGTATTCCTACTCCTGCTCTCTTTGATTATAACAACAAGTGAAGATATTACGTCCTTGAAAGTGAGGCACGCGCATATAATGCAAATGTTGAAGCTGCCAGGAGGGCTGAGGTGGTTGCACCAAGAGCTTTAGTAGGCTATCACTCAGGCCATTATACAGGCCTCGAATGGTGATTACCAGGCTAGGCCAAAAGCCTAAGCTTGGGGTAGTACGTATTTCCACCGACATTACATTCATGTTCACACTTTTCATTTTAGTTGTCGGTGTCCACACTCTTTCATTGTATTATCCATCTTAGATTTATTTTTCTCCCTTTCTTCTTGTGTGTTAGTTGTAGTATTAAAAGAAAAACTTTGAGAAAATCCAAAAATACTTCTTGTTTCTTTTCGATTTTTCTTTTCAGTTCAGTTAGTTGTAGTATTAAAAGAAAACCCAAAAAGATTTCTCATTTCTTCTTTTGCTTGTTGGGAGTTCTCCCATGTAAATAGTTTTTCTCGTTTTTGTTTTCTTCTTTTATTTGTTTTCTCCATGAAAAAACTAAAAACTCCAAAAATATTCTAGTGTGTTTCTCTGAAATTCTCTTTCTTCTATCGAGCCATACCAAGGAGAAGACCACGATGAAAATGTTGAGTGGTGCTCATATGCATTATCATTGATCTAACACCGAGCCCATATTACTTTGTTTTCTCCTCTTGAATAAAACGTTTACACATTCTAGCTTAGTCCACGACATGTTTGCACTATTATTATTTTCATATCATTCGATTGTGCAAGTGAAAGGCAATAATGATGATATTCGATGAATTGGTTGTGGCAGAGAAAAGCGAGTATGAACTCAACTTGTTCTTGTTTTTGTAAATACGTTTAACCTAGTATCCATGATTTAGCACATTATGATTGAACATGTTTGCAATGACAATTAGAGATTATAGTGGTTCATGCCATGCTCAAGGAGCTAGGAGTGAATAATGATTTATCTTGGATGTAAACATGCATTAAAATGGTTGTGATGTAGTATGATGATATGGTATCCTCCTTTGAATGTTACAAGTGGCTTGACTTGGCACATGTTCACGCATGTAGTTGAATTAAAATCAACATATCCTTCACGATATTTAAGTTCATGGTGTCCATATCCTACTCATGGTAGCATTCAATGTTTATTATTCATAATGCATGTTTATGACCCTATTCGCTCTCTAGCTGGTCGCTTCTCAACCTATTTGCTAGCCTTCACATGTACTAAGTGGGAATTCTGCTTGTGCATCAAAAACCCTTAACCAAAAGTTATTCCAGATGAGTCCACCATATCTACCTATATGCGGTATTACCCTGCCGTCCCAAGTAAATTTGCATGTGCCACCTCTAATTTTTTTCAAATGAACATCTATTTTGTGTGCCTGGACTGCTCATGAAGCAGCAGGGGGTGGTTAGTATCTTCCGTGTTAAGTGGGTTACTCTCATGATGAGTGTTTATTCACTCGTCCTTGCACGAGAAGGGCGGTAATAGGGATTCCCAGTCCCAAAATCAAAATAAATGCAAATAATTAAACAAAACTCCCCCAGGAATGTTGTTGGTTTCGACGGTACCCGTGGATTCGGCTCGCCGGGGAGTGTGTTTGTTGGTGGAAGGGGAGTAAACATTTACTTTTACCGCTTGGGGACCGCCACTAATTTGTTTAGCATGAAAGATATTGATAGCTCTTGGTCGTAACATTGAGAGGAAGGGTCTACCTCCCAAAATTATACTTATCTTTTATTTAATTTTTGAGCTCTAGCACCTCTACAAATCCCTGCTTCCCTCTACGAAGGGACTATCTATTTACTTTATTGTTGCGTCATCACCTTATAAAAATAAGCGCCAGATCTGAGAGAACTATTGTCATCCTCATGCATTGTGTATAGTGAATGTTGGATGCATCATGACTGGATCTTTTCTACCATGAATTACAATGTTTAGTTGCTGCTTGAACTTTGGAGGTGCTCTGCATTTATGTTTTGTAGTCTCAGAAAGGGCTAGCGAGATACCACTATTGTCATATTATATCATGATCTTTTTGATAAGTGTTTGCACTTGAGATATCTTATTATTGCTTTCTAGTTTCTCATGTCATTGATATGAGTTAATATAGTCTTTAAGAGTTATTGTTGACATGGTTAGTCATGATCTTTGTTGAAAACCTGGGTGCTACTTAAGCATATGTATGTAGACAAGAACAAAAGAGTTCGTAAAAGTTTTTCTTTCTCACTTCCAGTTTGGCAACTGGATTGCTTGAGGACAAGCAAGGGTTTAAGCTTGGGGGAGTTGATACATCTCCAGCGTATCTACTTTTACTAACACTTTTGCTCTTGTATTGGACTCTAATTTGAATGATTTGAATGAAACTAACCCGGACTGACGCTGTTTTCAGCAAAACTACCATGGTGCTGTTTTTGTGTAGAAATAGAAGTACTCAGAACAGAACGAAACTTTTTGGGGATTTATTTTGGAATATTTGAGGAATTATGGAGCCAGAAGCCACCTAAGAGGGGGGCCAAGGCGCCCACCCTCTACCAGGGCGCGCCAGGCCCCCCTAGCATGACCTGGTGGAGGGTGGACACCTCGTGGCCCCCCGACCCTAATTCCAATGCTCTAAATTCACAAATATCCGGAAAGAAAATCAATGAGAAAGTTTCATGACGTTTTACGCTACGGAGCCGCCGCCACCTCCTGTTCTTCATCGGGAGGCTAGATCTGGAGCCCGTTTGGGGCTCCAGAGAGGGGAATCTTCGGTCTTCGTCATCATCAACCCTTCTCCATTGCCAATGCCAAGATGCTCCCACCGGGAGTGAGTAATTCCTTCATAGGCTTGCTGGTCGGCGAGGAGTTGGATGATATTTATCATGTAATCAAGTTAGTTTTGTTAGGTCTTGATCCCTAGTATCCATTATGTTCTAGGATTGATGTTACTATGACTTTGCCATACTTAATGCTTGTCACTAGGGCCCGAGTGCCATGATTTCAGATCTATACCATTTATGTTATCATCATTATATTTATGTTCTTGATCCGATCTTGCCTAGTCATATGCACCTATTATGTGTTATGATTCGTCAACCCCTGGGGTGACAGAAATCGGAATACTTGACGGTGATAACCGTAGTTTGGGGAGTTCATGTATTCACTAAGTGTTAATGCTTTGTTCCAGTTCTCTATTAAAAGGAGGCCTTAGTATCCCTTAGTTTCCTTATGGAGCCCGCTGCCACGGGAGGGTAGGACAAAAGATGTCATGGAAGTTCTTTTCCATAAGCACGTATGACTATATACGAAAAACATGCCTACATTACATTGACAAACTGGAGCTAGTTCTGTGTCACCCTAGGTTATGACTGTTATATGATGAATTACATCCAAAGAATACACTGATCTAGTGCCTACGAGTTTTCCACATATTGTTCTTGCTAAGTGACTACTATTGTTGCTACTGTTGCACTTGCTACAAAGTCGCTACTGCTACTGTTACCACTACTGTTACTGCTACTACTGCTATCAAATTATCATATTACTGTGTTACTGATCACTTTGATGCAAATATTTATGTCCAGGTGTGGTTGAATTGACAACTCAACTGCTAATATTCTCAAATATTCTTTGGCTCCCCTTGTGTCGAATATATAAATGTGGGTTGAATACTCTACCCTCGAAAACGGTTGTGATCCCCTATAAGTGTGGGTTATCACTACTGGCGAGCCATTGATCTACAACATAATTTGCAAATACAACTTAGACTATGTTCATGATAATGAGTTCAATTAATCACATTACTTAAGAACTCCCACTCAAATCCACACCCCTCAGGTTTTCTAAGTGTGACATGATGCAAATTCACCTACCCAAGTCCGATCATCATGTGAGATGAGGTGGTTTCAATGGTGAACATCTCCATGTTGATCATGTTTACTATATGACTCATGTTCGACCTTTTCTTCTCCTCTGTTGTGAGGCCATGTTTGTACATGCTAGGGTCATCAAGTTTAACCCAAGTGTTCTGCATGTGCAAAACTGGCTTACACCCATTGTATGATAACGTAGAGTCTATCACACCCGATCATCACGTGGTGCTTCACACCAACTATTTCTTCTAAAACTATTGCTAACTCATAGCGATAAAGTAAAGCAAAAATGGAAAAAATGATTAAAGACGACCCTATGGCTCCTGTTGGTTTCTGTACTGATCGACATGCAAGTCGTGATAATCTATACAAAACATGATCATCTCAGACATCACATATATCACATCATGTCTTTGGCCATATCACATCACAACATACCCTGCAACAACAAGTTAGATGTGCTCAAATTTGTTGTTGCATGTTTTATATGGCTGCTATGGGTAACTAGCAAGAACCGTTCTTACCCATGCATAACCACAACAGTGATTATCAACTGGTCTTTTAAGCTTCTACAAGGACCACCTTTGTCAAATCCGATTCAACTAAAGTGGGAGAGACAGACACCCGTCAGCCATCTTTATGAAACAAGTTGCATGTCAAGCGATGGAAACAGTCTCTCGTATATGGACGAGTAAGGCTGCTCCAAGACGCTTCATCCCACAATACCGCGAATCAAGATAAGACTAAGGAGGTAAGCAATCTGAACATTAATGCCCACAAACTCTTTTGTGTTCTACTCGTGCATGTTATCTACACATAGACCTAGATCATGATGCCACTGTTGGGGAACGTTGCATGGGAAAAAAAGTTTCCTACGAACACCCAAGATATATCTATGGACATCAAAATCTACGAGAGGGGGAGTGCATCTACATGTCCTTGCAGATCTGTAAGCGCGAAGTGTTAAGAAACACGGTTGATGTAGTCGAACGTCTTCGCGATCCAATCATGATCTAGAGCCGAACGGACGACACCTTCGCGTTCAACACACATATAGCTCGATGACGTCTCCGCTCCTTGATCCAACAAGCGAGGGTGAAGTAGCAGATGAGTTCTTTGGCAGCACGACGGCGTGGGAACAGTGGTGATGGAGTTGTCCTTGCAAGGCTTCGCCAAGCGCTACCATGATGAACTAGAGGAGAAATGATCTAGAGAGAGGGAGGGATGCATGGTGGCTTAGGGTGTGACTACCCTCCCTCTCCTCTCATCTATATAGGGGAAGGGAGGAGGGTCGGCGCCCTAGGGTTCCCCCTAGGGGTGGGTGAGGGAGTCCTGGATTAGGGGGTCCTGGGGACGCCGACCTATGTCCATGGGCCGGACTGTATGGGCCGCTTACCGAATACAGGGTTCATTGAAGGCCTATTCTCCAAGATGGAAGCTTCGGGAAGTACGGATTGCGCTCCACGTTTGATGTAGCAAATAGGCATGTTTATCTCTTCGGCATGTGATCGACCATGTGTAAAGCCTAAGTACCCTCGGCGTCTATATAAGCCGGAGGGTTTAGGTTGTAGGGACAGAATAACTCATCTAGGTTTAGTTATTCGATCTCAAGGTAGATCAATTCTGTAACCCCCATATCATCAATACAATCAAGAAGGACATGGGGTATTAGCTCCATGGGAGGGCCCGAACCTGGGTAAGTGAGTGTCCCCTTCGTCTCCTGTTACCATCAATTCTAGTCTCACAGTTTGGGACCCCCTACCCGAGATCCCCTGGCTTTGACACTAACATTGATGCTTTCATTAAGAGTTCCTCTATGTGCACTGAAGGTATCGATGTCTTGCCTTGTCATCAACGAAGAGGTCCGCAATATGGACACTTCCGTCCCCGGACAGATCTTCGCCTTCGGCAGCGTGGTGCTGCACGCCGACCCGACCGGCCATCTAGGCCGAGTCGAGAGCTTCACCCCTGATAGAGAGGTCAATTTCAGGAACCTAGTGTTCTTCGTAGACTCTCGGGGCGACTTAACCGGGCTTGCGACTTTGCTTGCCATGCCCGAAGACTCCGAGACTTTAACCTTGAGTTCCTTCTCCGGTCACACCAGCGGGGTCAACCTTGGTGGTGTACCCACTCCTGGTCTGGATCCAGCCTCAATGCCGTAAGTCCGGACACTTGTTCTTTCTGAACACCCATCTCGTTCAGACGCATCGGGGTTTAACTCCAAAGGTTCCGAACAGTATAATCCGACCGAGCCCTCGGCATTTCATGAAACTCTAGATCAGATCTCATTGATGGAAATTTCTGATGATTTGTCCCCAATCTCTGTTCAGATCGGCCGTAGTACAAGTCGGAACGAATTTTTTGTCCCACCCACCGCCCATCTCATAGCCACAGTCGAAGATTTAACCGACATGCTGGACTATGCCTTCGATGAGGCAGAATACATGGATGAAGAGGATGGCACCCTCACCGTTGTTAATACTGTAAGATGGCTACCACTTCAACATATGATGTCTACATGGTGGACACTCCCAATGGTGACAAAACGCCTAACAATGATGGTGATAAGTCGGGCGACGCACCGTCAAGGCGCCGGAAACCGTAGAAGCGGTCCAAAGGCAAGAGGGGAAGGAAAGCCATCATCAGCACTGGGGACAGAGTTACCCCCGAAGACCGTGGAGACCTGATATCCCCAAACACCCGTTAGAGGGTCAAGAAAGGCCTGAAGACCAAAGCAACCCCGACGACGTCAACAACTCCGAGGACAATAACTACCACCCCCTGTCGTAGAGGAGGATATCCCGACAGCCGATGACTTGGACATCCCTGATATCCATGAAGATCAGGAGCTATTCAGACATCAGCTCATAGCAACGGCGCGCAGCCTGAAAGCTAAGGAACGTCAGCTTAAAGTTGAACAAGATGACCTCAATGATTGGTGTACAAGTGTCCTCTCAGCTGAGGAAGGACATGGAGCTGGTCTATCGAACCAGCCCAAAATCTATCCGCGAAGAATGCTGCTGCCAAAATTCGACGACGAGCTAACCAATACTCTGTCTCCGAAACATACTCCATATGACAAGCCAGACCGCCCTCCTTGCGGGCGTGACGGATGGCTGACGACCCCGGCTATAGGCCGGCAATACCCCGGAGATAGGGAAAGGAGCCACTAGAGCCCAATGATAGGTTTGACCTGCACAGCAACCTAAATTACAGAGCAGGTCGTACAAGGTACATCTACGGATCTAGAGACTACTCACCCGATAGACGGGATGGGTACAGACCATGGCTCGAACGAGGTAACAATAGAGACCAGTAACATAGCCGAGCCAGAACAGACGCCGATCACAGGCGCGACATAGATCGGATTCGAGGTGCCGCTCACTCGCTATGTTTCACAGATGAGGTGATGCGGCATCAGTTCCCGGAGGGTTTAAAACCATGAACATCAAACAGTATGATGGGACAACTAACCCAACCGTATGGATCGAGGACGTCCTCCTCCACATACACATAGCTCGAGGAGACGACCTCCACGCCATCGAATACCTCCCGCTTAAACTTAAGGTGCCAGATCGACACTGGCTAAACAGCCACCCCAAAAACTCCATTGGATGTTGGGAAGACCTGGAGGATGCATTCCGCTCTAACTTCCAGGAAACCTATGTTCGGCCGCCGGACTCCTCCGACCAGAGTAACGTTGTAAAAAAACCGAAGAGTGTGTACGACAATTCTAGAATAGGTTCTTGACCAAGAAGAACAAAATTGTTGATTGTCCGGATGCAAAGGCAATATCCTATTTTAGGCATAATATTCGAGACGAATGGCTGGCTCGCCAGCTCGGCCAGGATAAACCTCAGACCATGTCCGCCCTAACTTCCCTAATGACCCACTTTTGCGCGGGTGAAGACAATTGGCTGGCAAGATGCAGCCACAACTCCGAAGCGCCTGGAACCTCAGAGGTTAGGGATGGCAACAGGAAGCCCAAGCGAAACAAGAACAAGCATCGGCACAATAACAGTGATGCTGATGATACGACCGTCAACGCCGGATTCCGCAACTCCCGCCTAGGGCAGCGAAAGAAGCCTCCTAAGGGCAAGCGCGACGGACCCACTCCGCTGGAGAAAATCATGGACAGGCCTTGCCAAATCCACAGGACTCAAGAGAAGCCTGCCAACCACACACACCGCAATTGTTGGGTGTTTAAACACGTCGGCAAGCTCCCACCCGAGGATCAAAGCAAGATCCCTCACGGCGAGGATGAGGGTGAGCCTCGGGGTCCGATTGGTGGCGACCAAAAGAATTTTCCTCCGGAAGTCAAGACGGTAAACATGATATACGCCACCCATATACCCAGGAAGGAGAGGAAGCGCGCCCTTCGAGAGGTCTATGTTGTAGAAACCGTGGCCCTGAAGTACAACCCATGGTCGGCATATCTGATCACCTTTGATCGATGCGATCACCTGACCAGTATCCATCACGGGGGTTCGACCGTGCTTGTCCTCGACCCCATTATCATTGTATATCACCTCACAAAAGTCCTAATGTACGGAGGAAGTAGCCTTAACCTGGTTTACTCAGACACGGTGAAAAAGATGGGCATAAACCCATCACGAATTAAACCCAGTAACACCACCTTTAAAGGGGTGATTCCAGGTGTCGAAACCCGACACACGGCCTCTGTTACCCTGGAAGTTGTGTTTGGCTCGCCCGATAACTTTCGCAGCGAAGACTTGATCTTCGACATTGTGCCCTTCCGCAGCGGCTATCACGCCCTGCTCGGCCGGACAACATTCGCTCGTTTCAATGCCGACCCGCATTACGCATACCTCAAGCTCAAGATGCCTGGCCCCAAAGGGGTCATCACTGTTAACGGCAATACGGAGCGATCCTTACGAACTGAGGAACATGCATTGGTCTTGGCGGATGAATTTAGTTACAAAGATGATCGGCAAGTGCCAGCGTCTGCCGTAAAGGCACGTATGGTTGGGAAGCGAACTCGGCTACAGGCCGAACTCCCAGAGCCTTCCTCTCCCCTCAAATAGGTACTCGCTCCCCATCGCACACCCCTATCATTAGCGAAGTATGTGCCAAGAAGGCACAACTTCGCACTTAAAATTCCATGGGAAGCGGTGGGGAAACAAAGGTTGGAGCCCGACTAGACCGGACTACTACCATTCAGTACGTCTTCGGGCACAATACATGGACCATTGAAGGCCCCACCAAAGGCGTAAAGCTTATTCATAACTCGACGACTTTTCAAGACCTTGTTTGCAAGATCCGTTCGTCGCACAACCAAGTATCAGGAGTGAGCTAGCAACAGAGCATATCAAGGACATAAGGCCACCAATCAAAGAGCCCTAGTACAACCACTCCTATAATCTCTTTTCTCATACCTGTAAGCAGTTGCTTTGGCACTCCGAGTAATAAGAGTTATGAAGAAAAAAAATATACAACATCATTTTACATGTTTGTCTCTTTGTCCTTTTTGGCACATATTTTCTTTTTTCTCCCTCTTCTCGTGACATAGTTCTATATGCAACGACGTAGCCGGATTATATACCGGGGGCTCGAGCGTACAAACAATTCGCCTTACGTATGTTTTGTTATGTGTTCGGCGTCTTGGAGTTCACTTTATATGCATTGGTTCCGAACTTTGTCTTGAGTCAATAGTTGGGTTGCTTGTCTCCTATGATTTCCCCTTTACATTCCACTCGTTCGGCTAAAAGGGCAAAGGGAGAACCCCTGTGATTGTGCTTCCGGTTAGTCTGGTCAAGCACCTTAGGGGAGAAAGCCAAAAACTGACCAACATAGTACGTGAGAGCCGGTCGGTTAATCCGAGCCTTAAGTCTTATACTTACATCCTCGTCACAGGATATTCCGCGTTGTGCGGGGGGTTTGCTATCCATGCACACCATTGATGCTGGCCTTAGCCGCGGTTCATCTGAACATCGCAACACTTCGAGGGCTAGTCCTTAGCCCCCCGCAACCCTTTTTCGTGCCCCTACGGCTAAGTGAAAGAAATAAAGCACTACAGTCTGATTGCCTAGTCCGTCGCACTCTACTGCCTTCAGGTTCCGATCACTTGGCTAAGGAATATTATGCACTGGCAGAGACACCCCTTGTAGTATCTACATGGGGGCTAAAGCCGACAACTTGCATCTTTCAATTTTAAACGGCCACACCAGAGTTATAAAGGAATGCAAGAACATCAAAGATGAATAAATAACTTATAACATTAAAAACTTTTAAAAGTCTGCATACGTATTACAAATCATTCGAATACATCCTTGCCCGAACACTGCGAAGCTATTGCCCGAGCACCTTCCATTACTCCGGCGAAGTACATCTCGGGGTGTCTATGCTCCTTCCCAGGAGGTGGCGGGGCAGTGGCTACCTTCATCGGATCTAGCCCTGGCCAGTGCACCTTGGCCTTGGCAAGGGCCATCCAGACTCCCTCTATGCAGGAAGAGCGCTTCATGGTGTCGAAGCGGGGTGAGGCGGCGATCAACTTATGCACCAGGCCAAAGTAGCTGCCTGGCAGTGGCTAGCCAGGCCATAAGCAGATGCCAAGGTCCTTCATGGCCGGCTCTGCCATCTGGTGCAGCTCCATCAGCTGTTTTAGCTACTCCACGAGAAGAGGCGAGCGCTTGTGGGCTCCGAATTGTGCCCAAAACAGCCGAGCTTCATCTCCTTCTTCCCTCGAGGCGAACAACATATTGGCGTCCGCCACGCTCTTCTAGAGATCGGAGGAGGCGCCTGAAGAATGCCACACCTAGGTAAGCAATTTGAATTTGCTATCCCTGAAGATGCACCATAGTAAGTATGGCTTACCATCCATTATACCCTTCGCTTGGCGGACCTGCTCCTCATAGAACCGCCTGTCCACCCGATCCTTGTGAAGATCGTTCTTCAGGGTGGACAGTTCGGCCACACTCTCCTTGCCCTTCTTCTCAAGGTCCTCACACTTCTGGCTGGCGTCCTTGAGCTCCTGCTGAACCTCCGCCACACGAGCCTTGTGTTTCTGGCTGGTGGCTTGCAGGGCGGAGAGAGGGTGGTCGTCGCTCTCTCGATGGCTATGTGGTCTTTTGCTTGTTGGAGCTCGGCCTCGAGCCTCTCCACCTCTTTTGTCGAAGCTGTTTAAACATTAAAACATTATGAAAAACTGCATGGACAGTGTTCGGGTAAAGGTGTTTGGGCAAAGGTATTCGGATTTTGTTTTGACCTACCTTGTGCCTCGTCGAATCTTCTGTTGAGGGCATCAACTTCATCCTCGGAGAGTTTAAGCTTCCGATTCAATTCGTCCAGTTTAGCGCCATTTATGGCTGCTGCCGATGATGAAGCCTGCAATACACATGCAGTTGACATGTTACATGGGTTATATACTCCCGAATTATATTCAATCCGATCACATGTCTGACCTTATTAGGGGCTACTCTAACGCTTCGAACACTTAATTGGTATTTAGTCCGGAATCGCATACAGGATTGACCCCTAGGCAAGTTTTTTAAAACTCACCTAGGGCTCGGGGGCTGCCGTGTACATTATAATAAAAATAAGTAAAAACTTGGAAAATAAGACTTGTAGGATCTAAACTAGGTCTAGAGGGTGGTGATTAGACTACTTGACCAAATAAAAATCTACGTTTTCCCAATTTTAATTCTTGGCAGATTTTAGCATTCATAGTATGTCAAGTACACCCTACACATGCATGTCTAAGAGTATAGCAGCGGAAAGTAAAGACATTGCACATGTATGTAAAGACAGGGTAGGAAGAGCAAACTATCGTACATCCACGTTCATGGAGTCTTCAACCCACAGAGGGTAATGGTCGCGAGAGTCTATGGAGGGCTCTACCCATGGAGGGTTCCACGAAGAAGCAACCTTGACTATACCATGACGGCCTACGTCCACGGAGGACTAGCCTTACTCGGGGTAGATCTTCACGAAGTAGGTGATCTCCTTGCCTTTACAAAATTCTTGGTTCACTCCACAACACGAAGTGGGAGGCTCCCAAGTGACAGCTAACCAATCTAGAAGGCACCAACCTCCAAAAGGTAATAGGCTCGGTAATGTCGATGAAATCCTTGCTCTTGTGCTTCCAAGATGATAGACTCCTCAACACACAATCACTCTCTCATAGATATGGCTTGGTAGAAGAGATGGGATTGGTGGAAAGCAACTAGGGGAGGCTAGAAATCAAGATCCATATGGTTGGAGTGGAAGATCTTGACCTCAACACAAGGGTAGGTGGTTCTATCTTAGAAAACTGATGGGATAGGTATGGAATAATTCTGAGTGCTTCCAATCTTGAGTAGGTGGTAGTGGAGGGGTATATATAGGCATCTCCAAAAATCCAACCGTTACACACAATAAGTCAGACTCGGTGACACCGATGTGTTAATATCAGTGGTATCGAAGTGACTAAAAGGTGGCAACTTTTGAATCTCGGTGGGACCTATATAGGAATCTCGGTTGCACCGATAAGGTGACCAACGGTCAGAATGCCCATTCTCGGTGATGCCGATTCAAAAATCTCGAAGGGACCGAAACTGTGAATTTGCGTAACAGAAAGTTGGCATCCTGAACTCGGTGGCACTGATATGGAATTGGTTGCACCGAAGTAGCTAGGGTTTGGCTAAGTCTGTCTAGGGTTTGGAATCGGTGGCACCGAATGTGAAATGTTGGTTGCACCGATTTTTAGTATTTGGCTTTGGACAGACTTTGGTGGGAGAGTTTGTGGGTGTCTTTGGTGACTATCTTTTGTGCATGTATGAGCATTCTGTTCACCAATAAAACCTTACCCACTTTTAATAGTATTGGCTTTCCTATGGACTCAAAGTGATTTCTCACAAATATAAAATGTAGAGTCCTATTGCTTGAAGCTTTGCCAATCCATTTCCTTGCATCTTGGGGTATTCCACAATCTCTTTTTGCCAACCCATCATTAAACTTTTCCTGAAACATACTTGATGGAACCATTAGTTCAATGACTTATATGTTGTTATAAATTACCAAAACCACCAAGGGAGCAAATGTGCTTTCAATATCCCCCTTTTTGGTAATTGATGACAACATATAGATCAAAGCTTCGACATATGATATAATTAATGAATATAATCGTCGCTTTGAGAAGTATGTGATAAGCAAGAGCTCCGCCTAAATTTGTGCATTATTTTGAATTTGTGTTTGAATGCAAATGCACAATCGATTAGGTACGTGAGGCACTTCTTCCATGTCACATACATCTTGGTGGTGTGTGAAAATAATTAGAGTGAACATCATAGCACAACACAATCAAGCAATGTAGAAAGATCATGTCATAAAGCATTAAGATGATAGGAAGTAGTAGCATCACACAAAAAGTGTATCACAAGCAACCAAAATACAATTGTTTTTAAAAGGAAATAAACACCAAAACGCTCTCTCAGTCGAAGCCTAAAGATCTATATACACTTCTCCCCCTTTGGCAACAAGTTACAAAAAAGTTCAAAGGCATGTGTCTAAGCGTTCTTGGGTTGATCTCCTCTGGTTGTTGATGAAGGAGTCGAGAGAACAGCATCGACGAAGATCTCTGCAGATGTCATGGGTGGAGTTGGAGTGGCAGCTGGAGGAACTGGAGCTGATGGAGCAGGAGCTGAGGTGACAGCAGCAGGAGCTGATGAAGAGGGCCTCAAGTCCGGAGCTGTCACAATGGCTGGTTTGGCCTGAGTAGGAAACTGTGTGCCTGTCCTGAGAGGTGATTCATCCTCATCATCATCATGATCATATGAAGTAGTGTGAGGAAGAGGCATTGAGTCAACTTCCTTCTGGAGCTCTGTGACTGTCTTAGTCAGCCTGTCCACCTTATCATTAAGGGTCTTGATCCTAGTTTCAAAGATCCTCACAAGACTGTTCTAGTTGTCTAGAATCCCCTTAATGTCCTTTTGCATGCCCTGAACTAATGATATCATTTTCCAACAGATCCATCTGCTCATTTCTAGATCTAGGGACTTGAGCACTAGTGGCTCGAGCTGCCTCTGCCTCTGCCTGAGTTGTAGTAGATGTGGGATGATCTAGGTCCATCACCACAACGTTATCCTCAAGATCTGGCTGTAGAGGCAAATGGGGACTGTCAAGAGCAAATATGTGCTTCTCAAGCTGAGAATTGATGAGCATCTGGATATAGGGTGCATAGCAACAAGAGCACTTTTGATCACTAGCAACCCTCTTGGCTGTCTCAACAATCAAGTCCATGACTCTGATCCTGGTGTGTTTGTCAAGGTGGATCAACATGTTGATGGAGTAGCCTCAAATCATCTTGTCATCTCCTGACTTGGGCATCAAAGTATGCCTCGAAATGGTGTTCATGGTGCGGAGGCCAGCTTGAAGATAGTATATGTATCCAAGCTTGTGAGATTGCACTTTGTCTGCAGGGATAGAATTATACATATCCTTCATGGCATTGTGGCTTGCCTTGGATTCTGTGTAGACATCCAAGTGTCCATCCTGAGCCTCTGGGACTCCTAGAAGTGCAGGTCATTCATCAACTATGGATTCATATCTTGCTCCTTCTGTCATCCATACAATCCTACCATCTCCATAGAAATGTGCAGTGGAGTAGAATTGCATGATCATTTCATCATTCCATGCAGTAAATTCTATGCCAACAAACTCATCCAAACCAATTCAGTGGAAATTGTCTTGGACACTTGGAAAATAGTCCTCATTCTCCTTAATGAATTTCCAGTTAACATATCTCATGTCACTTACAGGTGGACTCTTGTCAAAAAGCACAATCTCATAGAAATCATGTTGCTCTTTGGTATAGAATCTGTAGTCCACAACTGTCTTTTTCCTTGGGCGTATGGATCAATAGCTCTCCATGCCCTCAAACCAGAGTCTTTCCTCTTCTTCATATCTTCAGCAAGTGGATAGCTGGCATTATGTACTGGAAGGTGTGGTCTAAGTTTCATCAAGGTTGTCAAGTCATCATCATTCTCAACTCTGGAGGTAGTTCCCTTGTTCTTTTCAGAAGCTGGAATCTGCCTGGATGTCCTCTTAGGCTTTTCAGCAGCAGCCTTCTGGGATTTTGTGCTCTTGGATGTGCCAGTCTTGGGCATGACATCAACTAGAAGTTTCTTGGCCTTCTTCTTGGGTGGAGCCTTTGCAGCTGGCTCTTCCTCCTCTCCAGTAGCAGCTTCCTCCTCTGGATCTTCATACATAGATGTAGGCCTGCCAGTAACATGGATTATCCTCTTTCTGGCCTTCTTCTTCTCCCCTGCCTTCTTAGGCATAGACTTATTCGGAGGTTCAATGGTCATTGTAGCTCTGGCACTCTCAGGTGCTCTCATAACTTCAGGAGGTGCATATGATTTGTTGACCATCCTCCTGGAAGAGGTGGCCTCATTTGCTGACTTCTTGGCAGCCTTCTCTTGCTTCTTGGCAAGAACCTCCTCTAGCACAAAATCCGAATCTTCCTCATCTGAATTAAGCTTCTTCCTGGCCCTAGTGGCAGCCTTGGGCAACCCATGGGAGCTGGGGGTGCCTGGATCTGAAAAGGAACTAGGCTCAGGGCTAGTGCCTGAACTCATGTCAACACCCTGATCTAGCAAATTCTGACTATCTGACCCTGATATGCTAACCATTTCAATAGAGTATAGAAGAGTGGAATAGGATAAGTCATCACAAAATATTCAGCTGGTTTTTGAAAGTTTGAATAGAAAAATTATAGATGTAGTTCACTGCAAAATTGGATTTCGGTGTCACCGAGTCAAACATTTCGGTGCTGTCGAGACTCACAAAACCCTTAATCGAAACTTGCCAACAGTTTCGGTCAGACCGGAAACTGTCACTCGGTCTCACCGCCTGAGTAGCACAAAAAGGCAATCGGTGGAACCGATTTTTCTGACTCGGTATCACCGAGATGCAATTTCACGGGAAACTAAACCTACAAAAATTTGATTCGCTAGACTATGGAGTTTGTCTTGTGGATAAAACGATCTCAAACTGTGGAAAGATAATGGTCCTAATGCACAAGAATCGGATGTTGGAGTGCAAGAGGGAGCCGAATCCGTACCCTAGCTCGGTGATGGATCCTCTACGACGGCGACAGGTGCGATGATTTCGTCGACGACGGTGATTCCCAGCGGTGGAGGAGTGCGAGAAGACAAGGGCGATGACCAGTGGGCCCTTTTGTGGAAGCTTAGGGCTTGGGGCGCAATGGTTTGAAGAATGATTTTTTGAACCGTCGGGACCATTGAATATATACCTACACTGTCGGTGATGCTGATTCCAAATTTTCGGTGTACCGAGCTTCTCAATTGTCAGCTGATAGGGAAACTCGGTGTAACCGAGAATATGGAATCGGTAGTATCGAGGCAAGAAATCCAGATCAACCCTAGGCATTCGGTGAGACCGATATTTTAGTGTTGGTTCCATCGAGATGCACTTGGGGGGTTTTAATGGTCAGTCCTTGTCAATACAGAACTCCGACTGCTCCACACACAGAGGAATCGAAAAGTACTTGTTCAAGTTTTGTGATGCAGCATGAATAGAGTATGAGGTGAGAAACCATAGATAGCTAAAGAAGTGGTCCTAGGCATTCTTGTATATCCAATTGGCAAATAAATATGAAAAGCCAAATAGCAACAATTGGATATCATCAAATGAGTAAATAAGTGCAGACCAACTTGCTCACACAATAAGATGTCAAATGAAATCATGGCAAACATGCACAAACATAATAGAATCTAACAAGCACTTTGGTAATGACAGAGTCATCTATATATGAGTATTTGACTTAGGATCCAAGTAAGAATACCTGATCATAGGTCATACTCATCGTTTAAGCACAAGTGGGGTTACCACTTTCACATAAAACATTTAATGTTGTCACATTCTTATGAGATGCTTTAACTCAAGTCTTAGAGTAAAGATCCCCCTAGATGTGACATCCCCCCATAAGAGGGATAAACTAACCTTGGGTTTTGTCGATGAAGACTTCATGTTGGTGAGGTAGTGGTGGATGCTCAAAGTTGATGCAGATCACCAAGAGTTGGGAGCATCCTTGTTGTTTCATTACTCTTCTCACCTACATGGGTTAGTCCCAACACACAAGAGACAAATACAAGGATATCTATGGGCATGGAGTGCAAAGCATATGTGATGATGTCCATTGATTTGTTGATTACCTTGTCTCTTGCTTACCTTTGAGGGAATGTGTGACTCCTTGAAGTATTGCATAGAGTTGATGTTGTTTGCAAATAGTTCTTGCCAATAATGAATATGAGGGAATTTCATTGGCAGATTCACCCCTCAAGAACTCTCTAGTTCTTCTTCTTGGGGACCCACATCAAGTTGATGGGGATCCTTGGTGTTGAAGTAGCACTTGTAGAAGTTGAGCTTGTAGTAGCCTTGGGAACCCACTTCACCAAAGCTTGGGATTCATCTTCATATGAGTCATAGTCCTCTTTAAGCTTGTTCTTGCCCTTGAGCTTGGTGTCTTGTGGTGGAAGGTCATCTTGAGCTTTTGTTCCCTTGGGAAGAGTATTTTCATACTTCTCCTTTTGAGGAACAAATTTGGGATTGGGGTATTGACCTTCTTCCCATTCAACTCCATTAGCGTTGAAGTAGCTAGCACCACGATTCTTCCTGTATCCTCCATGCTTGCGTACAATCTCCTCAAATTGTTTGCACCCTTCAAGACTCTTGTATATACCTTTCTCTATAATCCCTTTCAAGAGTTCATTTTCTTGCTCAAGTGTAACTTGGCTAAGAGAAGAGTTAGTGGGATCAAGAGAGCTACTAGAAGCAATATCATTGGATTTATCATTTTTATTGCTACTAGTTGAAGAACCTTTCTTTCCTTCGTTACTAGCTTGCTTAGACTTAACTTGAGGCATGAATGTAGATAAGAAAAGTCGTTTGGCTAGATAAGAGGAAGTCTTCTTTCAAAGATCGTCATTGATAGCTTTAAGGAACTCATGCTCTTGCTCTAAGTTGAGCTTCTCGAAGCATAGCTTCTCATGTGTCCTTACAAGCTCTCTATGATCTTCTAGAGTTGACTCATGAGCTAACTTAAGAGTTTTTATTTCTTGAGTTAGTCGTTCTATTTCCAACTTATCATCATCACACAACTTATCTACACTAGAGTGAGTACTAACAAGTTCATTTTGACTAACATTACTAGTTTTGTCAAATAGAAAGTCATCTTCAATTAACAAGTCATCTTCATCACTACTGAAATCAAGATACTCGGGGTGTGATACCTTGGGGCCTTTATCCATGAAGCAACTTCCACTCCCTTCATTTGGTGAATCAAATAGATCATAGGAGTTGGTAGTCACTAGTGCAATTCCGGCAACACCTTCATCTTGACTATAGTCGGAGTTGGAGTGATAGCTTCTCTCGGAGTGGTTGTTGGAATCGGAGCCGGAAACCCATTCACCAACATGAGCTTGATGTTTCCTTCTTGGGTAGATCTTGGTGTACTTGTCCTTTTGTCACAGCCCTAGATTACTGCTTGTAATTAGTTGCATTTGCATCCATGTCATCATATTATTTTCCTCTTAATTTTGAAATGGGGAGGACCAAACCCTAGCAACAAATAAAATTCAAATAGTTTTAACCAAAATTATTTTCAGTGAACCAAAGTGGCCATACAAAATGTTGATCATTTCTGGAGAAATGTGGTAACATCAACCAGATGTGAAACATATTTTCCATGTCACTTTTGGTTACTGAATCAACTCAACAAGTGTTTGCTTTGGAGCTATTAAATTCTATATATAATTCCATAGCTCCAAATAATTTGAAACTTGGTAAGGGCCTCTAAAATAATTCAGTGAGGGTCCATAAAAAGTTTCAGATTTTATAAAAATGATTTGGTATGTAAATAAAATAAAAAAAATAAAACATTAGAAAAATTTTAAAAAATTAAAAAAACAGAGAGAAAGAAACCTTACCTATAGCAGCCCAGCCCACCAGAGCCCACCTGCGAGGAGCTTCTTCAAGCTCCTATCAGTCGGAGCAGCTACGTGCTCGCATGTCGTGGTCGCGGTGCCACCTCCTCCTTGCTTGCGTGGCCCTCTCTGATGCGCCTATACGACGCCACGCGAACTCCTGGCTCTCTCTCTCTCTCTCCCTATGGTAATCCCCTTCTCTGCCCTCCTCCCTCTCGTCTTCCACCTCAGAACCGAGTGTACCGTCACCGTCGTCGTTGTTCCTCGTGGCCACCGAGCACCTAGCATTTCCCAAGCAAGTCCAGGAGGTCTGCAACACCGAAGGGGATTGTAACACCATCGAGTTCTAGCTCCCACGCTCTAAGATGACGCAATCGAGCCCATCCTCGTCGCCGGTAGCCGAGGACCGCCACCATTGAATCGCTAGCTCCGGCACAACCCGACCTCACCACCAGGGCCAACGACTTCGCGGTGAGCTGCTAGTCCATTCCCCCTTGTCCTCATCATCGAGTGCGTGCCGTAGCTAGGACCCTGCACCGCGTCCGAGAGATTGGTGTCGCCGGCAACGTAGTCATCATGCCCAGAGCTTGGTTCGGTCAAATCCGAGCATGTTGTCGTGCTCCTGGGTCTCTTAGGGTTCCGCCTAGACCCTTACCCGGACTTCTCATGCACCGTAGCGTCGACGCCGTCAGACCCGAGCTCCGGCCACCACCAAGGTCACCGTTACCATCGTCTCCGGCCACCCCGCAACCTCCTGCGTGCTCCCCTGGATGTGCGTGGGGATGGGCTCCCCTCTGGTGCCCTCAGCGCCGCTAGCCGCCCCCTGTAGCGCCGCCCCAAGAAACGCCGGCAAGACACCACCGCGGGATTTGCTCGCCGGCGGTTAACCCAGCCAGGCTGACGTGGCAGCTTAATTAGCGCTAATCACAGGATTAGTTTAACCTAAGTCACTGACACATGGGCCCTGGCGCCATAATTAAACCCTGGTTAACTTAACTAAATAAAGTCAGACTTCGTGCCTATGACACACGGGTCCCACCGGCCAGGTTTGACCTGGACCCGGGGCTATTGACCCGTTGACGTCATGCTGGCACATTAATTGATTTTCTGGTAATAAAATAAATCAGGAAATTCCAAAAAATGTTTAAAACTTCTAAAAATCATAGAAAATAATCTGTAAGTCAGATGAAAATAATTTATATATGAAAAATGATCAGAAAAATCAAATGAATTTGTTTATGCCATGATCATGCATGTTGGAACTAGTTAACGTCACCAAGTAGGACATTTTATGTTTAGGGCAATATAGGAAATATCATTTGGAGTTGGAATTCAAACTTGTTTGAACTCCACTTCAATTAACTTGGCTAATTATTCCTCTAGGCCAATTCAGTACCTTAACTTGTCATATCATGCATCATGGTTGTTGCATTGCATTGAATGTGTTCTTTTCTTGTTTTACCAATGGTGTTCCCTTTCGGTAGACGATGGTTCTGACGATGTGAACGTTGACACTAATGAAGAGAAGTAACATCTTCAGGACTGCCAGGCAAGCAAACCCCCTTGAGAATACTGATATGAACCCACTCTCTCGCTCCTGCTCTCTTTTTATTGCATTAGGACAATCATGATTCAACTGTTACATGTTCTCGGTAGTTGAACCCAGTCCTTTGCATGACCTGTCTTTGCCATAGTAAATAGTTGAAACCACTTAGCATGAGTAGCAACTGCTTGAGCCTTATTGTGCTTACTCATCCATGCTTGCTTACTTATTGTGCTTGCTATGCTTAGAGTCGTGTCGTGTCGGGTCTGATCCATCCGGGCGATGAATCGGAATGGCAGTGTTCGTGTCCTACTATGTGAAAGCTAAGGGTGTGAACACGAATTGATAAAGGTAGCGATGAGAGGCCATGTAGGAGTACATGGCGGGTTGTCTCATTGGGATCGTCCTTAAGAACTGAGTTCTGTGTATCTTATCCAAGACAAGATACTACCACACATTGGGCTCCTGTAACTCGACCCCTCTCGGCTTATTAATCGCCTAGACCTCTATTCAGGAGTTGCAACTAGTTTCTGGTGTTTGTAGGAAAAGTATTGGCGGCCGTGCATAGCACCGCCCGATGGGGTGGGTTGTGATGCAGTATAGGCATAGTGGCATGGTGTACCAAGTGGCACCCAAACGGTGGGCTTGGGAACCCTGCACACATTGTTTGAGGCCGTAGCAGAAACTTCGGCCGGACTTCCATGCGGGTTCAGTCTCAAGTAGGCGATAAACCTGGACTAGGGTCTTGTGTGGTTGACAGTCATGGCCGACGCCCACGCCAGTGCTTTCGCTTGAAGGTTGCCGAGATGCATGACGTGCATATGGTGATAAGTGGCGAGAGCGTGTGTGAAGAAGTATACCCCTGCAGGGTTATGAATCTATTCTAATAGCCGCGTCCTCGGATATGGATTACTTGAAGAACTTATGTGGTTCATAGCTAAGTGAATGGATACTTCTAAAATACGGAAGATACGCGTGAGTGCTATGGATGGCCTTCTCATAGGGAGACGGAAGTGGATCCATAGTGGTGTATTTATTTTATGAATATGTGGACTCGTGTGCGCTATCTTACCTCTAAGAAACCACTTGTAGTCATAGTACAGGTTAGCCAAGAGTCAAAGTTGGCTTGCTACAATAAACTCCACAACCCCCTTCATTGATACTAATGCATATGTAGTTAGTTCTGATGTAAGTCTTGCTGAGTACCCTTGTACTCACGTTTGCTTAATTTATGTTTTTGCAGAGGAGACGTCAGTCTCATTAATGGTATTTATGATGTGAAGTTTGATGTTGACCAGATTAGCTTGGGAATCCTAGACAGAGGTCTGGTTCCTTTGGTAGGGTCGTTGTAGCTTTTCAGGCTCCTCCAGCCACTTTTGTAGATGTCTGTACCTAGACATGTTTAACTTTTGCTTGCTTGTTGGATGCTCTGAATGTTGGGTCTTGTGACCCCTGTTTGTAACATCTTATTGTATTGGCTCTTCCGAGCCTTCTAAATAAATGTTGTAATGTTGTATGGTTATGTTGTGATGCCATAGTTGTATCTATGCATATCGGGCATGTCATGCATACGTGTGACATGCAATGGTATGTATGGGATTCGACACCTAGTTGTGTGCCTTTAGTAGTACTCTTTACGGGGAAATGCCTCTTTGTGCTTCCATCGAGCCTTGGTAGCTTGCTACTGCTCCGAACACATTGATTGACCAGCATGTATCCTTCTTTGCTGTTGTGTCTGTCCCTTCGGGGAAATATCTTGCAGTGTAATGGAGTCCCTGTAGCCTGCTACGACTCATCTACGTGCAGTGATGACATTTATGTCCCACAACGTAATGGATTCCTTGTAAATTGCTATGACTCGTCTACACACGCTAGAGATCGACACCTGCATTGCTGGGTTACGTATGTTTGTCCCTGTACGGATGTGCCACTTGGGTTCTACGACTAGTCATGTTGGCCCGGGTTCTTTGACATTTGAATGCTAGCAACACATTCACATACGTGAGTCAAAAGACGCAAACGGTCCTGGCCCAGGTAAGTGGCAGCTGTGGTGATAACCGTGCGTGAGACCGCAAAGTGATGTGATGTGTTACAGGCTGGATTCTTATGGCTTAGGATCGGGGTCCCGACAGCTTCTTCTCTAAGTCCCTACTTCTCCTTGAGGGTCTTCGTTCATAACGATCATCTCTGCTCCTTCTCTCTCTTTGAGGTGACTCATCTCTTGAGCTTCGTCTTCTCGGTGACTCTTCTCTTTGTTTGTAGGGAGTCATGCACTCATTGGAGTAGTGTCCGGGCTTTCCATAATTGTAGCAGTTTCGGTCATGACTTGACGAACGCTTCTCTTTATATATTGAGTTGGAGCTTCGATCTTTGCTTCTATTCTTGTAGAACTTGTTGAATTTCTTGACCATGAGGCTTATCTCTTCATTTGTGACAAGGTTGTCGCTTGAGGTAGCAGGAGCATCACTTGTGGCTTTGTAAGCACCGCTAGACTTGTGGTGAAGCTCTTCCTTATCTTTGAGTGTCATCTCATCAGCAACAATTCTACCAATCACTTCTGTTGGCTTGAGATCTTTATAGTTGGGCATCATTTGGATGAATGTTCAAACGGCGTCATATCGATCATCCAAAGCTCGAAGTATCTTCTTGATGATGAATTTGTCAGTCATTTCTTAGCTTCCTAAGCCGGCAATCTCATTGGTGATATACAGTTAAACTAATGCCTATCTATAGAGGAATTGCTAAATGTGAGGTGCGAAATGGATCACATGTCTCCATGTGGCATGATAATTGGATGGTCTAGTCCTCTCTGAAAACTACATTTGTCTATATTCATATACCATGAACGAAGATATTTCAGTTCATGCTTACTATGAGAGTAATGACTTGAGCCTGCTATTCCATTTGCCACTATCACCCGAGGCCCTTAGTGAGATGCACACTATAGATAGTCTAAAACTGCCACATGTTCTGGAATCAGAAAATGTTGATCAGTGGTCATACCCGTGGGGTCCTATTTATTCGGCCAAAAAGTTCTAAAATTATTGTCATGGACAAATCATTTGCCCGGAGCCTTTCAAATGGATATGGAAATCAAAACTCCAAATGAAACTGAAAGTGTTAATGTGGTTCCTCTTAGCAGATAGACTGAACACAAGAAACAAGCTGAAAAGGAGACATTTTCATACTGGAGATATTGAATCATGCGTACTATGCACAACCCAAGAGGAAGAGACCATTGACCACTTGATTTTTAATTGCCCCTTCAGCCAAACTTGCTGGTCTAAGATCGGTATCTCATACAACTCTAGCATCTCAAGGATTGAGGCCACTGTTAGAGCGAAAGAAAATTATTCTGGCAGGCTTTTCTTTGAAATCTTCACCATCACCACGTGGAATATTTGAAAGGAAAGAAATAACTTCATCTTCAATCAGATCAGTCCTACATATAGAGCTTGGCTTGAGAGAACTAAGGTTGATCTTACCTGGCTTAGATATAGAGTGTCCCCTGATCTCAGTGATTATATCACTTCCTTTGTGAACACTCTTTAGACTCTATTTGTTCTACTTCCTTCCTTCTGGGTTTTTTCCTCCAATCCATGTAAATATTTATATTTATTTATTTTAATATAACATAGTAGGAGCCTCTCCTACTATTTACAGTCAAAAAAGAGCTAGCCTAGAGTACATCTCAGCGACTCCTTCACCATCCTTCATCTTGAACTTGTCAAGATGACCTTGAAGAACATCCAACTTGGATTCTCTCATGCACTCAGTTCCTTCATGCATATCAACCAAAGTATCCCAAATCTCTTTTGCGTGTTCAAGATGGCTGATTTTGTTGAATTCCTCGGGGCATAGGCAGTTGAAGAGAATGTCACGTGCTTGAGCATTGAGTTGCAACATATTCAATTCATCTGCTGTCGCTTCACGATCGGGTTCCTTTCCTTCTGCAAATAATTCACCTTGCAAGCCAACATGAATAACAGCCCAAACGGCAGGGTTATTACCAAGCAAATGCATTTTCATTTTGTGCTTCCAACTAGCAAAATGTGTGCCATCAAAGTACGGACATCTACGGTGATAATGTCCCTCACTAGACACCATACTTCTCCTAGGTTGTGAAACCAATGCAATGGAGACCAAAGCTCTGATACCACTTGTAGGATCTAAAGTAGGTCTAGAGGGGGGTGATTAGACTACTTGACCAAATAAAAATCTACTTTTTCTCATTTTAATTCTTGGCAGATTTTAGCATTCATAGTATGTCAAGTACACCCTACACATGCATGTCTAAGAGTATAGCAGCGGAAAGTGAAGACATTGCACATGTAAGTAAAGAGAGGGTAGGAAGAGCAAACGCAATTGGTGACGCAATGATTTTTCCCATGGTTCTGATAGGTGGCGCTATCGTACATACACGTTCATGGAGTCTTCATCCCATAGAGGGTAACGGTCGCGAGAGTCCACGGAGGGTTCCACGAAGAGGCAACCTTCACTATACCATGGAGGCCTACGTCCACGGAGGACTAGCCTTACTCGGGTAGATCTTCACGAAGTAGGCGATCTCCTTACCCTTACAAACTTCTTGGTTCACTCCACAACATGAAGTAGGAGGCTCCCAAGCGACACCTAACCAATCTAGAAGGCACCACCCTCCAAAAGGTAATAGGCTCGGTAATGTCAATGAACTCCTTGCTCTTTTGCTTCAAGATGATAGACTCCTCAACACACAATCACTCTCTCATAGATATGGCTTGGTAGAAGAGATGTGATTGGTGGAAAGCAACTTGGGAGGCTATAAATCAAGATCCATATGGTTGGAGTGGAAGATCTTAACCTCAACACAAGGGTAGGTGGTTCTCTCTCAGAAAACTGATGTGATAGGTATGAATAGTTCTGAGTGCTTCCAATATCGAGTAGGTGGTGTTGGAGGGGTATATATAGGCATCTCAAAAAATCCAACGGTTACACACAATAAGTCAGACTCGGTGACACCGATGTGTTAATCTCGGTGGTACCGAAGTGACTAAAAGGTGGCAACTTTTGAATCTCGGTGAGACTGATATAGGAATCTTGGTTGCAACGATGAGGTGACCAACGGTCAAAATGCCCATTCTTGATGACGTTGATTCAACAATCTCGGAGGGACCGAAACTATGAATTTGCGTAACAGAAAGTTGGCAGCCTGAACTCGGTGGCACCGGTATGGAATCGGTTGCACCGAAGTGGCTAGGGTTTGGCTGAGTTTGTATAGGGTTTGGAATCGGTGGCACCAAATGTGAAATGTTGGTTGCACCAATTTTGAGTATTTGGCTTTGTACAGACTTTGGTGGGAGAGTTTGTGGGTGTCTTTGGTGACAATCATTTGTGCACATATGAGCATTCTGTTCACCAACAAAACCTTACCGTCTTTTAATAGTATTGGCTTTCCTATGGACTCAAAGTGATTTCTCACAAATAGAAAATATAGAATCCTCTAGCTTGAAGCTTTGCCAATCCATTTCCTTGCATCTTGGGGTATTCTACAATCTCTTTTTGCCAACCCATCATTGAACTTTTCCTGAAACATACTTGATGGAACCATTAGTTCAATGACTTATATGTTGTTATAAATTACCAAAACCACCAAGGGAGCAAATGTGCTTTCAAGAGTCTCATGTGACTTACTTGAAAACCCGTTAGGAGACCTTTGAAGGCCTCCTTGAGTCCGTTGTCAATGGACTGAATGCTTTGTAATACCGCACCCATAAGGGTGTGGTGCTCCTTGGAGACGGAGGCGCTCGATAGAGGCTCCTCCATGACTGGGCACCCATTGGTCGGTGGCACCGAAGGTGATCGGATAACCTGATCATCGGCCAGGGTTTGAACCAGTACCTCCGGAGGCATGGTGCGCTCCGGAGATGCCCATGGAGGGGACTGAGCGGTCGCTCGACCAGCCTCCTCAATGTTTGGGCAGGGTACTTCCCCCCGGTCTTCGGTGACCAAGGTGTTATCCTCGGCTATTATGTCGTCTCCCCCATTGCCGGTGCCCGGCTCCATAGGAGCATGTTAGGATGACACCTCCGCGATGTCCTTCACGGTGCCCGGAGTGGAGGGATGCGATGCATTCCCGCTCTCTGCTAGTTCGGCGGGCGAGGTCTCCTCATCCAATATTTGATCGATGGGGAGGACGCATGGGGGGCTGCAAAATGCATAAGAACCTGTGTGTTAGTAAACTCTAAACTTGTTAAAAGGACAAACAAGGGGTCTTCGGATCCTAACCTTTGAGCCGGGGGCTTGACCCTGTGGTTCCTTCGTGGAACCACCTCGACATCATCGGACTCAGTATCTGAGTCCAAGCTATCATAGAACAGGATCACATGTGCCCGACGCATCCTCTTCGGGGCAGGAGGAGGAACCACCTCTAGGGCGTCTGATGACGCCGCCCTCTTTCTTGTGAGGGGGGAATTTCCTTCCCCCTCGGCTTCGTCCTCCTGCTCTTCCTCTTGCTCCTCTTCTTCTTCTTCCTCCTCATGCTCCTCTTGATTCAAGGAGACATGAGTTTTCCCGGACACAGTCTCTGACTGGTCCCGACTACGAAGGCCGCTTCGGCCTGGCTTCTTCTTCTTCTCCTTCTCCATGGGGGCCTCGTAAGGCTTCACCACGAGCATTTCCACCAACAGCCCGGACCTAGCGTCCTTGGGCTGAGGTGTCGGATTGCTAATGTTAACGGCTTTGTTTAGCCAGTTCTGCGAAAGAATGATCAGAAGAAGACATTATGGATCCTCCTTGGGAAAGTTAAAAACCGATCAAGCAGAAGTGATCCGTACCTTGGTGGTGGGTTTGGAGGCTTTCAGGCCTCTCTCTTCCTCCTCGGATGGCCAGATCTCATGTGACTTGAAGAGTGCCTTCCATAGCTTCTCCCGCGTAGTGCGGAAGAGCTGCCGGATTGTGGGTGCATCGTCAAGTTGACAAGCCCACAAGGGAGTGTCCCGGCGCTGGCAGGGGAGGATGCGTCTCCGGAGCATCACCTGGACCACATTAGTTAGTTTGATGTCCTCCTCAACCATGGAGCCGATGTGCTTATGCAGGTCGCTCACGTCCTTGCTCGATCCCCAGTTAGGGCCCTTTTTGAGCCATGAAGCTAGTCTGGTGGGGGGACCGGATCTGAATTCGGCAGGAGGGATCTGACCTTCTTTGCGTGGTTCTGTGATATACAACCACTCCTTCTGCCACGCCTTGATGGTATTGATGAAGGTGCCCGATGGCCACATGGCATGGGTGAGCTTGCCGATGACAGCCTCGCCGCAGTCTGCGTGCTTCCCGTCAACGCACTTCAGCTTGACGTTGAACACTTTGAGCCATAGCCCAAAGTGCGGCTCAACTCGCAGGAAAGCCTCGTAGACAAGGATGAATGCCGAGATGTGCATGAAAGAGTTTGATGGGAGGTCATGGAAGTTGAGGTCATAGAAAAACATCAACCCCCTGACAAAAGGTGGAGCGGGAAGCTGAACCCCCTGATGAAGTGGGGGAGGAAGACCACCCTTTCGCCTAGCAGGGGGTGGGGATCACTTGGCCCTCCTTCGGTGTGTGATGAGGGATGTCAGCGGAGAGGTAGCCGACCTTCTTGAGATCGAGAATGTCCCGGTCGGTGACCGTGAAGGCCTCCCACTCGGCGTCAGAGCCTGCCATTGATGAGCTCGAAGGTGGGGGACGAAGACCTAGATTTGTGCTTTGGAGGCGCGGAGGAATGGAAGACGGAGAAAGCGAATGGGAAGCGTAAATAGGCTTCAGGGTTTTCTTCCCCTTTTATGAGGCTTATCGATTTGGTCTCCCCTTGCTGTGTCGTGAATCCCTCCGCTTCCCGAGATGTGCGAGCCATTGTGCGCGCGTGATTAAACATATCCCGTATAAAACGGGACACGATCGGTATATTGATAGATCGTGATGATTAAAATGGCCTCGAACCTCGAATCGAGTTTGTGTAACTATCCTAGTGGTCGTGGTGGGTCGTGACCTTTCGTCAAAGAGGTCGTTAGAGGAATATTATTTGCCCCTTGATGCTTGGCCTTCGAGTCCGGCATGTTTGTAGTGTTCGGACGCGCCATCATGCGGAAAGTTACTTATCATCGGAGGTCGGACTAGGTTCCGCAGGAAGAACTCACCTCGCAAGCCGAAGACTCTGATCATGTGAAGCAATCAACGATGGGACCCTTGGTGTTGGAGGCAAGTTTGGGGGCTACTAACGGAGTCCTGGATTAGGGGGTCCTCGGGAGGCCGACCTATGTCCATGGGCCGGACTATATGGGCTGCTTAACGAATACAGGGTTCATTGAAGGCCTATTCTCCAAGATGGAAGCTTCGGGAATTATGGCTTGCGCTCCATGTTTGATGTAGTAAATAGGCATGTTTATCTCTTCAGCATGTGACCGACCATGTGTAAACCCTAGGTACCCTCGGCGTCTATATAAGCTGAAGGGTTTTAGGTTGTGGGGATAGAACAACTCATCTAGGGTTAGCTATTCGATCTCGAGGTAGATCAACTCTGTAAACCCCATATCATCAATACAATCAAGTAGGACATAGGGTATTACCTCCATTGGAGGGCCCGAACCTGGGTAAATCTGTCCCCCCTTCGTCTCCTGTTACCATCGATTCTAGTATCACAGTTCGGGACCCCCTACCCGAGATCCGCCGGTTTTGACACCAACAGTGGGGCGGCGGCCAAGGGGTGCCTTTGGCCCCCAAGTTTGGGTGGCCGACGCCCTTAGGGCTTGCCCCACCAGCCCCTTGGTTGCATGGGCCTTTGTGGGAGGGGCGGCCAGCCCACCAAGGTCTGGTGCGCCCCCTCTCATAGCCCATGGGGCCCTCCGTGACAAGTGGACCCACCCGATGGACCACCAGAACAATTGTGGCATCCCTGTCACAAAATCGGTAAGCCCCGAAACCTTTCTGGAACTCGAATACGAACTTCCGATATATCAATATTTACCTCCAGACCATTTGGGGACTCCTTGTGACGTCCGAGATCTCATCCGGGACTCCGAACAATCTTTGGTCACCAACATACATAACTCAACAATACTGAATCGTCAGCGAACGTTAAGTGTGTAGACCCTGCGGGTTCAAGAACTATGCAAACATTACCGAGACACCTCTATGGCCAATAAATAATAGAGGGACCTGGATGCCCATATTGGTTCCTACATATTCTATGAAGATCTTTATCGGTTGGACCACAATGTCAAGGATTCAATCAATCCCGTATGCAGTTCCCTTTGTCCAGTGGTATGTTACTTGCCCGAGATTTGATCGTTGGTATCTCCATACCTAGCTCAATCTCGTTACCGGCAAGTCTCTTTACTTGTTCTGTAATACAAGATCCCATGACCAACTCCTTCTTCACAAAGCTTGCAAGCTTCTTGTGATGTTGTATTACCGAGTGGGCCCACAGATACCTCTTCGTCATACGGAGTGACAAATCCTAGTCTCGATCCACGTCAACCCAACAGACACCCTCGGAGATACCTGTAGAGTACCTTTATAGTCACTCAATTACGTTGTGACGTTTGATACACACAAGTCATTCCTACGGTGTCAGGGAGTTGCGTGATCTCATGGTCGTAGGAATAGGTACTTGACATGGACAAAGCAGTAGCAATAAACTAACATGATCATATGCTATGCTTATGGTTGGGTCTCGTCCATCGCATCATTCTCCTAATGATGTGATCCCTATGACAACTTATGTCTATGGTCAGGAAATCTTGACCATCTTTAATCAACGAGCTAGTCAACTAGAAGCTCACTAGGGACACCGTGTTTGTTTATATATCCACACATGTATGTGAGTTTCCGTTCAATACAATTCTAGCATGGATAATAAATGATTATCATGAACAAAGAAATATAATAATAACCACTTCATTATTGTCTCTAAGGCATATTTCCAACAGTTAAAACTACAAGATTCATCACAATGAGGAAAAAATAGATGACATGCAGAAAAATTGGCATGATGTGGATAATGAAACTACCATGATGTAAATAGTACAATTGCCATTAAAAAGAATACATACATTTTCAAGGGACGTAAAAGAAAATTTAACTCAAAAGAAAACTAACAAAAATAGGAAAAAATTAGCATGGTAAAAACTTATGTTGCATGATGACAATTTTTGTAATATGGAAATTAACTATGATAACAATGTTGCCATATTAAAAAAATCATGATTACAAAGTACTAAAAAGGATAAAATCATGGCAACTTAAATTCCTAAAAAATCATGGCAGAATTGATAAATTTGTGTTGGTGTCAATTTGCATGGCAAATTGAAAAATTCAATAAATCATGGGAAAAGGTTTTAATAATTTTTTCCATGAAAAAATTTGCAATTTTTTTACATGGCAAATTTGTCATGCTATATCTAATAAAATTGACATGGCATGCATGGTAAATTACCATGATAGAAATAATAAAAATTTCAATGATTTGAATAGTAACTAAGAAGAGATTTAAATTGCCATGGTGATATATGTTAAATTGCTATGGAAGTATATTATTAGTTGCCTTCACAATCAAGGAGAAAGGATTTCCTTACAAGAGAAACAAGATCCAGAATAGGATTTCCTAGTAGGACTCTATTTGTAAACCTACCCTCTCCACTTATATAAGGAGGGGTAGAGCACCCCTAGAAAGATAAGTTGACAAGTCCACAAGTTTAGATAGATACAAGAGATTAGAGATAGACAGATTAGAGGCTCTCGTGATTAGAGGTAGCAAAACAACACCCTTGTAACCGAGAGATCTCCTTCATCATCAATACCACACAAGCATGACGTAGGCTTTTACCTCTATCGGAGGGGCCGAACCTGGGTAAACTCCGTGTCTCTCGATCCCGACCAACCCCTTCAAGCCGCCACATAGTTGCGCTTCTGCCCCAAACCTAAGTCCGTTCACTCGGGCATCTGCCGTGACAAATCCACGACACCCAGTGCTTTTGAAAAGTGCCCATTTTACTTGGGTTCTACTTCACATGGCAACTTTAAGAGCAAATGTTCTCTCGATCGTGAATTTTAGGTAAAAATGTGTAGTGTTCAAATGAAAATTTAAGAAAAATGTATTTTCTGAATAGCTAAGGAAAATCAAGTCAACATATTTCATATCCATGCCAAAACTATGGTTTAAACTACATGTTGTATGATGACTATTATTCAAAAAGGTCGCCATGAAAAACATAAAACTACCAAGGTCTAACTAATAAAATGCCATGATGTTGATAATGAAAGTGCCATGCTATGATTAAATTAATGTGGCCTGACTAATAAAGCCAAGGTGTAAACAATGAAAATTGTCATGCTACCGACATTAAAAATACGATGACCTGATTATTAATGTTGCCATTGTTTTAATTAATAAAAATACCATTATGTGAAAGTGACATGCTACCTATTGTAAAACTAGCATGGCCTAACTAATAAAATTACCATGGTGTAAATTATGAATTTTCCATGTGAATTGTCACATCTCGAATTGCCATGAGACAAGTTTCAATCCAGATATGTCACATCTTGAATTTCCAAGTGACACGAGACAAAAAAAACATGAAAATAATTGTTAAGTTGATATGAACTTAACAACATCTAACATTTGCCATATGATTCTTACAAAACATTTCCAAAAAAATTATGTCTTGTACACCAAATAAGCAAAAATTGCCATTCTAAACATGTTTTTTTACCATATGTACATTACAAAAGTTGTGTAAAATTTTCCATATGACAAGTTTGAAATGTACGGGTGCTATATACTATGACTTATAGCAAGCAGTATTTTGTTGCTCGCTAACAAAGATCGCTGAGTGGACTAGTGCATTTATGAAGAGCGACATACCCTGAGCCAGCGTTTTTCAGAAGTTTCCTCAGAGCATCCAATCCAGTTTTTGAAGCTTCTAGGTCGGTTTATAGAAGCTTACGTCTCTTCTTTTCCTTTTTAACCACAATCTTTCTAAAAAATTAGTGAACTTTTTTTAATTCACAAATTATGGACATTTTATGAATTAATGTTTCGTGAACTTTTTTTGAATTCAAACTTGTTATTTTTTGAATTCGTGAAAAAATCAAACTCTAGAACATTTTTTGAATTCATGAAATTTTTTGAATTTATCAACATTAATTTTGTTGAATTTTGATTGAATTCAAGAATATTTAGAATTCATGAATATTTGGTAATTTCTTGAAAACTTTTTGATTTCATGATTGTTCTAAATTTTTTGTACCTTTTTTAATTCGTCGACACTTTTTTGAATTCATTAACAATTTTTGTAATTCATGATCATTTTTGTAATTTTATGAAATCTTTGTAATTTGCAACCATTATTATTCATATATTTTTCATTGAATTTAGGAATATCACGCGAATTCCAGTTTGAATGTCGGCCACTACTGGGCGATTGGCCCAGGTAGGGTCTTGCATTCGCTTTACATGAGTGACGCGAGGGCAGGCTGTTGCTTGAAGCGCTACATATCACTGCACGACTCCAATTTGTCGCATAGGTAGCATACTAGCACAAATGCCCGTGCATTGCAACGGGTAAAAATACTGCGACCTATGAGTAAAAATTGGTCATGTCGAACCCTTGGCTAGCCGAGTGCTAGTGCTCAAAATCTTTCACGGGAAGCTTCAATGTCCATCGACATCGATGCTCACACATCCACATGTGTTCGATTCAGTCACTCGGGCTGCTTTGTTATGGGCAAAAAGTTAAAGTGTTTGCTTTTAACAGTCGCTAGGGCTGCCTTCTTATCAGCAAACAGTTAGACATGTATATTTTTTAACTACAATATTTAAGAAGTTGTTTGGTTAGTAAGTATTTATAGAACGAGTTGACGTGTTTTAGGTGCTAGTAAACTAAAACTATGTTTGGATATTCTTAACTGATTTCTGGATAAGTATTACTTGCTTTTAATAGAACTAAAAAACTATGTTTTTAGAAAAATGGGTACCACTCACTTTTTGTTGCGGATATAACCCCATGGTGAGACCTGCCCAGGTGGGGTCGGGTCGTACCTGACGGCTCATAAGCCAGATCAAGGATGGGCCTTGAGACATAAGCCTGGTCGTATGGCGGTTCACCAAGATGGGCCAAGGCGAGGCCCAGACAAGGAAGGCAGGAAGACCCGGGCGGATAAGCCGCCCAGAGACGGCTTGCTCGGGAAGGCACGATGACATAGAGATAGAGTCGGACACATAGTAAGCTTCGGTATGAGACTTGTATAACCCGTGGTCTTGACCTCCTTTATAAGGGCGAGACCCGGGGCGACTTAGACAGAAACCAACTAATCGAGAACTAGGTCAAGCGAATCTGCTCCCTTGTAATCGATACTCCAATCAGTACAACACAAGCAGGACGTAGGACTTTACCTCTTCTTGAGGGGCTGGACCTGGGTAAACTTGTGTCCTTCGTCCCAACCAACCCTTTGAGTCCATCACCTTAGCGATGGCCTCGAATCTACGTCCTCGGACATCTGCCGTGACAAAATCACGACAGTAGGCGTCCACCGTGGGGCATGCGCTCGGTGGTGTTGAGTTCTCAAAGGGCTCTCTCCCGGGGATTGAGGGATACGTGGTCGGAAGGATGAACAAAAGTCGGTGAGGCCAGTTCTACATCGACGACGCCAGCTGGGGTCCCGACGCCAACTCTGTGGAGTATGGGTTCCGGGTTCCCTTCGGCGGAATCCACGTCTTCATCAGCAAAATCGGCGGATCTACACCCGGGACGGACGTTTGCACCAACATCGTCGAGCCGACTGGGCGCGCGCAACCCGTCCGACACGTGCAACCCGCCTGTGTTAACCCGGACAGGAAGCGTGTTTTCGTTGGCTTCACTCAAGGTATGGATCTTGAGGCTTCTAAGTCGCAAGGGACCCTCATCTGTTTAGAGGATGGATCTTCGAGCAGAGAGGCGGAATCAGTCTACCAACTTCACGATGGTGGGCTCGGGGGCAACGACGAGCCTTACCCCGAGTCGGAGCGATCTGGGCCGTACGAGCATGCGTTACCGACTCATGCGGCCGTGTTCATGGCGGGAACGGAGCCGGGTACAAGCGGCGCGGCCGCCAGGGCAACAGACACAGGAGCTGACCCGCCGCCGGCTTAGGTTCTTCTGGATCTGATGAACGAGCTCATAGCTCTGATGGCAACTGAAGTCACGCCTGACAATCAAGCCGCCCGGAACCTGGAGATCACTAGACTGAAGGATCAGATGGCGGAGGTCCAACAGAGGATTGGCGCGTTAAAAGCTCAGATGGAGGCGGAGGCAGAGTGCCTCAAGACGGATGCTTTCCGCCTAGAGCTGGAACAGCAGTCGATGCTTGCGGTGTGGCAGATAGGGCAACAATCCCGCCTGCCAGAGCAATATAAGCTCGAAACCTTTTTAACACGCCAGGAACGGGTCGGACAACGGAAGCACCTGGAAGTCGACCGGCGGCTCGGCAGCAGCTTAACCTGCCCCGATGGAACCAGACCTCACTGATAGCTTTTCCGACGCCAGCGGGTCACTACTCAAACCAGGTGGAGAACATGGTTTGCCGCCGACTCAAACCGGGTGGAGAACATGGTGGCGGCGGCAACCCGGCTTGGAACAATACCTATTCCTGACGAGGCGCCTTTCGCTGAGGAGGTGCGAAACGCCATTGGATATCTACAGACGGCGATGGCCAAACAAGAGAAATATACCCATAGCCGGAGTCGTGTGCATTCAACCCCACTCCCCAATCGTAGCTTCAGCCGGCGTTATGAGTCGCCGGCGGTATCTAGCAGTGATCGGCACTAGGGCCCGCCGCGAGACGATGAGGCGGCTTTGGATGCTCAGGCGCTCGTAGATCGGGCAAGGGCACAGCATGAGGCAGCGGCTCTAGCAGCGGCGGCTCATCAAGAGCCTGTGCCTTCCGTCTTAGTTGGAGCGGGAGTAACTACCAGGGCCGTGGGAGTACCGTGCTTGGTGCCGGCTCTGCGTAATGAGCGTTTGCCAAAGGATTTCAAAGGCCCCCCACAAGGTCCCAAATTACACCGCGGATCTGCCCCCAGAGGCTTGGATTAAGAGTTATGAGCTAGTATGGAGATGTTGGACGTCAACGATGTGGTGTGCGCAAAGTATTTTATCATGATGCTGGAAGGACCGGCTCGCATGTGGTTGAAGGGTTTGCCACCCAAAACCATCAATTCTTGGGCAGAGTTAAAGGCACGGTTCATCAAGAACTTTCAAGGAACGTGCAAGCAGCCCATGACAATTGTAGATTTGGATCACTATGTACAGCAGGAAAATGAGTCGGCTCATCACTGGGTCCGGCGAGTTTCGACCATCATCCACTCGTCAGAGCAGATTACGGTGGCTCAAGCAGTCTTGATTCTGGAAAAGAATTGCCACTTTACGCCTTTGAAGCAGAAGCTCGGCCGGCTCAAACGCTTGTGTCAAGACATGGGGGAGCTCATGGCGGCTCTTATAAAAAATGCCAACTCTGATAATACGAAACACCCGGGATCTAATGAGGAGAAACCTGGTCAGAATAAGAAGAACGGCAATGGCAAGGGTGCGGCAGGCAATGGAAACCAAGGCAAGAGGAAGAACCCGGACGGTGGGTCAGAGCTTGTGGCCAACGCAAGCACCGTCAACAATCGTGCTAAGGGCAACGGAAAGTTCAAGCAGCCTTTTAATAAGGTTAAGACTCCTTTCAATTTGGAGGAGATGCTCAATAAACCTTGTCCGGAGCACAGTCGACCCGACAGACCGGCGGGTCACACGTGGGGTAATTGCCACATTATGCAAAAATTCAAGGACTACAACTTATGACAGCATAACAATGATGGTGGCCCACCCGGCAGCTCGGGACCAGGCGGGTGAGGAGCCGGGTTTAAGTCCGGTGGCTCAGGATCCGGCCATCATGGCCAGGGAAACTAGGGAGGACATCATCAGCACTCTGGTGGCAACAATCAGCAACAGAATAACCAGTTTGGGTATCAGACTAATCCAAAGCAGCTCAACTCAGGTCAGTATCATGTTTCTACGACCAGCCTTGACACGCGAGATCAGAAGTTGCGCAAGCGGGTGGTTAATGCGATCAGGCCGGCTCTACCACAATATTTGAAGTGGTCTGAGTATGATATAACTTAATGACCCAGGTGTTGGAAATATGCCCTAGAGGCAACAATAAATTGGTTATTATCATATTTCCTTGTTCATGATAAATCGTTTATTATCCATGCTATAATTATATTGATCGGAGACTTAGATGCATGTGTGGATACATAGACAAAACCATGTCCCTAGTATGCCTGTAATGGACTAGCTCGTTGATCAAAGATGGTTAAGGTTTCCTAGCCATGGACATGAGATGTCATTTGATAACGGGATCACATCATTAGGAGAATGGTGTGATGGACAAGACCCAAACTACAAACGTAGCATATGATCGTGTCAGTTTATTGCTACTGTTTTCTGCATGTCAAGTATATGTTCCTATGACCATGAGATCATGCAACTCACTGACACCGGAGGAGTGCCTTGTGTGTATCAAACGTCACAACGTAACTGGGTGACTATAAAGGTACTCTACAGGTATCTCCGAGGGTGTCTGTTGAGTTGGCATGGATCAAGACTGGGATTTGTTACTCCGTGTGACGGAGAGGTATCTCAGGGCCCACTCGGTAATACAACATCACAACAAGCCTTGCAAGCAATGTGACTAAGTGTTAGTCATGGGATCTTGTATTACGGAACGAGTAAAGAGACTTGCCGGTAACGAGGTTGAACTAGGTATGGAGATACCGACGATCGAATCTCGGGCAAGTAACATACCGAAGAACAAAGGGAACATCATACGGGATTAACTGAATCCTTGACATAGAGGTTCGACCGATAAAGATCTTCGTAGAATATGTAGGAACCAATATGGGCATCCAGGTCCCGCTATTGGTTATTGACCGTAGAGGTGTCTCGTTCATGTCTACATAGTTCTCGAACCCGCAGGGTCTGCACACTTAAGGTTTGGTGACGTTTCGGTAGTATAGAGTTATGTATGGTGGTGACCGAAGGTTGTTCGGAGTCCTAGATGAGATCCCGGATGTCACGAGGATCTCCACAATGGTCCGGAGGTAAAGATTCATATATAGGAAGTCCTATTTTGGTCGCCGGAAAAGTTTCGGGCTCATCGGTAGTGTACCAGGAGTGCCGGTAGTGTACCGGGAGACCATCGGGAGGGGTATTTCGACCCAAGAGGCTACATGGGCTGTGGGAGAGTGAATACCAGCCCTTAGTGGGCTGGTGGAAGTCCCACACAAGGCCCATGCGGCTGGGAGAGAAAGCCCAAAGAGAAAAAGGTGGGAAAAGGCAAAAAAGGCAAAAATAAGGAGGAGTGCTAGTCCTACTAGGATTGGAGGAGGAATCCTCCAATCCCACTAGGTTCGGCTGACCCAAGGGCTGCCTCTTTGGCAGCCAATTCTCCTCCTCCTCTCCTCCTATATATACTAGAGGATTTTAGGGTTTTGGCACAGAATTTTCAGCCACGTGCTACCCGTTCCTCTAGTGCATAGTTTCTCCTCTAGATCGGATTTCTACAGTGCTTAGGCGAAGCCCTGCCGGAATAGCTCCACCACCATCTCCGGAGCGCCGTCACGCTGCCGGAGAACTCTTCTACCTCTCCGCTCCCTCTTGCTGGATCAAGAAGGCGAAGATCATCATCGAGCTGTACATGTGCTGAACGCGGAGGTGTCGTCCGTTCGGCTAGATCGGAAGGACCATGATCAAGATCGCGAGACGGATCGTGATGAGTTCGCGGGACGGATCGTGATGAGTTCGCGGGACGGATCGCGATGAGATCGCGGGACGGATCGTGATGAGTTCGCGGGACGGATCGCGATGAGATCGCGGGACGGATCGTGATGAGTTCGCGGGAAAGATCGTGATTGGATCGCGGGACGGATTGTGATGAGATCGTGGGACGCTCGGCGATTTGGATCGCGAAGATGTTCGACTACACCAACCGTGTTTCTTAACGCTTCCCGCTTAGTGATCTACAAGGGTACGTAGATCCACTCTCCCTCTCGTGGATGCTCATCACCATGGATAGATCTTGCGTGTGCATAGGAAATTTTTTGTTTCCCATGCAACGTTCCCCAACAGTGGTATCAGAGCTAGGTCTATGTGTAGATGAGATCTCGAGTAGAACACAAAAGGTTTGTCGGCGTTGATGCTTAGATTGCTTCCTCCCTTGGTCGGATTTTGGTTCAGCGGTATTGTGAGATGAAGCAGCCCGGACCAACATTACTCGTACGCTTACGAGAGACTGGTTCCCTCGACCGCAACTTGTTGCATAGATGGCTTGCGGGTGCCAGTTTCTCTCACTTTAGTTGGATCGGATTCGACAAAGGCGGTCCTTGAGAAGGTTGAAAAGCAACTAGTGTATCACCGTTGTGGTTTTTGCGTAGATGAGAATTGTTCTTGCTAGATACCCGTAGCAGCCATGTAAAACACGCAACAACAATTAGAGGACGTCTAACTTGTTTTTGCAGGGTATGTTGTGATGTGATATGGCCAATTACATGATGTGATATATGTGATGTATGAGACGATCATGTGATGTATAGATTATCACGACTTGCATGTCGATGAGTACGGCAACCGGCAGGAGCCATAGGGTTGTCTTTAATTATTGTATGACCTGTGTGTCAATCATTAAGTGCTATGTAATGTTTTACTTTATGCTACACGGTAGCAATAGTAGTAGAAGTATGTTGGGCGCGACAACCCCGATGGAGACACGTTCATGGAGATCAAGATGATGGAGATCATGGTGTCTTGCCGGTGATGATGGAGATCATGCCGGTGCTTTCTAGATGGAGATTAAAAGCACAAGTTCATGCCCATATCATGTCACTTATGATTTGCATGTGATGTTAATCCTTTTTATGCACCTTGTTTTGCTTAGGATGATTGTAGCATTATAAGGTGATCCCTCACTTAATTTCAAGATAAATTGTGTTCTCCTCGAGTGTGCACCATTGCGAAAGTTCGTCGTGTCGAGACACCACGTGATGATCGGGTGTGATAGACTCTACGTTCACATACAACAGGTGCAAGCCAGTGTTGCATGTGCAGAACACTCGGGTTAAACTTGACGAGCCTAGCATGTACATACATGGCCTCGGAACACAAGAGACCGAAAGGTCGAACATGAGTCATATAGCAGATATGATCAACATGATGATGTTCACCATTGAAACCACCTCAACTCACGTGATGATCGGACTTGAGTTGGTGAATTTGGATCATGTGTCACTCGAATGACCGAAGGGATGTCAATTTGAGTGGGAGTTCTTAAGTAATATGATTAATTGAACTCATTATCATGAACATAGTCAGTAGTGTCTTTGCAAACTATGTTGTAGATTACTAGCCCACGCTGTAGCTCCCTTGTATTTTTATATGTTCCTAGAGAAATAGAGTTGAAAGATGATGGTAGCAATATTGTGGACTGGCTCCGTGATCTGAGGATTGTCCTCGTTGCTGCACAGAAGGCTTATGTCCTTAATGCACCGCTCGGTGCGCCAACCCCTCTAGCGTTGTCTGTAGATGTTGTGAACATCTGACAGGCACGTTCTGATGACTACTTGATAGTTTAGTGCGTCATGCAATACGGCTTAGAATTGAGGCTCCGAAACGTTTTTGAACGTCACAGAACATATGAGATGTTCTAAGAGCTGAAATTAGGATCTCAGGATCATGCCCGTGTTGCGAGATATGAGATCTCCAACAAGATTCTTTGCCTGCAATATGAAAGAGAATAGCTCAATCGTTGAGCATGTGCTCAGATTGTCTGGGTGCTACAATCGCTTGAATCGAGTGGGAGTTGATCTTCCAGATAAGATAGTGATTGATATAGTTCTCCAAGTCACTGTCACTAAAGCTACTAGAACTTGGTGATGAACTATAAAACGCTAGGGATAGAAATAATGATCCCTGAGCTATTCGCGATGTTTGGCACCGCGAAGGTAGAAATCAAGAAGGAGCGTCAAAGTGTTGATGGTTAGTCAAAACCACTAGTTTCGAGAAGGGCAAGAGCAAGGAGGGAAACTTCATGGATAGCAAGTCAGTTGCAGCTCCAGTGAAGCAACCCAAAGTCTAACCCAAACCCGAGACTAAGTTCTTCGATTATGAGGAGAACGGTCGCTGAAGCGGAACAACCCTAGATACTTGGTAGATAAGAAGGCTGGCAAAGTCAACAGAAGTATATTTGATATACGCGTTATTGATGTGTACCTTGCTAGTACTCCTAGTAGCACCTGGGTATTGGATACCGGTTCGGTTGCTAAATGTTAGTAACTCAAAGTAAAAGCTACGGAATAAACGGATACTAGCTAAGTGTGAGGTGACGATGTGCGTTGGAAATGTTTCCAAGGTTGATGTGATCAACATCACACACTCTCTCTACCTTCGAGATTAGTGACGAACCTAAATAAATGTTATTTGGGGTTTTTGCATTGAGCATGAACGTGATTAGATCATGTTCATTGCAACACGGTTATTCATTTAAGTTAGAGAATAATGGTTATTCTATTTACATGAATAATACCTTCAATGGTCATGCACCCAGTAAGAATGGTGTTGAAACTTGATCGTAGTAATACACATGTTCATAACATTGATGCCAAAAAGATACAAAGTTAATAATAATAGTACCACATACTTGTGGCACTGCCGCTAAATGTCGTATTGGTATAAAACGCATGAAGAAACTCCATGCTGATGGATCTTTGGACTCATTCGATTTCGAATTGATTGAGACATGCGAACCATGCCTCTTGGTCAAAATGACTAATGACCCCGTTTTCTGTTTTGATGAAGCGGGCAAGTGATTTATTGGAAATGATACGTGTTGATGTATGCAATCCAATGAGTCTTGTAGTGTGCGGTGGATATCGTTATTTTCTTACCTTCACTGATGATTTGAGTAGATATAGTGTATATTTACTTAATGAAACACAAGTCTGAATTGTTTGAAAGGTTCAAGCAAATTCAGAGTGAAGTTTAAGATCATCGTAACAAGAAGATAAAAATGTTTGCGATATGATCGTGGAGGTGAATATCTGAGTTACGAGTTTGACATACAACTTTAGACAATGTGAAAGTTGTTTCACAACTCACGCCACCTGGAACACCATAGTGTGATGGTAAGTCCGAACGTCATAGTCGTGCTCTATTGGATATGGTGCGTGCTATGATGTCTATTATCATTTTGTTACTATAATTTTGGGGTTATGCATTAGAGACAACTACATTCACTTTAAATAGGGCACCATCTAAATCCATTGAGATGACATCGTGTGAATTATGGTTTGAGAGAAACCTAAGATGTCATTTCTTGATGTTTGGGGTTGCGACGCTTGTGTGGAAAATGTTTTCACCTAATGAGCTCGAACCCAAAGCGGACAAATGCATCTTCATAGAATACCCTAAGAACAGTTGGGTGAACCTTCTATCTTAGATCCAAGCATAAAATGTTTATTGCTAAAACTGGGTCCTTTCTCGAGGAAACGTTTCTCTTGAAAGAATTGAGTGGGAGGAAGATAGAACTTGATGAGGTTATTGAACCTCTGTTTCAACCAGAGAGTAGCGCAGCACAGGAAGTTGTTTCTGTGAAGCCTACGTTAGTTGAAGAGGAAGTTAATGATGATGATCATGAAGCTTCGGATCAAGTTACTATCGAACTTCGTAGGTCGACAAGGACGTGTACTGCTCCTGAGTGGTATGACAACCCTGTCTTGGAGATCATGTTGTTGGACAACGATGAACCTACGAACTATGGAGAAGCGATGATGGGCCCGAAAACCAACAAATGGTTAGAGGCCATGAAATCCGAGAAAGGATCCATGTATGAAAACCAAGTATAGACTTTGGTGGACTTGCTCGTTGGACGGCAGGTCGTTAAGTACAAATGGATCTTTGAAATGAAGACAAACGCTGATGGTAAATGTCACCATTTGTAAAGCTCTACTTGTTGCAAAGAAGTTTACGACAAGTTCAAGGAGTTGACTGCGATGAGACTTTCTCACTCGTAGCGATGCTAAAGTCTTTTGAAACTATGTTAGCAGTTGCTGCACTTTCAATTATGAAATCTGGCAGATGGATGTCAAAACATCGTTTCCTTAACGGTTTACTTGAGGAAAGGTTGTATGTGATACAACCAGAAGGTTTTGTCAGTCCTAAGGATGCTAAAAGGTGTGCAAGCTTCAGTGATTCTTCTATGAACTGAAGCAAGCATCTCGGAGTTGGAATATACACTTTGATGATGTGATCAAAGTTTTTGAGTCTATACAAGGTTTACGAGAAACTTGTATTTGCAATAAAGTGAGTGGGAGCACTATAGAGTTTCTGATAAGTATATGTGGATGACATATTGCTATTCGGAAATGATGTAGAATTTCTGGAGAGCATAAACGGTTGTTTGAAAAGAGTTTTTCAAAGGAAGACCTGGATAAAGCTACATAATTGTTGAGCATCAAGATCTATAAAGATAGATCAAGATGTTTGATAAGACTTTCAATGAGTACATACCTTGACAAGATTTTGAAAGAGTTCAAAATGGATTAGTCAGAGAGAAGTGTTCTCGCCTGCTTTGTAAGGTGTGAAGTTGAGTGAGACTCAAAGCTCGACACCGGCAGAAGAAAGAGAAAGGACGAATGTCGTCCCCTATGCCTTAGCCATAGGCTCTGTATAGTATGCCATGCTATGTACCGCACATGTGTGTGCCTTGCCATGAGTCCGTGAAGGGGTACAAGAGTGATCCAGGAGTGGATCACTAGACAGCGGTCAAGATTATCCTTAGTAACTAAAAGACTAAGGAGATGTTTCTCGATTATGGAGGTGATAAAGAGTTCGTCGGAAAGAGTTACGTCGATGCAAGCCTTAACACCAATCCGGATGACCCGTAGTAGCAATCTGGATACATATAGTGGAGCAGCCATCTGGAATAGTACCAAGTGGAGCGTGGTAGCAGTGTTTACAGTTTGACATAGAGATTTGCAAAGTACATACGGATATGAATGTTGCAGACCCATTGACTATAAGACCTCTCTCACATGCATAGCATGATCGATCCCCAGAACTCATTGGGTGTTAGATTCATAACAATGCGTATCACATGGTGATGTGAACTAGATTATTAACTCTAATGCAAGTGGGAGACTGTTGGAAATATGCCCTAGAGGCAATAATAAATTGGTTATTATCATATTTCCTTGTTCATGATAAATCGTTTATTATCCATGCTATAATTGTATTGATCGGAGACTTAGATGCATGTGTGGATACATAGACAAAACCATGTCCCTAGTATGCCTCTAATGGACTAGCTCGTTGATCAAAGATGGTTAAGGTTTCCTAGCCATGGACATGAGATGTCATTTGATAACGGGATCACATCATTAGGAGAATGGTGTGATGGACAAGACCCAAACTACAAACGTAGCATATGATCGTGTCAGTTTATTGCTACTATTTTCTGCATGTCAAGTATATGTTCCTATGACCATGAGATCATGCAACTCACTGACACCGGAGGAGTGCCTTGTGTGTATCAAACGTCACAACGTAACTGGGTGACTATAAAGGTACTCTACAGGTATCTTCGAGGGTGTCTGTTGAGTTGGCATGGATCAAGACTGGGATTTGTTACTCCGTGTGACGGAGAGGTATCTCAGGGCCCACTCGGTAATACAACATCACAACAAGCCTTGCAAGGAATGTGACTAAGTGTTAGTCATGGGATCTTGTATTACGGAACGAGTAAAGAGACTTTCCAGTAACGAGGTTGAACTAGGTATGGAGATACCGACGATCGAATCTCGGGCAAGTAACATACCAAAGAACAAACGGAACATCATACGGGATTAACTGAATCCTTGACATAGAGGTTCGACCGATAAAGATCTTCGTAGAATATGTAGGAACCAATATGGGCATCCAGGTCCCGCTATTGGTTATTGACCGTAAAGGTGTCTCGTTCATGTCTACATAGTTCTCGAACCCGCAGGGTCTGCACACTTAAGGTTTGGTGACGTTTCGGTAGTATAGAGTTATGTATGGTGGTGACCGAAGGTTGTTCGGAGTCCTAGATGAGATCCCGGATGTCACGAGGATCTCCACAATGGTCTGGAGGTAAAGATTCATATATAGGAAGTCCTATTTTGGTCGCCGAAAAAGTTTCGGGCTCATCGGTAGTGTACCGGGAGTGCCGGTAGTGTACCGGGAGACCATCGGGAGGGGTATTTCGACCCAAGAGGCTACATGGGCTGTGGGAGAGTGAATACCAGCCCTTAGTGGGCTGGTGGAAGTCCCACACAAGGCCCATGCGGCTGGGAGAGAAAGCCCAAAGAGAAAAAGGTGGGAAAAGGCAAAAAAGGCAAAAATAAGGAGGAGTGCTAGTCCTACTAGGATTGGAGGAGGAATCCTCCAATCCCACTAGGTTCAGCCGACCCAAGGGCTGCCTCTTTGGCAGCCAAGCCTCCTCCTCCTCTCCTCCTATATATACTAGAGGATTTAAAGGTTTTGGCACAGAATTTTCAGCCACGTGCTACCCGTTCCTCTAGTGCATAGTTTCTCCTCTAGATCGGATTTCTACAGTGCTTAGGCGAAGCCCTGCCGGAATAGCTCCACCACCATCTCCGGAGCGCCGTCACGCTGCCGGAGAACTCTTCTACCTCTCCGCTCCCTCTTGCTAGATCAAGAAGGCGAAGATCATCATCGAGCTGTACATGTGCTGAACGCGGAGGTGTCGTCCGTTCGGCTAGATCGGAAGGACCATGATCAAGATCGCGAGACGGATCGTGATGAGTTCGCGGGACGGATCGCGACGAGATCGCGGGACGGATCGTGATGAGTTCGCGGGACGGATCGCGATGGGATCGCGGGACGGATCGTGATGAGTTCGCGGGAAAGATCGTGATTGGATCGCGGGACGGATTGTGATGAGATCGTGGGACGCTCGGCGATTTGGATCGTGAAGATGTTCGACTACACCAACCGTGTTTCTTAACGCTTCCCGCTTAGTGATCTACAAGGGTACGTAGATCCACTCTCCCTCTCGTGGATGCTCATCACCATGGATAGATCTTGCGTGTGCGTAGGAAATTTTTTGTTTCCCATGCAACGTTCCCCAATAGTGGTATCAGAGCTAGGTCTATGTGTAGATGAGATCTCGAGTAGAACACAAAAGGTTTGTCGGCGTTGATGCTTAGATTGCTTCCTCCCTTGGTCGGATTTTGGTTCAGCGGTATTGTGAGATGAAGCAGCCCGGACCAACATTACTCGTACGCTTACGAGAGACTGGTTCCCTCGACCGCAACTTGTTGCATAGATGGCTTGCGGGTGCCAGTTTCTCTCACTTTAGTTGGATCGGATTCGACAAAGGCGGTCCTTGAGAAGGTTGAAAAGCAACTAGTGTATCACCGTTGTGGTTTTTGCGTAGATGAGAATTGTTCTTGCTAGATACCCGTAGCAGCCACGTAAAACACGCAACAACAATTAGAGGACGTCTAACTTGTTTTTGCAGGGTATGTTGTGATGTGATATGGACAATTACATGATGTGATATATGTGATGTATGAGACGATCATGTGATGTATAGATTATCACGACTTGCATGTCGATGAGTACGGCAACCGGCAGGAGCCATAGGGTTGTCTTTAATTATTGTATGACCTGTGTGTCAATCATTAAGTGCTATGTAATGTTTTACTTTATGCTACACGGTAGCAATAGTAGTAGAAGTATGTTGGTCTGCACTCTTAAGGTTTGGTGACGTTTCGGTAGTATAGAGTTATGTATGGTGGTGACCGAAGGTTGTTCGGAGTCCCAGATGAGATCCCGAACGTCACGAGGAGGTCCGAAATGGTCTGTAAGTAAAGATTCATATATAGTAAGTCCTATTTTGGTCACCGGAAAAGTTTCTGGCTCATCGATAGTGTACCAGGAGTGCCGGTAGTGTACCGGGAGACCATCGGGAGGGGTATTTCGACCCAAGAGGCTACATGGGCTGTGGGAGAGTGAATACCAGCCCTTAGTGGGCTGGTGTAAGTCCCACACAAGGCCCATGCGGCTGGGAGAGAAAGCCCAAAGAGAAAAAGGTGGAAAAAGGCAAAAATAAGGAGGAGTCCTAGTCCTACTAGGATTGGAGGAGGAATCCTCCAATCCCACTAGGTTCGGCCGACCCAAGGGCTTCCTCTTTGGCAGCCAAGCCTCCTCCTCCTCTCCTCCTATATATACTGGAGGATTTTAGGGTTTTGGCATAGAATTTTCAGCCACGTGCTACCCGTTCCTCTAGTGCATAGTTTCTCCTCTAGATCGGATTTCTACAGTGCTTAGGCGAAGCCCTGCCGGAATAGCTCCACCACCATCTCAGGAGCACCGTCACGCTGCCGGAGAACTCTTCTACATCTCCTCTCCCTCTTGCTGGATCAAGAAGGCAGAGATCATCATCGAGATGTACATGTGCTGAATGCGGAGGTGCCTTCCGTTCGGCGCTAGATCGGAAGGACCGTGATCAAGATCGCGAGACGGATCGTGATGAGTTCGTGGGACGGATCGTGATGAGTTCGCGGGACGGATCGCAACGAGATCGCGGGACGGATCGTGATGAGTTCGCGGGACGGATCGCGACGAGATCGCGGGACGGATCGTGATGAGTTCGCGGGACGGGTCATGATTGGATTGCGGGACGGATCATGATGAGATCGTGGGACGCTCGGCGATTTGGATCGCGGAGACGTTCGACTACACCAACCGTGTTTCTTAACGCTTCCCGCTTAGCGATCTACAAGGGTACGTGGATCCACTCTCCCTCTCGTAGATGCTCATCACCATGGATAGATCTTGCATGTGCATAGGAAATTTTTTGTTTCCCATGCAACGTTCCCCAACATCGGGACGGCTGGAGTTAGTAGTTGCCCCCCCAAGTTGGAGGCCACGTGTTTACCAAAGTGCTTATGGATGTTGGCAGTAGCATCAATATCTTTTACTACGACACTTTCCGCCAGATGAAGTTGCTCGATAAGGATCTTAAGCCGTCCTTAATAGTTTTTCACGGCGTGGTGTTGAGCAAGTCAGCTTATCCGGTGGGGAGGATCTCTTTGGAAGTCTCCTTCGGTGACGAACACACTTACAGGGTGGAGCCCTTGTGTTTTGAGGTGGTCAAGATCAAAAGTCCGTATCATGCTCTATTTGGACGTCCGGCTTACGCCAAATTCATGGCTAGGCCTTGTTATGTATACTTGTAGCTCAAGATGTCAGGCTTCAAAGGCACGATTACGGTGTATGGTGATCGAGAGATGGCTATTGAGTGTGAGGAAGGAGATGCGCTAAGGCGGAGCTCAAGTTTTACAAGGAAAACGTTGACCTGGAGGACATGACTCCGCTGAAAAAGCCTACCACAGAGGTTGAGCCGCCCCTCAAATTTTCGGCGGATGATACCAAATTGGTGATTTCAATCCGGGTGACTCATCTCAGCAGTTCACTATTGGAGCTAATATGGATCCCAAATAGGAAATCACGCTCATCGAATTCATCCGTGAGAATCGGGACATCTTTGCGTGGAAACCTTCTGACAAGCCGGGTGTATCGAGAGAGTTCGCTGAGCACCACCTTAATGTGGATCCTAAATTCAAACCAGTCAAGCAGTTTTTACGGCGGTTCAACGAGGAGAGACGCAAGGCCATTGGGGATCAAGTAGTCTGACTTTTGGTGGCGAGTTTCATCGTCGAGGTCTTTCACCCGGAGTGGCTCGCTAACCCGGTGCTGGTGCTCAAGAAAAATGGCACTTGGCGTATGTGTGTGGACTACACGGATCTTAACAAAGCCTGTTAGGACTGACCCATTTTCTCTCCCTCATATTGACCAGATCGTTGATGCAACGGCGGGTTGTGAGAGTTTATGCTTCCTAGATGCTTATTCTGGTTATCACCAGATCAAGATGGCAGTCAAGGACCAAGAGAAGACGGCTTTCATCACACCTTTTGGTGCTTTCTGCTATGTATCTATGCCTTTCGGGCTCAAGAGTGCCCAGGCGACTTACCAGCGTTGCGTACAGAACTGTCTTCACAGCCAAATTGGGCGCAATGTTCATGCGTATGTGGATGATATTGTGATCAAGTCAAGAAAGAAGGATGCTCTGCTTGACAACCTGACGGAGACTTTTGACAACTTACGGGTCTACAAATTGATGCTTAACCCGGCTAAGTGTGTCTTTGGCGTTCCGGCAGGCAAGCTCTTGGGATTTCTGGTATCTGAGCGTGGCATTGAGGCTAACCCGGATAAAATTAAGGCTATCACCTCCCTGTCTGAGCCGGCATGCATCAATGATGTTCAGCGACTGGCGGGACAGATTGCTGCGTTAAGCCGGTTTATAAGCCGCCTAGGTGAGAAGGCTATCCCTTTGTACCAACTGATGAAAAAGATGGACAACTTTGTCTGGAGTACGACGGCGTGTGAAGCATTTGAAGCACTCAAGAGACAGGTCACTGAGCCGCCAGTCTTAGCTGCTCCGGTTGAGAAAGAACCTTTGCTCTTGTACGTGGCGGCTAATAATAGGGCTGTCAGCGCCACAATCATTGTTGAGCGTAAGGAGTCAGGGAAGGAATATCCAGTTCAGCGGCCGGTTTACTATATCAGTGAGGTCCTGACGGAATCCAAGCAGAGATATCCACATTGGCAGAAGCTGGTGTATGGGGTGTTCATGGCCAATCGCAAGCTAAAGCACTACTTCCTAGGGCACCAGATTACAGTGGTTAGCTCTACCACGTTGGGAGATATAATTCAAAACAATGAAGCCACTGGCAGGATCGCTAAGTGGGCATTGGAGCTTGGACCTCTCAATTTGAGATATGTGCCTCGCACGGCGGTTAAGTCACAAGCCTTGGTGGATTTCATGAACGACTGGACTGAGTGTCAGGCGCCCGAGGAAAAGCCGGATAACACATATTGGACAATCCACTTTGATGGATCCAGGCATCTGGAAGGATCATGGGCAGGGGTTGTCTTAACTTCCCCCAAAGGTGATAAGTTCTCTTATGTGTTAAGGTTGATGTCTCCTTGTACTAACAATGCAGCTGAGTACGAAGCTCTACTTCATGGCCTCGGGGTGGCTAAAGAGATGAACCTGAGCCGGGTTAGATGCTTCGGTGACTCAGATCTTGTGGCCCAGCAACTTTCAGGCACTTGGGATTCCCAGGACCCATGGATGGCGGCTTACCGCCAGGCGGTTGATATCATCGCTGGTCACTTCAAGGGTTATCAGGTGGATAATATCGATCGTCGCAAGAACGAGGCGGTTGATGCTTTGTCAAGGCTAGGTTCTCAATGAAAGCCGGTGTTGCCTAACGTTTTCTTGGATGTGATACATCACCTGTCGGTTAAATTACCTTTAGAGGAAGACTTGGCTATTCCTAACCCGGAGGGACAGCCGGTGGCGTCTCTACATGCTATTCCTGACTGGACCGTGCCTTATTTGGCGTACTTAACTCGCGACGAGTTACCTGATGATGAAAATCTTGCCAGATAGATCACCAGGCGGTCTAAGTCCATGACGATAGTCAATGGGGAGTTACATAAGTGCAACATCACCGGCGTGTTTCAACGTTGTGTCTCACCCAAACAGGGCAAGGAGATCTTAAATGAAATTCATGCTGGCGATTGTGGTCATCACGTCGTCTCAAAATCTCTGGTGGCCAAGGCCTTTCGACATGGCTTCTTCTAGCTGACGGCTCATAAGGATGCAGAAGATTTAGTCCGCAAGTGCGACGGATGTACAAAGTTTGGCTGGTGTGTTCATGTCCCGGCTCAAGAGGTGCGCATGATTCCAATTACTTGGCCGTTTGTGGTCTGGGGGATTGATATGGTCGGGCCTTTCAAGAGACCCAAGGACAAGAAGACCCACCTCCTGGTGGCGGTTGACAAATTTACCAAGTGGGTAGAAGCTGAGCCGGTTGGCAAGTGTGATGCAGCTATGGCGGTTTAGTTCATTAAGAAGTTGATCTATCGTTTTGGTTACCCTCACAGTATCATCACGAATAATGGTACAAACTATTGGAAATATGACCTAGAGGCAATAATAAAATGGTTATTATTGTATTTCCTTGCTCATGATAATTGTCTATTGTTCATGCTATAATTGTGTTAACCGGAAACCGTAATACATGTGTGAATACATAGACCACAACATGTCCCTAGTGAGCCTCTAGTTGACTAGCTCGTTGATCAATATATGGTCATAGTTTCATGACCATGGACATTGGATGTCGTTGATAACAGGATCACATCATTAGGAGAATGATGTGATGGACAAGACCCAATCCTAAGCATAGCACTAGATCGTGTAGTTCGTTTGCTAAAGCTTTTCAATGTCAAGTATCGTTTCCTTAGACCATGAGATTGTGCAACTCCCGGATACCGTAGGAATGCTTTGGATGTGCCAAACGTCACAACGTAACTAGGTGGCTATAAAGGTGCACTACGGGTATCTCCGAAAGTGTCTGTTGGGTTGGCACGAATCGAGACTAGGATTTGTCACTCCGTGTGACGGAGAGGTATCTTTGGGCCCACTCGGTAAGACATCATCATAATGAGCTCAATGCGACCAAGGAGTTAGTCATAGGATGATGTATTATGGAACGAGTAAAGAGACTTGCCAGTAACGAGATTGAACAAGGTATAGAGATACCGACGATCGAATCTCGGGCAAGTATCATACCGATAGACAAAGGGAATTGTATACGGGATTGATTGAATCCCCGACATCGTGGTTCATCCGATGAGATCATCGTGGAGCATGTGGGAGCCAACATGGGTATCCAGATCCCGCTGTTGGTTATTGGACGGAGAAGTGTCTCGATCATGTCCACGTGTCTCCCGAACCCGTAGGGTCTACACACTTAAGGTTCGATGATGCTAGGGTTATAAGGAAATGGTATACGTGATTACCGAAAGTTGTTCGGAGTCCCAGATGAGATCCCGGACGTCACAAGGAGCTCCGGAATGGTCCGGAGGTAAATATTGATATATAGGAAGTCCAGTTTTGGTCACCGGAAAGTTTTCGGGCTCATCGGTATTGTATCGGGAGTGCCGGGAGGGTGCCGGAGGACCCCGGGGAGGGGTGTGACGACCATAGGACTTTGTGGGCCCTTAGAGGAGGTGTTCCAGCCCTTATTGGGCTGGCCAAGACCTTCTAGAAAGGCCCATGCGGCTGGAGATCTAGAGATAAAGGGCAAAGAGTTTTAAAAGGAGGAGATCCACCTCCCTTGTGGGAGGTGGACTCTATCCCCACTTCGGCCGAAGCCCTCCTCTTTGGAGGAGGGGCCAAGGCAGCCCCCCCTCTCCCTCCTCCTATATATACTTGAGGTTTTGTCCTTTTTGAGACAGTTCTGAACTCTCTCTCACGGCAAAGCCCTACCTCTCTTCTTCCTCCTCCGTAGCGCTTAGGCGAAGCCCTGTCGGAATACCTTGCTACTCCACCACCACCATGCCGTCGTGCTGCTGTTGGAGCCCTTCCCTAACCTCTCCTTCCTCCTTGATGGATCAAGGCGTAGGAGACGTCACCGGGCTGCACGTGTGTTGAACGCGGAGGCGCCGTTGTTCGGCGCTTAGATCGGAATCCACCGCGATCGGAATCGCTGCGAGTACGACTCCATCAACCGCGTTCTTGTAACGCTTCCGCTTAGCGATCTTCAAAGGTATGAAGATGCAATCTCTCCCCACTCGTTGTTGGTTCCTCCATAGATAGATCTTGGTGACACGTAGGAAAATTTTGATTTACTACTACGTCTCCCAACACAAACCTCTCCAAGGGGGCTATGAAAGCGTTCTGTGAAAGTGAACACATCAAACTTGATGTTTTTACAGTTGCTCACCCACAACTAAATGGACAGGCCGAGCACGCTAACCAAGAAATCTTGAGAGGTATCAAACCCCGTCTTATGGTTCCTTTACAGCGAATGTCGGGTTGTTGGGTGGAGGAGTTGTCGTCCGTCTTATGGAGCATCAGAACTACTCCCAACAGATCAACGGGTTATACACCTTTCTTCATGGTTTACGGTTCGGAAGCCGTGTTGCCAAGTGACATCCGTCATGACTCGCCACGAGTGGCAGCTTATGTTCAGGCGGGCAATGAAATGGCACGTCAAGATGCATTGGATGCCTTGGAGGAAGAACGTGACCATTTATCAGCAAGACCTGCGTCGCTACCATAGCCGCAGAGTTAAGAGCCACACGTTTCAAGAAGGCGACTTAGTGTTGCGGTTGATTCAAGATTAGACAGATGCACACAAGTTATCTCCTCCATGGGAAGGGCCTTTCGTGGTCAGCAAAATCTCAACAACGGGTCATATTACCTCATTAACGTCCGAGATGACTCATACACTTGTGGGCAGGAGACCCACCGGTCGTGGAACATAGCGCATCTACGGCCTTACTACACTTAAGTTATCAAGACTTGACATTGTACACCATCATTGTACATATCATATATATATATGAATAAAGTTGGCATCCCTGCAAGCCGGGGCCTCTACCGTTTCGCATATCTCAATCTGTGCAAAAAAGTTAATACATGATCGTTAAGGGGGCTTCCCACCCACCGGGTGTAGCTTATCACACCCTATCGGTCGGTTCTCCAGCCAAATAGTTGACTCCATCGACATGATCGTCTAGGGGGCTTCCCACCAATCGGGTGTAGCTTATCACACCCTATCGTTCGGCTCTTAAGCCAAATAGTTGAGTCCGTCAACAAAGGTCACTTGGGGGCTTCCAACCCACCGAGTTTAGCTTACACACCCTCTTGATCGGCTCTTAAGCCAAACAGGGTTAAACCTGCCTATAAGCTGATGCTGCTCTGCTATGTGACCTGCCGAACCCTTACCAGTTAATCTCGCCTGGAGACCCTTAGCCGGCTCAAAGAAATTAACAGCCAATCTCGATAGAGACCCTGTACTGGTTAAAGGTTAAAACAGTTGCTCTTGTCACGTGAGGGCCGGCTTACAGAAAGCAAGGATAAACTCTCCCATCTGCTGCCGAATCTCCGCTATGTGGCCCGTTCGTACTCTTAGACAGTTAATCCTTAAGGACCCTGCACTGTTTAAAGGTTAAAACGACGGATTTATGTCACGTGAGAGGCAGTTCATGGGCTATCAGGGTACTCATGCCCTGCCGAGTCTCTTCTGGGATGTCACACTTCCTGTTAGTTAATCTCGCTTAGAGACCCCGAGCCGCTCAAATGAATTGACGGCCAATCTCGATAGAGACCCTGTACTGCTAAGGAGTTTTAAGTGGCGAGTCAGTTCAGAAGAACCGGCGCATGAGTTAAACAAATTAGCAAGTCAGAAAGATATAACATCTTTGGGTGGTGTTATCTTAAGCCGTCCTCCTGACAATATGAGATTAATCTATTCTCGCAGGTTGGTTAATTACCAAGAGCCGCCACAACATCTGATATGAGTTGAAGGCATGAGGCAGACGTCATATGTTAAGCCGGACGATTTCATATGTGCACGATGGTACAGTTCAGGCAAAATAAAGTTTACTACAAGCCTATTACAATGCTCTCTGTGGAGCTCAAAAGAGATGATTCGAAGTTCTTTACACCGCTCTATGGTGGGTCACAAGGCCCTTGTCCACGGCATTACCAAGGTCGTCCGTTGGATGGCGGGTCAACCTGCGGCAGGTCTTCGACCTCCATGATCTGAAGATTATCCATGTCCCATTTGCAGTCGGTTAAAGCAGCAAAGTTTGCCTCTTCAAAGAGGGGGGACAGGTCAAGATCAGGAGCGAAGAGGTGCTTACGGCATGCAGGCGTTAAGTCCTTGGCCTCATAAGTTGGGCCGCGTATTCTCTTCTGCTCGGCGTCATAAGCTGCCTGGTATGTTGACAAATTCACTTCGTCTGCTAACACGGAGGCGAGGACTCTGGAAGCCTTCATGCACCGAGCGCAGTCAGCCTCCGTGAATTCTGAGCCGTCATCCTTCTTGGATGGAAACCCGTACATCATGTCCTCAGGAGTCAACTCTGGGGTGAAAGCTAACGCCCGGCTTATGGCTGCGATGGCTCCTTTTCGGGCGGCTAATTTCTTAAGTTCTTGGATTTGTTTCGGCAGGGTGGACAACAACTCTATGACTCCCTTCATAGTTGGAGGGATGTTGTCCTTATAGAGCACCGTCTTGATTGTGTAGAGAGCTCCGCAATACAGCTGCTCTGTCAAAGTGTAGATGGCTTTCAATGGCAGCAAGCTGTCAGTAGCAAGTTGCCGTCTCCTTTGACCTGCATAAGACGGTTTTTTTTATTTTAATTCGCCGGTAAAAGTATTCAAACAAGAGGTATTGGTTGGGTATCTGGTACTTACCAAAGATGGCGGCAGACATCTTCACAATGTGGCGCTTTAAGGCATGAAGCTCGTCAGACACAACCACGAGCCGCTGGTCCACATCGTCAGCACGTTTTGCCAGGGCATCTTGCTCCGTCTCAGCAGACTTCTTGAAGGCAGCAAATTCGGCTTTAACTTTTGCAAGTTCCTCAACGACAAGCCGACACTTCTCATCTACTTCGCTTCGGGCGGTTTGCTGGGTGGCCAGATTGCTCCTTAAGCTGGCCAATTCAGACCCGGCTTCATTTAAAGCTTCCTGTGACATATCAAAAACAAAATGAAGGCTAAGTCGCTAGGATGGTATATTACCAGATGGTTAAGAGTAAGACGATATAAGACAAGTTTCAAGCAGACTGCAAGCAATATGCTCGACACTTGGGGGATAATGTCCATTTGTTCTTCAAGGGTACAAGAAAGTTCCGGCTCATCTTCATCGAAGTTAAGCCGGCCCTTGGGGGCTACATCTGGCTCTCTAGTCTATCTATACCAAAGTTCCGACTCATCTTCATCGAAGTCAAGCCGACCCTTGGGGGCTATAGATGGCGCTTTGAACAACTACTTACTCATCAAAACATCGGCTCAGTCGTTAAGTCTTAAGCTGATCATTGAGGGCTACAGGCTAAGTGTTTCTACTTATATCAAGATTCAAAGACCCGGCTTACCATTACCAAGTGCTAACCCGGCTCTTGGGGGCTATGTAAGGGTATAAAGAAAAGACGGCAAGAGTACCTCATATTTCTTCTTCATCAAGTTGACAAGCTTGAGCTCCATGTTCCGGCTTGTAGACAGGCGGTTCAGATAACCAGCGTGAAGCTCATCGATTGTTAGCTTCTCTAGCACGGGGAGCTCAAATTCCAGCTTCTTGGAGGCTTCAGTCGCCTCAGTGTGCTTTGTTAACACATGAGGTTGAGAAGAGTGAAAGCCGGCGCCAGTAATGGTAACGTCCGGAGTAACCGAGTCGTCAGCAGCTGGTGAAGGGCTCGGCGGCTTAGAATTGGCCCTCAAAGGACTCTCAGGAATCATATCATCGGCTGCCGGCTCAGCAGAGCGACGAGCTTCTTCAGGCGTGTCCTTGGAGGCTGCAGAGGAATCAGCGTGCGGTGCAGGAGAATCCGGTTTGGCAGGCTCCGACTCTCGAGCTTTGGGAGCAGGGGTAGACCCGCCGGTCTTCCTTCATTTTGCTTGGGCCCTGGAAAACACAAAAAGTCATGGTTTGAGCTTTATAGATAATACAAGTTCGAACATAAGCATGAAAGACACATACTCTGGGTTGATCTTCAGAGGCGGCATAGCAGTTCCAGTAGAGTCGCCAGATGAAGAGGGTGAGTCCTGAAAGCAGTTAAGACAATATAAGACAATGTCGAATTTTAAAAGTAAGGTTGATAAAACAAAGCCAGGTTGAATAAATACCTCAGCCGGCCGTTTCCGTTGAGCCAGAGAGTGAGATAACCCGGCCAGGAGGTCGTTAGAGCCGGTGCTCGGGTCTGGCGTCGGGAGAGTTGTTGTTGCTTTTTCAAAAGAAAGTGGGGGTCTAAGTAAGCAAGAGGATGAGAAAGTGGGACCTTTCGGACGACCCATCGTATCTTCTGTGGTGCAAGATGTTTAGAGTCGGATGAAACATAAGTTACCTCAGGAACGTTGGCGTGGCTTCGATCTTTGCGTGAGCCGGAGCGTACTTTGCTCGCTCAGTGGCTTACAGCCGGCTAGGGAGCTCAATTGTTGTCTTGAGCCGGGAGGAACGATAACCTGGCAAGGAATATTCTCCTTCTGGAGAGGTGTCTTTGCAGTAAAACTAAGTTTTATTCCAGTCTTTAGGATGACTCGGCATCCAAACAGCCGGAAAGGTCACATCCCGTCGCCTCTGAATGGAGATCCCGCCAAACTCTAAGCTTGGACCAGCTTTCACCTCCGTCTAGCGATTCACGTAAAAGAACTCACGAAAGAGACCAACGGACGGCTCTTCTTGTAAGTAAACTTCACAGAGTATTTGGAAGTTGCACATGTTGGAGACGGAATTGGGAGCGATGTCTTGAGGGCGCAGTTTAAAGAAATGAAGGACGTCTCAGAAAAATTTAGAGCCGGCTGGCATAAACCCGCGCATGAGGTGATCCACGAACACAACTACTTCACCCTCTTAGGGAATGGGTCTCACCTCATTGCCTGGAACCCGCCAATGGATGACATCTTTGGCTGGTAAAGTCCCCGTGTCTATAAAATCCATCAGGAATTCTTCGGTGACAGCAGAGCCGATCCAATTGCAAGAATTGTATGCACGAGACATGGTGGTGACTTAAAACTGTGCAAAGTAACAATGTGTGGCAAGTCAGAAGGTGACAGGCAACTAAGGGCGGTTAAAAATTCTAAGTTCTATAAAGCTAAGTCGTCGGAACAGTCTTGATGAAAGTGTGGAAACCAGGTTTCACAGACTATCTATGTAGTTATGGATCTACAAAACAGAGAAAAATTGGGTTTATTCTAAACCTAGCGACGAACAGTTGAACCAGTGATGTTTGAAGATAGTCAACAGAGCAACTTACAGATCTGAGTGGTGCTATCATCTACTTCCTACGATCTACCGCACTAGAAAGGGGGCATTATCAAGCTCACTGGTCTACCTACTATCGGACATTGTGAAGAGCTCGTGTTCAAGCGGCGGAGGAACTCCATGAAACCCAACCGAAAGCTACAGATCTCGGGGTGGAGAAGAACTCACTGGAGAGGACGCGACGGGTGTGGGCGGCGTTCTGGTCCGATCAGGTTGATGCAGCGGCCTGGCGTGACGACGGCGTGGAAGCTTCACCGGAGTGAAAGGATGCTGGAGCGATGGCGTCGGGGGAAGAAGAAGAGGCGCGAGCGGAGAAGGAAATGAAAACTGCCCTTCGCGGTCCTATTTAATAGGCAAAAGGTTGAAACAGGCGCGAGAATCCAGGCGACGGAAGTTAATTGATCGGGACGGATGCCTCGATTTTCGGGCCATCAGTTTAATAATGGAAAAAGATCTGTTACGGTCGTCAAGGAATCTTTTTGATATCTCCGGCATGACGTCACGTCGGGTTATTTTGTCTTGCTTTCAGGTGATAATGAGCAAGACTCGCCGCCAAGAGAGACACAAAATTAAGCAAGACTCACCGTCAAGTGAGACGGAAGATTGAGCAAGACTCGCCGCCAAGTGAGACGGAAGATTGAAACGAGCAAGCTCAAATCAACCTGAGGCCTAATGTTGGGGATATAACCCCATGGTGAGACCCGCCCAGGTGGGGCCGAGTCGTACCTGGCGGCTCATAAGCCAAACCAAGGATGGGCCTTGAGACATAAGCCTGTTCGTATGGCGGTTCACCAAGATGGGCCAAGGCGAGGCACAAACAAGGAAGGCAGGAAGACCCGGGCGGATAAGCCGCCCGGAGACGTCTTGCTCAGGAAGGCAGGATGACGTAGAGATAGAGTCGGACACATAGTAAGAGTCGGTATGAGACTTGTGTAACCCGTGGTCTTGACCTCCTTTATAAGGGCGGGACCCGGGGCGACTTAGACAGAAATCAACCAATCGAGAACTAGGTCAAGAGAATCCGCTCCCTTGTAATTGATATTCCAATCAATACAACACAAGCAGGACGTAAGCTTTTACCTCTTCTTGAGGGGCTGAACCTGGGTAAACTCGTGTCCTTCGTCCCAACCAACCCCTTTGAGTCCATCATCTTAGCGATGCCCTCGCATCTAAGTCCTCGGACATCTGCCGTGACAAAACCACGACACTTTTGTAAAAATGTGTTCTAATAATGCTTGATTTAAAGAACTGACAATCTGATACGACGACATGTACGTGGGAGCGCCAAGTACGACCTAACCTGGAGTGGATCGACGTCTGTTTTTTCCATGATGGCTTTATATTTTTCCAAAGATCAAACAAACCCCAAACATGATTTTTTATATCTCTATTCCTACCGGAATTTCTTTTAGGGTGCGGCTGCCAGCCCATAAGGCCCACCAATGCCCATTCAAGTATATTTTAAAAAATATACACATAACGAAGCTAGCTCAGTTGGCATCATCTACTAGCACCTGCATGTAAGTCCGCCAGTTCGACTCCAAGTACCTACGAATTAATATTTCTTTTTCTCGGACATATTGCGTCTTTAGAAAAATATATGGGCCGGCTTTGTTGAATCACGACACGACAGTAAACCCAACGAAAGCAATAGCCATTTTATTATTATTAGAGATTAGAAAAAGATTTAATTCTTTATTTTTCTATCGCGTTGCTTTTCTTTCTGTCTTTTTATTTTTTATTTAATTATCCTGCTTTCCTTTCTTTAATTCTCGTGTAATTAGCATCTCTTTCCTTCTTTTCTCTTTCCCATGCAATTAGCCTCCCTTTCCTTGTACCGAATTGGCCTCTCTTTCCTTCTCTTTCTTTTAACAATTTCTCATGCAATTAGCCTCTCTTTCCATGTACAAAATTAGCCTCTCTTTTCTTTTCTCTTTTATTCTTTATTTTTCTAGGGACCCGCATCTCACCCTCATCCTCGAGGCTTCTTGGTGATTATCGTACAACTCATAGGCCTATATAAGTTGATGGAATTTAATTGAAAAGGGCGAGACGAGACTAATTAGTTTGGAACAAACCAAGTTTTGACACACAACTAGAAGCATGTTGAGTTGGCTACACCCTTGGGGATTGAAGCAAGAGGTTGTGAGATCAAACCCCCAATACAACTGTGTGGCCAGGGTTCGAGTCCCGTGTAATGCTATTAATTTTTTGATGCAAAACGGAACGCAAATTTTTAGGTATACATACACCATAAAAAATACGAAAATAAAAGACAGGATGACGGACGAAAAAAAGTTATTGGATAAAAAAGGTAGAGAAACGATCCTTCCTCTAACACTAGGTATAGATAGCGACCTAGCGCGTACCGTCCCATGCGCCGGCTGGGGCATATTTGTTTCCTTTCCCCTGGTTTTGGATAGTTCTAGAACCGTTCTTAAACTATGTAAAGGTTTTTCTTTTGCTTATTTTTAGTTTTTATTCCCTTTTAATTTTCCTTTATTTTCATTATTTCCTTTTCTTTTTCACGTTTTTTTTCTGTTATCTTTTTTCAAATTGTGAACATCTTCCAAATTTGTGAATAGGACTGGAAGTAATGAACAATTTTTTAATCAGCAAACACTTTTCGAAACTATATTTTTCTTCCAATTTGCGAACGTAACAAAAAAATTGATTTTTCTTATTCGCGAATGTTATTTTTGAATTCACAATTGTTTATGAGACATGAATATAGTTTTACAACTTGTGACTATTTTTTTGAATGGATGAACTCCTTTTAACTTTGGTATGTTTTTTAAATTCCTGAACCATTTTTTCGTTTTGACAAACATTTTCTAAAATGCATTGATATTTTTCTAAAGTCAGCCAACATTTTTTAATGGGCAACACTACGCATCGGCCGGCGAATCTTTTTAAAAGATCGGTCTCCTCGCGAGCCATTGGATTCAATGTGGGATGTCCGTTAGATTAAACTGCTATCTTTACAACAAGGATGATGTTTCGCTTGGACGTTTGCAACAGAGTTCGTATTTCAAAACTTTTGCAACATATATATTGTTGCAGATTTATTTATTTTTGCAACAAAGCTAATGTTGCAGTTTTTGTTCAACAGAATAGTTTTGAAACATAACTAATGTTGTAGAAAATTTCCTTGTAACGAGGAGGATGTTGCATGAAAATAACCATTGCCGTTCATTGAGAGCTTCGCCAAATGGTGCGGAGGGAGGAGAGGCCCCGCCCGTCCCCATTGCCGACAAGCGATGGACCTCCGACCAGGTAGCCTCGTCGCTCCTTTGCTACGACGAGGCGGGCGACATGCTAGAGGCGGGCGACACTGACGATGACCACGCCTGAACCCCTGCTGCAATGGAGCACCATGGTGGCCGATCGGAGACCCGGGCTCACGGCAAGTTGGAGGACCACTCTATGCTGCTAGTGCAGACTACATGTGACTTGTGTTGTTTCTCAAGATGAAAGGAACAGGGAGAAGCATGTGCAGCTTCTTGGTACGTGGTGAGACACGTGTCGGATGGACAAGGCAACATATCCTTCCTTTAGGATCCGTCGATGGATTCATATCGTTTCCCCTTTTTAATTGATAATTGTCTTTAGTAAATTTGGGAACATTGTTTTCAAAACGCATCAAGGGTTTTTGAAATAATGTAATTTTTTAAATAATTCACAATGTTTTCCAATTTATGATTTTTTTATATTTTCCTGACCTTTTGTAATAATGCATAACAATTTTAAAATTCAAAAACATTTTGGTAATTCACAACCGTTTTGTCGAAATTACTTGTTTTTTTTCGAAATGTTGAAATTTCTTTTAGTATAGGAACGTTTTATAAAAATGATGGACATTTTTTGAACCCTCCATTTTGTTTCTCAAAAATGATTTCTTTTTTTTCCAAAGTCGTGAAATTTAATTAGTATATGAACATTGTTTTGAATCCGCAAACTTTTTTTTGTTTGCCCAACATTATGAAAATCATAAAAAAATCATCGCACAATTTTTTCAAAATTTGCATTTCATTTAAAACCTGGACATTTCTGAAATCTTTAATTTATTTTAAAGAAGAAAAAAAGTGCAAAAAAATGTAATGAAAAAACCGGGGCATACCGCCCCTTAGATGGGCCGGCCTAAAAATACGTGTGTGTGTGTAGCAGGGTGTGTGTCTTTAGTACCTATTCAGCGCTTTGGTCGCTTAATAGGTGCTCCCATATCACTGCCTGCTGTAAGTTACTTTCTTTTATAAGTTCTGTGGTAACTTACTCAATGGGGTTGTCGATATGTCTGCCACACACAATGGATGCTGGGCTTGCTAGCCCATACTTCTGGGATGTTCTGAATCCTCGTTTTTTTTTCAAAAATCATTGTTTCGTTTTCCCAGGGTCGTGAACTTTTATTAATATACGAACATTTTTTTGAATCCGCAAACATTTTTTTGTTTTCCCAACATTTTGAAAATCATAAATTTTCTTATTACTCGAAGAAATTTTTCAAAACTTGCATTTCATTTAAAATCGGAACATTTCTGAAATCCTTAATTATTTTAAAGAAGAAAAAACAAAATACAAAAAAATTTAATGAAAAACCAGGGGCATCCCGCCCCTCAGATGGGCCGGACCAGAAATACGTGCATGTGTAGCGGGAGTTCTGTGTTTACTCCCTATTCATCGCTTAGGTCGCTGAATAGGTGCTCTACTCAATGGGGTTGTCGATATGTCTGCCACACGCAATGGATGCTGGGTTTGCGAGCCCATACTTTTGGGATGGTCCTAAATTGTATGTAGTCAGGTGGCTTCTGGCCCGCAAGTGCATATCTGTGTGAATTTTGTGTTCTCAAAAAGAAACAGAGGAAAGAAAACCTCAACTTTGAAGCCTAAAAACTCATGCAATCTTCATGTAAAAAAACTCTTTTGTCCCGAAGACTTATAAACAAAAGGACTTATTGTTCGGGTAGGAAGATTTCTGTTTTACTCCTTCCCTCTTTTCAATAAGAAGAAGTATTTGAAATTAAAAGAAATTCCTCTTCATTCTGTTGTGCTCAGTGAAGGAAATTTCCGGTTTCTTGACTGTTTCTGAGGTTATTTACCTATTTACATGAAGATGCACGGCCTCTCACACTTGTTCTAACTTAAGTTGGCGGATTGATAAACAAACGACATAAGTTAGCACACTCCATAGCTGCCTTTGGTGCACGCTGTGATGCAACTAAGCAAATTTGGTCTAAGGACCTGCCTAACGATGTAAACGTCCGGATGGCCAGCCTTGGACGGTGCGATTTATGGAATCCGGAGTCTCCCATCTCAACAACAACAACAAAAATCTTGCAATCTTTTTTGTCAAGTAACTCAAAGGAGCACCAACTCTCAATTAAAATAAAATAAAATAGTTCTAGGTATTCACAAGCATGCGTAAAATGGGTTGCACCCACCCTCATGCAGAAGGCATCATTCATAAAAGGGCATCTGGCCTACTTCGTAAGATAGTATGAATGTAGATGAGCTAGTTTGCCTGATAGCTACAAGTACCACAACTGCCTGATCCGGGACCTCCCTATAGGTTTTCCCTGAAACATTGAAAATGCATCCGTTCGTTTTCTTCCAAATGTGCCAGATAGTGTAGGTTAGGTGGCCATTGAGATGGTGGATCTATGTTTAGGGGGGTGCGAGCGAGGAAATACCACAAGTGTTTGTCTTTTAGGAATTGCTACCGTCCTCCAGCATTTTGATGTCCCAGAGTCCACGAGATGGTTGAATAGCACCCGATGTCGATGGTCCAATGTCAACGAACTGATTCGAAGGCATGTGATCCAATTCCAACTCCTACTATCCAGGTTCTGAAGTAAATACTTTAAGACATTTTTCGAGATTGTCATACTGTAAAAAAACGCTTTATATTTTTTTTATGATAGACGTCTTACATTTTGATATAAAAAGGGTAATATTAAAAATATTTCAAAATAGTACTCCTATCATTTCATAATGTAGTACGTTCACGTTTACAACTTAACTTTGATCACAAATTTAACCAGCATGAACAAATACGACGGAAGCAAACATTATACCATTTAAATTTGTATTCGAAAGAAGTTTCTAGTGGTATATACTTTTTACTCCCGACGTAATCGCTCGCGTTGGTTAAATTTATGAAATTTCAATTTCTAAAAATATGAACGTACTATATTGTGGAATGGTGGAAGTATTAGTATTAAAAGTCGACTAAAACCAGTCCAACATGGGTACGCGTCACGCATCAAAGTCCAGCATGCACGCTCGTGTTTTCAGTAGCCGGGCGACCCACCCAACCACGTGCAATTTATAAACGGAAAGACGACGCGCCGTGTGCGCCATGTGATGAGCGTGCCGGGGTCCATGCGTCCGAACAGGCACGTTCCGTGGAATCATAATCATTCGGGAGGGCACGCCCCGACCCCATTGTGGGAGACGACGGACGGCCAGCGATGATCTACCGTCCACGGACCACATGGGAAGGCTGGTACCACATTGCTCTTTTTGCTCACCTCCTGGCGCATGCCTGCAGTCGCCAAACACGAATGAATGAATAATGTATACACCGGACTGCAAGATGAAATGTCCTTTTCTACGGTATAAGCGTCTTTCTACTTTGCAGTTACGGGCCGGGTTGGTTTCAGACGTAACTTTGGCCGTAGGTGATCGTATGCTGATGCCCCAGACGTAACTTTGGAGTAATATAAGCTCGATCATGAGCTGTGAGGTTTGGCAGATATGGCCGACTTTTCCACAGCCACAAGGTAGGCAATGCACATAAACAGTGAGCTGAGAGAGATGGAGCATATGCTGCATGGAAACCATTGTTCCAGCTGGAGTCCAGTAACATGGCGACGATTATATATGTTGCAGTTGCACACCTATAGCTCCTCGATGCCACCTGCCTCTCGTACCATCTGGGCCCATGCATGCATGCCTCCCGAGTCCCGCCCGGGGCACGCACCTGCACCATGTGATCATCAATAGTGGCCTACGATGTAGCTATGGTACGGCCATTTCGTCGACATCCGGCGCTCTCTCTCGTGAAGCTGGCGACAAATCAAAGAGCACAGCATACTAGATCTGCGATCTGTACGCACGCACAAATGAACAGACCTGGCCCGTAGAAATCAGGCAGGAGAAAATCATCACTGCACGAACGCACGGTGCCGGCGATGATACCATCCTGTCCTCTTCGTCACGCCGAGATCCAAAGCCCCCGAAAACGACGTGGACGGTGCTCGGAATGCCCGAAGAGGCCGTCGGCTTCGAGGCCGGCGACGCACCAATCGCGGCCCGGATTGGTCAGACGACGACCGGTGCAACTTGCGCGCCGTCTCGATCTCTCGTGTTAGGCGCCGCGACCAGGACGGCTCGTATTGCTTCCGCTACCGCGGGTGCGTGCTCCGGGCTTGGGCGCTCGCGCTCATGACGCAACTTCTTCTAGTGCCCGGCCGGTCGACGTTCGGGGCCGACAATGGCGGGCGTGCCCCCCCCCCCCCCCCCCGGGGTGTGGGTGGGTGGCTTGATTATCTTCGTCCGTACTCCGCCATCGCCATGTGATCTTGTGATTTGATTCGCTTATCGTGGTACCGACAGAGACTGATATCCTACCACTCCTATCGATCTGTACCGGCAACGCTATTGGCTATCAAGTTTTCTTTCTTTTTTTGCAGAGAAAGCTGCTAACAAGTAGATAATGTTTTTGTGAGAGTAATTCATCACCGGGGCCAATCTGCATATATTTCCGTGTGGACATCTACTCCCTCCGTTTCTAAATATAAGGATGTATATATACATACTACCTCCGTCCTGATTTATTATTTTTGAATGTACTATTCAATGATATTACTTTTGTTATGTATAATTTGTATTTTGTTAGTTAAAATCATGGTCAAAACATGACACATGATACGAGGGGGACTAGCAAGCCAAGACTACTGTAGTATTTTAGAGTATAGGTTCACTTATTTTGCTTCGCGTGTAGTTCATAATACAATCTCTAAAAAGACTTATACTGTATTGAAAAACGGAGGGTGTATTTCTCATGGTCTGGACCTTCTAAAAAGGGGATTGATGAAGAGGATCTACAACGGATAGAGTGTCCATATCTGACGTGACAATTGGATACCGAGGCTTTTTTCTTACAACCCAATTTATTTACAGGGGAGGTGTCATACGAGATATGTATCAGAAGTCCTGAACGCCAATGGATCATGGAATAGTGAAATTTTACGTTCAATCTTTCTGCCATGTGATGTCCCGGAGATTTTGAAAATTCGAGCATCCCTAAGACAGGGTGCGGTTGTACTAACTTGGTGTCGGTGTTTTCTATCGATAGATGCCATGGAGTGGCTAATCGAGAGTGGTTGGGGTCGGAAGATGTCGATGGGATACGGAAACAGGATTGGGGACAAGCGGTGTGAGACATACGATGTACCCAGGTTCGGGACCCTCCGTGGGAGGTAACACCCCTATTCCTGCTTGTCTAGTTGATGTTCTTGGTGGTTACAAGGTTGCTCCTTGAGTTGTATGCTAGAGGAGGAAGAAGGACCTCTTTTGCCCTTGTTCTCCCTCTCTATGTGAGTGTGTGTGTGTACGCGCGCGCGTGAGCGTGTCCCCGTTGCATGAGGGTGTGATATGTCTCCAACGTATCTACTTTTCCAAACTCTTTTGCCCTTATTTTGGACTCTAATTTGCATGATTTAAATGGAACTAACCTGGATAAACTCTGTTTTCAGCAGAATTGCATTGGTGTTGTTTTTGTGCAAAAATAAAAGTTCTCGGATCGTCATGAAAATTTATGGAGAATATTTTTAGAATTAATAAAAAATACTAACGCAAGAATTAACCAGAGGGGGGCCACCAGCAGGTCACAAGCCTGCTAGCCGCGGCCACCCCCCTTGGCCACGTGGGGCAGGCTCATGGGCCCCTCATGGCTCCTTCGACCTCCTCTCCAGCTCCATATAACCCTATTTGTCGAGGAAAAAAATCAGAGAGAAGAGCTCATCGTGTTTCACGATACGGAGCCGCCCCCATCACTAGTTCTTCCTGAGGAGACCAGATTTGGAGTCCGTTTTGGGCTCTAGAGAGGGGAAATTGACGCCTTCGTCATCACCAACCATCCTTCATCACCAATTCCATGATGCTCCCCACCGTTCCTGAGTAATCTCATCGTAGGCTTGCTGGGCGGTGATGGGTTGGATGAGATTTATCATGTAATCGAGTTAGTTTGGTTAGGGTTTGATCCCTGGTATCCACTTTGTTCTGAGATTGATGTTGCTATGACTTTGCTATGCTTAATGCTTGTCACTAGGGCTCGAGTGCCATGATTTCAGATCTGAACCTATTATGTTTTCATGAATATATGTGTGTTCTTGATCCTATCTTGCAAGTTGTAGACACCTATTACGAGTCATGATCCGCATCCCCAGGGTTACAATAACTAGGATTCTTTCCGGTGATACCATAGTTTGAGGAGTTCATGTATTCACTAAGTGCTAATGCTTTGGTCTGGTTCTCTATTAAAAGGAGGCCTTAATATCCCTTAGTTTCCAATAGGACCCCGTTTCCACGGGAGGGTAGGACAAAAGATGTCATGCAAGTTCTTTTTCATAAGCACGTATGACTATATATGGAATACATGCCTACATTATATTGATGAATTGGATCTAGTTCTCTGTCACCCTATGTTATAACTGTTGCATGATGAATGACATCCGACATAATTATCCATCACTGATCCATTGCCTACGAGCTTTCCATATATTGATCATCGCTCAGTTACTTTTCCGTTGCTACCATTACAATCACTACAAACTGCTACTATCACTTTGCCACCGTTACCGTTACTACCATATTACTTTGCTACTAAATACTTTGCTGCAGATATTATGTCTTTCAAGTGTGGTTGAATTAACAACTCAGCTGCTAATACTCGAGAATATTCTTTGGCTCCCTTGTGTCGAATCAATAAATTTGGGTTGAATACTCTACCCACAAAAACTGTTGCGATCCCCTATACTTGTGGGTTATCAAGACCTTCTACTCGCACCGTTGTCGGGGAGCATAGCTTTATTCTCTTAGTCACTTGGGATATATATCTGTTGATCACTATGAAGAATCTGAAAGATCCAAAAACCAAGATCTATCCCTCTACTACGAGGGGACGTAAGGAAATGCCATTTAGCTCTACACTTGATTCACCTTCTGTTATGAGTAAGTTTGCGACACCGCCACCTGCTAGTAATTCTGATATGTCACAAGTAATCGATGATGCTACTTCTACTATGCATGATGCTTATGATAATTTGCTTGATGATATTGTGCCACTGGGTGAATTTCTTGATGAACAAATTGCTAGAGCCAATGCTAAAACTGATAATATTTCTGAATCTGCTGAAATTATTGAAACTGAACACTATGATTCACCTGCTAGACCTAGCTCTCCTAGATATGAATTGCCTGATATACCTAAAGGATATGTTATGGAAGGAGAGGTAGCTAGGGACTTTCTTGCTTGTAAGGATAGAGCTGATCTTAAGAAATTGCTTCGCAAGTGTAAGGAAAAATCTTTGAATGCTAGAACGCTATATGATCCTAAGTTTGGTACTTCACCCATCTTTGTTACTGATAAGGATTATGAATTCTCTGTCGATCCCGAGTTAATTACTTTGGTTGAATCTGATCCTTTCCATGGTTATGAATCTGAAACTTTTGTGGCACATCTTACTAAATTGAATGATATAGCTATTCACTCATGAGGAAAAAATTCGCTATTACTATATTCTTAAGTTGTTTCCTTTCTCATTAAAGGGTGATGCTAAGAAATGGTTTAATTCTCTTGCTCCTGGTTATGTGCGTAGTTCCCAGGACATGGTTTATTACTTCTCTGAAAAATATTTTCCTGCCCATAAGAAACAAGCTGCCTTGCAGAAAATATTTATCTTTGTGCAAATTGAAGAAGAGAGTCTCCCACAAGCTTGGGGGAGGCTTATCCAATTACTTAATGCTTTGCCTGATCATCCTCTCAAGAAAAATGAAATACTTGATATCTTTTATAATGGACTAACCGATGCTTCTAGGGACTACCTAGATAGTTGTGCTGGTTGTGTTTTCAGGGAACGAACTGTTGAACAAGCTAAATTACTATTGAATAACATATTGAGCAATGATAATGATTGGACTATTCCTGAACCACCTCCAAAGCCAACTCCGAAGAAAAGAGGTATTCTATTCCTCAGTCCTGAAGATATGCAAGAGGCAAAAAAATCTATGAAAGAAAAAGGTATTAAAGCTGAAGATGTTAAGAATCTACCACCTATTGAATAAATACATGGTCTTGATAACCCGACACAGGTAGTAGAGGTAAATTCTCTCAGAAGATTTGGTGAAAGAGATAGCCCTTATAATAAGCCTGCTAGCCAATGCTTGGATGAATGTGATAATTTTATTATGAAGCAAGAAAATTTCAATGCCTATGTTAGTAGACAATTGAAACATAATTCTTATATGCTTGATCGCTTGGGTGATTATTTGAGTAGAACTGTTAATGATCTTAAGCCTATTAGTAAACATGCTTCCATAGTAACCACTCAAGTAGAGCAAGTACTCAAGGCTCAAAACGATTTGCTTAATGAGATGAATAGTAAAGACAATGATCGTTCTGTTAAAGTTGTGACAAGAGGTGATAGACTGAATCAAGAACCTTTGTATCCCGAGGGCCATCCTAGGAGAATTGAGCAAGATTCTCAAAGAGTTAATACCGATGCACCTATTCCTTCCAATAAGAGTAGGAAAAAGAATGATGATAGTACTTTGCATGCTACTAGTGAACCTGTTATAGATACATTTGAGAATCCAAATGCTATTTCTATTTCTGATGCTGAGACACAATCTGGTGATGAACATGAGCCTAGTGATAACATTAATAATGAAGTTCATGTTGATGCTCAACCTAGTAATGATAATGATGTGGAGATTGAACCTGGTGATGATCTTGATAACCCACAACCTAAGAATAAAAGATATGATAAAAGAGACTTCATTGCTAGGAGACATGGTAGAGAAAGAGAACCATGGGTTCAGAAACCCATGCCCTTTCCTCCTAAACCATCCAAGAAAAAGGATGATGAGGACTTTGATTGCTTTGCTGAAATGCTTAGACCTGTCTTTTTACGTATGCGCTTGACTGATATTTTGAAAATGTCTCCTTATGGTAAGTATATGAAAGATATTATGACAAATAAAAGAAAAATACCGGAAGCTGAGATTTCCACCATGCTTGATAATTATACTTTTAAAGTTGGAATACCTAAGAAACTAGGAGATCCCGGAGTACCTACTATACCATGCTCTATTAAAGGAAATTATGTTAAAACTGCTTTATGTGATCTTGGAGCTGGTGTTAGTGTTATGCCTTTCTCTTTATACCGTAGACTTGATTTGAATAAGTTGACACCTACTAAAATCTCTTTGCAAATGGCTGATAAATCAACAGCTCTACCTATCGGTATTTGTGAGGATGTACCCGTCGTAGTTGCAAATGCTACTATCTTGACGGACTTTGTTATTCTTGATATCCCCGAGGACGACAGTATGTCGATCATCCTTGGTAGACCCTTTTTTGAATATTGCAGGGGCTGTTATTGATTGCAAGAAGGGCAATGTCACTTTTCATAGTAATGGTAATGAGCATACGGTACACTTTCCGAAGAAACAACCTCAAGTTCATAGCATCAACTCTATTGAAAAAATTCCAACAATTATTATTGGAGACTTTGAGTTCCCTCTGCCTACTGTCAAGAAGAAATATGATATACTTGCAGTTGGGGAAATGCATATCATTGAGGTAACTTAGTGTTATTCAAAAATTCCTCGGTTTCGTGTCATTCGAAAGAAGTTCGTTAATAAGACTTGATCAACCTTATTGATGGACTCCTTTTGAGGAGCATGAGATGGATGAATTTAGAAAGAACAAATTCCTGCAGCTAACTTTTACTTTCTGTTACCTAGATGAAATTAAGTGAAATGCTATTATTTTCTGTTTTATGAGTTTTCCGTGCAATAGAAAAATGACCTGAAAATAAAAGTTCCTAGAATCCCCTGAAAATTTAGTATGATTTTTTCTGGAATATTTAAGAATTTTTGGCACTCAGAATGCATCAGGGGGCTGCACGAGTGGGCCACAAGCCTGCAGGGCACGACCACCCCCTAGCCACGCCTAGCAAGCTTGTGGGTCCCATGTGCCCCCCTCCACTTATTCCAGCACCCATTCACTTCATCTTCCTCCAAAAAAAATCCCACCATTGCTCAAACCCGTGTTCTAGCTCATCTTGCTACCATTTTCGATCTCCTTGCTCAAAGCTCCATTTGCAAAACTGTTTTAGGGAATTACTCACCAATATGTGACTCCTCCAATGGTCCAATTAGTTTTTGTTCTAGTGCCTTATATATTGCAAATTTTTACTGTTGTGGTGACCTTGTTCTTGAGCTTGTATGTCAAATTTTTATGGTCCCAAGTAGTTTTGATGCATGGTATGGTGTCTAGGCACTTGAGGGAGTAGTTGCTATGAGTATTGTTGAGTTTTGTGCACCTTTATTTTCACTCACTAAAAATTTCAGAATCTTTCAGAAATGTTGAGAAGGTTACTAAGGGGATCTTCAAGTTGGGGTTCTAAGGAAGATGAGAATGAAATGAAGGAGAAACCCAAATACAATCTTCCTCACATCACAGAAATCCGACCATGTGAATGGCCATGTGACACATTCTTGAGGGTGGTTGGAATTTATGAAGATTTCTATTATTTGGCTGAGAATGCAGGCATCACCAACTTCCTCAACGATAAGTGTGACTAGTACCTCTTGCTCACTAATACCTTTGTGCAAAATTTTCACTTTCATCCTAGGGAAGACTCTCCTACAGTAGAACTTCATTTATATGATGTGCCTAAGAAAATGAATCTTTATGATTTTTGCAAAGTTTGCAAGATACCCTGTGAGGGCAGCATCAGGGAACCACGTCCTCGAGACATGCAAGATTTTATTGCCTCAGTCACTATAGGAGAAGAGAGAGGCGTGTCAAAGGCAAGAGCAGCTAGTTTACATTTTCCTATGCTATGCTATTATTCATTATTTGCGGGAAGATGTTTAATTGGTCGCTGGGAGAGTGGTAGCCTTAGTGCTCCTGACCTCGTTATTTTGTGCCATGCTTTACTTGCTGATAGAACTTTTAGTCTGGGCGCTGTGGTGGCCCAACGGTTGAACACCAGCCGTTCAAAGGGGCCCATATTCGGAGGTACCTATGCATCTCGTTTAGCTAAACATTTTGAGATACCCATTAGGCTTCACGAGAAAGATGAAAAACTGATACCCGCGAAGTTTTAGATTATGACCGTATGGTAGCCCATGATTTTATTAAGAAGAATGATGATAGGAGGCTGCTTTACAATTTAGTATTTAGTCAGGGTACTTGTGAGATTATTACTCTGCCTGCTTCTTCTCTATTCGATATTCATTCAGGCAGGTACACTGTTATGCCCGATGACATCTACCAATATTGGGGTTTGGAGCAACCCCCAGCACCTAAACCAACACCGACTCTGGATCCATACCAGACCCCGGTTTTTCAATGGGAGCCACAAGAGATTGCTAATCAGTGGAACCCTCAGTGTCCTCCGAAGTACCCCGAAGAATGTTATTTCCAGCCATGGCCCTAGACAAACTTAGGCCAAAAGCCTAAGCTTGGGGGAGTACGTATTTCTCACTGACATTACATTCATGTTCACACACTTATTTCAGTTGTCAGCGTTCATACTTTTTCATTGTACTATCCATGGTAGTTTATTTTCTTCTTTATGCTTTCTTCTCGTGTTTTTAATTAACTTTGAGAAAAATACAAAAAAAATTAGTTCTACCTTTATTTCCTAGTTGCTTAGTTGTATCATTAAAGAGAAAACCCAAAAAGATTTCTCGTTCTTCTTTTTGCTTGATGGGAGCTTTCCCATGTAAATAACTTTCCTTTCTTTTCTTTGGGTCGTAAGGAGAAGACCACGATGACGTGTTGAGTGGCTCTCATATGCACTATTGTTTATCTTACAAAGAGCCCATATTGCCTTGTCTTCTCCTTTGGTTTATTGTTTGCAGATTCCAGCTTAGTCCAATGCACGTGCACTCTTATTATTATTCACATCATTCGGTCGTGCAAGTGAAAGGCAATAATGACGACATTTGATGAAAAGATTGAGATGGAGAAAAGTTGGTACGAACTTGACCTATCTTGCTTTTGTAAATATGATTAGCTCATCGTTCTGAATTTACTACATTATGGGTTGAACATGTTTGCAATAACAATTAGAGATTATAGTTATTCATGCCATGCTTAATTAGCTAAGAGTGGATAATGGTTTGTGTTGAGTGCCAACATGCGCATTAAAATGGTTGTGAGGCAGTATGATAGAATGGTATCCTCCTCTAGATGATTCAAGTGGCTTGACTTGGCACATGTTCACGCATGTAGTTGAAACAAATCAACATAGCCTCCACGATATTTATGTTCATAGTGAATTATATCCTACTCATGCTTGCATTCAATGTTGGTTAATCTCAAGGCATGTTGATGACTGTGTCGCTCTCTAGTTGATCGCTCCCCAGTCTTTTGCTAGCCTTCACTTGTACTAAGTGGGAATACTGCTTGTGCATCCATCTCAATAAACCCAAAGGTGTTCCATATGAGTCCACCATATCTACCTATATGCGGTATTTACCTGTCGTTCCAAGTAAAATTTGCATGTGCTAAACTTTAAGCCCTCAAATAAACCTTCTGTTTTCTATGCCCAAATCGCTCATGTGGCGACTGGGGGCTGTCAGTATTTTCCATGCTAGGTGGGTTATTCTCATGATATGTGTTGATTCACTATCATTCACGAGAAAGTGGCTGGTAATCGGGATGCCCAGTCCCATGCTCGAAATAAAAATCAAAATATAATTAAACAAAACTCCCCCAGTAATGTGTTTGTACGGACGGCACCCGTTAATTCGGCCCACCGTGGAGTGTGACTGAATGGTGGAGGGGAAGTAAAAACTTTACCATTCTGTTTGGGAACCGCCTATAATGTATCTAGCATGGAAGATATTGAAAACCTCTTGGTTGTTATGTGAGCAACAAAAGCATACCGCTCCAAAATCATTACCTATCTCTGTTTTAAAAGCTTGAGCTCTGGCACCTCTGCAAATTAATGCTTCCCTCTACGAAGGGCTTATCTATTTACTTTATTGTTGAGTCATCATCCCCTTATAAAAGGCACCAGTTAGAGAGCACCATTGTCAGTTGTATGCCTTGCTATTAATTGATGTTGAGTATGAGCATGACTAGATCTCTCTCATCGTGAATTACAAATGTTTAGTCAGTCCTTGTTCTCCAGAGGTGCTCTGCATTTATGTTTTGCGGTCTCAGAAAGGACTAGCGAGATACCATTATGTCATATTGTATCATGATTGTTTTGATAAATTGTTGTCATCCGAGACTTGTTATTATTGCCCGCTAGTTGGTTATGCCATTTACATGAGTAAATGTGAGACCTAAATGTTATTGTGAATGTGGTTAGTTTATAATCTTTGCTAAAAATCTGAACATAAGTTAGACATATTTACAATAGCAAGATCAAACAGAGTTTGTAAATTTTTTTCTTTATCACTTTCAGTTTATCAACTGAATTGCTTGAGGACAAGCAAAGGTTTAAGCTTGGGGGAGTTGATACGTCTCCAACGTATCTACTTTTCCAAACTCTTTTGTCCTTGTTTTGGACTCTAATTTGCAAGATTTGAATGGAACTAACCCGGACTGACGTTGTTTTCAGCAGAATTGCCTTGGTGCTATTTTTGTGCAGAAATAAAAGTTCTTAGATCATCCTAAAAATTTACGGAGACTATTTTTGCAATTAATAAAAAATACCGGCGCAAGAATTAACCAGAGTGGGCCCACCAGCAGGCCACAAGCCTGCTAGCCATGGCCACCCCCTGGCCGCGTGGGACACGCTTGTGTGCCCCTCGTGGCTCCTCCGACCTTCTCTCCAGCTTCATATAACCCTATTTGTTGAGGAAAAAAATCAGAGAGAAGATTTCATCATGTTTCATGATACGGAGCCGCCGCCATCGTCAGTTCTTCCTTGGGAGACCAGATTTGGAGTCCGTTTTCGGCTCCGGAGAGGGGAAATCAACGCCTTCGTCATCACCAACCATCCTCCATCACCAATTCCATGATGCTCCCCACCGTTCGTGAGTAATCTCATCATAGGCTTGCTGGGCGGTGATGGGTTGGATGAGATTTATCATGTAGTCGAGTTAGTTTGGTTAGGGTTTGATCCCTAGTATCCACTATGTTCTAAGATTGATGTTGCTACGACTTTGCTATGCTTAATGCTTGTCACTAGGGCCCGAGTGCCATGATTTCAGATCTGAACCTATTATATTTTCACGAATATATGTGTCTTCTTGATCCTATCTTGCAAGTTGTAGACACCTATTACGAGTTATTATCAGCATCCCCCCAGGGTGACAATAACCGGGATTTTTTCCGGTGATTACCATAGTTTGAGGAGTTCATGTATTCACTAAGTGCTAATGCTTTGGTCCGGTTCTCTATTAAAAGGAGGCCTTAATATACCTTAGTTTCCAATAGGACCCTGCTACGGGAGGGTAGGACAAAAGATGTCATGCAAGTTCTTTTCCATAAGCATGTATGACTATATATGGCATACATGCCTACATTACATTGATGAATTGGAGCTAGTTCTGTGTCACCCTATGTTATAACTGTTGCATGATGAATGACATCCGACATAGTTATCTATCATTGATCCATTGCCTACGAGCTTGCCATATGTTGATCTTTGTTCAGTTACTTTTCCGTTGCTACTGTTACAATCACTACAAATCTGCTACTATGACTTTGCCACCGTTACCGTTACTACCATATTACTTTGCTACTGGAAACTTTGTTGCAGATATTAAGTCTTTCAGGTGTGGTTGAATTGACAACTCAGCTGCTAATACTCGATAATATTCTTTGGCTCCCCTTGTGTCGAATCAATAAATTTGGGTTGAATACTCTACCCTCGAAAACTGTTGCGATCCCCTATACTTGTGGGTTATCACTCACGCAGTGACAAAGTAGGGGTAGCGAGGCACGTGTTTGTATTGTTGCCATCAAGGATAAAAAGATGGGGTTTTCATCATATTGCTTGAGTTTACCCCTCTACATCGTGACATCTTACTTAATGTGTTACTCTGTTCTTCATGAACTTAATACTCTAGATGCACGCAGGAGTCGATCGATGTGTGGAGTAATAGTAGTAGATGTAGAATCGTTTCGGTCTACTTGATACAGACATGATGCCTATATGCATAATCATTGCCTTGGATATCGTCATAACTATGCGCTTTTCTATCAATTGCTCGCCAGTAATTTGTTCACCCACCATATTATTTTCCTTCAAGAGAGAAGCCTCTAGTGAAACCTATGGCCCCAGGGTCTAAATTTTCCATATTATATTTTCATATCTATAAACCAAAAATATCAAAATACCTTGCTGCAATTTTATTTACTTTTACTTTTAGTAATCTTTTATATCTATCTATATCAAATCTCATCCTTGCAAGTAACCGTGAAGGGATTGACAACCCCTTTATAGCGTTGGGTGCAAGTGTTTGATTGTTTGTGTAGGTGCATAGATTGGGGCCTTGCTTGTACCTCCTACTGGATTGATACCTTTGTTCTCAACAACTGAGGGAAATACTTATCTACTTTGCTGCATCACCCTTTCCTCTTCAAGGGAAAACCAACGCAAGCTCAAGAAGTAGAATGCCTATATATAACCCTTCACCACCACTCACTCGCAAGAGAAGCACTCAGAACAGATCCCCACTTTTCCCATCAGATTTTCTGAGGGAGAGCCACCTACTCATGTGTTGAGATCAAGAAATTCCACTCCATCCATATGAATCTTGATCTCTAGTCTCCCCAAGTTGCTTTCCACCCAATCAATCTCTTTTACCAAAGCCAAATCTATGAGAGAGTGATTGAGTGTTGATGAGTCTATCATCTTGAAGCACAAGAGCCAGGAGTTCATCGACATTATCGAGCCTATTACCTTTTCGAGGCTGATGCCTCCTAGATTGGTTAGGTGTCGCTTGGGAGCCTCCTACTTCGTGTTGTGGAGTTGAACCAAGAAGTTTGTAAGGGCAAGGAGATTACCTACTTCATGAAGATCTACCCCGAGTAAGGCTAGTCCTCCTTGGATGAAGGCCGTCATGGTATAGATAAGGTTGCTTCTTCGTGGAACCCTCCGTGGGTGGAGCCCTCTGTTGATTCTCGCGACCGTTACCCTTTGTGGGTTGAAGTCTTCATAAACATGGGCGTACGATAGAATCACCTATCAGAACCACGTGAAAAATCTTCGTGTCTCCAAATTGCGTTTGATATTCCTCCCTATCCTCTATTACATATGCTTGTCTTTAGTTTCCGCTACTATACTCTTAGACATGCATGTGTAGGGTGTGCTTGACTTTCTATCATTGCTAAAATCTTCCAACACTTAAAATTGGGAAAAGGTAGAAATTTTATTAGGTCAAGCAGTCTAATAACCTTCCCTCTAGACATACTTTCGATCCTACAAGTGGGATCAGAGCTTTGGTCTCCATTGCATTGGTTTCACAACCTAGGAGAGTATGGCATCTAGCAAGGGAAATTATCACCGTAGAGGTCCATACTTTGATGGTACAAATTTTTCTAGTTGGAAGCACAAAATGAAAATGCATATTCTTGGTCATAACTCCGCCGTTTGGGCTGTTGTTCGTGTTGGATTTCAAGGTGAATTCTTTGTTGATGGAAGGGAACCGGATCATGAAGCGACCGCGGAAGAATTTAAGATGTTGCAATACAACGCTCAAGCATGCAACATTCTCTTCAACTGCATATGCCCCGAAGAAATAAACAAAATCATCCGTCTTGAGAATGCCAAGGAAATGTGGGACACTTTGGTTGATATGCACGAAGGAACCGAATCCTATAGAGAATCCAAGCTGGATGTTCTTCAGAGATTTCCGGCTTAGGAAGCAAAGAAATGGCTAACAAATTCATCATCAAGAAGATACTTCGAGCTTTGGATGATCGATATGACACCGTTTGCACATTGAGCGAAATGATGCCCAACTACAAAGATCTCAAGCCAACAGAAGTGATTGGTAGAATTGTTGCTCATGAGATCACACTCAAAGACAAGGAAGAGCTTCACCACAAGTCTAGCAGTGCTTACAAAGCCAAAAGTGATACTCCCGCTACCTCAAGCAACAACCTTGTCACAAATGAAGAGATAAGCCTCATGGTCAAGAAATTCAACAAGTTCTACAAGAATAGAAGCAAAGATAGAAGCTCCAACTCAAGATATGAAGAGAAGCGTTCGTCAAGTCGTGACCGAAACTGCTACAATTTTGGGAAGCCCGGACACTACTCTAATGAGTGCACGGCTCCCTACAAACGAAGAGAAGAGTCAGCAAGAAGACGAAGCTCAAGAGATGAATCACCTTGAAGAGAGAGAAGGAGTAGAGATGACTGTTATGAACGAAGACCCTCAAGGAGAAGTAGGGACTCAGAGAAGAAGGACAAGTACACCAAGAGCTACTCAATAAGAAGACATCAAGCTCATGTTGGTGAATGGGTTTCTGGCTCCAAATCTGACAACCACTCTGAGAGAAGCTATCACTCCAACCCCGACTATAGTCAAGATGAAGGTGTTGTTGTACTTGCACTAGTGACTACTAACTCCTACTACATATTTGATTCACCAAATGAACGTAGTGGAAGTTTCTTCATAGCTAGAGGCCCCAAGGTATCACACCCCGAGTATCTTGATTTCAATACTAATGAGGATGACTTGCTAGGAGATGATGACTTACTATTTGACAAATCAAGTGATATTAGTAAAAATGAACTTGTTAGTAATCATTCTAGTCAAGATAAGTCGTGTGATGATGACAAGTTGGAAATAGAGCAACTAACTCAAGAACTAAACACTCTTAAGTTAGCCCACGAGTCTACTCTACCAGATCATAGAGAGCTTGTAAGGACACATGAGAAGCTCTGCTTCGAGAAGCACAATTTGGAGCAAGAGCATGAATTCCTGAACACCTCATTTGGATGTTTGTATTGGGACCTCAAAATGGATTTGGTATTGCAAAATTACCAATTCACATCTTTGGGATGCAAACCGAAACAGTTGGATGAAACAAATCGAATACACCCATGAAATTGGTTACACGCGTGGAGGCCTCCCACGTTTCCGAGCTACCTGGCTCTGATTTGGCCTGTAATTGATCATCCCGCAACACAAAATGATCCGCTCTTCTATTTCCCCCGCTCAACCAGCCCCGTGTGACGCGACCTCGACGGCAGCGGTCAGGTACCTCCCGTCGCCGGCCCTCCTCCTCCTCCCCCCACCCCCTTCCACTTAGTGCCGCTCTTCATTGCCTCCACATCCCCTTCCCCTCTTGTCATGTTCACGACATCTCCTTTGCCATCCCATGTTCTTCTCCCAAGGAGATATGGCCTGTCCCAACCGTCCTCCGCCGCCCCTCCTCCTCGACCCCTGCTTCGGTCATTGGCCCCTGGCGCCCCACTTCCCATGGAGTCCGGACCCCTCCTCTTCAGCTGTCGGACCCCCTCCTCCTTAGCCACCGGATCCCCTCCTCCTATGGCCGCCAGATCCCCTATCTTTCCTTGTTATTCCCCTTCCCTAGCCGCTATTGGTCAAGTTCTTCCTGTTTCCTTTGGTCAATTTAAGGTTTGAGCATAGTTAATTAGTCTCGTTGAAGTGTTGCAGCAGCGTTTGATCTATGTTCCTTATTTTGTTGCAACGAGATGAAGTGCTTGCTCCGTCTGACCGCTCATGTCCGAGCAATTCGTCTCATTGGTTGGATTAAACAAAATAAACGGGGAAGCCAAGATATATATGAAGTCATTTGATGTGCTAGCTTACAGACTATATCTTTGAATTTCAGTACAATCAAGTGGAAGTTGTGATTGAGCACATATTGTTGGCTTAAGGATCCCATGATTTTACACACTCTGTATCTTTGAATTTCATCTGTGGTTTCTAATCTTCGTCCAAAACTTACGGGCTTCTAGGCTGCATAATTATTGTTTCTAATATTTGGATTTTGAAAATATTTGTTTTTTTCCTATGTAATCATTCCATTATAGTCGCACATTTTACGAATTTTGTTTTGATGCATATACTAATTTTGCTATGTAATTCCATACCTTGACATCCAAACAAGATTCCGTATTGAAACATGAGTAAAATTCCATGAGAAAATCCATTTAACATCCAAACAAACGAATTCGTATTCATGTCCATTACTGTTTCCTTGCTGAATTGGAATTGAAGCCAATTCAATACGGGGGCCTCCAATATAGATGTCCAAACACAACGTAAATTTATCAATGACGATCTTCGAAAGAAGACTTCCTCTTATCTAGCCAAACGACTTCTCTTGTCTACATTCATTCCACAATTTAAGGCTAAGCAAACTAGTAACAAAGGCAAGAAAGGTTCTTCAACTAGTAGCAATAAAAATGATAAATTCCATGATATTGCTTCTAGTAGTTCTATTAATCCCACTAACACTTCTCTTAGCCAAGTTACACTTGAGCGAGAAAATGAACTTTTGAAGGGATTATAGAGAAAGGTATCTACAAGAGTCTTGCCAGATGTAAGCAATTTGAGGAAATTGTACGCAAGAACGGAGGATACCGGAAGAACCATGGCATTGGCTACTTAAATGCAAATGGATTTGAATGAGAAGAAGGTCAATACCCCAAGCCCAAGTTTGTTCTTCAAAGGGAGAAGTATGAACATACTCTTGCCAAGGGAACAAAAGCTCAAGATGACCTTCCACCACAAGACCACAAGCTCAAGGGCAATGACAAGCTTCAAGAGGACATTGACTCGTATGAAGATGAATCCCAAGCTTTGGTGAAGTGGGTTCCCAAGGCTACTTCAAGCTCAACTTCTACAAGTGCCACTTCAACACCAAGGATCCACATCAACTTGATGTGGGTCCCCAAGAAGAAGAACTAGGGAAGTTCTTGAGGGGTGACCCTGCCAATGAAATTCACTCACATTGATTATTGGCAAGAACTAGTTGCAATCAACATCAACACTATGCAATAGTTCAAGGAGTCACACATTCCCTCAAAGGTAAGCAAGGGTCAAGGTAATTAACAAATCCATGGACATCATCATGTATGCTTTGCACTCCATGTCCATAGATATCCTTGTGTTTGTCTCTTGTGTGTTGGGACTAACCCATGTAGGTGAGAAGAGTAAGAAACAACAAATATGCTCCCAATTCATGGTGATCTTCATCAACTTTGAGCATCCATCACTACTTGACCCACTTGAAGTCTTCATCGAAATAACCCAAGGTTAGTTTATCCCTCTCAAGGGGGGATGTCACACCAAGGGGGAGCTTTACTCTAAGACTTGAGCCAAAGCATCTCATAGCATGTGACAACATTAACAAACTTTATGTAAAAGTGGTAACCCCACTCGTGCTTAAACGATGAGTATGACCTATGATCAAGTATTCTTACTTAGCTCCTAAGTCAATATACTCATATATAGATGAATATGTCATCGCCAAAATGCTTGATAGATGCTAGTATGTATGTGCATGTTTGCCATGCTTTCATTTGAGATATTATTGTGTGAGCATGTTGGTCTGTATTTCTTTATCCATTCGAGGACATCCAATTGTTGCTTTGGACTTCGATTTTCTTTTTTCCCAATTGGATGGACAAGTATGACTAGGACCCCTCTCTAGCTATCTATGCTTTCTATTCTCATATTCTATTCTTGCTGCATCACAAAACTTGAACAAGTACTTCTCGATCTCTCTGTGTGTGGACCACTCAGAGTTCCGTATCGACAAGGACTGACCACTAGAACCTCCCAAGTGCATCTCGATGGAACCAACACAAAAATTTCGGTCTCACTGATGCCCAGGGTAGATTTGGATTTCAATCTCGGTAACACCGATTCCATCTTCTCGGCTTCACCAAGGTTCTCTGTCAGCTGACAGCTGAGGAACTCGGTGGCACCGATAAATTTTAACCGGTGTCACCGATAGTGATGGGTATTTAACATGGCGGACCCGACTTTTGAAATCACTTCTTCAAATGTCTGTTCCTCCAAACCCTAGCCACCGTTCGTGGACCCCTGGGCATCGCCATTATCTTCACGAGCGCCTCCGCCATTGGAACTCGCCATCGTTGACGGAATCCTCACCGCCGTCGTCATCGTAGCGGACTCGTCACCAAGCTTGGGTACTAATCCAACCCCTTGTGTGCTCCTTTTTCCAACTCATGCGCATTAGGATCGTTCCATTGATAAGCCACAATTTGTGATCATTCTATCCTCAAAGATTTTTCGTTAGAATAGCAAACGATGATTTCTTTTAGGGTTTCATTGTCCGCAATCCGAATCTTGATGACACCGAAGTGCAAGAATCGGTTCTACCGATTCAGTTGTTGGTCTACTGAGGACAGTCTTGGTGAAACTGAGCAGCCATTTTCGGTGCAACCGAAGTGGGTGCCAAGTTTCTGTGAAGCATATTGTGAGTCTCGATGCATCCAATTTTTTTTGACTCGGTTGTACTAGTATTCCCTTTGCAGAAAGAAAACCTTAAGAATTCTAAGTTCAAATTCAAGAAAACCTCTGCATTTTTGTGATGGCTCAACCTATCTGCTCTTCTATGCTCTATTAACAGGGTCAGAGATGTCAGATTCAGTGGACAGCCAGAATGACCTCAGAGAGCCAAGTGTTATGCCGATCTAGGCACTAGTCCTGATGCAAGCTCATATTCCAATGATGATGTTCCTAGCTCTCCAGACTTGCCCAAGGCAGCAACCAGAGCAAGAAGGAATCTTAACTCAGATGAGGAAGATTCTAACTTTGTGCCTGATGAGATTCCTGCCAAGGCAAAGCACGACAAAGCTGAGAAAACTGCTAAGAAGCCTACCAATGAGGATACCTCTTATAGGAAGGTAGTAAAGAAGGAGTATGCCAGCTCAGGGGCTGTGAAAAGCACATGAGAGTGCTAGGGCTTCCATGTCTATTGAGCCCCGTGTAGGACCGAAAGTAAGTCTAGAGGGGGGTGATTAGACTACTTGACCAAATAAAAGTTTTTCCTTTTCCCAAATTTTAGTGTTTGCAGTTTTAGCATTCATGGCAAGTCAATTTCACCCTAAACATGCAAGTCTAAGAGTATAGCAGTGAAAAGTAAGAACAAGCATGAGTAAAATATATAGGGTAGGAAGATAAAACGCAATTGTAGACACGATGATTTTTTTCCGTGGTTCCGATAGGTGGCGCTACCATACATCCACATTTATGGAGTCTTCAACCCACGAAGGGTGACGACTACGAGAGTCCACGGAGGGCTCCACCCATAAGGGTCCATGAAGTAGCAACCTTGACTATTCCATATGGCTTCCGTCCACGAAGTACTAGCCTCACTATGGGTAGATCTTCACGAAGTAGGCAATCTCCTTGCCCTTACAAACTTATTAGTTCACTCCACAACATGAAGTAGGAGGCTCCCAAGCGACACCTAACCATTCTAGAAGGCACCACCCTCCAAAAGGTAATATGCTCGATAATGATGATGAACTCCTTGATCTTGTGCTTCAAGATGATAGACTCCTCAAAACACAATCACTCTCTCATAGATTTGGCTTGGTAGAAGAGATGGGATTGGTGGAAAGCAACTTGGGGAGGCTAGAAATCAATATCCATATGGTTGGAGTGGAAGATCTTGATCTCAACACAAGGGTAGGTGGTTCTCTCTCAAAAAATCTGATAGGATAGGTATGGAATAGTTCTGAGTGCTTCTCTTTCAAGTAGGTGGTGGTGAAGGGGTATATATATGCATCCCCAAAAATCCAACCGTTACACACAAAATGACCAACTCGAGGACACCGATGTGTTAATCTCGGTGGTACCAAAGTGATAAAAAGGTGGCAACTTTTGAATCTCGGAGGGACCGATATATGAAACTCGGTTGCACTCATAAGGTGACCAACAGTCAGATTTCCAATCTCGATGAGGCCGACCCAACATTATTGATGGTACCAAAAATGTGAATTTGCGTAACAGAAAGTTGGCAACCTAAACTCGGTGGCACCGGTATGGAATCGGTTGCATCGAAGTGGCTAGGGTTTGGCCGAGTCTGTCTAGGTTCTGGAATTGGTGGCACCTGGATAGGAATGTTGGTTGCACTAATTTTGAATGTTTGGCTATAGACAAACTTTGGTGGGAGAGCTTGTGGATGTTTTGGTTACTATCACTTGTGCACGTACGCGCATTTTGTTCACCAACAAAACCTTACCCCCTTTTAATAGTATTGGCTTTCCTATAGACTCAAAGTGATTTCTCACAAATGTGAAATGTAGAGTCCTCTTGCTTGAAACTTAGCCAACCTATTTCCTTGCATCTTGGGGTAATTCCACAATCCGTTTTCCATCCCTATCATTGAACTTTTCCTGAAATATACTTGGTGGAAACATTAGTTCAATGACTTATATGTTGTTATTGATTACTAAAACAACCAAGGGAGCAAATGTGCTTTCAATCTCCCCCTTTTTGGTAATTGATGACAACATATAGATCAAAGCTTCGACAAAGATATAATCAATGAATCTAATCGTCGCTTTGAGAAGTATGTGATAAGCAAGAGCTCCCCCCTAAATTTGTGCATTATTTTAAATTTGCATTTGAATGCAAATGCACAATTGATTAGGTACATGGGTCACTTCTTACATGTCACATACAACTTGGTGGTGTGCGAGAATAATTAGAATGAACATCATAGCACAACACAATCAAGCAAAGATGAATGATCATCACATAAGCATTAAGATGATAGGAAATAGTAGCATCACACATTAAAGCGTATGATCAAACATCATCAAATGTGTATCACAAGCAATCAAAAGAGTATCACAACAACCAAAAGATGTCAAAGAAAAACAAGAGGCAATTGTTTTTGAAAAGCAACAAACACCAAACGCTCTCTCACTAGAAGCCTAAAGATCTATATACACTTCTCCCCCTTTGGCAACAAGTTACCAAAAAGTTCAAAGGCATATATCTAAGCGTTCTTTGGCTGATCTCCTCCAGTTGTTGATGGAGGAGTTGAGAGAACAACGTCGGTGAAGATCTCTACAGATGTCGTAGATGGAGTTGGAGTGGCAGCTGGAGGAACTGGAGCTGATGGAGCAAGAGCTAAAGTGACAGTGGCAGGAGCTGGTAGAGAGGGCCTCAAGCCTGGAGCAGGCACGGTGGCTGATCTAGCCTGAGTAGTGAACTGTGTGCTCGGCCTAAGAGGTGATCCATCCTCATCATCATCATCATCATCATCATCTGAAGAAGTGGAAGAAACCCGAGGGATGTGCACCGAGTCAACTTCCTTCTGAAGCTCTATGACTGTCTTAGTCACCTTGTCCACCTTATCATTAAGAGTCTTGATCCTTGTTTCAAAGATCCTCACAAGACTCTTCTGGTTGTCTAGAATCCCCTTAATGTCCTTTTGCATGCCCTGAACTGATGAGATCAAAAGATCCATTTGCTCATTTCTGGATCTAGGGACTTGAGCACTAGTGGCTCGAGCTACCTATGCCTCTGCCTGAGCTGTAGCAGATGTGGGACGATCTGGGTCCATCACCATGATGTTATCCTGAAGCTCTGATTGTAGGGGCAAATGGGGACTATCAAGAGCAAATATGTGCTTCTCAATCTAAGAGTTGATAAGCATCTGGATATAGGGTGCATAGCAGCAAGAACGCTTCTGATCAGCAGCAACCCTCTTGGCTGTCTTTACAATCAAGTCCATGACTCGGATCCTGGTGTGTGTGTCAAGGTGGATCAACATGTTGATGGAGTAGCCTCGGATCATCTTGTCATCTCCTGACTTGGGCATAAAAGTATGCCTCAGAATGGTGTTCATGGTGCGGAGGCCAACTTGAAGATAGTAGATGGATCCTAGCTTGTGAGATTGCACTTTGAATGCAGGGATAGGAGTAAACATATCCTTCATGGCGTTGTGGCTCGCCTTGGATTCCGTGTAGACATCCAAATCTCCATCCTGAACCTCAGGGACTCCTAGAAGTGCAGCCCATTCATCAACAATGGACTCATATCTTGCTCCTTCAGTCATCCATACAATCCTACCATCTCTATAGAAATGTGTAGTGGAATAGAATTGCATGATCATCTCATCATTCCATGTAGTAAGCTCTCTGCCAACAAACTCATCCAAACCAATGCAGTGGAAATTATCTTGGACACTTGGAAAATAGTCCTCATTCTCCTTAATGAATTTCCAGTCTACATACCTCATGTCACTCACAGCCAAACTCTTGTCACATAGCACAGTCTCGTAGAAACCATGTTGCTCTTTGGTATAGAATATGTAGTCCACAGATGTCTTCTTCCTTTGGGCATATGGATCTATAGCTCTCCATGCCCTCAAACCTGAGTCTTTCCTCTTCTTCATATCTTCAGCAAGTGGATAGCTAGCATTATGTACTGGAAGGTGTGGTCTGAGTTTCATCAAGGTTGTCGAGTCATCATCATGCTCAGATCTGGAAGCAGTTCCCTTGTTCTTTTCAAAAGCTGGAATCTGCCTAGATGTCCTCTTAGGCTTTTCAGCAGCAGCCTTCTTGGATTTGGTGCTCTTGGATGTACCTGACTTGGGCATAGCATCAGCTAAAAGTTTCTTGGCCTTCTTCTTGGGAGGGGCCTTCTCAACATGTTCTTCCTCCTCTTCCTCAGCAGCAGCACCAGCAGCCTCCTCTGGATCTTCAAACACAGATGTAGGCCTGCCAATCACATGGACTATCCTCTTTCTGGCTTTTTTCTCCCTTGCCTTCTTAGGCATAGACTTTGTTAGGGGATCAATGGTCACTGTATCCCTAGCACTCTCATGTGCTTTCATAGCTTCAGAGCTAGCATAGATTTTGCTAACGACTCTCCTGGAAGAAGTGGCTTCAGTAGCAGACTTCTTAGCAGCCTTTTCTTGCTTCTTGGCAAGAATCTCCTCAGGGCAAAGTCTGAATCCTCCTCATCTGAATTCAGCTTCTTCCTGGCCCTAGTAGCAGCCTTGGGCAACCCATGGGAGCTGGGGGTGCCTGGATCTGAAGATGTACTAGGCTTAGGGCTAGAGCCTGAACTCATGTCAACACCCTACTCTCGCAAATTCTGACTGTCCTCAGCATCTGACATACTGACCCCTAGCTTGGCGACGGATCCTCTATGGCGACGACAATGGAGAAGATTTCGTCGATGACGGCGATTCCCAGCGGCTGAGGAGCGCAGGGGGACAAGGGCGATGTCCAGGGGTCTTGAAAACGGCAGCTTAGGGTTCTGAGGCGCGACGGTTTGAGGATGAATTTCAAAGCGTTCGGGTCCAAAGTATATATACCCACCACTGTCGGTGATGCCGAGTTTATATTGTCGGTGTCACCGAGTTCCTCAACTGTCAGTTGACAGGGAAATTCGGTGTAACCGAGAATATGGATTCAGTAGTACCGAGATAGAAAACCAGATCAACCCTAGGCATTCGGTGAGATCGAGATTTTGGGGTTGGTTCCACCGAGATGCACTTGGGAGGTTTTAATGGCCAGTCCTTTTTGACGAGTGCTCCACACACAGAGGGATCGAAAAGCACTTGTTCAAACTTTGTGATGCAGCATGAATAGAGTATGAGGTGAGAAAGCATAGATAGCTAAAGAGTGGTCCTAGCCATTCTTCTCCATCCAATTGGCAGAAGATAAATCAAATACCATATAGCAACAATTGGATGTCCTCGTATGAGAAAATAAATGCAGACCAACATACTCACACAATAAGATGTCAAATGAAATCATGACAAACACTCTAGCATCTAACAAGCACTTGGTCGATGATGAAGTCATCTATATATGAGTATTTGACTTAGGAGCCAAGTAAGAATACTTGATCATAGGTCATACTCATCGTTTAAGCACAAGTAGGGTTACCACTTTTACATAGAGCATTTAATGTTGTCACATACTAAGAGATGCTTTGACTCAAGTCTTAGAGTAAAGCTCCCCCTTGATGTGACATCCCCCCATAAGAGGGATAAACTAATCTTGGGTTTTGTCGATGAAGACTTCATGTTGGTGAGGTAGTGGTGGATGATCAAAGTTGATGAAGATCACCAAGAGTTGGGAGCATCCTTGTTGTTTCCTTACTCTTCTCACCTACATGGGTTAGTCCCAACACACAAGAGACAAATACAAGGATATCTATGGACATGTAGTGCAAAGCATGTGTGATGATGTCCATTGATTTGTTGATTACCTTGTCCCTTTCTTACCTTTGAGGGAATGTGTGACTCCATGAACTATTGCATAGGGTTGATGTTGATTGCAAATAGATCTTGCCAATAATGAATGTGAGTGAATTTCATTGGCGGAATCACCCCTCAAGAACTTTCTAGATCTTCTTCTTGGGGACCCACATCAAGTTGATGGGGATCCTTGGTGTTGTAGTAGCTTTTGTAGACGTTGAGCTTGAAGTAGCCTTGTGAACCCACTCCACCGTAGCTAGGGATTCATCTTCATATGAGTCAATGTCCTCTTGAAGCTTGTTCTTGCCCTTGAGCTTGTGGTCTTGTGGTGGAAGGTCATCTTGAGTGTTTGTCCCCTTGGGAAGAGTATTTTCATAGTTCTCCTTTTGAGGAACAAACTTGGGCTCGATATATTGACCTTCTTCCCATTCAACTCCATTAGCATTGAAGTAGCCAACACCACGATTCTTCCGGTATCCTCCGTGCTTGCGTACAATTTCCTCAAATTGCTTACACCCGACAAGACTCTTGTAGATACCTTTCTCTATAATTCCTTTCAATAAAGCATTTTCTTGCTCAAGCGTAACTTGGCTAAGAGAATCATCATTAGTGGAATCAATAGAACTACTAGGAGCAACATCATTGGGTTTGGCCTTTTTATTGTTGCTACTAGATGAAGAACCTTTCTTGCCTTTGTTACTAGTTTGCTTAGATTTAGCTTGTGGCATGAATGTAGACAAGAGTAGTCGTTTGGCAAGATAATAGGAAGTCTTCTTTCGAAGATCGTCATTGATAGCTTTAAGAAACGCATGTTATTACTCTAAATTGAGCTTGTCGAAGCGTAGCTTGTCATGTGTCCTTACAAGCTCTCTATGATCTTCTAGAGTTGACTCGTGAGCTAACTTAAGAGTGCTAAGTTCTTTATTTAGTTCTTCTATTTTCATCTTATTATCGTCAATTGACCTATCTTGACTAGCATGAGAATTATCAAGTTCATTTTTATCAACATTACTAGTTTTTTCACATAGCAAGTCATCATCACAAAGAAAATCATCTTCATCACTATTCAAATCAAGATATTCGGGGGGTAATACCTTGGGGCCTTTAGCCATGAAGCAACTTCCACTTCCTTCATTTGGTGAATCAAATAGATCATAGGAGTTGGTAGTCACTAGTGCAATTCCGGCAACACCTTCATCTTGACTATAGTCGGAGTTGGAGTGATAGCTTCTCTCGGAGTGGTTGTCGGAGTCGGAACCGGAAACCCATTCACCAACATGAGCTTGACGTTTCCTTCTTGAGTATCTCTTGTTGTACTTGTCCTTCTTATTTGAATCTCTACTTCTCCTTGAGGGTCTACATTTATAACGATCATCTACTCCTTCTCTCTCTTCGAGGTGATTCATATCTTGAGCTTCATCTTCTTGGTGACTCTTCTCTTCGTTTGTAGGGAGCCGTGCACTCATTGGAGTAGTGTCTGGACTTCCCACAATTGTAGCAGTTTCGGTCATGACTTGACAAACGCTTCTCTTCATACCTTGAGTTGGAGCTTCGATCTTTGCTTCTATTCTTGTAGAACTTGTTAAATTTCTTGACAATGAGGCTTATCTCTTCATTTGTGACAAGGTTGTCGCTTGAGGTAGCGGGAGTATCACTTGTGGCTTTGTAAGCACCACTAGACTTGTGGTGAAGCTCTTCCTTGTCTTTGAGTGTCATCTCATGAGCATCAATTCTACCAATCACTTCCGTTGGCTTGAGATCTTTGTAGTTGGGCGTCATTTGGATCAATGTGCAAATGGTCTCATATCGATCATCCAAAGCTCGAAGTATCTTGTTGATGATGAATTTGTTAGTCATTTCTTCGCTTCCTAAGCCGGCAATCTCATTGGTGATGAGAGCTAGCCTAGAGTACATCTCAGCGACTCCTTCACCATCCTTCATCTTGAACTTGTCAAGTTGACTTTGAAGAACATCCAACTTGGATTCTCTCACAGATTCTGTACCTTCATGCATATCAATCAAAGTGTCCCAAATCTCTTTTGCATTCTCAGGACGGCTAATCTTGTTGAATTCTTCGGGGCATAGGCAGTTGAAGAGAATGTCACGTGCTTGAGCATTGAGTTGCAACATCTTCAACTCATCCGCGGTCGCTTGACTATCGGGTTCCTTTCCTTCCGCAAAGAGTTCACCTTGCAGACCAACACAAACAACAGCCCAAATGGAGGGGTTATGACCAAGCAAATGCATTTTTATTTTGTGCTTCCAACTAGCAAAATTAGTACCATCAAAGTACGGACCTCTACGATGATAATTTCCCTCACTAGATGCCATACTTCTCCTAGGTTGTGAGACCAAAGCAATGGAGACCAAAGCTCTGATACCACTTGTAGGACCGAAAGTAAGTCTAGAGGGGGGGGTGATTAGACTACTTGACCAAATAAAAGTTTTGCCTTTTCCCAAATTTTAGTGTTTGTGGTTTTAGCATTCATGGCAAGTCAATTTCACCCTACACATGCAAGTCTAAGAGTATAACAGCAGAAAGTAACAACAAGCATGAGTAAAAGGGATAGGGTAGGAAGATCAAACGCAATTGTAGACACAATGATTTTTCCCGTGGTTCCGATAGGTGGCGCTATCGTACATCCATGTTTATGGAGTCTTCAACCCACGGAGGGTAACGGTCGCGAGAGTCCATGGAGGGCTCCACCCATAAGGGTCCACGAAGTAGCAACCTCGACTATTCCATATGGCTTCCATCCACGAAGGACTAGCCTCACTATGGGTAGATCTTCATGAAGTAGGTGATATCCTTGCCCTTACAAACTTCTTGGTTCACTCCACAACAAGAAGTAGGAGGCTCCCAAGTGACACCTAACCAATCTAGGAGGCAGCACCCTCCAAAAGGTAATAGGCTCGATAATAACGATGAACTCCCTGCTCTTGTGCTTCAAGATGATAGATTCCTCAACACACAATTACTCTCTCACAGATTTGGCTTGGTATAAGAGATGGGATTGGTGGAAAGCAACTTGGGGAGGCTAGAAATTAAGATCCATATGGTTGGAGTGGAAGATCTTGATCACAACACAAGGGTAGGTGGTTCCCTCTCAGAAAATCTGATAGGATAGGTATGGAATAGTTCTGAGTGATTCTCTTTCGAGTAGGTGGTGGTGAAGGGGTATATATAGGCATCCCCAAAAATTCATCCATTACACACAAAATGACCAACTCGGGGACACCGATGTGTTAATCTCGGTGGTACTGAAGTGATCAAAAGGTGGCATCTTTTGAATCTCGAAGGGACCGATATATGAAACTCGGTTGCACCGATAAGGTGATCAACAGTCAGATTTCCAATGTCAGTGACACCAACCCAACATTCTTGGTGGTACCAAAAATGTGAATTTGCATAACAGAAAGTTGGCGACCTAAACTCGGTGGCACCGGTATGGAATCGGTTGCACCAAAGTGGCTAGGGTTTGGCTGAGTTTGTCTAGGTTCTGGAATTGGTGGCACCGGGATAGGAATGTTGGTTGCACCGATTTTGAATGTTTGGCTATAGACAGACTTTGGTGGGAGAGCTTGTGGATGTTTTTGGTGACTATCACTTGTGCACGTATGAGCATTTTGTTCACCAACAAAACCTTACCCCCTTTTAATAGTATTGGCTTTCCTATAGACTCAAAGTGATTTCTCACAAATGTGAAATGTAGAGTCCTCTTGCTTGAAGCTTGGCCAACCTATTTCCTTGCATCTTGGGGTAATTCCACAATCCTTTTGCCATCCCTATCATTGAACTTTTCCTAAAATATACTTGGTGGAAACATTAGTTCATTGACTTATATGCTGTTATGGATTACCAAAACCACCAAGGGAGCAAATGTGCTTTCACCCCCAAGGAAGTCCATTCCCAAGAAGGCTGGAGAGAAGAAAAGAAGGAAGAGAATCATACATGTTGTGGGAAGACCAACCTTAATGTATGAAGACCCAGCTAAGGCTGAGGCTGAGGAAGAGGAAGAGCCAACTCCCAAGGCTCCTCCTAAGAAGAAGAAGAAGAAGAAGAAGAAGAAGAAGAAGAAGAAGAAGAAGAAGAAGAAGAAGCTGCTTGCTGATGCTATGCCAAGCCAAGATCCATACAAGAGCAAGCCAACTGCTCCTAAGAAACCCAATGCTCCAAAACCCAAGAGGTTTTCCAGATAGATTCCAGCTGTTGACAAGAACAAGGGTTCTACCTCCAGAGATGCTGAGGACGAAGCAATGTCAGTATTGATGAAGCTGATGCCACACCTTCTAGAGCATAATACTATCCATCTGCTTGCTGAGGACATGAAGAAGAGGAAGGACTAAGGATTGAGAGAGTGGATAGCCATTGATCCATATTCTCATAGGACAAAGACAGTTGTAGACTACATGTTCTACACCAAGGAACAACAAGACTTCTATGAAACAGTTCTACATGACAAGAGCCATGCAGTGCGTGATATGAGGTATGTGGACTGGAAGTACATCAAGGAGAACCAAGATTACTTTCCAAGTGTGCAAGATAATTTCCAGTGCATTGGCATTGATGACTTTGTTGGTAAGGAGTTCACTGCTTGGAACGACGAGATGATCATGCAATTCTAACCAAGATTACTTTCCAAGTGTGCAAGATAATTTCCAGTGCATTGGCATTGATGACTTTGTTGGTAAGGAGTTCACTGCTTGGAACGACGAGATGATCATGCAATTCTACTCCACTGCTCATTTCTATGAAGATGGTAGGATTGTATGGATGACAGAAGGCACCATATATGAATCCACTGTTGAAGAGTGGGCTGCCATCTTAGGAGCCCCACAGGTGCAAGAAGGTGACCTAGATGTGTACTCTAAGCCCAAGGCAAGCCACAATGCCATGACCAACATGTACAAGGAGATCCCTGCCGCAAACCTGCAATCACATAAGCTTGGATCCATCTACTTCCTCCAGGCTGGTCTACGCACCACCAACACCATCTTAAGGCACAACTTGTTGCCTAAGTCTGGAGACGATAAAATGGTAAGAGGCTATTCTAGCAACATGTTGCTCCATCTTGATCAACACACCAGATTCAGAGTGATGGACTTGATAGTTGAGACCGTGAAGAGGATTGTTGTAGATCAAAAGAGATCATGTGGATACACACCATATATTCAGATCCTTATCAACTCCCAGCTGGAGAAGCACATATATGCACTTGATCGACCATATTTGCCACTCCTTCCAGAGCTAGAAGACAATGTTGTGGTGATGGATCCACATCATCCCACCTTAGCTATAGCACATGCACAAACAGAGGCAGCCTGAGATGCTAGTGCTCAGGTGCCAAAGACTCGTAGTGAGAAGATGGATCTTCTTCTTAGCTTTGTGCTCGGTATGTAGAAGGACATCGAAAACATATTGAAGAACCAGGAGAGCCTTGCGAGGATTGTTGATAACAAGTTCAACATTCTCAACAACAAGGTGGATGAGCTCACAGTGACTGTGAATGAGCTCAAGAAAGAAGTTGATGGCATGCCCAGTCCCCACACCACAGATGATGATGATGAGGATAGTCCACCCCTCAGGACAGCCACTCAGTTCAGGACTCAAGCTAGGACTCCTACAGTGCCAGTTCCAGAGATGAGGCCTTCTTCATCAGCACCTGCTGTAGCTCCTTCAGCTCCACCAGCACCTGCAGTTGCTACTCAAACTCCATCCATGACATCTGCTGAAGTCTTCGCTGATGTTGTTCTCTGGACTCCTTCATCAGCTACCGGAGGAGATCAGCCCCAGAGGAGCGTTTAGTTCTATGCCTTTGAACTTTTTGGTAACTTGTTGCCAAAAGGGGAGAAGTTGTATAGATCATTAGGGCTTCGAGAGAGAGTGTTGCTTTTTATTGCTTTTCAAAAACATTGATATCTTTTGGCTTGTTTGTGTTAAACCTTATTGGTGTTTTATCATACACCTGATGTGTGTTGCTACTATTTCCTATCCTTGTGATGCCTATGAGATGATCATTCACCTTTGCTTGATTGTGTTGTCCTATGATGTTTATTCATATTATTCTTGCACACCACCAAGTTGTATGTGACATGGAAGAGTGCCCCATGTACGTAATCGATTGTGCATTTGCATTCAAACGCAAATTCGAAATAATGCACAAATTTAGAGGGAGCTCTTGGTTATCACATACTTCTCAAAGCGACAATTATATTCATTGATTATATCATATGTCTAAGCTTTGATCTATATGTTGTCATCAATTACCAAAAAGGGGGAGATTGAAAGCACATTTTCTCCCTTGGTGGTGAATTAATAACAACATATATCTCATAGGACTAATATTTCCACTAAGTATATTTCAGGAAAATTTCAATGATGGGTTGGCAAAAGGATTGTGGAGAGACCCCTAGATGCAAGCAATAGGATTGGCAAAGCTTCAACGAAGAAGACTCTATATTTTACTTTGTGATAAATCACTTTGAGTCTATAGGAAACCCAATACTATTAAAAGGGGGTAAGGTATTCTTGTTGAACAAAATGCTCCACGTGCACAAGTGATAGTCACCAAAACCACCCACAAGCTCTTCCACAAAAGTCTGTCAAGGCCTATCATGAAAATCGGTGCCACCAATATTTACCACACGGTCCTTCTGGTTTCCACCTCACACAGATCCCTGTCAAACACTAGGTCCTCGGTACTGTCGGCGTTCTCGGACCGGAGGTACCCAGACTTGCCTGCCTGCGGCCTAGCGCGTGGCCCACTGTCATGGCCCGGTATGGCCCACCGACAAGTTCCTTGGGTCAAGACCCTCGCGAGTGCCCCCCGCCTCGCAAGGAGGACGACGTCAAGACCTCCATAGAGTGGCATCCCCCTAGTCTGCCTCCTAACAAGCGGAGATTCCTATGCAAGTGCCCAACCTTCCGAGGACGGGATGACGTGGGTTCTAATGACTAAGCCAGGTGGGCGCCAGCATGCGGAGGACGAGGATAGCTTCCTCTTTGGTGCTAAGGGGACAAGTATATATGTGGGTTCCCAAGGAATCCCCCAAAGGTTTCCTCTCCGGTGCAATGAGACCGAGACAACGATCTCGGCAGGATGAATGTCATCGCCAAGCCCATCACTGTGTCGCCCCCTGAAGCTTTGCACGTGAAGACCACTTTTAGTTAGGATAGGATGTACCTCCTGTCCCCTTTCAAATTTGGCCGTTGTGGATCCCTTCCCGCTTGTGCAATGAGGGAAGAGGACCATGGCCCCTATAAATAGCCACCCACTCCCATCGTAGAAGGCAGGCTGGGTAGAGCTAGTTCATCACCACCAAAGGTCCTCGTGACGCCACCCCACCATTGTACAAGTTCATCCTTAGCCTCCTCGTGAGGCCAATCCATCCCAAAGCAGGAGTAGGGTTTTACACCACAAGGTGGCCTGAACCTGGGTAAATCTCCGAGTCCACTTTCTCCCTCACTTGCATTCGCTCGCCGTAGCTAGGCCATAGGGTGACAAGCTTGAGACTTTAAGCCGGCTTAGATCCTTGCACACGCCCCAGTGTTCGAACCTTGTGGATTTTGTGGAACCCCGAATCCGACATTTGGCACGCCAGGTAGGGGCGTGCCGAAATCTTCTCCGGTTCAACCCCGTCTTCGTACCGTCGCTCCCATGGCTGACGCCTACCGAGTTCGTCCCGAGCACAGAGCCGCTCACGTCACCCAGACGGCGCCTGTGGGATGTGGCGCCCCACGTCGTTCCATCTCCCCGGTAGCCAACACTGCTACCGGCCAGGTTGCGCAAGAGCAGCAAGATTCGTCGTGGTCGCCTTCTGTGCAGCGTGTCGACTACACAGCCACTACGTCCCCTGTCCCTACCATGGAATCTTCCTCTCACTCCTGACATGGACCGGCGAACCCACCGACTCCGCTACTCATGGAGCGCGAGCTGCTGTGTTACCGCCCCACCAACGACTGCTACAAAGATTGGTTAGGACATATTGCCGAGCTCGTCGACGCTGCTGGCGAGGCCCCAACGCCCTCCAACTCGCTTCATCCCCAACCCTTCCAAGCGGCCGATGCGGCCCATGGCACGCCTCCTCCTCCGTCCCTGCAAAGCGCCGACCTCGAGCCCAGGCATGAAGCACGCCCCGCAACCCGCCACGCATGGCACCAGCGCGCGCAAGAGAGGGGACGAGCTACCAGGTGGTGCCTCAGCCGCAAGGTGACGCGCGAGCGCTCCGCATGCCACAGCGCCAGTGCCAAGGCCGCGTGCCGCTGGAGGTGGCGGTTGACGGGCATCAAGATCAGGCTCCCCCAGTCCACGTTGTGCTGAAGAGCGACTTGGCCTGCCGCGCCTTCACCTCGGAGTTGCACCGTGTTGTCTAGCCCAACGAGTTCAAGCCGGACCTGCCTCCGTGCTATGACGGCATCGGCAACCCCATAGAGTTCCTTCGGCTCTACTCGTTGAGCATCGAGGCGGCAGACGGCGGCGACAAGGTGATGTCGAATTGGTTTCTCATGGCTTTGAAGGATGGCGCATGCTCCTGGCTACTCAACCTCCCGAAGGAGTCAATCTCCTCCTGGGAAGACCTTCACGAGCGCTTCACCGCCAACTTCCAAGGCACCCGGGACCGCCCTCCAACGGAGAACAACCTGCAGCACGTGAAGCAGCGGGAAGGAGAGACCCTACACAAGTACATACAACGCTTCACAAGTATCCGCCTCAAGATTCCAAAGGCATCAGATGAAGCCATCATCTCGGCATTCAAAGACGGCGTCAGGGACCTCGGGATGAGAGAGGAGATCGCCATCCATGATGACTTGTGCTCAACTCTAGAATGTTCAACCTCGCGAGCAAGTGTACGAAAGCCGAGGTGGTCCACCTCTCCCTCCGCGAGCTTCTAGAGGCGGACCTCGAGGACAAGAAGTCCAAGTCCAAGGAGGTGAAGCACAAGAACCCCACCGTGCTGGCAGTAGAGCCCGAGACGAAGCGCGGCCGAGACCAGGAAGAACCTCCCAAGTGCAACCGCCCATACTGCATTTTCCACTACACCAACACCCAAAGCACCAGTGAATGCCAAGAGCCGAGGGAGCTCCATGAAGAATGCCTCGATCGCCGCCCCGAGTGTGGTGGCTGTGGCTACGGCCATGGAGGAGGCCGCAGCAGATGCCTTCGGGACAACCGCGACTCGCGACAGGACTGGCATGACCAGCGTTGTGAGGAGCTCTCGCACGACCAGCGTCACCAGGATCGTTGGCATGACGAGCCATGCGACGGGACCCTGGCGTGATCAACCTTAGGAGGCATGTCCTCGGGACAGGGCTGGACTCCCTCCACTGCCGCCGCCACCAAGGAAGAACGACGACGGCCGAAGGGATGATGTGGTTGCGGGTTCCAGGAGCCTTGTGCAGTTGCCTGCATCCTGGGTAGCGCTCAGGCCCCAGCCTCCAACCACATCTTCAAGAAGTTCTCTCATGAGGTGAACGCCGCCCTCCCGAAGCTTGAGGCCACTCGTCCGCTCAAGTGGTCAAAGTGGGCCATCACCTTCGACTCCAAGGACCAGCTCAAGTGCTCAGCTACCACGGGAATGCTCCTTTTGCTCTGCGCACCCATCATTAGCAATGTCCTTGTCACCAAGACCCTCATCGACAGCGGTGCTGGACTAAATGTCCTCTTCGTCGAGACCTTCGAGATGCTCCAAGTGCCCTACGAACAACTCATGCCGACTAGGCCCTTCTGAGGGGTGACCGACGGTTCCACCACACCGCTAGGGCAGGTGCACCTCCCGGTCACTTTTGAGAGGCGGGAGAACTATAGACCGAGCTCATTGACTTTGATGTCGCCCACATCGGCTTCCCGTACAACGCCATCCTCGGGTACCCTGTGTTGGGGAACGTTGCATGGGAAACAAAAAAATTCCTATGCGCATGCAAGATCTATCCATGATGATGATCATCTACGAGAGGGAGAGTGGATCTACATACCCTTGTAGATAGCTAAGCGGAAGCATTAAGAAACGCGATTGATGTAGTCGAACGTCTTCGGGATCCAAATCGCCGAGCATCCTACGGTCCCATCACGATCCGACTCGCGATCTTGATCATGGTCCTTCCGATCTAGCACTGAACGGAAGGCACCTCCGCGTTCAACACACGTGCAGCTTGATGACGCCTTCACCTCCTCGATCCAGCGAGCGATGGTGAAGTAGTAGATGAGTTTCGGTAGCACAATGGCATAGTGACACTGGTGGGGAAGAACAATCTCCGCACGACTTCGCCAAGCACAACGGAAACTATGATGGAGGATAAACTAGAGGGACGGGGTTGTCGGCTCATGGCTTGGGGAAACTTGATGTGTTCCAGGTGCTAGCCCCGCCTCTTAATTTATATGCTGAGTCGATGGGTCAAAACTTGGAGAAACATCCTCCTCAAGGTCGGTTTGCCCGCAAGGCAAGAGTCCTCCTCGGACTCCAGGACCAGACGCCAGGGTCCTCGATGTCTCGCCCCAGACGCCAGGGTCCTCGACGTCTGGCCCCAGACGCCAGGGTCCCTGGCGTCTGGCCGCTGGCTTCTGCAAAACACATTTTGCACCTTCCTAAAGCCTCATGGAATTTACCCCTTGGCCCAAATAAAGTGTTCTTGTACCTCAAACATTTTGGGAAACATCCGAAACTCTTCCGATGAATTCCGAAACCATTCCGGAGACCAAACACTATTATCAAATATATCAATCTTTACCTCCGGACTATTGCGGAGCTCCTCATCATGTATGGGATCGCATCCGGGACTCCAAAAAACTTTCGGTCACCAACATAACAACTCAACTATACTTATATCATCACCAAACATTAAGTGTGTAGACCCTGTGGGTTTGACAACTATGCGGACATGACCGAGACATCTCTACGGTCAATAACCAATAGCGGGACCTGGTTGCCCATATTGTTCCTGCATATTCTATGAAGATCTTTATTGGTTGAACCTCTATGTCAAGGATTCAGTTAATCCCGTATAATGTTCCCTTTGTTCTTCGGTATGTTACTTTCCCGAGATTCGATCGTCGGTATCTCTATACCTAGTTCAATCTTGTTACCAAAAAGTCTCTTTACTCGTTCTGTAATACAACATCATGTGTCTAACACATTAGTCGCTTTGCTTGCAAGGCTTGTTGTGATGTTGTATTACCGAGTGGGCCCCGAGATACCTCTCCATCACACGGAGTAACAAATCCTAGTCTTGATCCATGCCAACCCAACAGACACCCTCGGAGATACCTGTAGAGCACCTTTATAGTCACCAGTTACATTGTGACGTTTTATACACACAAGGTACTCCTCCGGTGTCAGTGAGTTGCATGATCTCATGGTTAGAGGAACATATACTTGACATGCGGAAAACTGTAGCAAGATACTGACACGATCATATGCTACGTTTATAGTTTGGGTCTTGTCCATAATATTATTATATTAATGATGTGATCCCATTATCAAATGACATCTCATGTCCATGGCTAGAAAAACTTAGCCATCTTTGATCAACGAACTAGTTAACTAGAGGCATACTAGGGACACAATGTTGTCTATGTACCCACACATGTATTTGAGTTTCCAATCAATACAATTATAGCATGGATAATAAACGATTATCACGAACAAGGAAATATAGTAATAACCAATTTATTATTGCCTCTAGGGCATATTTCCAACAGTCTCCCACTTGCAGTAGAGTCAATAATCTAGTTCACATCACTATGTGATTTGTTTTGAATCTCACACCCAATGAGTTCTGGGGTTTGATCATGTTTTTCATGTGGAAGAGGTTTTAGTCAACGGGTCTGCGACATCCATATCCATGTGTACTGTGCAAATCTCTATGTCGTACTGTAAATACTGCTACCACACTCCACTTGGAGCTATTCCAAATGGCTACTCCACTATACGTATCCGGATTGCTACTAAGAGTCATCCGGATTGGTGTTAAAGCTTGCATCGACGTAACCCTTTACGACGAACTCTTTATCACCTCCATAGTCGAGAAATATTTCCTTAGTCCTCTAGTTACTAAGGATAATTTTGACCGTTGTCCAGTGATCCACTCCTGGATCACTCTTGTACCCCTTGACAGACTCATGGCAAGGCACACACAGGTGCAGTACACAACATGGCATACTATAGAGAGCCTATGGATAAAGCATAGGGGACGACCTTCGTCCTTTCTCTTTCTTCTGCCATGGTCGAGCTTTGAGTCTCACTCAACTCCACACCTTACAAATCAGGCAAGAACTCCTTCTTTGACTGATCCATTTTGAACTCTTTCAAAATCTTGTCTAGGTATGTACTCATTGAAAGTCTCATCAAGCATCTTGATCTATCTCTATAGATCTTGATGCCCAATAATTAGGTAGCTTTATCAAGGTCTTCCTTTGAAAAACTTTTTTTAAACAACTGTTTATGCTTTCCAGAACTTCTATATTATTTATGATCAACAATATGTCAACCACATATACTTATCAGAAATTCTATAGTGCTCCCGCTCACTTTCTTGTAAATACAAGTTTCTCGTAAACTTTCATAAACCCATAAACTTTGATCACCTCATCAAAGCATATATTCCAACTCTGAGATGCTTGCTCCAGCCCATAGAAGGATCGCTGGAGCTTGCACACCTTTTAGCATCCTTACGACTGACAAAACCTTCTGGTTGTATCTCATACAACCATTCCTCACGGAAGGAAACGATGTTTTGACATCCATCTGCCAGATTTCATAATTGAAAAATGCAGCAACAACTAACATAATTCCAACAAACTTTAGCATCGCTACGAGTGATAAAGTCTCATCGCAGTCAACTCCTTGAACTTTGTCGAAAACTTCTTTGTGACAAGTCGTGCTTAATAAATGGTGACATTCACCATTAGCGTATGTCTTCATCTTAAAGGTCCATTTGTACTCAACGACCCGCCGTTTAACGGGCAAGCCTACCAAAGTCCAAACTTGGTTTTCGTACATGGATCCTTTCTCGGATTTCATGGGTCCTAGCCATTTGTTGGAATCAGGGCCTACCATCGCTTCTTCATAGTTCGTAGGATCATCGTTGTCTAACAACATGATTTCCAAGACATGATCACCGTACCACGCAGGTGAAGTACGTATCCTTGTCAACCTACGAGGTTCGATAGTAACTTGATCCGAAGCTTCATGATCATCATCATTAACTTTCTCTTCAACTGACGTAGGCTCCACAGAAAGGTCTTTCTGCGCTGCGCTACTCTCTGGTTGAAACAAAGGTTCAACAACCTCATCAAGTTGTAATAGACCAAGTGATACCCTTGCCATTTATGGTCATGTAAATCTTGTGAACCTCTTGTTGCCATGTGTTTGAATGTTTATGTCTTGCTTCATGGCCATTCCATCTCATGCATCATGCATCATGCTCATCATATCTTTTGCATGCTTGTGTTGCTTGCTAGTTTGATCATGTGTGATGTGGTTATGTGCAAGTGTGGTGCAACAACTCCCTACCCTCTCCTTTCATTTTTTTAAAAACATGCCTAAACTTATTATCCCTTTTGCTGCTACATGAGATTTAACTTGTTAATAAATCTATTAAAATTGTTTTGTTACTAGGGGATATCATGTTGAGTAGGAATGTGGTGCTCTCCTTGTTGTGTAAACTTTGGACTCATGGGTTTTTTCAAAATTATGGCTATTTATTTAAAAAAGGTATTTATTTTACTTGTCCTAAAAATCATTGTTTTATTTTTATTAAATAGGGCATATTACTTTTAGTGTCAAAGTATTTTTGTTTTAACAAAAATCCTTTTCTTTTTCTGTCGCGGGTTTTATCTTGTGTTATTGATATATATAACAGGAAATACCTCTGTTGTTTTTTCCTGTGAGAGAGCTAAAAATTGCATGGGCCTCTTCCCCCCCCCCCCCCCCCCGCGCGGCCCAGCTAGTCGGGCGCTCGCAACCCAGCTTCATCGCGTAGACGGTCACCTGCTCCCATTTTTCCTCTTTCATCGGGTTCAGAGAGAGCTCGTGAGAGAGAGTCATCGTCGTCGCTGTGAGAGGGGCTCACGGACGTCGAGGCCGTCCCCTTTAAAAGGGTGCGGATCCCTAGGGTTCCACCTCTCCCTCCTCGCCATAGCCACTCCTCTCTCCCTCCTCCTCTCCATCTCCTCCTTCCTTCCTCCCCTCTTGTGCGTCAGGTAAGGTGAGAGCAGAGCTTTTCTTCAGAGAGTAGAGTGCCGGAAGCCATCATAGTCATCGCCTCCGGTGGCCCACTCAGTGTCGCCTGAGATGCCGTGGTGCTCGCTGGTGCCGTCCACGCCCCGTTCCCGACGCTAGGGCGCGAAGAGAGGCCCCGTGTCGCCGGTTTCCTCCTCGTCTCCCCCGCGTCCCCGAAGCCCGTGGTGCGTCTTCTTCCTCATCATCGCCCCGATTCGTCTCGAGCATCGCCTCGTCGAGCCTGCTGTGAGCCTGCGTCTCCTTCCCCTCTCCACTTCTCCCCTCGTAGACGTCATCGCCGTTGCGCTCGATTCGCTGCTGCACTCGCCGTGGCAGATCTCCGGCTGAGCTCGTGCCGCTCGCCGCCCTTGCAGTTGCGCCTCCCTAGCCCCGGGAATGGATCGCCCTGAGGTTCTCGCTCCCCCACCGAGCTTCCTCCTCGCCGGAGAGCCCCTGTGTCACCACATTTCATCGTCGCCGCCATGCTGTCGCCACTGTCATTTTGTCTCCAGTTTCATCAGTTATCTTTTAGGCATGTTAGTAGTTTAGGCGCAGGATGCCCTCTTGTGCAGACGAGCGTGAGTAGCGTAGTGGCAATCAATCTGGCCCGAGACCGAGAGGTCTCGGGTTCAAATCCCAAGTGCCCCCTTTTTCCTTTCTTGCATTGGCTATGTTGTTGTGTGTGATGTGCAGATCTGGTGTGGCTACACCGGATCTCGTGTGGCCATATACAGTTGTGTGTGTGTGTGCCTGTGTGTGTAGGATTCCCTGTGGTAGGGAGATCTAGTGTGGGTGTGGGTGTGTGTCTGCTGTGGGTGTATGTGTGCTAATGTGTGTATGACAAGTGGGCCCTGGCCCCACTTGTCATCCACTAGAGGGGCCCTGGTGTCTATGCCATGTGGGCCCCTCCTATCTAGTTGTTTTTTCATTTGTGTTTTATTTAGTTTATTTCCTTTTCTGGTAAATTACTAAATCTGGACATGTGCATTTTTGCCTATGAGCATTCTTAGTAAGTTTTAACTTATGGGAATGTTATGTTATTTTCGAGCATGATTTTCTGAGTTTTGCAAAAGCTTACATATGAGTATGATATGTGGAATTGGGGTAGAATTTCCCAATGAATCCATTGGTGCAATTTGTTTTGTCATTTGAGAAAGTTTGACAAAATGTCATTTTGTCCCAAAGGTCATTTTGTCATTTTAGTTAGAATTAATCCATGCATGCTATGATAATTGTGTCAACATGGAAGTGGTAGTATTTCATGAGTACAATGACATGGTATTTTCTTTTGACATGATAATCTTGCATATAAGTGGGGACCATGCTCCAAAGTGGCTATTAAAATGTTGTTGTTTTCAACATGCTAAATATTTCCAAGTCTGAGAATCTGTTATTATTTTTATGCCATGATGAGTGGATGCTACCAAGTGATACGTTGTGTTTTAGCTCAAGCTCAGTGCCAGTGTTTTGATGTAGATGTTTCCCTCTACCATCCTGTTAATTTTCATGCCATGAGGTGGTCTATATCATCATTAGTTTCTTCTGTCAACTTGCTACCAGCTTAACTCAGATTCCAGAAAACTGTGATTTTCTCTAAGTCCCTAGAATCTGTTTCATCATGCCACCTTGTGAGCTTCATGCTTATTGATATGTGCTTCCTTCCCAGTTTGTGTTGTTGGATGATTTGATAAGCATGTTATGTAGTTTCTGTACATGTTTTTTTTGAGGATGGAAACATGCTGCAACTCTAGATAATTGATGTGGAAGTTGCTATGTTGCTCTTTTGAGACAGATTGTGTGTGTTGGTGTTTTGTGACTTGTGGGAGCTATGCTCCATGGTTTTGTTTGATATTTGGCTCTATTGTGGTTGGTTTTTCATTTCCTAACCAGTGGCTACCTTGGAATACCGAGGAATAGCCCATGGTATTCATTGTCTTGCATTTTGTCTTCGTAACTTGCCGTGAGCGTAGCGTGAGATCCGTTACTCCGTTTCCTACGTTCTACATATGCATTTGCATCGATTTTGCATGAAGCATCCATATTTTCCATGATAATGCTTGTTCAAACAACTTAAGATGAGGTTCTGTACAGAATTGTAAATAACTTAACTATTGCGTGAGAAACATGACTAGTTTAGGATTGCCATGCCAAATACTTCAATTGAATCATGCATCATCTTGTTTCTGCATTGCACCTTGGTTGGTTGTTTATTGTTACTATTTCTCTTGGGTAGACACGAGTGTTGAACTTGAGTACGAGGATCCAGGAGAGTACCACTACGAGGACCCCGCTCTTTGTCCCTCTGAAGAACCAATAGGCAAGATGATCGTACCTGGATCCCAACACTATTTTTGCTTTGCTAGATGTCTCGCTCTTATTGTTACATATGCGTTACCTACAACTTGAATGTCAAGCCTCCTACATTGCCATGATAGCCTCTAACCCCTCCACTACCTACCAAACCTTATTTGGCTAAGTTACCGATGCTCAGCCCTTCTTATAGCGTTCTTAGTTGCAGGTGCAGGTTGTTTCCATGTGATAACATGGATATCTGGAGATATCACAATATTTACTACTATTTAATTTAATGCACATATATATCTTGGTATGGTGGAAGACTTGGCCTTTTGCTCGGTGTTTTGTTCCACTTTTATCGCCATAGTTACTTGTTACCGGTGTTATGTTTCCATATTTTGTGCTCCTAACATGCTCGGGGTTGTTATGGGGACCCCCTTGATTATTCCGTTGAGATTAAAACTTGTTTGGAAAGACCCAACTTTGGTACTATATTTGCTTAACAACCTAAAAAATTGCATAGGGATTAGCTACCCCGTGGATTAATCAACAACCCGGGCCAGTGCTCCACATGAGTGTTGGTCCAAAATGGCAGTAGCCGGGGCCACCAACGGGTGTGCCAGCCGGAAACTTAGCCCATTTGTCGTGTCCTGAGAATGAGATACGCAATTCTTATCGGGTTCTTCAACACGTCGGGAGGTCTTGCTGGACTTGTTTTACCTTTCTTGAGTGGCTTGCGTGAGGGGCTTTGATTTTCTTTGGGCTATCTCGAGGTGTGGGACTCCCTTTGGAGTTGCCTAGGATGATCATGAGATCCGTGGTCGAGGTTATTCCCGCGGAGTGTGGTTAATTTATGATGGACTACTTGGAGCACCCCTGCAGGGTTAAATCTTTCGGAAATCTGTGCCCAGATGATGTGACGCCCCCGTGGTTCACAAATTACTACAACAAATACAGGTGGAGGTGCAGATGAGACCATGCCAGATGATGTGACGCAGCTCCAGTGGGAGTATGACGAGGAACGTGGCAGGATGTACGTCACTTATCCAGACGAGTAGAGAGGCCTTGGCCGTGATCTTCAGGGCTAGCAAGACAGTTTCATCGCATCTTTTCTCGTTTGTTTTCGTCTGTAGTTGGACCCTAACTTTTGAATGATGTTTGAATAAACTGTGTGGAATTGTAATTTAGCATGTGGCGAGTGTAAGCCAACTCATATACTCCTCTATTCATAAATGTATGTGATGATACTAAACTTGCGAAACGACTAGATGTGCCTCTATCCCTGTCGAGGCCCCCATGCCCAAATATGGATACGCACGCATCTTGGGCGTTACAACTTGGTATCAGAGCCAGGTTGACCATAGGAGCCCTTTGCTGGATCGAACTTGGCCGAGTCGAGTCTAGTAAAACTATTTTGAGTCTAGTTATATCAGAGAGTAGGTTTCTTTTTACTCCTCTTCTATACTCTGGTGAGATATTCGACTTAGGAATTTTGATTCTACTCCTCTTCTCACTCAATTTTTTTAGGATCACGCAGGTATTTTGGAAACTATATGATACCGATGTGACAGAGTTCTGTCTTGGTGCCTCCTGTCTAACTTGATTTCTTCCAGGGAGTTGAGCTCCAGGGAATTCTTGGCACATCGTTATCATTCAGCTTCCTTAGTATCTCAGGACGGAGGGTGTTCGGAATTGCTTCAATACTTGTCGTGATGAGATAAGGTCGGAGTCACCCAATACTGGGGAGGTGTCCGGGGTACCACCATGGTTAGTATCGTTGTGCTTTCGAGGATCCGAGTTAGATGGACTTGCGATAGCCTCTGGTTATGTGTTGAAGGATGGATACAGTTGCGGTGTAGGTTTGTTAGTTGTGTGAGATATTTCCTCCTTGTATCCCCAACACCAAATTGCATAACCAGAAAGTTTTTGAAAGTTCTTAGGTGGGAACTCATGTAGTTATCTAGGATCATCTTCTTCAGATGTATGAGGGCATATACATTTGTTCCGAGCAACATAAGCTCAATACTTTTGTGTTACTGCAAGTGGCTTCTAATATCCATGATGTTATCGCAAACCCGAAGAAGGCGTTCTTACTAATTTTTCAGTAGGAAGGTTGTTTATATTCTCCGTTCAATTTCTTTCAAGGCATTTGATTCAGCCTTTTGCTATCATCTTTGTCAATGATGTGTTGATGCTCTTGTCCATCTCCAGGATGTCTCCAACAACTCGCGGGAGTTCACGTCGTGATGGGGAGTAACCTGATCCTCCACCACCCCCGCCACCGCCTCCTCCTCCTAAAGCTTGGCAAACTGTGATGGCCGCAAAAAAATGAGAATACTCAGATGTTGCTCAGGCTATTGCAAAAAAGAGATCAGGGTCAACAAGGCTTTCAAGGGAATTTTCAGAATCAACCTTAGTTCGCGACGCTCAACCGGTTCCTTGCCAATCAGCCCAAGTCTTTCACCTGTTGTGAGCAGCCTTTTGATGCTGATGTTGGCTCCATGACATGAGCAAGCATTTTGAGTGCAGCAATGTCAGACCAGAGGACTTTGTCAGATTCGCGTTGTTCCAGCTCAAGGGTCAGGCAGCAGATTGGTGGCAGCAATACAAGGACTCCAGGGGTGATCGTGTTGTCACTTGGGACGATTTTTGTCGTGACTTCAGGGCCCATTACATTCCGACAAGCTTTGTCGAGGAGATGCGTGAGAAGTTCAGGCACCTGAAGCAGGGGAGCAAGTTTGTCTATCAGTACAACATCGAGTTCCAGAATCTGGCCCGGTATGCTAAGCAAGATGTTCCAGATGACATGTCCATGATTTATCAGTTCAGGCGTGGTCTCAAGGATGAGCTTCTGTCGGGTCTGGCCCTTCAAGAGCCTCGTGAGTTTGATCAGTTCTACAACATGGCTTCGAAGGTCGAGGCAACGCAACTCAAGTTGGAGACCTCAAGGAAGCGTTCCAAAGATTCCTATTCTTCTTCCAGCTCTGAGATGGTCCCTAAGCAGCAGAAATATTGGATTCCTTCTCCGCCTCTGTTTCGTCCCCCTAAGTAGCACAGATAGTTCGGTGGTCGTGGTCCTTCCCACCCACACAACCCAGGATATCAACAGAGGCCCTAGGCACCCAAGTTAGCTAATGTTCCTCCTCCAGGCAACTTTCGTCTGCTATCAGAGGTTACATGTCACAAGTGTGGTTAGAAGGGTCACTACTCAAACAAGTGCAACTAGCGGTGTCTTCTGCCTCCTCCTCCAGTCAGACCTCCAGGCAATGCTATGGTGAAGCATAATCCCAAGTCAGCAAGGGTAAACATGGTGAACGCAGCAGAGGCAAAGGATTCTTCTCAAGTGATCATGGGTAATCTCTTGGTTAATTCTATTCGTGCAAAAGTTTTGTTTGATACTGGTGAATCACATTGTTTCATGTCATATCCTTTTGCGGCAAAGCATAGTTTTATCACGAAGTTTTTTCCAAATGCATTGCAAGTTGTGTCTCCCGAGAAGCATCTCAGCTCAAAGATGGTGGTTCGAGATGCCTCTATCAAGATGGGCAATTATTCTTTTCTAGCCTCTCCAATTGTTCTCGGCAATTCCGATATTGATCTCATTCTGGCATGGACTTTCTGGCTATGAACAAGGCGCATGATGATTGTCAAGCCAAAGAAGTCAAGTTGACTCATCCTTCAGAAGATGTGATTATTTTCGGAGCTCGCGATGACACAATACGTCTCTTTGCTCTTAATGAGAAGGGTGAAATCTCGGCTATTTCTCAGATTCCGGTGGTTAGTGAGTACGAAGATGTCTTTCCATAAGAATTGCCAGGAATGCCTCCTCACCGGCCAGTCGAGTTCGTGATTGACCTCGAGCCCGGAATTGAACCGGTTTGCAAGCGTCCTTATAAACTTGGCCCCGAAGAGCTGAAAGAGTTGAAGAAGCAGCTAGATGAACAAGAACGTCTCGGTCTGATCAGATCAAGTTCTTCTCCATGGGGTTGTGGTGTTTTGTTTGTCAAGAAGAAGGATGGCATAGACCAACTTTGTGTCGATTACCGTCCATTGAATAAAAATACAATCAAAAACAAGTACCCACTTCCCAACATCAATGAGTTGTTTGAACAACTGAAAGATGCCAAGGTTTTCTCAAAGCTTGATCTTCGCATGGGCTATCATCAGATTCGCATTCGCGAAGAACATATTGCAAAGACTGCTTTCAGGACGAGTTTTGGCTCTTATGAGTACACCGTCATGTCGTTTGGTCTTGCCAATGCTCCTCCAACCTTCTCAAGAATGATGAACTTCATATTCTCTCCTTTCAAGAATGAGTTCGTCTTGGTCTATTTGGATGATATCCTCGTGTTCTTGGAGACTGAAGAAGAGCATGCAGAACATCTCCGGCTTGTGCTTGACAAGTTAAGAGAGCATCGATTCTATGCAAAGTTTTCCAAGTGTGAGTTTTGGCTCAACGAATGTATGAAACGACTAGATGCGCCTCTATCCCTGTCGAGGTCCCTCGTGCCCAAATATGGATATGCGCGCATCTTGGGCGTTACACAAGTTCTATCTTCCTCCCACTCAATTCTTTCGAGAGAAACTCTTTCTCGGGAAAGGACCCATTTTTAGCAACAAACATTTTGCACTCGGATCTGAGATAGAAGGTATACCCAACTGTTCTTAGGGTATCCTATGAAGTTGCATTTTTCCGCTTTGGGTTTGAGCTTATCAGACATAAGTCTCGCATTCCCAAACTCTGAGAAATAACAGCTTTGGTTTCTATCAAACCATAATTCATACGGTCTCATCTCAATGGATTTAGATGGTACCCTATTTAAAGTGAATGTAGTTGTCTCTAATGCATAAGCCCAAAACGATAGTGGCAAAAACGATAAGAGACATCATAGTTCGCACCATATCCAATAGAGCAGGACTACGACGTTTGGACACACCATCACACTATGGTGTTCCAGGTGGCATGAGTTGTGAAACAACTTTCACATTGTCTTAAGTTGTATACCAAACTCGTAACTCAGATATTCACCTCCACGATCATATCGTAGACATTTTTATCTTGTTGTCATGATGACTTAAACTTCACTCTGAATTTGCTTGAACTTTTCAAACGATTCAGACTTGTGTTTCATTAAGTAAATATACTCATATATACTCAAATCGTCAGTGAAGGTAAGAAAATAATGATATCCACTGCACACTACTACACTTATTGGACCGCATACATCGACATGTATTATTTCCAATAAGTCACTAGCTCGCTCCATCATACCGAAAACGGGGTCTTCAGTCATCTTGCCCAAGAGGCATGGTCCGCATGTCTCAACTGATTCAAAATCGAATGAGTCCAAAGATCCATCAACATGGAGTTTTTTCATGGGCTTTACACCAATATGACATTTAGCGGCAGTGCCACAAGTATGTGGTATCATCATTATTAACTTTGTATCCTTTGGCATCTATGTTATGAACATGTGTATTACTACGATCAAGATTTAACAAACCATTCTCATTGGGTGCATGACCATTGAAGGTATTATTCATGTAAACGGAATAACCATTATTCTCTAACTTAAATGAATAATCGTATTGCAATAAAAACGATCTAATCACATTCATGCTCAACGCAAACACCAAATAACATTTATTTAGGTTCATCGCTAATCCCGAAGGTAGAGAGAGCGTGCGATGGTGATCACATCAACCTTGGAAACACTTCCAACACTCATCGTCACCTCACCCTTAGCCAACCTCCGTTTATTCCGTAGCTTTTATTTTGAGTTACTAACATTTAGCAACCAAACCGGTATCCTACCCAGGTGCTACTAGGAGTACTAGTAAGGTACACATCAATAACACGTATATCAAATATACTTCTGTCGACGTTGCCAGCCTTCTTATCTACCAAGTATCTAGGGTTGTTCTGCTTCAGCGTCCGTTCTCCTCATAATAGAATCACTCAGGCTTGGGTTTGGGTGCAACCTTGGGTTTTGTTCACTTGAGCAGCAAATGACTTGCCATCCATGAAGTTTCCCTCCTTGCCCTTGCCCTTCTCAAAACTAGTGGTTTCACTAACCATCAACACTTGATGCTCCTTCTTGATTTCTACCTTCGCGGTGTCAAACATCATGAATAGCTCAGGGATCATCATTTCCATCCCTGGTATGTTCATAGTTCATCACGAAGCTCTAGTAGCTTGGTGACAGTGACTTGGAGAAACATATCAATCATTGTCTTATCTGGAAGATCAACTCCCCTCGATTCGAGTGATTGTAGCACCCAAACAATCTGAGCACATGCTAACCGATTGAGCTATTCTCCTTCATCTTGTAGGCAATGAATCTTGTTGGAGGTCTCATACCTCTAACACGGGCACGAGCCTGAAATCCAATTTCATCCCTTGGAACATGACATATGCTCCGTGACGTTCAAAACGTATTTGAAGCCTGAATTCTAAGCCATAATGCAAGACGCACTGAACTATCAAGTAGTCATCAAAACGTGCATGTCAGATGTTCACAACATCCACAGACAACGCTAGACGGGGTGGTGCACCAAGCGATGTATCAAGGACATAAGCCTTCTATGCGGCAAATGAGGATAATCCTAAGACCACGAACCTAGTCCGCAAAATTACTACCATTATCTTTCAACTTACTTTTCTCTAGGAACGTATCAATAAAACAAGGGAGCTACAGCGCGAGCTATCTATAACATAATTTGCAAAGACACTTCGACTATGTTCATGATAATGAGTTCAATTAATCATATTACCTAAGAACTCCCACTCAAACTGACATCCCTTCGGTCATTCGAGTGATACATGATCCAAATTCACCAACTCAAGTCTGATCATCACGTGAGTTGAGGTGGTTTCAATGGTGAACATCATCATGTTGATCATATCTACTATATGACTCATGTTCGACATTTTGGTCTCTTGTGTTCCGATGCCATGTCAGTACATGCTAGTCTCGTCAAGTTTAACCAAAGTTTTCTACATGTGCAACACTGGCTTGCACCCGTTATATGTGAACGTAGAGTCTATCACACCCGATCATCACGTGGTGTCTCGACACGACAAACTTTCGCAACGGTGCACACTCGGGGAGAACAGAATTTATCTTGAAATTTAAGTGAGGGATCACCTTATAATGCTACTGTCGTCCTAAGCAAAACAAGGTGCATAAAAGGATTAACATCACATGCAAATCATAAGTGAAATGATATGGCCATGAACTTGTGCTTTTGATCTCCATCCTTAAAGCATCGGCATGACACCATGATCTCCATTATCATGATCTCCATCAACGTGTCTCCATCGGGGTTGTCGCGTCCACTGTGTGTCTACTACCATTGCTACCGTTTAGCGATAAAGTAAAGCATTACAAGGTGCTTAATGATTGACACGCAGATCATACAATAATTAAAAACAACCCCATGGCTCATGTCGGTTTCCATACTCATTGACATGCAAGTCGTGATATTCTATACAAAACATGATAATCTCATACATCACATATATCTCATCATGTAATTGGCCATATCACATCACAACATATCCTGCAAAAACAAGTTAGACGTCCTCTAATTGTTGTTGCAAGTTTTACGTGGCTGCTATGAGTATCTAGCAAGAACAATTCTCACCTACGCAAAAACCACAATGGTGATACATAAGTTGCTTTTCAACCTTCTCAAGGACCGCCTTTTTCGAATCCAATCCAACTAAAGTAGGAGAAATAGACACCCGCCAACTATCTTTTGCAACAAGTTGCATTTGAGGGAACCGGTCTCTCGTAAGCATACGAGTAATGTTGGTCCGGGCCGCTTCATCCCACAATACCGCTGAACCAAAACACGACCAAGGGAGGAACAAATCTAAGCATCAACGCCCACAAACTCCTTTGTGTTCTACTCGTGATCTCATCTACACATAGACCTAGCTCTCATACCACTGTCGGGGAATGTTGCATGGGAAACAGAAAAATTCCTATGCACACACAAGATCTATCCATGGTGATGAGCATCTACAAGAGGGAGAGTGGATCTACATACCCTTGTAGATCGCTAAGCGGAAGCGTTAAGAAATGCGGTCGATGTAGTCGAAAGTCTTCGCGATCCAAATCGCCGAGCGTCCCGTGATCCCATCATGATCCATCTCGCGATCCAATCAAGATCTGTCCCGCGATCCCATCACGATTCTTCTTGCGATCTTGATCATGGTCCTTCCGATCTAGCGCCGAATGGATTGCGCCTCCGCGTGAAACACACATGCAGCTTGATGACGCCTTCACCTCCTCGATCCAGCGAGCGATGGTGAAGTAGTAGATGAGTTCCGGCAATACAACGACATGGTGACGGTGGTGGTGAAGAACAATCTCCATAGGGCTTCGCCAAGCACAACGGAAACTATGACGGAGGATAAACTAGAGGGACGGGGTTGCCGCCACACGGCTTGAGGAAACTTGATGTGTTCCAGGTGTCAGCCCCGCGCCCTTTATTTATATGTTGAGCCCTGGGGTCGAAACTTGGAGAAAAATCCATGTGGGGGAACCCCGTGGTATGACCCGGCCTGGCGACTCACAGGAGACCCGGTCAAGACATGGCATTTTATTGATGACTCGGCAGACGAGTCGCAGGATAACCAGGCCCAAGACCCGGAATGTAAGCCGGCGCCAGGCAGCTCACAAGAGAAGGCCCAAAGAGAGACAAACTCCTTGCCGAAGGAAACAAGACTCGGAATAGGATTCTAGAGAGACTAGTCCTAATCCTATTCCTAGTAGGGCTCTATTTGTAAACCTACCCTCTCCACTCATATAAGGAGGGGTAGAGCACCCCTAGAAAGACAAGTTCACAAGTTCTCAAGTTTAGAGAGACACGCGTGATTAGAGATAGACAGATTAGAGGCTCTCGGGATTAGAGGTAGCGATTAGCATCCTTGTAACCGAAAGATCTTCCTCATCATCAATACCAGACAAGCAGGATGTAGGCTTTTACCTCCATCGGAGGGGCCGAACCTACGTAAAACTCGCGTCTCTTCATTCCGACCAACCCCTCTCAAGCCGCCAAATAGTTGTGACCGCCCCGAACCTAAGTCTGTTCACCCGGACATCTTGCCGTGACAAATCCACGACACCCACCGTGATGCCAGCGCATGATGGTGTTGTGTTCTTGGAGGAATCTTTTTTAAGAATTGAGAAGCTTCGCGATTCGCTGGATAAAGATAAACCGGATTGGAAGGATCTATATGGACTTTGAGTTCATTAGCTGAGATTAGAAAAAGCCTCCGAAATAAAATAGAGCAAATCGCAGAGGTTTTTAGCGGTGGCGTCCACGAGCAACATCCTTACATATCAATCTTTGTAATTGACTTACGTCCACTGCATGCTCCACTGCGATCCGCCAATTTGAAGTCGGATCAATTTTGTACGCCGACGTCAGTCGCCGATTGGAGCCAGTCAAGAATTTTCCTCTATCGATTTGAGCGGCGTTCGTGTCTGAATACTTCTCTTCCGCTAAAAGTACAAGGGTCAAATTCCGAGGTGGTTGTGTAAACAGATCTGCTAAGATGTCGCTATGGCTGATGGATGGTGCTAATTCTAGTAAAAACTGTTAGCATGTACTCCTACTACTGTTAGCATGAAGACTGAAGCGAAAATCCAATTCCGACTGGAGAAGAGAGCAGGTGATCCATCTGCCAATCCATCTCGGAACCAAGACCCCACCTGAGCCGCGCTACGTCTTCACCTCCCGTCCAGGACGCTGCGGGTCGGGGAGCTCATCACCCTCCGGTGCTCCGCCCTGGTACTTCTACTGCGCGTCGTCCGTGGTGCCCGCCGCGCTGCGCATCGCTGGGTTGCCCCTCCATAGCTTGTCCAGTACCTTCCCTCGCCTATGTCGTCGTCAAGCAGCCCGCCAGTACAACGCGCACACACACTCCTCGCCTCAGACCGGCGCCGCCCCCTGGCTGTTATCGCGCCCCTGCGCGCTGCCTCCGCCACCGCCGATTGCTCCGCCGTCACGCGCCCTCGGCTCCAGCCGGCCTCATCCCGCCACGCCTGCCTCCGCCGTGGCTCGCCACGCCTCGAGCCGGCCTCGCCTCGCTGCGCTTACCTCTGCCACCATGGCTCGCCGCGCCCCGCGGTCTCATCAAGTCGGGGGCTCGACTCGAGCGCTTCCACGGTGTAGCCGAGGCTGAGCGGACCGGGAGCGAAAGGTACTACGATGGCTTGTATGGTCGGGACTTAACTTTGATTCTGAGCCGTGTGGATCCTAGTACAAGCAAGAACTCATGTACAGAAACAAGAGTGTCTCGGTGGAAGACGTTGGATATGGTACAAGGGGAGAGGCGAGTCCACCGCCATACAGTCTACGAGCAAAGAGTGACAATGGCAATGTTAGCAAGGCGACTAAGTGAAACAAAGCAGCACTAAAGAGTCAAGGAAGAATAAGAAGGCACACGTTGCACACCCGTGATCCGAGGATGACAGAGAAGTATTTCAAGCAGTACCTTCGCTGCTTCGCATCGTTGTTGACTGGTTATTAGTCGGCCTACCTTTTATCTTTACTTGATAGAACAAACTGTGGAGGAACGTGACCAAAAAGGGAGCTTGGCTTGGCAGAACAAAGGAAAACCACATACGGACGGGTATTACGCCGACAACAACACAGTCCATATGCACAGTAGCATTCAAAGACAATCAATCAGTACGGGTGCTTCTCAAGTTGAAGAAAAGGGATCCTTTTTTGACGTTTTGGCTTTCTTGCCTCACGGCCGTGCCAATAAAAAGATCAAATTGATCCACTCAGCAGGAATCATCACTCGCAGCATACTTTGGATACAAAGGCCATGTTCTACCTCCGACAGGAAGTGATCCGCCAGACTCAATTGCTGTGTGTAAACACACTGCATCAAATTCTTTATTAAAAATTGTGGTCGACCAAAGCAACATTACGGCCTGGACAACTCCAACGACATGTGTTGCTCTACGTAAAACAGAAATAATCCGATCAGTATGTGTGCAAATTATCCGCCGACCAAATGCGTCAGGTTATATCCGCCCTTTCTATTTTATTAACACATATTAATTTTTTTGGAACAATTACTCCGTCCTACAATATATTTATGCGCAGGAGAGGTGTTCATTACAAAAGTGACGTTATATTACGAGTACAAAGCTCGTGTCAAGATTGACATGCTGAGGCCGCAAACACCCATATGAGCCGCCCAATGGACATTCGTGAGCCGTCGCCCCGCGGACAGTCTACATCAACTCGCCCGTACAGCGGGTGCTCACCCGCCAGTATGAGCTACCCAATGGACGTGGCAAGCCGTCGCATTCGTGATATGATCTTCACCAACAATTCCATGCCCGACTCGCCGTCCTCACCCGCTTACAATGCCACTGGCGACTCGCACGTCCGTGTTGGTCCATAACGCCGCGGCCGTCTCTCGCAACCGCACTGGCTTACAACGCCGTGGATGTCTCTCGCCATCCGCACCAGCTTACAACGTCGTGGCCGTTTCTCGCCATCCGCGCTGGCTATAACGCCATGGTCGCCTCTCGCCATCCGCGCCGGCTTACATCGTCGTGGCATCTTCCATAACAGCATCGGCTTACATTGCCACGGCTGGTTTCTACATCTACATCAACACGCCAGTGGATGCATACATCGATACAAGCTGCCCAGCTGACGCGCGCAAACCGCTGTCCGGAGTCCAACCTACATTGACATATCGGTACAGTGCTCGCCTATATGAGCCGCCCAACGGACGCGCGCAAGACGCCGCCAACAGTCTGATTCTACATCAACATATCGATGCAGTGTTCGTCTATACGAGCCGCCCAAACAGACAAACGCGCAAGTCGCCGCCACTGCGGTTTGGTTAACTTCAACAACCAGTCGGAACGAACCATCGACCGGATCATTGAAACAATTCATACGGGATCATCTATAACCTGCCACGGTCCACCTCAACCTTCAGTAGAGACTCTCAAGCTGCCTCTTTGAGTCAACTTAAGACTCAGGGTCTACAGAGATGGCAAGACACATTTGGTCGTTTTTCAATGAGAACCTCGGGTCTTTGCAAAATTAACCTGATCCTGGGGGCTACCACATCATTGGCGGAAGAATTAAAAAGTTGCCCAAGAGGAAGAACCGCCGAGTTATACTGTTCAAACACGGGTGCCCGGATTTATTGGATCATCATAAAGTCACTTGGAGGCTTCTGTCGTTTCTTCATACAAGATGGCGACTTACAAGATGGCGGCTTACAAGATGGTGTGCAAGTTGATATTATCAAAAAGGTCAACTAGGGGGCTTGCAACCCGCCGGGTTTAGCTTATCAGACCCTATTGATCGGCTCTGAAGCCAAATAGTTGACTCCGTCAACATGATCGTCTAGGGGGCTTCCAACCCACCGGGTTTAGCTTATCAGACCCTATCGATCGGCTCTTAAGCCAAATAGTTGACTCCGTCAACATGATCGTACAGGGGGCTTCCAACCCACCGGGTTTAGCTTATCAGACCCTATCGATCGGCTCTTAAGCCAAATAGTTGACTCTATCAACATGATCGTCCAAGGGGTTTCCAACCCACCGGGTTTAGCATATCAGACCCTATCGATCGGCTCTTAAGCCAAAACAGTTGACTCCATCAACAAAGGTCATTTGGGGGCTTCCAACCCACCGGGTTTAGCTTACATACCCTCTTGATCGGCTCTTAAGCCAAACAGGGTTAAACCTACCTGTAAGTTGATGCTGCTACGCTAGGTGACCCGCCAAACTCTTACTAGTTAATCTCGCCTAGAGACCCTGAGCCGGCTCAAAGAAATTGATGGCCAATCTCGATAGAGACCCCGTACTGGTTAAGGTTAAAACGGTGGCTCTTGTCACATGAGGGATGGCTTACGAAAAGCAAGGATAAACTCTCTCATCTTCTGCTGACTCTCCGCTATGTGGCCCGTTTTGTACTCTTAGGCAGTTAATCTTTTAAAGATCATGTACTGTTTAAGGTTAAAATGACGGATTTATGTCACGTGAGAGGCAGTTTATGGCCTACCAGGGTACTCATGCCCTGCCGCGTCTCTTTCTGGGACGTTACACTTCCTATCAGTTAATCTCGCTTAGAGACCCTGAGCCGTTCAAAGAAATTGACGGCCAATCTCGATAGAGACCCTGTACTAATAAGGAGTTCTAGTAGCGAGTCCACCCAGAAGAACAGGCACATGAGTTATAGAAAAAAGTAAGAGCATCACATATTGCAGCATACATAGCATCATACATAGCATCATACATTGCATCATATTCACATGTCATGTCGGCTTATCAAGCCGGGTCAGAGCAAGATTATAAATGAAGGAGCAATGTTATGAAAGATCTAAACATCTCCAAGTTGTGATTTTTTTAAGCCGCCCTTACAACAATGCGGAATATATTTTGTCTTGTTTATTTTTGCAGGTCTTATCTCTTAAGATGGGCCGCCGTTAAGTATGATGAAAAACTTCTGCAATGAACAAATGGGTCTTTAATAGCCAACTTGGCTGGATCTTCATGGTTTATCATAACCAGTACTAAATGATTGGGGTTTTCAAACCAGGTCGAAGAATTCATTATTTTTCAAGAGCTGCCCTATCAGATATAATGTCGTGTCATCTAGTTAACCGGTTCTCGGATTTCTTCAATTGTGTTCTGTAGTAATCTACAACACTCATGGATTTCTCCAATATATATTTGCCGGGTTGCATCGCAACCACGAGCAGGGATTTCATGTCAAAGACAAAGGAATTTTTCCAGGATATCCATTCAGAGTTATATTACAACCACGGTCAAGGATTCATTCAACAAATTGTGGTGAGTCATATTATTCTTACATAGTCCCAAGTCGCCGCAGGCAGAGAACCTGGCCCGTAGGGGCTACACTATTCAAGTCCAGTTTATATCAATTATGCAAGTCCCATGTCGCTGCAAGCATGCACCACAGCACTTGGGGGCTAATGCAAGCTGGTTTTCAAATCATTACATTGTCAGCAAGACCATGTTATCTCAAGGAGATGAGCCAGCCTTTCTACATTTTTCTAAGTCCCAGCCCAGTAATTCTTACTGACCTGACACTTGGGGGCTACACCGCTCAGATCAAATTTTCTAAAGTCCCAAGTCGCCGAAGGCGTGCGACCCGAAACTTGGGGGCTACAGCATTCAACTGTTCAAATAGATTATATGGTTCAAGTTGAAGACTCGGCCCATCACATACTGATGAGCCAGCCCTTGGGGGCTACACCCGCTGAAGCTTTGTAAAGTATAAGATAGTTACAAAGTCCCAGGCTGTTGCAAGCAAGACAACCTGGTACTTGGGGACTACGCAATCACATATATTATTGCAAAGCGCCAAATTATCATGGATAATCTCGGAGCTTGGGGGCTACGGGTAATATGGACATATCAAAAAGTTTGAGGAGAATTTTTAAGATGTTAATTATGGAGTTCAGTTGTTAGACCCGGCGTCATCAACATTAATGACGTGTCATTATCAAAAGATCATAACCCACCGGAGTTTATATAAGCCGCCCTGCTTCACAACAATGGAAGTTCGGATCTACGTCATAAGGATTTCTTATTTTCAAGATTTTCATTAAGCCAAAGTATTGGAATCCGACTCAATGGCATATGGGTATTCTATTCCCAATATTTTTCAAAGGATGCTAACAAGCAAGACGATTTTCAAGATGACTCATTCATATGCAGAAAAGACTCGGATTTCTCAAGAGCCACTTCATAAGCCGGCCAGAGGAGCAAGCCGGCCACTTAATTATTTATTATTCTTATTTCAGGAAGCCTAGCATGAATAAATTCAAGCTAACCTGGGGGGCTAATGTCGGGGATATACCCCGCGGTATGTCCCGGCCTGGTGACTCATAGGAGACCCGGTCAAGACATGGCATTTTATTGATGACCCGGCAGGCGAGTCGCAGGACGACCAGACCCAAGACCCGGCGTGTAAGCCGGTGCCAGGCAGCTCACGAGAGAAGGCCCAAAGAGAGAAAGACTCTGTGCCGAAGGAAACAAGACCCGGAATAGGATTCTATAGAGAATAGTCGTAATCCTATTCCTAGTAGGACTCTATTTGTAAACCTTCCCTCTCCACTTATATAAGGAGGGGTAGAGCACCCCTAGAAAGACAAGTTCACAAGTTCTCAAGTTTAGAGAGACACACGTGATTAGAGATAGACAGATTATAGGCTCTCGAGATTAGAGGTAGCGGTTAGCATCCTTGTAACCGAGAGATCTTCCTCATCATATATACCAGACAAGCAGGACGTAGGCTTTTACCTCCATCGGAGGGGCCGAACCTGGGTAAAACTCGCGTCTCTCGATTCTGACCAACCCCTCTCAAGTTGCCACATAGTTGCGACCACCCCAAACCTAAGTCCGTTCACCCAGACATCTTGTCGTGACAACTCCATGACAATCCACCTCAAGGTCGGTTTGCCCGCAAGGCAAGAGTCCTCCTCAGACTCCAGGACCACACGCCAGGGTCCTCGGCGTCTAGCCCCAAACGCCAGGGTCCCTGGCGTCTGGCCCCTGGATTCCGCAAAACACCTATTGCACCTTCCAAAATCCTCATGGGATTTACCCCTTGGCCCAAATAAAGTGTGCTTGTACCCCGAACATTTCGGGAAACATCCAAAACTCTTCCGGTGAATTCCGGAACCCTTCCGGAGACCAAACACTATTATCCCATATATCAATATTTACCTCCGGACTATTCCGGAGCTCCTCGTCATGTCCAGGATCTCATCCTGGACTCCGAACAACTTTTGGTCACCAACATAACAACTCAACTATACTTATATCGTCACAAAACGTATATAGTGTAGACCCCGCGGGTTCGAGAACTATGCAGACATGACCGAGACATCTCTACGGTCAATAACCAATAGCGGGACCTGGATGCCCATATTGGTTCCTACATATTCTATGAAGATCTTTATCGGTTGAACCTCTATGTCAAGGATTCAGTTAATCATGTATAATGTTCCCTTTGTTCTTCGGTATGTTACTTGCCTGAGATTCGATCGTTGGTATCTCTATACCTAGTTCAATCTCATTACCGGAAAGTCTCTTTACTCGTTCTGTAATACAAGATCATGTGGCTAAAACATTAGTCACTTTGCTTGCAAGGCTGGTTGTGATGTTGTATTACCAAGTAGGCCCCGAGATACCTCTCCGTCACACGGAGTAACAAATCCTAGTCTTGATCCATGCCAACCCAACAGACACCCTTGGAGATACCTGTAGAGCACCTTTATAGTCACCCAGTTACGTTGCGAAGTTTGATACACATAGGATACTTCTTCGGTATCAGTGAGTTGCATGATCTCATGGTCATAGGAACAGACACTTGACATGCAGAAAACTGTAGCAATAAACTAATACGATCATATGATACGTTTATAGTTTGGGTCTTGTCCATCACATCATTCTCCTAATGATGTGATCCCGTTATCAAATGACATCTCATTACCATGGCTAGGAAACCTTAACCATCTTTGATCAACGAACTAGTTAACTAGAGGCATACTAGGGACACAGTGTTGTCTATGTACCCACACATGTATTTGAGTTTCCAATCAACACAACTATAGCATGGATAGTAAAGGATTATCACGGACAAGGAAATATAATAATAACCAATTTATTTTCCCTCTAGGGTATATTTCCAACACCCTGCCCTCGCCAAGTTCATGGCAGCCATTCACCATGGCTACAACATCCTCAAGATGCCAGGATGCCACGACATCATCACGATTGCCTATGATGAGAAGGATGCAGTTTGCTCCCTTGAGCGTGCCTACCAGGTCGTGGCAGCCGCAAACTCTGACGACCAGCGCAACGTCCTACCTCTCGAGGAAACACACAAGAAGCTGAAGCAGCTCCTCCCGAAGAGTCGCATGGGGTTGGGACCTCCGTCGCTGGCATCCTAGGCCCAGCGCCCGCTGCTGGGGCGCCACTCCCTCTCGCATAGGAAGGCGCGCCCGACGCCTCCCTAAGGGCATGCTTAGGGGCTTCCACCCGGGGAGCCTCGGGCCTGACCGGAGCGACGGGGGAGGTGCTCAGGCACAATACGGAGGCGTGCTTCAACGCGCGCCCCCGCAAGCAAGAAGCAAGGCGTGAGGCGCCGAGAGCAAGAGAGTTCATCACCAACACGATCAAGGAGCTTCAGGAGGCACAAACCATGCGCAGTGAACGTCGTCCTGCGCCACCCAGAGCGGCAGTCGTCCCCGACGGCAGGTGATACATGTCCAACGTATCTATAATTTGTGAAGTGTTCATGCCATGTTTAAAATAATTCTATATGATTTTGATATGATTTTACTAGAACTAACCCGGACTAACACTGTTTTTAGCAGAACTACCGTGGTGTTGTTTTTGTGCAGAAATAAAAGTTCCCGGAATGAGCTGAAAGTTTACGGAGAATATTTTTGGAAAATATAAAAAATACTGGAACGAAGAGACACCCGAGAGGAAGGCCAAGGAGGCTACAAGCCCCAGCGGCGCGGCCACCCCCTAGCCACGGCCACCAGGCTTGTGGGCCCTTCGGGAGTCCACCGACCTCCCTCTCAGCTCTATAAATCCTAAAATATTCCAAAACCTCCGAGGAATAACCTAGATTGGGAGTTCCGCCGCCGCACACCTCCAGAGCCACGAAAAACCAATCTTGGCCCTCTCCGGCACCCTATCGGAGGGGGTCACCATCACCGGAGGCCATCTTCATCGTCCCGGAGGGGCCATCAACACCATGAAGGCCAAGTACTAGAGGGAGAACCTCTCCCCACAGAGGGGGGCGGCCATGGAGGAGGAAGCACTAGGGGGAGATTCTCTCCCCCTCTCTCCCGGTGGTGCCGGTGTGCCATCGGGGGAACCATCATCGCGGTGATCGTCTTCATTAACATCACCTTCTTCATCACCATAATCATCTCCTTTTAGCGGTCCACTCTCCTGCACCCCGTTGTAATCGCCTACTTGAACATGGTGCGTTATGCTACATATTATGATCCAATGATGTGTTGCCATCCTATGATGTTTTGAGTAGATTACTTTTGTCCTTTGGGTTGATTGACGATATAGATTGGTTTGAGTTGTGTGTTTTATTATTGGTGCTGTCCTATGGTGCTCTCCATATCGCGCAAGCATGAGGGATCCTCATTTTAGGGTGCTACAATATGCTTATGATTCGCTTATGGTGGGTGGCGTGAGTGACAGAAGCACAGACCCGAGTAAGTAGGTTGTTTGTGTATGGGATAAAGGAGACTTGATGCTTTAATCCTATGGTTGGGTTTTACCTTAATGATCTTTAGTAGTTGTAGATGCTTGCTAGAGTTCCAATCATAAGTGCATATGATCCAAGTAGAGAAAGTATGTTAGCTTATTCCTCTCCCTCATATAAAATCGCAATAATGATTTCCAATCTTGTTAACAATTTCCAAGGATAATTACGCACACCAACCCATCATTATTACACACTCGATATTTGTAATATATTGTAATATTATGATAATAGCACCTATATTTATATTTTAGTTCTCTGATATCATGGAAAGCTATCCTCTTCATACCCACAACGTAGTTTTATTTCTCGTGTCTAGATGGAAGCAAACGTCCAATGTACGTAGAGTCGTATCGGTGGCACATAGGGCTTGAGAGAATATTGATCTTACCTTTAGATCCTTGTGGGTTCAACACTCCATACTTATCACTTCCACCTTTGGAAATTGCTACGATGATTCCTTGCACCTGGGGATTATCAAGTTCTTTTCTGGCGCCGTTGCCGGAGAGCAATAGCATGGGGTCGATATTCCCGTGTATGCTTGTTTGCTTTCTTCACTAAATATATTTTGTTTTCCCTTTTTACTTTCTGTATTTGTGAGTCAAACAAACAAAAAATACAAAAAAATACAAAATACGAAAAGATTTACTTGCCTCTTATGCCTAAGAAGTTTTTCAAAAAGAGAAGTGATTGGAAGGTTGTGCATTGGAGAAGTGAGGGTCGACCTTGAACACTTGTGTTCATGCTCATGGAAACAATATACAATTTTTCATTGAAGCTTCTGAAAAATAATTATAACCTTTTATATATCCATTGTATTATAAAAAATAATGTGCCAAGATTTGCTTTTAGGATGATTAGATTGCTTGTTTGGTGTGTGCAGTGCAAAAACACAAACTTTGGCTGTAGTGTTTGAATTTTCATTTTTTTAGTAAAACGTCAAAATTTTCTGAAACTTTTACATGGTACTTCTATGCAATTGTTTTAATTGTTACTAAATTTTCAGAATTTTATGAGTTACATAAGTATACGAAGTTTCCAGATTATTAAAGATTGTCATGTTTTTAACAGATTCTGTTTTCTATGCATTGTTCTCTTATTTTGATGAATCTATGGCTTGCATCGGGGGATATGAACCATGGTGAAGTGGGACTACAGTAGATATAATGCTGATATGAATTTGGAATGAGTTCACAACAGTACTTAAAGTAGTAATTTGCTTTATTATACTAACGGATCCCACAAGGGTTTTTGTTAAGTTTTGTGTGAATGAAGTGTTTGAAGATCGCACAGGTATCGATATAAGAAGAATACGGAGAGACAAGAGTTCAAAGCTTGGAGATGACCAAGGCACCCCAAGTAAATATTTCAAGGAGACTCAAGCACCTAAGCTTGGGGATGCCCTGGAGATGACCAAGGCACCCCAAGTAAATATTTCAAGGAGACTCAAGCACCTAAGCTTGGGGATGCCCCGGAAGGCATCCCATCTTTAGTCTTCAACAATTATCGGTATACCTCAGTTTTTGTTTTATTCACATGACATGTGTCTGTAACGTTTGTCCTTTCCTTTATTCTCCCTTCTAATATGAGATAGTCCTTGACGGATTTGGAGAATGCTCTTTGTGCTTCACTTAAATCTTTTGAGTATGGCTTTATAGAATGCTTCGTATGCTTCACTTATATATTTTGAGCTTGGATGTTGGTCAATCTATATTAATTAAGAATTCTCTATGAACTTCACTTATATCTTTTAGAGTATGAATATAATGATCATCAGAATTTGACTTGGAAGAGTATCATTGAAATATCATGCATAGCTAAAAAGGCATTAAAGAAAAGCGCTTGTTAGGAGACAACCCAATACTTTTACTTTATGTTTTGATGTGTTGACATGATTAAGCTATTGTATTAATCATGTTTTGTACCTTTCATTTCAATAAAATGCCAATTAAAGCCTTTGGGATAGTATGGATACTTACTTGTTTGATTCTGTACAAAAACAGAAAGTTTTGCGTCCAGTATTTGAATTGTATGATTTTACTGGAGAGTCAAATAATTATGAAATTTTTACACAACATTTCTATGGAAATTTGGCGATATGTCCTAATTGTTCAGAATTTTTAGAGTCAGGTAAGTATGGTGATAATTCAGATCTTTATAGACTATTCTATTTTTGACAGATTCTGTTTTGCATGCATAGTTTGCTTGTTTCAAGTGTTCCTATAGCTTATATTGAGTAATATAAATTATGGAAATGATATAATACAATAGTTATGATGGGGGAACAATTATGAATCTTGTCTTGACAGTACCCAAGTGAATGATTTATCTTTATTACACTAACCCTTCACACGAAGTTCCGTTAAGTTTTGTGTGATTGAAGTTTTCAAGTTTTGGGTGAGATGCCGATATGAGGGGAATAAAGAGTGACAAGAACCCAAGCTTAGGGATGCCCAAGGCACCCCCAAGGTAATATTAAAGGAACACTCAAGAGTCTAGGCTTGGGGATGCCCCGGAAGGCATCCCCTCTTTCGTCTTCAACACTATCGGTATATCTTACTCGGAGCTATTTTTCTTTTATCTCTGTTGGGTGTTATTTATAATCTTTTTTTTCAATAAAAAGTTCCAAAAATTGCCTTAGGATGCATGCATTGCATGTTTTATTGTGCTATGTAAAACACAGAAACTTGTTCTGTAGTGCTTGAATTTTCATATTTTACTGGAATGTAGAAAGTTTCTGAAATTTTTACACAGTATTTTTATAGAAATTCCTTAGCATGTACTAGATTTTGATAATTTTTAGAGTTCCATAGGTACACTGGTTTAATAAATTACTACAGATTGTTCTGTTTGGACAGATTGTTGTCGTAGTTTTGTTATCTACTTATCCTATAGTTTCCATAGCCTATATTGGTAGATATAAATTGAGGACATGGTAGTATACATAATCTAATGTTTGAAAATTATTGTGCAACTTGTCTTGGTAGTACATGAAGTGTTGATTTGTTCTTATATGTACTAACCTATCTCATGAGTTCTTTTTGAGTTTTGTGTGGATGAAGTTTTTGAGAATAGGTGAAACCGGGATATGAGAGGATTGAACAAGATACAAAAGCTTAATATTGGGGATTCCCAAGGAACCCCAAGCAAATATTTCAAGAACTCTTAAATATCAAAGCTTGGGGAAGCTACGCATCCTACCTCTCTTCATCAACAATTATCAGTTAGCCTATGTTGAGCCTAAATTTTTATTCGTTCACATGATGCATGCTATTATTGGAGTGCAATATTTATTTTGTTTGTTGTTCCAATAAAATCATTGGATCTGAAATTTTGAATAAGAGAGAGTCCACACATGGCTATTTATCTATTTAACTACGCATTGATCTTCACTTATATCTTTTTTGGAGTAGTTTGTCGTTCACTCTCGTGTATCACTTATATCCTATGAGTAAATGGTTGAATGAATTGAATATCATAAATCTGAAATTAAAAATGCTTCATATACTTATCCCATGAGGAGTAATGACTTTACACATAATAATTATAGGTGGTGAAATTTATTGAAAGTTAGCAACACCGCATTAGTCACTTGAACAATTCATGAAAGAATATTGAAGGAAGAGAGATTTCACATATAAATATACTATCATGGACATCTTCTATGATTGTGATTACCCATTAATTATTTTCAAACTTGAGAAAATTAGTTGAAGTTGGACAAGGAAGACAACGTGATGAGTTATGGTCGAGTACATTTGCATAGAAGTTATATTGTTATGGATCCTCCAACATGTGGTGCTTGCTTCCACCTCATACTAGCCAAAACTTCCGCACCAAGTAGAAATACTACTTGTGCATCCAAACACTCTTAAACCAGTTTTGCCATGAGAGTCCACTATACCTACCTATGGATTGAATAAGATCCTTCAAGCAATTTGTCATCGGTGCAAAAAGCAATAAAAATTGCTCCTAAATATTTAAGATCTTTTATTTTAAGGGAAAATAAGTGTGGTACGAATTTGTGATGACAAAGAAATAAAAGCGACGGACTGCATAATAAAGGTTGCTATCACAAGGGGCAATACAACGTGGCGTTCATTTGCTTTAAGAGTTTGCGCATCCAAAAACAAAAAAGGCGCATGACAACCTCTGCTTCCCTCTACGAAGGGCCTATATTTTTTTTTTTAGTACTTACCTTTAAACAAGAGTCATGGTGATCTTCACCACTTCCTATATTTCGCCTTTTTCTCTTGGCAATCATCATGTGGTGGGGAAAGATCTGAGCATATATGGCCATCCAAATATATTTGATAATGAATTATTATTGTTGAAAATTATCTATATGATAAATAAGTTGGGAGGCGAAACATTAATCCCCTATCTTTCTTTGTGTTCGATGGATGCTATTTGTTCTAAAAATATGCTTTGAGTGCTAGCAATAATGGAAGACTATATGATAGTTGAGTATGTGGAATTTGCTAAATCAAAGCTCTTACATAGACCCTTCCTGAAAATAAGATGAATTGCAATTGTATGACTAGGAATATGGTTTGTTAGTTTTCAAGAAGTTTTCTGGTCTATACTTTAACATGTGAATAGCTTATTACTCAATCATGAGAAGCTTAATGAGATGAGCTACTATTTATGATATATATTGATTCTAGAAAAAGTGATTGAAATTATCATTGATCAAACTTATGCACTTGCTAGCATTCACAATTCATAAATTATTTATTTTATCATTTACCTACTCGAGGACGAGCAGTAATTAAGCTTGGGAATGCTAATAAGTCTCCAACGTATCTATAATTTATGAAGTATTCCTGCCATGTTTGTGTTGGGAGACGTAGTAGTAAATCAAAAAAAATCTACGTGTTCACCAAGATCTATCTATGGAGAAACCAACAACGAGTGGGGAGAGTGCATCTTCATACCTTTGAAGATCGCAAAACGGAAGCGTTACTAGAACGCGGTTGGTGGAGTCGTACTCGCAGCGATTCAGATCGCGGTGGAATCCGATCTAAGCGCCGAACAACGGCGCCTCCGCGTTCAATACACGTGCAGCCCGGTGACGTCTCCTATGACTTGATCCAGCAAGGAGGAAGGAGAGGCTGAGGGAGAGCTCTGGCAGCACGACGACGTGGTGACGGTGGAGCTACATGGACTCCGGCAGGGCTTCGCCAAGCGCTACGGAGAACGAGGAAGAGGAAGGGTAGGGCTGCGTCGAGAGAGAGAGAACTCATGTCTCAAATCAGCCCCAATACCTCGGGTATATATAGGAGGAGGGAGAGGGAGGGCCTCCTTGGCCCCTCCTCCAAGGAGGAGAGGTTCGACCGAGATAAGGGAGGAGTCCACCTCCCACAAGGGAGGTGGGTCTCTTCCTTTTGAATCTCCTTTTTGCCTTATCTCTTTATCCCTAGCCGCATGGGCCTTTAGGGAAGGACTTGGCCCGCCCAATAAGGGCTGGTACACCTCCCCTAACATCCCACGAAGTCCTTTGGTCGTCACACCCCTCCCGGGGGTCCTCCGGCACCCTCCCGGCACTCCCGGTACACTATCAATGAGCCCGAAAACTTTCCAGTGACCAAAACTGGACTTCCTATATATCAATCTTTACCTCTGGACCATTCCAGAACTCCTCATGACGTCCGGGATCTCATCCGGAACTCTGAACAACCTTTGGTAACCACATACAACATTTCCCTATAACCCTAGCGTCATCGAACCTTAAGTGTGTAGACCCTACGGGTTTGGGAGGCACGTAGACATGACCGAGACACCTCTCCGGTCAATAACCAACATTGGGATCTAGATACCCATGTTGGCTCCCACATGCTCCACAATGATCTCATCGAATGAACCACGATGTCGGGGATTCAATCAATCCCGTATACAATTCCCTTTGTCTACCGGTATGACACTTGCCCGAGATTCGATCGTCGGTATCCCTATACCTTGTTCAATCTCGTTACCGGCAAGTCTCTTTACTCGTTCCATAACACATCATCATGTGGCTAACTCCTTAGTCACATTGAGCTCATTATGATGATGTCTTACCGAGTGGGCCTAGATATACCTCTCCGTCACACGGAGTGACAAATCCCAGTCTCGATTCGTGCCAACCAAACAGACACTTTTGGAGATACCCGTAGTGCACCTTTATAGCCACCCATTTACATTGTGACATTTGGCACACCCAAAGCATTCCTACGGTATCTGGGAGTTGCACAATCTCATGGTCTAAGGAAACGATACTTGACATTAGAAAAGCTTTAGCAGACGAACTACATGATCTTGTGCTATGCTTAGGATTGGGTCTTGTCCATCACATCATTCTCCTAATGATGTGATCCCATTATGAATGACATCCAATGTCCATGGTCATGAAATCGTGACCATATATTGATCAATGACCTAGCCAACTAGAGGCTCACAAGGGACATGCTGTGGTCTATGTATTCACACATGCATTACGGTTTCCGATTAATACAATTTTAGCATGAACAATAGACAATTATCATGAACAAGGAAATACAATAATAACCATTTTATTATTGCCTCTAGGGCATATTTCCAATAGTCTCGCACTTGCACTAGAGTCAATAATCTAGTTACATTGTGATGAATCAAACACTGATAGCATTCTGGTGTTGATCATGTTTTGCTCGTGAGAGAGGTTTAGTTAATGGATCTGCGACATTCAGATCCGTATGTACTTTACAAATATCTATATCTCCTTCCTGAATGTAATCACGAATGGAGTTGAAGCGGCGCTTGATGTGTCTTGTCTTCTTGTGTAACCTGGGCTCCTTCGCAAGGGCAATAACTCCAGTGTTGTCACAGAATAGAGTCATCAGGCCCGACGCATTGGGAATCACTCCTAGGTCGGTGATGAACTCCTTCATCCAGAATCCTTCCTTTGCTGCTTCCGAAGCAGCTATATACTCCGTTTCACATGTAGATGCCGCCACGACGCTTTGCTTGCTGCTGCACCAGCTGATTACCCCTCCGTTCAAAATATACACGTATCCGGTTTGTGACTTGGAGTCATCCAGATCTGTGTCGCAGCTAGCATCGACGTAACCCTTTACAAAAAGCTCTTCGACACCTCCTTATACGAGAAACATGTCCTTTGTCATTTTCAGGTACTTCAGGATATTCCTGACCGCTGTCTAGTGTTCCGCTCCGAGAACACTTTGGTACCTCCCTACCAAACTTATGGCAAGGTTCACATCAGGTCTGGTACACAGCATGGCATACATAATAGAGCCTATGGCTGAAGCATAGGGGATGACACTCATCTCTTCTCTATCCTTTGCCGTGGTCAGGCATTGAATCATACTCAATCTTACACCCTGTAACACAGGCAAGAACCCCTTCTTGGACTGATCCATATTGAACTTCTTCAATATCTTGTCAACCTATGAGGCGTCTCGATCTATCCCTATAGATCTTGATGCCTAATATGTAAGCAGCTTCTCCAAGGTCCTTCATTGGAAAATACTTATTCAAGTAGGCCTTTATGTTTTCCAAAAGTTCTATATTATTTCCCATCAACAATATGTCATCCACATATAATATGAGAAATGCTACAGAGCTCCCACTCACTTTCTTGTAAATACAGGGTTCTCCATAAACCTGTATAAACCCAAACACTTTAATCACCTCATTAAACCGAATGTTCCAACTCCAAGATGCTTGCACCAGCCCATAGATGGAGTGCTTTGCATACTTTGTTAGCATCTTTAGGATCGACAAAACCTTCGGGCTGCATCATATACAATTCTTCGTTAAGGAAGCCATTAAGGAATGTCATTTTGACTTCCATTTGCCAGATCTCATAATCATAAAATGCGGCGATTGCTAACATGATTCAGACAGACTTCAGCATCGCTACGGGTGAGCAAGACTCATCGTAGTCAACTCCTTGAACTTGTCGATAACCCTTAGCGACAAGCCGAGCCTTATAGACGATCACATTACCATCCGCGTCGGTCCTCTTCTTAAAGATCCATTTATTTTCTATGGCTCTCTTATCATCGGGCAAGTCCACCAAAGTCCATACTTTGTTCTCATACATGGATCCTATCTCGGATTTCATGGCTTCAAGCCATTTGTTGGAATCCGGGCCCGCCATCGCTTCTTCATAGTTTGAAGGTTCACCATTGTCCAACAACATGATCTCCAGGACAGGGTTGCCGTACCAGTCTGGTGCGGAACATGTCCTAGTGGACCTTCGACGTTCAATAGTAACTTGATCTGAAGTTTCATGATCATCATCATTAACTTCCTCTCCAGCCGGTGCAGGCTGCATAGAAACAACTTCCTCTGTTGTGCTACTTTCCGGTTCGAGTGGAGGTACAATTACCTCATCAAGTTATATTTTCCTCCCACTTACTTCTTTCGAGAGAAACTCTTTCTCAAGAAAGGATCCATTCTTGGCAACAAAGACTTTGCCTTCGGATCCGAGGTAGAAGGTATACCCAATAGTTTCTTTGGGGTATCCTATGAAGACGCACTTTTCCGCTTTGGGTTCAAGCTTCTCAGGTTGAAGTTTCTTCACATAAGCATCGCATCCCCAAACTTTTAGAAACGACAGCTTAGGTTTCTTTCCAAACAATAATTCATACGGTGTCGTCTCAACGGACTTTGACGGTGCCCTATTTAAAGTGAATGCGGCAGTCTCTAATGGATATCCCCAAAATGATAGCGGTAAGTCGGTAAGAGACACCATAGAACGTACCATATCCAATAGAGTGCGATTACGACGTTCAGACACACCATTTCACTGAGGTGTGCCAGGCGGCGTGAGTTGTGAAACAATTCCACATTTCCTTAGGTGCGTGCCAAACTCGTGACTTAAATATTCTCCGCCACGATCAGATCGTATGCACTTTATTTTCCTGTCATGTTGATTCTCTACCTCACTCTGAAATTCCTTGAACCTTTCAAAGGTTTCAGACTTGTGTTTCATTAAGTAGACATACCCATATCTGCTCAAGTCATCAGTGAGGGTGAGAACATAACGGTAGCCACCGCGAGCCTCGACGCTCTGAACCGCATACATCGATATGTATTATTTCCAACAAGTTAGTTGCTCACTCCATTGTTCCGGAGAACGGAGTCTTGGTCATCTTTCCCATGAGGCATGGTTCGCACGTGTCAAATGATTCAAAATCAAGAGACTCCAAAAGTCCATCAGCATGGAGTTTCTTCATGTGTTTGACACCAATATGACCAAGGCGACAGTGCCACATGTAAGTGGGACTATCGTTATCAATCTTACATCTTTTGGTACTCACACTATGGACATGTGTAACATCACATTCGAGATTCATCAAAATAAACCATTGACTAGCGGGGCATGACCATAAAACATTTCTCTCATATAAATAGAACAACCATTGTTCTCAGATTTAAATGAGTAGCCATCTCACATCAAACGAGATCTAGATACAATGTTCATGCTCAAAGTTGGTACTAAATAACAATTATTGAGGTTTAAAACTAATCCCGAAGGTAGATGTAGAGGTAGCGTGCCGATGGCGATCACATCGACCTTGGAACCATTCTCGACGCGCATCGTCACCTCATCCTTTGCCAGTCTCCGCTTATTCCACAGCTCTTGCTTGGAGTTACAAATGTGAGCAACTGCACCGGTATCAAATACCTAGGAGCTACTACGAGCGCTGGTTAGGTACACATCAATAACAAGTATATCACATATACCTTTAACGTTGCCGTCCTTCTTATCCGCTAAGTACTTGGGGCAGTTCCACTTCTAGTGACCGGTACCCTTGCAATAAAAGCACTCAGTCTCAGGCTTGGGTCCATGCTTGTTCTTCTTCTCGGCAACTTGCTTACCGGGCGCAGCAATAGCTTTGCCGTCCTTCTTGAAGTTCTTCTTACCCTTGCCTTTCTTGAAACTAGTGGTCTTATTCACCATCAACACTTGATGCTCCTTTTTGATCTCGACCTCCGCTGATTTCAACATCGAGTACAACTCAGGAATGGACTTCTCCATACCCTGCATGTTGTAGTTCATCACAAAGCTCTTGTAGCTAGGTGGGAGCGACTGGAGGATTCTGTCAATAACCGAGTCATCCTAAGTGTTTCGCATGTGTAAATCTGGCTTACACTTGTTGTATGTGAACGTTAAAACCTATCACACCTGATCATCACGTGGTGCTTTGGAACAACGATCCTTAGCAACGGTGCATAGTTAGGGTGAACACATTTCTTGAAATTTTGTTGAGAGATCATCTTATTTACTACCGTCGTTCTAAGCAAATAAGATGTAAACATGATAAACATCACATGCAATCAATATAGTGACATGATATGGCCAATATCATCTTGCTCCTTTGATCTCCATCTTCGGGGCACCATGATCATCACTGTCATCGGCACGACACCATGATCTCCATCATCATGATCTCCATCATCGTGTCTTCATGAAGTTGTCTCGCCAACTATTACTTCTACTACTATGGCTAGCGATTAGCAATAAAGTAAAGTAATTACATGGCGTTTATGATTTACACGTAGGTCATACAATAAAATAAGACAACTCCTATGGCTCTTGTCGGTTGTCATACTCATCGACATGCAAGTCGTGAATCCTATTAAAAGAACATGATCAATCTCTACATCACAATGCATCACATCACATCCTTTGGCCATATCACATCACAAGGCATATGCTGCAAAAACAAGTTAGACGTCCTCTAATTTGTAGTTGCAAGTTTTTACGTGGCTGTTATAGGTTTCTAGCAAGAACGTTTCTTACCAACGCCAAAACCACAACATGATATGCCAATTGCTATTTACCCTTCATAAGGACCCTTTTCATCGAATCCAATCCGACTAAGGTGGAAGAGACAGACACCCGCTAGCCACCTTATGCAACAAGTGCATGTCAGGCGGTGGAATCGGTCTCACGTAAGCGTATGTGTAAAGTTGATCCAGGCCGCTTCATCCCACAATACTGTCGAATCAAGATAAGACTAGTAACGGCAAGCATATTAACAAGATCGACGCACACAACAACTTGTGTTCTACTCATGCATAGATTCTACGCATAGACCTAGCTCATGATGCCACTGTTGGGAGACGTAGTAGTAAATCAAAAAAAATTCTACGTGTTCACCAAGATCTATCTATGGAGAAACCAGCAACGAGTGGGGAGAGTGCATCTTCATACCTTTGAAGATTGCAAAGCGGAGCGTTACTAGAACGCGGTTGGTGGAGTTGTACTCGCAGCGATTCAGATCGCAGTGGAATCCGATCTAAGCGCCGAACAACGGCGCCTCCGCGTTCAATACACGTGCAGCCCGGTGACCTATCCTATGCCTTGATCTAGCAAGGAGGAAGGAGAGGTTGAGGGAGAGCTCCGGCAGCATGACGGCATGGTGACGGTGGAGCTACGTGGACTCCGGCAGGGCTTCGCCAAGCGCTACGGAGAACGAGGAAGAGGAAGGGTAGGGCTGCGCCGAGAGAGAGAGAGAACTTGTGTCTCAAATCAGCCCCAATACCTCGGGTATATATAGGAGGAGGGAGAGGGAGGTCCGCCTTGGCCCCTCCTCCAAGGAGGAGAGGTTCGGCCGAGATAAGGGAGGAGTCCACCTCCCACAAGGGAGGTGGGTCTCTTCCTTTTGAATCTCCTTTTGCCTTATCTCTTTATCCCTAGCCGCATGGGCCTTTAGGGAAGGACTAGGCCAGACCAATAAGGGCTGGTCCACCTCCCCTAACATCCCACGAAGTCCTTTGGTCATCACACCCCTCTCGGGGGTCCTCCGGCACCCTCCCGGCACTCCCGGTACACTATCGATGAGCCTGAAAACTTTCCGGTGACCAAAACTGGACTTCCTATATATCAATCTTTACCTCCGGACCATTCCTGAACTCCTCGTGACGTCCGAGATCTCATCCGGGACTCCGAACAACCTTTGGTAACCACGTACAACATTTCCCTATAACCCTAGCATCATCGAACCTTAAGTGTGTAGACCCTACGGGTTCGGGAGGCACGTAGACATGACCGAGACACCTCTCCGGTCAATAACAAACATCAGGATCTGGATACCCATGTTGGCTCCCACATGCTCCACGATGATCTCATCGAATGAACCATGATGTCGGGGATTCAATCAATCCTGTATACAATTCCCTTTGTCTACCGGTATGACACTTGCCCGAGATTCGATCGTCGGTATCCCTATACCTTGTTCAATCTCGTTACCGGCAAGTCTCTTTACTCTTTCTATAACACATCATCCCGTGGCTAACTCCTTAGTCACATTGATCTCATTATGATGATGTCTTACCGAGTGGGCCCAAAGATACCTCTCCGTCACACGGAGTGACAAATCCCAGTCTCGATTCATGCCAACCCAACAGACACTTTTGGAGATACCCGTAGTGCACCTTTATAGCCACCCAGTTACGTTGTGACGTTTGGCACACCCAAAGCATTCCTATGGTATCTGGGAGTTGCACAATATTATGGTCTAAGGAAGCGATACTTGACATTAGAAAAGCTTTAGCAGACAAACTACACGATCTTGTGCTATGCTTAGGATTGGGTCTTGTCCATCACATCATTCTCCTAATGATGTGATCCCGTTATCAATGACATCCAATGTCCATGGTAATGAAACCATGACCATCTATTGATCAACGAGCTAGCCAACTAGAGGCTCACTAGGGACATGTTGTGGTCTATGTATTCACACATGCATTACGGTTTCCGGTTAATACAATTTTAGCATGAACAATAGACAATTATCATGAACAAAGAAATACAATAATAACCATTTTATTATTGCCTCTAGGGCATATTTCTAACAGTTTGCAATATTCTATATGATTTTGATATGATTTTACTAGAACTAACCCGGACTGGCGCTGTTTTCAGCAGAACTACCATGGTGTTGTTTTTGTGCAGAAATAAAAGTTCTCGGGACGAGCTGAAAATTTACGGAGAATATTTTTGGAAAATATAAAAAATACTGGAACGAAGAGACACCCGAGAGGAAGGCCGAGGAGGCCACAAGCCCCAGCGGCGCGACCACCCCCTAGCCACGGCCACCAGGCTTGTGGGCCCCTCGGGAGTCCTCGGGCCTCCCTCTCAGCTCTATAAATCCTTAAATATTCCAAAACCTCCGAGGAATAACCTAGATCGAGAGTTCCGCCGCCGCATACCTCTAGAGCCACGAAAAGCCAATCTTGGCCCTCTCCGGCACCCTGCCGAAGGGGGTCACCATCACCGGAGGCCATCTTCATCGTCCCGGAGGGGCCATCAACACCATGAAGGCCAAGGACCAGAGGGAGAACCTCTCCCCGTAGAGGGGGGAGGCCATGGACGAGGAAGCACTAGGGGGAGATTCTCTCCCCCTCTCTCCCGGTGGTGCCGGAGTGCCATCGGGGGAACCATCGCCGCGGTGATCGTCTTCATCAACATCACCTTCTTCATCACCATCATCACCTCCCTTTAGCGGTCCACTCTCCCTCACCCCATTGTAATCACCTACATGAAGATGGTGCTTTATGCTACATATTATGATCCAATGATGTGTTTCCATCCTATGATGTTTTGTGTAGATTACTTTTGTCCTTTGGGTTGATTGATTATATAGATTGGTTTGAGTTGCGTGTTCTATTATTGGTGTTGTCTTATTGTGCTCTCCATGTCGCACAGGCATGAGGGATCCTTGTTGTAGGGTGTTGCAATATGATTATGATTTGCTTATGGTGGGTGGCGTGAGTGATAGAAGCACAGACCCCGAGTAAGTAGGTTGTTTGGGTATGGGATAAAGGGGACTTGATGCTTTAATTCTATGGTTGGGTTTTACCTTAATGATCTTGAGTAGTTGCGGATGCTTTCTAGAGTTCCAATCATAAGTGCATACGATTCAAGTAGAGAGAGTATGTTAGCTTATGCCTCTCCCTCATATAAAATTGCAATAATGATTTCCGATCTTGTTAACAATTCCCTAGGATAATTCCGCACACCGAGCCTTTATTATTCCACACTCGCTATTTGTAATATATTTTAATATTATGATAACAGCACCTATATTTATATTTTAGTTCTCCGATATCATGCAAAGATATCCTCTTCATACCCACAATGTAGTTTTATTTCTCATTTTTAGATGGAAGCAAACGTTCGATGTATGTAGAGTCGTATCGGTGGCAGATTGGGCTTGAGAGAATGTTGATCTTACCTTTAGCTCCTTGTGGGTTTGACACTCCATACTTATCACTTCCACCTTTGGAAATTTCTACGATGATTCCTTGCACTTGGGGATTATCAGCAGGCTGCGCGTCTGCGTCGACATCACGGGCCTCACCAGGGCCTTGTCACAGGGCCTATTCTCACCATCGCGTGTCGGACGCAGCGGGGGCTTCCCCTGCAGCTACATCTGCATGCCCTTCGGCCTCATGAACATGGGCGCTTCGTACCAGCTCCTCCTGCAGACCGCCCACGCGTCTCATGAGGCCTGACGCCCTTGCGGTTCTTTAGGAGGTCCCAGGACCACGCGAGCCCCGTGAGCCTCCAGAGGGCTCCACATCATGATGATCCAGCCTCGACGACTTTCCCGATGCTTTGATAGCGCAAGCGCCAGCTGACTTTTGGTTTGTACAATTGAGGGCGCCCCTCAGGCTGCATTTTCCTCTGGCTGCTAGGGCCCATCCCCGCAGCTATATCGTTTTGCACATGCACCAGACTAATTCTGCATCCAATGAATTTCCTAAGTATTCCAACTGCATTCCCGGTGCTTCGTCACCATGAATGTCGTCGCGCCCTTACAATCTCGCCTTCGACCGCCTCATGATTAAGGGATCGCACGGCGTCTATGCTCGAGTCCGTCCCTGTAGTGCTGATAAACCCAAGCGGCTGAGCTCTGTCTCGCGGGGTAACCCCGTTTATGTCACCTCGTCGAGGCCCTTGGTGTTGGTCCTCGCGTGAGCTAATTGAATGTGGGTGAGTTAGGACGCGCGACCCGGTTCCAATAACTGCTGCTAGGCGCTTCGTCGCCGTGGTAGCCGCGCGCCGGATGTTTTTCCTTGGGATGGTTGCATGAGAATACTGGGCACGGCGTATGTGCTAAGGTCCGTCCCTATAGCGTTGAGGAACCCAATGTATGAGCTCTGTCTGGCGGCCTGGCCCCACGCACGTCGCCTCCTAGGGTCGTTGGTGTTCGGCCTTCTCATGTGATGGCCTCTGGACATTCATTCGTCGCAAGTTACCAACACCCCATAGGTCCTGCAAGAGCGTCTTGCGCTACCCAAGTTCGAAAGAGCGCCTCGCGCTACACCGGTTCAGAAGAGCGCCTCGCGCTACAAGAGTTCAGAAGAGCGCCTTGCGCTATAAATTCAGGCGCAACCTGCCTTTGAGGTAGGGCCTCGTGAGTTCTGCGCTGGCTCACGAGTGCCCAGATACACCTCCCAATTCAGCCAGGCAAGCCATGAGTGTGAACTTATTTGGATGTACACGCCCGGAGACTCTCACACAGAGCTCCCTTCCCACGCCTAAGTGGAAGCCCCATGCTCTGCACTGGCGGACGACACTGTAGCTTAGTGTCTATGCCCATGCCCAGTGGAAGCCCCATGCTCTACGCTGGAGGATAAACAACTGAGGACGCCCTAGCGGTTGCACCAACCTCGGGATGGCCTCCTGGCTCTTTGCACAGCCCTGTCACGCAGCGTTTTCCCCAGAATGCAGGCAAGAGGGGGCAGGCCAGAGGCTACGCCTAGGACTGGCTTGGAATGAGCCACCTCACAAGGTCCCGGCACCTGGTCATCTCACGTCCCTCCCAGGTAAAAGCTGGCAAGGAAAGGTACGAACTCACCTCACGGATGTCGCTCGTACATCAAGGGGACCCTTGAGCATCGTGACTCAGGGAACTCACTGGTCACGTAGCCCCTCGCCCCTTAGTCTCGTCCTAGCAATCCGGTCAACCCAACGGCAGACGAGGTATGCGCGCGACTAGTCCCTACCGATGCAGAGCACTAAGGCGCTCCAAATCAGTCCTAGCGTCGCCATCTTTCATTTGTGATTGTTGCTCGCACGTCAAGGGGGACCCATGAGCGTCACGACCCAGGGGGCTCACTGGTCACATAGCCCCTCACACCCTTGGTCTCGTCCTGGCGATCCGGACGACCCAACAACGGTCTGGATTGGGCCATGCCGACGTGGAGCGCAAAAGAAAACAGGAAGGAAGCACGGCACAGGAGGAAATAATGAAATTCAAAGAAAATTCGAGCAATTATTATAGGCACTGAATGTCTTGCAAATTCAAAGTCTTACGCCTCCGCGAGGCACGATAAATGTTGCAGCGAAAGACCTAGGAGGAGGGGCTGTCCTCACCATGGTCGTCATCGCTAGTTGTCCCAGTCACGGCAAGCTCGTCATCAACGTCACTGTCACTATCATCGCCACCGGTCCCCCCTCCCCCCGCACCGGGGTTTGGTGGTGTCAATACAGGCAAACTTCTCCACCAGTGCGTCCACCGGATCCTTCATGGCCGCCTCCACAGTGACATGGGACTCAGGAGCAACCGGAACGAGCACCGCGTTGAAGTGAACCCGGGCTCGTGAAGGTAGAGCTGGCTAAAGACCCGCGTCGCGGCCGTGGCGAGGAGGTTTTGGCACTCGTCCTCCAAAATGGTGCCCATCCTAGTGGAGGCACCCTCAAGAACCTCGGCAAGCTTGAAAGAAAGCCCTGCATAGCCGGCCTCGGGAGTCGCCAAAGGCTCCCGGAACCCCCGTGCAGATGGAGCGCAACGACTTGTGAAGATTGAGTTCAAGGGAGGGGAAGGTATCACGCTCCATGACTGCCTTCTCCTCGGCAGTGGCGAGGGTCCTCTCCCAGGCCTCTAGCTGAATCACCACCTCAGTGGCGTGTCGGGCATGGGACGCCTAGGATTCTTTAACCTTCCCCTTCAGCTTGGTCAAGCGCTCGCTCTCCTTGGCTTGAGCATCGGTCATGCAGGACATCACGGAATCACGGCCATCAAGCTTCGCCTCGCGGGCCAGGAGGGCCTTCTCCTGCTCGAGGAGCCATCGCGCGAGTGTGATTTGCTCCTCCTGAAAGGCCTTCAGGCTGGCCTCTGCCTCACCGCAGCGCTTCCTCGAAGACTCCATCTCGACCCATGCCGCATCTCGGGCCGCCTTGGCTTCAGTGGCCTCCTCCTCGCTCTTCCGATAGTAGCCTGGGCTTGGTCCCAAGCCTTCTGGATGGCCCGCTCGGCTTGGGACCACCTAGAAACGAGCCCCAGGCATTCCCTCGCGAGGTGACTCTCGGCATCTTGGAGGTCGGCCTGGAGCCGGTCAGCATGGTGTAGGCCTCAGCCAAGGCACCAGACCTGATCAAAGGACTGCAGCTCATGAGCGTGAGAGCGGACCGGGAGACGATGCTGACATATCGGCAGGCGCAACTGTTGGGGAACGTCGCATGGGAAACAAAAAAATTTCCTACGCACACGCAAACCTATCCATGGTGATGAGCATCTACGAGAGGGAGAGTGGATCTACGTACTCTTGTAGATCGCTAAGCGGGAAGCGTTAAGAAACGCGGTTGGTGTAGTCGAACTTCTTCGCGATCCAAATCGCCGAGCGTCCCGCGATCCAATCACGAACCGTCCCGCGAACCAATCACAAACCGTCGCACGATCTCGTCATGATCCGTCCCACGATTCAATCACGAACGTCTCATGGCCTTGATCACGATCCTTCCGATCTAGTACCGAACGGACGGCACCTTCGCGTTCAGCACACGTGCAGCTTGATGACGATCTCCACCATCTTGATCCAGCAAGAGGGGTGGAGAGGAGAGAGAGTTCACCGGCAGCGTGATGGTGCTCCGGTGATGGTGGTGGAGCAATTCCGGCAGGGCTTCGCCTAAGCACTGCGGAACTACGATCTAGAGGAGAAACTATGCACCGATGGAACGGGTAGCACGTGGCCGGAAATTCTGTCCAAAAACCACCCAATCCACTGGTATATATAGGAGGAGAGGAGAGGAAAGTCAGCCAAGGCCTTTGGGTCGGCCAAAATAGGAGGTGGGAGCAATCCTACTTCACCTCCAATCCTAGTTGGAGTAGGATTGCCTCCTATTGGCTGATTTTCCACTTTTTGCTTTAGGACTTTCTCTCCTGCGCCATGGGCCTTTGTGGCTGTTTTCCCAGCCCACTAAGGGCTGGTTATTATTATCCCACAGCCCATGGACCTCTTGGGGTCGAAATACCCCTCCCGGAGGTCCCTCGGTACACTACCGGCACTCCCGGTACACTACCGATACTCCCGGTACACTACCGATGAGCCCGAAACTTTTCTGGCGACCAAACTGGGACATCGTATATATGAATCTTTACCTCCGGACCATTCCGGAGCTCCTCGTGACGTCCGGGATCTCATCCGGGACTCCGAACAACCTTCGGTCACCACCATACATAACTCTATACTACCGAAACGTCACCGAACCTTAAGTGTGCAGACCCTGCGGGTTCGAGAACTATGTAGACATGACCGAGACACCTCTACGGCCAATAAACAATGGCGGGACCTGGATGTCCACATTGGTTCCTACATATTCTACGAAGATCTTATCGGTTGAACCTCTATGTCAAGGATTCAGTTAATCCCGTATAACGTTCCCTTTGTTCTTCGGCATGTTACTTGCCCGAGATTCGATCGTCGGTATCTCTATACCTAGTTCAATCTCGTTACCGGCAAGTCTCTTTACTCGTTCCGTAATGCAAGATCCCGCAACTAACAATTAGTCACATTGCTTGCAAGGCTTATTGTGATGTTGCATTACCGAGTGGGCCCCGAGATACCTCTCCATCACACGGAGTAACAAATCCCAGTCTCGATCCATGCCAACTCAATAGACACCATCGGAGATACCTGTAGAGCACCTTTATAGTCACCCAGTTACGTTGCGACGTTTGATACACACAAGGCACTCCTTCGATATCCGTGAGTTGCATGATCTCATGGTCATAGGAACATATACTTTGACATGCAGAAAACAGTAGCAATAAACTGACACGATCATATGCTATGTTTGTAGTTTGGGTCTTGTCCATCACATCAGTCTCCTAATGATGTGATCCCGTTATCAAATGACATCACATGTCAATGGCTAGGAAACCCTGACCATCTTTGATCAACGAGCTAGTTCACTAGAGGAATACTAGGGACATAGTGTTTGTCTATTTATCCACACATGCAATGTGTTTCCGATCACTACAGTTATAGCATGGATAATAAACGATTATCATGAACAAGGAAATATAATAATAAACACTTTATATATTGCCTCTAGGGCATATTTCCAACAGTCTCCCACTTGCACTAGAGTCAATAATCTAGTTCACATCACTATGTGATTTACATGGTAATGAATCGAACATCCATACAGTTCTGGTGTTGATCATGTTTAGCCCTTGGAAGAGGTTTAGTCAATGGGTCTGCAACATTCAGATCTGTGTGCACTTTGCAAATATTTATGTCCTTCTCCTCGATGTAGAACCGGATGGAGTTGAAGCGTCGCTTTATGTGTCTGGTCCTCTTGTGAAACCTTGGTTCCTTGGCTAGAGCAATGGCACCAGTGTTGTCACAGAACAGATTTATTGGATTCAGTGCACTAGGCACTACTCCAAGATCTGTCATGAACTACTTCATCCAGACACCTTCCTTCGCTGCCTCCGAGGCTGCGATGTACTCCGCTTCGCACGTAGAATCAGCTACCACGCTTTGCTTGGAACTGCACCAGCTTACCGCTCCCCCGTTAAGAATAAATACGTATCCGGTTTGCGATTTAGAATCATCCGGATCAGTGTCAAAGCTTGCATCGACGTAACCCTTTACGACGAGCTCTTCATCACCTCCATAAACGAGAAACATGTCCTTAGTCCTGTTAAGGTACTTAAGGATATTCTTGACCGCTTGCCAGTGCTCCATTCCAGGATCACTTTGAAACCTTCCAGCCATACTTATGGCAAGGCTGACATCGGGTCTTGTGCACAACATTGCATACATGATAGAGCCTATGGCTAAAGCATAGGGGATGACGCTCATCTTTTCTTTATCTTCTGCCGTCACTGGGCATTGAGTCTTACTCAACTTCACACCTTGCAACACAGGCAAGAACCCCTTCTTGGCCTGTTCCATTTTGAACTTCTTCAAAACTTTATCAAGGTATGTGCTCTGTGAAAGTGCTATTAAGCGTCTCGACCTATGTCTATAGATCTTAATGCCTAATATGAAAGCAGCTTCTCCTAGGTCCTTCATTGAAAAACTCTTATTCAAATATTCCTTCACGCTTTCCAGCATTTCTATATCGTTTCCGATCAGCAATATGTCATCCACATATAACACTAGAAACGCTACACAGCTCCCACTCACTTTCTTGTAAATACAAGCTTCTCCATAAACTTGTATAAACCCAAACGCTTTGATCACCTCATCAAAGCGTTTATTCCAACTCCGAGATGCTTGCACCAGTCCATAAATGGATCGCTGGAGTTTGCAAACTTTGTCAGCATTCTCTGGATCGACAAAACCTTCGGGTTGCATCATATACAACTCTTCCTCAAGGAAACCGTTGAGGAAGGTCGTTTTGACGTCCATCTGCCAAATTTCATAGTCGAAATAAGCAGCTATTGCCAACATGATTCTGACAGACTTAAGCATCGCTACGGGTGAGAAAGTCTCATCGTAGTCAACTCCTTGAACTTGTGAAAAACCCTTTGCCACAAGTCGAGCTTTATAGAAGGTGACATTACCGTCCGCGTCCGTCTTCTTCTTATAGATCCATTTGTTCTGAATGGCCTTTCGCCCTTCAGGTAGTACTTCCAAAGTCCATACTTTGTTTTCATACATGGATCCCATCTCAGATTGCATGGCCTCTAACCATTTCTCGGAATCCGGGCCCATCACTGCTCCTCCATAGCTCGTAGGTTCATTGTTGTCCAACAACATGACCTCTAAGTCAGGGTTGTCCTACCACTCGGGAGTAGTACGCGTCCTTGTCGACCTACGAGGTTCAATAGCAGCTTGATCCGGAGCTTCATGATCATCATCATTAACTTCCTCTTCTACCGTTGTAGGTTCCACAGAAACATCTTTCTGTGCTGCGCTACTCTCTGGTTGAAGTAAAGGTTCAATAACCTCATCAAGCTCTATTTTCCTCCCACTCAATTCTTTCGAGAGAAACTCTTTCTCAAGAAATGTTCCGTTCTTAGCGACAAACACTTTGCCCTCGGATCTGAGATAGAAGGTATACCCGACTGTCTCTTTCGGGTATCCTACGAAGACGCACTTTTCCGCTTTGGGTTCCAGCTTTTCAGGCTGAAGCTTTTTGACATAAGCATCACATCCCCAAACTTTAAGAAATGACAACTTCGGCTTTTTGCCAAACCACAGTTCATATGGCGTCGTCTCAACGGATTTTGATGGTGCCCTATTTAAAGTGAATCCAGCTGTCTCTAATGCATAACCCCAAAACGATAGTGGCAAATCGGCAAGAGACATCATAGAACGCACCATATCCAATAAGGTCCGATTACGACGTTCAGACACACCATTACGCTGTGGTGTTCCGGGCGGTGTCAACTGTGAAACAATTCCACACTGTCTTAAGTGATTGCCAAACTCATAACTCAGATATTCACCTCCTCGGTCAGATCGAAGAAATTTAATCTTCTTGTTACGATGATTCTCAACTTCACTCTGAAATTGCTTGAACTTTTCAAATGTTTCAGACTTGTGCTTCATCAAGTAAATATACCCATATCTACTCAAGTCATCAGTGAAGGTGAGAAAATAACGATAACCACCGCGCGCTTCGACATTCATTGGACCGCACACATCAGTATGTATGATTTCCAATAAGTCACTCGCCCGTTCCATTGTTCCAGAGAACGGCGTTTTGGTCATCTTGCCCATAAGGCATGGTTCACATGTGTCAAGTGATTCAAAATCAAGTGACTCCAAAAGTCCATCAGCATGGAGCTTCCTCATGCGTTTTACACCAATATGACCTAAACGGCACTGCCACAAGAAAGTGGTACTATCATTAACTACTCTACATCTTTTGGCATCAATGTTATGAACATGTGTGTCATCACTATCAAGATTCAATATGAATAAACCCCTAACATTGGGTGCATGACCATAAAAGATATTACTCATATAAATAGAACAACCTTTATTCTCTGATTTAAATGAGTAACCGTCTCGCAATAAACAAGATCCAGATATAATGTTCATGCTTAACGCAGGCACTAAATAACAAATATTTAGGTTCATCACTAATCCTGATGGTAATCGAAGAGAGAGCGTGCCGACGGCGATCACATCAACCTTGGAACCATTTCCCACGCGCATCGTCACTTCGTCCTTTGCCAGTCTTCGTTTATTCCGTAGTTCCTGTTTTGAGTTGCAAATGTGAGGAACCGAACCGGTATCAAATACCCAGGCACTACTACGAGAACTAGTAAGGTACACATCAATAACATGTATATCATATATACCTTGTTTGTCGTTGGCCGCCTTCTTGCCAGCCAGGTACTTGGGGCAGTTCCGCTTCCAGTGACCAGTTCCTTTGCAATGAAAGCACTCAGTTTCTGGCTTAGGTCCATGCTTAGGCTTCTTTGTAGGAGTAGCAACTGCTTTGCCATCCTTCTTGGTTTTACCCTTCTTGCCTTTGCCTTTGCCGTTTTTCTTGAAACTAGTGGTTTTATTGACCATCAACACTTGATGTTCTTTCTAGATTTCAGACTCAGCGACTTTCAGCATCGCAAACAGCTCGGCGACTGACTTGTTCATCCCGTGCATGTTATAGTTCATCACAAAGCTCTTGTAACTAGGTGGCAGCGATTGAAGAACTCTATCAGTGATCGCCTCCGGCGGAAGGGTAATTCCCAACTCCGCTAGACGGTTTGAGTACCCAGACATTCTGAGTATGTGCTCACTAATAGACCCGTTCTCCTCCATCTTGCAAGCATAGAATTTATCGGAGGTCTCATACCTCTCGATCCGGGCATTCTTCTGAAAGATAAACTTCAACTCCTGGAACATCTCATATGCTCCATGACGTTCAAAACGTCTTTGAAGTCCCGGTTCTAAGCCATACAATATTGCACACTGAACTATTGAGTAGTCTCCAGCACGAGCCTCCCAAGCGTTCTTAACGTCTTCGGAGGTCATGTCTTTTGGCTGGTTACCAAGCGGTGCATCAAGGACATATGACTTCTGGGAAGCCGTGAGGATAATCCTCAGATTACGGGCCCAGTCAACAAAGTTACTAACATCATCTTTCAATTTAGCTTTCTCTAGGAACGCATTAAAATTCAGGGGTGCTACTGCGCGAGCCATTGATCTACAACATAAATATGCAAAGGTTACTTAGACTATTGTTCAAGATAATGAGTTTAGTTAATCAAATTACTAAAGCTCCCACTCAAATTGACATCCCTCAGGTCATCTGAGTGTCACATGATCCAAATTCACCAACTCAAGTCCGATCATCACGTGAGTTAAGGTGGCTTCAATGGTGAACATCATTATGTTGATCATATCTACTATATGACTCATGTTCGACCTTTCGGTCTCTTGTGTTCCGAGGCCATGTCTGTACATGCTAGGCTCGTCAAGTTTAACCCGAGTGTTCTGCACGTGCAAATCTGGCTTGCACCCGTTGTATGTGAACGTAGAGTCTATCACACCCGATCATCACGTGGTGTCTCGACACGACGAACTTTCGCAACGGTGCACACTCGGGGAGAACACATTTCATCTTGAAATTTAAGTGAGGGATCACCTTATAATGCTACCGTCGTACTAAGCAACACAAGGTGCATAAAAGGATTAACATCTCATGCAATTCATAAGTGACATGATATGGCTATCAACTTGTGTTTAAGATCTCCATCTTCGAAACACCGGCATGATCTCCATCGTCACCGGCATGACACCATGATCTCCATCATCTTGACCTCCATCAACGTGTCGCCATCGGGGTTGTCACGCCCTGCATGCTTCTACTACTATTGCTACCGTAGCGATAAAGTAAAGCATTACATAGCGCTTAATGATTGACACGCAGGTCATACAATAATTAAAGACAACCCTATGGCTCCTGCCGGTTGCCGTAATCACCGACATGAAAGTCGTGATAATCTATACATCACATGATCATCTCATACATCACATATATCTCATCATGTAATTGGCCATATCATATCACAACATACCCTGCAAAAACAAGTTAGACGTCCTCTAATTGTTGTTGCATGTTTTACGTGGCTGCTACGGGTATCTAGCAAGAACGATTCTCACCTACGTATAAACCACAACGGTGATACATAGATTGCTTTTCAACCTTCTCAAGGACCGCCTTTGTCGGATCCGATCCAACTAAAGTGAGAGAAACTGTCACCCGCAAGCCATCTAAGCAACAAGTTGCGTCGAGGGAACCGGTCTCTCGTAAGCGTACAAGTAATGTTGGTCCGGGCCGCTTCATCTCACAATCCCGCTGAACCAAAATCCAACCAAGGGAGGAAGCAATCTAAGCATCAACGCCCACAAACCTTTTGTGTTCTACTCGAGATCTCATCGAACCATCAACCTAGCTCATGATGCCACTGTTGGGGAACGTCGCATGGGAAACAAAAATTTTCCTACGCACACGCAAACCTATCCATGGTGATGAGCATCTACGAGAGGGAGAGTGGATCTACGTACTCTTGTAGATCGCTAAGCGGGAAGCGTTAAGAAACGCGGTTGGTGTAGTCGAACTTCTTTGCGATCCAAATCGCCGAGCGTCCCGCGATCCAATCACGAACCGTCCCGCGAACCAATCACGAACCGTCCCACGATCTCGTCACGATCCGTCCCACGATCCAATCATGAACGTCTCGTGGCCTTGATCACGATCCTTCCGATCTAGTACCGAACGGACGGCACCTCCGCGTTCAGCACACGTGCAGCTTGATGACGATCTCCACCGTCTTGATCCAGCAAGAGGGGTGGAGAGGAGAGAGAGTTCACCGGCAGCGTGACGGCGCTCCGGCGATGGTGGTGGAGCAATTCCGGCAGGGCTTCGCCTAAGCACTGCGGAACTACGATCTAGAGGAGAAACTATGCACCGGTGGAACGGGTAGCACGTGGCCGGAAATTCTGTCCAAAAACCACCCAATCCACTAGTATATATAGGAGGAGAGGAGAGGAGAGGCATCCAAGGCCTTTGGGTCGGCCGAAATAGGAGGTGGGAGCAATCCTACTTCACCTCCAATCCTAGTTGGAGTAGGATTGCCTCCTATTGGCTGATTTTCCACTTTTTGCTTTAGGACTTTCTCTCCTGCGCCATGGGCCTTTGTGGCTGTTTTCCCAGCCCACTAAGGGCTGATTATTATTATCCCACATCCCATGGACCTCTTGGGGTCGAAATACCCCTCCCGAAGGTCCCCCGGTACACTACCGGCACTCCCGGTACACTACCGATACTCCCGGTACACTACCGATGAGCCCGAAACTTTTCCGGCGACCAAACTGGGACATCCTATATATGAATCTTTACCTACGGACCATTCCGGAGCTCCTCGTGACGTCCGGGATCTCATCCGGGACTCCGAACAACCTTTGGTCACCACCATACATAACTCTATACTACCGAAACGTCACCGAACCTTAAGTGTGCAGACCCTGCGGGTTCGAGAACTATGTAGACATGACCGAGACACCTCTACGGCCAATAACCAATGGCGGGACCTGGATGTCCACATTGGTTCCTACATATTCTATGAAGATCTTATCGGTTGAACCTCTATGTCAAGGATTCAGTTAATCCCGTATAACGTTCCCTTTGTTCTTCGGCATGTTACTTGCCCGAGATTCGATCGTCGGTGTCTCTATACCTAGTTCAATCTCGTTACCGGCAAGTCTCTTTACTCGTTCCGTAATGCAAGATCCCGCAACTAACAATTAGTCACATTGCTTGCAAGGCTTATTGTGATGTTGCATTACCGAGTGGGCCCCGAGATACCTCTCCGTCACACGGAGTAACAAATCCCAATCTCGATCCATGCCAACTCAACAGACACCATCGGAGATACCTGTAGAGCACCTTTATAGTCACCCAGTTACGTTGCGACATTTGATACACACAAGGCACTCCTTCGATATCCGTGAGTTGCATGATCTCATGGTCATAGGAACATATACTTTGACATGCAGAAAACAGTAGCAATAAACTGACACGATCATATGCTACGTTTGTAGTTTGGGTCTTGTCCATCACATCAGTCTCCTAATGATATGATCCCATTATCAAATGACATCACATGTCAATGGCTAGGAAACCCTGACCATCTTTGATCAACGAGCTAGTTCACTAGAGGCATACTAGGGACATAGTGTTTATCTATTTATCCACACATGCAATGTGTTTCCGATCACTACAGTTATAGCATGGATAATAAACGATTATCATGAACAAGGAAATATAATAATAAACACTTTATATATTGCCTCTAGGGCATATTTCCAACAGCAACGTCCAAAGTTCGGACGCCATGACTGTCTTGAGGAGTCGGGGGATCCAAGGTCTCCGTCGTGGCAAGTGTTGACGACTTCACGATCGGCTGGCCAACGGGGGATGGCTCCTCCCGAGGCTGCACCGTTGTGCCCTCAGGAGCGGATTCCCCCTGCAGAGGGGCAGGGAACCACCTCCTCCACCGACGCTGGGGTCGCCGCGACTGTGGCAGGGGGTGCCGCCTCGTGAGTCTCCGTTCCCCCGGCGACCAGTCCTCTGGTGGCGCACTGGGATGGTGCATGCCTCCATCGCGACCCGAGTCAGGCGACGCCCCCAGGACAGGGGGCTCCCTCGGTTCAACGCTCGCCTTCCTCCTCTTTGGCTTGACCTCGACCCTGACTGTTGGTCATCTTTTCGGTACTGATGAGACTTATATATTGGTCTCATCAAGATTCAAAAGTTGATACCTTTGGAGCAACTCGGTACCACCGAGTTTTATACTTCTGTGTCACCGAGTTGGTCACTTTAGGTGTAACAGTTGGATTTTTGGAGATGCCTATATATACCCCTCCACCACCACTCACTCGTAAGAGAAGCACTCAGAACAGATCCCCACTTATTCCATCAGATTTCTCTAAGAGAGAGCCACCTACTTATGTGTTGGGATCAAACCATTCCACTTCATCCATATGAATCTTGATCTCTAGCCTCCCCAAGTTGCTTTCCACCCCATCAACCTCTTCCACCAAAGCCAAATCTATGAGAGAGTGATTGAGTGTTGAGGAGTCTATCATCTTGAAGCACAAGAGCAAGGAGTTCATCGACATTATCAAGCCTATTACCTTTTGGAGGTGGTGCCTCCTAGATTGGTTAGGTGTCGCTTGGGAGCCTCCTATTTCATGTTGTGGAGTTGAACCAAGAAGTTTGTAAGGGCAAGGAGATCGCCTACTTTGTGAAGATCTACCCCGAGTAAGGCTAGTCCTCCATGGACATAGGGCATCATGGTATAGACAAGGTTGCTTCTTCGTGGAATCCTCCGTGGACTCTCACGACTGTTACTCTCCATGGGTTGAAGTCTCCATAAACGTGGTGCCCTTGTAGGCAGAGGCGGAGCTCCCGATAGGGCGAGGTTGGGCACCCGCCCTACCTTGATTCGCTAGACTTTTTTACACACACACACACACAATATATATATATATATATGCGCATGTCTCTCTCGCTCAGATCGTTACCCTAGCAGCACCTAGCACCGCCGGCAGGGGCCGACGAGGACGGTAAGCACCCACAAGACAGAGTTCGAGACACGCCCTAGTGCTAGGCTGCTAGCGTCTAGTCCACAGGTAAGACCTTGTTTATTATCTTCAAGATAACATAACATTATTTGCATGCATTGTTAATATCTATGGTCTATTTTTTGATTTTTTGCATCGATTTTTCTTATGCTCTAGATGTTCGCCCCAACTCGATCTGCGTGTAGGCAACAACCAGACCTTTACAAATAAGGTTGGGGAAATCACCAACTTAATTGGAGGCTCTCAACACCACCCTAGAGCTTCACCACAATGGATTGTGGCTCCAAAGTGATCTCTTCCGTCTAGGGTGCTCAAACACCCAAGAGTAACAAAATCCACACAAGAAAGTATGGGGGGTCAATTGTCCTTTGGTGGAAGTGTAGATCTAGGTCACCTCCTTCAATACCTACAAAATCAACAAGTTTGAGTGGCTAGAGAGAGAGGTCGGGCAAGAAAGCTTGTAGGGCATTAATGGAGGAGAGAGAGGTAGGAGGTGAGTAGGAGGAGGAAGAACCAACCACTTATGTAGGTGGTCATAAATCTAACTGTTATGCCAGTTTTTACACTGCAGCGGTACAACCGGAATTCATGGGGTACCCCGCAGGAAACCACTAAGTGGTACAACCGCCTGGTGATCCGATTGTACCTGGATAACCGGAACTACTAGCCCACCATCGCTGGAGAACCGTACCAACAACAGAGTCAGGGCACCCGACTCTGATGGTAGAGCGATGCTAGGCGCAGTTGAACCGGCTAACCGAGGTACTCAATGGTGGCTAAGTCATGAGTGGTACAACCGCTGTAGACACCGGTAGTACCGATTAAACCGGAACTATCGGTTAAACCGGAACTACTAGGCCACCACCTCCGAAGAACTAGACCACCAACATAGAAGGGGACACTCCATTCCGGTGGTAGGGAGGTACTTGGGTCATACAACCGCCCTGCCGCCCCTCTAGAGAAACGGTCAAGGACTAGTTGCTACAACTGTCGTGGTCATAGTGGTACAACCGCTTGTGATCTTCATGAAGGGTGCAACCCATGGGGTATCACCCCAGGGAGGTAGTTGTGCCTGAAGTACTCGTCTTACCGGTACAACCACTCAGGCTGGCGGTACAACCGCCAGTATGTAAAAACACAGCCTTGGCAGATTTATGAGACACTCACTCTCAAACGGAAGGGATAGGTGGGTGCAATATGAGTGTGTACATGTATTGATTCACCCAATACCTTCCGATGTGAATTCCCTCTTAATAGTACTGAGTTTCTACGACCGAAGAAATAAAAGTGATGGAAACAACGTCATCGAACTTTTCTGTGTGGAGGGAAAGCCTAACCGTCTTGTGCCAAGAATATAACCTGAAAGTTTAAGCACACGATTTGTCCGCAAATCATGTTGTCATCAACATCAAAGCACTTAGGGCGGGATATGCCCTTACACTCGTTGTTTAATGTTAGTAGCAACAATAGAAATGTGTGTCTTGCTACCCCTTCTGTCACGAGGTGAGGAACACCGTAAGATTGAACCTACTACTATACACCACTCGCTCTCATGATCTACTCATCTACTTGGCCAGATCAAACTTATAGATCAGAAAGCATACATAGCTATATGAAATTACACATAACAAATCTCATATTTGATTAATTACTTTCAGTGAATAATCTAAACATAAACTCGCAATTCATCGGATCCAGACAAACTCACCGCAAAAGGTACATCGAATAGGTCTTCGAAGAGATCATTGTATTGAAGAGCAAACGAGAGGGAGAGAGAGAGAGAGAGATCTAGCTATAGCTATGGACCCATAGGTCATGCAGGAACTACTCGCACATCATGTGCGAGGCAGCAAGGCTGATGAAGATGGATGTCGTGATGGATTCCCTCTCTGGTAAAGTACTGAAATGACCTCTATATGGATCATGGTGGAACATAGACTTGCAGCGGAGGAAAAGGTGTTCTGGATGCTTCCTTAGGGTTTCTTAGGATTAGTGAGGATTTATAGAATGAATAGGTGGCTAAAGGGGCCCACAAGGGGGAAGGGCGTGCTCCCTGTCCGTGTGGCTGCCTCGTGCAGCATCTGGTATCCCTCTGACGCTCCCTAGTCTTGTTTTGGTCCGGAAAAAAACATAAAATGTTTCATCTCGTTTGTACTCCGTTGGTGTGTAGCACGACGCTGCCGAGGTGACCGCCCGAGTTGGCGCGTAGTACGACATCGTCGAATAGCAAAGAGTTGGTTGGGGACAAAGGGACTCCCACAGCCGATGCCATCATTGATCTTAAGATGATCCATCGAGCCTTTGTGACTTCACATCGTGACCTGCATGGGCCACCATTGTTGGTGCTAAAACCTGTTGATCTCGGGTAGGGGTACCGAGTTGGTGATCTCGATACAATGGTAACACGAAGTAAAGGGGATATTGTGTTTACCCAGGTTCGGGCCCTCTCTAAGAGGTAAAACCCAACATCTTGCTTGTATTGTATTGATTTTGTAAGGGGTATAAAGTAGGATGGTCTACCTCGAGATCATATGAATGAGTTCTAGTCTAAAAACCTTGCCTCTGCACACTAAACCCCTTTGATTATATAGGCACCAAGGACATCTAGGGTTATAAGCAAGGTTGTCAGAATCACGATTTTGTTATACCATTCTATGACTTTATGATCCAAACTGGCCCATCCGATTATACGATTTTAGTTCATAGAATCTACGTTTCTACGATCCTGATAGTGAAGATTCTACGATTTGCGATCCTATCATCGAAGCGCCGATCCGATTGAAAATCACGATTCTGACAACCTTGGTTACAAGTATGTCGACTACAACTAGAAATAACATGTCAATCATTCAAATATGCCTTGAAGTATAAGCCAAGTCTTCCAAGGATTCCATCTTGAGTATGCCGAGGGCCAGGGTGTGTGTCTCATTCTTTTGTTGGCGGTGGGTCCTTGGTCCGGCCCAACATGGACGGGCTGACGTGGTGTGCACTCCCTAATCCACAACACCGTTAGGGTTCACGGAGCGAACGATCACCAACCTGGGAGTCGACGGCATGTGGAGGGACGACAACAACAACTTTACGTCATTGCCTATGTAGAGTAACATCGGTGGAGGCAGCTTGCTTGTGCGTCCGGCTGAGAAGAGGGCCAGCAATAGTTGTGTCCCCAATCGAGGGAGGAAGGATGGTGATGACGTGTATGTCCTGGGCCATGCGGATGAACGACGACGACGAACGGAGATAAAGCCTTGGTGGGAGATGGAGGTGCAACCGGGGGCGGCTCAAGTGTACAAGCAATGGGGGTAGCTGCCCCAACTCAATTTCTAGTGTCTTTGTAATATGCCAAGCTAAATAGTGATTTGCCCTCACTTAGCAGAGAAATTCTTCCCATTTACACATCTTTCCCCCTCTAAAATTTGATCTCAAGTTCGCCCCTAAGTGCAACAATAGATGGACATGCTTGGGCGGGCGGGCGGGCCGCAATTCACCATGGCCACGAACATGGCGCCATGACCATGACCAACACCGCGCCTACCCTACAACGACTACAACATCCCGGGAGGGGAGCAATGTTCTATTAGTATTGGAAGACAATAATAGCAGCAATACTGGAGCATGAGATGAACATCATCGACGTACCTTCACACCGCCACTCGCCATTGCCTTGTTCGATCTATGATGGACGTTGGCGGTCAACCTCTCGTTGGCTAAGGCCCAGGGGCATGGATTTTTTCTGACCCCGGCCTCCAAAACGGTTGCGTGACCTCGGGCACCACCTCATCAGATCGTGCAGGGTGAGGGCATGGTCGTTGCCTTGTTGGCCGATGACGGCGGAGGAGTAATTGAGAGAGTTGAGGCTCGTAGGCTTTTTTTCCTAGTAGATGGTGTGTGCGTGCGTGGAGGATTTGTATGCAGGAACGGATGGGAATAAAACCGATAGGACGGAAGGATGTAAGCTGTGTACGAAAGAAAACCGGTTGGATGGGGTGGAGAAAAATTGATGGGGGGTGGGGGAGGGGGTCGATGGGGTGTGGTAACAAAACCAAACGAACCGACATTCCAACTCCTTTTTAGGAATATAAAAATATATTAAACATTTCTCTGTAAACAAATATAAGATGTTTTAGATCACTACTTTAATAATTTAAAACGTTTTATATTTATCTATGGAAGGAGTATCAAAGAGAAGTTGGGACCATCCAATTTTTTTTAACACGGGACCGCAAAAGTTACCCCAGGCCTTAATATACCAACACTATACAAGTACAGTATTTGAACGCATTAGCATGTGGCTGAGATAAGAAAACATTGCGCAGTCAAGTCTGCGTATGTTCCATCTCCAACAAAGCTGGCAATAATTAAGAATTTCCGAGTACGAATGAACACCGTGTTTGGTATGAACTGATCCGATAATAAATTAATAAAATACGAAGAAACAGAAACGTGTATCCGTGTCATCAACTCCACACCCAAAAAAGTAAGAAAACGCCGCCAACAGCTCCGCTCCCTTTCCACACCCAAACTGGAGGCGCAGGAGGCGCCTACGTGGCCCGATCGCAGTCGTTGGCTCAGCCTGGCCCAACCACCCCCGGTGGTTTCCCTCCGTTGGCGTCCCCTGAGATCACCACGCTGACTCAGATCCTCCTCTGGACTCAAATCCTCATCAGCCTCGACGCATCAACGGCGATTAGTTGCTAATTATTCCCGTCCGAAAAACAACGCGGCCCGCTCCCAATGATCACCCCGTCCCGTTGTTCCCGTTGCTGCCGTATAGCTGTGCACGCACTGTGCTACATGTCGTCGTCGGCTGCCTTTGTCCTCGACACTATATAGCTGTCGCCGAGCTCTCGAGACTTCTTCTCAGTTCTCATTCTCTTTCCACATCGCCACGAGATCCGTTTGCCCCGTTTCTTGGGTTTCTCGGTGCTTTGTACTCTGCTACGCATCCTGGTGCCTGCCCTTGTTGACCGGGAGAATTCGGGGGCTTCACGAGGGGACAATCTAATTGGGGTTTGGAAGGGATCAATGGCGATCTGCGCGGGCTTCGATTCCTACCGGGCGTCGCCGGCGGACATGCGAGTGGTGACGTCGGACGGGCAGAGCATCGCCGCGCATTCCTACGTTCTTGTAAGCCAGTCTGCCGCTTGTTTGATTTATGCGGTGGATCTTGCCTTGTCGGATCTTGGCTAATTTGAAATCGGGCGGCGATATGCAGGCCTCGGCGTCGCCGGTGCTGGAGCGGATGATCGACAGGGCGCAGAGCGGGTGGGGCGCCGAGTGCACCATCCGCGTCCTCGGCGTCTCCTACGACTCCGTCCACGCTTTCATCCACTTCCTCTACTCCCCCAAGTGCAAGGTGGTGCCCGCGGAGGAGGAGGCGGTGGGCGCGAACTGGGCGCAGCTGCTGGCGCTGGCGCACGCGTACCGGGTGGGGTGGCTGAAGCGGGCGGCGGAGGCGGCCGTGTCGGCGCGCCTCACGCCGGAGCGCGCCGTGGACATGCTGAAGCTGGCGAGGCTCTGCGACGCGCCGCGGCTGTACATGCGGTGCGCGCGCCTCGCGGCCAAGGAGTTCGTCGCCGTGGAGCAGTCCGACGGGTGGCGCTTCGCGCGGCGCCACGACGCGGCGCTCGAGCTCGAGCTGCTCACGCTCCTGGAGGACGCGGACCAGCGGAGGGGGCGGTGGGCGCGCGAGAGGGCCGCGCAGGAGGCGTGCCGGCAGCTCGGCGAGGCCATGGCCAACCTCGAGCACGTCTTCCCCGGCGACTCCGGCGCCAATAAGGCCGCCTGCGCGGACGCGGACGCGCCGTGCGCGAGGGCGGGGTGCACGTGCCGGGGCCTGCAGCTGCTGATGAGGCACTTCGCGACGTGCGCGAGAAAGATGTCGCCCGGCGGGTGCGCGCGGTGCAAGCGAATGCTGCAGCTGTTCCGGCTCCACGCCTCCGTCTGCGACCGGCCGGACCGGGCCTGCCGCGTGCCGCTCTGCAGGTGAGAAAAAAAAATCAGACATGTCATCAAACGTGGCGCTTTGGGCAAGCGTACGGTAGATCATCGGCAACCAAGGGCCAGGCTGGCGAGATCGGTGCCCGGCGCCCTTTCCGCGAAAGGAAATTGATTTATACTCTACGGAGAAATTGGACGTAGTAGTAGCTTTCGTCCTCTTGCGTGAAAGCGACTTGGACGGCCATGGCAACGCCGCCAAAAGAGCCCCATGCAAACGCACATGACAGATCTGACGCATGCCGCCAAAAAGAGCTGTTTTTTTTACATCTATTGTTACAAGGTGATGTCAGATAACTCTAAAGTGAAATCTAACATTTTATCGTGGTTGGCTGATTTTTGCAGCCATTTCAAGGCGAAATCGCAGACGGGGAAGGCCGACAAGACGTGGCGGCTTCTGGTGAAGAAGGTGACGAGGGCCAAGGCGATGTCCTCCTTGGCCGAGAGGAAGGTGGTGCCGGAGGTCGTGGCCGAGTCGTGGGCGAGATACAACCGTAGAGCGGCCAAGTTGAGATGACAAGAGTCGTTTCTCTTGTCTTGGTCGTGTAGCTTAACCCTTGTCGTTAGCAACGAGGTGTGGTGAACTCAATTGTATCTACTGTCATCTACTAGACATCTCTAGTAGTTGTAGCTAGTGATAGTCTACCTAGCACATGTCAACTTATGAGTTGCGCTGGTTATACTATAGTGTTTACCGCACATCCGTGCTCTGTTGCCGGTCGCATGAGCCGTGGTTTCCATGCGTCGAAACTGGTCCCGTACGATCCACCGACAGCCCCGACCTCACGGTGCAGTGAGTGCGGCCAGCTATTCTTTGGCTCGGCCAACAGGCAACTCACCAGACATCATATAGCAGGGAGCGAGATTAATCTAACGTGAGTCCTAGCCTTTGCCCCTTGAGGAAATACATTTTGATTCCTGATTGTATACACATTTCATGAGATTTTTATTTAACAAAATTTTAAAAATAAAAAATAGAAGTTTTTAAAAATAAACTTGACTTTTTTTTGCATTAGTATATAAAAAACCATGGATAACAACCTTTTTTTACTTCTGGGCAAAAAACCTTATTTGCCTTTATAGGTCACTACTCGCACTATTTTGGCCAATTTTATTTTTATTTTTTTGAAAGAAATAAAAGGAGGCTTTTCATTTTATGCATTTTTTTATACAAGTATAATGGAAGGTCAAGTTTATTTCAAAAATATTTATAAAAATTTAAGACTTTTTATTTAATTGTAATTTTTCCATATAGGATGTATATGCACCCATAGACCAAAGGTTCTTGTCCTTGCACATCGTTGTTATTCTCTCTCTCTCCCTGGGCATTGCTAAGTCTCAGTTTGAGACTTAACCAAGTCTTAATTGATTCAATATTCGTGAGATCTTACATGAAGATACGTGCAAAAAAAATCTTCTTTTTTTCCATATGTTCTATCACTTTTTCGACAAAGAAAATATATTAATATTGAGAAAATATCAATTTACACCTCGGCCTTTACTTTAATAAAATGTCCAGCTAGTCATTGAGTATACACATAGCCAAAAAGAGAAAAGAAGAAGAAGAAGAAGAAAGCCCCACCAAAGTGATCAGTCACACGCAACAACATCAGCACACTAACCTCCACCAAAGACAGCATCGGACCGCAAAAGAGGTTCTCCAAAGACGACGCCTCCAAGAAGAAAACAAAGCACAAGCACTGTCATAGATTTTCACCTGGAAAAAGTCCGAGTTCTGAGCAATGCCTTCAACAAGATCATTGTAAGGTACAACCGATCAAGTCCAGACTTTGGGTTTTCACCCACAGAATCGAGACTCACCACTCGAGGAGCACCACCGGGACTAAAGTCCTTCGGTGCTGCTACCCCCACTTGCTGAGGCCGTTACGGCAAGTCACTAAACACAAAGCTCGGTCTTCGTCACATCAAAGGCACCTTTCTGTCATTTCTTATGATCCTCAAATCGAAGTCGCCATGACATTCTCCATCTCTCCCAATACCATGGAAATCTAGAAGTAGACATGTCCCATGGTATCAAAAAAAAGCGAAGCTTCGCGCCGCACCCACTCAAAAGCCGCACGGGCATATGCACGGATGCGCACGGCCGAATCCCACCGGATCCAGAAAACCAGGAGTGTCTTGTGCCAATCTGTAGAACTCCGATGGAGAATTCTGGAACTCATCACCGGCCAGATCGAAGAGGATCGTAAACAGGTAGATAATCGGGTTGACGCTAGAAGACCAATAGAGGGAAGCCCCCTTTATTGACCCAGATCGGTAACCCCCACATCGCGAACCCAGGGGACAATGTCGTCCATATCTTCCCAACCGGTAATCGGAGCCCCAAGGTCGAGCCAGAGCGGTACGAGAAGGCGACTCGCAGTCTGCGCGAGGTCTGCCAAGACCGCGAGCACGCCGACAATGCAACCACCACAACACCGCCTATGACGAACAAACGCGCCCGCCCCATCTTCCCCGAACCACGCTGTCGCATCCCGCTGGCCATCGCGTCCCACGCCACCAACTGTCGAGCGGGAGGGGGTGAGAGCTCCACCGCCACTGACGCATGTCGGGCTTCTACCAGTAACGGCCCCGACGACGGTGAGGAGGGGGTAGGGGCGGGGCTAGGGGGAGGAAGGAGGACTCCAGTGGCTCATGGGAGCAGCGAGGAAACCCTAACCCTGCCGCTATCATTTCACTAAAACTTGATTAGAGCTCAATTGACTGAAATCTAGTCACACTGCTAAAATATGCTTGTCTTCGTATAAAACTACTTGTTGCTCAGTCGATTGAGATCTAATCACATCGTTAAAATATGCTTGTCTCCACAACACATGTCTGAGAGGCAGCGCCAAGACGGGGCCTCGTCGATGCCAACTCCACCGTCCGGGTCCGTTTCCCCGGGACCCGGAGAATCACCGTGTGCGGATCCGCCTAGGTGCGTGCGCTCATTCGCATGCAAAGCTTCCGTTCCCTCACGCTGCGCCAAAGAAATGCATTGCTGTTGACATCCGCGGAAAGAACAGCCTATACGTACGTGTACGGTGAACATCAACGCCGCACGTCCTCTACCCTACATACAGGACAGGAGAAAACAACAAATTGTTTGCCTCGGCGCGCGCTCGCGCGAAAGCGAGGTGCGTTCACCAGCATGACGAAGAAGTATGGCTCCGCCATTTCGTCGCGACCTGTTCACCTCGGCATCACGACGGTCTCTGAATGCACGCCAGAAACACAAGAGCGCACAGATACAGATGGGCAGCGACAGAGACTCGGCCTCAGCTTCGAAAATATCATCGACCCAGGAAGGGAACGTTGCCATGCCGTTGATAGTGTGATGGTGTACCAGTACCACCCTGTCCTCTTCATCGCTGCACCAAAATTCAAGAACCCCGACAGCGACGTACACGGTGCGCCGAACGTCTGGGACGAGTCGCGGTCGTGCCAAGGACGGCGGTTTCGCGGCAGGTAAGAGCATCTTCAGCCGTTGCTTTTCCCTCGGGGTTGATTTTAGTGTCGCCTGGGGCAGCCGGCGTTAAAATCGGCCTGGGGTTCGGCTTTCTAGCCGCGTCCTTGGGGTCATCTCTCAACCGTCGCTTTTAATCCAGTATAGGCATAGAATCGGTTCAAAAATGACCCAAACATTAAACATAATTCGGGTTTTTATTAAAAATATAATATAAAAACTAAAAAAACTATGTCGACTACGTCGTCCCGCCGTCACTGTCCCGTCGTCGTGCCGCCGCATTCTACATGCCGAGGAGCTTGTAGAAGTTGGTGTAGTCGCTGTCGTCGTCCCCGTCCACGTTGTTGCCATCGCCGTCCGGCGCGCCGCGGCCGCCGTCCCTGCTGCAGCCATTCCCTGTGTCGCCGAAACGGTGTAGGTCGGGGTTGGAGGTCCCGGGTGCCTCCCCGTCGTTGTCGTCGTCAAGGATGATGAGACCGGCGATCTCCTCCTCGCGGAGGGCACGGTGGCGAGCCTCGATCTCCTTGAGGGCCCGGCGCTGCCGCTCCACTTCCTCCCGGACGTAGTCGTCCCACGCCCACTTCAGGGCGGCCTCGTCGGCGGCGGTGGCCATGGCCAGGTGCTCCTGCTTGACCACCGCCGATGTGCCAGACTTCGTCTTCGGCCTGACAAGGCGGAGGTGGCCGCGGGGAGGTGAGGGCTCACGGCGACGGCCCTCGTTGATGGCGATGCCGCCGCTGCTGCGTCCGTTGCGTTGGAGCGGCGACAACAAGCCGGGCTCGGCCTTGACGGCGACGAGCGGCGTGCGCGTTGCGTCGGAGGAGTGGGAGGACTGGGAGGACTGGGAGAAGTACGAGGACGATGACGACGGCACCTCCATACGTCGTGGCTGCCACAACGAGCCCCTCCGGCGGGAAAGGGACGTCGCCTCCGGGTACCCGAGGCGCGGCTCGTTGCCGCCCTCGATGTGCTCAAGGACGGCCTCAAGAGTGCGTCCCAGGACGCCTCACCAAAGACGGCGGCCCTCGCTGTTGTTGCGGCCGAGCGCGGGGCCGCCGTTGGTGGAGGCGAGCTGCTCCTCGCGGCGGCGCTCGAAGTAGGCCGTCCACAGGGAGGTGATGTTCGGGGCGTACCTCGGCTGCCGGCGATGCTCCTCGGACAGGGTGGACCGGATCCGGACGATCTCGGCGCGCCGCTCGGCTCCGATGGGCACCGGTGGCACGGGGACGCCGCCCACGCCGAGCCTCCAGGCGCCGGGCGCCCGCATGTCCGACGGCGCCGGGTACTCCGCCTCAAACAACAAGCGGGCCTCGTCCTCGTGGAGGTGCCGAGGGTCGTAGCCGTTGCGGGACGCGCCATCGCCAGGGTAGCGCTCGGCCATTACGGGAAGAGAGGGAGAGAGGAGATCGCCGGGAAGAGAGAGGGTGTCGCTAGTGGGATTGGGGGTAGGCGACGAGGTATGGCGAATACCGGCGAGGTCGCCTTTTATAGCAGGCGAGCAGGCGACACCGTGCGGACACGTGGGAGGCGAGGTGTGGACGCGCGTCGCCGGCTCGTGAATGCCCGTATTTAACTGCGCCACCCCGTGAACGCCGGCTCGTGAAGGCGCGGCATCCATGGAAGGCTGACGGGGTGGGCAGCCTTGCATTGATTCAATTCCCCGCGGGGAAACCGAGGCGATGAGGACAATGACGCGCGCTCGGGTCGCTGACTCGGCGAACCCACCCCCGTTTTCGCGCCAAATCGTTTCGCCCGACGCCCCCAAACGCCCCCAGCACGCCGGTTCGGCCTGGGTACGCCGGCGCTAAATTAGGCCCTAACCGGCAAAAAATGGGCTCGTGAGATACAACTGGACCGATTTTCGATCCCGACGTAAAAAAACGGCTTTTGGGAGGCCTTGGGGGGGGGGGGGGGGGGGTAACCAACGGCCCAGCATGGCGCGCGCGCCCCCCTGGGTCGATCGATCGATCAGGTCGTGACCGGTGCAGGTTGGCGCGCGGCTCTGTTAACATGGCGTGCCCGTCTCGATCCGGCTATGGAAGCAAGCACGGGTCGCCGTAGGAGGTCGACGTCTTGTTTTCGGTCGCCATCTGGGGGCTGGACGGGGCCGTCGGCGTGCAGTGCAGCGGTTGGCAACGGCAGGCCTATTGGCCGCCGTTCGTACTAACGTGACGCACCCCTAGCTTGATTCGCTCGCCGTGATTTCGTGACGCCGCACTGAAGCTGATGTCGTACCTGGTCTGTCGACCTATTCCAATCACGCGATGGGCCATCAGGACTGTCATCTTGTGTACACTTGCAGCTGATACCCACTTCTCTGTTGAAATTGACAAAGTGAAATGCACTACAAAACAGTCCAGCTTTACTCATCGGACACAAGAGCTACCTTTACTGCTACTGCCTACTCTCAGACATTGCTGCCACTCCGATACATACACAATCTCCGTCAGAAAATAATGTGACGGAATCCATTATACACAAACTATAACTTGGCCAAGCAATGATCGATGCTAGGTAAGTAACTAGTCAAGTGTTACAGCGACGAATGTTCTCCTACATACTACTCCGTCCCATAATATAAGACGTTTTTTGACACTACGCTAGTGTCAAAAAATGTCTTATATTATGAGACGGAGGGAGTACATCCTTCCTAGTAGCATACAGGTTAGAAAAGAGAGAGATTGCTGGTCAGCTTATACACATCACTGACTGCCAAGGCGAAATGAAGGCCAGAAGAACAGCAATGACATGTTACCGCTACTTCATCAAATGGAATGGAATGGAAGGCTACCTTAAGACGCGCTGCGGAACGTGGGCTGAAAGAACTGCACACAACAGAAGAGGCAGGAAGGAGTCAACACTAGCAATTATATATACGAGTAAATTTTGTTGGCAAAAAAAACCATTAACTGGATGTTACCTTCAGATATGTTGAAGGACAGCTTCTGTGCAAAAATCTCTCTAGGGTTTAATGATTTATTGGATAGTAAGATGATATCCATGTTTTCTTTTCTGCAAATTGAACATGAAGACTATGTCATTAATAGGCTCGACTTAATATGCAATACCAAGCGAAATGGAACCCCCAAACAACATTTTTATATATTAAAAAAAAGTTAGCTAAGGGTAGTACGCCATTTATTCAAGTAACACAGTGGAAACATAGTTTCAGTTTGCCCGTTCACATTGAAATGCCTATCAGTATTAAAACAGAGAACCCTGCTGTCAATTATGTGCAAAATTCCAGTCAGTTCACGTACCGAGCCCAAGAAGGAACAAATTTCCTTCTGCGCCTTGCTTCTTGTACATGTTCATCGTAATCATCATCATCCTCATCATCAGAATCTTTATACGGAGTCATTGTGTACGACTGGCAAGAGTTTCATTAACATCAGAGCAGACCATACCAAGTTGTCAACTAACATGAACATTACACTGCCTATCATAAAACCATTAAACAAACATGAATCTGCACTTCTGATTTCTGAATAGTCTTGATCATAACCTGGTCATCTTGCGATAAGAAAAATAAATACTTCCACTCTTTCCCGAAGAAGATAGCTCCCTAAGTGCACCACTTCCAGAAATGGAAATCATATAATCTACCGTGTCAATCTCGAACATCTCCCTCAAATTTCTATAATCAAACACTAACAAGGAACTAGTGCTGTTATGTTCTAGAATTATAAACTGTACTGAGTAGTAATGAGCTACTCAAAGAAGGAAATTCAGATTGTACACGTTATTATTACCCGTGCCTAAACTGGGAATAGATTCTAAGTTCATAGGCAATTAATAGCAGTGTAGAACAAGATTCAGACAGACTGCAACAGCACAATACTTGATTTGTTGAACTTTTCAAGTTACTTCATGACATAACAACCGTGTCAATATCAAAGATGAATTACTACTACCAACATATGCAGATTTACAGACGACAACATTCTGCACAATGAAGTTAAATAAAAAGGCATACCTCCTCGAGACTGCTCAGGATATCCTTAGCATCAGATCCAAAACTTGCATTCCTGTCATCTACTGCAACACCTTTCTCGTCCTTACTTTCATTGGCCTTGTATCGACGGGCATGTTCAGTAGTCTCATCAGGTTTAACTTTGTTTTTGCCTACATCAACCAAATTCTGCCTTGGCTCCATATTATCCTGCCATGATATTAAATATCAAAAAACAAACATCCCCTCTGTTCAAATATATATCACATATGACGCCTGGGAACCATACATTTTGAAAGCCCTACGCATATCTAAGAATATTACAAATTCCATACGATCAACCAGAGAATTTTGCCACTCAAAATTACAAAAGAAAAAACATGTATTTCTAAACAGAGTACTGTTTGAGGGGGGGGGGGGTAAATAAACATATCTAAACCTCCACCGTGCATTATTCTAAGATTCGTGCAACCTCATTACCCTTTTGGAGCGCATAAAGTAAGCGGGTTCAAGTAAAAAATCCAACCCGCAAGGGCCAACTACTCTGCCTATATTCTAGGGATATCTATCCAGACGAAAGTTAGGAAGCAAATGGCTAACAGACTCTTTTCTCTCTGGATGCACGGATGCTCCTTGATTCAGAGTTCTGGCCATGCCGTCGTCATAGATCGGAGGCAAACTGATTGTCAGCGTCATGTTTCTTGGCACCATCTGCCGTCGACGCTGGCGGCTACGTCGTTAACTCACTGCAGGTCTGTGCCACACGCGTCTACTACTAGGCATGCATCGGAAAGCATATATGCATGAAACCATGCACTCGAGTTTTCTTTCTACTACATGTTCCAATGATACATCGCTTCTCTTTGAGGTTTGAACTCTCATCTGGTTCATGTAGATCAAAAGGCTATGATGCCAGGTTAATCCGACACGGTGAGCCGGTGACTGCACCGGTGACGGCAGCGGATACTACCAGGAAGGCATGAAAAAAAGATCTAATTAAACAAATATACATACATAAAGAAGATGGTGCATGGTGGATCACGATTTGCTGATGATAACGACCTTGCATGCATGATACGCCATACTACTTTTTCCACATACTCCATACTTCTTCACATAATATACTTAAGTTAAATATACCATACTATTGTCTTGTATATACTTCATACTGCATACTTCCCGTTTACAATACTTTATTCTTGTTTTGTGTGTGGCACAACTACTAACTTTACTTGGCATCAATATGCAGGTGCAGCACAGGCTGACTGCTCTGGCCTTGCGTGGCCGTGCCACGATGGCATTGTCGTTGATTAACATCAAGTTGTATTATACATCCCAATAATACATTGTGTCCACCTTGAAAACAATTTGCTTTCTTTCTGTTTTGCGGCGACTGCGACAGTATCACCGGCCAGCGACGGCTCGCGAGCTATCACCCCCAATGCGGCTGGAGTAGCATACTACTCCGTTTCCATAGTCTACCGGCTGACTCATAATGCCATGTATAGAATGTACAGATATAAACTATGCATGATTCATTGGCTGACGTCATACTAGCCATTTTCTTCCTATTGACATGTACCCTTTTGACACATCAATTAGAAGTGTGTATATGTACTTCATGCTAGCTTCAGTTAGAAGTATATGTACTCCCTATTTAATATCACAATTTATAAGTATATGCACTTCATAGCAAATACTACATATGACCATACTCCATGCCACCTTCTATAAGAATTACAAGAATATATATTCTACACATGTTAAAAAAAAAGAACATATATTCTGCACTACTCGCTGGCAAAAAAACAGCTCCATGCTACCTTATCTAAACTGACATGTACATACATACTCCATACTCTATGCTACCATACTATCATACTCTATACTACACTATCAAAAGTGATGTGTATGTTCATACTACCCAATTTAAACAAACTAAAATATACAGATTATATAAGTTGTTCCGTCTAGACAAAAATCCAGTAGAAAGTTGAACTAGCACGTACATTTGTTATTAGATTAAATCACATGATTTATTTTACCCACCCAAGCTAGGAGTACCTACCGTCCAAAGAAATCAGCACCAACAATTATCTTAAGTACCTCTTCACGTGGGATAAGCGTTAACAGATTTAGAATGACCCAGCATATGCCCATTCACCCGGTTTGTTTGGTGGTAAGGTGAGGGACACGTGGAGACCAAAGAATTAGGTGGTAACTACCACTGCTTGTAGATAAAATTTGTGTAGCTTATACTCACAGAAGCTTTTGGACGAGCATCTTTCTCATCCTTCGTGCCTCGTTGTCTATCCATAGGCTGCTTCTGCTGCTTTCGAGCTTCATCCATGCATTTTCTTCTTTTCATCGTTTCCCTCTTTTCCCCTTCTTCCCTCTGCCGCTTCTTAGCGGCCGCATCAACTTCTCGTCTCTTCTTTTGTTCCTCTTCAAGTTTTTGTTTTTGTTCTTTCTCTTGCTTCAGTCTTTCACGCTCTGCTTTGGCAGCCGCTTTGCGCTTTTCTTGCTCCTTTTGTTTCTTCTCTTCAAGACGTTTTGCAGCTTCAGCTGCCTTGAGTGCCTTCACCTTAACATCTTTTTTAACTGCAAGACAGCAACCCCATTTGTAGAGGCCATTTATGAGCACCATCTAACATTTTCTATAAACATCATTAGTGGATTCAGCATGTAGTTTGAAATAAATAATACAATAAAAAAATAACACTTACCGCACACTGTTGTAGATTGCAACTTCTGTTTTACAAGAGGTACAAAAGATGTCACATTGGCAACAATATTGGTAGGCTTAAATTGTCTGTCAACATTTGCTTCGCTCCTGTGTCTTCCTTTTTTGCTATTGAGTAGTTCTGCCGTGCCTTGTTTGTCAACATTTGCTTCACTCCTGTGTCTTCCATTTCTGCTACTGATTATTTCTGTTAAGCCTTGTTTTTCAATATTTGCTTCACTCCTGTGTCTTCCACTTCTGCTTTTGATTATTTCTGTCTTACCTGATCTGTCATGAAGAGAACGGGATACCTTTCCTTCTCTCTTAACAGAAGTAGGGTGATTGTATCTTGGCTTAATGCTATCGTTTCTGATATTTGAATGATGAGTGGGCTCACTACTGACAGATTCTGCACTCAAGTCTATGTCACCTTTATCCATGCTTCTCATCGAATAAGACGGAGAATTTCCATTGTTTTGACCTACTCCGGTAATATCCTGAAGTGTTGTTCCCCCAGATTGTCGGTGGCATGAGTAATTCACATCTACAGACCCAGGAGCCATGTCTTGGTACTCATCTTCTTCCGGAATGCTGTTGTCTTCATCAATTCGGAAGACTTCAAGTTCAGGAATAGAACCCATATGTTCTGAACCAGATCCAGATCTTAATGAAAGTTTCTGGCTATATTTTTCAACAGATGGAGTCAAAGGAGTTTCATTAATCTCTTGTCTGCTGCTAGCATTTGAAGAGCAAGAGGCTACGCCATCAGAAATAAAAAACGAATCAAGTCCACATCCAAAGAAGTCCATACCGCTGCGACTGTTACTACCACTGTATTGCAGATCATCAGAGAGGGGACAGTTTCTGGGTTTCCCAGACATAGTAGTTGTCAATAGCGGATGCAAACTACTCGCTGTGTTAGTATTATGCTTGTTTGGAGGATCTGAGCAAATGGTGCCTAATTGATGAGAATCGTCAAGGGACTCAAATGACCTTTTTCTGATAATTGGGCTGTCCAATTGGTCAGAGACATCAAAGATCTCCATTACTGGCATTGAACCATCACAATCAAAAGATTGATCACCCAATTGTCCCTTTGGATCATAACTTTTATATTTCCTACCACATTCATTCGAGTCATACCATAATTTCTCATGAAACAGTGCATTAGGAGCAGATGCTTGTTCATAACTCGGGAATCGAGTAAACAGTTCCGTTCCAGAATAATTTTCTTGATTTAATATACCAATTGGAGATGATAAGTTATCCATCTCAGGAGCCATTTCCTGGTCTGCCACACTCGCAGCAGTGACATTTAGGTCCTGACCTTCAAGGCAAGTACCTTCCTGCCAACAGAAAGAATAATAATAAGTACGCCAGGACTCACTAGCACACATAAAATAGCAAGTGCAATATAGACTGGAGAGTGGACATTACCCAACTCTATAAATGCCAATAAAGTCATATCTAATACTAACAGGCAGCTTGTTCCTCTGGCTACCGCACCAGAGCCCCGGCAGCTAAGCTTGCAGTGGCACAGCCATTCCCTCCTCTTTCTCTCTCTCCCGTGCCACCAGCCTCCTCCCTCGTCAATTGAGTCGGCCCCGGTCCACCTCCATCCGCTCATCGTTTCTCATCTTCGTCTCATGGATGATAGTGTCGGCTGCAGGAGCCCGAGGTGTGGAAGGCAACTTCCTCAAGAATCTTGCCGAGGTTCTCCTCTCTCTTTTCCTCTTACTCTCTCCATCACTCACATTTAAACTTGCTAATATATTAGTTTTCTATACATAACGTGTGCAGATCTGAGGATGAAGGGAAGAAGAAGAATTTAGCTACAGAGTTGAAGATCAAGGTGATTTTTCTCCCTCCTGTTAACCTTTGTTCTCTCATTTTGATGCTATTATTTGTGATGATGTAAACATGAGGGAGATAAGAGATTACAACGAAGCTAAATGAGATTTGTGGTGAAAAGTTTTCTTTCTTCCTTTACCTACAGATCTTGATTGCACTACTGATTCTCTTGCTGGATATGTTAGAAATCGGAATAGTTAACATTTTGAGTGCTCTAGTTGGTACACATGGAAAAGCAAGAAAAATATATAGCTTACTTACAGTCTTGTTTGATTCATTGCTCTGTGACAGGCTCTCACCGATGGACTTGCACTATGCCTAATCTTGGACGTGTCAAAACCAACAGAAGTGTGAACGAGCTCTGCTGTATGCATTTGGCCATTTCTGGATTGTCTCAGCTCATGCCATGAGCTTGGATAGTGTGTCACTGCGATGCGTAATATATATTCCTTCTGCCTTTTTCCTATCTGTACATTTGTAGAAAATGCACTCATGTTGTTGCTGCATTTGACAATTCCTTTTAGGTGAAAAAACAGAATTGTTTTGTTCCGTTTTGTTCTCTGTATAGTTTTTGCACTGACGATATGCTCGGATTTGGTCACTTTGATACTCAGTTAGATAAATGATGTATTGTTTCCATACAGTTCCTAATCAGAAAAGCCTCATGTGCAGGTTGGAGACATGGGCGTGAAGGTGCTGAGTTATCTGCATAGTTTTGATAAGAAAACATCCCCTCTCCTATGCTACCAAAGAGTTCCATTCTTCTTCTCGTGCACAACACCCAGGTGGGCAATTAGCAACTCCTCTATTTATATATTTTGGAACTGCTAGATGGATAAATCTCGACTTGAGATGTTAGATGCAAATTTGTCCTTTTGGTCATATGCGATTTATTTTGCTAGGACGGATTAAGCCTGGGCGGAGTTGCAGATGTGTGCAGGTTTGCCTATAATCTATATTTTGTATTTCATTTAGCTAAGTTCAACAAACACTTGTTTGTTTTCTTACATAACGACTGAAGCACTCTCTTGCAGACCATGTAGCTTAGTGTTTAGCTTTTGCATGCATTGGTACTTGATGCATCTCTGATATACTTTTAATATTTATTTTCACCCTTAATTACTAATCTGCTGTTAAGAGAGTTTAGGTTGCAGGCTCAACAGTATATCCATAGATATTAGACCTATGACAATCTATAATCTCTATATGAATTTTGTAGCTGGCTTTGGAGCGAACATGATGATCAAGGCTCTAATCTGCATTATTTTCTCTTTTTTTTTTGCATGACTATTGTGTGCAGATACCTACTAGCCATGGAATCTTTTTCTCATCAATGGCAAGTACTTTGAAAACAACTTTCAAAATTTTATTTAGTTTTACAAATATGCAGAGAGCCGACAAGGCAGCAATGCTATTGTTCAAATGTGGTCAAGGCAGGCTTGGGGTGTTTCAGAGCACACCAGTTGCTTTCTTGGATTCATTGCAACCAAAAGAATTGGTAATACCGTTTTGCTGAAAACATGGACACACTTGTTGGTGTTGTATAATAGGATTTGTAATTATTGGCATAGGAGTTCTTTTATCAAAAGGATACATATAGATTGGAAGAGGAATTAGTATCTAACAATTTGGTAAATGTATGCATGTTATCATAGTGACATAGTCATTAGTTACCAATTACAATTTGCTATGCTATTTATGTTTCCCTGGTTGGATATGCTTTTGACCATCATGTTATCCTCTTTCTTGGTTGCAGGTTTCTTGGATTATATGTTTTTAGCTATAGGCCACTGTCCTTGCAACAACCGGATTGTCAGGGCAAGTTTCTGGTGACCTTCTATGTCCTATGTTCTCTCATCGTTTCTTTGTGGGCTCACCTCCTTCACAGCTATGTTTTTTCAGTGGCGATTGCATCGGCCGAGGCACCAGCTACGTCGGGCTGTGGGTGATGCTGAGCGCAAAGTTGCAAACACATGTCCCATTATCTTGAGATTTTTATGGAAGACATTCTATGCCTCGTCTCCAAAGGAATAGCCCACATATGGCGAATCAAAGAATAAGTAAGAAATTCTAATTTATCTATTCTAGGTTGATTAGTTTTGTACCAATCATAACGTTTCAGTGTACTGCGGATTTATTTGGTGACTTGATTTGTTGTTAGTTTGCCAGTTGCTAAAAAGAATATTCTTATCCATGTGTGTTTCTATTGTTTGTTTACTTCCAGAGACCCCATTTCCCTTTTCATTTGTACATGTCCATGTCATTCTCAGAACCGCTGAAAAATAGTGGCAACATAGCTGCAGTTATCATTTCTAAATCCATATTCCATAAACTGAAACAAATGATCTATGGATACATTTTCCATTCACTGCCATTATGCTCTTCTGGAGCAACTTCACCTAAAATATGCACACATAGATAGCACCTATCTTCCTTTCCTCTTTTTGGTACAGGAACACCAGGTTGCCACTCCAGATTGACTGATGAAATCGCTCGCTGCTCTAAAAGGTTCTTGGGCTTATTTCTTGACTGATTTACTGTGACATCTCACATGGATCTTCACAGGCCAGTCGTCCATTATGCCCTGTTAAGATAATCCAAGGTACATCCGATTGTTTGATTTGTTGGATTAAATTTATTTCAGATAGCTGATTGCAGGTTCAATATCTCTGTCATTGAAACTTTACTGCGAACACACACAACCACACACTTTGCAAATGCAATCCTTAGCTGTTCCGATATATTGCCACATTATTGTTTTGTTCAATTCCTTATTGCTGCTTATTGTTTGGTTTACTATAACTGTATTTTCTAGTCTGTTTTTTATGTGTTGCTTTTATTTTTTTAGGTGAGTTCTAAACTATTAAATCAGAAACATAAAGTTTATAAGAAGCATGTAGCATTATAGACTTTTGTTCACCCATTATCAGAACGTTGACATGGACATCTTAAGCATCTTAGGTGCAAACGGGTCACCAAAGAGTGCCTTATACTGGTTCCTTTCCAATGACGAAGGTACTGATAAGTAACCCATGCATTTTTGGAACATCATATGTAGAAATAGATTTATGTGGCATGCCAGTATCTTTGTAATAACTCCGCCTATATTGTCTCAACATAGCCGGTCCCAAGCCCGGGTAAAGGAGTAGGGTTGTGATAGGCTTGCGAGCCAACGTCAAAACTCAACCACTCTTATGAAGATGAAACCCAAAAGATTTTCGTTGGGGCGTAACCCTCTCAGCGACGCGCCACATCGGAACCCGGGTGTGGTGGAAAATGGGCAAGGGCCGGGCCGTCACCCCCCAGGTGGCGCACCGTATCATGATCTGGATACGGTGGCAAGTGAGCGAGGATCGGGTCATCGCATCCTTAGTGGCGCGCTACATCGGCGCCCAGGTGTAGTGGAAAATGAGCTAGGGTCTTCGCATTTGACTCGACAAGTGCGAAGGGTAAGGAAGCTAGCCGAGCCTAGGAGGATTCGCTTAGGTAGCTGGAACGTAGGGTCTTTGACGGGTAAGCTTCGGGAGGTAGTTGATGCAGCGGTGAGGAGAGGCGTTGATATCCTTTGCGTCCAAGAGACAAAATGGAGGGGACAGAAGGCGAAGGAGGTGGAGGGTACCGGCTTCAAGCTGTGGTACACGGGGACGGTTGTGAACAGAAATGGAGTAGGCATCTTGATCAGCAAGAGTCTCAAGTATGGAGTGGTAGACGTCAAGAGACGTGGGGACCGGATTATCCTGGTCAAGCTGGTAGTTGGGGACTTAGTTCTCAACGTTATCAGCGCGTATGCCCCGCAAGTAGGCCACAATGAGAACACCAAGAGGGAGTTCTGGGAAGGCCTGGAGGACATGGTTAGGAGTGTACCGATTGGCGAGAGGCTCTTCATAGGAGGAGACCTTAATGGCCACGTGGGCACATCTAACACAGGTTTTGAAGGGGTGCATGGGGATTTGGCTATGGCATCAGGAATCAAGAAGGAGAAGATGTCTTAAGCTTTGCGCTAGCCTACGACATGATCGTAGCTAACACCCTCTTTAAGAAGAGAGAATCACATCTAGTGACTTACAATAGTGGGCAACACTCTAGCCAGATTGATTTCATCCTCTTGAGAAGAGAAGACAGGCGTGCATGCCTAGACTGTAAGGTGATACCTGGAGAGAGTGTTGTCCCTTAGCATAAGCTTGTGGTTCCTGACTTCGTCGGATTCGTGTCCAGTGGGATAAGCGTGCCAAAGTCGCTAGAACGAAGTGGTGGAAGCTAAAGGGGGAGGTAGCTCAGGCGTTCAAGGAGAGGGTCATTAAGGAGGGCCCTTGGGAGGAAGGAGGTGATGCAGACACCACGTGGATGAAGATGGTGACTTGCATTCGTAAGGTGGCCTCAAAGGAGTTCGGAGTGTCCAGAGAAAGTAGAAGAGAAGCTAAAGATACCTGGTGATGGAACGATGATGTCCAGAAGGCAATTAAGGAGAAGATCAGACGCCTATATCTGGATAGGAGTGCAGACATGGAGAAATACAAGATGGCAAAGAAGGCCGCAAAGTGAGCTGTGAGTGAAGCAAGGGGTCGGGCGTATGAGGACCTCTACCAATGGTTAGACACGAAGGAAGGCAAAAGGGGCATCTATAAGATGGCCAAGATCCGAGAGAGGAAGACCAAATCAAGTGCATCAAGGACGGAGCAGATCAACTTCTCGTGAAGAACGAGGAGATTAAGCATAGATGTCGGGAGTACTTTGACAAGTTGTTCAATGGGGAGAGTGAGAGCTCTACCATTGATCTGGACGACTCCTTTGATGATACTAGCAGGCGTTTTGTGCGACGAATCTAGGAGTCGGAGGTCAAGGAGGCTTTAAAGAGGATGAAAGGAGGCAAGGCGATGGGCCCTGATTGCATCCCCATTGATGTGTGGAGAGGCCTCAGGGACATGGCGATAGTATGGCTAACCAGACTTTTCAACCTCATTTTTCGGGCAAACAAGATGCCGGAAGAATGGAGAAGGAGTATATTAGTGCCAATCTTCAAGAACAAGGGGGATGTTCAGAGTTGTACTAATTACCGTGGAATTAAACTGATGAGCCATACAATGAAGCTATGGGAGAGAGTCATTGAGCACCGCTTAAGAAGAATGACAAGCGTGACCAAAAATCAGTTTGGTTTCATGCCTGGGAGGTCGACCATGGAAGCCATTTTCTTGGTACGACAACTTATGGAGAGATATAGGGAGCAAAAGGACTTGCATATGGTGTTCATTGACTTGGAGAAGGCCTATGATAAGATACCACGAAATGTTATGTGGTGGGCCTTGGAGAAACACAAAGTCCCAACAAAGTACATTACCCTCATCAAGGACATGTACGATAATGTTGTAACAAGTGTTCGAACAAGTGATGGCGACACTGATGACTTCCCGGTCAAGATAGGATTGCATCAGGGGTCAGCTTTGAGCCCTTATCTTTTTGCCTTGGTGATGGATGAGGTCACAAGGGATATACAAGGAGATATCCCATGGTGTATGCTCTTTGCAGACGATGTGGTGCTAGTTGATGATAGTCGGACGGGGGTCAACAGGAAGTTGTTATGGAGGCAAACCTTGGAATCGAAAGGTTTTAGACTTAGTAGGTCTAAAACCGAGTACATGAGGTGCGCTTTCAGTACTACTAGGCACGAGGAGGAGGAGGAGGATGTTAGCCTTGATGGGCAGGTGGTGCCTCAGAAGGACACCTTTCGATATTTGGGGTCAATGTTGCAGAAGGATGGGGATATTGATGAAGATGTGAACCATCGAATTAAAGCCGGATGGATGAAGTGGCGCCAAGCTTCTGGCATTCTTTGTGACAAGCGGGTGCCACAAAAGCTAAAAGGCAAGTTCTATAGGACGGCGGTTCAACCCACAATGTCGTATGGCGCTGAGTGTTGGCCGACTAAAAGGCGACATGTGCAACAGTTAGGTGTGGTGGAGATGCGCATGTTGAGATGGATGTGTGGCCACACAAGGACCGAATCCGAAATGATGACATACGAGATAGAGTTGGGGTAACGCCAATTGAAGAGAAGCTTGTCCAACATTGTCTGAGATGGTTTGGGCATATGCAGCGCAGGCCTCCAGAAGCCCCAATGCATAGCGGACGGCTAAAGCATGCTGATAATGTCAAAAGAGGCCGGGGTAGACCGAACTTGACATGGGAAGAGTCCGTAAAGAGAGATCTGAAGGATTGGAACATCACCAAAGAACTAGCCATGGACAGGGGTGCGTGGAAGCTTGCTATCCATGTGCCAAAACCATGAGTTGGTCGCGAGATCTTATGGGTTTCACCTCTAGCCCACCCCAACTTGTTTGGGACTAAAGGCTTTGTTGGTGTTGTTGTTGTCAGTATCTTTGTAATACGAAAAATAGATGGCCACAATCTTTACTTCTTATTATTGTAAACAGTAGCTCTTTTGTGCAGAAAGTAAATTTAAACGGATGTTTACCGTTATTTAAAATTCCATATTCTGTTATGCGTTCCTGTTTAAGAAACTCGCCAGCAAATATTTCAGTTTAACCCACACATTACCCAACCATGTAGGATTTGCAATCGATCTTTCAGGCAAAAAATTGCTAGAGATACAAGGAGTTGATTCTTCAGAACAACTGCACTTTAGTTCAGACAATCTTTTATCGAATCAAGGCAGGTAAAAGGAATTGATCATTTCTAACCTATTCCTGCAAGTGCTTGAAGTGTTGTATTGAGGTGCCTGCTGGTTGTTTGTTCATAATGTAATTTTCTGGTCGTGTCTTTCAGTGTTTAGATTTAGTTTCTTTGTAATTGGGGGTTGTGAACTGGATTGTCTACAACACATGAAACTCCCCTGCATGGTTTGATTAGTTTTCCTATTGTAGAGTATTGCTATACGTTTAGTATTCAGCTAAGTTCTATTTTGGAGCTTAGATTCCGTGCCTTAAACTGGTTCAAAAGAATGATTTGGCATAGTTTTACATGTAGACACAAATTTACTACTCCATCATCTATATATACAAGGCCTAATATGATTTTTGAGGTTACTTTTGACCACATGCTAGAGTAATAATATATGGCATGCATGTTCACAATGCATACCATCAAATTATTGAGAGAAGGGAGTTTCTAATGATATTATTTTTATGAAAAAAGTCCATTTTACTATCTGAAAAAAGTTGATGGTTCGCATAACCCCCTGATCTATATTTCGGCTCCCTTCACCCCCTATACAAACCCATACCGGTCAAAATCAGCCCCCGGGTAGTTTGCCTCCACTTGCTGCTGATGTGGCACCGGTCAATGACGGTTTTGACCTATGGTGGGCCTCCCTCGTCAGGCGGAGCTGAGATTCGTCGGACCAGGGCCCCTCCCTCTTGGTGTCACGCTCCTTCCTTCCCGTCTCTTTTCCTCTCCTTTTTCTAACTGCCATGGCCACCGCCCCGTTCTGCAGATCGGCACTGCCGGGAGCCACCGTGGCCAACCAAGACCACCGTCACTGTTGGCCTTGAGCGCTCTCCACCTGGATCCCGCCGCCCTTCCGTGGATCCGCGTTCGTTGTTGTCGTTCGTCGCCCAACGCCCGTCCCCATCGGCCACCTGCTTCGGGTCTGGCGAGGACCAGGCAGCCGCCGCCGTGCAAGCTCCTTCGCCTCCCGAGCGCATGCCTCATGTAGATCGAGAGCCCACGTGGGCCACAACCTCCTCGGCCCGGCTCCTCTGCAACTGCTCTACCACGCCGGCCCAGTTTGCCAGATCTGCTTCGCTCCAGCGACAACGACCCTCGTCGGGGCTGAAGATGAATATAGTGATGGCGATGAAACGGGTTGGCCTTCAGGCAATTGATTCGTTTAGCAGGTAGAGGACGACCTGGAGACAGCTTGGGAAAGCCTTATCCCCTCCTTGGCTAGCCGTCGGCAAGCAGGAGGCAGGGGCACGTGCGTTGAGCCTTTGACCACGCACGCATCTTTCTGTCCAAAGGTAGAAGACGAGAGGGGCTCTAGGTTGTGCTGACTATTGGGCCCCACTGGTCAAATACCACTCTAAAAGATGATTTTTGAACGGTATGGCATAGTTGAGGGGGGTAAGAGAACCGAAAAAAATATCAAGGGGTAAAGTGAACCACCAAGTTTTTTCAGGGTAGTAAAATGGACTTTTTTTCTATTTTTATATCATACATTTTATATATTATTATTTTTACCAATGGTCAAACGCAACCTCAAAATATGTATTAGGCCCTATATATATGGATGGAGGGAGTATTTAAATTGAAGTGTCTTTACTTTTTTGCCATCTTCAAAGTATTGTTCACGCTACTAAGCCTTCATCTGCAAATATCTATGGGTCTAAACTGAAACCTTGCGCCTTTTGACCAAGAGTTTTCTTAAAGTGTAAACTACAAGAGATACTAAAATGTTGTTACAAGTACCAGAGCCTAAGTGATTGCTAAAACCAAATTTCACGAAGAAAGTCAAATTGTTTCAAATAACTCCGGGTGTGAATTTGAACCTTGCTGGCGCAACGGGTAATCTAGTTTGTATGTTAATCACTCATCAGTACAAAATGGTGACAAAATACCCATGAATATTCCTATCGGCTATCCCATAAATAAAAACAGGAAATAGAGAAGCTACTTGACTGGATTCGAATTTGTCAGACCAAAGCATCCAAAGAAAAGGCTCCACCAATAATGCAGCCATACTAAGCATTACTTACTACTTCATGACATAAAATTTTGCAACGAAAAATACAACCGGTTCTTCCGGAATAAAAAAAGATCAGAGAGGAAAGGGGACTGGTAGTCTGGTACACTTGCTGAGCACATACCTGCTGCGTGCAGTTTTCCTCATTATGAGATAGGATGCCAGAGCAATAAGGCAAAGCGGCGGTTGTTGTTAGAAACTCAACTTCCAACTTATTTTGTTTCTGTTCTTGAGAATTTTTGAAGACCTGTCCTTCCAATGCACTTCTGCTGGTGCTTGCGGTAGGAGAGTTATCAAGGACGCCATTTAATAGGCTAGTTCTATTTCTTCTTCCACATGAAGAATTCCCATTTCCATAAACATCACTTGCAGCATTCCCCCCCTCTGACACCAGAGACATGCTCTTGCAGGATCCTGAACTCCTTGTGAAGTAAGGACCTGAAGGATGGGATTTCTCTGAGAAATTTGTTGCGGTTAACATATGGCCAGAAATGTCAAGTTGATGGTTCAGAGACGATGAATTTGTGCAAGGAGTCCCGGAAAGGTCAAAGTCTGATCGGCGACTTATTCTTCTCCTTTTAGATGATAAACGATCACTTACTTCAACTCCATCTTGCACTGACTTCTTCTGGTCACAAGGAGCACTGCTTCTGTCTGACTCGAGTAGAATATTTTTCTCATGTGATGCACTAGGTAAGAAGTATTGAACAGAAGGTTGTGAATATTTCTGTTTCTTGTTTTCTGCTGTACATGACTTAGCATTTTCTTTAACAGCATTCTCAATAAGAGAGGTGTCTTGTTCTGTTCCTGCAAGATAAGAAACGATGTAAGCACATGACACAATAACTTTTGCTACAAAAACTAGCAAATATATTCTACAAATAGCAAGCATGGTACCATTTTGTTGCAGATCTTCGGCTGAAGTCATACTGTTCCTTTCAGTTGAGTGCGTTTCGCTGGTTCTTCTAGCTGAAACACTGTTCATAACTTCTGGCACTGCAGACTCATCCTTTTTGTTGCTGACAGAAATGTTGCATGCTTTGGTCAAAGCTGAGAATTTTATCTGAACATCGCCCGGCTTTCCTGAATGGCAGTTGATCGCATCATATGCTACCTTTCCATTGAGTGTCTCATTTTGTGTAACCAGGGAAGTGGGGCCCAAGGGAGTCTCCACATCGGTCTCCTTGAATTCTAAAGATGTTCTGGCCAACAGATGTTGCTCCTGAGGAACTTGAGAATGGCTGGTAGAAGATGGGTCTTCATTTAAGGGATGTGCCTCAGCAAGATCAAGATTGGCACCTTCTAGGGCACATACTGGTTGCTGCATCATCTGTTCACTTGCAGGATTCATACAAACTGATTCAACACCATCGAATTGAAGTTTCTTCGGCTCAACCGACAGATAAGTTTCAGGGAGTGCATGGCACACAGTGCCTGTAACTTGCACTCCAAAAGAACTTCTAACAGTAACCTTGACATTATTATCAGAACTGACAATCTGGTTTTGAGAACAATCTAACTTAACTCCTTGATTTCCAAGATCACCATCTTTACTGCACTTGACGAATTCAGTTGATCTATCCTGATTGGCATAAAATCCTTTCTCCTGATCTGGGAAAGAGATCATTGTTCCAGCATTGTTTTCACCGTCACCACATGGTTTGGAGGATAATGATGCAGTTGTTTTGTTCGAACCTGCAGTTGCAAGCTCAGACATCTGCATCCTGTCTTGCGTAACATCCCTGATTCCACTATTTGTCGCTTGACCCTTCTCACGCGAGCGATCTTCAATATGCCGCTGCCTTGACCTGGAACGCTTTACCACAGAGAACATGTTGACTTCAGAACTAGGCTCAACTATCTCCTGGTCAACTGAAACCTGCTTTTGCTGAGGCACTTCATGTTGTTTAGTATCCACGGTGTCACAAATAGAGTCTAGCTCAGCATATCCATTTGGAACCCCCAGATTTCTGAGTGAAGTACTAGGAACAGCTGGTGGCTGAACGACGGTTATGTTGGTTGCTGGTGTAGTAATCTGGCTTTCAGCGAAAAGTAACCCCGGAACAATCAGTTTGCCATTTAGCTCTACAAGTAAACGAGCAGTTCAGTTGACGAATAAAAGGTGTCAAAAGCAATGTGCAAGGGAGTAAAATCAGATATCAATGGTGAACAAAAGACTAAATAATTGACGTTACTTGCAATGGCAAGACACACATATCAATGGATAGGCAACTGACAAGACACACATATCAATGGATAAGCAATTGACAAGACACACATATCAATGGATAAGCAATTGATTTTACTTGCCAACCAATTGATGTTTGCAAACTCATCCTGATAGTAACTTCTATCTCAACTTAATAGTTCAAGAATCAACATTTGCACATTGAAATGTATTCATTGATCTTTTTTTTAATATGTTCTTGCAGGTTAGTTGCTGAGAAGCAACCCAGCCACCTACATTTGGCTTGACCATCTATGTTTGATTAATGTTTAATGAAACGGCCCATGTTCCAGCGGATCTTTGCATTTTGTGGCACCTACTCCTACAATACTAGGAACTGCAACCCGAGGGGCATGGGAGACAGCAGCGGGGCTGGAGCAGGTGCATCGTGTGATTTGGGTGAGATGCACATAGCATTGTCTGTTCGTTTGTGTTTCTGATGGTGTGTCTACATTGGCTACTACCTGCTGCTCTCCAATCTATACACAACAAAGAAGCAGTACTCTGAAGCTGCTTTGTTGAGGAACGAGGCCAAGAGCAGGAAGCTGATGAAAACACAAGGGTGTACTCTAATTGAGATAGGTGAAAAACGACATCTCTTCATGGCTGACATACTTCATGTTTTAGTTTGATATTACCGTATGGTTTAGTTCATGAGTCCACAGGTTAAGTTCATGACTCATCTTTAGTCTCCGGTGAATTTGGCTAGCCTCACTTATGTATTAGTAGTATCGCTCAACATCATGGCCACACTACGTGATATGAGCTTAGCTTTTTCATATTGAACCCTTCACTGGATCAAAACTATAACTGGGTTTCTGACTATTCGTTGGTAGATCAAAGGTAATGGCTCTCAGTAAAACCAACATGCATCAGGTTCGTAAGACATCATTGCATTTCTTACAAAATGTGTTTTGCTTATTCACAACACTTATCAAAAGTTTGCTAATGCCAACACAGATCGGAAGATCCAATCAAGCAACGTAGCTAACTGAAGCAAAGTCACTCTGTCTTCATCATGCCAGTAGGCTAATGTGGCCACAAATTAGATAATAGAGGGATTTTAGCAAGTCATCAACTCTGAAAGCACATAAAATGTTTCAGTTTAGGCCACTACTTGGTTTTGAAGAGCTATTTATGTGAGCTTTTTCTATAGCGTAGGTCTACATTTTTTCGGATAACACTAAGTAGGCCCAAAATTTTTTTTACTTTGCTACATCGGGTTGTTGAGCCTGACAAGCCTATGTTGATATGAAATTTCTTCCAACATTTTCCATATGACATATTCACCCCACCCCCCACCCCCCACCCCACCCCAGAAGTCATCAACAGTAAACATTAGCTTTCTTCCACTGAGGACATGAGTGTGGCTTATTGATCTCTAGGATGCATGGTTCGGTCAACCCGTAGCATCGCACAGGCTCCATGGACATTGGCACTGCATATATAGTTTCCTCAATGTCCATGATCCAAGAGCATGGTTTTTTTCCCCTTGCTTCGCTAGTAATATGCTGATGCGCTTACGCGGAGAATAACAAAGCAATTAGCACAACAGTATTATCCATTTTATGAGCTAATTTGGTGTAGCTCCCGATGTCCTCTGTGAAGTCAAATCATGGTTCAAGGAGGAAAAAGGCTCAAACAGGGGGAGGAGGGGGGCGGGGAGGATACGCACCTTGCAGACTGGCGGCGCAGGAGGGGAGGAGCCACGGCGGGGGCCTGTGGCCGGCAGCGAGGAAGGCGCAGGCGAGGGACTCGGCGTGGGAGTCGACCTGCTGCCGCATCTGCCCGGTGACCCAGTCCCGGCGCTCGAAGACCTGCATGAAGAGGCTCTCCATGGCCGGCTGCCGGCGGTCGCGGAGGTGGCCGGGGGCGGAGAAGGGGGGCTAGGGTTTGGGCATGGAGGTGGGTCGGCAGCGGGGTAGTGAGGGAGATGGCCGCCGAAAATTTTGAATCCGGGAGAGGGGGAAGAGGAAGATCTGAGGTCCCCTTTTTTTTTTTTTTAGGACAAGGAAGATCTGAGGTTCTGTTCGGTAGTCGCCTACGGCTGCCAGATCCTCAACCCCGTCCGCCCGCGCCAGCAGACAGCCTCTCTCGTGTTTTTTTTTTAGCAAAGACAACCTCTCTCTCGTGGACTCCTCCTCGAGGTGCGGCTGGAGCCAGCGACTGGCCAGGCCGATAGCCCACGAAGAGCATATTGTGGCACGTCTGATTGGCCCCATATTTGTCCATGGCCTGGCCACTGGTGGGCTTGTGTGTAAAGGCTTTCATTTTTTTTCTTTGCTTGGTCCTCGAAGTCATGATGGGTCTGTTCGGTGGTGAGAGATAGCCTGTAAGATACTAGATATATCTCCTCTAGATTATGGTTCACACACACACAATCTGATACAGGAATCGAGTTACAGAGAGATATTATAGAGAGGAGTAGAGGTAGGAGAAGAGTGGAGGAAGGGGAAGGGGATAGCCGCCGTCGTCGGTCCATTGATCCACTGGATACCTTCCTCGTAGAATTTTTTTAAAGTAGTACGGAAATTATAACAAATTTGAAAAAAGTTCGTTCGTTTTAAAAAAAATCAAAAATAGCACCCCGTCGGCCTGAGCTGGGCCGACCGGGGACTGGTCGGCTATGTTTGGGCCGAAGAGGGCCCATCGGCCTATGCCAGGCCGAAGAGTCGGCCGTCGGCCCATGCCAGGCTAAGAGGGCGCCTCGGTCGCCAAGAGGCCGAAGAGCCCCTGGATAAGGCCCGACGCGGCCGGCTCCCTCTTCTTCCTCCTCATGCCTCGTTCCTTCCTCTCCCGTTGCTTGTTCTTGATAGAAAATCCCTCCTCCTTGATCTCCTTCTACATCCACCCATTTTTCAGTTTCAATCCACTGAAATAATAGATCATCTTCGTCTCCCCCGTCCTACGGTCTCATTTTTTGCAATGTGGTAGTGTGTTGTTCGTTTGGAGGAGACATGGTGTGGTGGTGGAGGTGTGAATGGTGAGAAGGTGGAGTGGTGGAGAGGAAGAAGAAGGGCACTCACGCGTCGAAGGTATACATTTTTTTCTGTTAGTTTAGGTTAGTTTTCTGTTAGTTTTTTTAATGTACGTAAAATTAGTTTAGATTATTTTTATTAGTGTAGTGATTTTAGTGTTTGTTTTCCGAGTGTAGGTTTACTTAGTGTAGGTTTATTTAGTGTACGTGAGTATATTTTAGTGTAGGTTTATTTTAATGAAGTTCATTTTAGTCAGGTTTATTTAGTATACGTAGGGATATTTTAGTGTATGTTTATTTTAGTGTAGATTTATTCGTTGCGGATAATGAGAAGCTGGCAATATTTGACAGGTTAAAATGTCTGAATCCGTAAATTTCACTGTGTATTACGGCCCTGGTAATGTTCGATATAATGAGTTGGGGATTGATCTTAGCGAGTTTAAAAAAGGCGAGATGACACTTTCAGACCCGGACAGACTGGACATTAGGCAGTTGAAGCACTGGTTGACTACTAGTTTTGGCCTGGATCCTGAAGTTTGTTCCATCAGTATTCATGCATTGTGGACCAAATCCTATAAAAATGTCAAGTGGGAGTTGATTCCGATAGATAGGAGCCAGCATTGGTTGTCTTTGTTAAGTCATTCCAGATACCGGAGAATCCATCCATATGCCCTAGTGCAACCAGTGGCGAAGAAGGAGAATATCGTACCACCCAACGTGGGGTATGAACCAGGGCAGAGTAGTCAAGTGGCTAACGAGATTTATGTATCCGGGTCACAGCCACCGGATGTGAATGCTGGTCAAGCCGAGAAAGAGTCAGATTATGTGCCACACAATGTTACTGGTCATGCTGCTGGACAGAGTATTCAGTCGATAGTATTAGCTGCCTCTGGTGCTGCTGATGGGGATGAGGAAGGCGATGAAATGTAGAGGGTGATGGAGGAAGAGGACGAGGATGGGATTGCAGAGGAACTTGATTCTAAAAATTCCGAGGATGAGGATGAGGTACCAATTCCTGCTGCATGGGAGTAGGACATATCCGCCGGCTTTACTATCAATGATGGCCATGAGACTCCATGGCAATATAATCTGAACCAAGTCCAGATCGGGGCTATGTTTGACACAAAGAAAAAAATGAAGTATGCGGTGATAAAGTGGGCTATGTCTACGCAGAGGGTTTTTCGGACACACATATCTAGTCCAACGAAATATACCGTGAAGTGTGTTGAATCAGGTTGTCCTATGAAGGTGCACGGCCACGTGCCAAAGTACAACATCCACTGGGTTATGACAAATGTTGTCCCGCATAACTGTGTGAGGAAAAACATGTTGGTTCGTCATCCAAACCTTAATCCAACTCTCATAGCGCAACTCATGTATACTGAGATAGTGGAGAAGAAAGATATGGAAGCAAAACACATCCAGACAATAGTGAAGGTCAGATGGAATTATGACATTCCATATGGGAAGGCTTGGAGGGCTAAGCAGAAGGCTATGGAGGAAAGGTTTGGGACGTTCTTCGACTCATATGATAATGTTGTCCGTCTCCTTGACATACTGAAGGAGAGGAATCCCGGCACTTATGTTAACATTCAACACACGAGGTTGGATAGTATACCAGATTACAAGGTGTTGAAACGAGTATTCTTCTCTTTCGGTATGTGCATCGAAGCTTTCAGGCATTGTCCTCCTGTGATGTTTGTGGATGGTACATTCCTGACTGGTCAGTAGAAAGGGCAAATCCTGACTGCTATTGGTGTGGACGGGAACAACCAAATCATCCCACTAGCCATGGCATCTGTGGAGGGTGAGAACTTTCTGAGCTGGGTATGGTTCTTCCGGCAAGTTAAAATTGCGATCGTGAAAGACCGATCAAATGCATGTCTCATTCATGACAGACATCCCGATATATTGAAGGCCATGAAGACACTGAGTAATCCAACTGCTGACGAGCCAACACCTTGGAAGGACTTGCAAAGCCGATGGTGCATGCGCCATCTAGGTGCAAAAAATTTCTCACAGTTCAAGAACAAACGGTTGATGAACTTGTGCAAAAAGTTATGCAAGCAGAACCAGCGGTGCAAATACGATTTTATTTGGTCAAAACTAGATGAGTTCACTAAGAAGCAGGTCCTTGCTAGGAATAAAATGGAAAAGACCAGGTTAAATTAACAACACTCATTGCGGAGCTTGAGGAGCCAGTTGTTCTTTGTGACTTGCCAACAATTGACCCTCCTAATACGAAGAGAAAGAAGGGCAGGGCAATAAAGAATTTTTCTAAGTGGATAGAGAAAGAGCCTCCAGTGAATTGGTCTTTGCTGCATGACACCCATGGAGCTAGGTATGGCCACATGACAACCAATCTTGTAGAGATCTATAACTTTGTACTCAGAGGGAATAGAGCATTGCCACTTACAGCTATTGTGGAGGGTGTATTCCATGGCACTGTGAGATATTTCAGAGAAAGGCACGAGTTAGCAAACAAGCATATTGCAGATAATCAGAACACTCCTTATTGTAGCCGTGTCATGGAGTACATGGCTGAGAAGATAAAGAAAGCAAAAAAGCACACTATCACATTCATAGGTAATCAGGAAAGGAGGTATGAGATTCATCTTCCTACTGATGGTTTTGGTTCTGCAAATGAGGTGAAGACGCATGAGGTTAAAATTGGAGCAAAATTTTATCCAACTTGTGAGTGTACATGCAAGAAACCGTAGTTATTACACCTGCCTTGCTCACATGTGTTGGCTGCCTGTGGCCAGATTCAGTTGGACGCTATCTCCTTCGTGTCTCCGTACTATTCAAAAGAGGCAGTACTCAATGTCTGGACAGGTGAGATGACTGGGTTTAGAGTCGTCACCAATTTCAACAAGGTAAATGATGGTGATAGAGTATACATCCTGTTGGGGATATAACCCCGCGGTATGACCCGCCCTAAAGGCTCCGGGTTATGCTTGGCGGCTCGTACACTAGCCCAAGGTGAGCCGGTGGTCCTAAAGCCTAGGAAGCTTGGCGGCTCATAAGGTGGGCCGGACAGTGGCCTAGAAGACCCGGGTGTGTAAGCCGCCCGGGGACAACTTGGACAAGAAGATAGAGGAAGACTCGGATAGACAATGAGAGTCGGTTACCAATTGTATGACCCGTGGTCTAGACCTCCTATATAAGGGAAGACCCGGGGCGACTTAGAGATCAGGTTATCGAATACTAGGCCAAGCGTCTGCTCCCTTGTAATCGATACATTAAGCAATACAAACACAAGCAGGACGTAGGCTATTACCTCGAGTTGAGGGGCCAAACCTGGATAAATCCGTGTCTCATGTCCGTATCAACCCCTTTGAGTCCATCACGTTAGCAATGGCCTCGAACCGAAGTCCGTTTACCCGGACATCTGCCGTGATAAAACCACGACAGTTGGCGCCCACCATGGGGCCGACGCTCGGTGGTGTTGAGTTCTCAAAGGGCTCTCTCCTGGGGCTCGAGGGATACATGGTTGGTAGCATGAGCAAGAGTCACCGCGGCCGGCTCTACATCGACGACACCGGCTGGGGGCTTGATGCCGGTCTGTGGAGTATGGCTTCTGGGTTCCATTCGGTGGGATCCACGTGTTCATCGAAAAAATTGATGGAGCAACACCCGGGCCGGACGTTTGCACCAACCTCATCGAGTCTACTCGGCGTCTGCACAATACTCGTAGTGTGCAACCCGCCCGCGTTAGCCCGGGCTGGAAGCACGTCTTCGTGGGCTTTACTCAAGGTACGGATCTGGAAGCTTCCGGATCACAGGAAACTCTCGTTTATTCAGAGGACGAATCTTCAAGCAGAGAAACAGAGTCGATATACAGGCTTCACAATGGCGGGCTCGGGGGCTACGATGAGCTCTGCCCTAAGTCGGATTGCTCCGAGGCGAACGATCTTGGGCCGCCGGTCCATGCTGCCGTGTTCATGGTGGGGTCAGTCCCAGGCACGAATAGTATGCCCGCAGGGGCCGCCACCTCAGGCGATAACCCGCCACCGCCGGCCCAAGTTATTTTGGAGCTGATGGATGAGCTCGCGGCCCTAATGGCTACTGACATTACACCGTACAATCAAGCAGCTAGGAACTTGGAGATTGCAAGGATCAAGGACCGGATGGCGGAAGTGTAGTAGAGGATGGCTGAGTCAAAGGCCCAGATGGAGCAAGAGGCAGAACACATCAGGATAGACGCTTTCCGTCTCGGGCTGGAGCAACAATCGGCAGCCGCGGTTCATCGGATGAGGCATCAATCCCGTCTGCCGGAACGTTATGAGGCAAGAAACCTCTTCAACACGCCAGGGACAGGGAAAAAAGCGAATGCACCTGGGAGTCGCCCGGCGGCTCGGCCGGTGACTCAACCGACCCGGCGAAATTAGGCCTCGCCTGCGGCCTTTTCAACACCGCCAGGTAATTATTCTAACCCGGCCGAGAATATGGTGGCAGCAGACACCCGGCTCGAAACAATTCCTATTCCGGATGAAGCGCCCTTTGCGGAGGATGTGCGAAACGCCATTGGGTACTTGCAGACGGTGATGGCCCAGCAGGAAAAGTACACCTACAGTCGGAGCCGTGTTCATTCAACCCCACTCCCTAGCCGGAGTTTTAGCCGGCGCTACGAGTCGCCGGCGGTTTCCAGCAGCAATCGGCATCGAGAGATTCCAACGGGTCATCGGCCGGCTATGGATACAAGAGGCCAGCAAGAGGTGATAGCCTTAGTCGGGGCAGCTCGCCAGGAGCTCGCGCCATCCGTGTCAGTAGGAGTCAGAGGAACCACCAGAGTGGGGGTGCCATGTTTATCACCGGCTCTACGAAGTGAGCGGCTGCCAAAGGATTTCAAAGGGTCCCGCAAGGTTCCAAATTACACCGTTGATTTACCCCCAAAGGCTTGGGTGGAAAGTTATGAACTAGCCATGGAGATGCTGGACGTTAGTGAGGCGGTTTGTGCCAAATACTTCATCATGATGCTTGAAGGCACGGCCCGCACATGGTTAAAGGGATTGCCACCCAATACCATCAACTCATGGGCAGAGCCGAGAGCCAGATTCATTAAAAACTTTCAAGGAACGTGTAAACAGCCCATGACCATCGTGGATCTTGATCACTGTGTTCAACAGGAGAATGAGTCAGCTCATCATTGGGTATGGCGGGTCTCGACCGTCATCCACTCTTCGGAGTAGATCACGGTGGCTCAGGCAGTACTGATCCTAGAGAAGAACTGTCACTTTGTCCCGCTAAAGCAGAAGCTTGGCCGACTCAAGCGTACATGTCAAGATATGGGAGAGCTCATGACAGCTCTCACGAAATACGCCGACTCTGACAAACACGAAGGATCCGGGCTCCGATGAGGAGAAGGCCGGTCAAGGCAAGAAGGGTAATCAGAGCAAGGGTACGGCAAGCAATGGTAGCCAGAGCAAGCGTAAGAATCCTGAGGCCGGGTCAGAACTGGTGGCCAATGCAAGTACCAATCAGAATCAACCCAGGGGCAACAGGAGGTTTAGGCCACCTTTTAATAAGGACAGGCCTGCCTTTAATTTGGAGGAGGCGCTGAAGGGTCCTTGTCCGGATCACGGCCAGCCCGATAAGCCGGCGAACCACACTTGGGGAGAGTGTTGTTTCATGCAGAAACTTAAGAATCACTTTACACACCCCAACAATCAGGACGGTGGCCCGCCGGGCGGCTCTGGACATGGCGGGTCAGGGGCCGGTTTTGGGTCCGGCGGCTCAAGGTCTGGTCACCCAGGTCAAGGTAATCAAGGAGGACACCAGCAGCATTCTGGTAACAACAATCAGCAACAGCGTAATCAGTCTGGCTATCAGAGTAACCCGAAGCAGCTCAGCTCCGGTCAGTATCATGTTTTCACAACCAGCCTCAACAAAAGGGATCAGAAGTTGTGCAAGCGGGCGGTCAATGCGGTTGCACCAGCCCTGCCATAGTATTTACGATGGTCTGAGTATGATATAACATGGAGCCGGGAGGATCACCCGCCGCGTGTCGATGACCCCGGGCGGCTGGCTTTGGTTGTGGCCCCCCAAGTAGGAGGGTATATGGTGAATAAAGTGTTAATGGACGGAGGCAGTAGTATTAATATCCTCTACTACGATACTTTTCAGAGGATGAAATTGCTAGACAAGGATTTAAAACCCTCGTCCACCGTTTTTCATGGTGTAGCGCCAGACAAGTCGGCGTATCCGGTGGGCAGGATTTCTTTGGAAGTGGCCTTTGGCGACGAATATAACTACAGGGTGGAGTCCTTGTGGTTTGAGGTGGTAAAAATCAAGAGTCCTTATCACGCGTTGTTTGGACGTCCGGCTTACACAAAATTCATGACTAGGCCTTGTTATGTATGCCTACAGCTCAAGATGCCCGACTTAAAAGGTACCATTACTGTTCATGGTGACCAAAAGACGGCCATCGAGTGTGAGGAAGGAGATGCGGCTTACGCCGAGTCCAGTTGCGCTCAGGAGGAGCTTAAATTTTACAAGGAGAATGTTGACCCGGAGGATATGACCCCACTGAAAAAGCCTACCACGGAGGTTGAGCCGCCCCTTAAGTTTTCAGCGGATGATGCTAAGGCGGTAGATTTCACTCTAGGCGACTCATCCAAATAGTTCATCATTGAAGCTCACATGGATCCCAAATAGGAAAGCGCGCTCATCGAATTCATCCGTGAGAATCGGGACATCTTCGCATGGAAACCTTCTGACATGTCGGGTGTACTGAGAGAGTTCGCTGAGCACAACCTTAATGTGGATCTGAAGTTTAAGCCAATTAAGCAGTTTTTACGGCGGTTTAATGAGGAGAGGCGTAAGGCCATTGGGGAAGAAGTTGCCCGGCTTTTGGCAGCGGGTTTCATTGTTGAGGTTTTTCACCTGGAGTGGTTGGCTACCCCGGTGTTGGTGCTCAAGAAGAACGACACGTGGCGTATGTGTGTGGACTACACAAACCTTAATAAGGCTTGCCCGGCTGATCCGTTTGCCCTCCCTCGTATTGATCAAATCATTGATGCTACGGCAGGTTGTGAAAGCTTGTGTTTCTTGGATGCTTACTTAGGCTATCATCATATCAAGATGGCGGTTAAAGACCAAGAGAAGACGGCTTTTATTACACCTTTTGGGGCTTTCTGTTATGTATCTATGCCTTTCGGGCTCAAGAGTGCCCAGGCGACTTATCAGCGATGTGTGTAGAACTGCCTTCACAGTCAGATTGGCCGCAACGTCCATGCTTATGTAGATGATATCGTGATCAAATCCAGGAAGAAGGAGACCCTTTTGGGCGATTTAAAGGAAACCTTTGATAATCTTTGGGTCTATAAGATGATGCTTAATCCGACTAAATGTGTCTTTGGAGTTCCAGCTGGCAAGCTCCTGGAATTTCTGGTTTCTGAACGTGGCATTGAGGCTAACCCGGATAAAATCAAGGCTATCACTTCTCTGGCAGAGCCGGCCTATATTAATGATGTCCAACGCTTGGCGGGGCGGATCGCCACGTTGAGCCGTTTCATAAGCCGCCTTGGAGAGAAGGTTGTTCCTTTATATCAGATGATGAAGAAGACGGACAAATTTGTCTGGAGCAAGGCGGCGGCTGAAGCACTTGAGATGCTCAAGAAACAGTTGACTGAGCCGCCGGTGCTGGCTGCTCCGGCTGAAAAAGAACCGTTACTTTTATATGTGGCGGCTAATAATCGGGCATTAAGCATTGTGATTGTGGTCGAGCGCAAGGAATCTGGAAAGGAGTATCCGGTTCAAAGGCCAGTTTATTATATCAGTGAGGTCTTGACAGAGTCCAAGCAAAGGTATCCGCATTGGCAGAAGCTGGTATATGGGGTTTCATGGCCAGCCGCAAATTAAAGCACTATTTTTTAGGGCACCAGATAACTTTGGTTAGTTCTGCTCCGTTGGGAGACATAATCCAGAACAGAGAGGCCACTGGAAGGATTGCTAAGTGGGCACTGGAGTTGGGATCTCTTAATCTAAAATACGTGCCTCGTATGACCATCAAGTCCCAAGCTCTTGTGGATTTTATAAATGATTGGACGGAATGTTAAGCCCCTGAGGAAAAGCCGGATGACACATACTGGACTATACACTTTGATGGATCCAAGCAGCTAGAAGGGTCAGGCGCAGGAGTTGTTTTGATGTCTCCTAAAGGTGATAAGTTTTGTTATGTGCTCTGGTTGATGTTCCCATGCACTAACAATGCGGCTGAGTATGACGCTCTGCTTCATGGGCTTAGATTAGCCAAGGAGATGACTTTAAGCCGGGTAAGGTGTTTGGGCGACTCAGATTTGGTGGATCAGCAGGTTTCAGGCACTTGGGACTCCAAAGACCCACGGATGGCGGCTTATCGACAGACGGTTGATATTATTCCGGCCACTTCAAGGGGTATTAGGTGGATCACATTGATCGTCGCAAGAATGAGGCGGCAGAAGCGTTGTCACGGCTAGGCTCCCAGCGAAAGCCGGTGCCATCCCATGTATTCCTGGACGTCTTACATCATCCGACTGTTAAGTTACCTTCGGAAGAGGATCTGGCTATTCTTGACCCGGAGGGGGAGTTAGTGGGGGCTTTGCATGCTATCCCATATTGGACTGTCCCCTACCTGGCCTATCTGACCCGGGGCGAGTTACCTGATGATGAAGACCTGGCCAGACAGATCACCCGACGCTCCAAATCAATGATGATAGTTAATGCTGAGTTGCACAAATGCAGCGTGACTGGTGTTTTTCAACGATGTGTCTCGCCTGAGGAGGGTCAACAAATCTTAAATGAAATTCATGCCGGAGATTGTGGACATCACGCCGGCTCGAGGTCGTTGGTAGCCAAGGCCTTCCGGCACGGGTTTCTTCTGGTTGACAGCTCACAAGGATGCAGAGGACTTGGTTCGCAAATGTGACGGCTGTCAGAAGTTTGGCCGGCGTGCTCATGTTCCGGCTCAAGAGTTAAGGATGATACCAATTACATGGCCATTTCCAGTCTGGGGGCTAGACATGGTAGGACCTTTCAAAAGATCCAAAGATAAGAAAACGCACCTCTTGGTGGCGGTCGATAAATTCACCAAATGGGTGGAGGCAGAGCCGGTTAGCAAGTGTGACGCGGCTACGGCGGTTCAATTTGTTAAGAAGCTGATCTACCATTTTGGTTACCCTCACAACATTATCACCAACAATGGCACAAATCTATCTAAGGGGTCTATGAAAGAGTTATGTGACAAGGAGCACATCCGGCTGGATGTTTCAGCAGTTGCGCATCCACAGTCTAATGGTCAGGCGGAGCATGCTAATCAAGAGATTTTAAGGGGCATCAAGCCACGACTTATGGTTCCTTTACAACAGACGCCCGGGTGTTGGGTAGAAGAATTGCCTTCCGTCTTATGGAGTGTCAGAACTACCCCTAACAGATCTACAGGCTATACACCTTTCTTTATGGTGTACGGTGCTGAAGCAGTATTGCCGAGTGACATCCGGCATGATTCGACACGTGTAGCGGCTTATGTTGAGACGGATAATGAGACGGCACGTCAAGACGCGTTGGATGCTTTGGAAGAAGCATGAGAGCTGGCGGCTGCCCGATCAGCGATCTATCAGCAAGACCTACGCCGCTACCACATCCGCAGAATCAAGACCCGGACATTCCAGGGAGGCGACTTAGTGCTCCGGATGATTCAGGACCAGACAGGCATGCATAAGTTATCTCCTCCTTGGGAAGGACCTTTTGTGGTCAGTAGAAATCTCAACAATGGGTCATACTATCTCGTCGATATCAGGGATGACTCAGAGACGGCGGGTCAAGAAACCCGCCGGCCATGGAACATAGCACATCTACGGCTGTATTACACATAAGGGCATTGAGACTCGCCATTATATACTATCATTGTACATATCGTATATAAATAAGATAACATCCCCGCAAGACGGGACCTCTTTTGTTACACGAGCACATCCTGTGTCACCCCCACCGCGCTTACGGCTCTATACCCCAACCCAACTTGCTCTGGCCCTGGGTCCTCCCGCATATCTTCCTCGGTAAGCGGACCGTGGAAGCTGGGGAGTATCCGCTTGGGACTGATAGAAAACAGCATATCTTTTCCCAGCATCGTTGTTCATACAAGAAGAGTTCATAAAAATTCCAGTTGATAGATCAACTGCGGCGGAGGGCGGCTTCTTACCTTCGGGTATCGCTTCTAATGCTTATCGGCCCGGCTCTATGCCAAAATCTCCGACTAACATGATTAGCCACGGCGAAGGGCGGCTTCTTACCTTCGGGTATCGCTTCTAATGCTTTATCGGCCGGCGTTTACGCCATATTGCTGAAGGGGGCTTCTTACCGACGGGTATCGCTTCTAACACCCTATCGGTCGGCTTCATGCCAAATCTCCGGCTAACATGATTAGCCGCGATTGTAGGAAGTTTTTTACCGACGGGTATCTAACCCTAACAACCGGCGAAGGGCGGCTTCTTACCTCCGGGTATAGCTTCTAACGCCTTATCGGCCAGGCTTTATGCCATCTCCGGCTAACCAGATTAGCCATGGTTGTCAAGGGGGCTTCCCGCCTCCGGGTGTAGCTTATCTAACCTTAAACAACCGGCGGAGGGCGGCTTCTTACCTCCGGGTATAGCTTCTAATGCCTTATCGGCTAGGCTTTATGCCATCCCCGGCTAACCAGATTAGCCATGGTTGTCAAGGGGGCTTCCCACCTCCGGGTGTAGCTTATCTAACCTTAAACAATCGGCGGAGGGCGGCTTCTTACCTCCGGGTATAGCTTCTAATGCCTTATCAGCCAGGCTTTATGCCATCCCCGGCTAACCAGATTAGCTATGATTGCCAAGGGGGCTTACCACCTCCGGGTGTAGGTTACCTAGTCTTGGCTACCAATGTCTTCTATGTTAACAAAGCATTATAAGGGCTCAAAACAGCATACAAAGGCAATGACAGTTGAAGAGCCGGATCATTTTATATAGCAGAATAGAATAAGATTCAGCAGAAGCAAAAGTGGCATCTAGTCTATTACATACACTCCCTGAGGAGCCCAAAAATTCGGACAAGTTTTTTTTTCAACGCCACACGACGAGTCATGGAGAGTCGGCTGTTACAAGTTTTTCAAGGTAAGGGATAGCTAGCTGTCGGGTCATCCTGCTCCGGCTCTTCGGTGGCCCCGATCTGGAGATTGTCCAAGTCCTAGTTGCAGTTCGTTAGAGCCGCAAAAGAGCCTTCTTCAAAGTAAGGAGACAGGTCAAGGTCAGGAGCGAAGAGGTCCTTACTGCCGGCAGGCATTAAGTCCTTACACTCGTAAAGCGGGCCGCAGATTCTCTTTTGGTCAGGGCCATAAGCCGCCTGGTAGGTCGTCAGGTCAGCTTCCTCCGCTAAGATGGAAGCCAACACTTTGGAATCCTTTACGCACCGGCTGTAGTCAGCACCGGTGAACTCAGAGCCATCGTCTTTATTTGAAGGGAATCATCTCGGCTGAGGTCAGCTCCGGAGAGAAAGCCAAGGCCCGGCTGATGCCCGCAATCGCCCCTTGGCGGGCGGCTGATTTCTTTAACTCGGCAATCTGCTTGGGCATGGTGGACAAGAGCTCCAAGACGCCCTTGAGAGTCGCAGGAATCTTGTCTTTGTATTGCACAGCTTTAATAGTGCACATTGCGCTGCAGTATAGCTGCTCCGTCAGGGTATAGATAGCTTTCAACGGCAACAGACTGTCAGAAGCCAGTTGCCGGCCCCTAGGGCCTGCATAAGTCGAAAAATTTCACAATGAGTCGCCAACACAAGTATTATATGACCATTGAAGCACAAGTTGTCAGAAAATTACCGAAGAGGGCGCTGTCATTCTAGTAATATGACGCTTTAAGGATTGGAGTTCATCTGATGCAGCTATCAGCCGTTGATCAGCGTCATCCGCCCGCTTGGTCAAGGAGGCCTTTTTAGACTCGGCTGACTTTTTAAAGGCGGCAAAGTCGGCCTTGATTGTAGCCAGCTCCTCAGAGAGGAGCCGACACTGCTCATCTATAGCACTTTGAGCCGTTTGTTGAGCCGCCAGGTTGGTCTTCAGATCCGTCAGCTGCGACCCGGCTTCAACTAAAGTTTCGTGTGGTATGTCAAAGCATAATATCAGTAGGCTAGTCTCCAAACAGATCGCAAGCAATATGTATGACACTTGGGGGCTAATGTCTATTTTCAGACGTTTTGGCACTAAAAGACCCGGCTCAACTTTGGACTAGATTAAGCCGGCCCTTGGGGGCTACGGATTTGGATTTTCTACAAGGAAGATCATGAAAGACCCGACTCAACTTTGGATTAGATTGAGCCATCCCTTGGGGGCTACGGATTTGGATTTTCTACAAGGAAGATCATGAAAGACCCGACTCAACTTTGGATTAGATTGAACCGGCCCTTGTGGGCTAAGGAAGGTTATAACAGGAAAAGGAGTACCTCATATTTCTTCTTCATCAGACTGACCAGTCGAAGCTCCAGATCCCGGTTGGTGGAAAGTCGGTTCATGTAACCAGCGTGAAGCTCTTCGGCGGTCATCTTCTCAAAGGCAGAAGAGTCAAACTCCAACTTCTTCGAGGCTTCAGCCAGTTCTTTATGCTTGGTCAGCACGTGAGCCCGGGGGACTGGAAGCCAGAGCCGATGATCGTGGCGTCCAGAGTAGCAGTGTTCTTGGTCATCTGGGTAGGACTTGTTGGCTTCGAAGGATCCCTTGGAGGGATCTTTGGGATGATGTCTTCCACAGCCGGCCCAGTAGATGTGGCTGGCGGATCCGCATCCGGTCGCGACTCGTCCGGTTGTTCGTGCTCCAGCTCTTGGGCTGCGGGGCTAGGTGAGGACTTGTTAGTATTTCGACGGTTCGCTTGAGCCCTGGTGAGCACGAATGTCAGAACCCAAGGATTACAACCGCCAAAGGGAACAGAAATGCACGGTTAAAGGAAATACTTACAGCGGATTAATCTTAGGATGCGGTAGGGCGGTTGTCGTAGAGTCGCCAGAGGAAGGTGACCTTTGAGAGATAATTGAGAAAAGCTAAGACAGTATTGAAATGACAAGGTAAACCAGTCAAACAAGGGATACATACCTCTGTAGGGCGTTTCTTTGGAGCTGGGGAGTTCGGTAAACCGGACACGAGGTGTGTAGAGCCGGCGCTGCGGGTCTGACGAAGATTAGCCTGTTGTTGTTTTTTAAAAAGAAATTGAGGGTCCAGATAAGCAAGAGGATGAGAGAGAGGAACTTTTCCAATAACCCACCGTGGCTTCCGGGGGACAAAATATTCTGAGTCGGAAGAAATGTAGGTTACCTCAGGGGCATTGGCGCGGCTGGTCTCCACATCATCCTCAGAGTAAAACAGGTGATAGTGAGATGAGAAGACAAGGTCTCGGAAAATAGCTAAAATTTTACCTCTGAGCCAGATGATCGTGGCGGGTCAAACCATCCCTCTTGCGGGGTGTCCTTCTTGGGCTTCTTGGTCGGGGCTTTCTTCTTGGTCTTCTTCAAGGGAGGGATGTACTCCTTCTTCCAGAAGTCAGAGTCGGCCTAAAAGAATAAGCCGGTTAAGGGCAATAGATCAGCAAGGTACAAGTAAAGTCCAAGAGGTGGATGGGAAGAAATCGCCTTACATCTGGGGCCGGATTAAGGGCACTAAAGGGGATCAACCCGATAGCGCTGCAGGCTCCGGATGTCTCATGAAGGAGACTCCTGATAGCAGTGGTCATGTCATCTTCTGTCAAGGTTGACCGGCCGAAGCAGAGTGAGATGTCGTATTCGCCCTTGTACTCGCACATAAGGCGGCTTCTGTGGCTTAGCGGCATGATCCGCCAAGAGATCCAGCAGCGGATTAGGTCCAGTCCGGTTAAGCCGTTGGACATGAGGGCCTTAATCTTGGCATGAGTCGGCTCGTATCTTGCGTGCCCTGAAGCGGACAGCTAGCCAGGAAGCTCTGAAGTTGTCTTGAGCCAGGAAGGACGGTAACCCGGCAGTGGACGTTCACCCTCTGGAGAAGTATCTTTGCAATAGAACCACATTTTATTCTAGTCCTTTGGGTGACTCGGCAGCTGCATAGCCGGAAAGGTGATGTCTCGACGCCTTTGGATAGAAATTCCGCCCAGCTCGAGGCTCAGACTAGCCTTCACTTCAGTTTGACGGTTGGCGTAGAAGAACTCCCAGAACAGGCCTACCAACGGCTTGGCTTGTAGATAGACTTCACACAACACTTGAAAGTTGCAGATGTTTGATACGGAGTTGGGGGCGAGGTCTTCAGGATGGAGTTTGTAAAAATGAAGGACATCGCGGAAGAATTTTGAGCCGGGAGGCACGAAACCCCGCTCAATATGGTGTGATAAAACGACCACCTCTCCTTCTTGGGGAACAGGACTCAATTCATCACCCGGGACCCGCCAGTGGATGGCATCTTTGGAAGGGAGAGTGCCAGCATGAACAAAGTCCATCAAAAACTCTTCCGTAATGCATGACCCGACCCAGTTACAAGAGTTTGAGGCACGAGACATTCTGCCGGTTCAAAGATTGTGAAAATTAAAACACGGCGAGTTAAGAGGAGATTAAAATCTATGGCGACTTACGAGTTTAAAGATTCTATGTATAAGGTGCTACACTCCGGCTGATGAGAGCCGACGCAGAGGGGGGGAATTTGGCTAAGTCCTGGAAAACAGGTTTCACAAACTACCGCTATATTTATGGATCTACAAAAGAAGGAAAAAGGTTCCTATTTTTAGACCTAGCGAAGAACAGGCGAAGCAGACGAAAATTGAAAAAATGAGAAGGAGCCGTGATGGGCTCGTGCATTGCGCGGTCGCCCGTGCGTGGCGGCGCGGTCGGCGTGAGCATCAAGGGTGTGGCCGACGTCGGAGGACCCTGAGCCACAGTGCCAGAAGAACCCACATGAAGGCGACGGGCTTCCTGCAAACCCTACCGGCACGGTAATGGATCTAAGGAGAAGCACGGGCTTACCAACGACGACGCAGTGAAACACGGATGAAGCTCTGATTCACACAGGTTGATGCAGCGGCCTGTCGTCGACGGAGGGAAGGTGGCGCCGGAGCTGGAAGTGATGGAAGCGGTTGCATCAAGAAGAGGAAGACGAGGAAGCGAGCGGGAGAAGTAGCAAATCGCCCGGGGCGGTCCTATTTAAAAGGAGAAGGTAGAAGGAGCATGAAAATCTAGTCGACAGAAACATTTCGGCTGAGGCGGACGCCTCGATTTTCGGGATAGTCACTTAATGCGAAGATTTGGTGGGTACGTCAGCGAATCTTTCCTGCAGGGCCAACATGACATCATGGCAGGTCATCCCGGGCGACTCGCCAAAAGAGCAAGACAAGAGGGTGAAGTGAGCAAGCTCAAATCAACCTGGGGCCTAATGTTGGGGATGTAACCCCGCGGTATGACCCACCCTAAAGGCTCCGGGTTATGCTTGGCAGCTCGTACACTAGCCCAAGGTGAGCCGGTGGTCCTAAAGCCCAGGAAGCTTGGCGGCTCATAAGGTAGGCCGGATAGTGGCCCAGAAGACCCGGGTGTGTAAGCCGCTTGGGGACAACTTGGACAAGAAGATAGAGGAAGACTCGGATAGACAATGAGAGTCGGTTACCAATTGTATGACCCGTGGTCTAGACCTCCTATATAAGGGCAGTCCCGGGGCGACTTAGAGATCAGGTTATCGAATACTAGGCCAAGCGTCTGCTCCCTTGTAATCGATACATTAAGCAATACAAACACAAGCAGGACATAGGCTATTACCTCGAGTTGAGGGGCCGAACCTGGATAAATCCATGTCTCTCGTCCCTATCAACCCCTTTGAGTCCATCACATTAGCAATGGCCTCGAACCGAAGTCCGTTTACCCAGACATCTGCCGTGATAAAAACACGACACATCTCAGATCCTAGACTACGGCGAACTAGCAGGGGCAGACATAAGGTAAAGCGCATCCGAAAAGATATGGACCAATCTGAAGCCGGTGGAGCAACCAGACAATGTTTGCTCTGCGCGGCTTATGTGCATAGGATGAAATATTGCCCCGACCTGAAGAAAGACGGTGCTTCCACATCGACGAGTGCTTCCACATCGACGACTGCAACAACAGTTGCAAGAGGAGGTCCTGGCAGTCGTGGTGGACGTGGCTCTCGAGGCCGAAGGGGAGGACGAGGCATAACTCAGAAGCTACATAATCTGTGGGACCATGTTTTAATTTGTAATACGCTAGACTATTTTTTTATTTGTAATATGTGTGCACTGTGTTTTAATGTGTAATATGTGAGACTATATTTTAATGTGTAATATGTGAGACTATGTTTTTATTTGTTATATGTGAGACTATGTTTTTATTTGTAATATGCAAACACCTATCTTTTATTTTGTAATATGTGTGGACTATGTTCTAATTGCAGATATGACTTCGTATCCGTTGCTTAATGGTAATATCGATAGAGGGCACCGAGGCGCACTTATGGAACCGGGCACGAACTTAGACGTGTTAATCACTCACACCCCAAAGTCTAACTGGATGATACACCCTTCATGGGTTGATAGGTATGTGTCGGTATAATCACTTACTATGTTTGGCATCGTTTTGATAGAAGCTAATTGTAAACTACATTCTGTTTATTTTGTAGGTTGAATTGGGCTGGACTTCTACCCTTGGCGCGACTGGTTGAGGGTACATTGGATGAGTGGGTTGATCACCCAGACTTGGATGACGTAGGTGAACTAATGCAGTTGCACAAGAGGCAAGTATCATGCTTCTCTTATGACAGGTCACTCCTTACCTGCTTAGTAGATAGATGGAGACCAGAGACATATACGTTTCACTTTCCCTGGGGAGAGGTGGCTCCTACTTTACATGATGTGTCTTACTTGTTGGGATTACCTCTGGCCGGTGCTGCCATAGGAGCTTTAGAGGTAGAAACTGGTTGGCTAGCATCTATGCATGCCTGTTTACTGGCTATGGTGCCAACTACCACGGCGCTAGACAACGATCGGCACGAGCCTCTTTTCAGGTGGTTGAGCCAGTTTCAGATTGTCGCCTTAGGATATCCCACTGTTCAGTTGTCAGAGGCACAAATTGATCGGTCCCTAGAGGCATATATTATGTGGTTGTTTGGCAAGATGATGTTCACAGAGAACCACGTGACCACTGTAGATGCATGACTCATCGGTGTTGCACGAGAGATAGCTAACGCACGTTCCACGGAGAACATTATGCACAGGAGTTTTGGTTCTGTTGTGTTAGCAGCTACATATAGAGGCCTGTGCAAAACTTGCTAGTTGAAGTCAAGAAAATATGGTCTTGTCGGATGTCCACTATTGTTGCAGCTTTGGTCATATGAGAGATTCCCTATTGGTCGACCCTACGTCAGCGTTGACAAACCTTTCGGTAATGAGGACATGGCTGGACATTATGTGCCTTCTATCGGCGACTTGCCTACTATGGGATCTGTTTGGGCACGGAGAGAGGTATTTTCATTATTAACAATATGAATTAGTAATGTTTATTTCTCGCTATTCAATATTATGTACTAATATTTGTTTTCATGCATAGAGACAGTTTGCACCTAGCTAGGTGAGGGGCTGCTACCCCTCTTTCATGGCGCAGTTTGATAGTCTGCACGAGGATCAAGTTATATGGGAGCCATACACCCATAGGCTATTTCAGAAAGGTACCCAGGTGGGATTTCTGGATTCTGCACTAGAGATCAGCATTATTGGATGACCAAGGCCAAGTTGGTGTTCGACGTGACGGTTGAGGAGATGGCTACTAATAGGGTGATGAGACAGTTCGGTCTATGCCAAGAGCCTGACATTCCTGTTATTTCACAGTTACCAGATCACGTGCACAAGTAAGTAATACTACTTTAGTTCTTAGCTCTGCATTAATAGGGTGATGAGATAGTTCGGTCTACTTATAGCTAATCATGTAACGTGCATTTCAATCTCAGGTACAATCGCGTAGGAGGAAACAAGTCCCAAGATTCTTGGTTTCGCGACATCAGACCTTACCTCGAGGAATGGACTACTGCCCCGACAAATATCTAGGATGAAGTTCGTGTCTTTGACTAGGACAAGTTCGGGTTGTATCTGAAGCGTTACAGACAGAGCACGAGGATCTACTTGATTTCATCATCTGCTCCGGATCATATCCCAGTTCCTCTCGCCAGCGATCTGTTCCCAACTGCCTTAGTTGTGGGAACCAGACACCACGCGGTATGTCCTCAGTTTTTCTCACATGCTACGTTTTCCCTATACCTGAACATGTACAATTGGTTAACTTTCTGTGTACAGGGTGAATTGTCAACTCAGGCGCTAGAGGAGGTTACCGCTTTGATGGACCGCGTTGACAGAGGAGAAAATATCCCACTGCGAGAGAAAGCAACAAGGTTGAAGAGTCTTCAAGTGAAGATACGCGGGATCGTCGCAGTTGTTACATGTAGACAATCTTTCGATGTTGCTGACACTCGTGCAGCACATCGTCCGCCACGCCCCTCTCTGCAGCATTCAGAACCTCGACCTTCATAGCCAGGGAGCTCCTCCTAGCAGCAGGAACCTCCTTCGTAGCTAGGGAGCTCCTCCTGGAAACAAGCACCTCCTTCATAGCCAGGGAGCTCCTCCTGGCAGCAGGCACCTCCTTCACAGCAGGGAGCTCCTCCTGGCATCAGACACCTCCTTCACAACCCGGCAGTTATTTCTACCAGCAGCCACCTACTTCACAACCCGAGGGCTATTTCTACTAGCAGCCACCTCCTTCACAACCCGGGGGCTATATCTACCAGCAACCACCTCCTTCACAACCTGGGGACTCTTCTTGGCTTCAGCAGATGGACCTAGGTAACTTAACTTTGTACATTCTTTTAAAAATTGTAGCCTCATAAGTCATTCTTTACATGTTTTACTTTACTGCAGGCGGCAGCCAGTCGCAACCGTTCATGACTTCAGTTCAGTCACATGTGTTTACTGGTCCTGGTTCGTACATACCCGATGACGGCAAGGACGATGACCGTGGTGCATGCACCTATGGTATCTCGAAGACAGTTCTTGGCACTCCACCACCACCATCAATGCAGGAGACACATACACCGACGGACAAGGTGTTCTATGGTCATGGTCATCGTGACACTCGTCCACCGCCTCAGTGCTTATCGCCTTCCGGTCCACGTCCGAGGAAGCCCAAGATTCGTCACCGTCCCCAGCAGTGATATGGTTATCTATGTATGAGACATGACTATCTATTTATGTATGAGACATATGTAGCCTTATGTATCGGACATATTCATGTATGTGACATATTCATGGTTGAGACTTATTTGGTTTAGAGAGAGAACACTAGTAACGCAAACCAAATACGTCCAAATGAATTAGACAGTACAACTGAATTAAACACTACGACTGAATTAAACGTTACAACTGAATTAAACAATACAACTGAATTAAACGTTACAACTTAATTAAACAACACTACAGAAAATACCACTACAGAAAATAGTACTACATGAAAAACGTACTACATGAATGCATCATCATCATCCTCCGTCGATGTAGATCTCTTGCCCTTTGTCGATGCAGAACTCTTGCCCTTCGGCGATGCGGTCGTCTTCACCTTGGTACTCGGCATGAAGATGTCATCTTCGTCCTCCGTCGATGCAGAACTCTTCCCCTTCGCCAATGCAGAACTCTTGCCCTTCGTCGATGCAGAACTCTTCACCTTGGTGCTCGGCATGAAGAGGTCGTCCTCGTCCTCACTTTTTGCTGACCATAAACCTGAACTATTCACAACAATCCTGAGGTAAGCCTCACCCTTGTGCAGTTGTTTTTGCCATCTGGCGTGCAACCTCAGAAGTTCTTTCCGTATCTCCTCAAAAGTCCTGGGAGGCCACCCACTCCTAGCTAATGAGTGAGCCAACTCATTCATTATGAAGTCACTACTAATGAGTTCCTCCCATGGAACTACTCTATCATTCATGTTGAAATTGGCAGCTAGACGAAAAAGACGATCGGACATACCAATGTGAAAACTACGATCAAAAGGACAGTGAGGATGAGGAGGATGAGACATCTCCACGAAAGGATGGCGGAGCGAAAGGGAACGGAAGGGCCTGCTCACCCTGCTTACTGCGAATGTGGTTATATAGGCGGGAAAGACAATGGCGAGAAAGAATGGCGGGATAGAATGGCGGGAGAGAAAGGCGAGAAAGATAATGGCAGGAGAGAATGGCGGGAGAGAAAGGCAGGAAAGATAATGGCGGGGGGGAAAGTGGCGGGAGAGAATGCTGGGAAAAAGGTGGCGACAGAGTATGGCGGGAAATAAAATGGCGGGATAGACGACGGGAAAATAAAAATGGGAATAGTAGGGCGAGACAATACGATCACTATGGCAGATAGCTGAAAACAACAGCTAGCTCATGTTCATGCTGTTTGAAGGTTATGAGCACCAAATTGTTGACTTCAATAGACGATGCCAATAGAAAATTACCGAAACCTTCCTTCTTCAATACCATTCGATCACCCAAGCCAATGAGGTATGAACAAGGAATGCTCACAAATATATCATCATCTTCTGAATCCAAAGTAATTTCAAAAGTTAAAGAACCAATCCTAGGAATAGACACAAATTCCTTCAAACTCCTCACAACCATGGTAGGAATAACCTGACAAAAACAAGCAAGTTATATGATCCATCCTATGAACCAGTAAAAAACAAATAAATAATAAAAACCATAAACCAAAGCTTACCATATGTTGAGAAATAACATTCATGCGATCCATCCTATGAACAAAAGGAGTACACAGTATGTAGTTGTCATCAAAGAGGTGTCGCGACATGACATACATTTGATGATAATTCAGAGTGACACCACGACTATAAAAATAGCTGCCAACAAGTTCCCTCTGAGTTTCACTCAGATCCTCAAGAGCTACAAAAAATGATTTCACAAACCGAGATGAATAGCAAAACGTATAAGCTGAAACAAAACTGAAAATTAGTCAAACAAATAACTTACCAACACGGGGTAAAGGAAACAACATAACACGATCCTGATGAAATTCGACACTAATATAAGTTCCATAGTGCTCAAACATAACAGTCATCATGTCACTATGGCGGAGACCATAATCATTCACAAGTTCCTCCCACGAAGGACCATGGAATTTACTACTCATCCTACCATGTCTAAATATAACATGGTATAAGTTACCCTCGCTGTTGTGCAGAGCAAGATCAATATCTGTGTCACCTCTCTGAATAGCTAAAGCTCTACACTCCTCAATGTACCGAGCAAGATGTGATCTAACACTGCACGGAACATACTACAACAAGAATGGAAGCAAACATCATAATCATATAAACAAAGGCATTCGAATATGCCACAGTGAGATAAACAGGACATAGAATCTTACAACACGTCATGAACATCGACGATCCAGCACCACAGTAAATACAGACGCATCGGAATCAACGACAGCACAAGGGCCACCTGGAGCTCGGCAAAATGGGCAAGCCATTTACCTGCAGACGGATGGTGACCAATAAGAACTAAATCCACTACCGAGTTGAAAGTTCTCATTCGATTGAGTTGGAAGACAAAAAAATACCATAGGCTGGTGGAGAGCGCCCTGATCTATTGTTTACGCGGGTTGGATAACAAAATGGGTGGTCGAGCGAAGAGATCGGCGAGGCGGTGGAAGCACCGAAGAGCAACGGGAGTGAGAGGTGGAGAGGGGCAGACTACTGGATGGGGGAGGGTGAAACGAGTGGTCAGAGGAGGAAGAAAGGAGTCCTGGCCTTATCCAGGGGCCCACCGGCCTCCCACAGGCCGACAAGTAGCGCTTCGGCCCCTCTGACCGACAGGCCTCTCCCCAGCTTCTGATTGGCCGACAGGGGGCTCTTTGGCCTAGGGTTGGCCGACAGGGGGCTCTTCAGCCTGGTGCTGGTTGATGGGCCCCTCTTCAGCCTGGTGGTGGCCGACGGGGTGCTAAATTTGATATTTTTGAAAATGGGTATACTTTTTCCAAATTTGGTGTATTTTTGGTGCTAGTTTTGAAAAAATTCCTCCTCGTAGCCTCCTCTCCACTTACTTATAGCCAGCAACCCTTCAAGATGTGGACAGCGCAGCCCATATGTTGTCTTCGGGCCAGCCCGAGCATTGCACCAATCAGGAGGGCTCCTAACATCCCTCCCTTCTTAAAATGCGGCTTGCCCCCAAGCCGCTGTCATGAAGAGCTCTCCAGGATCCCATGGTGCTTGAAGATCATCGATCATGTTGGGGTCGCCATGGTAGTTGTTGCGGTTGTACCCATTGTTGAGGTGGACTTGAATGAGCTCGGAGTAGCGATCATAGTCGTGGTGGTAGCCGATGCCGGGGTAGAATTCGACAAGGTCGAAGCAGTAGTTATGACCAAGGAGGCGCCCCCAAAGAAGGCATCAAGAATGTAGCCCTTGTCGGAAGAGTGATGGTTGAAGCGGTGGTAGTACTCATGGCTGACAGAGCCTTGCACTAAGGAAAGAGGCAACGGTGATGGCACCCCTCCCTTCTTGAAACTGCCGTTAATTGTCACAGGTAGAGGACGTCGTGTCCCACATGACCATCATTGTTATATAAGACTTGAAAGGCTCACACCACCCTGATCCCACCAAACGTGTTGTACCTTGAATTCAACAGAGTCCATGCAGTTGTCGAAGTGAAATGTAGCTAGCGTGGACGAGATAGGCCATAGTTAAGATAATGACGCACTTTCCTCCTTCAAAGACCACTCGCCGAGCCAATTTGAGTAACAACGGCCATGCCAGACCTCCAGGATCCCAAAATATGTCCGACGGGTAGATGCCCCTCAAATCCAATCACATCAATAGCATAATTGAGCCGATAATCTGAACTGAGCCACAACAGAGAGCAACAACAGTTAGAATCAACAAATTGCGAGGTTGAGATGTCCAAGTGCTGGTCCAGGACTAGCATAAGCTCACACAGTATATCTTTATACACATCACATTCTAAAAGCTCCCTTGTCGGACTATTGCTGAAACTATACATCCCATAGGAAATTTTGATGCGATGTGGTACCATGGTCATAACCACATACAATATTACATCTGTGTGAGATGGCTGGCAAGGATAAATTACCAGATGCACAATGTCATAGCATCCTGCTACCGTGTATAGACCATCTAGTTTAGAATTGCCTTTTGTATCACAATGGCCACTCCCACTAAGTTGCCTTCTGTATCTAGTTGAATACCAATACTGCCGGAGGGTTCTTTGCTCAGAACACCCAATTTCTTCACATGCCAAAACAGATGTACAACCAGAGTGGCAAGACAAGACTGATGCAGAACATGAGCAATAGTACTAGGACATGCACAGAGTCCTGCAAGCCAGTGATTGCCATGAAAGAGTTTGACATGCTTACTGAATTTTGAATCCTCATTATCCTATTTTAGGGACCACAAGCACAAGAATAGACCAAAGAATATCCTTATGTAGTGTCCAATGAGAATATACTACCGCTTCCATGTATGTCCAATATGGAAGTGTTTCTTAGGAATGGAATTGCTATTTAACCCAATGCCATGCAACTGGACAATCATATATGGATGCTCCAGGAACCTCCCCATTGAAAACGACGGCCAATGGAGTAGTCGTACCTTGGTTTACTCTACATGACCCCTCCAAAATTATGGCCATGGCTTTGGTCGCGGCACCAGCCACGAGGATATGTAGTTGGGTGGAGCACATTCCTCAGTTTGTTGGTGTCGCGAGAGGAGCATTTCGTCGAACACCTGGTCATCGTCAGTGTAACAGGGTCACTGGAGACTAGGAGGTTGACACCGTGATCCACCAGACTCGTCGCTGGGGTGGTATTGACGAAGACGGCATCGAACTCCTGCACGTTGACCATGGGGTTGTTGGAAATATGCCCTAGAGGCAATAATAAATTAGTTATTATCATATTTCCTTGTTCATGATAATCATTTATTATCCATGCTATAATTGTATTGATCGGAGACTTAGATGCATGTGTGGATACATAGACAAAACCATGTCCCTAGTATACCTCTAATAAACTAGCTCGTTAATCAAAGATGGTTAAGGTTTCCTAGCCATGGACATGAGATGTCATTTGATAACGTGATCACATCATTAGGAGAATGGTGTGATGGACAAGACCCAAATTACAAACGTAGCATATGATCGTGTCAATTTAATGCTACTGTTTTCTGCATGTCAAGTATCTGTTCCTGTGACCATGAGATCATACAACTCACTGACACCGGAGGAGTGCCTTGTGTGTATCAAACGTCGCAACGTAACTGGGTGACTATAAAGGTACTCTACAGGTATCTCCGAGGGTGTCTGTTGGGTTGGCATGGATCAAGACTAGGATTTGTTACCCCGTATGACGGAGAGGTATCTCAGGGCCCACTCGGTAATACAACATCACAACAAGCCTTGCAAGCAATGTGACTAATTGTTAGTCACGGGATCTTGTATTACGGAATGAGTAAAGAGACTTGCCGGTAACGAGGTTGAACTAGGTATGGAGATACCGACGATCGAATCTCGGGCAAGTAACATACCGAAGAACAAAGGGAACATCATACGGGATTAACTGAATCCTTGACATAGAGGTTCGACCGATAAACATCTTCATAGAATATGTAGGAACCAATACGGAGGTAAAGATTCATATATAGGAAGTCCTGTTTTGGTCGCCGGAAAAGTTTCAGGCTCATCGGTAGTGTACCGGGAGTGCCGGTAGCGTACCGGGAGACCTCCGGGAGGGGTATTTCAACCCAAGAGGCTTCATGGGCTGTGGGAGAGTAAATACCAGCCCTTAGTGGGCTGGTGGAAAACCCCACACAAGGCCCATGTGGCTAGAGAAGAAAATCCAAAGAGAAAAGGTGGAAAAAGGCAAAAATTGGGTGAATCCTAGTCCTACTAGGATTGGAGGTGGATTCCACCTCCACAACCTGGTTCGGCCGACTCCTTGTGGCTTGGCCCTTGGGCAAAGCCTCCTCCTCTCCTCCTCCTATATATACTGGTGGTTTTAGGGTTTTTGCACGTAATTTTAGCCACGTGCTGCCCGTTCCTCTAGTGCATAGTTTCTCCTCTAGATTGGATTTCTGGAGTGCTTAGGCGAAGCCCTGCCGGAATAGCTCCACCACCATCGCCGGAGTGCCGTCATGCTGCTGGAGAACTCTTCTACCTCTCCGCTCCCTCTTGCTGGATGAAGAAGGCGGAGATCATCATCAAGCTGTACGTGTGCTGAACGCGGAGGTGTCGTCCGTTCGGCGCTAGATCGGAAGGACCGTGATCAAGATCGCGGGACGGATCGTGATGAGTTCGCGGGATGGATCGTGATGAGTTCGTGGGACGGATCGTGATTGGATCGCGGGACGGATCGTGATGAGAACACGGGATGCTCGGCGATTTGGATCGCGAAGACGTTCGACTACACCAACCGCGATTCTTAATGCTTCCCGCTTAGCGATCTACAAGGGTATGTAGATCCACTCTCCCTCTCGTAGATGCTCATCACCATGGATAGATCTTGCGTGTGCGTAGGAATTTTTTTTGTTTCCCATGCAATGTTCCCCAACAGTAGCATCATGAGCTAGGTCTATGTGTAGATGAGATCTCGAGTAGAACACAAAGAGTTTGCGGGCGTTGATGCTTAGATTGCTTCCTCCCTTGGTCGTGTTTTGGTTCAGCGGTATAGTGAGATGAAGCGGCCTGGGCCATCATTACTCGTACGCTTACGAGAGACTGCTTCCCTCAACTGCAACTTGTTGCATAGATGGCTTACGGGTGCCAGTTTCTCTCACTTTAGTTGGATCGGATTCAACAAAGGTGGTCCTTGAGAAGGTTGAAAAGCAACTAGTGTATCTCCATTGTGGTTTTTGTGTAGATGAGAATTGTTCTTGCTAGATACTCGTAGCAGCCATGTAAAACATGCAACAACAATTAGAGGACGTCTAACTTGTTTTTGCAGGGTATGTTGTGATGTGATATGGCCAATTACATGATGTGATATATGTGATGTATGAGATGATCATGTGATGTATAGATTATCACGGCTTGCATGTCGATGAGTACGAGAACCGGCAGGAGACATAGGGTTGTCATTAATTATTGTATGACTTGCGTGTCAATCATTAAGCGCTATGTAATGCTTTACTTTATCACTAAATGGTAGCAATAGTAGTAGAAGCATGTTGGGCGCGACAACCCCGATGGCGACACGTTGATGGAGATCAAGATGATGGAGATCATGGTGTCTTGTCGGTGACGATGGAGATCATGCCGGTGCTTTCTAGATGGAGATCAAAAGCACAAGTTCATGGCCATATCATGCCACTTATGATTTGCATGTGATATTAATCCTTTTTATGCACCTTGTTTTGCTTAGGACGACGGTAGCATTATAAGGTGATCCCTCACTTAATTTCAAGATAAATTGTGTTCTCCCCGAGTGTGCACCATTGCAAAAGTTTGTCGTGTTGAGACACTATGTGATGATCGGGTGTGATAGACTCTACGTTCACATACAATGGGTGCAAGCCAGTGTTGCACGTGCAGAACACTCGGGTTAAACTTGACGAGCCTAGCATGTACAGACATGGCCTCAGAACACAAGAGACCGAAAGGTCGAACATGAGTCATATAGCAGATATGATCAACATGATGATATTCACCATTGAAACCACCTCAACTCACGTGATGATCGGACTTGAGTTGGTGAATTTGGATCATGTATCACTCGAATGACCGGAGGGATGTCAATTTGAGTGGGAGTTCTTAAGTAATATGATTAATTGAACTCATTATCATGAACATAGTCAGTATTGTCTTTCCAAACTTTGTTGTAGATTACTAGCTCACGCTGTAGCTCCCTTGAATTTTTATATGTTCCCAGAGAAATAAAGTTGAAAGATGATGGTAGCAATATTGCGGATTGGCTCCATGATCTGAGGATTGTCCTCGTTGCTGCACAGAAGGCTTATGTCCTTAATGCACCGCTCGGTGCGCCAACCCCTCTAGCGTCGTCTGTAGATGTTGTGAACATCTGACAAGCACGTTTTGATGACTACTTGATAGTTTAGTGCGTCATGCATTACGGCTTAGAATTGATGCTTCGAAACATTTTGAACATCACGGAACATATGAGATGTTCTAAGAGCTGAAATTAGGATCTCAGGCTCGTGCCCGTGTTGCGAGATATGAGATCTCCAACAAGATTCTTTGCCTGCAAGATGAAAGAGAATAGCTCAATCGTTGAGCATGTGCTCAGATTGTCTGGGTGCTACAATCGCTTGAATCGAGTGGGAGTTAATCTTCCAGATAAGATAGTGATTGATATAGTTCTCCAAGTCACCGTCACTAAGCTACTAGAACTTGGTGATGAACTATAAAATTCGAGGGATAGAAATAATGATCCCTGAGCTGTTCGTGATGTTTGACACTGTGAAGGTAGAAATCAAGAAGGAGCGTCAAGTGTTGATGGTTAGCCAAACCACTAGTTTCGAGAAGGGCAAGAGCAAGGAGGGAAACTTCATGGATAGCAAGTCAGTTGCTGCTCCAGTGAAGCAACTCAAAGTCTAACCCAAACCCGAGACTAAGTGCTTCGATTATGAGGAGAGCGGTCGTTGAAGCGGAACAACCCTAGATACCTGGTAGATAAGAAGGCTGGCAAACGTCAACAGAAGTATATTTGATATAGGTGTTATTGATGTGTACCTTGCTAGTACTCCTAGTAGCACCTGGGTATTGGATACCGGTTCGGTTGCTAAATGTTAGTAACTCGAAATAAAAGGTGCGAAATAAACGGAGAACTAGCTAAGTGTGAGGTGATGATGTGTGTTGGAAATGTTTCCAAGGTTGATGTGATCAACATCGCACGCTCTCTCTACCTTCGAGATTAGTGACGAACCTAAAATAAATGTTATTTGGTGTTTTTTGCGTTGAGCATGAACGTGATTAGATCATGTTCATTGCAACACGGTTATTCATTTAAGTTAGAGAATAATGGTTATTCTATTTACATGAATAATACCTTCAATGGCCATGCACCCAGTAAGAATGGTTTGTTGAAACTTGATCGTAGTAATACACATGTTCATAACATTGATGCCAAAAAGATACAAAGTTAATAATAATAGTACCACATACTTGTGGCACTGCCGCTAAATGTCATATTGGTATAAAACGCATGAAGAAACTCCATGCCGATGGATCTTTGGACTCATTCGATTTCGAATCGGTTGAGACATGCGAACCATGCCTCTTGGTCAAGATGACTAAGGACCCCGTTTTCTGTTTTGATGAAGCGGGCAAGTGATTTATTGGAAATGATACATGTTGATGTATGCAATCCAATGAGTCTTGTAGCGTGCGGTGGATATCGTTATTTTCTTACCTTCACTGATGATTTGAGTAGATATAGTGTATATTTACTTAATGAAACACAAGTCTGAATCGTTTCAAAGGTTCAAGCAAATTCAGAGTGAAGTTTAAGATCATCATGACAAGAAGATAAATATGTTTGCGATATGATCGTGGAGGTGAATATCTAAGTTACGAGTTTGGCATACGACTTTAGACAATGTGAAAGTTGTTTCACAACTCACGCCACCTAGAACACCATAGTGTGATGGTGTGTCCGAACGTCATAGTCGTGCTCTGTTGGATATGGTGCGTGCTATGATGTCTATTATCGTTTTGTTACTATAATTTTGGGGTTATGCATTAGAGACAAACAACATTCACTTTAAATAGGGCACCATCTAAATCTGTTGAGACGACACCGTGTGAATTATGGTTTGATAGAAACCTAAGTTGTCATTTCTTAATGTTTGGGGCTGCGACGCTTGTGTGGAAAATGTTTTCGCCTAATGAGCTCGAACCCAAAGCGGACAAATGCATCTTCATAGAATACCCTAAAGACAGTTGGGTGAACCTTCTATCTCAGATCCAAGCAAAAAGTGTTTTTTGCTAAAACGGGTCCTTTCCCAAGAAAAAGTTTCTCTCGAAAGAATTGAGTGGGAGGAAGATAGAACTTGATGAGGTTGTTGAACCTTTGTTCAATCAGAGAGTAGCGCAGCGCATGAATTTGTTTCTGCGAAGCCTACGTTAGTTGAAGAGGAAGTTAATGATGATGATCATGAAGCTTCGAATCAAGGTACTATCGAACCTCGTAGGTCGATAAGGATGTGTACTGCTCCTGAGCGGTACGATAACCCTGTCTTGGAGTTCATGTTGTTGGACAACGATGAACCTACGAGCTGTGGAGAAGCGATGATGGGCCCGGATTCTGACAAATGGTTAGAGGCCATGAAATCCGAGAAAGGATCCATGTATGAAAACCAAGTGTAGACTTTGGTAGACTTGCTCGTTGGACGGCAAGTCGTTGAGTACAAATGGATGTTTAAAATGAAGACAGACGCTCATGGTAAATGCCACCATTTGTAAAGCTCGACTTGTTGCAAAGAAGTTTATGACAAGTTCAAGGAGTTAACTACGATGAGACTTTCTCACTCGTAGCGATGCTAAAGTCTATTAGAATTGTGTTAGCAGTTGCTGCATTTTTCAATTATGTAATCTGGCAGATGGATGCCAAAACATCGTTTCCTTCCTTAAGGAAAGGTTGTATGAGATACAACCAGAAGGTTTTGTCAGTCCTAAGGATGCTAAAAGGTGTGCAACCTTCAGTGATCCTTCTATGAACTGAAGCAAGCATCTTGGAGTTGGAATACACACTTTGATGAGGTGATCAAAGTTTTGTAGTTTATACAAAGTTTAAGAGAAACTTGTATTTACAGTAAAGTGAGTGGGAGCACTATAGAATTTTTGATAAGTATATGTGTATGACATATTGTTGATCGGAAATGATGTAGAATTTCTGGAAAGCATAAACGGTTGTTTGAAAAGAGTTTTTTCAAAGGAAGACCTGGATAAAGCTACCTAATTGTTGAGCATCAAGATCTATAAAGATAGATCAAGATGCTTGATGAGACTTTCAATGAGTACATACCTTGACAAGATTTTGAAAGAGTTCAAAATGGATTAGTTAGAGAGAAGTGTTCTCGCCTGCTTTGTAAGGTGTGAAGTTGAGTGAGACTCAAAGCTCGACCACGGTAGAATAAAGAGAAAGGACGAATGTCGTCCCCTATGCCTTAGCCATAGGCTCTGTATAGTGTGCCATGCTGTGTACCGCACCTATGTGTGCCTTGCCATGAGCACGTCAAGGGGTACAAGAGTGATCCAGGAGTGGATCACTGGATAGCGGTCAAGATTATCCTTGGTAACTAAAATACTAAGGAGATGTTTCTCGATTATGGAGGTGATAAAGAGTTCGTCGTAAAGTGTTACGTCGATGCAAGCTTTAACACCAATCCGGATGACTCGTAGTAGCAATCTGGATACATATAGTGGAGTAGCCATTTGGAATAGTACTAAGTAGAGTGTGGTAGCAGTGTTTACAGTTTGATATAGAGATTTGCAAAGTACACTCGAATCTGAATGTTGCAGACCCGTTGACTATAAGACCTCTCTCACATGAAAAGCATGATCGAGCCCTAGAACTCATTGGGTGTTATATTCATAACAATGTGAATTACATGGTGATGTGAACTAGATTATTGACTCTAGTGCAAGTGGGAGACTGTTGGAAATATGCCCTAGAGGCAATAATAAATTAGTTATTATCATATTTCCTTGTTCATGATAATCGTTTATTATCCATGCTATAATTGTATTGATCGAAGACTTAGATGCATGTGTGGATACATAGACAAAACCATGTCCCTAGTATGCCTCTAATAAACTAGCTTGTTGATAAAAGATGGTTAAGGTTTCCTAGCCATGGACATGAGATGTCATTTGATAACAGGATAACATCATTAGGAGAATGGTGTGATGGACAAGACCCAAACTACAAACGCAACATATGATCGTGTCAGTTTAATGCTACTGTTTTCTGCATGTCAAGTATCTGTTCCTATGACCATGAGATCATACAACTCACTGACACCGGAGGAGTGACTTGTGTGTATCAAACGTCGCAACGTCACTGGGTGACTATAAAGGTACTCTATAGGTATCTCCGAGGGTGTCTGTTGGGTTGGCATGGATCAAGACTGGGATTTGTTACTTCGTATGACGGAGAGGTATCTCAGGGCCCACTCGGTAATACAACATCACAACAAGCCTTGCAAGCAATGTGACTAATTGTTAGTCACGGGATCTTGTATTACGGAACGAGTAAAGAGACTTGCCGGTAACGAGGTTGAACTAGGTATGGAGATACCGACGATCGAATCTCGGGTAAGTAACATACCGAAGAACAAAGGGAACATCATACGGGATTAACTGAATCCTTGACATAGAGGTTCGACCGTAGATTAACTGAATCCGCTATTGGTTATTGACCGTAGAGGTGTCTCGGTCATGTCTACATAGTTTTCGAACCCGCAGGGGCTGCACACTTATGGTTTGGTGACGTTTCGGTAGTATAGAGTTATGTATGGTGGTGACCGAAGGTTGTTCAGAGTCCCGTATGAGATCCCGGACATCACGAGGAGCTTCGTAATGGTCCAGAGGTAAAGATTCATATATAGGAAGTCCTGTTTTGGTCGCCGGAAAAGTTTTGGGCTCATCGGTAGTGTACCGGGAGTGCCGGTAGTGTATCGGGAGACCTCCGGGAGGGGTATTTCGACCCAAGAGGCTTCATGGGCTGTGGGAGAGTGAATACCAGACCTTAGTGGGCTGGTGGAAAACCCCACACAAGGCCCATGCGACTAGATAAGAAAATCCAAAGAGAAAAGGTGGAAAAAGACAAAAATTGGGTGAATCCTAGTCCTACTAGGATTGGAGGTGGATTCCACCTCCACAACCTGGTTTGGCCGACTCCTTGTGGCTTGGTCCTTTGGCCAAGCCTCCTCCTCTCTTCCTCCTATATATACTGGTGGTTTTAGGGTTTTTGCACAGAATTTTAGCCATGTGCTGCCCGTTCCTCCAATGCATAGTTTCTCCTCTAGATCGGATTTCTGCAGTGCTTAGGCGAAGCCCTGCCAGAATAGCTCCACCACCATCGCCGGAGCGCCATCATGATGCCGGAGAACTCTTCTACCTCTCCGCTCCCTCTTGCTGGATCAAGAAGGCGAAGATCGTCATCAAGCTGTACGAGTGCTGAACGCGGAGGTGCCGTCCGTTCGGCGCTAGATCGGAAGGACCGTGATCAAGATCACGGGACGGATCGTGATGAGATCGTGGGACAGATCATGATGAGTTCATGGGACGGATCATGATTGGATCGCGGGACGGATTGTGATGAGATCGCGGGATGCTCGGCGATTTGGATCGCGAAGATGTTCGACTACACCAACCGCGTTTCTTAACGCTTCCCACTTAGCGATCTACAAGGGTATGTAGATCCAGTCTTCCTCTCATAGATGCTCATCACCATGGATAGATCTTGCGTGTGCGTAGGAATTTTTTTGTTTCCCATGCAACGTTCCCCAACAAGGGTCGCTGTCGTTTGTGATCTCCATGGGAGGGCCAACCTCCTTGGTGATGGAGTATGTGTCGTTGTCGATGGAGGACGTTGCTGGCGCGGACATGAGATGCTCGGCCTCCTTGTTGTCAAGGTTGACCGCGGGCTCAGAACAGACGGTGGTGGCGGTGTCATTGACCACGTTGACGATGGCGGTGGGGATGACTTGGCTGAGACAATCCGTCAAACAGGTGACCTACGCCATCGTGCTGCAGATAGTGGGCACGTCGTGTATGTCCTCGAGACTCTCTTGGGCCTTGGTGTTGGAGCCGGAGACGTCGTGCGTTGATGAGGTGTGCTTCGTGGTTAAGGTTTTCGGATTGACAAGCGGGGTAACCACAGGAAGGCCACCCGCGTTTGCAACACCCAACAGTGAGCTCATCTCCTCCGCCTTGGCACATAGTCTCTTGAGATACCATGCAACTTCTCATTGGCAGACATGGCATCCCACTCTGGTGGTTTGACGGTGACATGGCGCCGTCGTCGGTGGAATTTGGAGAAATTAGGGGGAAATTTGAGGGGGAAGGGTGGTGCCTGGCTCTGAATACCAGATGTAAGGTACTAGATATATCTCCTCTAGATTATGGCTCTTTCACACACACACGATCTGATACAGGAATCGAGTTACAGATAAACTGGAGATATTACAGAGAGAAGCAAAGGTAGGAGAAGAGTGGAGGAAGGGGAAGGGGAAGGGGATAGCCGCCATCGCCGGTTCGTTAATCCACTAGATACCCTCCTCGTAGCCTCCTCTCCATTTATTTATAGCCAGCAACGCTTCAAGATATGCACAGCCCAGCCCAGCCCATATGTTGTCTATGGGCCAATCCAAGCATGTGCACTGGCCCGGAGGGCTCCTAACATAGCCTTTTTTCGACCATGGTACCCAGCGAATGTCAGCTGGGAGAGGGGTGTCAAGCGAATGTCAATTGTGGGCAGTTTAGTTACGAGAAAAGATTACAACGACAGTTTTAAAATGAAAATTGCCCTCTCTAAAGAAACTTGCATGTCGTTTTGAAGAAACTGTCATCCCCACACAACTAAAAATTCCACCTAAAACATTCACAAATGACATCCTTCCTGACGAACGTTCACTAGTTAATATGGCCATTTTTCAATGCTATTCCGATTTGTGTGTTACAGATCAAAAGTAGTTTTAGCATGTACATGGAGCATTCATAAGGTTCACACACATTTCATAGAAGAATACTCTCACATTTTGCACAGAGTTTGCAAATCTAAAGGGACTCATACATGTCTCTAACATCAACCATGCATTACCAACTTGGATTAATGGCAGTAGCTAGTTCTTGTCTAAACACATTCATGGCATCACCGTTCTCAGCTTTAGTCGATGTATCTGATGCATTTGGAGGAAGAACGTATTTCTTGTATTGTTTTGAAATTGTTAGCACATAGTCAGAGTCCTTGTCACATCAAACTAAGCGAATAACTTCTTCATCATGAAAGCAAAACATAATTGTGCAATGTCGTAGTAGAAGTGACAATCATCTTTTGGGCTCCAATGGAGTAGCTTGGCATCTTGAGAAGAATCCGCCATTTCATCTTCCACACTCCAAAGTTCTCTCTATGCAACTGCACTTGGATCCTATTAAACTTCTCTTTAGGGGTATTTGGAGGGACAAGTCTTGGTGTCTTTCGCCTTTGTACACTGCGCGGTGTCCCTTTCTGTTATGATAGTCAGCATCTACAAGCAGGGGCGGATCCAGCCCAACGCGCCGCCACGGCCCTCCTTTGTATATTGTAGCAGTTGCTACAGTGATTTGCTACAGCCTACACTGGATTTGGGCCTCATGCCTCGAGCCTGGGCCCCCGGCCTGGGGCCCAGATCCGCCACCGTCTACAAGATGGTACTTGTCTAAGAAGAACAAAGAGAACAATCAATGTTAGTTGTAGCATAGATGAAATGAGTTGTGACTAATAAAAATGCTCACCCTTTGGAGGATGGGTAATGTGTCATTGTTCGTGTAATAGCACACTTGTGTCATGCATGGAACTAGGTTGTCCAATTGAAGCGTATGTGAAATGCATATGAAAGTCACAAGTTGACATCACATCCTGAGTGACAACACATGTTCTTCCAATATACCTAATTTGCTTGTCTTCGGGAATAGAAGCTCTAATGTGAGACTCATCTATTGCACCAATACAGTCTTTCATCTGTGGATGGGCCCTTTTATCACCATGAATTCTTTGTTACACGATGTGAAAATTTGGATCTTTTGGCTTGAGGTAGTAAGAAGACATCCTTACCACACAATGTAGTACCTCATGGAACTTGCGACAGATAGTGCCAGTTGCATGTTTGAAACGGTTATGGGTCCTTCTATTTGATTCACAAACCCCAAAAATCCACAATAACATAGCAAGAGACTCACAACTGTTAACAAAAGGAGAATAGTTGAGGCAACAATCCTTCACCAACAAGTCGTGAACTTCAAAGAAAACACTTGTCTTCATTATAAACATTGTAAATGTCTCTTTGGTGTTCCAATAGTGCCTTGCAACCACCCAAATACTAACAAGATATATTTCCTAGGCTCGTCCTTCATGATCCAACTCTCACAATACTTTCCAACATTTTTTGTTGCTCCTTCACAAATGATAGACATATGCTTAGATGAACATATAACCAATTTTTTTTCTTCAATTCATAATGGTTGTCATCACCACTATCACTGTCAGATAACATCTGCACATACTCAGTCATTCATTATCAGATGCCAAATATCATACAAGTAGCAATAACAAACCAAGTAACATCAATGATAATGGCAATAATTGATTAAAATTGTAAATGATGGTTCAACATTACATAATTATCATTCAAATAGTGGATACATAAATATGGCTCAATAGCTCACGCATAAACATTATCCAATAGCTCACACTTGTTTGCCAATAGTATATAGGAAAAGAACATAAGAACCATGTAGTTGAACGAACTACTTCCCATGCTTCATGATAAACTTCCTATGAAGCCAATCCTCACGTGTGACAACACCGATGTGCAGAAACATCTCCCTTTGCTCTCTTTTGATGAACAACTCGGTAGCCATGTGCAATAATATTTTTTATAAATGATTGAATTGTCTCTTGGGACTCCTTGGCAATGTTTTTATCTCTCTAATCTCATCTTGCATGTGCAATTCTAGGTTTCTTGTTCTTATCATCAATGCTTTTTCTATGGCCTCTTATTCACCGATGGCACATAAGGATAAGATGGCACCATAGGAGAAGGTGGTGCTTGGGAATCTTGAAACAAATCAACATTTGTGATGGCTTCAAGATCAATGGTAGTTGATATTGTTGCACTAGACGAGGGGGGTATGCCAGATGAAGGATTCCAATGACCGGTTCCATCATTGGTGATGTCCTCAAACATAACACGCAAGTTTGCTTCATTACGAAGTCCTTTCTTCTAGTATTTTCCACAACCTAGGAGATGAGCAAAGTTATATGAATTCCCTAAAAAGAATGCAATGCATAAATATGACAACTAATATTTTTGCCTTCTCCCACCACCCGGGATCTTGCATTATAGTGTCAAGCACAAAGTCCCATCCCCCTCCGATCTCCCTCGATTTGAGCTTCTTGAATAAATTATATTCGGCTTTTAGATTATCCCATTTGTTTTTCGGATGGGTCTGCGTGTAGTTCAATTGCTTCTCACTTTAAATTGCACGATCACTTCGTCATATGCATTGGGGGTCAAGTAGGTGTTTGGCCTATGTCCAGCCCGCATTTGCATGACAAACAACTCGGTAACAATCCTAGTGTTCTCTCCACTCCACTCGGCAACCATGCTCAAACTTGACTATAATTTTTTTGTAAGTGCTCTTGTGTTTTGTTGTTAGTGCTGGCAATACAAAGAAAAAAATATGCACTAGCTGTTGTCATTATCTACTAGGAAAATACATTGCAGATATCTACTAGGAGAAAATGCACACACAAATAAGCAAAAACAGGGACATGTTCATAGGCAACTCACATCACACACACACACACAAATCAACATAGATGGCATCATTCATGGTAGTAGTAGTACCATTATCCTGTGTATTAACTCGTTTGTGGGCAAATATACACATGGATTAAGTTTTGCACCGTACAACCTAAGGTTCCCCGCGACTCTAGACCTACCTTCTTTCCCAGGCAAGCACGCGCAACCACCGCTGACGTGAGTTACCGAAACCGACTCGTCGTGATTGCGAAGTCAGCTATATGGCCGCTGCAACCGGGATTCAGCCATCTCCATACACGCCCATCTACTCGTCCTCCCCACACCATGGTAGGATGCTCCAATGAAAGCAATTGTGACCGCGCGTGTCAAGTATTGTGACCAACGGGGCCAGGAGCTGCAATGGGGCGAGCAACGACGATGCTGCGGATGGTGCAACTACAACTATGAGTGAGCACTGTTGGGAGTCGATCGATTCCCCCTTCCCCCCTCCCCCGGGTGTCGGCTGGCTACTATGATGGAGATGGCGCCCACTACTCAAGAACGGGAATGATGCCGCTCAACAAAAGGCCTTTGGCGTCGTCGTGAGTGAGGCGTGCAAGGTGTGTGGGGCTGTATCCAGCATCCAGGAACGGATGCCTCGTACAGTGCAAGAGAGGATCACTAGCTCGCGTCGCTCGAAACATTCGTTAGCGTCACCCATACAATAATAGTTTGATCATTATGATTTTTTATCTTGTGACAACTAAAAAAATCCAGACCCTTGTGTAAACATTTTTTTTCGAATAAATTAATTAGGATTGTAGGTATACATTGTGGATCTCATACAAATTTAAACATTTCCAAATAAATACGGCCTTTTTTCTACATTGTGGATAAGCTTCCGTCCAAGTACCAACTAGAAGAGAGAAATCTCATAAGTAAAATTTAAACATTTCCAAATAAATACGGCCTTTGGATATGCATCCAATAAAACAGGCAGGAGCTCAAACGTGTGTCCGTGTCAGCAAATCTTCGGTCAAAAGCAACAAAAGCACGGTTCGTGCTCTACCCCACCGAGCTCGTGGCACACGCTTCGTCCACGTGTCCCAATCACCACCGGCGTAGGCCCAGCCTGGCTTAGGCAACGGCCGCGAACGCTGCTGGTGGGCCGCCCTGGATCTAGCTGATGACTCGGATCCCCCTCTTCTCTTCCAGCCGCCTCACCGGTCAAATCCGCCCTCTCATCAACGGCGGTATTCGCCGCGTATAGCTGTGTGTGCACTGTGCGGTGCGGCACATATATCCATCGTCAGCTTCCTTTCTCCACGGCACTATATAGCTGTCGTTGAGTTCCAGGCTTCTCTCCATTCCTCGTCCATACGCTTTGTTCTAGTTCGTCTTTTAGCTAGCGAAGCCAAAGAGTTCATCAGAAGAACACAAAGGATTTCTAAGAGGATCGTATCGATGACGTTGTGCGCCGATTTCGATGCGTTCCGGGCGTCGGCGACGGACGTGCGGATCGTCACGTCGGACGGACAGAGCATCGCGGCTCATTCCTGCGTTCTTGTAAGCCAGCTTGCCGTTCATGTTTCTTCGTTGTCCGGATCTTTTCTTGGCTTGTGCTTTGTCGCTGACTTTTTCGTTTCGAATTTGGCGGCAACCTCAGGCCTCGGCGTCGCCGGTGCTGGAGCGCATGATCGACAGGGCGCGGCGCGGGTGGGGCGCCGAGTGCACCATCCGCGTCCTCGGCGTCTCCTTTGACGCCGTCCGCGCCTTCCTCCACTTCCTCTACTCCGCCAAGGTAGCGCCGGATGAGGAGGAGCTGGTGGGCGCGCACGGGGCGCAGCTGCTGGCGCTGGCGCACGCGTACCGGGTGGGGTGGCTGAAGCTGGCAGCGGAGGCCGCGGTGTCGGCGCGGCTCACGCCAGAGCGCGCCGTCGACATGCTTAAGCTCGCCAGGCTCTGCGACGCGCGGCGGCTGTACCTGCGCTGCGCGCGGCTCGCCGCCAAGGACTTCTCCGCCGTCGAGCGGTCGGACGGATGGCGCTTCGCCCGCCGCCACGACGCCGCGCTCCAACTCGAACTCCTCAAGCTCCTCGAGGACGCCGACCAGAGGAAGGAGCGGTGGGCGCGCGAGAGGGCCGCGCAGGAGGCGTGCCGGCAGCTCGGCGAGGCCATGGCCTCCCTCGAACACATCTTCCCCGGCGACTCCGGCGCCGTCTGCGCGGACGCGCCGTGCGCGAAGGTAGGGTGCACGTGCCGGGGCCTGCAGCTGCTGATGCACCACTTCGCGACGTGCCCGAAAAAGGCCGCGCCGGGCGGCTGCGCGCGGTGCAAGCGCATGCTGCAGCTCTTCCGCCTCCACTCCTCCGTCTGCGACCGGCCGGACCAGGCCTGCCGTGTGCCGCTCTGCAGGTGAGAAATCGCAACAAATAAACATACATGCATTTCCCCGCTGTAAATTTATGTCCGTTCGATTCATCGACATATCTAGCGATAGCTAGCTCGTCAGGTGAGAGTACGGCGTATGCCGGGGGAAATGTTGCCGGATCAGCGGCACAAGGTGCAGGCTGGCGAGATGCCTTTCCGCCGAACGAATTTTTGTTCCATCGTACTTAGAAAACGGACGTAGCTTTCTTACTTTTCATGAAAATGACTTGGACGACAATGGCAACGCCACCAAAAATCTCCACCCAAATGAATCTGACGCAGGCCAACCAGTAGATTTTATTTACCTATGATGATTGTGATATCAGATGACCGCAAGCTAACGTTTCATCGTGATTGGCTAATTTTGTGCAGCCATTTCAAGGCCAAGGCGCAGACGGAGAAAGCGGACAAGACATGGCGGCTTCTGGTGAAGAAGGTGACGAGGGCGAAGGTGATGTCCTCCTTGGCCACTAGGAAGGTAGTGCCGGAGGTTGTGGCCATGTCATGGACGAGGTACAGCGGTAGAGTGGCCAAGTTGAGATGAGAAGATAATCAAGCATGCCCGTTCCCAACTTAGTATACTGCATAGTTTAATTTGGCGTAATCGTCAAGACCCGATCACCGCAAAACATCAGGTCACAGTCTTGCAGGTCTAAAATTAGCAAGGTAGTGAATCAATCTGTATTATATAGTCAGGCTAGAGGTATGCCCGGATGATGTTTATACTGGATTTTTCGATAATTCTCCACGGTACATGAGTGCTGCAATCAAAGCTAGATTAACAACATGACGTTATATTAGTACTCCCTCTGTAAGAAAATCTAAAACGTCTTATATTATCTTACAGAGGGAGTACCTTGAAAGCTGCTATGCGTGTGGATGGGCTCCTAGCTAGTGGTGAGAGCGTTGCTGCGTGTTCGCGCTGGCGTGGGACGCCGTATATTATCTCAGTTCAAAATAAATTGAACCGGTTTATGTGAAAAACCAAATAGAAAACCATTGATCCAGTTTATGTGGGTAATACATCTTGTCAAGGCAAGAACACGTAAAACACAATAAAACCCATCATAAGGTTATTACAACACAAAACAACACATTGAGGGCATCACTATCATTACATAAACATTCACGTATCCATTGCGGTCAAAAAAACATTCACATATCAATTAGAGAAAAATAAGAAGAACCATCATTATACCTATTAGGTGTTAGTAATATTTTTGGATGATAGAGGAGCCTTAACGGTATTGTGGCAAACGATATAATTTTTCATAACCTCTTGATTTACATACCTTGATGTCTTGTCTCTTTATAGTATTATTTTGTAAAGATTGCACCAAGAATTGAACCTAAACACTGAAGACTCGTATCGAAACCATGCATGTGTTCATTTCCTTGACCCACCTATATTGCACCAACATATATCATGACTCCACATGTTTCTACACGTGCTTATGTGTCGCGCATATCATGACTCAAGATGCTCCCACGCATGCTCGTCTTACTTTAATATATGTTGTATGTTCATCAAAACATGCTAAAGCATTTGGCCCCACATTTGGTCTCACATTTGATCAAGCCATTAGACGCTTTAATATGTGATTTCCAGTACTTAGTTTTATTCCCTACAAAAACATCTAGTTTTGTTCTATACATTTTGGTTGAATTTAGTATATTTTCACCTTTTTATATGTATTTATACCATAGTTTAGTCCTCTTATGAATTTCAAACGAACTACATATAAAAAGTGAATTGTTAAATCTTTTCCAGTTCTTATTTTGATTGTGTTTATACAATATTATTGTTCGCTAATTATTTACAAATGTTATCGCTTGTTCCTCCCTCTTATTCACCCTACATTAGTTTCCTATACATGACTCATAATAATATTAAGTTAGAGCCAAAAATATGTTGAGGTATGATATATGAATATTCCATTCAAGTGCAATTTTTGAGCAAGAGTTTTAGGGGGTGATATCTGAAGACGTCTAAAGACTATTAAGGACAGTATAACCGCATCTAATCCCTACCTTCATAGCAACTTGCATTTTTGGCCGTCCGTTTTTATGATCTGGAAGTGCCTGGCCGTCAGATTTAGGATTTAAGATAATATGTTTCGGAATCTGTTTAAACTGACCCAGTTGTCCTGTGGGCTGCTGCTCTAGGTGTCGAAACGGAGTCCTCTGATAAACTGGGCCATTGGCCAACCCATTCGAGGGCTTCGCTAAAGGAATCCCAGTGCTGGCGCTATCTCTACTATTATCTCTACTATTATTAAAAAAGCAAACATGAATTGTTTTTTGGACACACAACAAGATGTACACGCAATTACCAGAAACGTTAGATCAATCTAACTAACTCATATCTAACAGTCAATATTGTATCAAGCGTCTACCACACAAATAAACGATCCAGATTAAATGTTCTGCCATGGCAGACTGCCTCGCCCCGCGCACTTGGTCCTTAATTGACGGGATTATCATTATCCCGTAATTTTCCCACTTGCCCACAATGCTTTGCCGCTCATGCTCTGTTGGCCTAAGAGCATCTTCAACCGTCTCTCCAGAAAGGCCCCAGGGGCACTTTTTCTGCGCCGGCGGAAGAAAATAGCCCCAGCCGTGCCCCCAAGATGTCGCTTTTTGTCGGATTTGACTAAAAATAGCCCCGGCGAACCCAGACCAAACCCAGCCCCGACGGACACTTGGGGTTGCCGACGCTATTTTTTGCATGCAAAAACACACTTGTCAGCCTTTCTTTTCCGTTTCTCCTCACTTTTTTTCTAGGCCCATCCATGTACATGTAAAAAGAAATCTTTCCTCTCTTTTTTCTCTCCGCATGTGCCTTGGGGGGAGAATGGCTGGATTTTTTTACCTTCAATGCGTAATTTTCACCGGGGCAACCTAAGAGGTAGAAAAAACTCCTAGGAACACGACGGCTGGAGATGCTCTAATCGCGTAGAACGCGGACCGCTGCCGCCACCTGCCGCTCCTCCTCTACTTCCGCATGGGCGTATGCAAACAGAGTCAACCACCCGAAGAGACTGGAGCGGCGAGGCGGAGGAAGGGAGAGAGCGGTGGAGGAAGGGAGAGATGGCGTCGACAGTGGCGGGGAGAAGACGATGCGGTCGTCGCACATCCTCATCAAGCCGCCGCGCGCCTCGGCGAGCTCCACGACCAGATCCTCGCCGTCTGCACCTCCTTTGCCGACCTCGATGCGCAACACTCTGCCCGCCCTCCAGCGTTGGACTCCGCCAAAGGGCCGACCACGCAATGGCAGATTCAGGATTGCTTGGTGATGGATAAGTTCAGCCCGTGTGGCCAACAACATAGGTAGGATTCCTGTTCTACTTCCTTTGGGTGGTTAATTCCATAGCCACGTTTTGTTTACCAGTAGAAAGATACTGCTTGATGTCCCGGATCGTTCCACACCATGGGGACAAGCAGGTCCGTCAGACTTACCTCATTCGCCCTGAGCGAGTGCAGTATTCTGGCAGACGAGCCGACAACTGAGGCAAAACTTAAGGGAGACCGGATGATGATCGCGGGAGCCCCTAACAAACTATGTGCTTGCTTGCTCGTGGACTGTAGTTCCACTCTTGAGTAATTCGTTTACTCTTGATTCTCCAAAAGAAAAAAACACTAGAAAGACACATTCGAAAAAAAAGGAGCTGAATAGAAATATGTTCTTTCTTTTTTGCGGGGATAGAAATATGTTCTTGTGAAAGTTTAGTTTCACTCACCGTCTTGTATTTGTCCTATTTATGAATCAATTTATACTGTGGTCCTAGAATCATCTTACTTCATAACAAGTATTTTTTATTGGTTGGTGGGATATGATTTTATGAAATTACTTCCATACGAAAAGCCAGAAATTTCTTAATTCTTGCTTATATGTTCTCTCGACCACCATTGGAATGCAACATTTATCATTTTTATTTTCTTACACGAACCCCTTCTATTTGTTACAGTTGGGCCATCCATTGTTAGAATCTTCATACGCCACTGTTGTTTCGAGTTCGTTCTATGGAAAGGATAATGTGATATTAGAACTCATATCTGGGAAAAGGCAACCAAGTGTGAGAAGATGTATATCTCAGACTTAACAAGTTTTCCTGATTAACCAAGTCATGATTTGTTAGCTTTTTGTCCACTACCAAAACAATAACCTATCTCCCTACACTTGGTGCTTCATTTACCTGATTTAAGTTGTAATTATTTTAAGCTGGAGTATTATTTAGGCTGGTATACCATGTACCATAAACAGTATTTTTCAACTAGGTTGGTAGTTGGCCTTTCTGTCCTGCGAGCTTATTAATTCATCTGATTAACTGATGTTGGGTGTTTTTTTTTTGTCAGATAAGGTGGAGTTCGCGGTTGTAACATCAGCAGAATGTCGCCTACTAGGAGCAGTCGGTGGGCTTGTGCTGTGTTTCTATTGATTTTTTTCTGTCCCCTTGTTTGATTGAACAAGAATGTAGTTCTTATTTCCGACGGGGAGATTAGTATGGTGGGAGATTACTATCATGACATATCTTTTGTAGAATTGAAGCTGCTTGGAAGGCACACCAAAATACTGATGTAATTTATCTACCTTCTCTGTCCTGATAGAGGTTAGTGAATAGTTTTGTAGTCTGTTACTAATAATCAATTAATTATTGTGATTAAACTGCAAAGGCCTTCATTTTTTCCCATGATTTTTAATATCTACAATCTACGGTCATGTTTGATCATATTTTCCTTTTCCTCGGGCAATATCAAAATTAGCCATGTGCTAATTCTACCGTGTATGGTTCTGTTCATTATTGTCCATATGTTTTGCTGTTATAGCTTGATGAAAATACATTTCAAGCTATTTTATCACTATATTTCTATACTGGTAATTCAAATGGACCTAAGATATTGTTAACCTTTTCTGGACTATCCTCATAATGATTGTCATATACTTGCTTTCAGAGGTAGCACCTGAACTCAGGAGATCCAGTTTCATGTATTATCAATGTATTTACTTGCATAATTCTGTATAAATATAATATACCTTCTAAACAGGCTATTGAGACCATGGGCAGGAAGGAATCAACATTGGTAAGACACTAGATATTTTTTGGCCTTCATATAAACTGTAGATAGAGTACATATGCTCTTGAAATGCTACTACACGCCTCTCCAAGGTCCAATAATTCCAAGGATGACTACAACAGCCATACTCTTGCTCCATCCAACATTGTTATCTAAATTACTACATTAGTTGTGATGAATGGGACAGTCTGCAATCTACAACTTTGCTAATTTTTTTTCCTTTATAACATGTTTCTCTGAACCAAATTGACCATTCTTTTCTCAAGGGCAGAACTAAAATAATTAATTATTTTTCAGGTACCAATGATGAAATGTTTTCTGCAGGTCTCAAGCATGGTTTCTTTTGGATTGCAAGGATTAATTTTACGAAGAGTATGTTTGAGAAGGTAATCACATAACTATACATGTTTTCTAAGCATCTAAGAGGATTTCTTGTTCAGTTTCGTGCTGGAATTTTAGAGCCCAAATATAGAGATGCATATCTTGGTTCTAGAAGTAAGGGTAGCCTCGTTTAATATAAATGTGTTGTGAAGAGGTAATCGTGTGGCTGAAGAATGATGTGAATGATTTGAAGTGCTCCAACCAGGAAGCATTCAGGTGGTGCCTGCATTGGACACAATGTTATTTATGATGAGACCATTTATGTGGAACTTTTTGGTGAGCAGACAAAGATCGAGCAAAACCATGGGTTGAATTTGCCGTGCTAAAGAGACCGACATAGTGCATTGTTGAGTTCTAAATTCATCAGGTTTGTGTCAGCTGTGCTGGAAGGTCAGGGTGCAGAATTTGTGACATGTTATATACACAAACCAATACATTTTTTGTTCGGGGAGCTCTTTGCTTTCCTGGTGGTAAGGCACTGTGGAATAGCTGGGTGCCATGGAACTGCAATATTTTCATTTTCTTGGCTTCGCAGCAACAAGTATGGGCATCGGATCATGAGGCCAGAATAGGGCTGCAAGACCATATTTTTCCTTGTTTTCTCTGGGGCAGGAAGAGGACATTGTTGATCCCATCCTGCTTCAGTGCGTATATGCTCGGCAGGTATGACATCGCGCTCTTCGATCGACTCATCTTGATGTTGTCCCTACTCCTTTTGTCACCGATAATCTTCCTATAAAAAATCATCCTATATTGTGCGACAATTTCTTAAGCATATACTCCCTTTGTAAAGAAATATAAAAGCGTTTAGAATTAGTAGCGATCTAAAAGAAAGGCCAACAACTAAAGAAAATGCCGAAAAAATTGCATCTGAAAACCCCGCATAATCAACCATTTCTCTAGGGCCAGGCCCACAAGCAACATGAAATGTTGAAGATTCCCTCCTTTTTGTGGGCTAGCCCACATCACTAGCTCTCAAATAATGCAAAACGCAGCCAAAGCAAACAATAAACTCACATAATCCATCAACACAATAGTAGGCATAATAGTAGCTTATGAATGCCTACATTTTATGAAGCATAAGAAGGCAAAGAAAAATCAGTATTGTGCACTGAAGTTTGTATGCTGAAAGCATATGATCCGATGGAGTGGGCCTATTTGAAGGACATTATATTGAAGCTTGGTTTCTCAGAGAGATGGGCTGACATAATTATGAGTATGGTTTCCTCAGTTTGGTTTTCCATGCTCTCCAATAGGAAGAGCTTTAGGAGTTGAGGACATCTAGAGGGATCTGTAGGGGGACCCAATATCTCAAAACATTTTCTTGTTGGCGGCAGAGGACCTTTCACTCCTACTAAAATCTAGAGATCAGTCATCTAATTTGTGGTGTTTGTAGGTGGCGCCACAAGGACCAAATGTGAATAATCTTTTATTTGCACATGTCGGCTACTGTTTTTTCAGGGCAAAAGGTGATGGGGGAAGAGAGGTGCACCAAGTGTTGGACATCTATAGTGAAGCTTCGAGCTAGAGAATTAAGCATGACAAGTCCTCAATTTATTCTAGTAAGGGCTGCCCTGAAAACACTCGGTCAATGGTCAATGGAATCCTAATGTGCATAATGAAACTCTAAATGAGAAGTACCTTGGCATGCCGCCTGACGTGGGATCCTAAACAAATGGTGGTTTTAAATATTTGAAAGACTATGTGGGTGAGGTCCAAGGGTGGATTGAGAGAACTATGTCAGCTGCCGGGAAGAATGTCTTCGTTAAAGTTGTAGCCCAAGTTATGCATGTTTATACAATGTCATGCTTCAAGCTACCATGAGTTTTATGTGAGCACCTTAATATGTTAATAAGGAAGTTCTTGTGGGAACTAAAGATGGAAAAAGGAAGCCAAGTTGGGTGTCATGTCAGGAGATGACTCAACCTAGGGTATGTGGTCTTGGTTTTAAGAATTTTGAGCTCTTTAATCTTTCTTTGTTGGCTAGGCGGGCTTGGTGCATTCTTCAGAGCCTGGGTACTTTGAGCGATAGAATCTTGAGGGTGGTATATTTTCCAACAACATCTATATTGCATTCAAAACTAGGCAGGCATCCATCACATATTTGGAGGGCGGTTCTTGAGGGGAGTGACATCCTCAAGTAGGGCCTAATACATTGACTTGGTAATGGACATACCAAAAACATATGGAGTCATAATTGGCTCCCAAGATCGGAGATGTTGAGACCCTATTGTTGCATAGCAGCGAACCCACCAAAGGTTGTGTCAGAATTAATTAATTCTACATCGACAACATGAATGAAGGAGCATATTGAGGAGATATTCATACCCATAGATGTTCCGGTGATCTTGGGAATCCCTATTTGCACAAGAAATTTAGATGATTCATGGACATGCCATTTTGAACAGAATGGTGCATTTTCAGTTCGGCTAGCTTAATTATAATATATTGGTAGCAACTAGAAGAAGGAGAGAAGCTTGGCTAGATGGGACTGCGGGTTCTTCTAGTATGAATCTGGATGAATCACCATAGAAACAGTTGTGGGAAATACAAATCCCGAGGAAGGCTAAAATGTTCCTTTGGAGTTTGGCCAAGTGGTCAATTCCTAGAAATAAAGTCCCATGGAATAGAAACATGGTTGATTCAAGCGCTTATGGACCATGTGGCATGGAAGACTCATGTCTGCATTCATAACTTGAGTGTTTGATGTCTACTATGCAACTTTATTCTTGTAGAGTTTGTTGGGCCTCCAAGCGCAGAGTTTTGTAGGACAATATCAATTTCCCTTAAGTGGATGACCTACGGTTTATCAATCTATGGGAGGTGTAGGATAAATATGGTCTCTCTCCAACAATCCTGCAACCAAATACAAGTAGTCTTTTGTGTCCCCAACACACCCAATACAATTGTCAGTTGTGTAGGTGCACTAGTTAGACGAAGAGATGATGATAGATGTGTACTATGGATGGTAGAAATAGCTTTCTATAATCCAAACAATTAAAAACAACAAGGTAGCAAGTAACAAAAAGTGAGCAAAACGATGTATCAATGCTTAGAAACGAGGCTTAGGGTTCATACTTTCGCTACTGCAATCTCTCAACATCATTAAAATAATTAAATTACATGATAATCCCTCACGACAAAGAATCACTCCAAAGTCTTTATTCCTATTGTATAAAGTAGGAGAAATTGTGTAGGTAGTAAACCACCTCAAAGTTGTGTTTCCAATCAATCTTATGAACCACCCCAACTGTCATGAATAGTTCTATAGATCTTACTACTACAACACCATATGATATTCATCAATCAACTCTAATGTCACCTAGATACTGCAATGTCACCATGGGTATCTGCAAGTTAAGACATGCATCAAGAGATCTCAAATCCAAACTATTCAATCCAACATAAAGAAACCTCAAAGAGCAAGACTCAATTCACCATGAAAACAAGAGAGGGAGGTGAACATCATGTGATCCAAATATATTGGTAAAGCTCATGACATCAAGATTGTGTCAAATCAATAATTTGATAGATAAATACAGATCAAACACATAGCTAGTGGTACAAACCCTCAACTCGGAGGATGACTACTCATGAATCCCCATGGAGGTAGCAAGGATGATGAACATGGCCTCTGTGATGGCTTCCCCATCCGGGAGGGTACTGCTACTTGTAAACTACGTTGGGATTTTCCCCAAAGAGGAGGGGGGATGCAACAAAATAGAGATAAGTATTTCCCTCAGTGAGAACCAAGGTTATCGAACCAATAGGAGTACCACGCAAACCCCCAACAACAATTACACACACAAAAGCAAACACTTGCACCCAACGCGGACAAGAGGGTTGCCAAGCCCCTTGAACTCGTTACTTGCAAGGATTAAATACTGATAGATAGATAATACAAATATAGAAGTAAATAACAGAAAATAAGTGGCAGCAATATCTTTGTAGTTTTTGTAAATAATTCGAGTAGACCCGAGGGCCATACTTTTCTCTAGAGGCTTCTCTCATGAAAATAACATACGGTGGGTACACAAATTACTGTTGGTAAATTGACAGAATAACGCATAGTTATGGCATCTTATTCAAGGAAATTATCATGTATGTATGCATCACATCCATAAACAAGCAGACCGACTCCTTCCTGCATCTACTACTATTACTCCACTCATCGACCGCTATCCGACATGCATCTAGATATTAAGTATGAAACAGAGTAATGCTTGGGGCAAGATGACATGGTGTAGATAAACTAAACTCAAGCAATATGAATAAACCCCATCCTTTTATCCCTAATGACAGCAATACACATACGTGCCATATCCCTTTCTGTCACTGGGATTGAGCACCGCAAGATTGAACCCATCACAACGCACCACCCCCACAGAAAATAAATCAATCTAGTTGGCCAAACCAAACCAATAGATCAGAGAGAAATACGAAGATTAATAATCATTTATAAAAGAATTAAGAGAAGTCTCAATTAATATTCGTGAATAATCTGAATAATCTGATCATAAACCCAACAAACACACCGCAAAGAAGATTACACCGAATACATCACCGCGGGAATCACGTTGAACTTTGTATTGAAGATCATAGAGAGAGAAGAAGCCATCTAGGTACTAGTTGTGGACCCATAGGTCTGCGGTGGACTACTCACACAACATCATGGAGGCTGCAAGGTTGATGTAGAAGGCCTATGTGATCGATTCCCCATCTAACAGGGCAACAAAAAAGGTCACCAGATGGCCTCCCGTCGGAACAAAGACTTGCGGCAGCGAAAAAGTGTTTCGGGTGGCTCTCTGATGTTTTCACAATATTTGAGAATTTATAGGGGTGTAATTAGGTTAGACGGAGCCACGAGGGTCCCACAAGGCAAGAGGGTGCGCCATGTTGCCTTGTCGTCTCCTAGTATGTCGTCGGGTCTCCCTCCGAAGCTTTTAGGCCTTATTTTGGTCCAAAAAAACCATCAAAAAGTTTCGTAGCATTTGGACTCCGTTTGGTAGTGGTTTTCTGAAAAGCCAAAACACGCAAAAAACAACAACTAGCAGTTGGCACTGAGTTAATAGGTTAGTTCACAAAAATAATATAAAACAACATATAAATGCAGATAAAGCATCCTAGATTGATAATATAATAGCATGGGATAATAAAAAATTATAGATATGTTGGAGGCATATCAACATCCCCAAGCTTAATTTCTGCTCGTCCTCGAGTAGGTAAATTTTTTGATGCGACATGCTACCCAACATGTAATCCCTTTAGGTATGATCTTGAGAAATGATTAACTAATTGATATCAACATAATAATTTCCATAAGCATAAAAAACATAATCATTCATATTCAAAATATACAACCCTTAAATAATGTTATTCCCTACTCATTTTATCATATCACCATGGCATGACTCCATCCTCACCGCGTAAGTATAAATCATGAGCACCTCGGTGTCTAAGTCAGGTAATTCGATCATACTTCTAACGCACTTCAGCATTTTCAACCTCACTCAATACATGAGCGTGAACCATGGATATGACATATGGGTGGAATAGAATATGGTTGTAGGGATCAAATGGAGTCAAAGTGGAAAGAAAGTCTCACATCAACTAGGCGGACCAATGGGCTATGGAGATGCCCACCAATCGATATCAATGTGAGGAGTTGGGATTGCCATCCAACTATGCACTACAGCTATAAGTGTATGAATGCTCAACGAAAGCTAAGTGGGTGTGTGATACGTCTCCAACGTATCGATAACTTATGAAGTATTCATCTCATATTAACATATGTATATAATACTTTTATATGGTTTTGATGCACTTTATATGATTTATTTATAACTAACCTGGACTGACACTGTTTTCAGCAGAATTACCATGGTGTTGTTTTTGTGTAGAAAATGAAAGTTCCTAGAATTGCTTGAAACTTTTTTGTGATTTTTTCTGGAGGAAATAAGAAACATTGGAGCAAAGACCTGCCGGAGGGGGTGTACCAGCGGGCCACCACGCAACAGGACGCCCCCTAGTGGTGTGGGATGATATGTGGTGGGCCCCTCGTGGCTCCGTTTGGTGTGATTCCAACGCTGAAAAATCCTATAAATTCCAGAAACCCCAGAAATAAAGAGAGACTCCTCGTTTCGCTGCCGCAACTCTCTGTATTTACGAAAAACCAATCTAGAGGCGTTCTAGTACCATGTCAAAGAGGGTAGATCATCTTCGATGGCCATGTTCATCATCCCGGTGATACGTCTTCGTCGTATCTATAATTTTTGATTGTTTCATGCTAATATTCAACAACTTTCATATACTTTTGGCAACTTTTTATACTATTTTTGGGACTAACATATTGATCTAGTGCCTAGTGTCAGTTCCTGTTAGTTGCATGTTTGTTGTTTCACAACAAACAAAGTCCAAACGGGATAAAAACTTATGGAGATTTTTTTGGAATATATGTGAATTTTGGGAAAACGAATCAATGTGAGATGATGCCCAAGGGGCCCACAAGCTCACAGGGCGTGGCCTACACCCTGGCCGCGCCAGGTTGGCTTGTGGCCACCCCGTAGGGAGGTTAGTGCCCTTCTTTCGCCGTAAGGAAGCTAATATACAGATAAAAATCCCCTCAAAATTTCAGCCCGATCGGAGTTATGGATCTTCAGATATTTAAGAAACGGTGAAAGGCTAGAATCTCAGAGTGCAGAAACAGAAGGAAACACACACACACACACACACACACACAGAGAGAGAGAGAGAGAGATCCAATCTCGGAGGGGCTCTTGCCCCTCCACCGCCATGGAGGCCAAGGACCAGAGGGGAAACCCTCCTCCCATCTAGGGGGGAGGTCAAGGAAGAAGAATAAGGAGGGGGGCTCTGTCCCCCTCTCTCCCGGTGGCACCGGAACGTCGCCGGGGCCATCATCGTGAAGATGATCTACTCCAACAACTTCGTCATATTCACCAACACCTCCATCACCTTCCCCCATCTATCTACAGTGGTCCACTCTCCCGCAACCCACTATACCTTCTACTTGAACATGGCGCTTTATGCTTCATATTATTATCCAATGATGTGTTGCCATCCTATGATGTCTGAGTAGATTTTTGTTGTCCTATGGGTTGATTGATGATCATGATTGGTTTGAGTTGCATGTTTTATTATTGGTGCTGTCCTATGGTGCTCTCCGTGTCGCACAAGCGTGAGGGATCCTCGCTGTAGGGTGTTGCAGTGTGTTCATGATTTGCCTATGGTGGGTTGCTTGAGTGACAGAAGCATAAACCCGAGTAGGTGGGTTGTTGCATATGGGAGTAAAGAGGACTTGATACCTTATAATGATATGGTTGGATTTTACCTTAATGATCTTTAGTAGTTGCAGATGCTTGCTAGAGTTCCAATCATAAGTGCATATGATCCAAGTAGAGAAAGTATGTTAGCTTATGCCTCTCTCTCATATAAAATCGCAATAATGATTACCGGTCTAGTTATCGATTGCCCAGGGACAATTCCACAACTCCTACCACCACTTTTCCACACTCGTTAAACTAACTTAATTGTTACTTTATCTTAGCATACACTAGTTTTCATTTACGTGCTCTTTATTATCTTGCAAACCTATCCCGTTACACCTACAAAGTACTTCTAGTTTCATACTTGTTCTAGGTAAAGCGAACGTTAAGCGTGCGTAGAGTTGTATCAGTGGTCGATAGAACTTGAGGGAATATTTTTTCTACCTTTAGATCCTCATTGGTTTCGACCTCTTACTTATGGAAAGATGCTACAACTGATCCCATATACTTGTGGGTTATCAAGACCTTTTTCTCGCGTCGTTACCGGGGAGCAATAGCATGGGGTGAATATTCTCATGTGTGCTTGTTTTCTTTATCACTAAGTATATTTTAGTTTCTGTTCTAAGTGTTCTCTATCTTTAGTTATGGATATGGAACATGAAATACCCAAAAAATCAGGTGTACTTGCTACTCATGGATATGGGGAACCTCCTAAAACCCTCGATGCTCGTTATGTGAAAGATATTATGCACTACTTTAATAATCCTGAGAAAACCCCATTCAATTATATAATGGGATACACGTTGGATCAATGTGAATACTTTAGGGATTATCGCTTGACTCAAAAAGGGAAACTATTATGGGATTAAATTCATATGTTGAAATGGTATGCTTGGAATCTATGCTTGAGATATGATATTACTTGTTGCTCTAGGATGAAGGCTAAACACCTTCCCTTTTCATGTAAATTTAATGATAACGAAACCTTGGCTTCTTATGCTAATGGTATATATGATTACTATGATGTGGAACAAATAGAAGAGTTTGTTGCTTTTAAGGGTGCTTATGAAATTGAAGCTTTGTTTGAAAAGTATGAAGATTATGATGATGCTGTTTACCGATCCCAAAATTTGGCTATGCTTCTTTATTGTTATGACAATTGTGAATATAATGCCCATATTGATCAGTTTATTGAGAAAGTCTCCGCTATCCAAGAAGAGACTAATATTTTGCAGGAATCTATGGAAGAAGAAATTGATGACTCTGTGAGCTCATTGGATGAAAAAGATGAGGAGGAGAGCGAAGAAGAAAAGGAGGAAGATCCCCGTGCCCACCTTCTAATGTTAGTAACTCTTCAACTCATACATTGTTTAATTTCCCTTCATTATTACCGAAGGATGAATGCTATGATAATTGCTATGATCCCTTGGATTCGTTTGAAATATCCCTTTTTGATGAACTTGATGCTTGCTATGCTTGTGGCCATGATGCCAATATGAATGATGCTTATGGAGATGAACTTGCTATAGTTCCTTATGTTAAATGTGAAATTGTTGCTATTGCACCCACACATGATAGTCATATTATATTTTTGAATTCTTCCAACTACACTATATCGGAGAAGTTTGCACTTATTAAGGATTATATAGATGGGTTGCCTATAATTTTGATAAATACAATATGCATGTGCTTGATGCTCCTACTTGCAATTATTATGAGAGAGTAACTACATCTCCACCTTTCTATGTTTCCAATACGATAAAATTGCAAGAAACTGTTTATACCGGCCTTTACTTTGTGTGAATGAATTGTTCTTGTATGACATGCCAATGCATAGGAAGAGAGTTAGACTTCGTTGTTGCATGATATATGTTACTTTGTGCTCACTACTAAATTACAAATCATTGTTAATTAAAATTGGCTTTGATATACCTTGGGATCCGGGTGGATCCATTACTTGAGCACTTTATGCCTAGCTTATTGGCTTTAAAGAAAGCGCTGCCAGGCAGACAACCTAGAAGTTTTATAGACTCATTTTATTATGTTGTCTGCTTTTATATAATTAAAAACAAAAAATAAAGTGGGGAACTTAAAACTCTTTTAAAAAGAAAAGTGAAAGTGAGAAAGACGAGCAACGTTGAAGTGGGGGCTAGCCTTGAACTTTGTTCATGCCCATGGAAACTTGCTGAATCTTGATTACAGAAAATTTTCAACAAAAATAATTATCCCCTTGTACAAATCCATTGTATTATAAAAATAATGTGCCAAGAATTACCTTTAGGATGTTTAAATTGCTTGTTTGATTTGTGCTGTGTAAAAACAGAAACTTTTGCTGCATTGTTTGAATTTGTATATTTTATTGGAGCGTGCAAAAATTCTGATTTTTTTACAAAATACTCTTATTCAAATTCCTGACCACTTCCTAAATTTTAAGAATTTGTAGAGTTATATAAGTATGGTGAATGTTCATATTACTACAGACTGTCCCGTTTTTGACAGATTCTGTTTTTGATGCATTGTTTTGCTCGTTTTGAGGAAACTATCGATTGTATCAGTGGTATAAGCCATGGAAAAGTTATATTATAGTAGATAAAATGCAAAAACAAAATATGAATTGGTTGGCAACAATACTTAAAGTGGTAATTTGCTTTATTATACTAACGGATCTCATGAGAGTTTTGTTAATTTTTGTGTGATTGAAGTTTTCAAGTTTTGGGTGAGATCACGATGGCTGAAGGAATAAGGAGTGGAAAGAGACTAAGCTTGGGGATGCCCGAGGCACCCAAGGTAATATTCAAGGACTCCCAAGAATCTAAGCTTGGGGATGCCCCGGAAGGCATCCCCTCTTTCTTCTAATAACCATCAGTAATTTTACTTGGAGCTATATTTTTATTCGTCACATGATATGCGTAGATCTTGGAGCGTCGTGTGCTTTTTTATTTTTATTTTAATAATTCACCATGATGATATGAGAAAGTCCTTGGTTGATTTATATAAGGCTCTTTGCACCTCACTTATATCTTTTGAGTATGGCTTTATAGAATGCTTCATGTGCTTCACTTATATCATTTGAAGTTTGGATTGCCCGTTTCTCACACATAGAAAACCGCCATTTGTAGAATGCTCTTTTGCTTAAATTATATTTGTTAGAGCATGGGCATATCTTTTGTAGAAAGAATTAAACTCTCATGCTTCACTTATATCTATTTAGAGAGTCAACGGGAATTGGTCATCCACATGGTTAGTCATAAAATCCTACATAAAACTTGTAGATCACTGAATATGATATGTTTGATTCCTTGCAATAGTTTTGAGATATAAAGATGGTAATATTAAGAGTCATGTTAGGAGGAATTGTGAATTGGTAAAAATACTTGTGTAAAGGTCTGTGATTCCCGTAGCATGCACATATGGTGAATCGTTATGTAAGGAAGTCGGAGCATGATTTGTTTATTGATTGTCAGCCTTTGTGTGAGGGTCGGGAGCACGCGATGGTTTACTCCTAACAACCTCTCCCCTAGGGGCATGCATCTAATACTTTGCTTCGATGACTAATAGACTTTTGCAATAAGTATGTGAGTTCTTTATGACTAATGCGAGTCCATGGATTATACACACTCTCACCCTTCCACCTTTGCTAGCCTTTATAGTACCGACAAATTTCACCGGTGCATTAAACCCACCATATATCCTCCCTCAAACATCCACCATACCTACCTATTATGGAATTTCCATATCCATTCTGAGATATATTACCATGAAACTTCCACTGTTCTGTTTATTATGACACACACCATCATTTTCATATTGCTTTGCATGATCGTAAGATAGCTAGCATGATGTTTTCATGGCTTGTCCATTTTTTGATGTCATTGCTACGCTAGATCATTGCACATCCCGGTACACTGCCGAAGGCATTCATATAGAGTCATATTTTGTTCTAGTATCGAGTTGTAATTCTTGAGTTGTAAGTAAATAAAAGTGTGATGATCATCATTATTAGAGCATTGTCCCATGTGAGGAAAGGATGATGGAAGCTATGATTCCCTCACAAGTTGGGATGAGACTGCGGACTTAAAATAAAAATAAAAAGGCCAATGAAGCCCAAATAAAAAAAGAGGCCATAGATGCCCACCAAAATAAAAAAAAGAGAAAATAGAGAAGGGACAATGCTACTATCTTTTTCCACACTTGTGCTTCAAAGTAGCACCATGATTTTCATGATAGAGAGTCTCCTATTTGGTCACTTTCATATACTAGTGGGAATTTTTCATTATATAACTTGGCTTGTATATTCCAATTATGGGCTTCCTCAAATTGCCCTAGGTCTTCATGAGCAAGCAAGTTGGATGCACACCCACTTAGTTTCTTTTTGAGCTTTCATATACACTTATAACTCTAGTGCATCCATTGCATGGAAATCCCTACTCACTCACATTAATATCTATTAATGGGCATCTCCATAGCCCATGGATACGCCTAGTTGATGTGAGATTATCTTCTCCTTTTTATTCACAACCTCCACCATATTCTATTCCACCTATAGTGCTATATCCATGCCTCACACTCATGTATTGCATGAGAGTTGAAAAAGTTTGAGAACATAAAAGGTGTGAAACAATTGCTTGACTTGTCATTGGGGTTGTGCATGATATAAATACTTTGTGTGGGGAAGATGGAGCATAGCCAGACTATATGATATTGTAGGGATAACTTTCTTTTGCCATTATATTTTGAAGAGATACACTTGCTTTATTAGTACGCTTGAAGTATTATTGTCTTAATGTCAAATGATAGACTATTGCTTTAAATCACCTGTGTCTTAATATTCATCCATGACTAGATTATATGAACAAGATTATGCTAGGTAGCATTCCACATAAAAAATTATCCTTTTTACCATTTACCTACTCGAGGACGAGCAGGAATTAAGCTTGGGATGCTGATACGTCTCCGTCGTATCTATAATTTTTGATTGTTTCATGCCAATATTCTACAACTTTCATATATTTTTGGCAACTTTTTATACTATTTTTGGGACTAACATATTGATCCAGTGCCCAGTGCCAGTTCCTGTTTGTTGCATGTTTTTTGTTTCATAGAAAATCCATATCAAAAGAAGTACAAATGGGATAAAAACTTATGGAGTTTTTTTTGGAATATATGTGAATTTTGTGGAAAATTAATCAACACGAGACGATGCTCGAGGGCCCCACAAGATCACAAGGCGTGGCCTACCCCTGGTTGCGCCAGGCTAGCTTGTAGGCACCCCGCAAGGCGGTTGGTGCCCTTCTTTCGCCGCAAGAAAGCTAATATCCAGATAAAAAAACCCTCAAAATTTCATCCCGATTGGAGTTATGGATCTATGGATATTTAAGAAATGGTGAAAGGCCAGAATCTGGGAGCGCAGAAACAGAAGGAAATAGAGAGAGAGAGAGATCCAATCTTGGAGGGGATCTCGCCCCGCCGCCACTATGGAGGCCAAGGACCAGAGGGGAAACCCTCCTCCCATCTAGGGGGAGGTCAAGGAATAAGAATAAGGAGGGGGGCTCTCTCCCCTGTCTCCCGGTGGCACCGGAACGTCGTCGGGGCCATCATCGTGACAACGATCTACTCCAACAACACCGTCATCTTCACCAACACCTCCATCACCTTCGCCCATCTATCTACAGTGGTCCACTCTCCCGCAACCCGCTATACTCTCTACTTGAACATGGTGCTTTATGCTCCATATTATTATCCGATGATGTGTTGCCATCCTATGATGCATGAGTAGTTTTTTGTTGTCCTATGGGTTGATTGATGATCATGATTGGTTTGAGTTGCATGTTTTATTACTAGTTCTATCCTATGGTGCTCTCCATGTCGCGCAAGCGTGAGGGATCCTCGCTATAGGGTGTTGCAATGTGTTCATGATTTGCCTATGGTGGGTTGCTTGAGTGACATAAGCATAAACCCGAGTAGGTGGGTTGTTGCATGTGGGAGTAAAGAGGACTTGATACCTTATAATGCTATGGTTGGGTTTTATCTTAATGATCTCTAGTAGTTGCGGATGCTTGCTAGAGTTACAATCACAAGTGAATATGATCCAAGTAGAGAAAGTATGTTAGATTATGTCGCTCCCTCATATAAAATTGCAATAATGATTACCTGTCTAGTTATCGATTGCCTAGGGAAAATTATGCAACTCCTACCACCACTTTGCCACACTCGTTAAACTAAATTAATTGCTACTTTATCTTAGCAGCCCCTAGTTTTTAGTTACGTGTTCTTTATTATCTTGCAAAACTATCCCGTTACACCTACGAAGTACTTCTAGTTTCATACTTGTTCTAGGTAAAGCAAACGTTAAGCATGCGTAGATTTGTATCGGTGGTCGATAGAACTTGAGAGAATATTTGTTCTACATTTAGCTCCTCGTTGGGTTCGACACTCTTACTTATCAAAAGAGGCTACAACTGATCCCCTATACTTGTGGGTTATCACCCGGCGAAGGCCATGACAAGGAGGGAGTAGTCCACCCTCGGGGCTGCCGGTTTGTACCAGTAGCTATGTGTTCAATCTCTCCCTCCCTCCCGCTCTCTCGCGTTCTTGAGATGGCACAATATTGATGTATCACGGGCTTTGTTATTATAGTTGGATCATATGAGGTGTTTCCCTTACCATCTTGTTGTGATGAATTGAATTTTTCCCTTTGAGATTTCGTTATGTTGGATTGAATATTGGAGTTGAGAACACTTGATGTACATCTTGCGTGGGATACCCGTAGTGACACTGGGTATTTTATTGATTCACTTGATATATGTTAATGCATCAACTTTCGGATTCCGGCGACCTTGGGAATCTATGCATAGGGGTTGATTGCATGTTTTCATACCATGTTCTTCGATAGAAATCTTGGGGTGCTCCTTGAAGTTCTTTGTGTTGGATTGAATATGATAGATCGGAAATTGTTTGATTCATGTCACATAATTTACCCACAGATACTTGAGGTGACATTGGAGTATCTAGGTGACATTAGGGTTGATTGATATGTATCATTGGTGTTATTTTACTACGAACTCTAGGGTTGTCTGTGACACTTATAGGAATATCCCAAAATATTGATCGGAAAGGATAACTTTGAGGTGGTTCTACTACCTACACCACTTTCATCTATTTGTTATCTGCTAGATAGGAACTTTGGAGTGATTCTTTGTTGCACATTGAGGGATGATCATATGATTCAACTATGATATCATTATTGGGAGATTGCACTAGCGAAAGTATGAACCCTAGGCCTTATTTCCAAGCATTTATACACCGTTTTGCTTGCTGTTTTACACTTGCTAGCTTGCTGTTTTTATATTTTCATATTACAAAAATCTATATCTATCATCCATATTGCACTTGTATCACCATCTCTTCGCCGAACTAGTGCACACATACAATTTTCCATTGTATTGGGTGTGTTGGGGACACAAGAGATTTCTTGTATTTGATTGCAAGGTTGTTTGAGATAGACCATATTTATCCTACACCTCCCACGGATTGATAAACCTTAGATCATCCACTTGAGGGAAAATTGCTACTGTACTACAAAACTCTGCGCTTGGAGGCCCAACATAGTCTACAAGAATAAAGTTGCATAGTAGACATCAGTGTGCTTGCAACTTGCTTGCTCATGAAGACCTTGGGCATTTGAGGAAGCCCGTCATCGGAATATACAAGCCAAGTTCTATAATGAAAAATTCCCACTAGCATATGAAATGACAACTCATGAGACTCTATTATGAAGAACATGGTGATCCCTCTAAGCACAAGTGTGGAAAAAGAAGGTAGTAGCACTACCCCTTCTCTCTTTTCTCTCACTTTTCTTCTTCTTCTTCTTCTTCTTCTTCTTCTTTTCTTTTTTATTTTTCCTTCTTTTTTTATTTTCCCTCTCTTTTTATTTTATTTTAATTTTCGTCCGGAGTCCTATCCAAACTTGTGGGGGAATCATAGTCTCCATCATCCTTTCCACACTGGGACAATGCTCTAATAATGATGATCATCATACTTTCATTTACTTACAACTCGATATGAAAATTTTCTATACAAGATGACTCTATATGAATGCCTCTGGTAGTGTACCAGGGTGTACAATGATCTAGCATAAGATGTAGGTAATGATGAATGGTGTCTTTGCCACAAATACAGTGTTAGCTGCATGATCACGCAAAGCAATATGATGATGAAGACACAAGTCATGAGATAGAACGGTGGAAGTTTCATGGAAACATATCTCGGAATGGCTATAAAAATGCCATGATAGGTGGGCATGGTGGTTGTTTTGAGGAACATATAAGGTGGCTTATGTGTGATAGAGCATATCATATCACGGGGTTTGGATGCACCGACGAAAGTTGCACCCATCCTCGAGGTGAGAATGTGCAATTCACGGTACCGAAGAGGCTAGCAAATATGGGAAGGTGAGAGTGCAAATATCCATGGATTCACATTAGTCATAAAGAAACATATTGCAAAGTCTATTAGTTTTCTCGAAGCAAAGTAGTAGCGCATGCCCCTAAGGATAAGGTTGGTAGGAGTTAAGCATCGCGTGACTCCGACCCAAACAACACATAGAATTTCATTCACACATAAGAACGCTCACACATCATCATCATGCCATAACCAATATTTAGACGAGTAATTAATAACCTGCTTTAATATAAATATTTCTTCTAACAAATAATAATATATTCATGTCGTTTCATATTACTACATAGATATAATTAACCCATAGTTCTCTTTAAGTGAGATACAGGAAAGTTTCACAATCCTATCCTATTTGAGCCTGTCATTGCATGCACCTCGGACAACCGTCAGTTATTATATCCTCCTTGAATACCTATACTTTTTGGACTAGTCTTATAACCCATACATATTTCTATTACTATTTCAGATACTCACGAATAAATTGAAGTGAATCATGAGAGTACTATTATTTCTATAAAATTTACACGTTGTCGTGCTCTAAAAGATATAAGTGAAGCACTAGAGCAACTGCCTAGCTTAAAAGGTATAAGTGAAGCACATAGAGTATCCTAATAAAATGTGATGAGCCCGTGCCTCTATCAAAGAGGTATGTCCATCAAACAATGATTGTGGCAAACTAAAATAAATTAAAAATATAATACACGATGCTCCAAGCGAAACACATATAGCTCCAAGTGACATACTGATAGAATGGAGACGAAAGAGGGGATGCCTTCCAGGGCATCCCCAAGCTTAGACACTTGGATATTCTTTGAATATTACCTTGGGGTGCGTTGGGAATACCCAAGATTAGGGTCATGCCGCTCCTTATTCCTTCATCCATCATTGTCTCACCCAAAACTTGAAAACTTCAGCACACAAAACTCAACAGAAACCCCATGAGATCCGTTAGTATAATAGGGAAATCATAAACTCTAGGTACTGTTATGTCACATCCCTAGAATTTGTTTGTTAATAGTTGCATCAACATTCATGCATCATGTATATTTTTTCAATGAATTTGAATTTGGGATGACCAAGCCCTAGCACCAAATAAAATTCAAATAGGTTCAACTTAAAAATATTTTCGAAGAACCCAAAATGCCCTCCAGAAATGTTCATTGTTTATTTGAAAAGGTGAAAACCTCTACTAGAGATGATGCACATTTTTTCATGCCATCTATGGACTTTGAATTAAATCATATATGTATCTCTATTGGATTTATTAATTCATATAAGTATTTATAGATCCAAACATTTTGAAAAATTGCAAGTGGCTCTGATTATATTTCAACATGCTACATAATAATTTCCAGAAAATTATAAAATAATTTGGTTTGAAAACCAAATTCAAAATAGATTTAAAAAAAATAGGAAATAGAAAACAAAAAGGAAAAATAGTGGAGAGAACTAACCCAACGACCTAGCATTGTGCAGCCCATCTTGCCCACAGTGTGAGTCGTCTTCAACCTCTGCCAGTAGGCACAGGTGAGACATTACATGGCACACGTGAGGGTGCCATGCCACATGCCTGCCTCTCCCGCCAGCGCGACGCCAAGGATAGAACCTCCACTGCCCTCTGGATCCTGCTGACATCCTGCTCATCCTCCCTCTCGCCTCTCCCTCGCTCCCCGCTCCATGTCTGAGAGCACCTGGTCACCGTAGTGCTCACATGAGTAGCCACCGCCTCTCGTTCGCCCATCCGACGTGTCTAGCAGCTTTGCCTCGATGCCCTCATCCTCTCTATTGCGTCATGCATCGCCAGGCGCCTCCTAACGCCAATCTTGACTTTGTGTTCTTCCTCAGCCCATGGATCACCGCCGTCAAATTCGTATCCGTTCATCCTTCCCCGAGCTTTTTGTCAACACCATCGGATGTGTCGTGAGCTACTGACCATTTTCCCATGTTCCCCTCCTCATGCTGAAGCTGAAGCTCGCCTCCCCGCCATGGTCGAGAGCTTAGCACCTCCGTGCCCGTCAGCACCATTGTTAGAGCTAGAAATGCTCGTGTCCGAGCATGCGGAAGTGCTCCTGACATCACTAGGAACCCAACCCACATGCTAGCTAGCTCCCTTGCATGCTGCAAAGTCGCGACCGCTCGAGTCGGAGCTCCGACCGCCGCTGAACATGACCCCGCTGTCGTCTCCAGCCACCCCACAACCTCCGATGTGTTCCGTTGGATGCGTGGGAGATCCAACAACACATAGATGCCATCCACCATGAATTTGGTCGTTGGAGCCGCGTTTCCAATGACCTCTGCCATCTCGACCCGTCGCCGGCGGCTTAACGCCGGCTTTACCCCTAATTAGCACTAACTAACCACACCTCTGGGTCACTAATTGTGGGCACAACCCACTAATTAACTTAGTTTAGTTTAAGTTTATCCACTAATAAAACTTTGAGTCACTGACCAGTGGGCCCTGCTGGTCAGGTTTGACTTTGACCGAGCCGTTGACCTGTTGATGTCATCTTGACGCAATGCTGACATATTAATGATTTTTTGGAATAAAAATAAATCAGAAATGATTTATTATTTTTGGAAAATGTCTAAAACTTCTAAAATTCATAGAAATAATCTATAACTCCAATGAAAACAATTTATATATGAAAATCATCAGAAAAATGCAAGGAATTTCTTTATGGCATTTTCATGCATGATATAACAACTTATATCCTGTGTTTAGGACAAATCATACAAATGACATTTAAAGAACCACATATGGAGTTTGAATTTGAACCTTTGGATCAAACCAACTTCATTTAATTTGGTTGCTAGATGCATTAGCTCAATCAACAACATGTTGCCATGTCTTGATCATGCATCATAGTGTTGAATTTTCGTGAAGTGAATGTTATTCCCTTTTCCGTTTGCTCGTATTTGTTCCTTCTCGGTGGAAGATGATTTTGACGTTGGGATCATTAACACTAATGAAGAGATCTACTATATTCAGAAGTGCCAGGCAAGCAACCCCCCTTGAGCATACTGATATAAACCCACTCTCTCGCTCTTGTTCTCTTCTACTGCATTAGGACAATAACGATTCAACTGTTACATGTTCTCGGTAGTTGGAACCATTTCTTTGCATAACTTGTCTTTTCCATAATAAATAGTTGAAACCACTTAGCATGAGTAGCAACCACTTGAGCCTTGTTGTGGCTACTGATCCGTGCTTGCTTATTGTGCCTACTATGCTTAGAGTCATGTGAGGTCTGATCCAGCTGGCGATGAATCGGAATCCAATCTCTCTCGGCTTATTAGTCTCCTTGATCTCTGTCCACGAGTTGTAACTAGTTTCTGGTGCTTGTAGGAAAAGTGTTGGCGGCCGTGTTTGGCGCTGCCCGATGGGGTGGGCTTCAGTATGGTAGATGCACATTGGCATGGTGTACTAAGTGGTACTCGGATGGTCGGCTTGTGGAAGCCTGCTCACATCGTTTGGGGTCATATAGGAAACTCCGGCCGGACTTCCTTGCGGGTTCAGTCTCAAATACACGATAAACCTAGACTAGAGTCTTGTGTGGTTAATGGTTGTGGACAATACCCACACCAGACTTCCGCTTAAAGGTTGCCGAGTACATGACGTGTATGTGGTGGTAAGTGGTAAGCTCGTGTGTGAATAAGTATACCCCTATAGGGTTAATTGATCTATTCAAATAGCCACGTCCTCGGATATTGCCGGGGGATAACCCTGGGGTAGGACTAAGCAGGCTACTGCCCATTTCAAAACAAACTACTAGGCAACCGACTCCCCTCGAAGGCCGGCTGCCCCAGGGCTGTCTCCCCGCTATGGGCTTGCTCGAGGTGAAATCCACCATGGTCTGGCTCTGAGGCAACCCGCATGACGAAGAATAGGAAGCGTAGGATTGTGAGGAGATTCCCAAGAAGAAGAAGTAGAGGAAGCGTAGGATTGTCCAAGCTAAAAGCATGAAGACTCCAAATTTTACTTTGTGAGAAATCACTTTGAGTCCATAGGAAAGCCAATACTATCAAAAGGGGGTGAGGTATTAATGGTGAATGAAATTCTCAAAATGATCAAGTGTTAGTCACCAAAAACACCCACAAGCTCTACCACAAATATTTTGTCCTAGAACCTATCACTCAAAATCGGTGCCACCAACTTTTCTATATCGGCTACACCGAGTCAAAACCTTAGACAAAAACCCTAGACAAAATTCACTTCTCGGTACTACCAACATTCACTTCGGTGCAACCGAGTTTCAGTGACCAACTTCCTGTTGCCTGTTTTACAGAAATCAGAATTTCTGACTTTTGTGAATCAGTCTCACCATGTTGTGCAACTTCCCTAGGTCACCCATATCGGTACCACCAAGAATTATATATCGGTCTCATTGAAATGCCAAAGTTGCCACATTTTGCACTAGTCGGTGCAACTGACTTTTCACTTTGGTTTCACCGAGTTGGGTAATAACGTTGTAGCGGTTGGATTTTTGGAGATGCCTATATATACCCCTCCACCACATCCTACTCACAAGATAAGCACTCAGAATAGTTCCACACTTCCCATATCCAATTTTCTGAGAGAGAACCACCTACCCTTGGGTTGAGATCAAGATCATCCACTCCAACCATATGGATCTTGATTTCTAGCCTCTCCAAGTTGCTTTCCATCCAATTAATCTCTTCTACCCAAGCCAAATCTGTGAGAGAGTGATTGAGTGTTGAGGAGACTATCATTTGAAACACAAGAGCAAGGAGTTCATTATTACTATTGAGCCTATTACCTTTTGGAGGGTGGTGCCTCCTAGATTGGTTAGGTGTCTCTTGGGAGCCTCCCACTTCGTGTTTTGGAGTTGAACCAAGAAGTTTGTAAGGGCAAGGAGATCGCCTACTTTGTGAAGATCTACCCCGAGTTAGGCTAGTCCTCCGTGGACGTAGGCCATCATGGTATAGACAAGGTTGCTTCTTCGTGGAACCCTTCGTGGGTAGATCCCTCCATGGACTCTCGCGACTGTTACCCTTCATGGGTTGAAGTCTCCATAAATGTGGATGTACAATAGTGCCACCTATCGGAACCATGGGAAAAATCTTCGTGTCCACAATTGCGTTTGATCTTCCTACCTCTACTCTCTTACATATGTGTGTCTTACTTTCTGCTGCCATTCTTGTTGACTAGCATGTTCATGGTGCATTGGACTTGTTATAATTGCTAAAATATACCAACCAATTAACTTGGGAAAATGTTAGGTTTTAATTCTTGCAAGTAGTCTATTCACCCCCCTCTAGACGTCTCTTCTATTGATCCCTCAATTGGTATCAAAGCTTTGGTCTCCAAAGCTTCGGTTTCATCACCATGGAGGAAGATGGATGTGTCTAGTTTGGGGAGTATTGGTTCCAGAGTGCCCGTTCTCGATGGGGAGTATTATAGTCAATGGAAATATGAAATGCTTGAGCTATTCAATGTATTCCATTTGAGCAACTATGTTAATAACCCCTATGAACCTCCCATTGATCCCTTACATCCCACACACGAAGAGGAAATTGACATGCTTCGCAATCTTAGAACTATTAATCTCATTATCAAAGGATTGCCTAGATTTGTGTTTGATCAAATGAAGAATTTTGAATGTGCTTATACTTTGTGGAATGATTTGGAGAAACAATATCCAAGTTCTTCATTAAGTAATCTTGATGAAATTCTTCATAAAGCTATTGCCTTTCATATAATGAACCTGAGTGATCCTAACTTTGATAAATGCTTGTTTGAGCTTCGAGACCTCATGCGTGCTAAACGAGATGTTAATGTGGCTTGAGGTTGCGTTCGTATTTCCCAAAAGAGGAAGGGATGATGCAACATGGCTACAGTACGTATTTCCCTCAATTATGAAACCAAGGCATCAAACCTAGGAGGAAGACCACGCAACGCTAGGAGGAAGATTTTAATAGATTGGGTAAATATATATATATAAACACAAAATAAAAGAAGCCAATAAAAATTACATCAAAGTATTTTTGGGTTTTCGGAATAATAGATCTGAAAACAAAAGCGGTAAAAAGATAGATCGGAAATCAATATGTTGGAAAAGTAGACCCGGGGGCCGTAGGTCTCACTAGTGGCTTCTCTCATGAGTATAACACGATGGGTAAACAAATTACTGTTGGGCAATTGATAGAAGATCAAAGAATCATGACGATATCCAATGAAATGATCATTATATAGGCATCATGTCTAAGATAAGTAGACCGAAATGATTCTGCATCTACTACTATTACTCCACACATCGACCACTATCCAACATGCATCTAGTGTATTAAGTCCATGGAGAAACGGAGTAATGCAATAAGAACGATGACATGATGTAGACAAGATCAATTCATGTAGGAATAGACCCCATCTTGTTATCCTTAATAGCAATGATACATGCGTGCCTTGCTGCCCCTTCTGTCACTGGGAGAGGACACGGCAAGATCAAACCAATCACAAAGAACCTCTTCCCATGGCAAGAAAAATCGATCTAGTTGTCCTAACTAAACCAAATATCCAAATAAGAAATATGAGGCTATAAGTAATCATGCATATAAGAGATCAAAGAAGACTCAAATAATACTCATGGATAGAAACTGATCATGAACTCAAAATTCATTGGATCCCAACAAACACACCGCAAAAAGTCATTACATCAAATAGATCTCCAAGAGACAATTGTATGGATAATAAAACGAGAGAGATGAAGCCATCTAGCTACTGCCTACGGACCTATAGGTCTATGGTGGACCACTCACGCATCATCGGAGAGGCACCCATGAAGACGACGCACCCCTCCATGATGGCGTTAGATTGGATCTCGCGGTTCTGGAACTTGCGGCGGCTGAAATTGTGTTTTGTTGACTCCCCTACGGTTTTTAGAATATTTGGGTATTTATAGAGTTGATAGGAGGCGGAGAGGCATCTCGAGGAGGGCACGACCCATTAGGCCGTGCCAGGGGCCTCTGACGTGCTTTGGTGGGTTGTGGCCTCCTTGGCCCTCCTCTATGGAACTTCTTTGGTCATCCAGGTGTCTTTTGGACCAAAACAAATCTCAAAAAGTATCACAGTGTTTAGGCTTCATTTGGTATTGATATTGTGCGAAGTAAAAAACAAGCAAAAACAACAAGTGGCACTTGGCACTATGTCAATAGGTTAGTCCCCAAAAAATGATATAAAGTTGCTACAAAATGATTGTAAAACATCCAAGATTGATAATGTAACAACATGGATCAATAAAAAATTATAGATACGTTGGAGACGTATTAGCATCCCCAAGCTTAATTCCTGCTCGTCCTCGAATAGGTAAATGATAAAAACATAATTTTTTATGTGGACTGCTGCCTAACATGTTCATCATATATTATTTTCTTTTGTAGAATGGACATTTGGACTTTTAGATGGTTCAAAGCAATAGTCTAGTTTGGACATGAAGACTTTAATACTCAAGCATACCAACAAGCAACCATGTCTTTCAAAATATTAACACTAAAGAAAGATATCCCTAGCCCATCATGCTCAATCATTGATCCATTCATGAAACACACTCAAATATTAGCTACACATAATGCTCAAGTACGATCATAGTGCCCCCTAGTTGGTGCTTTATAAGAGAAACGGAGACTCAAATAAAAGAAAAAATTGCATAAAGTAAATAGATAGGCCCTTCGCATAGGGAAGTAGGGATTTGTAAAGGTTTCAGAGCTCAAGGTTTAAATTGGGAGAGAAAAATATTTTGGGTAGCATGCCTTTCCTGTGAATGAAAATGAACGAGAGATTTCAATACCTTTCCATGCTAGATATACGATAAGCAGTTCCCAAACAGAAAATAAAGTTTATTCCTTTTCCCACCATTCTTACACAACCCATGGCTAGCCGAATCCACGGTTGCCTTCCATACCAACACTTTCCAAGGAATTTATTATTTCACAACATAAAGTAAATTTCCTTTTCATTTCGGGACTAGGCATCCCTATTACCACCATACTCTCATGCAATGACAAGTGAATAAACACTCATCTTGAGAATAACACATCTAGCATGGAAAAATATCGGTCACCCCTTCCGCTTCATGAGCGGTACAAGTACACAAAAAGGAAATTCATTTTGAAAATTAGAGATGTCACATAAAAATTTGCTTGGAACGACATGAAAATACCACATATAGGTAGGTATGGTGGACTCATATGGCAAAACTGGGTTTAAGGATTTCGGATGCACAAGTAGTATTTATACTTAGTACAAGTGAAGGCTAGCAAATAGATTGATAAGCAACCAACCAAGAAACTAAAATTCACATAGGAGAGCATTAAGCATAACTAACACTGAATAATGCACCATAAGTAGGATGTGATTTCGTTGCACAACTATTGACTTTCGTGCTTGCATAGGTAATCACAAACCTTAACACAAATATTATTACTAACCATAATTACTCACCAATATAACTCACATATTAATATCATGATGTCTCAAAACTATTACAGGGAATCAAGTTTAATTTGTCCAATGATGTTCATGAATTGTTTTATTATATCCCTCTTAAATATCTATCACTTTGGGACTAGTTTCATATATTGCCATTGCTTTTGACAAGCTCACATAAATTTAAGTGAAGATCATGAGCATAAAAATTTCATCGTTTAAAATAATATAAGTGAATCATGAGAGAATTTCTTCAAAATTCACCAAGTCTCAAGTTAAATCTAAGTGAAGCATGAGAGCATTCCTTGAAAAGTTAAAGCGCGCCGTGCTCAAAAAGACATAAGTGGAACATATAGAGCAATTCCATAGCTCAAAAGGTTTAAGTGAAACATATAGAGAAATTCTAACAAATCATAGCATAATTTTGGCTCTCTCAAATAGGTGTGTCCAGCAAGGATACTTGTAACAAAATAAAAAGGAAATAAATAAAATACTCATATAATACAAGACGCTCCAAGCAAAACTCATGATATGTGATGAATAAAAATATAGCTCCAAGTAAAATACCGATGGTCGTTAGAAGAAAGAGGAGATGCCACTCAGGGCATCCCCAAGCTTAGTTGCTTGTTCCTCTTTGTATATTATCTTGGGGTGTTGTAGCATCCCCAAGCTTAGGCTCTTTTCACTCCTTATTCCTTCATCCATCGTAATCTCACCCAAAACTTGAAAACTTCAATCACACAAAACTGAACAAAATCTTCGTGAGATCCGTTAGTATAATAAAGCAAATCACCACTCTAGGTACTGTTGAAAACCCATTCATATTTTACTATTGCATTATATCTACTGTATTTTAACTTTACGATGGCTTATACCCCCCAATACAAGCCATAGATTCATCAAAATAAGCACACAATGCAACGAAAACAGAATCTGTCAAAGACAGAACAATATGTAGTAATGTGTACTCTAACCATACTTATGTAACTCAAACAATACTTAAAATTAGGAAAACGTAAAAAATTTGTATATAAATCTTTTGTAAAAAATTCAGATTTCTCCGTCCCTTTTGTGAGTTTTAACAATTCTTTGACTGGACAGAAAAGTTTCTGTTTTTCAACAAGATCAAATCAACAATCACCCAACATGATCCTAAAGGCTTTACTTGGCACAAACACAAATTAAAACATAAAAAACACAATCATAACAATATAATAATTGTGTAAACACTCAAGTATAGAAAGTAAAAGGTAAACTAAATTTTATTCATCGGGTTGCCTCCCAACAAGCGCTATCATTTTATGCCCCTAGCTAGGCAATAATGCATAGATTCAAGTATTGTCATCTTTAGTTTCCAACTCCTCAATCACACAACGTGAATTCTTCGAGGATCTAACATGCATACTTTTAATGACAATACTTGTAGGAATAATATTGAAAATTTCATTCTCGCAAATAGGGCCATTTACCACTTCAACAAAATTGGCGTGAATACTAATCATTTTAAGATCCTCATTGTTCCTATTAGAAGTGGCACCCTTGTTCTTAGGAACATGTGTAGATTTGCAATATTTACTGATAGGAGTTTTTTCAATAATCTTAGCAGTAGAAAAAAAGCTGAACTCAAGTTACTAAATATTTCTTCCAATCTTATCAATTCTAGCGGGGCTCTCTTCCATTCTTTTGTTTACTTCGGGTTCTTTCTCCTTTAGCATTTTAAGAGTGTCTCCCGCTTTTGACCCAATTTTATAAGCAAGATTATGCATCCTTTTATATATTTTTCAATATTTATTCGGCGAGGATTTTCTTTCAATAGCATCTAACCTTTGCATAACATGCTCAAGAGTTAAAATTGTTTCATTGATAGTGATAGGTGGTGCACCCACTAAATATCCCATAGCATTTAAAGCATCCAAGGTGGGTCACATAAAGAAATTCCCAACGGTAATCATATCAAGGACGAATCTATAACAAGTGGTGATGCCCACGTAAAAACTGCGAAGATGAACAACATTAGATTGCTTATGAATAGATCTATTATGAGCATTGCAAATCCTATACCAAGCATCTTTTAGATTCTCCCCTCCACTTTGTTTAAAGTTAAGAACCTCATTCTCAGGGGTACACGCAATAGCAGAAGAACTAGCCATAGAAAAAAGGTAGGTAAACAAGAGATCTGATGAGAAAAAGGCAAACGAAAAAGAAAGTGAATAAAACAACAAATTTTGTGAACTGGGGTAGTGGAAAACGAGAGGCAAATGGCAAATAATTTAAATTGCAAGGAGATGAGATTTGTGATTAGGAACGTGATAGATGTTGATGATGTCTCCCCGACACCAGAGATTGGCACGTTGAAGAGAGACTACTTTCACACCTCCTCCCCGGCAATGACGCTAGAAATTACTTTGACATGGATTGAGACTGCGCCGGTATTCACCCAAAGATGAAGGGATGATGCAACATAGCTATGGTAAGTATTTCCTTTGGTTATGAAGCCAAGGCATCGAACCTAGGAGGAAGACCACACAACGCTATGTAAGCGGTACCTGCACACAAAGAACAAATACCTGCAACCCGACGCGTAAGAGTGGTTGTCAATCTCTCAATGGTAAAAAGATTGATTAGATTGTAATAGATTGGGTAAATAGATCTCACAAGAACACAAAATAAAAGAAGCAAATAAAAAGTGCAGCAAAGTATTTTTGAGTTTTTGGAATAATAGATCTGAAAACAAAAGTGGTAAAAAGATAGATCGGAAAGCAACATTTTGGAAAAGTAGAATCAGGGGCCATAGGTTTCACTAGTGGCTTCTCTCATGAGTATAGCACACGGTGGGTAAACAAATTACTATTGGGAAATTGATAGAAGATCAAATAATAATGACGATATCCAATGCAATGATCATTATAAGGCGGCAATTGAGACTCCTCCTCCCCTCCTCACGTAGGTAGAGTTTCTCTCCCTCCTCTCGGTGACTCCCTGATCTGCCGTTGAGATCAATCGTCCCCTTGCCCGCTTCTTCGTGGGATCGCCGACCGGATTCAGACTGATCACGGGGCGATCTTGCATCGCTTCCCGGTCTTGATCTGGTTGCACCTTCCTTGGTTGAGAGGTGGGACGGCTAGGGTTTCTCCACCTGATGGCTCTGTGTTTGTCGGGTTATGGTTTTCAGCAATGGGTAGCCCGGCCTCGGGATCAGGACCAAAGACAGGAGATGTGGAGGACATGATGAAGCGTCTGGGGCTCTCAGAGGAGGATCTTGATGATGTGGTCTTCAAGGTTGAGGAGACTCTTCTAGACGAAGCAATCAGATGGATGGCCATAGCTAGGGTTCATACCCCAAAGACACACATCCAATATTGGTTCTTCCGCAATATGCGTGCAGCTTGGACTTGGCGCAGGAGGTGAAGATCTGCCCTCTAGAAGAAAACTTGTATTCAATGCAATTCTCTTGTCTTGGCGACTCGGAACGGGTCATGGCGGATGGACCCTGTACGTTCAAGGGAAACACAGTGGTAATGGCTGAATACGATGGCTTCACAAAACCATTTGAAATCCGCTTGGATAAGATTGAGATTTGGGTTCAAATACATGACCTTCTAGATGGCTACTTCGCTATGATCAAATCTTTGGCAAGCAAAGCGGGTGAGTTCATCTATGCAGAGCCAAGATCTCATGATTTTGAAGGCAACTTTTCTCGGGTTAGGGTAAAGATCAATGTGCACAAGCCCCTCAAGAATGTTGTGTCAGTGGTGAAGGGCGGCAAGAAGCAGTTCTTCATGGGGAAATATGAATGCTTGCCTGACTGGTGTGCGGTCTGTGGTCACCTGGGCCATCAGTTTAAGGAGCATGGTAATGGGGTGCATGCCCCTGAAACCCTTGTCTTTAGAGACCTGTGTGCAACTTGGTTTAGAGGACCGGGCGAAGGGAGAGTGTCGGTGCACTAGAGTTTTGGGTTCTCCAGTGCCCCTTACTTGTGCACGGGTAATAGTAGCCACCCTGGCGGCAAGGCCCGGCGGGGAGCTGTCAGTTACAAATACAGAAGAATCGAGAAGACATCCAAGCAATCAAGAACCCCTCGCAAGACCTTGCCGGGATGGCCTCCGAAGCCCCGGCGAGACCTGGCAAGGCGAAGCCCCGGCAAGACCCGACAAGATGAAGCCCCGGCAAGACCCGCTAGCGCAGAGGCCAGGTGTCGCCCCACCTGGGCACGTGTCGCGGCACCAGCGATGGAGGGGCTAAGCGCTGCCGATGGGACGGGCTCCTCTTCCGTCCGGTAGACAGTTAGAGATGCATGACGGTGCATTAAATGCGCCTGTCTTACACCGTCAGTGTTAGGTATGACAGCACTGTAGCTCTATACACCCCGTGTACACACTGTATGCCACTATTGGGATCCCCTTCGTCATATAAAAGGAGGCCCAGGGTGTTACGGTGGAGGACTTTTCGACTTTTGGGACTCTCATATCCTAGCTCACGCGTGTAGCAGCTCCTTGGAGTGCTCCTATAGCTGGAACCCTAAAAACACCCACAATACAACCAAGCAGGAGTAGGGTTTTACGAACCTTTGCGGCCCGAACCTGGGTAAAAACCCCGCGTGTTGCTCATTAGATCTGCTCTCTGTGCGAGCCTTTTTCCCCGCCGAACCATAAAGGGATCCTCCCGATCCCATAGGTGTCATTTACCCAACATCTTTGGTGCGCCAGGTAGGGGGATTGGTGTAGGACCAAAAGTAGGTCTAGAGAGGGGGGGTGGGTGGGTGATTAGACTACTTGGCCAAATAAAAGTTTTGCCTATACCAATCTTTAGGGTTGACAGTTTTTAGCATTTCATGGCAAGTCAAGTACACCCTACACATGCAAGTCTAAGAGTATATAGTAGCAGAAAGTAACAACATGCATGTATAGAAGGGATAGGGTAGGAAGATCAAACGCAGTTGTAGACACAATGATTTTTCCCCTGGTTCCGATAGGTGGCGCTATCGTACATCCACGTTTATGGAGTCTTCAACCCACGGAGGGTAACGGTCGCGAGAGTCCATGGAGGGCTCCACCCAAAAGGGTCCACGAAGTAGCAACCTTGACTATTCCATACGGCTTCCGTCCACGAAGGACTAGCCTCACTATGGGTAGATCTTCACAAAGTAGGCGATCTCCTTGCCCTTACAAACTTCTTGGTTCACTCCACAACACAAAGTAGGAGTCTCCCAAGTGACACCTAACCAATCTAGGAGGCACCACCCTCCAAAAGGTAATAGGCTCGGTAATGACGATGAACTCCTTGCTCTTGTGCTTCAAGATGATAGACTCCTCAGCACCCAATCACTCTCTCACAGAGTTGGCATGGTGGAAGGATGGGATTGGTGGAAAGCTACTAGGGGAGGCTAGAAATCAAGATCCATATGATTGGAGTGGAAGATCTTGACCTCAACACAAGGGTAGGTGGTTCTCTCTCAGAAAATCTTATAGGATAGGTATGGAATAGTTCTGAGTGCTTGTCTTTCGAGTAAGTGGTGGTCAAGGGGTATATAGGCATCCCCAAAACTCCAACTGTTACACACAAAATTACCAACTCGGTGACACCGATGTGTTAATCTCGGTGGTACTGAAGTGACCAAAAGGTGGAAACTTTTGAATCTCGGTAAAGCTGATATAGGAAACTCGGTTGCACCGATAAGGTGACCAACGGTCAGATTTGCAATCGCGGTGAGGCCGATCCAACATTCTCGGTGGGACCGAAAATGTGAATTTGCATAACAGAAAGTTGGCAACCTAAACTCGGCGGCACCAGTATGGAATCGGTTGCACCAAAGTGGCTAGGGTTTAGCAGAGTCTGCCTAGGTTCTAGAATCGGTGGCACCAGTATGGGAAAGTTGGTTACACCGATGTTGAGTGGTAGGTATAGAACAGACTTTGGTGGGAGAGTTTGTGGATGTTTTTGGCGACTATCACTTGTGCACGTTTGAGCATATTGTTCACCAACAAAACCTTACCCTCTTTTTATAGTATTGGCATTCCTATGGACTCAAAGTGATTTCTCACAAATATAAAATGTAGAGTCCTCTTGCTTGAAGTTTGGCCAACCTATTTCCTTGAATCTTGGGGTTTCTCCACAATCTCCTTTTGCCAATCCTATCATTGAACATTTCCTGAAATATACTTGGTGGAAACATTAGTTCAATGACTTATATGTTGTTATTAATTACCAAAACCACCAAGGGAGCAAATGTGCTTTCAATCTCCCCCTTTATGGTAATTGATGACAACATATAGATCAAAGCTTCGACATATGATAAATTCAGTGAATACAATCGTCGCTTTAAGAGGTATGTGATAAGCAAGATCTCCCCCTAAATTTGTGCATTATTTTGAATTTTCGTTTGAATGCAAATGCACAATTGATTAGGTATATGGGGTACTTATTCCATGTCACATACAACTTGGTGGTGTGCGAGAATAATTTAGAATGAATAACATGGCAGAACACACACAAGCAAAGGTGAATTATCATCTCATAAGCATTAAGATGATAGGAAATAGTTGCATCACACATAACGTAGTAGCATAACACAAACACAAAATTATCTCACATCAAACCAAAAGAACCAAATGTTTTTGAAAAGCAATAAAAACAAAATCACTCTCTCGCTCGAAGCCTAAAGATCTATATACACTTCTCCCCCTTTGGCAACAAGTTACCAAAAAGTTCAAAGGCATACATCTAAGCGTTCTTGGGCAAATCTCCTCCGGTTGTTGATGAAGGAGTCAAGATGACAGCGTCGGCGAAGATCTCTGTAGATGTCGTTGATGGAGCTGGAGTGGTCACTGATGGACCAGAAGTTGATGGAGCTGATGGAGCTGGTATGGTGGCTGATCTGGCCTGAGTAGTGAACTGAGTGCCTGGCCTGAGAGGTGATTCATCCTCATCATCATCACCATCATCATCATCATCGTCATCATCTGAAGTAGAAGAGACCCGAGGGATGTGCATAGAGTCAACTTCCTTGTGAAGCTCTATGACGGTCTTCGTCAGCCTGTCCACCTTATCAGTAATGGTCTTGATTCTGGTCTCAAATATCCTGACAAGACTGTTCTGGTTGTTCAGAATCCCCTTAACGTCCTTCTGCATGCCCTGAACAGATGATATCATCATATCCATTTGCTCATTCCTAGATCTAGGGACCTGAGCACTAGTGGCTCTAACTGCCTCTGCTGCTTCCTAAGCTGCAGCTGAAGTGGGATGATCAGCATCCATCACCACAACATTGTCCTCAAGATCTGGCTGTAGGGGCAAATGTGGGTGATCTAGGGAAAAAATGTGCTTCTCCAGTCTTGAGTTGATGAGCATCTGGATGTAGGGTGCATAACAACAGGAGCGCTTTTGGTCAGCAGGAACCCTCTTGATTGTCTCAACAATCAGATCCATAACTCTGATCCTGGTGTGTCTATCAAGGTGGATCAACATGTTGATGGAGTGGACTCGGATCATCTTGTCATCTCCTGACTTGGGCATCAAAGTATGCCTCAGTATGGTGTTCATCGTGCGGAGGCCAGCCTGGAGGAAATAGATGGATCCTAGCCTGTGAGACTTCACATTTGCAGCAGAGATCTCCTTATACATTTTAGCCATAGCATTGTGGCTAGCCTTGGATTCTGAGTATACATCCAAGTCACCATCCTGTGCTTTAGGAACTCCTAAGATATCTGCCCATTCCTCAACAATTGATTCATATCTCACACTTTCAGTCATCCACACAATTCTACAATCTCCGTAGAAGTGTGTAGTGGAGTAGAACTGCATGATCATCTCATCATTCCACGCTGTGAATCTCTGCCAACGAACTCATCCAGACCTATGCAGTGGAAGTTGTCCTGGACACTTGGAAAGTAGTCCTCATTCTCCTTGATGAACTTCCAATCAACATAACGCATGTCACTGACAGCTGGACTCTTGTCAAAGAGCACAGTCTCATAGAAGTCCTGTTGCTCATTGGTATACAACTTGTAGTCCACAGCTGTTTTTTTCCTCTAGGCATAATGATCTATAGCTCTCCATGCCCTCAATCCAGAATCCTTCCTCTTCTTCATGTCCTCATCTAGTGGGTAGCTCGCATTGTGTACTGGAAGGTGTGGTCTGAGCTTCATCAATGTTGTCATGTCATCCACATCATCAACTCTGGAAGCAGTTCCTTTGTTCTCCTCAGAAGCTGGAATCTGCCTAGTGGTCCTTTTAGGCTTCTCAGCAGCCTTCTTGGATGTGCTGGTCTTAGGCATAACATTTGACATAAGTTTCTTTGCCTTCTTCTTGGGAGGAGCCTTTGTAGCCGGCTCAATCTCCTCTTCCTCAGCAGCACCACCAGTTGCTTCCTCTGGATCTTCATACATGGAAGTGGGCTTGCCAGTCACATGAATGATCCTCTTCCTTGACTTCTTATCCCCTGCCTTCTTAGGCATAGCCCTCTTAGGGACCTCAACAGACATTGTTGCTCTGGTAATCTCATGAGTCTTGAAGGTGGAAGCAGGAGCATATATTTTGCTGACAACTCTTCAAGAGGAAGTAGCTTCAGTTGCAGCTTTCTTGGCAGCCTTCTCTTGCTTCTTAGCAAGAATCTCTTCAGGGAAAAAAAAATCTGAATCCTCTTCATTTGAGTTCAATTTCTTCCTGGTTCTGGTGGCAGCCTTGGGCAACCCATGAGAGATGGGGGTGCCTGGATCTGAGAAAGAACTGGCTTTTGGACTTGTTCCAGAACTCATATCAACTCCCTGCTCTGGCACATTCTGATTATCTTCTGAGCCTGACATTCTGACCCTGTGAATAGAGTGTAGATGAGCAGAAGTAGATGAGTTATCACAAAATGAGGCTGGTTTTTGAAATTTGAGCAATGAGTTTTCAAAAGTTTTGCAATCTGTCAAATACATATCGGTGCAGCTGAAAAGAATTTTTTGGTGAGACCGAGACTGATTAACTCGTTAACAAAAACTTGACAGCCTTTTCGGTAGGACCAAAAAGAGCTACTCGGTTCCACCGAGTCAGTTCTCGTCCTCACAGAAAAGCATATTGGTGAGACCGATATTTTCGTTTTGGTTCCACCGAGATATATCGGGCGGACGGCAAAACCCTAGAAACTCCATCTAACTCGAGATTTTGGAGTTTTAAGTGGATGAATATCTAAGCAAAGGGTTCAAAGATGATAATCAAGTATCTAATGCGCAAGAATCAGATGAGGAGCGCACTAGAGATCGAATCCGTACCCTAGCTTGGCGCGGATCCTCTACGGCGGCGACGTTGGTGTAGATTACGTCGACAGCGGCGATTCCCAGCGACGGAGGAGCACAGGAGGACAAGGGCGATGACCAGGGGTCTCGAGGTGACAGCTTAGGGTTCTGAGGCACGATGTTGAAGATTGAATTTCAAAGCGTCGGGGTCCATAGCATATATACCCTTCACTGTCGGTGATACCGATTTTATGTTTTCGGTGTCACCGAGTTCCACAACTGTAAGCTGACAGGGAAACTTGGTGTAACCGAGAATATGAAATCAGTAGTACCGAGATTGAAAACCAGACCAACCCTAGGCAATCAGTGAGACCGAGTTTTTGGTGTTGGTTCCACCGAGTTGCACTTGGGAGGTTTTAATGGCCAGTCCTTGTCGATACGGAACTTCGAGTGCTTCACACACAGAGGGATCGAAAAGTAATTGTTCAAATTTTGTGATGCAACATGAATGGAATATGAGGTGAGAAAGCATAGATAGCTAAAGAGTGGTCGTAGGCATTCTTGTCCATCCAATTGGCAAAAGATAAATCAAAAGCCAAATAGCAACAATTGGATGTCCTCGAATGAGAAATAAATGCAGACCAACATGCTCACACAATAAGATGTCAAAAGAAATCATGACGAACATGCACAAACACACTAGCATCTAACAAGCACTTGGGCGATGACGAAGTCAGCTATATATGAGTATTTGACATAGGAGCCAAGTAAGAGTACTTGATCATAGGTCATACTCATCGTTTAAGCACAAGTGGGGTTACCACTTTTTCATAAAGCATTTAATGTTGTCACACACTAAGAGATGCTTTGACTCAAGTCTTAGAGTAAAGCTCCCCCTTAATGTGACATCCCCCCATAAGAGGGATAAACTAACCTTGGGTTTTGTCGATGAATACTTCATGTTGGTGAGGTAGTTGTGGACGCTCAATGTTGATGAAGACCACCAAGAGTTGGGAGCATCCTTGTTATTTCCTTACTCTTCTCACCTACATGGGTTAGTCCCAACATACAAGAGAAAAATACAAGGATATCTATGGACATGGAGTTCAAAGCATATGTTATGATGTCCATTGATTAGTTGATTACCTTGTCCCTTGCTTACCTTTGAGGCAATGTGTGACTCCTTGAACTATTGCATTGAGTAGATGTTGAGTCTAAAAAGTTCTTGCCAATAATGAATGTGAGTGAATTTCATTGGCGGAGTCACCCCTCAAGAACCTTCTAGTTCTTCTTCTTGGGTACCCACATCAAGTTGATGGGGATCCTTGGTGTTGAAGTAGCCATTGTAGTAGTTGAGCTTGAAGTAGCCTTGGGAACCCACTCCACCAAAGCTAGGGGTTCATATTCATATGAGTCAATGTCCTCTTGAAGCTTGTTCTTGCCCTTGAGCTTGTGGTCTTGTGGTGGAAAGCCATCTTGAGTGTTTGTCCCCTTGGGAAGAGTATTTTCATACTTCTCCTTTTGAGGAACAAACTTGGGCTTGGGATATTGACCTTCTTTCCACTCAACTCCATTAGCGTTGAAGTAGCTGACACCATGATTCTTCCGGTATCCTCCGTGCTTGCGTACAATTTCCTCAAATTGCTTACATCCGGCAAGACTCTTGTAGATACCCTTTTCTATAATTCCTTCAATAAAGCATTTTCTTGCTCAAGTGTAACTTGGCTAAGAGAATCATCATTAGTGGAATCAATAGAACTACTAGAAGCAACATCATTGGGTTTAGCATTTTTATTGTTGCTATTAGATGAAGAACCATTCTTGCCTTTGTTACTAGATTGCTTAGTTTTAACTTGAGGCATGAAAGTAGACAAGAGTAGTCATTTGGCTAGATAAGATGAAGTCTTCTTTCGGAGATCGTCATTGATAGTTTTGAGAAACTCATGCTCTTGCTCCAAGTTGAGCTTCTCGAAGCGTAGCTTCTCATGATTTTTCACAAGCTCTCTATGATCCTCAAGAGTAGATTCATGAGCTAACTTAAGAGTGTTTAGTTCTTTAGTTAGTTGTTCTATTTTCATCTTATCATCATCAAATGACTCATCTTGACTAGCATGAGAATTATCAAGTTCATTTTGATCAACATCGCTAGTTTTATCGCAAAGCAAGTCATCATCACAAAGCAAATCATCTTCGTCACTATCAAAATCAAGATACCCGGGGTGTGATACCTTGGGGCCTTTAGCCATGAAGCAACTTCCACTCCCTTCGTTTGGTGAATCAAATAGATCGTGGGAGTTGGTAGTCACTAGAGCAATTCCGGCAACACCATCATCTTGACTATGGTCGGAGTCAGAGTGATAGCTTCTCTCGGAGTTGTTGTTGGAGTCGGAGCCAGAAACCCATTCACCAACATGAGCTTGACGTTTTCTTCTTGTGTAGCTCTTGGTGTACTTGTCCTTCTTCTCCGAATCTTTACTTATCCTTGAGTGTTTCCGTTCATAACGATCATCTCTACTCCTTGTCTCTCTTTGTGGTGACTCATTCCTTGAGCTTCGTCTTTGGGGTGACTCTTCTCTTATTTTGTAGGGAGTCGTGCACTCATTTGAGTAGTGTCCGGGCTTCCCACAATTGTAACAATTGCGGTCACGACTTGACGAATGCTTCTCTTCATATCTTGAGTTGGAGTTTCTTTCTTTGCTTCTATTCTTGTAGAACTTGTTGAATTTCTTGACCATGAGTCTTATCTCTTCATTGGTGACAAGGTTGTTGCTTGAAGTTGCGGGAGCATCACTTGTGGCTTTGTAAGCACCGCTAGACTTGTGATGAAGTTCTTCTTTATCTTTGAGTGTCATCTCATGAGCAACAATCCTTCCAATGACTTTCGTAGGCTTGAGATCTTCGTAGTTTGGCATCATTTGGATTAATGTGCACACGGTGTCGTATTTCTCATTCAAAGCTCTAAGTATCTTCTTGATGATGAATTTGTCGGTCATTTCTTCGCTTCCTAAGCCGGCAATCTCATTGGTGATGAGAGCTAGCCTAGAGTACATCTCCATGACTCCTTCACCATCCTTCATCTTGAACTTGTCAAGCTGACCTTGACGAACATCTAACTTGGATTCTCTCACGGACTCGCTTCGTGCATATCAACCAAAGTATCCCAAATCTCTTTTGCATTCTCAAGACGACTGATTTTGTTGAATTCTTCGGGGCATAAGAAGTTGAAGAGAATGTCGCATGCTTGAGCATTGAGTTGCAACATCTTCAACTCATCCGCGGTCGCTTCATGATCCGGTTCCCGTCCATCCGCAAAGAACTCATCTTGCAAGCCAACACAAACAACAGCCCAAACAGCAGGGTTATGACCAAGAATATGCATTTTCATTTTGTGCTTCCAACTAGCAAAATTAGTGCCATCAAAGTACGGACCTCTACGGTGATAACTTCCCTCACTAGATGCCATACTTCTCCTAGGTTGTGAGACCTAAGCAATGGAGACCAAAGCTCTGATACCACTTGTAGGACCGAAAGTAGGTCTAGAGGGGGGGGTGATTAGACTACTTGACCAAATAAAAGTTTTGCCTATACCAATCTTTAGGGTTGACAGTTTTTAGCATTTCATGGCAAGTCAAGTACACCCTACACATGCAAGTCTAAGAGTATATACCAGCGGAAAGTAACAACATGCATGTATAGAAGGGATAGGGTAGGAAGATAAAACGTAGTTGTAGACACGGTGATTTTTCCTGTGGTTCCGATAGGTGGCGCTTTCGTACATCCACGTTTATGGAGTCTTCAATCCATGGAGGGTAACGATCGCGAGAGTCCACGGAGGGCTCCACCCAAAAGGGTCCACGAAGTAGCAACCTTGACTATTCCATACGACTTCCGTCCACGAAGGACTAGCATCACTATGGGTAGATCTTCACGAAGTAGGTGATCTCCTTGCCCTTACAAACTTCTTGGTTCATTCCACAACACGAAGTAGGAGGCTCCCAAGAAACACCTAACCAATCTAGGAGGCACCACCCTCCAAAAGGTAATAGGCTCGGTATTAACGATGAATTCCTTGCTCTTGTGCTTCAAGATGATAGACTCCTCAGCACCCAATCACTCTCTCAAAGATTTGGCATGGTGGCAGAGATGGGATTGGTGGAAAGCTACTAGGGGAGGCTAGAAATCAAGATCCATATGATTGGAGTGGAAGATCTTGACCTCAACACAAGGGTAGGTGGTTCTCTCTCAGAAAATTGGATGGGGCAAGTGTGGAATAGTTCTGAGTGCTTCTCTCTAGAGTAGGTGGTGGTGAAGGGGTATATATAGGCATCCCAAAAAATCCAATCGTTACACACAAAATGACCTACTCGGTGACACCGATGTGTTAATCTCGATGGTACCGAAGTGACCAAAAGGTGGCAACTTTTGAATCTTGGTGAGACAGATATAGGAAACTTGGTTGCACCGATAAGGTGACCAACGGTCAGATTTCCAATCTCGGTGACGTCGATCCAACATTCTCGGTGGTACCGATAATGTGAATTTGCATAACAGAAAGTTGGCAACCTAAACTCGGTGGCACCGGTATGGAATTGGTTGCACCGAAGTGGCTAGGGTTTGGTTGAGTCTATCTAGGTTCTGGAATCGGTGGCACCAGTATGGGAAAGTTGGTTGCACCAATTTTGAGTCTTAGGTATAGAACAGACTTTGGTGGGAGAGTTTGTGGATGTTTTTGGCGACTATCACTTGTGCACGTTTGAGCATATTTTTCACCGACAAAACCTTACCCTCTTTTAATAGTATTGGCATTCCTATGGACTCAAAGTGATTTCTCACAAATATAAAATGTAGAGTCCTCTTGCTTGAAGTTTGGCCAACCTATTTCCTTGAATCTTGGGGTTTCTCCACAATCTCCTTTTGCCAATCCTATCATTGAACATTTCCTGAAATATACTTGGTGGAAACATTAGCTCAATGACTTATATGTTGTTATTAATTACCAAAACCACCAAGGGAGCAAATGTGCTTTCAATTGGTCGCGTGGACCTGGTCTGGTGATCATCGCGCCAGTTTCACCATCATTGTCGCCATGGCCCCCAAGAGGAAGGGTCTGATGGCGGTTGGTCCATCCACGTCCGCTATCATTGTCGCTATATAGACAGGCGATGGTATAGACGCGGGTGGAGGAGGCGGAGGCTGAGAGCATCCGTGACGCGCCGGTGATCAAGGACAAGGCAGTGGAGATGCCTACCATGAAGACGCTCATGGCGGCAGCGGGAACCCCCGCGTCGCTGGGTCTCAGGACGGAGCTGTATCGCCTGCGGGCGGTACGGGGAACTCCAGGGTTGGACGAGTACCTTCCAAGACACCCACGCCGCGACCTTCCCAGGACGCCCGTGAAGAGCAGTGCCGTGGTGTCGCTGGTTCCCAATGTCCCCCTGGAAAAGCTCCTGCACATCGCTCCCAAGATGCACGGGACCAGCTTGCACACTAGCATGCTAGCAGGAGTGGCGTGCAATCGTGGGACCGTGACAGAGCTCGTTCTAACACAGTTAGAAGTCAGAGCACCTCGCGTTCTTCACGCCGTTCGGTGCCGACCACGTCAGAAGAAGCAATGGCGGGGGCGCAACTGCTCCTAAACTTCCCTCCTGCCGTAGAGAAGCTCGATGAGTGGAGAGCCACCATTCAGAGCCTCCTCAGCTTCGCTGACAAGTTTCGATACTTTGAGCCGGCCCGCGCCAGTGGCGAGAAGGCCGTAGGCGGTGCGACCACGATGCACTCTCCTCCATAGCAATAACACCGATCACTGACTCAATAGACTCACACTTGCGATGGTTACTTGACGGCGTTGTCTGATCCATGGATGTGCCATGATCAACGTCAAGTTCTTCGGGAATGAAGGAAGGAAGACGCTCGGACCGCAATCGAGCAGCGGCGGAAAGCGCGCCATCAATCTTATAAGCACGCAGGACACACTATAGACAAATCCGCGCCAGGGTATCCTGTCAGCCTACCTTACGAGGTGGGTTGTCTAGCATTTACCCGTGAGCTGCGGCAAGTCTAGTGGCCCAACTCCCGCACATTCAAGCCAGAGGTCCCAGAGAAATATGATGGCAAGACTCACCCGACGAAGTTCTTGAGCATCTACACCATTACGGTGCAACCTGCCGGGGCTCGTGACGACAATATACTCGCCAACTACTTCCCGATGGTGCTCAAGCCGAATGTCAGGTCGTGGTTGATGCACCTACCGGAGAATTCCATCACCTCCTAGGCAGACCTGTGCCATGAGTTTGTCGGCGCCTTTACTTGAGGCCACCAAGCTCCTGGTCAAGAAAGTGTTTTGAACATCATTCCCCATAAGGAGGGCGAGACTTTGCGCAAGTACATCCAAAGGTTTCGTCGTGTGCACCACAACATACCAGATGTTCATCCTGCCGCTGTTATCACCGCATTCCATCAAAATGTGCGCAACCGCCGGATGCGGGAAGAGCTGGCGATGAACAAGGTCAGGGATGTTGCTGAGCTCTATGCCTTAGTAGATGAATGTGCTCGGGCTGAAGAAGGGAGAAGGCTCCCCGGGGAGGATGCTAGCGCAGGGGTCGACTCTGAGGATGAGGACATCGCGGCCCTGACAAGGAAGAGCCGGTGGCATAACAAGAAGTGCAAGGATAAGGCCATACTTGCCGTCGAGGGATCCGGCAACCCCGGCACTGCCAAGAAGGCCAAGAGTGATGACCCCAGCAAGGATGTTGCCGGGTGCACCTCCTATCAGGCTTTGGCGGTTGTCGACAAGCCGGAAGGCTCCGTCAAGCAGCATTGCAAGATCCATTGCACCAAGGGCCACGATCTCCATGACTGCCGACAAGTTGAGCAGCTTGCCGAGAAGCGAAAGGCCGAGTACGAGAGGCGAGACAAGGAGAAGGGCCAGGATGGTGTAGAGGGGTCCGACAAGAAGTGCGGTGGCCGAGGAGGTCGCCGTGGCAAGGCCAAGCAACAGAAGGACTGGCCCGCTCACGGCCGCGACAAGCAAGAAGGGGATGATGATGACATTGAAGAGGACGACGAGTCCATCAAACATGGGTTCCAGAAGGCTACAGAGATGATGCGCATCAAGGGAGGTGCCTCATCGCATTCCTCTCACCACCAACTAAAACAATGGGCACGCGAGGTTAATGCGGTAGAGCCGTCTATTGGTGCCTAGAGACCTCTGAAGTGGTCCAACACTCCTATCATTTTAGACGCCGCAGATCACCCTGATCGCACAACTGCGGTCGGGTGCTTGCCATTGTTGGTTTCGCCAACAATTCGCAACCTCAAGGTGACGAAGGTGCTAGCCGACAGTGGGGCCAGCCTGAACCTAATCTCGCCTGATGTCATCCAGAGGCTATAGATTCCTGATGAAGATCTCGAGCCAACAGACACTTTCCAAGGGATCAATTCGGGGAGGACTCAGCCAAAGGGCAAGATCACACTGCCGGTAATGTTTGGTAGTGACATAAATTTCATGACAGAGAAGATCGTTTTTGACGTCGACAAGATCTCATTGCCATACAACGGTATCCTTGGTCGCCCAGCACTGGGAAAGTTCATCGCGGTCACCCACTTCGCTTACAATGTGCTGAAGATGCCCGGCCCAGTGAGGGTCATCACGATCAACTCTGACAAGAAAGGCCCACTTATCTGCGCCGACCAACTTTACCGGGAAGCAGTTGTAGCACCTGCTGCCAAGGCGATTGCTCCTGTCGCTGAAGCTCCCGGTGGGAAGAAGACCGGTAAGGCCTGTGGCGCACATTCCGGCAAGCGCGCCTCCTCGGGGTGCTGTGCTACCATTGGCGATGTGCCAAAGAGCTCCACTGGCAAGAGCAAGAAGTCCAAGGCAGCTCCACCAGAAACTAAGAAGGTGCCTGCCAAGGAGGATGGTATGGGAGGAACTTTCACCATAAGTTCCACCCTTAACGACAAATAGGAAAGCGCGCTTGTCGCCTTCCTGCGGGCGAATGTTGATGTGTTTGCATGGCAACCATCTGATATCCCCGGTGTTCCTAGGAAGGTGATTGAGCACCACCTTGCCGTCTATCCACACGTGCAGCCCATGAAGAAGAAGGTCAGGAAACATGCTTTGGAGCGGCAACAATTTATTGCCGAAGAAATCAAGAAGTTAGAATTGGCTGGCTTGATCAGAGGGGGTACTTCATCCAACGTGGTTGGCGAATCCAGTTGTAGTGCGCAAGACGAATGGGAAATGGAGGCTATGTATCGACTTCACAGATATGAATAAGGCCTGCCCCAAAGATCCTATTCCCTTGCCACGCATCGACCAGATTGTGGACTCCACCGCCGGCTGCGATCTTTTGTCTTTCCATGACGCATATATAGGTTATCATTAGATTTTCATGGCCAAGGAAGACGAAGAAAAGACCACATTTATCACCCTATGTGGTACGTATTGCTTTTTGCGTATGCCTTTTGGGTTGAAAAGTGCTGGGTCTACATTTGCAAGAGTAGTCCAGATTGCTTTTGAGCCCCAGCTACATAGAAATATGGAGGCTTATATGGATGACATAGTGGTCAAAACCAAGGACAAGGCTACACTCATATCAGACCTAGAAGAAACATTTGCAAATCTGCGTAAGATCAACATAAAGCTCAACTTTGAGAAGTGTGTGTTTGGCGTCCCATCCGGCAAGCTTCTCGGGTTCCTTGTATCTCAACGTGGAATTGAAGCAAATCCCGACAAGATCAAATCAATTGAGCAAATTGAAGCACCAAGACATGTCAAGGACGTGCGTCATCTTGCCGGTTGTGTTACTTCTCTGAGTAGGTTCATCTCAAAATCTGCTGAGCGCGCCCTGCCCTTTTTCAAAATCTTGAAGAAGGCAGGTCCAATGAAGTGGACTCCAGAAGTGGAGGCAGTACTATAGGATTTGTAGAAGTACCTCTCCTCTCCGCCAGTCCTAGTTGCGACAAAACTACAAGAGCCATTGCTGCTATATCTACCGTCAACAAATCAAGTGGTGAGTGCTGCATTAGTGGCTGAAAGAGAAGCTGATGAGGAAGCGGCAACAACGACAAGACCGCCAAATGAAAAGCCAGGATATTCCCCGGCAGGGTCTGGTACTGAAGAGGAAGGATCTGCGCAGTTGAATGGAGCAATTCAGAAGAAGAAGATGGTGCAATGCCTAGTGTATTTTGTCAGCTCCCTTTTGTAGGGGGCTAGGTCAAGATATTATGGCGTGCAAAAGTTTCTCTTCGGCCTCCTTATGGCCTTGAGGAAGCTGCGCCATTACTTCTAGGCACATGAGATCACCATTATCACTCGCTTCCCGTTGCAGTGGATTTTGGGGAACCCAAATGCTACCGGCAGGATTGTGGAGTGGGCTTTGGAACTGTCAAGAGGTCTCAAGTTTGAAAGTACTTCAACCATCCAGAGGAGGGCCTTGGTGGAGTTCATTGCAAAATGGACCCCGATGCCAGATGAAGAAGTTCCCGAGTCAACTCTCCCCGGCAAGGAAACAAATCAAGAGTGGATCATGTATTTTGATGGGGCTTTCTCGCTGCAAGGCGCCGGTGCTGGAGTGCTGCTTGTCGCACCCACCGGAGAGCACCTCAAATATGTGATTCAGATGCACTTTCCCTAGGAGAGGTGAACAAACAATACTGCTGAATACGAAGGGCTGCTTGCCGGTCTCAGGATCGCGACAGACCTTGGGATTAAGAAGCTCATTGTCAGAGGTTATTCTCAGCTCGTCATTAGACATGTGAATAAGCATTATCAGAGTCCGTTGATGGAAGCTTATGTAGATGAAGTGAGAAAGTTGGAAGAGCGTTTTGACGGTCTGCAAATGGAGCATGTCCCGCATGCAGAGAACAGCGTTGCTGATAGCATGTCAAAGCGTGCTGCCCTTAAGTTGCCTATGGAACTAGGAACTTTCGTGCTCCGACTGACTCAAGAATCCGTCAAACCATAAATTAGACAAGAGAAAAGAAGAAAGTTGAGTTCCAGCAAGTATTTCCTGGAAGATCTCCTAGAAGCCGCCGGCAAGGAAGTTGCCGTTAACGACGCCAGGCTCGCCGGTGAGCGTCATGCTCCGGCAGAGCCTCAGGCTCTCGCCGTGGAAGCACATGATCCCGCCAAGCTTGTTGGGGGGGGGGGGGGCAACAGGCTCCGGCAGGGCCTCGAGCCCTTGCTATTAAGACAAACGCATCCCCGGAAGAAGATATGCCTTTAGTACTTGTTGTCGAGCCTTGGGCTCCAGCATGGGCACATCACGTCGTCCATTTCCTTCAAACAGGAGAACTCCTTGAGGAAGAAGAGTAAGCAGAGAAAGTAGCCCGCTGGTCTAATATGTACTAGTTCATGGACAATGTCCTATGCAGAAAGAGTCCGAATGGTGTGGAACTCAAATGCATTATTTGGGAAGATGGACTAGAGCTGTTGGTAGAGATACTTGGAGGAATATGTGGCTCCCACATTGGATCAAGAGCACTTGTCAGTAAGGCATTCCGGCAAGGTTTCTTTTGGCCCACTCCCCTCCAAGATGCAACTACGCTAGTAACCAAGTGTGGAGCATGCCAGTTTCATTCAAAGAAATTGCATCAACCAGCTCAAGCCCTTCAGATAATCCCTCTCTCCTGGCCATTCTCGGTCTGGGGGCTCGACATCTTGGGCTCCTTCCCCCGTGCTACCGGGGGCTTTGAGTACTTGTACGTCATAATCGACAAGTTCACACAGTGGCCAGAAGTGGAAGCAGTGAGAAAGGTGACAACACAATCAGCCGTCAAGTTCTTTAAAGGACTAGGCCGCCGCTTTGGTGTTCCCAACCAGATCATCACTTACAATGGCACACAGTTCATGAGCTGCACCTTCATGTAGTATGTCTAAGACCTTGGGGGCAAGATCTGTTTTGATTCTGTTGCCCACCCAAGGAGAAATGGCCAGACGGAAAGGGCTAATGCTGAAGTGTTGCGAGGCCTCACAACAAGAACTTTCGACAAGCTACGCAAGTGCGAAAGGCGCTGGATTGATGAGTTGCTGGTGGTTCTTTGGTCAATCAGGACGACACCAAATCGAGCTACCGGCTAGACACCTTTCTCCCTAGTATATGGGGAGGAAGTAGTTCTCCCAACGGAACCCATATACGGGTCACCTCGAGTGCTCGCTTATGATGTGCTTGAGCAAGATCAGTTGCGGCAAGATGACGCTACGCTCCTTGAGGAAGATCGTCTTTAGGATGCTGTGAGAGATGTATGCTACCATCAAGCTTTGTGTCGCTACCATAGCCGCAAGGTTCATGCCCGAAGTCTTGAGGAAGGCAACCTTGTTCTTCAGCGCATTTAGCCCGCCAAGAATTCCAACAAGTTGACACCAAAGTGGGAAGGCCCTTATCGGGCAGTGCGAGTCACCAGGCCTGGCGCAGTCTGCCTGGAGACCAAAGATGGCATCCCAGTGAGCAATTCATGGAACATCGAACATCTTCGTAAGTTCTACCCATGAGGCGCGATTGCCGGGCCTCCCGATAACCACCTTTTGTACAAGTCTTGCCGCTGAAGCATGTAATCCTTGGTACAAAGCCAGGCGCAAATCCTGTGCATAGTTGAATAAAGCTAAGTGTTCTGCAAATCTTGTTAATTCTCATGTTTACTTATCTACATGTTTGTCCGAGATATTGTATTGCGCTTACTCCCGGTAAGAGCTAACATACCGCCAAGGTTCCATGTCCCTATTTTCTCTTCTTTCTTTTTCTCAAAAGGACAAAAGGTTACCTCGCGTGCAACTTTTCCCGGGGGGGGGGGGGATGGTGGTATGGATGTCGATGGGCGATGTTCAAGGAAAACACCTTGCCAGAAGGAGTACCGCAACAGAAAGATAAGCTGCGAAACCCTAAGTGAATTTTCCCATGAAATTATTTTTTATGAAAGATTGTGACTTTTGTATGCAAAACCTGCACGCACAGGAACCTTGTCGTAATTGGCTGCGCCCTTACATCTGTTTGGGGTTCGCTCAACAGTTTAGGTGGCTATGCCTGCGCCCTTGCTCGTTTCGAGTCCGCTCAACGACTCAAGTGGCTGCGCTCGCACCCTTATTCTGTTTTGAGCACGATCAACAGCTTAAGCGTTTGCGCCCGGGGTGTCAAGGCATCTTGCCGGCAGTGGCACCACCAGCAGGCTGCTAAGGATCCATTCCTCAAAGCGCTCGCGATAGGGCTGTAACGCTGGCAAGTTCTTCCGCAAGGGCATAGGGAAAGTTCCATGCAAAGAAGTAGTCTAACAAGGAAGATAATATTCAGTCATTCAAAATAGGGTGAAATTTACATGACATGTCGCCTCTTCCTAAGTACCTCTTTATTTGACTTTCTCCCTAGGGGATATTACACGGAGAATAAGATGGGAGGAGGAGGCAGATTACAAGAAGAAAAAGATGGCGAGGGGCCTCTGACGAGAGCCTAGCCCCTCCTGGACCAGCATTGTGCGGAAGAGAAGACCAGCACTGTGCGGACAAGGAGGGGGGCCCAGAGACGAAGCGAAGCCGAAGTCCATGGGCCTGCCATAAGATCCAGCTGGAAGATGAGGCAGCGCCCGGGACAAGGAGCCCTGGCAAGACCGCCCTGTCGGGAGGGGGAGAGGCGTGAGGCTGGAGATGATGGTGCGGCTACCGATCAGTTAGAGCTCAGGTCGTCGTATTCTGACTTGAAGGCCTGACGCTCGGACTCATCGTCGCTTTCACTGACACTGTGCTCCTCATCACTGTCGCTCGAGGAGGAGCTCTCAGTGCCACTCGAGCTCTCTTCGTAGCAGCTCAGACGGACACCTGAGCGCCCATAAATCTTGACGGAGAGCAGGTTGGCCTCGATCAGTTTAAAACAAAGGACATGCCCTTCCTGGAGGTTGTGGGCACGGGAAAAGGTCTTCTAGCCACGCCTGAGGAACATGACACGACTCGCTAGGTACTCAACGTCCACCCGCGTCGCGCCGTTACAACAACCACGTGCCTGTAACCACAGGGCGGACGGCTCGTCAACCTCCATCATCCTAGCAAAGGGGCGAGGGAGGCGCAGGTGGATCCGGAGGGAACTGACCAGTTCGAGGACGAACTCTAGCACCGTCCCCTCAGCGTGGGTGTCCTCAAGAAAGAGGCCTAGTGTCGAAGGAGGAGGTGGGGCAGCGCTCTGCCTCCCCCAACCTCGGTCTCCAGGACGGCCACGACCCCTCACTCCTCTTGCACCACGCGTGCTCGAGCCACCCTTCGCCTCTGTGGCTAAAGCGATGGCATGATCCCGACAAGAACTCGTCCTTGGAGCCGAGGACAATGGCCGCCCTCGCCCCCTATTCATGGCTCAGGGCGGGCACCACTCGAAGGTTGGGAAGACGTGGAAAGGCAAACTATGGAGGTTCACGCTCGATGAGGCAGGAAGGATGGATGAGCACCGCCCTCGCTACCCCTCAATTTATAGGGGGAAGCACGGGGGCTGGCTTTCCCCCGCTCCAAGGGTCGCCGCCCACCTCCTCCAATAGCAGCGCCCTCGATCATGGGGCGAATAGCGACCGCCCCGTTGCCCCAATACATGGCACTGCAGTTACTCCCTCGCCCAGGACCTTAAGTCACGAGCGCCTGTTGCTGGCTCCCCCCTATGCATGCGGCGCGCGTGGTGGAAACGACCTGATGCAGTAATTGAAAAACTGACGGCCACACCACGCATGTATCCCATGCCCCGCATTCAATGGGCGTCATGGGAAGGCGCAGTAAGCGCAATGATCACAATCGCAAGCTCCTACCACGCGTGCCCTTGCACTGCTTGGGCCTAGCCCAACAACGCCTCGCACCGTGTGTGGCCCAGGCCCGGGGGCTCCTGTCGGTGCACTAGAGTTTTGGGTTCTCTAGTGCCCCTTACTCGTGCACGGGTAGTAGTAGCCACCCTAGCGGCAAGGCATGGCGGGGAGCTGCCAGTTACAAATATAGAAGAATCGAGAAGACATCCAAGCAATCAAGACCCCCGGCAAGACCTTGTCGGGATGGCCTCTGAAGCCCCGGTGAGACCTGGCCAGGTGAAGCCCTGACAAGACCCGGCAAGGCGAAGCCCCGACAAGTCCCTGCCAGCATAGAGGGCATGTGTCTCCCCACCTGGGCACGTGTCGTGGCGCCAGCGATAGAGGGGCTAAGCGGTGTCGATGGGACGTGCTCCTGTCCCGTCCAGTAGACAGTCAGAGATGCCTGATGGTGCATTAAATGCGTCTGTCTTACATCGTCAGTGTTAGGTATGATAGCACTATAGCTCTATACACCCCGTGTACACACTATACACCACTGTTGGGATCCCCATGGTGATATAAAAGGAGGCCCAGTGCATTACAGTAGAGGACTTTTTGACTTTTGCGACTCTCATCTCCTAGCTCATGCGCGTAGCAGCTCCTTGGAGCGCTCCTGTAGCTAGAACCCTAAAAACACCCACAATACAACCAAGCAGGAGTAGGGTTTATGCACCTTTGCGTTCCGAACCTGGGTAAAAATCCCGCACGTTGCTCATCATATCTGCTCTCTGTGCGAGCCTTTTTCCCCGCCGAACCATAAAGGGATCCTCCCGATCCCATAGGTGCCATTTCCCTGACAGGCCGCGGCCGCTCTGGTCGTGGTCGTGGACAAGGTAGAGGTGTCGTTTTTCCGGGGAGGAACGCATGTAACATGGAGGTAGGGGAAGGCTATGTAGAGGGAGATCCAGACCAAAATATGTCGGAAGCAGATGAGAATAGGAAGAGAACTGCCACGCAGGGTGTGGAAAGTGGCCCCAACACCACCCTGCTGGCACTCCCATCGACGACGGTGGCCCCAAGTCCATAGTCAAAGCATGAGCCTAAGCGCTCTAAAACTGGCAGTGTCGAGAAGGATTCAAGAAGGAAGACATGACCCCAAGAAAAACCACAGATGTCATATCGGCGTCCTCCCTACGGGAGGATCGTCGGGAGCAATGATAATCCTAGCATGGAATTGCCGTGGGTTGCTCTCGCTCGTGGCAATTCGAGAGCTCTTGGACCTCGAAGGGTGGTTGGGAGATGATGTGGTTTTTCTATTGGAATCACGTCTAGATAAGGATAAGGCAGAAGTTGTACGAGTAAAGCTAGGGTTGGATCTTTTTCACCTAGTGGCCAGTGATGGACGTGCTGGAGGGCTTGTACTATATTATAATGTGTCAATCGAAGTTGTTTTGAACTATTCTTCTAATAATCTTATTGATGGGCTAGTGATGGATGGGAATTCTCCATCTTGACACATTATAGGGTTCTATGGGGAGCCGAGTTGGGAAAGAAAACACCTCTCTTGGATGTATCTTCATGATCTTCATGCAAATAATTCTAGCTTGTGGGTTGCCCTTGGTGACTTCAATGAAATTACTAACAAGAGTGAGAAGGAAGGGGGTAATATCCATCCTGAAAACTACATGCGGGATTTCATAGATTGCATCGAGGATTGTGGGCTTCAGGAAGTAATGGTAATAGGTGATACTTTTACATGGAGCCAGGGACCAGTCAGAGAGAGGCTGGACAAGGCTCTATGCAATGAGTTGTGGGCAGACAAATTCCCTTATGCGACATTAGTGCATGAACATCATACCCATTCTGATCGCAGGCCTATTCTGCTGGACACTGAGTATTACAAACCGTTTATGCGACAGAAGAACAATCAGAAACGAATGTTTGAAGCCTGCTGGTTGGATGAAGCGATAGTCCATGAGATCATCAACTCAGCGTGGGAACGTGCCAAGCTAGCTGGGTTAGGTTCCTCCCTAGCGGACCGGACTAAGGCCATGCTGAATGATTTGGTTGAGTGGGATCGGGAGACTCTCAAAATCCCCAAGAAGAGAATAAATAAGTTAAGGAATGAATTAGAGAAACTAAGGAGAGGACCGAACACTGCTGAAGGTCGGCAGAAAATTGAAGATATTCAGGTCTTGATCGAGAACCTCCTCGATCAAGAGGAGTTGATCTGGCTACATCGGGGTCGAGGAAATTGGTTGCTTCATGGATACCGAAACACATCTTACTTTCATAAAGCATCATTGTCTTGGAAGAAAAGGAACTGCATTAAGAAGGTCCTTGATGATACGAGGGTGTGGAAGGAAAAGTGAGGAAGATATCAATAACATCATCTCAGGATATTTTTCAGAACTGTTTATAGCACATGTACTCCAGCCGGACCTGAAGGTGTCGTCTAGGGTGCAAATATGGGTAACTGAAGCCATGAATGATGTACTGATTGCCCCCTATATGCCAGAAGAGGTCAGGAAGGCTTTGTTCTCGATTGGTGACTTCAAAGCTCCCGGAGCAGATGGTCTACATGTAGTTTTTTACAAGAGGTTTTGGATGATCTTGTGGTGGAAGTCCTTGCTATAGTTAATTCACAAACCATACCACAAGGATGGAATGACACTACTATTGTTCTGATCCCCAAGGTAAACACACCCGAGAAGATTACACAGTTCAGACCCATAAGCTTATGTAATGTGGTATATAAAGTCATATCCAAGATGATCACAGTAAGACTGAAAACTTTGCTTCCAAAGATCATTAGCCCCACACAAAGTGCGTTTGTTCTAGGAAGACTCATTATAGATAATGTTTTAATTGCCTATGAATGTCTTCATGCTATAAAATAGAAAAAAAGGCAAGGAGGGGTGATGTGTGGTGAAATTGGATATGCACAAAGCCTATGATTGTGTTGAGTGGGTTTTGTTGGAGGCTATGTTACTCAAAATCGTTTTCAAGGCTGATTGGGTCAAAATGTTCATGGGTTGTGTGTCGTCAGTTAAGTATAGAGTTATGTACAACTCAACTGAAACAAATACCATTGCACCATGGCGAGGCCTATGACAGGGCGATCATGTATCACCCTATTTATTCTTGCTGGTTACTGAGGGATTGACATCTTTCCTCCACCATGCTGAACAATCAGGTGAATTAGTGTGATTTAAGGTTTTTCATGATGCCCACTCTGTTACAAACCTCTTATTTGCTGACGACTCCTTGATTTTGATGAAAGCAAATGAGGAGAATGCAAGCTGTTTGAAATCTGTTTTGGATGCTTACTGTGGTGCTTCTGGCCAGTTGGTGAGTGTGGACAAATCCAGTATTTTCTACAGCCCTAGTACGGATATAACCACCAAGGCTCAGGTCTGTACCACACTCAATATCTTCACTGAAGCTCTGAATGACAAATATCTGGGTCTGCCCTCTAACCTTGGACTAGACAAGACTGATAGTTTTCAATACTTGATTGACCGACTATATTGAGATTGTCTGATTGGAAGGAAAAATGCCTGTCTTCTAGAGGTAAAGAAGTGCTTATCAAGTCGGTTGCACAAGCCATACCAACATATGCAATGTCGGTCTTTAAAATTCCTAAGAAAATTTGCAAAGGAATTACAGATGCGATTTGTCGTTACTAGTGGGGTGATGATGCGTCACACAATAGAATGCACTGGTTTGCTTGGTGGAAGATGTGCATACCAAAGAGCAGGGGTGGTATGGGATTCAGAGACATCCACTATTTTAACCTGGCTCTACTGGCAAAACAAGCTTGGCGACTGATTGATGACCCAGACTCTCTCTGTGCAAGGATCCTCAAAGCAAAATACTATCCGGATGATGAGCTCATGAATGCTATGCTGAGGAAGAAGGCTTCGTATACATGGCAAATAATTATGGGAGGAGTGGATATGCTGAAGCATGGATACATTTGGAGAGTAGGTGATGGTCAAAAAAATCAATATATGGGAAGATAGCTGGATTCCACAATCACCATCTAGGAAGGTTATATCTCCCAGAGGTAATAACTTACTCTCCCGGGTATCAGATTTAATTGATCCAGTATCAGGTGACTGGGATTCAGCGTTACTAAACCAGACTTTTTGCATGGTTGATGTTCAGAGAATTCTAGCAATTCCACTCCCAGTTTATGAAATGTCAGATTTCCTAGCATGGAACCTAACTAAAAAATGGCATTTTCATGGTAAGGTCAGCGTATCATGCCGGCTGGGACTCCAAATTTGGCCATGTTGCACAGGGTACACCCAACTCATCCTCGCCAACACCTACCTGGGGAACGTGATGGAGTCTCTATTGCCGAACAAAGATTAAGATTTTGTTTGGAGAGTGCTTCACAGTTCTATCCCATGCCAAGCTATTCTAGCTGATAGACATATCAAGATCAAGCCAAACTGTCCAGTTTGTAACCAAGGACCAAAGAGCTTACGCCATCTCCTATTTGAATGCCATGTCGCGGTTCAGATGTGGAAGCTCCCATGAGTATTTGATGTTCTAAAGTCCGGTCTAGAGATGAACTTGGGTGGCGAGGCAGTGATGGATTTTCTTCTAAACCTACTAAACAACCATATCCACGTGCTAGGTTTACCAAAGCTGAGAGAAACCGTGGCTATATGCTGATGGTTCTTATGGTGGGGGAGGAGAAAAGCTACACATGGAGGTGTTCCTCAAATGGTGACATAAATCAACCTCACTGTACGTGCTCTGGCAATCAACTTCATTGCTGCAAATTCCTCAAAACCGAAAATCATTGTGGGCAGTTGGACAAAACCGAGGAAGGATTATATCAAGCTTAACGCGGATGTTAGTTTTGATCATGACTCTCTTCAAGGTTCTGTCGGAGTAGTAATCAGAGACCATAATGGTAAGTTCATAGATGCTTCCAATGAAAGAATAGATATTTTTTATGATGCTTTCATATCAGAAGCAATTGCAGTTAGGATTGGAATGAACCTCGCCTACGCAGCAGGATGCAGTAAAATCAAAGTTAATTCTGATAATGTAGAAGTGATTTCAGCACTCAAGGAAGGTTTTTCATCTTCGGTGGCCGATGTGATCTCCTATGATTGCTATTTCTTGTCTCTATATTTCAATCATATCATTTTGATCATTGTTATAGAGAGAACAACAAAGTAGCCCATGAATTAGCTAGACTAGCAAGATTCACTATTCCTGATGTTTGGTTGGATGCAGCCTCGGTAGCTGTTATCCCTTTCCTTGTATCTGATGCTACTATTGTAGCAAATTAATAAAGGAGGCGTGTTATTGAAAAATGATCATGATATAGGCATCACACCCAAGATAAGTAGACCCAAACGATTATGCATCTACTACTATTACTACACACACCTACCGCTATCCAGCATGCATCTAGTGTATTAAGTTCATGGAGAAACGGAGTAATGCAATAAGAAAGATGACATGATGAAGACAAGAGCTATTCATGTAGGAATAGACCCCATCTTGTTATCCTCTATAGAAACAATACATGCGTGCCTCGCTGCCCCTTCTGTCACTGGGAGAGGACATCGCAAGATCGAACCCATCACAAAGCACCTCTTCCCATGGAAAGAAAAATCGATCTATTTGGCCTAACTAAACCAAAGATTTGAAGAATAAATACGAGGCTATAAGTAATCATGCATATAACATATCAAAGAAGACTCAAATAATATTCATGGATAGAAACTGATCATGAACTCACAATTTATCGGATCCCAACAAACACACCGCAAAAAGTCATTACATCAAATAGATTTCCAAGAGACCATTGGGTTAAGAATCAAAAGAGAGAGAGGAAGCCATCTAGACACTGCCTACAGACCCGTAGGTCTATGGTGGACTACTCACGCATCATCGGAGAGGCAACCATGAAGACGATGCACCGCACCGTGATGGTGTTAGATTGGATCTCGCGGTTCTGGAACTTGCGGTGGCTGGAATTTTGTTTCGTCGACTCCCCTAGGGTTTCTGGAATATTTGGGTATTTATAGAGCTGATAGGCGGTGGAGAGGCGTCCCGAGGAGGGCACAACCCATCAAGCCATGCCAGGGGCCTCTGGCGCACTGATGACCCACTAGTATAGGGGATCAATCGTAGTCCTTTCAATAAGTAAGAGTAATTTCTGCAGGCACTGAAATTGTAAGTAGCAAGTAGTTTGATGGCAAGGCAATTTGTAACGAGCAATTAACGTTAACAATAGGTAAGGTGCAGCAAGGTAGCACAATCCTTTTGTGGCAAAGGACAGGACAAAATTATCTCTTATGATGAGCAAAGTGTTCTTGAGGGTACACGGGAATTTCATTTAGTCACTTTCATTATGTTTGTTTGATTCGTGTTCACTACTTTGATAATTTGATATGTGGGTGGACCGGTGCTAAGGTGCTGTTCTTACTTGAACTAACAACCCACTTATGATTAACCCCCTCACAAGCATCCGCAACTATGATAAAAGTATTAAGACAAAGTCTAACAATAGCATTAAACATGTGGACCCAAATCAGCCCCTTATGAAGTAGTGCATAAAGTAGGGTTTAAGCTTCTGTCACTCTAGCAAGCCATCATCTAATAACTACTCCAAAATGCATTTCCTTAGGCCCAAGGATGGCAAAGTTTCATGTAGTCGACGTTGACATGACACCACTAAGGGAATCACAACATACATATCATCAAAATATCTAACACATATCAAGTTCACATGATTACTTGCAACATGACTTCTCCCGCGACCTCAAGAACAAAGGTAACTACTCACAAATAATATTCATGCTCAAGATTAGAGGGGTATTAAATAGCCCAATGGATCTGAGCATATGATCTTCCACCAAATAAACCATATAGCAATCAACTACACAAGGTAATCAACACTACTAGTCACCCACAGGTACCAATCTGAGGTTCCGGTACAAAGATTAAACACAAGAGATGAACTAGGGTTTTAGAGGAGATGGTGCTGTTGAAGATGTTGATGAAGAATGGCCTCCCTAATATGAGAGGGTTATTAGTGATGACGATGACTTTGATTTTCCCCTCCGGGAGGGAAGTTCCCCTGGTAGAATCGCTCTGCTGGAGACAAAAGTGCTCCTGCCCAAGTTCCACCTCAAGGCGGCGGTGGTTCGTCCCGAAAGTCCTCCTCTTAATTTTTAAGTGTTTTTGGGATTTTGTACCAGAAGAGGGGCTCCATAGGTGGGCCTGGGTGCCCATGGTCCACCAGGGTGCAAGAGAGTTTCTAGCTCCAGTATTTTTCATTTATTCAATAAAAAATCTCCATAAATTTTTAGCTTCATTGGAGTTGTGCAGAATAGGTATCAATAAAAAATCTCCATAAATTTTTCAGTTGTCGGCATTCTCCCTCTTGATGTAAACCTTGCAAATTATGAGAGAAAGGGCATTAGAATTACTCCCCAAAGCATTATTATGCATAAATACATTATAAATAACTGTAGTAAAACATGATGCAAAATGGACGTATCAACTCCCCAAGCTTAGACCTCGCTTGTCCTCAAGCGAAAGCCGATAATGAAGAACATGCCGACATGGTTTGAGAGAGAGGTGTCGGAAAAAACAAAATACAGACATAGTAGCATCATGCTTATCATTATAACAGAAAAAAATAAGATAAAATTTTCTCATAAAACTTTATTTCTTAGCAACATCATATAACTTGTTATGAGCAAGTAACAATTCATCACAACATGGAAGCATAAAGCATAAACCTTATTGGAAACTAACAAACTATGTTCTCAGTCAACTTTGCAACTACAATTCATCATATTTTTAGGAAGGGTCTCATGTAGGAGCTTTTGGTAAGTCCACATACTCAATTATCATTTAGTCTTCTAGGATTGCTAATACTCACAACATACCCATGGACAAAAAGTTTCAACCAGACACATAGAAAGATAGGGGCTTATAGTTTGCCTCCAAACATACTCACCTCAAGGGTGATGTCAACAATTGTAACTCATGCTCACTCATATCCAACTGGTCATATGTGCCTAGATCTTTCCTCACCACGTGATGCTTGCCAAAGGAGAAAATAAAAAGGAATAGGAGAAATACTTTGACTCTTGCACAAAAGTAAGTACATAAAAGTAAAAGATAGGCCCTTCGCAGAGGGAAGCAGAGGTTGTCATGCGCTTTTTAGTTTGTATGCCAAATCCCTTAGTACAAAATAACGTCATGTTGCATTGCCTCTTGTGATAGCAACCTTTATTATGCAGTCCATCGCTTTTATTACTTTGCCATCACAAGTTCGTGCAACGCTCAATTTTCTCTTACACTAATTGATCCAACACTTTTAGAAGAAAATTTTATTGCCTTGATGCACTGATGACGACTTACTTGAAGCATCTTATTCAATCCATAGGTAGGTATAGTGGACTCTCAAACATGAGTTTGGGTTCTGGGTTTTTAGATGCACAAGTAGTATCTCTACTTAGTACAGAATTTTTGGCTAGCAAAGATATTGGGCAAGCACCACATGTTAAAGGATCTATGACAATATAACTTCTATGTGAATAGAACAAGCATAAATCATTACGTTGTCTTCCTTGTCCAACGTCAACAATTTTGGCATATCATATTTAATGGGGGCTCACAATCATAAAAGATGCCATGATAGTGTATTTGCATGTGAATCTTCTCTTCCCTAATTTATTCTTTCATGAATTGCATCATTGACTAATGCTATGTTTGTCAATCTCCAACAAATTTTATTACTTATACTTTTCTTTATTGTGATGTCATTACTCACCATAAGATTAGCATATGATCTTTTCTCATTTATTTTCTCACTAAAGGGGCAAAGTCTCAAACTAAACTTTATTATATAACCCTCACTCGATTACATATATAAATAGATCACGAAACTAATGCTCGAAAATCGATCACACTTAACTTTTATTCAACTAGATCATGAAAAGGCTAAGGATCAAAATTAAAAGCAAAGGTAAAAAGTGATGGTGATACGATACCGAGGCACCTCCCCAAGCTTGGCTCAAGCCAAGGGGAGTGGCCATACCCGTGTACTCAAGTTTCCTTTGGTGGTGGTGATGATGAAGTGTCACACTTCAGCTCCAATAAATAATTTAATTTATTGATGACGCTCCTGAGGACAATGATATGCTTCTCTAGCAAATTATTTTCACGGGTGAGGAATTTATTCTGAACGCGAACCGCTTAGAAAGCCCTAAAAAGCTTCAATTTCAAGAGGGGTGAGATGAAGATAATAAGGCTGAATAATATCTTCTTCTTCCTCTTCCACCATGCCCATGGGTTTCCCTCCTTCTTGAGCTTGATCCTGCATAGCTTCCTTGACCCAATCCTCCTTTTCAACTTCTTTTGTCTCTTCTCTTTTCAGTTACATCTTCATCAACCAAGCATCTTCTTCTACGTTATTTGGAGAGGGAGAAGACATGACGCTTGGTTTGACAGATCTGCTAGGAAAACAACACGAAACAAGAACAGAAGAAAATCTCGTGATGCGGTTGTCAAAATAGTCGGGGATATATATAGATAATTTTTATTCTTGGAAACCAAGAAAATGAGGGGAAAACGGAGTCAGGAAGGTCCCGAGGTGGGCACACTCCACCCGGGGGCGCTAGGGATGGCAACCGCGCCCTGGTGTGCCGTGCCCTCCTTGGATACCTTCCGGTTATTTTTTTTATTCCTAAAAATCATAAATATTCCAAAACTGATAAAAAATATTTTTGCGGATTTTACGGAGACCGTTTATTTACTCCATCACGTACCTCTTTACTTTCACGATTCTGGAGCGTTCCTCCAGTGTCATGGTTTATATAACATTGCTTTCCACATTAATAGGCGTACCAGAGATATAGTGTTTAATTATTTGTCCATTGACCACCTTCGGGTTGGTACCTTTGGCATTATTAATCTTAATAGGTCCAGAGCGATAAACTTCTTCGATAACATAGGGTCCTTCCCATTTAGAGAGAAGTTTTCCTGCAAAAAATCTGAAACGAGAATTCTACAAAAGAACATATTCTCCAACTTTGAATTCTCACTTTTGGACTCTTTTGTCAGGCCATCTCTTAACTTTCTCTTTAAATAACTTGACATTTTCATAAGCTTGGGTTCTCCATTCATCTAATGAGGTAATATCAAATAACTTCTTTTTACCGACAAGTTTGAAGTCATAGTTTAGTTCTTGAATTGCCCAAAATGCTTTATGTTCTAACTCTGGAGGCAAATGACAAGCTTTCCCATCTACCATCTTATATGGAGACATACCCATAGGATTTTTATATGCTGTTCTATAGGCCCAAAGTGCATTATCTAATTTCTTAGACCAATTCTTTCGAGACCCATTGATAGTTTTTTGTAATATCAATTTTATTTCTCTATTGCTAAGTTTAACTTGACCACTAGATTGAGGATGATAGGGTGATGCAATTCTATGGTTAACATCATATTTAGCAAGCATTTTACAGAAAGCACCATGAATAAAGTGTGAACTACCATCGGTCATTAAATACGTAGGGACTCCAAACCTCAGAAAGATAACTTCTTTAAGCATTTTAATGGAAGTACCATGATCAACACTACTAGTTGGAATAGCTTCTACCCACTTAGTGACATAATGAACTTCAACCAAAATATGAGTGTAACCATTAGAGGAAGGAAAAGGTCCCATATAATCAAAACCCCAAACATCAAATGGTTCAACAACAAGTGAATAATTCATACACATTATTGACGCTTACCAATATTACCAATTCTTTGACATTTATCACAAGACGAGACAAACTTACGGGCATCCTTGAAGAGAGTAGGCCAATAAAAACCAGATTGTAATACCTTATGAGCAGTTCTATCTCCAGCATGATGCCCTCCATAAGCTTCGGAATGACATTTCCATAGGATTTGTTCCTGTTTATGCTCAGGTACACAGCGTCTAATAATACCATCCAATGCTTCTTTATAAAGATGTGGGTCATACGAAAAGTAACGTGTTTAGTCATAGAAGAATTTTTTTCTTTTGTTGGTATGTGAAACTAGGTGGAATATATGTAGCAAATATGTAATTAGCATAATCATCATACCATGGAGTGTTCTGAGAGACATTTATGCAGCTAGTTGTTCATTAGGAAAACTATCATCAATAGGTAGTGGGTCATCAAGAATATTTTCTAAGCTAGACAGGTTATCATCTATGGGGTTCTCAGCTCCTTTCCTATCATTGATATGTAAATCAAATTCCTGAAGCAAGAGAACCCACCTAATGAGTCTATGTTTAGCATCTTTCTTTTCCATAAGATATTTTATAGCAGCATGATTAGTGTGAACAGTAACTTTGGAATCAACAATGTAAGGTCTGAATTTATCACAAGCAAATATGAGTGCTAAAAATTCTTTTTGAGTAGTAGCATAATTCCTTTGAGCATTGTGTAGAGTTTTGCTAGCATAATGGATAACATTTAATTTCTTCTCAACTATTTGTCCTAGAACAAGACCAACAATATAATCACTAGCATCACACATAATTTCAAAAGGCAAGTTCCAATCTGGTGGTTGAACAATAGGTGCATTGGTTAAGGCTTTCTTTAGTGTTTGAAAGGCTTCTATGCAATCATCATCAAAAACAAAGGGAATACACTTTTGCAAAAGATTAGTAAGAGGCCTAGAATTTTTTGAGAAGTCTTTAATAAACTTCCTATCGAAACCAGAATGACCAAGGAAACTTCGAATACCTTTGATATCTTTGGGACATGGCATTTTCTCAATTGCATCAACTTTAGCTTGATCCACGTCAATACCTCGTTCAGAGATCTTATGCCCCAAGACAATACCTTCATTAACCATAAAGTGGCACTTCTCCCAATTCAAGACGAGATTAGTTTGTTCACATCTCTGTAAAACTCGATCAAGGGTGATTAAGCAATCATCAAAAGAAGTTCCATAAACAGAAAAAATCATCCATGAAAACCCCAACAATCTTTTCACAAAAATTAGACAATATAGTAGTCATACATCTTTGAAAGGTAGCAGGTGCATTGCATAACCCAAAAGGCATATGTCTTTAAGCGTAGGTTCTAGAAGGACAATTAAAGGTGGTTTTCTCTTATCAGATTGTGACACAGGTATTTGAGAGAAACCAGGATATCCATCTAGGAAGCAAAAGTTTGTGTGTTTGGATAATCTTTCAAGCATTTGATCAATAAAAGGCAAGGGGTAATTATCCTTTCTAGTAGCTTTGTTTAATTTTCTAAAATCAATTACCATCCTATAGCTAGTAACAATTCTTTGTGGAATAAGCTCATTTTTATCATTAGGGACAACAGTAATACCTCCTTCTTAGGAACACAATGAACATGACTCACCCATCTACTATCATCTATGGTATAGATCATACCTGCTTCCAAAAGCTTTAATATTCTAGTTCTTACCACTTCTTTCATTTTGGGATTCAATTGCCATTGGTGATCAACAACGGGTTTAGCATCAGGTTCCATATTAATCTTGTGTCAACATAGAGTGGGACTAATGCCCTTAAGATCATCAAGAGTACATCCAATAGCAGCCCGGTGCTTCCTTAGAATTTTCAATAATCTTTCTTCTTCATGTTCTGAAAGGTTATCACTGATAATAACATGATATATCTTTTTATCATCAAGATAAGCATACTTCAAAGTGTCAAGAAATTGTTTTAGTTCAAACACATGATCACCTTTAGTTGGAGGAGGACCTCCAAGGGTTTCAATAGGAAAATGTGTTTTAGTAGAGGTTGTTGTTCATAGAAATTTTTATCTATCTCATTCCTTTCGCAAAAGTGCATATCATTTTCATGGTCCAGCAAATATTTTTCTAGTGGATAAGTATGAGGAACGACAATAGAAGCAATACCAATTATTTCATCCTTACTAGGTAATTCTGTATCATGAGGTTGTCTACTAAACTTGTAAAAATTAAACTCATGAGACACATCACCAAACTCAACACCGATAGTTTCTTTTTGACAATCTATCTTAGCATTAACAGTGTTTAAGGAAGGTCTACCAAAGATAATGGGACAAACGTTATCTTGTGGGGAACCAAGAACTAGAAAATTAGTAGGATATTTTATTTTCTCACACAAGACTTCAACATCTCTAACAATCCCAAGTGGTGTGATGGTGTCTCTATTAGGAAGTTTAATAGTAGCATCAATATCTTCTATTTCAGCAGGTGCTATGTCATTCATAATTTCTTGATATAAGGTAAAAGGAATAACACTCACACTAGCACCCACATCACATAAGCCATGATAACATTGATCTCCTATTTTAACCGAGACAACATGCAAGCCAACTACAGATCTATGTTTGTCTTTTTCATTGGGTTTAGCAATTCTAGCAGCTTCATCACAGATGTAAATGACATGCCCATCAATATTTTCTACCAAGAGATCTTTAACCATAACAACACAAGGTTCTACTTTAATTTGTTCACAGGGATTAGGTGCTCTAATATTGATTTTGCAAACCACAGTTGATACCTTAGAATGTTCCTTTATCCTAACAGGGAAAGGTGGTTTCTCAGTGTAAGAAGTAGGCACAACTCGATCAACATTGTAAATGATAATTTCTTCTTTATCTATGACCGGATCTTTAATTTCTTGTTTAATAGGGGGTGATATTTAAACCACTTCTCTTTAGGGAGATCAACATGAGCAGCAAATGATTCACAAAATTAGGCTACTATCTCAGAGTCAAGTCCATATTTAGTGCTAAACTTGTGAAAAGCATCAGTATTCATAAATGATTTAACACAATCAAATTCAAGCTTAATACCTGACTCATTACCTTTGTCAAGTTCCCAAACTTCAGAGTTGCATTTAATACTTTCTAATAAATCCCACTTGAATTCAATAGTCTTGTTCATAAAATAACCATTACAAGAATTATCGAGCATGGTTTGATCATTATGATAAAAGCCGAGCATAATTTTTTTGAATAATAACTTCTCTTGGAATATCATGGTTGGGCATGAATATAACATTGACTTAAGCCTCCCACAAGCTAGAGAGATACTTTCTCCTTCACGAGGCACAAAATTATGTATAAATTCCGATCACGATGAACTAGATGCATAGGATAAAGCTTTTGGTGAATTCCAATTTCAAACGATTCTAGTTCCATGATCCAATATCATCACATATCCTATAGCATGTCAATGCTTTTCCCTTCAAAGATAAAGGGAAAACCTTCTTCTTAACTTCATCTCCGGGTAAACCTACAAGCTGAAATAGTCCACAAATTTCTTCCACATGGATTAGGTGCATATCAGGATGTTTAGTTCATCTACTGCATAAGGACTAGCTAGAAGTTGTTCTAACATACCCAAAGAAATTTCATAACTAAGATTTTTAGTAGGTGTTGTAGATTGAGGGGATACTAATTGTGGGTTCGGTCGAGGTGAAGATACCCCGAACAAACCCCTCAAAGGATTACTTTCCATAGTAAGAAGTGACAAAAAATTTCACCACGTAGTACAAGTTTTTCCTTACCAATTTCCACTTAAAAAGAGCGCTTTACTCCCCGGCAACAATGCCAGAAAAGAGTCTTGATGACCCACAAGTATAGGGGATGAATCGTAGTCCTTTCGATAAGTAAGAGTGTCAAACCCAACGAGGAGTAGAAGGAAATGATAAGGGGTTTTCAGCAAGGTAATTTCTGCAAGCATTGAAATTGTAAGTAGCAAGTACGTTGATAGCAAGGAAATTTGTAACGAGCAAGTAACAATAACAATAGGTAAGGTGCAGCAAGGTAGCGCAATCCTTTTGTGGCAAAGTCCCGGACAGAACTATCTCTTATGAAGAGCAAAGTGTTCTTGAGGGTACAAGGGAATTTCATCTAGTCACTTTCATCATGTTAGTTTGATTCGTGTTCACTACTTTGATAATTTGATATGTGGGTGGACCGGTGCTAAGGTGCTGTTCTTACTTGAACTAACAACCTACTTATGATTAACCCCCTCGCAAGCATTCGCAACTACGAGTAAAGTATTAAGACAAAGTCTAATCATAGCATTAAACATGTGGACCCAAATCAGACCCTTACGAAGTAGCGCATAAACTAGGGTTTAAGCTTCTGTCACTCTAGCTACCCATCATCTAATAACTACTCCACAATGCATTCCCTTAGGCCCAAGGATGGTGAAGTGTCATATAGTCGACGTTCACATGACACCACTAAGGGAATCACAACATACATATCATCAAAATATCAAAGACATATCAAGTTTACATGATTACTTGCAACATGAATTCTCCCATGACCTCAAGAACAAAGGTAACTACTCACAAATAATATTCATGCTCAAGATCAGAGGGGTATTAAATAGCACAATGGATCTTAACATATGATCTTCCACCAAATAAACCATATAGCAATCAAGTACACAAGGTAATCAACACTACTAGTCACCCACAGATACCAATCTAAGGTTCCGGTACAAAGATTGAACACAAGAGATGAACTAGGGTTTGAGAGGATATGGTGATTTTGAAGATGTTGATGAAGAATGGCCTCCCCAAGATGAGAGGGTTATTGGTGATGACGATGGCTTTGATTCCCCCCCCCCGGGAGTGAAGTTCCCCCCGCAGAATCGCTTCACCGGAGGGCAAAAGTGCTCCTGCCCAAGTTCCGCCTCGAGGCGGTGGCGCTTCATCCCGAAAGTCCTCCTCTTAATGTTTTAGGGTTTTTGGAATTTTATACCAGAAGAGGGGATCCGGAGGTGGGCCTGGGTGCCCACACTCCACCAGGGCGCGCTAGGGGTGGCACCCATGCCCTGGTGGGGCATGGCCACTTGGTGGCCCCCTCTGGGAGTTTCTAGCTCCAGTATTTTTTATTTATTCAATAAAAAATCTCAGTAATTTTTTAGCTTCATTGGAGTGTTGGAGAATAGGTATCTTTGACGTGCTTTTTCAGGGTGCTGAATTCCAGTTGGCGACATTCTCCCTCTTGATGTAAAACTTGCAAATTATGAGAGAAAAGAAATTAGAATTACTCCCCAAAGCATTATTATGCATAAAAACATTATAAATAATAGTAGTAAAACATGATGCAAAATGCTCGTATCATGTGCCTTGGTGGGTTGTGGCCTCCTCGACCCTCCTCTCTGGCACTTCTTTGGTCCTCCAGGTGTCTTGTGGCCCAAAACAATTCTTCAAAAAGTTTCACGGTGTTTGAGCTTCGTTTGGTACTGATATTTTGCGAAGTAAAAAACAAGAAAAAACAACAACTGGCACTTGGCACTACGTCAATAGGTTAGTCCCAAAAAAATTATATAAATTTGTTATAAAATGATTGTAAAACATCCAAGATTGATAATATTACAACATGGAACAATAAAAAATTATAGATACGTTGGAGACATATCAGATGTCACTATGATCAATAACATTATCTTTGAAGCCATTCACATTCATAAACTTGAACATTGTCATTATCTCAATCCTAACGAATCTCTTGTCTCTTATGACGAGGATATCCCACTTGGTGATGACAATGCGGAGCATGGCTACTATGAAGAAGATGAGTTATTTGACATCGAGTGTGAGAAGACTATGAAGAGTCTAAATTTCATGGCAAACTTCCCAGATTAAATGGCCAGAGGAAAGGAATGGATTCTCGATTGTGGATGCACTGATCATACGACCGGAAATACAGACATGTTTTAGGAAATCACACCAAACCATGGACCGCGAAGGTATGTAAATTTTGGAGACAACTTCAAGGGTAATGTACTTGGTCTCGGTAAGGTGGCCATATCTCATGATAGCTCTATTCAAAATGTCATGCTTGTTGAATCCCTTGGGTTCAATCTTCTTTCCGTACCTAGACTTGTCGACTCCAGTTTTAATGTGCTATTTACCAAAGTAGATTGCCAAGTGTTTCGTCAAGATAATAATAGCATGTTGTTTGCCGGTTTTTGTAGAGGTGATCTATACATTGTTGATTTTACTAAGAGATCCAAATCTCACACTTATCTTATTGCAAAATCTTCTAAAGGTTGGCTTTGGCAAAGAAGGCTAGGACATGTTGGTATGCATAATCTAGAGAAGCTCATCAAAGGTGATCATATTATAGGTGTTACAGATGTTATCTTTGACAAATATAGACTTTGTAGTGCTTGTCAAGTCGGAAAGCAAGTATGTGGAAGTCATCCTGTAAAGAATATCATGACTACTAGGATACCACTCGAGTTTCTTCATATGGATCTTTTTGGTCCCAATGATTGCAAGAGCCTCGGTGGACATTCCTTTGGTCTAGTTATAGTTGATGATTTTTCCAGATTTACGTGGGTATTCTTTCTTGATGATAAGTCGCAAGTGCAAAATATCTTCAAGAACTTCGCTCGCAAAGATCAAAATCAGTTTGAAGTGAAGATCAATAAAGTTTGGAGCAACAATAGATCAGAGTTCAAGAACACAAATGTGGACACCTTTCTTGACGAACAAGAGACTCTACATGAGTTCTCAGCTACGTACATGACTCAACAAAATTGAGTTGTTGAGAGGAAGAACTGAACTCTTATTAAGATGGCAAGAATGATGCTCGACTAATACAATACGCCAAGACACTTTTGGGCGGAAGCCATGGAAACAACTTGTCATGCCACGAACCGACTCTATCTTCACAAGCTTGTCGGTAAAACGACATATGAGCTACTCACTAGTAACAAACACCAAGTTGGATACTTTTGGGTATTCGGCTCCAAGTGTTACATTCTTGATAAGCATCGTCGTTCTAAATTTGCTACTAAATCTCATGAAGGTTTCCTACTCGGTTACGGATCAAACTCTCACACTTACCGTGTCTACAACAACTTCACTCAAAAAGTTGAAGAGACGGTAGATGTGAAGTTTGATGAATATAATTGTTCGCACGTCGAACAATTGCCAAATGATGTAGGAGATAAGGAACCTTCAGAAGCTATCCAAGACTTGTCCATTGGCAAGATTCGTCCCATGGAGGTGAAGGAAAGTACTTCATCAACCCAAGTAGAAGGTCCTACTTCTTGTCAAGGCGAACCTCAACACGACATGGAAGCATCCACAAGTGGTACACGACAAGATGAAGAGGAGGAATAAGTATATCATGATGATCCACCTCAACCTCCTTCACCACCACATCAAGGAGACGACACCTTCAATAACAACAATGAACAAGATGATGATGAGGAAGCTCCACCATCCAACAACCAAAAGCTACCTCGAGTTCGAGTAAGAGTGAACAAGAATCATCCCTTAGAGCGAATCTTTGGTGACATTCAAACCAGGAGAATCACTCGCTCTAAAACCCACTTAGCTAACTTTTGAACACTACTCATTCATCTCTGGTACCGAGCCTATGAAGGTGGAAGAAGCGCTTGAAGATCCGGATTGGGTGAATGCTATGCATGAAGAGCTTCACAAACTTCAATAGGAACGAAGTGTGGATACTTGTGGAGAAGCCCAAGGACTAGCAAAACATCATCGGGACCAAATGGGTGTTTCGGAACAAGCAAGACAAAGATGGTCAAGTGGTTCGCAACAAGGCACATCTCGTGGTGCAAGGCTACACACAAGTTAAAGGTATGGATTACAGTGAGACCTATGCCCCCCCTTGCTAGACTTGAAGCTATTCATATATTGCTTGTGTATGCGAATCATCATGACATCACACTTTACCAAATGGATATTAAAAGTGAATTTCTAAATGGAGAGATTGAGGAAGAAGTCTATGTTAAGAAACCCCCAGGTTTTGTAAATCCTAATAAACCCAACCATCTTTACAAGTTTCATAAAGCTCTTTATGGACTTAAGCAAGCCCCTCATGCTTGGTATAAGTGCCTAACGAAGTTTCTTCTTGAAAAGGATTTTGAAATTGGTAAAATTGACGTAACCTTATTCACTAAGAGAATTAATGGTGAATTATTTGTGTGCCAAATTTATGTGGATGATATTATCTTTGGATGTACTAACCCACAATTTAGTGAGAAATTTGGAAGGTTGATGTTCGAGAAGTATGAGATGTCCATGATGTGTGAGCTGAATTTTTTCCTTGGTTTGCAGATCAAGCAAATGAGAGAAGGCACTTTCATCTCTCAAACCAAGTACACCAAGGACTTGATCAATAAGTTAAACATGCAAGAGTGTAAAGGTATGAAAACTCCTATGCCAACTAGTGGACATGTTGATCTTACCAAGAAGGACAAACCGGTTGATCAAAAGGTTTATCGATCAATGATTGGTTCATTGCTATATCTATGTGCCTCCCATACCGATATCATGCTTAGTTTTGCATGTGTGCTAGATATCAAGCTACTCCTAAAGAGTTTCATCTGAAGGCCACAAAAAGAATTGTGAGATACTTGATACATACACCAAACTTTGGCATTTGGTATCCCAAGGGATCTTCTTTTAACCTTGTTGGCTATTCCAACTCAGACTACGCCGGAGATAAGGTCGATAGAAATTCCACCTTAGGTACTTGTCAATTTCTTGGTAGATCTCTTGTGTCTTGGTTCTCCAAGAAACAAAACTCGGTATCTCTATCTATAGTCAAAGTGGAATACATTACCGCTGGATCATGTTGTGATCAATTGCTATGGATGACTCAAACTCAAGGATTATGGCATACATGTGATACATGTACCATTGTTATGTGACAATGAGAGTGCAATCAAAATTGCTTATAATCCCATGCAACATTCGTGAACTAAGCATATTCAAGTTCGACATCATTTCATCTGTGATCATGTTGCCAAAGGAGATATCAATCTCAAGCATGTTCATACTAATAAACAATTGGTCGATATCTTTACGAATAGTCTTCATGAAAAAGTGTTTTTTCACTTGAGGAGTGTCGTAGTTTTGTCATGGCAAATGCCCCAGTGATAGGACTTAGGTTCAAGGCCATCGCTATGGCGTTTAACTCAAAGGGGTAGATCGGGACAAAAGACACGAGTTTACCCAGGTTCGGCCCATCCAAAAGATGTAAAAGTCTACGTCCTGCTTTGAGTAATATTAATTGGGTATCGATTACAAGGGAGCAGATTCGCTTGACCTAGCTCTCGATCAGTTGTTTCGTACCCTAAGCCTCCTAGGGAACCCTCCTTTATATACACAGGTCAAGGCCCTGGGCTTACAAGAGTCCAGGCCGAGTTGTATCTAAGAGCTGACCTTATTTCTCATCCGCCTTTCCTTCTTTGGCAAGTCATCTCCCGACAACTTATATCACCGGGTCACATATTGTCTTCCATCTCTAGGCCTCCATATGGCCCGTCCAGTAATTTACTTCCAGGCTTGTCTTAGTCTCCCGACCTGCTTACGACCTCATTGCTAAGCCGCCAACTAACCCGACCCCTCCTGGGCGGGTTATATCACGGGGTTATATCTCCAACATTTGGCCCCAGATTGATTTGAACCTGTTCACGTCAATCTTCAAGTCTTCTAGTTGGCGAGTCTTTTATACTTCATAATCATCCGTCCTGAAATAATCTTCATAACCCGCGATGTAAAAATGGATGACGTCATCTCTGATAAATCCAAAAGATCTTAACGACGTCACAACGGATTTTTGCATTAACTGGTCAATCCGAAAATCGCATTTTCTTAGTCAATCTTCACCGTGCCTCCTCAATTCCCATGTCGGATTGTTGCTGTTCCACCTTTCCATTATAAATAGGCGCAAGGGATCCCATCATCTTCGCCTTCCCCCGCTGCCGCTTCTCTCTTCTTCTTCCTCCAAACGCGCATGCAGTCAAAACTCCATCGCTCCATCCAGACCTTGCCGTCATCCTCAAAAAGGCCGCTGCATCACCCTGATCGTGACCAGAGTTCGCCGACACACGCCCATATCCCATGCATCTTCCAGGTTCTACTCTTCTTCGCTCCTAAGATTTGCATTAGCTCGTCTGGTTTTCTTCCAAGTTCTTCGCCGTTCGTCAAAGTTTTTGCCATAGATTGGAAGAAGGAATGCGTTTAGCTTCAAACCGTTAGCAAAATCCCGCGGTGCTTCATTCAATACGCATTCTATACTCATTGTAGATTACTCCTTCCTTGGGGCTCGTTTACCAACTGTTATTCTTCCATTGACGTTTTTAGGTTTTAGAAAATATTTCTTTTATTTCTATTCATAGACCTCGCAATGATTGATGTATTTGGTGAAACTTGTTTGTCCACACTTTGCAGTATTTGCAATGTTCACTATCCACCTGACCCTCCGTCATGTCATGGTGATATAATCCACGTCATTCTTGTAATTGGCGGTGACTCAAAATTCAATAATTGTCCTACCAAGTAGCGTCGCCGTCTTAGAATCATAGCTGTTTTGACCATGTAGCGTTTTTAACCCGCCACACCTTTATGTCTTTCCACAGCATATAACCCGCCCTTCTGGCTAAAGCCCCCGCCTCTCGCGATTGGGTAGGGTTTGAGGTTACTGAGGAGTTACTTGATGACTTTGTAGTCATGGGGGTTTTACTGGCTCGAGACGTCATCCATTGGTGGGTTCGAGGTCCTGAAATCAGACGTGAACCTAAGGAAGGAGAAGTGATTGTATTCACGGATCATCTTCTTCGCGGCTTCTCACCGCTCGGGTCAAAAAATATCAGGGATGGCCTACAATTTTACAAACTCCGTCCTCAAGATATTGGCCCCAACTCCGTCACCAACCTGTGCCAGTTTCAAGTTCTCTACGAGGCATATCTGCAAGAAGAACCCACCATTGATCTCTTCACGGATTTCTTTTACATCAACCACCAGACTGAGATAGCAGACGAGCCAAGTCTTGAGCTCGGAGGCGTTTCAATCTAGATGCGGAGAGATATGTATTTTCCCTCATCTATTCTACCATGTCATCCTAAGGACTCGAACAGAACCTCATTTCAATGTTGCTCGTATAGGAATAGTATTTGAAACATGAAACAAAGCATCATGAATCTCATGACACGCATATTTAAGTCTAACCCACTTCCTATGCATAGGAATTTTGTGAGCAAACAATTTATGGGAACAAGAATCAACTAGCATAGGAAGGGAAAACAAGCATAATTTCAAAACCTTAAACACATAGAGAGGAAACTTGATATTATTGCGATTCCTACAAGCATATGTTCCTCCCTCATAATAATTTTCAGTAGCATCATGAAGGAATTCCACTATATAACCAGGACATAAAGCATTATTTTCATGATCTACAAGCATAGAAATTTTATTACTCTCCACATAAGCAATTTTCTTCTCATTCATAATAGTGGGAGAAAACTCAACAAAGTAACTATCATGAGATACTTGATTGACGTAACCACATTGAATATTAAAATCATTATAACAAGTTTCATGGTTACTATCACTCTTTATAGCATAGATGTCATCATCATAATCATCATATATAGGAGGCATGCCATAATCATAATAAATTTGCTCATCAAAACTTGGGGGACTAAAAATATCATCTTCATCAAACATAGCATCCCCAAGCTTGTGGCTTTGCTTATCACTAGAATCATGAATATTCAGAGAATTCATACTAGAAATATTACTATCATGCTCATCATTCAAGGAATTCTCATTAAGTATTTTCATAAATTCTTCCTCTACCAATTGAGCACAATTTTGCAAACCATCATTTTCATGAAAGACATTAAAAAGACGAACCAATTAATGCAACCTAAACTCCATTTTTTTGTAGTTTTAAAAACAAGAAACTAAAAGACTTGATTGCAAGATCTAAAGATATACCTTGAAGTACTCACCTCCCCGGCAATGGTGCCAGTAAAGAGCTTGATGTCTACTACACAACCTTCTTCTTGTAGACTCGTGTTAGGCCTCCAAGCACATAGTTTTGTAGGACTGTAGCAATTTTCCCCCAAGTGGATGACCTAAGGTTTATCAATCCGTGGGAGGCGTAGGATGAAGATGGTCTCTCTCGAACAACCCTGCAACCAAATAACAAAGAGTCTCTTGTGTCCCCAACACACCCAATACAATGGTAAATTGTATAGGTGCACTAGTTCAGTGAAGAGATGGTGATACAAGTGTAATATGGATGGTAGATATAGGTTTTTGTAATCTGAAAATATAAAAACAGTAAGGTAACAAGTAACAAAAGTGAGCACAAACGGTATTGCAATGCTTGAAAACAAGGCCTAGGTTTCATAATTTCACTAGTGCAATCTCTCAACAATACAAACATAGTTGAATCATATGTAAATCTCTCCCCCGCGACAAAGAGTTCACTCCAAAGTCACAAATAGCAGAGAATAAACGAAGAAATTATTGTAGGGTACAAAACCACCTCAAAGTTATCTTTTCTGATCAATCTTATGAGCTATCCCTATAAGTGTCACGAACAGCCCTAGAGTTCGTACTAAAATGTCACCTAGACCCTATCACCTTAAGATACACATCAACCAAAACCCTAATGTCACCTAGATACTCCAATGTCACCGCGAGTACCCATGGGCTTGATTATACGATACACATCACACAATTTCAGATTCGTCATGTTCAATACAACACAAATAACTTCAAAGAGTGCCCCAAAGTTTCTACCGGAGATTCAAGACGAAAACATGTGCCAACCCCTATGCATAGATTTCCAAGGTCATGAAACCCGCAAGTTGATCACCAAAACATACAATGGATCAATACAACATCCCATTGTCACCACGGATATCCCATCGCAAAACATACATAAAGTGTTCTCAAATCCTTAAAGACTCAATCCGATAAGAAAACTTCAAAGGGAAAACTCAATTCATCACAAGAAGATAGAGAGGGGAAAACTCCATATGATTCATCTATATTAATAAAGCTCGCGGTACATCAAGATCATGCCATCTCAAGAACATGATAGAGAGAGAGATCCAATACATAGCTACTAGTACATAACCTCAGCCTCGAGGGTGAACTACTCCCTCCTCATCATGGAGACCGCCGGGATGATGAAGATGGCTTGCGGTGATGGTTTCCCCCTCCGACAGGGTGCCAGACCGGGCTCCCGATTGGTTTTTCGTGGCTATAGAGGCTTGAGGAGGCGGAACTCCCGATCTAGGTTTCTTTCTAGAGGTTTTAGTATTTATAGGAATTTTTGGCGTCAGTCTCACGTCAAGGGGGGGGGGCTGCTCGAGGAGTCCACAAGCCACAAGGGCGCGACCCAGGGGGTGGCCGTGCCCAACAGGCTTGTGGCCTCCTCGTCCAGTTCCTAGCCCAGCTCTTCGCTCCAGTATTTTTTATATTTACCAAAAATATCCCCCATAAATTTTCAGCCCATTCCGAGAACTTTTATTTCTGCCCAAAAACGACACCATAGTAGCTCTGTTGAAAACAACGTCAGTCTGGGTTAGTTCTAATAAAATCATACGGAAATCATATAGAATTATTGTAAACATATCATGCATACTTCATAAATTATAGATACGTTGGAGACGTATCACCTCTGCGCTTGAACCAAACACCTTTGATTAACAAAGACCTCAACTTAATCGTCAAATCCCTCCTCAGAGAGCCTCAAGAGGTGTCAACCAGATCGGATTAAATCCCTTCTGTGTTCATAACCCAACTCCAAAGGTAGAAACTCTTTGAACAAACTATTTCTTTCATCTGAATTTTGCACTTCATATGCCCTTCTAATATTTCTGCCCTCATATGTAGGCCAACTCTCACTTCTGGAAGAAAAAACAAACTGCAGCTTCCAAGAAGAAAATCAAGGCGGCTAAGACCCGTGCTTTGGGTCGCCCTAAGAAACCATCACCTCGATGTTGGAAATATGCCCTAGAGGCAATAATAAATTAGTTATTATCATACTTCCTTGTTCATGATAATCGTTTATTATCCATGCTATAATTGTATTGATCGGAGACTCAGATACATGTGTGGATACATAGACAACACCATGGCCCTAGTATGCCTATAGTAGACTAGCTCGTTGATCAAAAGATGGTTAAGGTTTCCTAGCCATGGACATGAGATGTCATTTGATAACGGGATCACATCATTAGGAGAATGATGTGATGGACAAGACCCAAACTACAAACGTAGCATATGATCGTGTCGGTTTATTGCTACTGTTTTCTGCATGTCAAGTATATGTTCCTATGACCATGAGATCATGCAACTCACAGACATCGGAGGAGTGCCTTGTGTGTATCAAATGTCGCAACGTAACTGGGTGACTATAAAGGTGCTCTACAGGTATCTCTGAGGGTGTCTATTGAGTTGGCATGGATCGAGACTGGGATTTGTTACTCCGTGTGACGGAGAGGTATCTCAGGGCCCACTCGGTAATACAACATCACAAGGAGCCTTGCAAGCAATGTGACTAAGTGTTAGTCACGGGATCTTGTATTACGGAATGAGTAAAGAGACTTGGCGGTAACGAGGTTGAACTAGGTATGGAGATACTGACGATCGATTCTCGGGCAACTAACATACCGAAGAACAAAGGGAACATCATACATGATTAACTGAATCCTTGACATAGAGGTTCGACCGATAAAGATCTTTGTAGAATATGTAGGAACCAATATGGGCATCCAGGTCCCTCTATTCGTTATTGACCGTAGAGGTGTCTCAGTCATGTCTACATAGTTCTCGAACCCGTAGGGTCTGCACACTTACGGTTTGGTGACGTTTCGGTAGTATAGAGTTATGTATGGTGGTGACCTAAGGTTGTTCGGAGTCCCGGAACAGTTTCGGGCTCATCGGTAGTGTACCGGGAGTGCCGGTAGTGTACCGGGGGACCATCGGGAGAGGTATTTCAACCCAAGAGGCTTCATGGGCTGTGGGAGAGTGAATATCAGCCCTTAGTGGGCTGGTGGAAACTCCCACACAAGGCCCATGTGACTGGAGAAGAAAACCCAATAGGAAAAGGTGGAAAAAGGAAAAAAGAGACGAATCCTAGTCCTACTAGGATTGGAGGAGAGTCCTCGAATCCTAATAGGTTCGGCCGACCCTATGGGGCCTTGGCCGTTGCGCCAGCCCTCCTTCTCCCTCCCTCCTATATATACTGGTGGACTTGGGTGATTTGCACCTGATTTTACGGCCACGTGCTACCCGTTCCACCGGTGCTCCTCTAGATCAGATTTCCACAGTGCTTAGGTGAAGCCCTACCGAAATTGCTCCACCACCATTGCCGAAGCGCCGTCACGCTGTCGGTGAACTCTTCTTCCTCTCTACTTCCTCTTGCTGGATCAACACGGTGGAGATCGTCATCAAGCTGCATGTGTGCTGAACGCGGAGGTGCCGTCCATTCGGCGCTAGATCGGGACGGATCGTGATGAGTTCACGGGACGGATCATGATGAGATCGCGGGACGGATCATGATGAGATCGCAGGACGGATCGTTATGAGTTCGCGGGACGAATCGTTATTGGATCGCGGGACGGATCGTGATGTGATCGCGGGACGCTCGGCGATTTGGATCGCGAAGATGTTCGACTACACCAACCGCGTTTCTTAACGCTTCCTGCTTAGCAATCTACAAGGGTATGTAGATCCACTCACGCTCTCGTACATGCTCATCACCATGAATAGATCTTGCGTATGCGTAGGAAAATTTTTGTTTCCCATGCAACGTTCCCCAACACTCGAGACCTGCTTGAATTGGATGACTCGGAGGTAGAACTTGACTCCCTTGGCCTTCTTTTCATACAACTTATTGACGCCGATTCCTCTCAGGACGAAACAAAGACAAGCCACACTGGCGCCACAGAGGTAATTTACATCTCCTCCGACTCATAACCCTCACTGAGAGAAAAAATACTACGGGTCATTGGGAAAATACCATTTTCTCATCCTCTTGCTTACTTAGACCCAACCTTTCTTTTGGAAAAGCAACAACATGAATCTAGGCGTCAGACCCTGAGCACCGGCTCTGAAGATCTATGCATAGGGGTTTACCCAACACTCCGGATCCACGGAAACGTCACGCCGAGGTACCCGCCGACTTAGCTTTATTTCCTTCTAGTGCCGACTTTATACGAAAACGCTTTAACCCTTTATAATTTTTCTTTTCAGGAAACCCCTCCATCTTCTGGCGACTTTACCAGCACCCAGCAACCTGCCTTTGTTGTTAAACCTGGGTAATAAGTTGACCTTATTTGAGGTCAAACCCCCTTTTTGTAAGGTGTATTTATAACCTAGTCTATTGTTGTCACAGGGCTTATGCAAAGACCGACAAGAAACACAAAGTGAGCGGCACTTCAAAAAACCTCGAGGTCTCTGAGCCGGCAAAAGAGGCGCCAAAACTTCCTGAACCCCTGTTGAAGGTTCTGACGACCCTGCTAGCCAGCCAGATGATCCGCCACTGTCGATTGATGAAATTCCTTCTGAAACCATTAACACAGATGCTAACCCGATGCCTCATCATGCTCCGTCTATTCCAATTATTCTGCCATCGATTGAGGAGCTCCTTTCAGAGAAGAGCTATGATGATGTTGTTATCACCAAGACGGCTTATAAGCCCCCCGACACCTCCAACGTATTGGCGAAGCAAAAGGAAGAGTCGTCTTCATTGGGAGAAGGCAAGCTAGAACTGGATCTGCCGGATTATGCCGCATTCAACACGGATCAGCTGCACGTGGGTTATCTTAACCTCCTTCATACCAGTCGGGACATGGAAGCTGGTTTAGTGAAAATGATGAAGAAGGTATGATTTACAAATTTTAACCCCTTTTCGTCATGTATATATAGACCAACATAGCCCCCAAGGTCCGACTTATTCCTTGAAAAGAATAAGTCAGGTCTTTCAATTTAATACTTCTTAAAAATGCACACGTAGCTCCCAAGGGCTGTCTTAACTTTGCAGAAGTTGAGATGGGTCTTCAGAACCTAACACTTCACAGAAAATGCACGCGTAGCCCCCAAGGGCTGACTTAACTTTGTAAAAGATGAGCCGGGTCATAGTAAAAAAATGGCCTGCATTAGCTCCCAAGTTTCGAGTGCATTGCTTGCAATGTGTTTGGGACTTCGAATACAACAAACTTGTTTGAATACTAAGTCCCAACCTTTCTCTTCAATCTTTTATAGGAAGCTTTAACCTTGAAAGAGCCGCATCTCAGCGACTTAAATAAAACTGTAACAACGCTGAATCCAGGAGAAATGAGGCTGAGTCAAGGCTGAAATCTGACTTGGAATAAATAGAGCAGCTGAAGAACAATTTTGCTGCTAAAAAATCCACTCTTTACTTGGAGAAAGATGCCTTATTGAAGCGTGTAGAAGACACTGAGAAGAAACGTGAGCCGGTCACTAAGGAGCTGGCCGGCCTAAAACAAAAGATATTGTCATGGATTTGTCACAACATGATGTCCTCATGAAAGAACTTAGGTGTGAGGTCATCACAACTATGTGGTGGCTTGAGAGGGGTTGGTCGGATTCGAGACACACGAGTTTACCCAGGTTTGCCCCCTCCTAATGGAGGTAAAAGCCTATGTCCTGCTTTGTGTCTATATTAATGATGATGACGATCTCGGTTACAAGGGTGTGGAATCGCTACCTCTAATCTCAGGCGTCTCTAATTTGTCTCTCTCAAGACCTGTCTATTGAGACGTCTAAAAACTTGACCCTCTAGGGGTGACCTGCCCCTCCTTATATAAATTGAAGGGCGGTTTACATGTAGAGTCCAAGTCGGATCATGACTTAACCTATTATGACTCTCCGTCACGGGCTTATCTTCGTGGGCATCTGAGTCCTGGGAGGCTTACAGACGGGTTTATCTTCAAGACTCATCTTCAGGGACTCATCTTCAGGGACTCGTCTCTGAGGACTTAACTGTCTGTCAGTCAGAACTGTCAATCGAGTCATAACTGTATCCCGGGTCATAACCATTCTGGGTCATAACTGTAACCGGGTCATAACTATTCCGGGTCATATCTGTCTCCCGGGTCATAACCATTCCGGGTCATAAATGTAACCGGGTCATACCGCGGGGTATATCCCCGACATTAGCCCCCATGTTAGCTTGAATTTATTCATGGTAAGCTCCTAAAATAAGAATATGTAAAGGGACTGGCCCACTCAAAAGAAACTAGTTGATCAGTTCCTGAAATTTTTTGAAACTCTGTCATATCAATATACTGACGCTGGCTCCTTGGAGAAAAAATAGTCCTTACTATCCACTGCCTTGGTTTGATAAATTCGTCTCGTTCCCTCATAACTGAGAATTTGATGGCATACCTTCCTCATATCCATATTACCTATAGACCCCAAGTCTTAAGATGGGAACATAGTGATAGTTTTAAGACTTCTTCAATGTAAATATTGCAACTCTAGAGAAATCTGAATTGTTCGTCTGACTCACTAGTCATAAGTTGAATGTTCCACATATATAGCCCCCAAGTACCAGGTTGTCTTGCCTGCAGCAACCTGGGACTTGTAATTGTATTATGCTCATAATACTTCAGCCAGTGTAGCCCCCAAGGGCTGGGTCATTATGCAATAATGAGCAGGAACTTGTTGTAGATCTGATCATATAGACTTGAGGAGACATGTGTAGCCCCCAAGGGCCGGCTCAGTAAAACAATACTGGGTTGGGACTTAGAAAAATATATAAATGATGACTCATCTCCTTGAGATAACAGGGTCTGTTGAAAATGTAATGACTTGAAAAATAACTTGCATTAGCCCCCAAGTGCTGTGGTGAGTGCTTGCAGCGACATGGGACTTGCATACTTGATATAAACTGGACTTGAATAATGTAACCCCCAAGTGTCGGTCGTATGCCTGCAACGATTCGGGACTATTCCTTCCATTACAGAATAACGTCCTATCCACTGTCCAGATGATGTTGCTGAAAGCCTTGCATATCAATGTTGAACCATGCTCCTTGCTGTGAGCTGGTATTTTTTGGATGATGGAATAATACCATTACTCTGAAGGGGCTTATAAAACCACAATCATCCAATGCTGGTTATGACAACCATAATGAAAATCCGGCCATGTTGGCTATTTTGAATAATATAACTTGGTTCGAAAACCTCAATCATGCAATATTGGTCATAACAACCATAATGTAAAATCCAGCCATGTTGGCTATTAAGGATTGGAATACGTAACCCAATTTGACAATCGGTTCCTGCAAGATAAACTAGGATGTCCATGCATGCATGATATGACAATGTAATGATGATGCAACATATGATGCAATGTATGATGATGTATGTCTCATCCTATAAACTGGCTTTAAAGGCACGACATGACAAGAATGCTCTTGTATTTTATGAAAACTTTTTGTTTCCGAAGAAACGAGGCATAAAGCCTGAAAACTTGTAAACTAGGCCTCACGTGATAAACCTGTTTTTTAAACCTTAGCAAGTTCAGGGTCTTTAAAAGATTGACATTGCTAAGAGTACGAACATGCCACATAGTGGTGGGGATATGGTAGACAAGACGAGTTTGTCCTTGCTCACAGTAAGCCGAATCTCTCGTGACAAAAGCCGCCGTTTAAACCTTGACAAGTTCAATGTCTTCATGTGAGAATAACTTAAAAAAGTTCGGGGTCTCTTATCAAGAATAATTGTCAAGAGTTCGGCGGGTCACATGGAGGAGTAGCAAGTTGCAAACAAGCATGTTTAACTCGGATATGGCGGAAAGCCCGGTCAAGAGGAGGTAATAAGCTTAACCCATAGGGTCGAAAGCCCCCCAAATGACCAATTAAAGGATCAACTCCTTTGTAATTTAAACCTGGCCAAGAGGGTTTAAAAGCCCTCCTTATAGCACCAGATTAAGGATCAACTCCTTTGCATGTAACTCAGGGCATAGAAAGCCTGGCCAAAGGGGTTTAAAAGCCCACAAGTGACCATATGATGATCCAATAAATCCGGGCACCCATGTTTGAACGGTTGCAACATGGAGGCTCGTCCTCTTGGGCGACTTTAAATCTTTCGCCAATAAGGTTGTGCACTCATGACCGGGTTGTCTTCCTCGCAATGACCCAAGGTTCTTGTTGAACATGACCAAAATGTGTCGATCCATGTCGGTAGCCCCCGAGTCTTAAGTCGACTCGAGGAAGCAGCTTGAGATTCTTCACACTTGGCCACGACATAAGCCGTCATATGGTTGACGGCTGATAATTGAAATTTATTGAAGCCAAAAGCTTGTGGCGAGTTGATGACCTCCATGACACTCATTGTATGTCCCTGGCATTGATAACGCAACATGAACCCGCGGAATGTTGAGACGGCGGGTCATAAATGATCCCATATGATTTTTGTCAGTAATCTGGCCAGTGGTTCATCCCAACTGGTTGTTTGAAGTTAACCAAAACTCAATGGCGACAACTTGCACACCTATCTATTGAACCATCCGACGGAGACAGAGGCTGATAATATATCATGACTTACTTCAGAATTGTTGGAATAGACCGGATCGCAGGGCGGTGACTCATGAGCATCTGTTGGGAGGCTTGAACGAGCAAGCACATCACCAGCATGTGGATGTAGATGTAAAAGTCAGTCGCACATTTGAGGATGACGCGGTTGTGAGAGACGGTCGCGGTGTTGTAAGCCGGTGTGGTCGCGAAATACGACCGCGACGTTGTAAGCCGGTGTGGTCGCGAGAGACGGCCGCGACATTGTAAGCCGGTGCATTCGCTAGAGGTGGTTGTGGCATTGAAAGCACTGTGACCGTAAGAGGCGTCTGTGGCGTTGTAAGCCGGTGCCACACAACACGAATGAATACCAGTTTAGCACGCGCTCCATCTTCGCGGCATAATGCCACTTTGGTAATGAACAATTCTCCTATGCATAAAGATATTGCAAGACGGAATAATTGTCCCCAAATGATTTAATATGTGTTAATAAAATAGATAGGGTGGATATCACCTGATGCATTTGGTCGACGGATAATCTGCGCTGGCCAAAAATTAATTGAGATATATAGGGACCCAACAGTAGCATGGATGCGCCAGTATTTTTAGTCTCCATGGTATACCAATAATAATTGATTTCTCCACCACGTGATCTCTCCGTAATTTGACGATTTCACGTAAATAACTCATGAGTCCCACAACTCCACTTTATCATCATCGTGTAAGGTTACAGACTTGACACAAGTTCTGCCACCCGCGAGGACCAGGCTCTTTGCAATCTCAGCACCGAGACCCTGGAGTCCAAATACGAGGCCGCTGTGATTTGAAATAAAGGAGGGCCACGTCGGCGGCTTCACGACAATGAATGCAGCAGTGGCCGGCGGGAGCTGTGGCGGAGCAGGTCATTGTAGTTACTTGTAGGTGGCACCGGAGCTGCAACAATGCATCGAGGCTCCAACAGGAAGCGGCTCACCTAGACCGTGATTTCAGAGGTGAGGCTTGGTGGCGCCAGCCCTTGGTAGAGGCGAGGCTCACGGTGGTGGCTCGGCGGCGCCGCCCTGCAGTAGAGTCGGAGCTCGCGACGCGTCGAAGCTAGCTCGAGGTGAGGCGGCTCGAGGCGAGGCTGCAGTGGCGCGAGCCACAACGGTGGAAGCGGAGCAGAATCGGTGACGGTGCAAACCGGTGTAGTCAGGCTAAGACGCGCGCATGGTGGAGTGAGGCACAACATTTCGGGGCGGAGCCAGCACGGGCGTGGCTCGAGCAGCGCAGGTGCGGGAGGCACGGCGAGCCAGAGGCGCATGGGGATGAGCCGAGGCTCGCGGAGTGGAGCAGACGGCCTGCAGGCGTGGCGGTGCTCTCAGAGCGGGGCCATCTTGAGGGCGAGATGCTAGAGCAGCTGAGGCACGAGGTGAGTGGCGAAGGCGAGGCCGCGCGGAGGAGAGGTGGAGCTGGTGCGGCGGAGCATGCAAGAGTCCAGAGGCGGCTGCGGCGGCTCCAGCGCAGCGAGGCGAGGTGAGGCGACTTGGAGACGAGGCCGTCCCCGAGCATGATTTGTAGAGGCGCCAGGTGGAGGCTGATAGAGTGTGTCCAAGGCGAGATGGAGGCAGTAGGAGGTGCCGGTGGCTCATGGCTTTGGCGGTGGCTCGCCGGACGGTGGCTGTGGCCAGCGTTTGCGGAGGTCAGCTAGAGCAGCGTGAGTGCAGGAGAGGCGAGTAGGTAAAGTAAATCTGGCTTGACGGGGCCGCGGCTGTGGAGGCGGGCCGGCGAGGTGGAGCAGAGCGGATGCGCGCGGCATCTCATGATTCTCGCAAGAGTAGCGGTGTCGGGCGGCGGCTCACAGTACTAGCGGCGCCGCGCGGCTTAGTAGGAGCATCAGCGAGGGGCAGCGGCTCGCAGGAGTAGCTGCGCTGAGCAGCAGCTCGCAGGAGTAGCTGCGCGGTAGGGCGAGGCAGACTCGAAGACGTCGACGGCTCGGTCATTGACGCGTAGCGGCGGGAACAGAGCCACGACAAAGGCGGAGTCGAGGCCATGGCGGAGACGAACGCATCTGTGGATCATCTTCTTCCGGGTCGTAATTGACTTGGTGGCTCATATGTGATCTTGCCTGTTGCATAAACTGGCTGATATATGTATTCGACTTATATTTTGATTCAGTCCATGGACCACGTCTCCGTTTTAGGATACTATAGAACTCCTGATTTGCAAGTGCTAGGCAGGGAACTTTTCAACCAAAATTACTTCCGGTGACTCACAATGAACCAGATGCCGCGCCCAAGAAACAACGACATCATGCCTTTCGGTGTTAATCCATTGCATCGATGAAGTCATCTCCGCTAACCTTGCGGGCTCCTTGCTTGATGTCTAAGGCTGCGTGTGAACCGCGGCTAATGAACTTGTTGTCGACTTTTGATCTTTTGAGAACTTCCCGATCCTTGAAAGTGATCCCTCCAAGATCTTAACACCAACGTGTGCAGGCCCACGATGGGCGCCAACTATCATGGATTTGTCACGGCATGATGTCCGCATGAAAGAACTTAGGTGTGAGGTCATCGCAACTATGTGGTGGCTTGAGAGGGGTGGGTCAGAATCGAGAGATGCAAGTTTACCCAGGTTCGGCCCCTCCTTACGGAGGTAAAAGCCAACGTCCTGCTTTGTGTCTATATTAATGATGATGACGATCTCGGTTACAAGGGTGCGGAATCTCTACCTCTAATCTTAATTATCTCTAATTTCTCTCTCTCATGACTTGTCTATCTAAGAACTATCTATTGAGACGTCTAAAAACTTGACCCTCTAGGGGTGACCTTCCCCTCCTTATATAAGTTGAAGGGGCGGTTTACATGTAGAGTCCAAGTTGGATCATGACTTAACCTATTATGAATATCCATCACGGGCTTATCTTCGTGGGCTTCTCAGTCCCGGGTGGCTTACAGCCGGGTTTATCTTCCAGACTCATCTTCAGGGACTCATCTTCAAGGACTCGTCTCCGAGGACTTAACTGTCAGTCTGTCATAACTATCAACCGTGTCATAACTATCTCCCGGGTCATAACCATTCTGGGTCATAACTATAACTGGGTCATAACTATTGCGGGTCATAATTGTAACCGGGTCATACCGCGGGGTATATCCCCGACAGATATCCCAGATGACAGCCGCCATGTTCGGTACGTGCACCCCTTTGATCTATACTTGCAATGATGTACAACTACAAACAACGGCGGCTTATACCGCTTGGTGACTTAAATAACTTTTGCTAACGTATTCTCTGGTTTCTATAACAGGTGCTAGAAGCGCCAATCTGGTCGAGGATATGTTGGTGAAGCTAAAGGCTATTTATGCCTTTACAGAAAAGCTATATGCTAGGAGACTGCGGACACTTGTGGCTATATCCTTTGGCAAGAAGCCTCCGCCAACCATCAAGGAAGTGTTGGACCACTTATCAACTGTCCCCTTGCAGCTAGAAGAGATAAAGCTATCCACCGCCCATGTAGGGGCACTCACTGCCTTGAGCCGGGCCAAAGCACGACAATCTGAGCTATACCGGCAGATCTGGCTGACGGATATCCACAATACAATGATGATGGGACTGACTTCGGCGAGGCTGATTTTACCAGATGTGTCAAGGACATGAGGCCTTTAGCATGCAAACTTGCACAAGAAGCAAATCTGAAGAGATACCAGCCGGCTCATGACGACAACAACGTTCGCATCAAGGCGCCTTGCCATGCAGTCATAGACTTAACCACCCAAAGGTGTAAGCACTATTTTGCCTCTGACATTGATCCTTATCTTATTCTTAACGATGAAGCAACCTGCGAGGCATTAACCGGCATTGATTGGACTTCGAATAACCGTGAGATGGCATACGAAGAAGTGCCGACATAGGATGTCACGAAGCCTTCTACTTCTTAGCGCGAGGGCGGTTTTGCTTCTGCTGATCGTAACCTGGATAACACTATAGCTGGCTCATATTGATATAACTCTAAAAAACTCTTAGCCAAAAATTTGAAGGGCACATCGGTGGCCTTGTAATAGCGTAGCTGTGAACTGACTGTGACTTTTGTCATGCCTTCACGCATGTTTTGATCCCTTTATATTCTGGCGGCTTAATCACCGCAACCTTTATCAGTCATGTGTATGCTTGATGTGTTCATATATCCTTATGCTGTCACCGGGTTATAGCAGCCGCAAACTTGATCTAATGAATGTTACTAAGCCGGATCCCTTGTCATCCAGGAGCTTAGATTTCTCTTAGGAAAGAATCCTTGAAAACAACTAATGGAAAGTATAGACATGCCTATCTTCTTTTTGCTGTAAGGTGGCTTTGAAGGCACAACCCAAAAAGAGATCAACTCTTATTGATAATTTTTGAAAAAATCAATAATTTTTGCTTCAAAGAAGCTAGGCATGACTGCCCAAGATCTCATAAGCCATCTCTCTCGTGACATAAATCTGTCGTTTTAACCTTAACTAGTTTAGGGTCTTAATACGATTGACTGTTAAGAGTACAAACAGGCCACATAGCGGAGGGACTACAACAGGGCATGAGTGCCCAAAATCCCATAAGCCGACTCTCAGATGACATAAATTTGTCGTTTTAACCTTAACAAGTCCAGACTTAAAAAAGATTGACAGTTAAGAGTACGAATGGGCCACATAGCACAGAGACTACATCAGGCACGTGAGCTTGTCCTAGCTTTCTTTAAGCCGACTCTCATGTAACATAAGCTGCCGTTTTAAGTTTTACTAGTTCAGGGTCTTGAAAAAGATTGACTTTTAAGCCTGATGGAGTAGCACATCGCAAACATGCAGGTTTAACTCAAATATGGCTTTTAAACCATCCAAGAGGGTATGAAAGCTAAACCCAAAGTGACCTGATGAATGATCAACTCTTTTGCACAAAACTTGTTGCACGAGAAGGACAGAGGCCCCGAATTGTGGGGATGCCGGCTTTATTATATTAAAAAAGGTATATACAATGACAGATGTATGTACATTGATGTGAGTCAATGACTCAAGTATAGTAATGCCGGAGATGAGCAATATTCCATGGCCTGCTCGTCTCTTGTTCGGAAGTGCGTGACTCGCCGCTCTCCCATATATCAATGAGGTAATATGACCCATTGTTGAGATTCCTGCTGACCACAAAAGGCCCTTCCCAAGGAGGAGATAACATATGCAAATTTGTCTAATCTTGAATCAGACGTAGCACTAAGTCACCTTCTTGGAACGTCTGGGTCTTCACTCTACGACTATGATAGCGATGCAAATCTCGTTGATAAATTGCCAATCATGCAGCCGCAAGATCTCGCTCTTCATCCAAAACATCCAATGAATTCTGATGTGCCGTGTCATTATCGGTTTCAACATAAGCCGCTACCTTGGGCGAGTCATGGCGGATATCACTGGGGAGAAGAGCTTCTACACCATAAACCATGAAGAAAGGCGTGTATCCTGTTGATCTGTTGCTGGTGGTTCTGATACTCCAAAGAACTGAAGGTAATTCCTCCACCCAACAACCCAGCGTTCATTCCAAAGGAACCATTAGCCGGGGTTTTATCCCTCTCAAGATCTCTTGGTTAGCATGTTTTGCATGACCATTGGATTGTGGATGAGCCACGGAGGAGATATCAAGGCGGATATGCTCACTTCCACAAAATTCTTTCGTAGCCCCTTTACACAGATTTGTACCATTGTCAGTAATGATACTATGAGGGTAACCAAAACGAAAGATCAACTTCTTGACAAACTGGATGGCCATTGTTGCATCGCACTTGCTGACCGGTTCTGCCTCGACCCACTTGGTAAATTTATCAACCGCCACCAAGAGGTGGGTCTTCTTATCTTTAGACCTCTTAAACACCCCAACCATATCAAGCCCCCAGACCGCAAACGGCCAGGTGATTGGAATCATTCGCAACTCCTGAGCCGGCATATGGGCTTGTCGTCCGAATTTCTGACATCTGCCGCACTTGGTAACTATGTTCTCTGCATCTTTATGAGCCGTTAACTAGAAAAAACCATGCCAGAAAGCCTTGGCCACCAAAGATTTTGAGCTGTGTAGCGACCCGACTCAAAACGAGTCAAGCCTCTGTGTGTTCTGTGCCATCCCTGGATCAGTATGCTGGCACACACAGTACATCAATGTATATATCAAAGTGCAATCACATGTAAATAACGTAAAACTGATATATACCTTAAAATAGCAGCGGATACAGTCAACGGGAGTGGAGTCCCAATAACACCAACGGCAAGTTGAGTGCGGACCGTAACCCTGAATCGTACTCTTACCCGTCGTAGAGGAGTATCTGCAACATAAGACGTTGCAGCCGTGTAGGTCAGCATTTTGAATATGCTGGCAAGATCACCATAGAAGAACAGAAGAATAAACCATACTATATGCAATAAGGCTTTATGGCCCTGTGGCTAAGTTTTTGCGTAAAAGCTGATTTTGTTTTCCTACAACAAAGGAATATCAGGAGTATCACTATGGAATTACCTATCCTGACATGGTTCCGCCAACCATTGTCTCAATGCCCACAAGTTTCTTAAGTTGCCCACAATTAGTTATCAGTCCAGTGTTGAGAGTTCAGAGATAGATCCAAGTCTAGAAGCTCAAATTGTCCATAACCGGGGGACACGGCTAATCGATTAGGTTTAACTCTGCAGAGTGTTGTGTACTTTACCCACAAGATTCTTTCCCTCCTGGTAAGTCCTCGCACTGCCTGGTGTTTGAGAACAGGATGAAAGAAACATGGTCTTTCAGAGTGCTTCCCTGACTGTCCGACAGTGCCCATCCCAATCCTAACGTCGACTACATCTCGTAGCACTGCCCAGCAGAGTCACAACAAAGATCAACCAAGCCAGAGCCCATAATGACTTGTGGCTACACAGGTAAGCTTCCGGGCATGAAGTATTCATCCTTCTCTTTGAGTCTGGGTGAAGCTTTCCGCAAGATGTCATGGCGCTTCTCCATGCATCCCGGCCATCCACTGGTTTCTCCAGGGATGCCCAATCAACCATCCTTCACCCAGTAGTGTGTATTGAAAACTTGTCTTCTCGAGTCTTGAAGTGTTGAGGTCTTGAAGATGCAGGACTTGAAGATGTCTTCGTGAAGTCGTCGTTTTGACGTGGAGTCCTTCTTCACACCACTCACGAACACTCATACCAGACCCCGTCTACTTTAGCATAGCATTGCACTAACTAGCGTTCCCGGGGCTTTAGTAACAAGTGGTGGGTTCCTACCTCATGCATTCTACTCAACTACAAGAATTTCAATAACACTACGGGAGGGATATGTTGAATGATGTCACTACATGCAATAAAACGTAGGTATGAAAAGATGGTCAAAGTGAACTTGCCTGTACTGTTGATGAAGATAAAGATCGCTCTTAGAAATAACTTGATAGACTATTCGTTACTCTCCGATGAAAACCTATAACAAACATTTCATACATATAAGCAATCATACTAGCAATCAATTCTAACAAAAAGTAATACAAAACAAAAGCAACAAGGTTGATGGAAGAAATACTTAAGACAAAGTTGAAACACAAAACTCCAACAATTTCAAAAGTAACACAAAACCCAAAACAAAGTAAAATATAACAAAAGATTTTTGTAAATATTTTTCTAGAAAAAAAAATGAATCACTTTTGAAAGACAACTAGAACTATAAAAAACAACCTTCTAAACAATATAAGTGTTTGCCTAATGAACTTAACAACAAGCAAACATAAACTAAGAGAAAACATATTGTAAAACAACTAAGTTAACAGAAAATAATTAAATAAAATCTTTATTACAAAACAGAATTAAATCATATGAAACTTTGTGAAAATAATTTCTATGAAAAACTAAATTGTTTTATAAGACATTACCTAATGATTAAGGATATAGTTTTCCTATCATAATAGAGCAAAACTAAATTATTTTATTAACAAAACATTACTTAACAGAAAGGAATTACTACAAATTTTATTTGAAAACAGAATCTAATTATATAAAACTTTAGTTAAAAGAATTGTTACTAACAAATTTGCTTTTAAAACAACTATACCTATTTGAAAGAGGGTATAGATCCCTACAACAAAATTTATAAACTAAACAAATTAACTTTTGTTAACAGCAAGTAAATTACTAAGGTTTGGAACAACAAAACTAAATGAAATCTGAAACTTAATATAAATCATATTCAGATTTTCAAAAACAAAGTAAATCAATATAAATAAACTAATATGAAACTAAACAGATTCTGTTTGGTTTGAAAACACTATTTAAAATTATTATAAAATTCTCAAACTCTACCAAATGATAGCTATGGTCACTAGTGACAAGTAGGAAAAAGAATCATTCAAAAATTCATTTTAGAACTCAAGATATTCAGAAAACAAAATTTAAATCAAATCTGTTCAAATTCAAATTTAAATATTCAAACATAGCCAAATTCGGTATCTACAGAAACTAGATGAAATTTATGATCTAATGCAAAAAGAATCAATTTAAAATACTTAAAAACATAAAAGATATAAGCAAAACAAATCTGAAACTATTCTGTTAATTAAAACAAAAACAGAAAAGGAAAAATGATTTGCGACGGTCAGGGGGCTACGTGGCGCTGTCCGATTGGTGGCCAGGGTGTGCGCGCGAGTGCTTTCGGGCGGGCGACCGATCCGTAAAGGAAAATGTTTCGGGGATAAGTGGCTTCTAATCTGGGTCGTTGGTTTTGGATCGGAGAGGTGGGAGTGCTCACGGGGTAAAGTCGCCGGCGCCGGGGGTTCTCCGGTGGATCCGAAGGCGGCGAAGTCGACGGCGAGGCGTTCCGGTGGTCGGGGAAGACAGAGAAGTGGTCCGGGCAACGACGACGGGTCTCCGGAGTCGATTGGTGGCAACGGTGGGTGGAATAGTGGTCGGAATAGCTGGGTACGGTCGACGGCGAGGTCCGGTGGTGGCGCTACTCCGGTGAGCAATTGCGGCAGCACTCCGGCGAGAGAGAGGGGGCTCAGGGGAAAATGGATGCGGGGAGTGGCCGGCTACTTATAGGGTGCTCAGGGGTGCGGGGAGTTAAGAGAGGAGAGAGATCCGGGAGGGGAAGGAAACGGCCGGCGTCGTCTCCGGCGCGTGCGGGGAGGGGGAAAGAAGATGACCATTCGGTAGTAACGGTCGGTCAGGGGTGGGGTCCAGCGTCAGTGAGAGAGAGGGAAATGAATGCGCGTCGGTCGACCGGCTTCTAATCAATACGCGAATAACTGCCCGTGGGCCGGCCCGTTTAATACAGTAACCGTTACCGTTTTTTTTAATGTTTTTCCAGAGACATTCAAAAGCTTTTAAAGCATTCAAAACGTCTCTAAATATAGGTGTATTATATATCAAAATTAACAGAATAATAAATTCTATCTAATGAACATTTCTATTCTGTCATTTGAACACTTTGAAAAAAATAATATTTTCAGAAATTGCCTAATTGTTTTTAAATCCTTTTGCAAATATTTTTCAGAATAACCCCTGGTTTTTATTATTCAATTAAATCACCAAGAAGTCCCTGGTGTGGAGTGTCATGTTACTCCTCTCATTTGATTTTATAAGAGGGTTTTGAAAATATTTGAACTCAAAATTGAATAGGGATTCGAAATAGAAAATTTTGGGAAAGTCATTTCATTCCCTCTCATCAAACTTTCAAAATTTTCAAAAGTTTCAAATTGCACTCACTTTCAATCATTCAAGCAAACAAACAATCATTCTATATTTATTATAACATTCCAAAGTTTGGGATGTTACAAGCTGGCGTGATCACCACAGTCATTGGCGTGTATCCCGTGTAAAATTTCCTGGCCCTTCTTAGGAGAAACGCAGCGCTGAAAAACACCAGTCACACTGCATTTGTGCAACTCGCCATTGATGATAGTCATGGACTTAGACCGTGTCACGATTTTCTGTGCTAAGGTCTCATCCTCGGGTAACTCGCTGCAAGTCAAATACTCCAGTTAAGGCAATGTCCAATCTGGAATATCATAGAGATCCACCACCAACTGTCCCTTCGGGTCAGGTATAGCAAGATCCTCCTCCGACGATAATTTGACTGATGGGTGACGCAATACATCCAGAAATACATCAGGTGGCACCTGTTTGCATTGAGACCACAGTCTTGACAATCCACCAACTGCCTTGTTCTTCCGACGATCAATATGATCAACCTAGTAACCTTTGAAGTAACCGGAAACGACGTCAACTGCCTGACGATAACCCGCCATACGAGGATCCTTAGAATCCCACGTGCCTAAAACCTATTGAGCCACAAGGTCTGAGTCGCCCAGGCATCTGACCTGGCTCAGATTCATCTCCTTGGCCATATGGAGTCCGTGAAGTAAAGCTTCAAACTCAGCTGCATTGTTAGTAGGAAACATTAGCCTTAAAACGTAAAAAAATTTGTCACCTCTAGGGGAAGTTAAAACAACTGCAGCCTCCAAGCCTTCCAATTGTCTAGATCCATCGAAATGAATTGTCCAATATGTATTATTCGACTTCTCCTTAGGTGCTTGACACTCGGTCCAGTCATTTATGAAATCCACCAAGGCTTGCGACTTGACAGCTGTGCAAGGCACGTACTTCAAAGTAAGGGGTCCAAGCTCAAGTGCCCATTTAGCAATCTTGTCGGTGACTTCTCTATTTTGAATGACATCCCCCAAACGAGCTGAGCTAACCACTGTGATCGGATGTCCAAGGAAATAATATTTCAACTTGCGATTTGCCATGAAAACTCCAAACACTAGCTTTTGCCAATGCGGGTATCTTTGCTTGGACTCTGTCAAGACTTCGCTGACATATTAGACCTGCCTCTGGACCGGGTACTCTTTTCCATCCTCCTTGCACCCACAACAACCGCAGTGCTGAAGGCCCTGTTATTAGCCGCCATGTACGAGAGCAACGATTCTTTCTACGCGGGAGCAGCCAAGACAGGCAGCTCAACCAACTATTTTTTGAGCGCTTCAAACGCATCATTGGCAGCATCACTCTATAAAATATCATCTATCTTTTTCATCATCTGATATAAAGGGATAGCCTTCTCGCCCAGGCGGCTTATGAACCGGCTTAAGGCGGTGATACGACCCGCCAAGCACTGGACGTCATTAATGCACGCCGGCTTAGATAATGAGGTGATGCCTTTATTTTATCCGAGTTAGCTTTGATGCCCCATTCTGATACCAAAAATCTCAAGAGTTTGCCTGCAGGGACACCAAAAACACATTTAGCTGGATTAAGCATCATCTTGTAAACCCACAGGTTATCAAAAGTCTCCTTCAAGTCGTCAAGCAGAGTCTCCTTCTTCCTTGACTTGACCACAATATCATCGACATAAGCATGCAAATTGCGCCCAATTTGACTATAAACATAGTTCTGTACATAGCGCCAGTAAGTCGCCTGAACACTTTTGAGTCCAAAAGGCATGGACACATAGCAGTAAGCTCCAAAAGGTGTGATGAAGGATGTTTTCTCTTGGTCTTTCACTGCCATCTTGATCAGATGATAACCCAAATAAGCATCCAGGAAACACAAACTCTCACAAACCATCATTGCATAAATGATCTAGTCGATATGTGGGAGAGAAAATGGATCAACCGGACAAGCCTTGTTAAGATCTATGTAATCCACACACATGTGCCATGTGTCGTTCGTTTTAAGTACATGCACAGTGAAAGCACATTTGCTCCCGTGGTGGTTTTGGTAATTAATAACAACATATAAGTCATTGACCTAATGTTTCCACCAAGTATATTTAAGGAAATGTTCAATGGTAGGATTGGCAAAAGGAGATTGTGGACATACCCCAAGATGCAAGGAAATAGGTTGGCCAAGCGACAAGCAAGAGGACTCTACATTTTAAATTTGTGACAAATCACTTTGAGTCCATAGGAAAGCCAATACTATTAAAAGGGGGTAAGGTTTTGTTGGTGAACAATATGCTCAAACGTGCACAAGTGATAGTCGCCAAAAACATCCACAAACCACCAAAGTCTGTTCTATACCTAACACTCAAAATCGGTGCAACCAACTTTCCCATACTGGTGCCATTGATTCCAGAACCTAGATAGACTCAACCAAACCCTAGCCACTTCGGTGCAACCGATTCCATACCGGTGCCACCGAGTTTAGGTTGCCAACTTTATGTTATGCAAATTCACATTATCGGTACCACCGAGAATGTTGGATCGACGTCACCTAGATTGGAAATCTGACCGTTGGTCACCTTATTGGTGCAACCAAGTTTCCTATATCGGTCTCACCAAGATTCAAAATTTGCCACCTTTTGGTCACTTCAGTACCACCGAGATTAACACATCGGTGTCACCGAGTTGGTCATTTTGTGTGTAACGATTGGATTTTTTGGGATGCCTATATATACCCCTTCACCACCACCTACTCGAGAGAGAAGCACTCAGAACTATTCCACACTTGCCCCATCCAATTTTCTGAGAGAGAACCACCTACCCTTGTGTTGAGGTCAAGATCTTCCACTCCAATCATATCGATCTTGATCTCTAGCCTCCCCAAGTAGCTTTCCACCAATCCTATCTCTCCACCATGTCAAATCTGTGAGATAGTGATTGGGTGCTGAGGAGTCTATCATCTTGAAGCACAAGAGCAAGGAATTCATCATCATTACCGAGCCTATTACCTTTTGGAGGGTGGTGCCTCATAGATTGGTTAGGTGTCGCTTGGGAGCCTCCTACTTCATGTTGTGGAGTGAACCAAGAAGTTTGTAAGGGCAAGGAGATTGCCTACTTCGTGAAGATCTACCCATAGTGAGGCTAGTCCTTTGTGGACGGAAGCCGTTATGGAATAGTCAAGGTTGCTACTTCATGGACCCTTTTGGGAGGAGCCCTCCGCGGACTCTCGCGACCGTTACCCTTCGTGGGTTGAAGACTCCATAAACGTGGATGTACGATAGCGCCACCTATCGAAACCACGGAAAAAATCATCGTGTCTACAACTACATTTGATCTTGCTACCCTATCCCCTCTATACATGCTTGTTGTTACTTTCTGCTGCTATATACTCTTAGACTTGCATGTGTAGGGTGTACTTGACTTGCCATGAAATGCTAAAAACTGTCAACCCTAAAACTTGGTATAGGCAAAACTTTTATTTGGTCAAGTAGTCTAATCACCCCCCTCTAGACATACTTTCGGTCCTACAAGTGGTATCAGAGCTTTGGTCTCCATTGCTTAGGTCTCACAACCTAGGAGAGTATGGCGTCTAGTGAGGGAAGTTATCACCGTAGAGGTCCATACTTCGATGGCATTAATTTTGCTAATTGGAAGCACAAAATGAAAATGCATATTCTTAGTCATAACCCTGCCATTTGGGCTGTTGTTCGTGTTGGCTTGCAAGGTGAGTTATTTGCGGATGGACGGGAACCGGATCATGAAGCGCCCACGGATGAGTTGAAGATGTTGCAACTCAATGCTCAAGCATGCGGCATTCTCTTCAACTGCTTATGCCCCGAAGAATTCAACAAAATCAGACGTCTTGAGAATGCAAAAGAGATTTGGGATACTTTGGTTGATATGCATGAAGGAACCGAGTCCGTGAGGGAATCCAAGTTAGATGTTCTTCAAGGTCAGCTTGACAAGTTCAAGATGAAGGATGTTGAAGGAGTCGCAGAGATGTACTCTAGGCTATCTCTCATCACAAATGAGATTGCCGGCTTAGGAAGCAAAGAAATGACCGACAAATTCATCATCAAGAAGATACTTAGAGCTTTGGATGAGAGATACGACACCGTGTGCACATTGATCCAAATGATGCAAACTACAAAGATCTCAAGCCTACGGAACTCATTGGAATGATTGTTGCTCATGAGATGACACTCAAAGATAAGGAAGAACTTCATCACAAGTGTAGCGGTGCTTACAAAGCCACAAGTGATGCTCCCACAACTTCAAGCAACAACCTTGTCACCAATGAAGAGATAAGCCTCATGGTTAAGAAATTCAACAAGTTCTACATGAATAGAGGCGAAGAAAGAAACTCCAACTCAAGGTATGAAGATAAGCGTTCGTCAAGTCGTGACCGCAATTGCTACAATTGTGGGAAGCCCGGACACTACTCAAATGAGTGCATGGCTCCCTACAAAAGAAGAGAAGAGTCACCTTGAAGACGAAGCTCAAGGAATGAATCACCACAAAGAGAGAGAAGGAGTAGAGATGATCGTTATGAACGAAGACACTCAAGGAGAAGTAGAGATTCGGAGAAGAAGGACAAGTAAACCAAGAGCTACACAAGAAGAAAACATCAAGCTCATGTTGGTGAATGTGTTTCCGGCTCTGACTCCGACAACAACTTTGAGAGAAGCTATCACTCTGACTCCGACTATAGTCAAGATGATGGTGTTGCCGGAATTGATCTAGTGACTACCAACTCCTACAATATATTTGATTCACCAAACAAAGGGAGTGGAAGTTGCTTCATGCCTAAAGTCCCCAAGGTATCACACCCCGAGTATCTCAATTTTGATAGTGATGAAGATGATTTGCTTTGTGAAGATGATTTGCTTTGTGATGATAACTTGCTTTGTGATAAAACTAGTGATGTTGATCAAAATGAACTTGATAATTCGCATGCTAGTCAAGATGAGTCATTTGATGATGATAAGATGAAAATAGAACCACTAACTAAAGAACTAAACACTCTTAAGTTAGCTCATGAATCTAATCTCGAAGATCATAGAGATCTTGTGAGAACTCATGAGAAGCTACGCTTCGAGAAGCTCAACTTGGAGCAAGAGCATGAGTTTCTCAAAGCTATCAATGACGATCTCCGAAAGAAGACTTCATCTTATCTAGCCAAATGACTACTCTTGTCTACTTCCATGCCTCAAGTTAAAACTAAGCAATCTAGTAACAAAGGCAAAAAAAGGTTCTTCATCTAGTAGCAACAATAAAAATGCTAAACCCAATGATGTTGCTTCTAGTAGTTCTATTGACTCCACTAATGATGATTCTCTTAGCCAAGTTACACTTGAGCAAGAAAATGCTTTATTGAAAGGAATTATAGAAAAAGGTATCTACAAGAGTCTTGCCGGATGTATGCAATTTGAGGAAATTGTACGCAAGCACGGAGGATACCGGAAGAATCGTGGTGTTGGCTACTTCAACGCAAATGGAGTTGAGTGGGAATAAGGTCAATATCCCAAGCCCAAGTTTGTTCCTCAAAAGGATAAGTATGAAAACACTCTTCCCAAGTGGACAAACACTCAAGATGACCTTCCACCACAAGACCACAAGCTCAAGGGCAAGAACAAGCTTCAAGAGGACATTGACTCATATGAAGATGAACCCCTAGCTTTGGTGGAGTGGGTTCCCAAGGCTACTTCAAGCTCAACTACTACAAAGTCTACTTCAACACCAAGGATCCCCATCAACTTGATGTGGGTCCCCAAGAAAAAGAACTAGTAAGTTCTTGAGGGGTGACTCCACCAATGAAATTAACTCACATTCATTATTGGCAAGGACATTTTGCACTCAACATCAAATCAATGCAATAGTTCAAGGAGTCACACATTCCCTCAAAGGTAAGCAAGGGACAAGGTAATCAAGAAATCAATGGACATCATAACATATGCTTTGCACTCCATGTCCATAGAATATCCTTGTATTTGTCTCTTGTGTGTTGGGACTAACCCATGTAGGTGAGAGGAGTAAGGAAACAATAAGGATGCTCCCAACTCTTGGTGATCTTCATCAACATTGAGCATCCACAACTACCTCACCAACATGAAATCTTCATCGACAAAACCCAAGGTTAGTTTATCCCTCTTATGGTGGGATGTCACATTAAGGGGGGGCTTTACTCTAAGACTTGAGTCAAAGCATCTCTTAGTGTGTGACAACATTAAATGCTTTATGAAAAAGTGGTAACCCCACTTGTGCTTAAACGATGAGTATGACCTATGATCAAGTACTCTTACTTGGCTCCTAAGTCAAATACTCATATATAGCTGACTTAATCATCGCCCAAGTGCTTGTTAGATGCTAGTGTGTTTGTGCATGTTCGTCATGATTTCTTTTGACATCTTATTGTGTGAGCATGTTGGTCTGCATTTATTTTCTCATTCCAGGACATCCAATTGTTGCTATTTGGTTATTGATTTTATCTTTTGCCAATTGGATGGACAAGAATGCCTAGGACCACTCTTGAGCTATATATGCTTTCTCACCTCATATTCCATTCATGCTGCATCACAAAATTTGAACAAGTGCTTTTCAACCCCTCTGTGTGTGGAGCACTCGGAGTTCTGTATCGACAAGGACTGACCATTAAATCCTCCTAAGTGCATCTCAGTGGAACCAACCCCACAATCTCGGTCTCACCGAATGCCTAGGGTTGATCTATTTTTTAATATCGGTACTGCCGATTTCATATTCTTGGTTACATCGAGTTTCCCTGTCAACTGACAGTTGTGAAACTCGGTGACACCAAAAACATAAAATCAGTATCACCGACAGTGGAGGGTATATATGTTGTGGACCCCGACACTTTGAAATTCTATCTTCAAACGACGCGCCTCAGAACCCTAAGCTGCCGCTTCGAGACCCCTAGTCGTTGCCCTTGTCTTCCTGCGCTCCTCCGCTGCTGGGAATCGCCGTCGTCGACGAAATCTGCTCCATCGTTGCCGCCATAGTGGATCCGCACCAAGTTAGGGTACGGATTCAACCTTCTTTGTGCTCCCCTCTGATTCTTGCGCATTGGATTTGATTTTATCTATAAGCCACTCATTGCACATATTCCTATCCATCAGGAAATCCCCATAGGCTAGCGAACCATTGATTTTCTAGGGTTTTGCCTTCCGCCCGACGCAACTCGGTAGAACCGAATCAAGAAAATCGGTACCACCGATTTTTGTTTCTGTGTTGTTGATAACTATCTTGATGAAACCGAGCACTCCTTTTCGGTCTCACCGAAGAGGGTGCCAAGTTTCTGTTAAAAGGGACAGTCAGTCTCGGTGTCATCGAAAATTTTGCTTCAGCCTTAGCGATTTGTTTTTGACAGAATGCAAAACTTTGAAAATCTTTTGTTCAAAATTTCAAAAACCAACTGATAATTTTGTGATGACCCATCTAGTTCTGCTCATCTATATTCCATTCACATGGTTAGTATGTCAGATGCAGAGGACAGTCAGAACTTGCTAGAGCAGGGTGCTGACATGAGTTTAGGCACAAGCCCAGAGCCCAGTTCATTTTCAGATTCAGGCACCCCCAGCTCCGATGGGTTGCCCAAAGCTGCTACAAGGACCAGAAAGAAGCTGAATTCTGATAAAGAAGATTTAGACTTTGTTCTAGAAGAGATTCTTGCTAAGAAGCAAGAGAAAGGTACTAAGAAGTCTCCTACTGAAGCCGCTTCTTCCAGGAGAGTTGTCAACAAGATCTACGCACCTGCTTCAACCTTCAAGGCTCATGAGACTGCCAAAGCAACTATTTCAGTTGAGGTCCCATGAAAGCTATGCCTAAGAAGGCAGGAGAGAAGAAAGCAAGAAAGAGGGTTATTCATGTTATTGGCAGAAAACCTCCATGTATGAGGATCCTGAAAAAGCTGCTGATGCTGATGCTGAAGAGGAGGAAGAGCATGGTGAGAAGGCCCCTCCCAAGAAAAAGCAAAAGAAGCTTATGGCTGATGCTATGCCAAAGACTAGCACATCCAAGAAGGTTGTTGTTGAGAAGCCTAAGAGGATATCCAGGCAGATTCCAGCTTCTGAGAAGAACAAAGGGACTGCTTCCAGAGTTGAAGATGATGATGACTTGACTACTTTGATGAAGCTCAGACCACACATTCCGGTACACAATGTCAGCTACCCACTAGCTGAAGATATAAAGAAGAGGAAGGAGTTAGGATTGAGAGCATGGAGAGCTATAGATTCATACGCCCAGAGGAAGAAGACAACTGTGGACTACAGATTTTATACCAAAGATCAACATGATTTCTATGAGACTGTGCTTTTTGACAAGAGTGCAGCTGTGAGTGATATGCGATATGTTGATTGGAAATTCATTAAGGAGAATGAGAACTACTTTCCAAGTGTCCAAGACAATTTCCACTGCATAGGTTTGAATGAGTTTGTTGGCAGAGAATTCACTGCTTGGAACGATGAGATGATCATGCAATTCTACTCTACTACACATTTCTACGGACATGGTAGAATTGTATGGATGACTGAAGGTGCAAGGAATGAATCGACTATTGAAGAATGGGTTGCTATCTTAGGAGTTCCTGAAGCACAGGATGGTGACTTGGATGTATATCAAGAATCCAAGGCGAGCCACAATGTTATGGCAAATATGTACAAGGAGATCCATGCTGCCAATGTGAAATCTCACAAGCTAGGATCTATCTACTTTCTTCAGGCTGGCCTCCGCACAATGAACACCATTCTGAGGCATACTTTGATGTCCAAGTCAGGATATGACAAGATGATCCGAGGCCACTCCATCACTATGTTGATCCACCTTGACAGACACACCAGGATCAGAGTCATGGATTTGATTGTTCACACAATCAAGAGGGTTGCTGCTGACCAGAAGCGTTCTTGCTGTCATGCACCCTACATCCAGATGCTTATCAATTCAAAGTTGGAAAAGCACATCTTTGCTCTAGATCCTCCACATTTACCCCTACAGCCAGATCTCGAGGACAATGTTGTGGTGATGTATGCTGAACATCCCACATTTGCTGCAGCTCAGGCAGAAGCAGAGGCATTTAGAGCCACTAATGCTCAAGTCCCTAGATCCAGAAATGAGCAAATGGATCTGTTGATATCATCAGTTCAGGGTATGCAGAAAGACATTAATGGGATTTTGGACAATCCGAATAGTCTTGTCAGGATCTTTGAAAACAGGATCAAGACCCTTAATGATAAGGTGGATGGGCTGACTAAGACAGTCAATGAGCTCAAGAAGGAAGTTGACTCAGTGTCTCTTCCTCAGACTACTTCTTTAGATGACGAGGATGATGATGAGGATGAATCACCTCCCAGGACAGGCACACAGTTTCATACCCAGACCAGATCAGCCACTGTGCCAGCTCCAGACTTGAGGCCCTCTTCATCGGCTCCTGGTGCTGTCACCTCAGCTCCTACTCCATCTGTTCCAGTTCCTCCAGCTGCCACTCCAACTCCATCAATGACATCTATAGAGATCTTCGCTGATGCTGTTCTCTCGACTCCTTCATCAACAAACGGAGGAGATTAGCCCAAGAACGATTAGATGTATGCCTTTGAACTTTTTGGTAACTTGTTGCCAAAGGGGGAGAAGCGTATATAGATCTTTAGGCTTTGAGTGAGAGAGATCTTTGGTGTTTGTTTCTTTTCAAAACATTTGGTCTTTTGGTTGCTTGTTGAGCGTATGATCATGGGTGTTATGCTACTATTTCCTATCATCTTAATTCTTATGAGATGATCATTCACCTTTGCTTGATTGTGTTGTGCCTTGTTATTCATTCTAATTATTCTCGCACACCACCAAGTTGTATGTGACATGGAAGAAGTGCCCCATATACCTAATCGATTGTGCATTTGCATTCAAACGCAAATTCAAAATAATGCACAAATTTAGGGGGAGCTCTTGCTTATCACATACCTCTCAAAGCGACGATTATATTCATTGATTTTATCATATGTCGAAGCTTTGATCTATATGGTGTCATCAATTACCAAAAAGGGGGAGATTGAAAGAACATTTGTTGCCTTGGTGGTTTTGGTAATTAATAACAACATATAAGTCATTGAACTAATGTTTCCACCAAGTACATTTCAGGAAATGTTCAATGATAGGATTGGCAAAAGGAGATTGTGGACATACCCCAAGATGCCAGGAAATAGGTTGGCCAAGCTTCAAGCAAGAGGACTCTACATTTTATATTTGTGAGAAATCACTTTGAGTCCATAGGAAAGCCAATACTATTAAAAGGGGGTAAGGTTTTGTCGGTGAACAATATGCTCAAACGTGCACAAGTGATAGTCGCCAAAAACATCCACAAACTCTCCCACCAAAGTCTGTTCTATACCTAACACTCAAAATCGGTGCAACCAACTTTCCCACACCGGTGCCACCGATTCCAGAACCTAGACAGACTCAGCCAAACCCTAGCCACTTCAGTGCAACCGATTCCATACCGATGCCATCGAGTTTAGGTTGCCAACTTTCTATTACGCAAATTCACATTATCGGTACCACCGAGAATGTTGGATCGGCGTCACCAAGATTGGAAATCTGACCGTTGGTCACCTTATCGGTGCAACCGAGTTTCCTATATCAGTCTCACCGAGATTCAAAAGTTGCCACCTTTTGGTCACTTCGGTACCACCGAGATTAACACATCGGTGTCACCGAGTTGGTCATTTTGTGTGTAATGGTTGGATTTTTGGGGATGCCTATATATACCCCTTCACCACCACCTACTCGACAGAGAAGCACTCAGAACTATTCCACACTTGCCCCATCTAATTTTCTGAGGGAGAACCACCTACCCTTGTGTTGAGGTCAAGATCTTCCACTCCAATCATATGGATCTTGATCTCTAGCCTCCCCAAGTAGATTTCCACCAATACCATCTCTTCCACCATGCCAAATCTGTGAGAGAGTGATTGGGTGTTGAGGAGCCTATCATCTTGAAGCAGAGGAGCAAGGAGTTCATCGTCATTACCGAGCCTATTACCTTTTGGAGGGTGGTGCCTCGTAGATTGGTTAGGTGTCGCTTGGGAGCCTCCTACTTCGTGTTGTGGAGTGAACCAATAAGTTTGTAAGGGCAAGGAGATCGCCTACTTCATGAAGATCTACCCATAGTGAGGCTAGTCCTTCGTGGACGGAAGTCGTTATGGAATAGTCAAGGTTGCTACTTCATGGACCCTTTTGGGTGGAGCCCTCCGTGGACTCTCGCGACTGTTACCCTCCGTTGGTTGAAGACTCCATAAACATGGATGTACGATAGCGCCACCTACCGGAACCACAGGAAAAATCATTGGGTCTACAACTGTGTTTGATCTTCCTACGCTATCCCTCTATACATGCTTGTTGTTACTTTCCGCTGCTATATACTCTTAGACTTGCATGTGTAGGGTGTACTTGACTTGCCATCAAATGCTAAAAAAAGTCAACCCTAAAACTTGGTATAGGCAAAAAATTTATTTGGTCAAGTAGTCTAATCACCCCCCTCTAGACATACTTTCGGTCCTACACACAGGATTAGCAAACCACTCCAGGTGAAAACCCTCCACGATAAACCCTGCTGCTAAGAGCCGGGCTACCTCTTCCTTGATAGCATTACGCCGCTCCTCATTGAAACGATGGAGGAATTTCTTGACCGGTTTAAACTTAGGATCCACATTAAGGTGGTGCTCAACGAATTCTCTCGATACACCCGACATGTCAGAAGGTTTCCATGCGAAGATGTCCCGATTCTCACGGATGAATTCAATGATTGCGCTTTCCTATTTGGGGTCCATGTTAGCCCCTATAGTGAAGTAATTTGATGAGTCGCTAGGAGCAAAATCCACTAATTTGGTATCTTCTGCCACTAATTTTAGGGGCGGCCCAGACTATGTGCTCGGCTTTTTCAACAGAGTCATATCCGTCGGGTCAACATTATCCGTGTAGAACTTGAGCTCCGCCTCAGCACAACTTGTCTCCTCATACGCATCATCACCTTCCTCGCACTCAAGAGATATTTTGTGATCCCCGTGCACTATGATCATCCCTTTTAGACCCGATATCTTTAGATGCAAGTAGACATAACAGGGTCGGGCCATGAATTTCGCAAAAGCTGGTCGCCTAAACAAGGCATGATACAGGCTCTTGATTTTGACCACCTCAAACCACAAGGTTTCTACCCTGTAATTGTAGTCATTACCAAACGCCACCTCGAGGGCAATTTTCCCTACCGGATATGTGGACTTGCCTGACACCACACTGTGAAGTACTGTAGATGATGGCTTGACATCTGTGTCAGTCAGCTCCATCAGCTCCATCCGGTGAAGGTATCAATGTACAAGATGTTGATTCTGCTGCCGCTGTCCATCAGTACCTTTGTGAACTTATGAACTCCTACCTGAGGGGACACCACAAGTGCCAAGTGTCCCGGGTTATCAACCCGTGGCGGGTGATCCTCCCTGCTCCATGATATTATATACTCAGACCACTTCAAATACTGTGGAAGAGTCGGCGTTGCGGCGTGAACCGCCCTCTTGCGCACCTTCTGATCTCTTTTGTCTAGACTCATGGTGAAGACATGATACTGGCCTCCATCAAGCTTCTTTGGGTTACTCTGATACCCAGGCTGGTTAACCACAGTTACCAGGCTGCTGATGGTGGCCACCTTTATTGCCTTGACCCTGATAACCCAAGCTTTAGCCGCCTTCGTCGAAGCCTGACCCGTGAGAACCAGATCCTAACCCACCAGGTGGTCCATTACTATTACGATGATGCTGATTAAGACTGTAATTCCGAAATTCTCGCATGATATAACAATCCCTCCAAGTGTGATGGATGGCTTGTTGGGTTGACTGTGCTCCGGGCAGGGTTTGCTGAGCATTGCCTCTATGTTGAAGGGTTTTTTTCCCTTGCCGAAAGGTGGTTTTCCGTTGCCCTTAACACGATTGTTTCTAGTGTTGGTGTTGGCTAACAGATCTGACCCGTCGTCTTGGTGCTTTCTCTTGCCACCATTACCTGGGTTGTTATTTCCTGTCCCATTTTGTTGCTGACCCTTGCTGCTGCCGTTCTTCTTACCCTTAGCAGACTTCTCCTCATCGGAACGCGGATCCTTTCTAATATCTAAATCTGCATATTTGGTGAGAGCCAACATGAGCTCACCCCTGCCTTGGCATTAATGCTTGAGCCATCCAAGCTTCTGTTTAAGGGGCAAGAAGTGACAAATTTTCTCTAGAATCAGGACCGCCTGAGCTGCCAATATATTATCAGATGAGTGGATAACGGTCGAGAACTGTCGGACCCAATGATGGGCCGACTCATCCTCATGTAGCACACAATGATCAAGGTCAACAATTGTCATTAGTTGGTTACACGTTCTTTGGAAATTCTTGATAAATCATGCTTTCAACTCGGCCCAGGGAGTAATGGTATTGGGGGCAGACCCTTTAACCAGGTACGAGCCGGTCCTTCCAACATCATGATGAAATATTTCGCACAGACCGCATCGCTAACGTCCAACATCTCCATAGCTAGCTCATAACTCTTGATCCAGTCTTCTGGGGGTTGGTCAGCCGTGTAGTTAGGCAGTTTACGTGGTCCCTTAAAATCCTTAGGCACATGCTCATTGCACAGTTCCGTCATTAAACAAGGCACACCCATCGCCCTGGAGGAGACTCCGGCTCCCACCGAGGTTGAAGGGGTCACTAGGGGATGCTCACGAACCTCCTGATAATCTGTCGCCGCCATCGCTCCTCGATGGGCTCTACCCCTGTCCACAATCTCCTCGGCATTGGTTCGAGGCAGGTCATCACAGGGCGGGTTACGTCGCCGCTTGCTGCTAGAGACCGCTGACGACTCCACACGTCCTCTATAACCGTGGCTTGAGATGGGGGTTGAGTGTACCCGACTTTGGCTGTACGCATATTTTTCCTACCGAGCCACAGTTGTCTACAACAATTCGATGGCGTTCTATGCCTCCTCGGCAAAGGGAGTCCCATCGGTGATAGGGAGTGCATTGAGCCTAGTAGCCGCCGCCACCATGTTGTCCACCGGGTTAGAATAGTGACCAGGCAGCGTCGAAAAGTGCTGCGGTGGGGTCTAATTCCTATGGGGTGGATCTGGCTGCCGCGGCTAAGCCGCCGCCCTATTTCCAAGCACTTCCACAATTTGGGTAATGGCGAGCGGTGCGTTCAGCCCTGCTCCCGGGGTAGCGAAGAGAGCCCGGGGCTCATATTGCCTCGGGAGACGGGACTGGTATCTCCTCTAATTGACTGCCTCAGAAGCGTGCTGGTCTAGGTTGAAATGGAAGGCCTCCACCCTTAGTCGCTCTAACTCAGCATCCATTTGCATTTGCATCGCATTGATATCCTCTTGGATCTTGGTCATTTGCTCCTTTAGGCTTACAATCTCGGTGTTGCGCTCTGCTTGGTTTTCACGCATGACCTCAGTTCCTGACATAGTTGTCAACTCGTCCATTAACTCCAGCAAGACTTGATCCGGCAGCCGGACTGACCCGAATCCTGACAGGGCGGCTCCTGCTGCCGCTCCAGCCGCTGTGTTATTGAAAGCCGGTGCCATGCCTGCCATAAAGATGGCGGCCTAGCTTGGCGGCTCATAGGGCTCCAAAATACTGTCACCATCGACATACCCCCCAATACCACCATCATGAAGCCGATAGATCGATTTCGTCTCTCTGCTCGAGGACCCATCATATGAGAGGATAAGGGTTTCTCCTCCTGCCGCGAAATCTTCCATGCCCTGTGTGAAGCCAATGAAAATGCTCCTTCGACCAGGTTGAACAAGAGCGGGTTGCGCACGCCAGGCCGACTTGACGAAGTTGGTGCAGATATCCGGCCCGGGCTCAGATTCGCTGATCTTTCTGATGAAGACGTGAATTCCGCCAAAGGGGACCCGATACCCATACTCTATTGAGTCGGCCTTGGGGTCCCAGCCAGCGTCGTTGATGTAGAGCTTGCCGCAGCGACTTTTAGTCATCCTGCCAACGATGTGTCCCTCGATCCCTAGGAGAGAGCCCTTCGAGAACTCCAAACCGCCGCGCCTCGGCCCCACGGTGGGCGCCAAATGTCGTGGTTTTTTCATGGCAGATGCCCTAGTGATAGGACTTAGGTTCGAGGCCATCACTATGGCGGTTAACTCAAAGAGGTTGATCGGGACGAAAGATACGAGTTTACCCAGGTTCGGCCCCTCCGAAAGAGGTAAAAGCCTACGTTGTGCTTTGAGTAATATTGATTGGGTATCGATTACAAGGGAGCATATTCTCTTGACCTAGCTCTCGACCAGTTGTTTCTTTCCCTAAGCCGCCCAGGGAACCCATCTTTATATCCACAAGTCGAGGCCCTGGGCTTACAGGAGTCCGGGCCGGGTTATATCTAATAACTCACCTTATTTCTCAACCGCCTTGCCTTCTCTGGAAATTCATCTCCCAGCAACTTATACCACCGGGTCACATATTGTCTTCCGGCTATGGGCCGTCATACGGCCCGTCCAATAATTTACTTCCAGGCTAGTCATAGTCTCCCGACCTGCTTACGACCTCATTGCTAAGCCGCCAACTAACCCGGCCCCTCCCCGGCGAGTTATATCACGGGGTTGTATCCCCAACAAGGAGTGAGTTGAACATCATTGATGCTTCAAACTTTAGCTAGACTCACTCGGTTGCATGCAAGGGCATGAGCTTACATGATACTTCCTTGATACCTTTGACATACTATCTAATATCTTGGAAATATATGCTCCCTTGTATTGCAACTAACCTTTTGTAGGTACTTGGAAAAACTTCACTCCACAAGATTGCCAGAAACTCATATCACAAGCAATCTTGTCATGACCAAGTATCCACAACCTCTCTTTGATGATAGAAGGAAGAAGAGAACTTAAACCATATCCTTGACATACATTTGATGATATCACAATCAATTGCTCACAATTGGTATCATGTCATTTGGATATATCATGTTCTTCCTTCCATGACTAACCCATGTAGGGGAAAAGAGAAGCAAATCAAACAAGTATTGCTCCCAACTCAAGATGATCTTCATTAACATCGAGCATCCGCAACAAGTTCTCCTATATGCTATGTCATCAGCATCACTCAAAGGTATGTGATCATAACCTTTAAATAGCTTTACTCCAAGTCATGAGATAAAGCAACTCAAGGGATATGAAAACATTAAAATCCTTAAATGGAAAATGGAACCCCATTTGAGCTTAACGATGAGTATGACTTATGATCAAGTAATCTTTCTTGGCTCCTAAGTCAATATACTCTAATATAGGTAAACTAGTCACCGACCATCATCAAGTTGTAATCTTTTGTCTGGTCCATCTAACATTTGCATGTTTTCTGAGAACCACTCAATCCTCATCTAGTTGAAATTTCTTTGCAAATCTAGTTGTAATTTTATTGTTTTCTAAAATCATTTGAGATTTTCCGTTAGTTGCCAAGTTTTTGTTTACTCCTCTGAGCCTATGATTCAAATATTTCGGTTCCACCGACTCATTTACCTCGGAGCTACCAACTTTGCTATGCTCGATACTCTTTGATTATTTCCGAAAATCTCCATCCCTTCAAGGACCCTTTAATAAAAAAATGAAGGAGGCGAAATTTTATTCAAGGATCCCTATGAATAAGTGGGAGAAATCATAAAAGATTTCAGATAACTGAAAGGGGGAGAAATTATACTCTATGACCCCTCAGTCTTAAATGCTCTCTATGATCCTTACATTCTATGATCCCTACTTTCAATGACCCTTGTTCTCTGGGATCTCTTCTCATTCAATGATCCCTTTATCTAACCCTGTGTATGAACCTTTTTGGAAATTAATGCCAAATGGGGAGAAATACCAAAGCTTCAATGCTAAGGGGGAGATAGACCAAAGGGGGAGATGCATTGTTCAATGCTAAGGGGGAGAGACATCAAAGCCTTTGCTTATATAGAGGGGAGAATACCAATTGTAGGATAGAAAGTAGGTCTAGAGGGGGGTGATTAGACTACTTGACCAATTAAAAATCTACTTTTACCCAATTCTAAGTGTTGGCAGATTTTAGCAATTGTAGCAAGTCAAGCACACCCTACACATGCATGTCTATGAGTATAGCAGCGGAAAGTAAATACAAGCATGAATAGTAAAGGAAGGGTAGGAAGATCAAACACAATTTGGCGACACGACAATTTTTCCCATGGTTCCGATAGGTGGTGCTATTGTATGTCCACGTTCATGGACTCTTCAACCCACGGAGGGTAACGATCGCGAGAGTCCACAGAGGGCTCTACCCACGAAGGGTTCCACGAAGAAGCAACCTTGACTATACCATGACGAACTACGTCCACGGAGGACTAGCCTAACTCGGGGTAGATCTTCACGAAGTAGGCGATCTCCCTGCCCTTACAAACTTCTTGGTTCACTCCACAACACGAAGTAGGAGGCCCCCAAGCGACACCTAACCAATCGAGGAGGCACCACCCTCCAAAAGGTAATAGGCTCAATAATGTTGATGAACTCCTTGCTCTTGTGCTTCAAGATGATAGATTCCTCAACACACAATCACTGTCTCACATATTTGGCTTTGACGGAAGAGATTGATTGGGTGGAAAGCAACTTGGGGAGGCTAGAAATCAATATTCATATTGTAGGAATTGAATGGCATGATCTCAACACATGAGTAGGTGGCTCCGTCTCAGAAAATCAGTAGGTATGAGTGTGGATTTGTTCTAAGTGATTCACTTTTGAGTGAATGGTGGTGGAGGGGTATATATAGCCATCTCCAAAAATCCAACCGTTACACCTAAAAAGTCCAACTCAGTGACACCGATGTGTTAATATCGATGGTACCGAGTTGCTTGAAAGGTAGCAACTTTTGAATCTTGGTGAGACCGATATAGACTTCTCGGTTGTACTAAAAAGGTGGACAATGGTTACAATGGCAAGACTCGGTGCACCGAAGCAAAAACTCGGAAATTCCGATTTTGTGCAACACACATCAGTAGGTTTCCCACCTGAACTCGGTTCCACCGATTCAGAATCGGTTGTACCGAAAAGCTAGGGTTTGGCAGGGCTCTGTCTGGGTATGGGAATCGGTTGCACCGAGTGGGAAGCATTGGTTGCACCGATTTTGGATATTTGGTTTTGGACAGACTTTTGTGGATGTTTTTGGTGACCATCACTTGTGCACATATGTGCATTTTGTTCATCAAAAGTACCTTACCCCCTTTTAATAGTATTGGCTTTCCTATGACTCAAAGTGGTTTCCCACAAAGTAAAAAGAGAGTCTTCTTGCTTAAAGCTTTGCCAATCCATTTCCTTGCATCTACGGGTCTCTCCACAATCCTTTTGCCAACCCATCAATGAACCTTTCCTAAAATATGTTTGGTGGAAACATTAGTTCAATGACATATATGTTGTTATTAATTAGCAAAACCACCAAGGGAGCAAATGTGTTTTCAGTCTCCCCCTTTTTGGTAATTGATGACAACATATAGATCAAAGCTTCGACATATGATATAATCAATGAATATAATCGTCGCTTTGAGAAGTATGTGATAAGCAAGAGCTCCCCCTAAATTGGTGCATTATTTTGAATTTGCGTTTGAATGCAAATGTACAATCAATTAAGTGCAGGGGGCACTTCTTCCATGTCACATACAATTTGGTGGTGTGCGAGAATAATAAGTGTGAATATAATAGCACAATACAATCAAGCAAAGTGAATGATCATCTCATAAACATTAAAGGATAATAAAATGGTAGCAACACACATAAAGTGTATGATCAAACACAAACAAAGTTTAACACATCCAACACAAAAGATCAATTGTTTTTGAAAATGCCATAAGAACCAAACGCTCTCTCACTCGAAGCCTAAAGATCTATATACAACTTCTCCCCCTTTGGGAACAAGTTACCAAAAAGTTCAAAGAGATATAACTAAATGTTCTTCTCGGGCTGGTCTCCTTCGGTAGCTGATGAAGTAGTCGAGAGAACAGCATCGGCGAGGACCTCTGCTGATGTCATGGACGGTGTCGGTGTAGCAACTGGGGGAACTAGAGCTGATGGAGCAGAAGTGACTGTAGCTAGTGCAGACGATGAAGGTCTCATCTCCGAAGCTGGCACTATAGGTGTCCTGTCTTGAGTCCTGAAGTGGGAAGTCATCCTGAGAGGTGCACAATCTTCGTCATCATCAGAATCAGACTCTAAAGAGGTGCGACAGATAGGAGCTTCATCTACTTCCTTCTTGAGCTCATTCACGGTCTTGGTCAGCCCATCCACCTTGTCATTAAGGGTCTAGATCCTAGTCTCAAAGATCCTCACAAGACTATTTTGATTGTCCACTATGCCTTTGATATCCGTCTGCATGCCCTAAACGATAGAGATCAAGAGATCCATGTGCTCGTTCCTGGATCTGGGAACTTGAGCACTAGTGGCTCTAGCTGCCTCTACCTCTGCCTGTGCTGCAGCTGATGTGGGATGATTTGGATTCATCACCATAATCTTCTCCTCAAGTTCTGGCTGTAGGGGCAAGTGTTGCCTATCAAGAGAAAATATGTGCTTCTCTAGCTTGGAGTTGATGAGCATCTGAATGTAGGGTGCATAGCATCATGAACGCTTCTGATCAGAAGCAACCCTCTTCACAGTCTCTACAATCAGATCCATCACTCTGAATCTCGTGTTCTGGTCTATAAGAAGCAGTAGGTTGATGGAGTAGCCTCGGATCATCTTCTCGTCTCTTGACTTAGGCATCAAGGTGTGCCTTAGTTTGGTGTTGATAGTATGGAGACCTACCTAGAGGTAGTAGATTGATCCTAGCTTATGTGAATGCACATAATCAGCAGGGATATCAGTGTACATGTACTTCATGGAATTGTGGTTTTCCTTGGACTTTGAGTACACACAAACATCACCATCCCGGGCCTCTTGGACTCCTAAGATGGCAGCCCATACATCAACAGTAGACTCATATCTTGCTCCTTCAGGCATCCACACAATCCTACCATCTCCATAGAAGTGAGCAATGGAGTAGAATTGCATGATCATCTCATCGCTCCATGCAGTGAATTCTTTACCAACAAACTTATCCAAGCCAATGCAGTGAAAGTTATCTTGCACACTTGGTAAATAGTCTTCATTATCTTTGATATACTTCCAATCAACATATCACATGTCGCTCACAACAGGGCTCTAGTTAAGCAACACTGTCTCATAGAAATCTTGTTTCTCCTTGGTATAAAACCTATAGTCCACATATGTTTTCCTTCTTTGAGAGTAAGGGTCAATAGCTCTCCACTCTCTCAGACCTACATCCTTCTTCTTCGTGTCCTCACCAACCAAGTGACTAGTATTTTGCTTTGGAAGGTGTGGTCTAAGCTTCATCAAAGCAGGCATGGCATCCTCCTCAACATCTCTAGAGGTAGATCCCTTGTTCTTCTCAACAGCAGGAATCTGTCTGGATGTACTTTTGGGATTGGGTGTAGAAGGCTTCTTAGGAGTAGCTGGCTTGCTTTTAGATGGAGCTTGCTTTGGCATAGCATCAGCCTGAAGCTTCTTATGCTTCTTCTTGGGAGGAGCCTTTGCAACTGGCTCTTCCTCCTTAGCCTCGCTGTTTTCAGGAGTGGGTGTCCTTCTCATGGTAGATAGCCTACCAGTGACATGAATAGTGGTTTTCCTCACCCTCTTATTCTTCTCAGCCTTCTTGGGCAATGAACTCTTTGGGGGCTCAATGGTAATGGAAACCCTGGCACTCTCAGGTGCTCTCGTAGCCTCAACACTAGCATATGTCTTGCTGACTATTCTCTTGGAAGAGGTGGCTTCATTGGCTGACTTTCTGGTAACTTTCTCTTGCTTCTTGGCAAGAACTTCCTCTGGCATAAAATCAGAATCTTCCTCATCTGAATTCAGCTTCTTCCTGGTCCTAGTAGTAGCCCTGGGCAACCCATGAGAACTGGGGGTGCCTGGATCTAAAAATGAGCTAGGCTCAAGACTAGTGCCTGGATCTGCATAAACATTGGGATCTATGTGATCATTCTAAATATCCTCTGAAGCAGACATCTCTGACCCTGTGAATAGAGTATAGTAGAGTAGAAGGGGATGAATCATCACAAAATGCAGATATTTTCAAAAGTTTTAACAGAGAAAAGTTTTGGGTCACCGGGTCAAAAGGGATTTCAGTGTCACCGGGTCAAAAGTTTCGATACTACCAAGATACATAGTGCTCTTAACAGAAACATGGCAGCAACTTCGGTCAAACCAAAAATTGTCACTTGGTTTCACCAAGACTATCCTTAGTAGCACAAAAACAAAATCAGTTGAACTGATTTTTCTGGCTCGGTGTCACCGAGATTCGGTCTTGTAGACAACTACAACAACAACAACAACAACAAAGCCTTTAGTCCCAAACAAGTTGGGGTAGGCTAGAGGTGAAACCCATAAGATCTCGCGACCAACTCATGGTTCTGGCACATGGATAGCAAGCTTCCACGCACCCCTGTCCATGGCTAGTTCTTTGGTGATGCTCCAGTCCTTCAGATCTCTCTTTACAGACTCTTCCCATGTCAAGTTCGGTCTACCCCGGCCTCTTTTGACATTATCAGCATGCTTAAGCCGTCCGCTGTGTACTGGGGCTTCTGGAGGCCTGCGCTGAATATGCCCAAACCATCTCAGACGATGTTGGACAAGCTTCTCTTCAATTGGCGCTACCCCAACTTTATCTCGTATATCATCATTCCGGATGCGGTCCTTCCTTGTGTGACCACACATCCATCTCAACATGCGCATCTCCATCACACCTAACTGTTGCACATGTCGCCTTTTAGTCGGCCAACACTCAGCGCCATACAACATTGCGGGTCGAACTGCCGTCCTATAGAACTTGCCTTTTAGCTTTTGTGGCACCCTCTTGTCACAAAGAATGCCAGAAGCTTGGCGCCACTTCATCCATCCGGCTTTAATTCGATGGTTCACATCTTCATCGATATCCCCATCCTTCTGCAACATTGACCCCAAATATCGAAAGGTGTCCTTCTGAGGCACCACTTGCCCATCAAGGCTAACATCCTCCCCCTCCTCGTTCCTAGTAGTACTGAAAGCGCACCTCATGTACTCGGTTTTAGTCCTACTAAGTCTAAAACCTTTCGATTCCAAGGTTTGCCTCCACAACTCCAACTTCCTGTTAACCCCCGTCCGACTCTCATCGACTAGCACCACATCGTCCGCAAAGAGCATACACCATGGGATATCTCCTTGTATATCCCTTGTGACCTCATCCATCACCAAGGCAAAAAGGTAAGGGCTCAAAGCTGACCCTTGATGCAGTCCTATCTTAATTGGGAAGTCGTTAGTGTCGCCCTCACTTGTTCGAACACTTGTCACAACATTATCATACATGTCCTTGATGAGGGTAATGTACTTTGTTGGGACTTTGTGTTTCTCCAAGGCCCACCACATAACATTCCGCGGAATCTTATCATAGGCCTTCTCCAAGTCAATGAACACCATATGCAAGTCCTTCTTTTGCTCCCTATATCTCTCCATAAGTTGTCGTACCAAGAAAATGGCTTCCATGGTTGATCTCCCAGGCATGAAACCAAACTGATTTTTGGTCACGCTTGTCAATCTTCTTACACGGTGCTCAATGACTCTCTCCCATAGCTTCATTGTATGGCTCATCAGCTTAATTCCACGGTAATTAGTACAACTCTGAACATTCCCCTTGTTCTTGAAGATTGGTACTAATATACTCTGTCTCCATTCTTCTGGCATCTTGTTTGCCCGAAAAATGAGGTTGAAAAGTTTGGTTAGCCATACTACCGCTATGTCCCCGAGGCCTCTCCACACCTCAATGGGGATACAATCGGGGCCCATCGCCTTGCCTCCTTTCATCCTCTTTAAAGCCTCCTTGACCTCCGACTCCTGGATTCGCCTCACAAAACGCCTGCTAGTATCATCAAAGGAGTCATCCAGATCAATGGTAGAGCTCTCACTCTCCCCATTGAACAACTTGTCAAAGTACTCCCGCCATCTATGCTTAATCTCCTCGTTCTTCACCAGGAGTTGATCTGCTTCGTCCTTGATGCACTTGATTTGGTCAACATAAAAATTCTTTGTTTGATAATCTAATGAGTTTTCCATTGGATAGGGAGGTTTGCAATTGATGTATTATCGATGAAAGTAACTCCAATGCACAAGAATCGGATGGGGAGTGCAAGGAGGGCCGAATCCATACCCTAGCTTGGTGACGGATCCGCTACGACGACGACGGGGATGAAGAGTCCATCGACGGCTGATACGTCTCCAATGTATCTATAATTTTAAATGATGTCATGCTATTATATTATCTGTTTTGGATGTTTTATGTGCATTAATATGCTATTTTATATTATTTTTGGGACTAACCTATTAATCTAGAGCCAAGTGCCAGTTTCTGTTTTTTCCTTGTTTTTGAGTTTTGCAGATATGGAATATTAAACGGAGTCCAAACAGAATAAAACCTTTGGAAGGAATTTCTCTGGAACGAAAGAAATCATCCAGGCTTGGAGTGCACACCAGGGGACATGCCAGGAGGCCACAAGCCTGGTAGGTGCGCCCCCTGGCCACGCCTAGCGAGCTTGTCGTCTCCTGGCAGGTCTCCTAACCCTAATTCTTAGCCTCTAAATACCCAAATATTCCCGCAACATCAAAAAGAGCAACAAAAATACTTTCCGCCGCCGGAAGCCTCCATTCCCGAGAGATCCAATCTTGGAGCCTTTTTCGGTAATCTGCCGGAGGGGGTTTCGATCACGAAGGGCATCTACATCAACTCCATTGCCCCTCCGATGATGCGTGAGTAGTCCACCACATACCTATGGGTCCATAGCTAGTAGCTAGATGGTTTCTTCTCTCTCTTTGATCTTTAATACCATGTTCTTTAATGATCTTCATGGAGATCTATCCGATGTAATCCTCTTTTGTGGTGTGTTTATCAAGATGTGATGAATTGTGAGTTTATGTTCAGATTATCCATGAATATTATTTGAATCTCCTATGAATTCTTATTTGCGTGATTTCATATCCTTGCAAGTCTCTTCGAGTTTGGTTTGGTTTGGCCAACTAGATTGGTAATTCTTGCAATAGGAGAAGTGCTTGGTTTTGGGTTCAATCCTGCGGTGTCCTCACCCAGTGACATAGTAGGGGTAGCGAGGCACATATTGCATTGTTGCCATCAAGGGGAAGAAGATGGGGTTTTCATCATATTGCTTGAGTTTATCCCTCTACATAATGTCATCTTTCTTAATGTGTTACTCTGTTCTTCATGAACTTAATACTCTAGATGCAGGCAGGAGTTGGTCGATGTGTGGAGTAATAGTAGTAGATGCAGAATCGTTTCGGTCTACTTGTCACGGACGTGATGCCTATATGCATGATCATTGCCTTGGATAACAACATGATTATTTGCTTTTCTATCAATTTCTTGACAGTAATTTGTTTACCCACCATGATATTTGCCTTCAAGAGAGAAGCCTCTAGTGAAACCTATGGCCCCCGGGGTCTATTTTCCATCATATACTTTCAGATCTATAAACTAAAAAACCCAAAAACATCTTTCTAAAATTTATTTACCTTTTACTTTATGAACTCGTTTATATCTATCTCTTTCAGATCTAATCCTCACAAATAACCGTGAAGGGATTGACAACCCCTTTATAGCGTTGGGTGCAAGAGTTTGATTGTTTGTGTAGGTGCATCCATTGGTGACTTGCTTGTTCCTCCTGCCGGATTGATACATTGGTTCTCCAAAACTAAGGGAAATACTTATCTACTTCTCCGCATCACCCTTTCCTCTTCAAGGGAAAACCAAGGCAAGATCAAGAGGTAGCAAGAAGGATTTATGGCGCCGTTGCTGGGGAGGATACATAGCCAGTCAACACAAGAACTTTCCCGCCAACTTGCCAATTCTGGCAGCGTTGCTGGGGAGATCTACATCAAGGCTACCAAGTACCCATCACAATCTCATCTCTTGCATTTACTTTATTTGCCATTTTCCTCTTGTTTTCCTCTCCCACACTTCTAAAATGTTTTTTCAAAAATATCAAAAAGATTTGCCTTTTTATTCGCCCTTCTTCCGTTCGCCTTTTCGTTTGCTATGTTTACTTGTGTTGCCATGTGCCTTCTATTTTCTTGCATCTTCACTTGCTAAAAATCTATTTATATGGATCCTCTCCACTTGCTAATCTTTTCAAATGACCAAATTATGATGAACCAATTGCTAGTGAGTTGAGTGCACTTGATTATCTCTATGAAGATTTGTTTGAAACTCATGAATCTGAAATTTTTGATGAAGTGTTGAAAGAAGAAATTTGTAAGGATATTCATGATAGTTCCTTGAATTAAAAGCATGATTTCCATGTTGTTATTATGAATTCTCTTAATATCCATGATGCTAATGATATGCAAAACCACAAGCTTGGGGATGCTATGCTTGATGAATATGATATTCTTTCTTCCCTAAGTTTTGATGATGACATGTATGCTATAATTGATGATGGAAATAATGCTTTATTTGATAGTTATATTTTGAAATTATTTCATTATGATACTGAAAATTATTATGAGGGAGGAAAATATGCTTGTAGGAATTGCAATAATATCAAGTTTCCTCTCTATGTGTTCAAAGTTTTGAAGTTATACTTGTTTGGCCTTCCTATGCTAGTTGATTCTTCCTTCCATAAATTGTTTGCTCAAAAAATCCCTATGCATAGGAAGTGGGTTAGACTTAAATGTGCTTGTCATGAGATTCATGATGCTTTCTTGCATATTTCAATTACTACTTTTAATGTGTGCATCATTGAAATCGTTATGCCTAGCTAGGGGCGTTAAACAATAGCGCTTGTTGGGAGGCAACCCAACATTATTTTTGTGTTCTGTTTTTGCTTTGATTTTATGTATTTACCACATTATTACTTCTGTAATAATTGTGTTTTGGTGTTTCAATTAGTGCTTGAGCTAAGTAAAACCTTTGGGTGATCTATGGTAGTTGTTGATTTGATCTTGCTGAAAAACAAAAACGTTTACGCGTAGTCCAGGAATTTTATAGAATTTTCAGGGCGTCGAATGGATCTGAAATTTTTACACAAGATTGATATATACATTTACCACGTTGTCTTAATTTTTCATAATTTGTCGAGTTACATAAGTATACAAAGTTTCCAGGTTGCTACACACTGTTCTGTTTTTGACACATTCTGTTTTCTTTGAGTTGTTTGCCTATTTTGATGAATCTATGGGTTGTATCATGTGGTATGAGCCATGGAGAAGTTAGACTACACTAGATATAACACCAATATAAATAAATAATGAGTTCACAACATTACATAAAGTGGTGATATTTTTTCTTATACTAACGGATCTCAGGAGTTTTCTGTTAAGTTTTGTGTTGTGAAGTTTTCAAGTTTTGGTAAAGATTTGATGGACTATGGAATAAGGAGTGGCAAGAGACTAAGCTTGGGGATTCCCAAGTCACCCCAAGTCATATTCGAGGATGCCAAAAAGCATAATCTTGGGGATGCCCCGGAAGGCATCCCCTCTTTCGTCTTCAATCCATCGGTAAATTTACTTGAGGCTATATTTTTATTCACCACATGATATGTGTTTTGCTTGGAGCGTCTTGTATGATATGAGTCTTTGATTGTTAGTTTGACACAATCATCCTTGATTCACACATCTTTTGAGAGATACATGCTGAATCATGAATTTATTAGAATGCTCTATATGCTTCACTTATATCTTTTGAGTTGGGCAATTTTGCTCTATGTGCTTCACTTATATCTTTTAGAGAACGGTGGTGTTTGCATTTTATAGAAATACTTGAACTCTTGTACCTCACTGATATTATTTCAAGAGTCTCTAAAAAAGCATGGTAATTGGTCTAGGTTATGAATTTAGTCCTAATATGATAGGCATCCAAGAGGGATATAATAAAAACTTCCATATTAAGTGCATTGAGTATTTATGAGAAGTTTGATTCCTTCCATACAATTTTGAGATATAAAGATGGTAATGTTAAGAGACATGTTAGGAAGCAAATTGTGATTTGGTAAAAATACTTGTGTAAAGGTTTGTGATTCCCGTAGCATGCACGTATGGTGATCCGTTATGTAAGGAAGTCGGAGCATGACTTGTTTATAGATTCTTGGCCTTTGTGTGAGGGTTGGGCGCGCGGGATGGTTAACTCCTACCAACCTCCCCCCTAGGAGCATGCATTTAATGCTTTGTTTCAATGACTAATAGACTTCTGCAATAAGTATGTGAGTTCTTTCTGACTAATGTTGAGTCCATGGATTATACGCACTCTCATCCTTCCACTTTTGCTAGCCTCTCTAGTACCACGCAACCTTCGCTGATACACCATATACCTTCCTCAAAATAGCCACCATGTACCTTCCTCAAAACAGCCACCATATACCTTCCTCAAAAAAGCCACCATACCTACCTATTATGGCATTTCCATAGGCATTCCGAGATATATTTCCATGCAACTTCCACCGTTTCCTTTTATGACTTGCACCATCACTTCCATATTGCATATAGAGTCATATTTTGTAATAGGTATCGAGTTGTAATTTTCCTTTTGAGTTGTAAGTAAATAAAAGTGTGATGATTTTCATTAATAGAGCATGTCCCATGTGAGGAAAGGATGGTGGAAGCTATGATTCCCTTACTAGTAGGGATGAGAGTCCGAACTTTATGAAAAAAATAAAAGAGGTCAGCGAAGACCAAATAAAAAATGAATAAAAGAGGCCTTAGATGCCCACAAAAAATGAGAGAAAAGAGAGAAGGGACGTTGCTACTACCTTTTTCCACACTTGTGCTTCAAAGTAGCACCATGATCTTCATGATAGAGAGTATCCTATTTTGTCACTTTCATATAGCTAGTGGAAGTTTTTTCTTCATGATGCACGTCCACTTAGTTTTTTTGAGCTTTCATACACTTATAGCTCTAGTGCATACGTTGCATGGCAATCCCTACTCACTCACATTGATATCTATTGATGGGAATCTCCATAGCCCGTTGATACACCTAGTTTATGTGAGACAATATTCTCCCTTTCCTTGACAACCTCCACCATATTCTATTCCACCAATAGTGCTATATCCATGGCTCGTGCTCATGTACTGCGTGAGAGTTGAAATTTTTTAAGAAAATAAAGGTATGAAAACAATTTCTTGACTTTTCATCGGGGTTGTACATGATATAAATACTTTGTGTGGGGAAGATGGAGCATAGCCAGACCATATGATATTGTAGGGATAACTTTCTTTTGCCATTATATTTTGAAGAGATATGATTGCTTTACTAGAATGCTTGAAATGTTATTTTTTCTATATCAATACTAAGCTCTCTTTTTTGAGTCTCACGGATCTGAATATTCGTGCCACAACATAGAATATTACATGGATAAATATGTTAGGTAGCACCCCACATCAAAAATTCTGTTTTTATTACTTACCTACTCGAGGCCGAGAAGTAGTTAAGCTTGGGGATGCTGATATGTCTCCAACGTATTAATAAAATGTGATGATGTCATGCTATTATATTATCAATTTTGGATGTCTTATATGCATTAATATGTTATTTTATATTATTTTTGGGACTAACCTATTAATCTAGAGCCAAGTGCTTGTTTCTGTTTTTTCCTTGTTTTTGAGTTTTGCAGATATGGAATATTAAGCGGAGTCCAAATAGAATAAAACCTTCGGAAGGAATTTTTCTGGAAGGAAACAAATCATCCAGGCCTGGAGTGCACGCCAAGGGACGTGCTAGGAGGCCACAAGCCTGGTAGGCGTGCCCCCTGGCCACGCCTAGCGAGCTTGTCATCTTCTGGAAGGTCTCCTAACCCTAATTCTTAGCCTCTAAATACCCAAATATTCCTGCAACATCAAAAAGATCAACAAAAATACTTTTCCACCGCCAGAAGCCTCCGTTCCTGAGAGATCCAATCTTGGAGCCTTTTTCGGTAATCTATCGGAGGGGTTTTTGATCATGGAGGGCATCTACATCAACTCCATTGCCCCTCCGATGATGCGTGAGTATTCCACCATAGACCTACGGGTCCATACCTAGTAGCTAGATTTCTTCTCCTCTCTATTTGATCTTCAATACCATGTTCTTCATGATCTTCATGGAGATCTATCTGATGTAATCCTCTTTTGTGGTGTGTTTGTCAAGATCCGATGAATTGTGAGTTTATGTCCAGATTATCCATGAATCTTAGTTGAGTCTCCTCTGAATTCTTATTTGCATGATGTAATATCCTTGCAAGTCTCTTCGAGTTATTGGTTTGGTTTGGCCAACTAGATTGGTAATTCTTGCAATAGGAGAAGTGCTTGGTTTTGGGTTCAATCCTACGGTATCCTCATCCAGTGACATAGTAGGGGTAGCGAGGCACATATTGCATTGTTGCCATCAAGGGTAACAAGATGGGGTTTTCATCATATTGCTTGAGTTTATCCCTCTACATCATGTCATCTTTCGTAATGCGTTACTCTATTCTTCATGAACTTAATACTCTAGATGTAGGCCGGAGTCAATTGATGTGTGGAGTAATAGTAGTAGATGCAGTATCGTTTCAGTCTACTTGTCACGGACGTGATGCCTATATGCATGATCATTGACTTGGATAAATACATGATTATTTGCTTTTCTATCAATTGCTTGACAGTAATTTGTTTACCCACCATGATATTTGCCTTCAAGAGAGAAGCCTCTAGTGAATCCTATGCCCCCCGGGCCTGTTTTCCATCATATACTTTCAGATCTATAAACTAAAAACCCAAAAATATCTTGCTGCAATTTATTTACCTTTTACTTTCCGCAGTCGTTTACATCTATATCTTTCAGATCTAATCCTTGCAAATAACCGTGAAGGGATTGACAACCCCTTTATAGCATTGGGTTTAAGAATTTGATTGTTTGTGTAGGTGCATCCATTGGTTACTTGCTTGTTCCTCCTACTGGATTGATACCTTGGTTATCAAAAACTGAGGGAAATACTTATCTACTTCACTGCATGACCCTTTCCTCTCCAAGGGAAAACCAAGGCAATCTCAAGAGGTAGCAACGGCGAGGATTCCCAACTGCAGAGACGCATGGGGAGGCAAGGGTGATGACCAGTAGTCACGTTTCAACAGCGTAGGGTTTTGGAGGGGGCGACGGTTGAAGAATTTTCAAAGTTCAGGTCCGCCTCTTTATATGCCCATGGCTGTCGGTGACACCGATTCTAATTTTTCGTTATCACCGAGTTCCTCTAATGTCAGCTGACAAAGAAACTCGGTGTAACCGAGAAGATGGAATCGGTGGTACCGAGATTGAAAACCAGATCAACCCTAGGCATTCAGTGAGACCAAGATTTTTGGGTTGGTTCCACCGAGATGCACTTGGGAGGTTTTAATGGTCAGTCCTTTGTCGATACGGAACTCCGAGTGCTCCACACACAGAGAGATCAAAAACAACTTGTTCCAATTTTGTGATGCATCATGAATAGAATATGAGGTGAGAAAGCATAGATAGCTAGAGAGTGGACCTAGGCATTCTTGTACATCCAATTGGCAAAATAAAAATAAAAAGCCAAAGAGCAACAATTGGATGTCCTCGAATGAGTAAAGGAATGCAGACCAACATGCTCACACAATAAGATGTCAAATGAAATCATGGCAAACATGCGCAAACATACTAGCATCTATCAAGCATTTTGGCGATGACGAAGTCATCTATATGAGTATATTGACTTAGGAGCCAAGTAAGAATACTTGATCATAGGTCATACTCATCCTTTAAGCACGAGTGGGGTTACCACTTTTACATAAAGCATTTAATGTTGTCACATACTAGGAGATGCTTTGACTCAAGTCTTAGAGTAAAGCTCCCCCTTGACGTGACATCCCCCCATAGGAGGGATAAACTAACTGTGGGTTTTGTCGATGAAGACTTCATGTAGGTGAAGTAGTGGTGGATGCTCAAAGTTGATGAAGATCACCATGAGTTGGGAGCATCCTTGTTTCCTTACTCTTGTCACCTATATGGGTTAGTCCCAACACACAAGAGACAAATACAAGATATCTATGTACATGGAGTGCAAAGCATACATGATGATGTCCATTGTTTTGTTGAGTACCTTGCCCCTTGCTTACCTTTGAGGGAATGTGTGACTCCTTAAACTATTGCATAATGTTGGTGTTGATTACATCTAGTTCTAATGAATATGAGTGGATTTCATTGGCGGAGTCACCACTCAAGAACTTCTCTAGTTCTTCTTCTTGGGGACCCACATCATGTTGATGGGGATCCTTGGTGTTGAAGTAGCACTTGTAGAAGTTGAGCTTCTAGTAGCCTTGGGAACCCACTTCACCAAAGCTTGGGATTCATCTTCATATGAGTCAATGTCCTCTTGAAGCTTGTTCTTGCCCTTGAGTTTGTGGTCTTGTGGAGGAAGTTCATGTTGAGCATTTGTTCCCTTGGGGAGAGTATTTTCATACTTCTCCTTTTGAGGGACAAACTTGGGATTGGGGTATTAACCTTCTTCCCATTCAACTCCATTAGCGTTGAAGTACCCAACACCATGGTTCTTCAGGTATCCTCCATGCTTGCGTACAATTTCCCTCAAATTGTTTGCACTCGGCAAGATTCTTGTAGATACCTTTCTCTATAATCCCTTTCAAAAGTTCATTTTCTTGCTCAAGTGTAACTTGCTAAGAGTAGTATTAGTGGGATCAATAGAACTACTAGAAGCAATATCATTATATTTATCTTTTCTATTGCTACTAGTTGAAGAACCTTTCTTGCCTTTGTTGCTAGTTTGCTTAGCCTTAACTTGTGGGATGAATGTAGACAACATAAGTCGTTTTTCTAGATAATAGCAAGTCTTCTTTCGAGGATCGTCATTGATCGCTTTAAGGAACTCATGCTCTTGCTCTAATTTGAGCTTCTCAAAGCGGTGCTTCTCATGTGTCCTTTCAAGATCTCTATGATCTCGTAGAGTCGATTCGTGAGAGAACTTAAGAGAGTTTAGTTCTTGAGTTAGTCGTTCTATTTCCATCTTATCATCATCATACGTCTTATCTTGACTAGAGAGATTACTAGCAAGTTCATCTTGACTAACATTACTAGATTTGTCACAAAGCAAGTCATCATCTCCTAGTAAGTCATCCTCATCACTATCGAAATCAAGATACCGTGAAGCAACATCCACTCCCATCATTTGGTGAATCAAATATGTCGTAGGAGTAAGTTGTCACTAGTGCAAGTTCGACAACATCTTCATCTTGACTATAGTCAGAGTTGGAGTGATAGCTTCTCTCGGAGTGGTTGTTGGATTCAGAGCCGGAAACCCATTCACCAACATGAGCTTGATGTCTTGTTATTGAGTGTCTCTTGGTGTACTTGTCCTTCTTCTCCGAGTCCCTACTTATCCTTGAGGGTTTTTGTTCATAACGATCATCTCTACTCCTTCTCTCTCTTTGAGGTGACTCATCTCTTTTTAAGGAGCCATTCACTCATTGGAGTAGTGAATGGGCTTCCCACAATTATACCAATTTCGGTCACGACTTCACGAATGCTTCACTTCATATCTTGAGTTGGAGCTTCGATATTTGCCTCTATTCTTGTAGAACTTGTTGAATTTCTTAACCATGAGGCTTATCTTTTCATTTGTGACAAGGTTGTCGCTTGAAGTTGCGGGAGTATCACTTGTGGATTTGTAAGCACCGCTAGACTTGTCGTGAAGCTCTTGCTTGTCCTTGAGTGTCATGTCATGAGCAACAATCCTTCCAATCACTTCAGTTGGCTTGAGATCTTTGTAGTTGGGAATCATTTGGATCCATGTGCATATGATGTCATATCTATCATATGAAGCACGAAGTTTCTTCTTGATGAAGAATTTGTGGGTCATTTCTTCACTTCCTAAGCCGTCAATCTCATTGGTGATGAGAGCTAGCCTAGATTACATCTCTGCGACTCCTTCACCATCCTTTATCTTGAATTTGTCAAGCTGACTTTGAAGAACATCCAACTTGGATTCTTTCATGGATTCGGTACCTTCATGCATATCAACCAAAGTATCTGTCGGGTTTCGGGCTCCGCAAAACCCTTAAGATTTGAACACAGGGGCGTGTGAGAAGATCCCCTATAGCCTCGTCCAACCTAGCTCGCTACACGATGAACACGGCAGCAAACTCGCACGATGACGAGGAAGAGGATGAACATGACAGTTTACCCAGGTTCGGGCCGCTGCGAAGCGTTATACCCTACTCTTGCTTTGGTGGATTGCCTCTCGAGGAGGTGTTGTGGATGAACTAGTACAATGTTCAGGGCCTCATGAGGGCTCCCTTTGGTGTGTTCGAGGCTCTTTATGGCTTGGCAATGAGTGGGTGGTGGAATGGATTCTGGGTCCACTTCTACGGTGCAGCCTACCCTCCATATATAGCGGTGGCTCGGGTCCTCTTCCCTTATCACAACAGCGGGAAGGGATCCCACAACGGCCTATTTTGAAGGGGGACAAGAGTACGTGCTCGCCCTGTCCAATGGTGGTCTTTGCCTGCAAAGGGGTTGTGGACGGCGCAGGGATGGGCTCAGCGATGACATTCGCCCTGCGGGACGGGCGGTTGCGGTCTTGTTATATTGGAATGGAGACCTTTGGGGGATTCTTCGGGGACCCGCGTACATCTCTATCCCATTTGCACCAAAGCGGAAACTGCGCTGTCTAGCACGCTGGCTCCCACCCGTCCTCCAGTGTGTCACCCTTGACTCCCGAGGCCAGGCCTTGCATGAGATCTCCGCTGCACCAGAGGGAGCCTGAGGAGGACCATCCCTTGTTGGTCCTGACGCCGTACCTCCTCACGAGGCCAGGGCCCTCGCGATAACCATATCTTGAGTGAGGTCATGCCCGACAATGTTTGGTTAATGAAGTGGGCCATGCCCTGGCCTGCAGGCAGGCAGGTCTGGGTACCCCAATTCCTAGAATGCCGACAGTAGCCCCCGGTCCCAAGGCACGCTCGATATGGCTTCTGGGCGAAGCCTCGAGGGCGACCCGGAGTGCCGCGGGCCCCAAACATCTGTGGGCCAGGCCTGACATGCGTCGAATGCCTTGGCGACATCGCCTCCGCTCCTTGAGGGCGTCTAAAACTGCTCCCAGTCAAACTGATGCGACGCCCGGGTGCAGCGCTGGCCATCATTGCTTCCCATTGAATGCTGCTGCCGCTTTGGGTTGCGCGGACGTGGCCGTTCAGAGGACAGGAGAGGCGGTGTGGGTGGTATTGCATTGACTGAACCGCCTCGCGCCGCCCGAAAGGCGTGCGACGCCTGCTCTCCCACGACGCCTTGTGGCCGCGGTTATGCCTATAAATCTGCCCCGACCTTGTAAAGGGAAGGGTATTGTAGTATTTAGGCTTCATCTTGTTCCCTTTGCTCCGCCGGAAAAACCCTCTTTCCTTCCCATCTTCTTGTCCTACATGGCGTCTGGAGGGAGCGAGGCGGGCTCTAGGAAGCACGTGGCTCCTCGGGCTCCCTCGTCCTCCTCTGGAGGCGGCGGCGGAGGGCCCTTGGGGTCGGCGCGAGTTCGCTAGCTCTGGGCCCTCATCGATGAGTAAGTATTCCACTGCCTCCCTCTTCTCTGGTTCTTCTGCCCAGCGTCTCCAGGTTGATCCTCTCCTCCTTCCAGGACGCCTATGGCCAAGAAGCGCAAGCTTGGCAAGCTTCAGGAGGTGGTTGAGGCGCTGCAGGCCCGGCTGACCACCGCCGAGGTCGCCTTCGAAGCGGCCCTCTGGGGTGAGGCCGAGGCCCGGGCGGAGCTGGCGTCCCTCCAGACCCAGGTCTAGGAGGCGGTCGACGCCGTGCAGGCCGCCAAGGACGAGGCGGCGCACTCCAGGCTGCTGGAGTTCCAGCGCGCCAAACAGTTCTCGGGCATTGCCGGCCACGCGGCCGACACGGTGAGCCAGTTTGTTTGGGACGCTCCCATGCTGCCGAATGTGCGCGGCGATGGGGGCTACCTTGAGTTCTTCCAGAAGGTGGTGGAGGCACTGTAGACCGGCGTCTCCCGCGTGGATGAGGATAGCACGTCTGACGCACACGACCTTCTGGACCTCACCCTGATGCTCATCTTCTCCAACCTCCGCCGTCTCGTGCCGCAGCTCGACCTCGTGCGCGTCGGGGAGTCAGTGCCCGTCGGGCTCCAACGCCCCCTCAGGGACGAGGTGCGCCCGCACGTGGAGGCCATGGTGAAGCGGTTCATCTAGGTGCCCGCCTCCATCAGGGAGGACGACTCCGGCGCCGAGCCGGCCGGTGGCATTGGTGGCAAGGGCGACTTCTCCTCCTAGGCGCCTTCTATTCCCCCTTTCCGGTTCCTGTAAGGCTCGAAAAAGAACTCTGCCCTATTGGGCGTTAATCTTTTGTATGTTACCTTGCCGTCTTGTTTTTCTTCCTCGATTCGCTGGTTGCTCGCTTGTCGTTCTGTAGGTTGGCATCGCCATCGATGCGGACCAGTGTTAGCCACCGGTAGGGCCCTCGCGAGGCTCTCCCCCTTGAGGGATGACTCGCAGCCGTCGCTTTTGTCGAGCCCCAGGCCTCGCGGCTCATCACGACCGAGCCCCTCCCACTGTGTCACTCTCCTTGTTGCTTCGTTCCTCAGGGGGCTCGACAGCCGCACGTGATGACCGCAGTTCCTACATCCTTACATTAGTGTGCGTAATCCTTATTCTGTCCTCGGAGTCATTATTACGCCAAGAGGCTCCTCATTGGTTCGTACTGTACTTAGCTTTGTATGACGCCAGCGATCCTACGCGTTGCGAGGCATGGCGGGGCCATTCCATCGAGCCACGACTCCGTCCGGGATACTCCCTCCCTATTTGTTGAACGGTCTGGGGGCCCTTTCAGCACTCTGTGTCTGTAGGTCCTTGTCCCGCTCATTTCTTGACCGCCGCCGCGTACGCCCGAGGGGATGCATCCGCAAAGTCAAGCCCCGACACCCTTGATGCCGACCGGATAACTAAGGACGACATCAAAAGGGGCGAGTGGCTATATGACTGGTAAAGCTCCTGAGGCACGCTGCCCAAGAGCCCCCTTTTCGACACTCAAACCACTCTATGTCGACAGGTCCCAGTCCCGCACATTTCCCCACCACTGTTAGGTACGACCGGAAACCAAGGATGCACTTCGCGGGGCGAGGCCCCGACACTCCTGATGCCGACAGGAAACCAAGGACAACATCAGGGGGCCGAGTGGCCTTATGATCGGTAAGGCTCCTGAGGCGTGCTGCTCAGGATCCCCTTTGATGCTTGAGCGATCCCCCATTCCATTCCTCCATGTGCCGCCTCAGGAGGCCTTGGGGCCTCCCGAGACTCCATGTTGTGATGTCGTGCTATGGCCGGAGCCCCCAAGCGGGGGTCGATAGCTAAAAATTGGGTGCCCCTGAGGCGGCAAGTCCTCGCCATCTAGCTCTGTGGCGCCTCGGGGCCGTGCGGAGCATTCAACTCCTTGCGAAACCCCATTTAGAAAGAGAGACTTCAAATGAGGAAACGCAGAGGGAAAAGTCCCCCCTTTTTAAATATAAAGTTTCAAAATTCTCAGACTTCATTACAAAAAATGGCAGCATGAACATCAAAAAGAATCAAGCAAATGTCGCGTCTGGCCCCTAGGCTATACTTCGTCTTCCCCGAGCGCTGAGCATAGGGCATCCACGTTGCATGGGCATAGCCATTGATGGGCAGTGTTGTCTTTTCCGCTAGCTCCGGGCTATGGCTGCCACATTGCATGGGAGGAACCCCTTCGCGTCCTCGAGGGGCTCCGGGCGTATACAGCCCGCTCATTGTTAAGTGAGAGTTCACGACCCTGGGCAAGCCCCCCAGGCACATGTCTTGGTAGCTCTCAGCCCCGTCGAGAACCACTCCGTGCATTTCTGCCCGGTTGCGCGCCCTTATGAACCTAACCCGAGTGCATCGTTCCCCGCACAATCACAGGATTGTGCTCCCGGGGCCCAAACATGAGCACGATGCATCGGTGTGGCCATAAGGGTGTTTGTCGGTGAAGCATGCCCCATGAGGCGCCCGTAAGGCATCCAGACAAGGCCCCGAGGGCCTCATGAGGCCCATCCTCCTGAGGCCGTGCCAGTGCCATAGTTGTCGCGGGTGTCCCGCGATGCATTTGTCTTGCCGCTCCCCCAGGCCATTACTCCCGAGGCTTGGGGGCTTGGCCCAGCGTCGCTTGCCCGCGGGGGCGTCGACTCGTGACGTGCCCCGCGGGCCCAGGGGCGCCCTCCCGCTCGCTCCGCCCACGCCCGGCGTTCCGTTGATTGGAGCCCCTAGGCCCGGCTTGGGGAGGACACCCAGGGTGCCCCTTACTCTTGGGAGGTGCTGGCGCCCGCGGCGAGCGCCTGATCCGAGTCGGGCGCCTGTTCCACGGCGGGCGCCTGATCCTATCGTGTGCCTGATCCATCCCTCCGCTTGGCAGAACGACGTAACATGGTACGTAGGGTTTCACGTATGTGCTCGGCCCTCCTCCTGAGCCGCCCGTAGGTGCGCCGGGGTGGTCCCTCTTGGCGGTGGCGGGAAGCCGCCGCGCGCACGTCGCTCACAGACCCTCCTACGTCGGGCCTCAGAACGAAGTTACTTACCTCTGCCTCCACCGCAGGGTAGGCCACGCGTCTCCTGGTGTGGATTGCTCCCGTGGCATACTGTCGCGCCCCCACCGCCGTTGCCTGTTTGTCTGGCTGCCTGTGCCGCCCGCTCACTACGTTGAATGGCGCGCTCCTGCCTGGCCAACCCTAACTACTGAGGGCCAGCCGGGTCACTGTGACGCGCATCGGTGTGCGCGCGTGATGCCCTGTTGCTTCCTCCGTGTGCCTAGTGGGCATGGCCAGGCTACGCCCCCAAACTGGTCATCGAGATTCGTAGGAGTAGCACAGCCTGTGTCGCGCCCCCTTTGGGCCCGTACGGCACTGGCCAGGTCCCCCTGCCGGCGGGTTGGGGAACTGGCGCGGTATGCGAGCCTTCGGCGCCCGGCGCTTGTGGCCTTGAAGAAGAGTGAGGGGAGACGGCCCTCTGAGCGACGGTGACCAACTCCATGATGTGATCGGCCCATGCATCGAAGCCCCCATGCGTTGGTCGGTGGTGAAGCATCTCCCTTGCTAGCAGCAGCGCATCATGCGCGTTGAGGTCTCCCACATAGGTGCGGCACGTCGCCGGGGGCAGGGGCACCGGTCGCCCGCCGTGCGCTTGAGCGACGCAAGGGGTAATGACGGTGGAGGTGATGTTGGAAACTAGGTACTGACTGATCGGTCGACCTTCAACGGCCATGGCGGGGTTTACGGAAGCTGACCCGCCGCGTCTTGGAGAAGCTTGTTGAGTGCCAGCCATTGGAGTAGCGAAGCTTAGGAAGAACGGAGCTTGGATAATACCTCGACACGCCCCCTACCTAGCACGCCAAATGTCAGATTTCGGGCTCCGCAAAACACTTAAGATTCGAACACAAGGGCGTGTGCGAAGATATCCTACAGCCTCGTCCAAGCTAGCTCACTACACGATGAACACGGCAGCAAACTCGCACGATGACGAGGAAGAGGATGAACACGACAGTTTACGCCGGTTTGGGCTGCTGCAAAGCATAATACCCTACTCCTGCTTTGGTGGATTGCCTCTCGAGGAGGTGGTGTGGATGAACTAGTACAGTGTTCAGAGCCTCATGAGGGCTCCCTTTGGTGTCTTTGAGGCTCTCTGTGGCTTGGCGGTGAGTGGGTGGTGGAATGGATTCCGGGTCCGCTTCTATGGTGTAGCCTACCCTCTATATATATTGGTGGCTCGGGTCCTCTTCCCTTATCACAATGGCGGGAAGGGATCCCACAACAGCCAATTTTGAAGGGGACAAGAGTACGTGCTCGCCCTGCCCACAGGCGGTCTTCGCCTGCAAAGGGGCTGTCGACAGCACAGGGATGGGCTCAGCGATGACATCCGCCCTGCGGGACAGGCGGCTGCGGTCTTGTTACACCGGAGTGGAAACCTTTGGGGGATGCTTTGGGAACTCATGTGCGTATCTGTCCCCTTTGCACCAAAGGGGAAACTGTGTCGTCTGGCACGCTGGCGGCCGCCTGTCCTCCACTGCGTCACCCTTAACTCCTGAGGACGGGCCTTGCATGGAGATCTCCGCTGCTCCGGAGGGAGCCTAAGGAGGCCCATCCCTTGTTGGTCCTGACGCCGTTCCTCCTCACGAGGCCAAGGCCCTTGCGAGGGCCTTGTCTTGAGTGAGGCCATGTCCATCCGTGTTTGGTTGATGAAATGGGCCATGCCCTGGGCCGCAGGTAGGCAGGTCTGGGTACCCCTGTTCCAAGAAGGCCGAAAATATCCCAAATCTCTTTTGCATTCTCAAGACGGCTGATTTTGTTGAATTCTTCGTGGTATAGGCAGTTGAAGAGAATGTCACATGCTCGAGCATTGTATTGCAACATCTTCAATTCTTCCACGACCGCTTCATGATCTGGTTCCCTTCTAACCGCAAAGAATTCACCTTGTAAACCAACACGAACAACAACCCAAACGGCGGGGTTATGACCAAGAATATGCATCTTCATTTTGTGCTTCCAACTAGCAAAATTAGTGCCATCAAAGTATGGATCTCTCCGGTGATAATTTCCCTCACTAGACGCCATACTCTCCTAGGTTGTGAAACCAATGCAAGGGATACCAATGCTCTGATACCACTTGTAGGATCGAAAGTAGGTCTAGAGGGGGGGTGATTAGACTACTTGACCAATTAAAAATCTACCTTTTCCCAATTTTAAGTGTTGCCAGATTCTAGCAATTGTAGGAAGTCAAGCACACCGTGCACATGCATGTCTACGAGTATAGCAGCGTAAATTAAAGACAATCATGAATAGTAAAGGAAGGGTAGGAAGATCAAACACAATTTTGTGACACGATGAATTTTCCTGTGGTTCCGATCGGTGGTGTTATCTTACGTCCACATTCATGGAATCTTCAACCCACGAAGGGTAACAGTCACGAGAGTCCACGGAGGGCCCTACCCACGGAGTGTTCAACGTAGAAGCAACCTTTGACTATACCATGATGGCCTACGTCCACGGAGGACTAGCCTAACTCGAGGTAGATCTTCATGAAGTAGGCAATCTCCTTGCCCTTACAAACTGCCAGAAATATGCCCTAGACGCAATAATAAAATTGTTATTATTATATTTACTTGTTCATGATAATCCTTTATTATTCATGCTATAATTGTATTGATTGGAAACACATTGCATGTGTGGGTAAATAGACAACACTTTGTCCCTAGTGTGCCTCTAGTAGACTAGCTCGTTGATCAAAGATGGTCAAGGTTTCCTAGCCATTGACATGAGATGTCATTTGATAACGGGATCACATCATTAGGAGAATGATGTGATGGACAAGACCCAAACTATAAACATAGTATTTGATCGTGTTAGTTTATTGCTACAGTTTTCTGCATGTCAAGTATCTGTTCCTATGACCATGAGATCATGCAACTCACTAACACTGGAGGAGTGCCTTGTGTGTATCAAACGTCACAACGTAACTAGGTGACTATAAAGGTGCTATACAGGTATCTCCAAGAGTGTCTATTGAGTGGGTATGGATCAAGACTGGGATTTGTTACTCTGTGTGACGGAGAGGTATCTTAGGGCCCACTCAGTAATACAACATCACAACAAGACTTGCAAGCATTGTGACTAAGTGTTAGACACGAGATCTTGTATTACATAACAAGTAAAGAGACTTGCCAGAAACGAGATTGAACTAGGTATACAAATACCAATGATCGTATCTCGGGCAAGCAACATACCGAAGAACAAAGGGAACGACATACGGGATTAACTAAATCCTTGACATAAAGATTCGACCGATAAAGATCTTTGTAGAATATGTAGGAATCAATATGTGCATCCAGGTCCCGCTATTGGTTATTGACCGTAGATGTGTCTCGGTCATGTCTACATAGTTCTCGAACCCGCAGGGTCTGCACACTTAAGGTTCGGTAACGTTTTGGTAGTATAGAGTTATGTATGGTGGTGAACGAAGGTTGTTCGGTGTCCCAGATGAGAACCCAGACATCACGAGGAGCTCCAGAATGGTCCGGAGGTAAATATTGATATATAGGAAGTCCTGTTTTGGTCGCCAAAAAAGTTTCGGGCTCATCAGTAGTGTATTGGGAGTGCCGGGAGGGTACCGGGAGACCATCGGGAGAGGTATTTTGACCCAAGAGGCTACATGGGCTGTGGGAGGAGGTTTACCAGCCCTTATTGGTCTGGCCAAAGCCCCACAGGAAGCCCATGCGACTGAGGTGAAGAAACCCAAGGTTGGAAGGAGGCCCAAGTGGGAAAGGAGGACTCCTACTCCTACTAGGAGTGGAGGAGGAGGACTCCTCCCTCCCACTCCAGCCGAACTAGAGTTGCCCCCCCTTGGGGTCCAAGTCTCCTCCCTCCCCTCCTCCTATATATACTAGAGGTTTGAGGGTTTTTTGGACACAGAAAAACAGCCACGTGCTACCTCTCCTCTAAATCATAGTTTCTCCTCCAGAACGGTTTCAGCAAGACTTAGGCAAAGCCCTGTTGGAATAGCTCCACCACCATCGCTGCAACGTCGTCGCGTTGTCGAAGAAATCATCTACCTCTCCACTCCCTCTTGCTGGATCAAGAAGGCGGAGATCGCCGTCAAGCTGTACGTGTGCTGAACGCGGAGGTGCCGTCTGTTCGGCGCTAGATCGGGACGGATCGTGATTGGATCGCGGGATGCTCGGCGATTTGGATCGTGAATACGTTCGACTACATCAACTGCGTTTCTTAATGCTTCCCGCTTAGCAATCTACAAGGGTATGTAGACCCACTCTCCCTCTCGTAGATGCTCATCACCATGGATAGATCTTGCGTGTGCGTAGGAAATTTTTTGTTTCCCATGCAACGTTCCCCAACACAAACTTCTGGGTTCACTCCACAACACGAAGTAGGAGGCTCCCAAGCAACACCTAACCAATCTAGGAGGCACCACCCTCCAAAAGGTAATAGGCTTGATAATGTTGATGAACTCCTTGCTCTTGTGCTTCAAGATGATAGACTCCTCAATGGACAATCACTCTCTCATAGATTTGGCTTTGGTGGAAGAGATTGATTGGGTGGAAAGCAACTTGGGGAGGAGATCAAGATTCATATGGTACGAATTGAATGGCATGATCTCAACACATGAGTAGGTGGCTCTCTCTCAAAAAATCAGTATGTGTGAGTGGGGATCTATTCTGAGTGCTTCACTTTTGAGTGAATGGTGGTGGAGGGGTATATATAGGCATCTCCAAAAATCCAACCTTTACACCTAAAAAGTCCAACTCGGTGATACCGAGTTGCTTCAAAGGTAGCAACTTTTGAATCTCGGTGAGACCAATATAGATTTCTCGGTTGTACCGAAAAGGTGGACAACGGTCAGAATGGCAAGACTCGTAGACACCGAAGCAAAAACTCGGAAATTCCGATTTTGTGCAACAAACATCAGTAGGTTTGCCACCTGAACTCGGTTACACCAATTTAGAATCGGCTATACCAAAAAGTTAGGGGTTGGCAAGGCTCTGTTTGAGTATAGGAATCGGTTGCACTGGGTGTGAAGTATTGGTTGCACCGATTTTGTATACTCCCTCCATTCCCTTATACAAGGCCACTATGAAAAATACATTTTGCATTTGTACAAGGCCATAAACACTAATCGAGGCAGAAATTAATGATGTTTCCTCTTACTAGTAACTTATTTAATACTTGCATGCGTGTAGTCATAATGACATTCAACTACTTCCCTCTCATTTCTTCCTTGCATGCATGTGCCATATTAATGATCTCGCTAAACGAAAAGAAAAGTTGGCTTGTAAAGTAGTCATTAAATTCTACCTAGGTACCTGTAATTTGAGTTTATGGCCTTGTATAAGGGAATGGAGGGAGTATTTGGTTTTGGACATACTTTTGTGGAGGATTTTGTGGATGTTTTTGGTGACTATCACTTGTGCACGTATGAGCATTTTGTTCACCAACAGTACCTTACCCCCTTTTAATAGTATTGGCTTTCCTATGACTCAAAGTGATTTCTCAAAAAGTAAAAAGAGAGTCTTATTGCTGGAAGCTTTGCCAATCCATTTCCTTGCATCTAGGGGTCTCTCCAAAATTCTTTTGCCAACCCATCAATGACATATATGTTGTTATTACTTACAAAAATCACCAAGGGAGCAAATGTTCTTTCACCAATACAGGGGAGAACTCAAAAGTCTATGTCTATCCCTAGGGGGAGAAATATCATGATGGAGAAACACTACTTAAGGGGGAGAGAGAGTATATAAAATCATGTTCTATTATTGAAGGAGTGAGAAAAATATGTCTTGTTCTATTTGCCTACACATGTTAGACTTGGCTCACCCTACCTCCTCCCAATATCTACATGATATGATTCATGGGGAGAGGAAGGCCTACAATTTCACATTTAGGGGAGAAAGTTCTAAATTATCTTGGAGACATATCAATCTTAAGGAATACTATCTTCTATATGTCCTCCACATCTTGGTACTGTTGAGTTCTAGTGCATTTGGATTTGTAGAATATTCTTGTGTTTCGTAACATTGTTTTCTCAAGTGTATTTCTCCTATTAGAATGCTCAAGAACTCAAGGTAAGTATATGCATCACATTCTTGATGAAGATGATCTCTTGCTTCTTGCACCTATTGTTTGCAAGAGTGAAGTCTTAAACAAGGATATATCTCATTCACATATATTTGATGTGTATAGCCAAGATACACATGACTCATCTTATTCCTTCTACTATATGTGTGTCCATGCATTCCAAAGCAACTACCCTTTAAGGGATTGCACACACTTAGGAGGAGCAATTTTTACTCGCGTGTCTCTCAAAGTCTTCATTATATCTTTGTGTATCTCTATTTGAAGCTTTGATTGTATGTTGTCATCAATTACCAAAAAGGGGGAGACTAAAAGCACATATGCACCCTTGGTGGTTTTGATAATTCATGACAACATACATTGTCTCTTGGACTAATAGTTCTACCTAGCTTATTTTAGGTTTAGTTCATAGAGAGTGTTGGCAAAGTGTTGTGAGGATATTCCCCCAAAATAACAGGAAGAGGAAGCATAGGATTGGCCAAGCTACAAGCATAAATACTGGACATTTTACTTTGTGACAAATCACTTTGAGTCCATAGGAAAGCCAATACTATCAAAAGGGGGTGAGGTATTAATGGTGAATGAAATGCTCAAAATGACCAAGTGTTAGTCACAAAAAAACACCCACAAGCTCTCCCAAAAATATTTTGTCCTAGAACCTACCACTCAGAATTGGTGCCACCAACTTTTCCATATCGGCTACACCGAGTCAAAACCCTAGACAGAAACCCTAGCCAAAATTCACTTCTTGGTACTGATACATCATCATTGTATCTATAATTTTTGAATGTTTCATGCCAATGTTATACAACTTTCACATACTTTTGGAAACAATTTATATGATTTATTGGACTAACCTGATCCAGTTCCCAGTGCCATTTCCTCTTTTGTGTGTGTGTTTTTGTTTCGTATAAATTCCATATCAAACGAAGTCCAAATGCGATAAAAATTTATGGAGAGTTTTTGGAATATTTATGATTTTCTGGGAGGTGGAATCAATGCAAACGGAGGCCCGTGGTGGACACGCTCCACCAGGGTGCGCCAGGGATGGCAATCGTGCCCTGGTGGACCATGACCACCTCGTAGGTCGATTGGAGCTCTCCTTCGGGTGCAAGAAAACTAATTTTTGGATGAAAATCCCCTCAAAATTTCAGACCGATCGGCTTACGATCTTCAGGAATATAAGAAACGGTTTTCGGCTAGAAAACAGGAACGCGAAACAGAAGAGAACAAAGAGGGAGATCCAATCTAGGAAGGGCTCTCGCCCCTCCGCCTCCATTGAGGCCATGGACCAAAGGGAGACTCTTCTCCCATCTAGGGGGAGGCCAATGAAGAAGAAGAAGGCGGTGGTGCTCTCTCCCCCTCTCTCTCGATGGCACCGGAGTGTCGCCGTGGCAATCATCATGACGACGATCTACATCAACAATCTTGCCGCCGTCAACACCAAATCTCTCCCTATCTATGCAGCGGTGTAACACCTCTCTTCCCCGTTGTAATCTCTACTTAAACATGGTGCTCAAATCCATATATTATTTCCCAATGATATTTGGCTATCCTATAATGTTTGAGTAGATCTATTTTGTTTTGTGGGTTAATTGTGGTATGATGTTATGGATGTGCATTGTATGTTGATATGGTGTTGTCCTACGATGTCCTCCGTGTCGCGCAAACATGAGGGATTCCCGTTGTAGGGTGTTGCAATATGTTCATGATTTGCCTATGGTGGGTGGCATGAGTGACAAAATCACAAACCCGCGTAGGTGGGTTGTTGCGTATGGGAGTAAAGAGGACTTGATACTTAATGCTATGGTTGGGTTTTACCTTAATGAACTTTGGAAGTTGCGGATGCTTGCTAGAGTTCCAATCATAAGTGTGTATGGTCCAAGTACGGAAAGTGTGTTAGCTCATGTGTCTCCCTCATTGCATATAACAAGTATCTATCGTATCATATTCAATTGCCTAGGGACAATCTTTCTCTTGTGTTACACAAAAAGCTTGCTACAAAACTTTTTTACTTTTATTGTTATTTTTTTAAAATAAGCACGTAACTTTTATTTCCACGTTCTTTATTATCTTGCAAAGCACTTCTAGTTTTATTCCTACAAAGTAGTTTCATACTTGTTTTAGGTAATGTAAGCATAGCATGCATAGAGTTGTATCAGTGGTCGATAGAACTTGAGAGAATATTAATTCTACCTTTCGCTCCTCATTGGGTTTGATACTCTTACTTATCGAAAAAGGCTACAAACGATCCCCTACACTTGTGGGTTATCAAGACCTTTTTCTGGCGGTGTTGCCGAGGAGCAATAGCACGGGGTGAATATTCCCGTGTGTGCTTGTTTGCTTTATCACTAAGTAATTTTTATTTTCTGTTTTTAGTAGTTTCTATCTATAGATATGGGTAGGAAATGCAAAATACCAAAAAACTTAGATGTACTTGCTACTCCAAAAGTTGAGGAGCCAATAGTGTTCCGTACCACCGAAGAATATTACTTGGATCATCTTCGGTCCACTTGTGCCCGTGCTGAAAACCCAACTAGCTTAGTTGAGGGAAAATCATTAAATGAGCATACTCATTATGTGGGATACCACATATCTCAAAAAGAGAAACTCTTGTGGCTCCAATTAATACTTTGTATTGCTATGCTTGGAATCTATGTGAAATTTATGAGTTTACTTGTTGTTCTGAAGAAACTAAAAAACACCTTCCCTACCAATGTGTGTTTAATGATAATGAAATTCTATCATGTTATGCCAAGGAAGCCTATTGTTATTCTGATGTTGAGCAAATTGAAGAATTTTTTTCTTTTAAGGGTGCCTATGAAATTGCTTCTTTGATTGAAAAGTATGATGCTAATCTTTATGAACCTGCAAATTTTGCCATACTTAAATATTGCTATGAAAACTATGCTTCTAATGATTATATCAATGAATTTATTGAAAGAATGACTACTTCCTTGGAGGAGAATAATATTTTGCAGGAATCTATGCAAAAGGAAGTTGCTGAAATTGTGAGCTCATTAGATGAAAGAGATGAGGAGGAGAGCAAAGAACGAAAGGAGGAAGAGTGGATTGATCACCCGTGCCCACCTTCTAATGAGAGTAACTCTTCAAATCATACATTGCTTAATTACCCTTCGTGCTAACCGAAGGATGAATGCTATGATGATTGCCATAATCCCTTGGACTCATTTGAAATATCCCCTTTTGATGAACTTGATGCTTGCTATGCTTGTGGCCAAGATGCCAATATGAATTATGCTTATGAAGATAACTTGTTATAGTTCCTTATGTTATGCATGAAATTGTTGCTATTGCACTCACACATGATAGTCCTATTATCTTTTTGAATTCTCCCAACTACACTATATCAAAGAAGGTTGCTCTTATTAAGGATAATATTGATGGGCTACGTTTTGCTACTACACATGATGATATTGATGAAGATAATATGCATGTGATTGATGCTCCTACTTGTAGGTATTATGAGAGAGGAACTACATCTTCACCTCTCTATATTTACAATACGATGAAATTGCAAGAAACTACTTATACTATGCATTAGCCTTGACTCGGTGTGAATGAATTGTTCTGGTATGACATGCCAATGCATAGGAAGAGAGTTAGACTTTGTTGTCACATGATATATATCAATTTGTGCTCACTACTAAATCACAAATCATTGTTAATTAAAATTGGCTTTGATATACCTTGGGAACTAGGTGGATCCATTACTTGAGCACTTTATGCCTAGCTTAATGGCTTTAAAGAAAGCGCTGCCAGGGAGACAACCCGGAAGTTTTAGAGAGTCATTTATTTCTGTTGTGTTTTTTTATTATATTGTGCCAACATCTGCCTTTAGGATGATTCATAAGATGAGTAGAAACAATGCTGAATATGAAATAGAAACTTTGTTCCTAGTGCACGAATTTTCATTTTTTACTGGAATGTGAGAATGAGCTAAAATTTTAACACAGAATTTCTATACAAATTCTTTACGTTTTCCTAATTTTTCAGAATTGTTGGAGGTACATAAGTATGGTCAAAGTTTTGCTTGTTCTGATGAAACTATCAATTTTATCGGTAGTACAAGCCATGTAAAATTTATAATATAGCAGGGATAATGAATATATAAAATATGAATGGGTTTGCAAGAGTACTTTAAGTAGTATTTTTCTTTATTATACTAACGGATCTTACCATTCTTCTGTTAAGTTTTGTGTGGATGAAGTGTTTGAAGATCGAGGAAGTATCGATAATAGGAGAAGAAGGAGAGGCAAGAGTTCAAGCTTGGGGATACCCAAGGCACACCAATTAAATTTCCAACGAGACTCAAGCGTCTAAGCTTGGGGATGCCCCGGAAGGCATCCCATCTTTCTTCAAGAAGTACCAGGTATGTTTTTGAATTCGTTTCATTCGTTTGATATGTGTAAATCTTGGAGCGTCTTTTGCGTTTAGTTTTCACCTTTATTTTATGTACCATGCTGGTATTAGATAGTCCATCGTTAATTTATATAATGCTCATTGCACTTCACTTTTATCTTTTGAGTATGGCTTTATAGAATGCTTCATGTGCTTCACTTATATCATTTGAAGTTTGGATTGCATGTTTCTCTTCACATAGAAAACCGTTATTAGTAGAATGCTCCTTTGCTTCACTTATATTTATTAGAGCATGGTCTTTTGTACAAATAATTAAACTCTATTTCTTCACTTATATTTATTTATAGAGCCTACAAGAATCGGTCATTTGCATGTTTAGTAATAAAATCCTACATAAAACTTAGGGATCACTAAATATGATATGTTTGATTCCTTGCAATAGTTTTGCGATATAGAGATGATAATATGTGGGAGGTACTAGTGGATGATCGTGTTTAGAAGATATTGGTGTTAAGGTTTGTGATTCTCGAAGCATGCGCGTATAGTCTCCCATTATGCTAGGAAGTTGGAGCACAATTTATCCTTGATTGTCTATCTTTGTGTGAAGGTCGGGGGCACACGATGGTTAAATCCTACCAACCTCCCCCTAGGGGCATGCATAGTCATACTTTGCGTCGAGGTCTAATAAACTTTTGCAATAAGTATGTGAGTTCTTTATGACTAACGTGAGTCCATGGATTATACACACTCTTACCTTTGCTAGCCTCTATGATACCACACATTGCCCTTTCTCACCTCGAGAGTCAGTGCAAACTTCGCCGGTGCATCCAAACCCCGTGACGTGATACGCTCTATGACACATAAGCCTTATTATATCTTCCTCAAAACATCCACCATACCTACCTATTATGGCATTTCCATAGCCATTACGAGATATATTGCCATGCAACTTCCACCGCTTCCGTTTTGATGACTTGAGCATTCATTGTCATATTGCTTTACATGATCGTAAGATAGCTAGCATGATGTTTCCATGGCTTGTCTGATTTTTGATATCTTTGCTACGCTAGATAATTGCACAACATTCATATAGAGTCATATTTTGTTCTAGGTATCGAGTTATCATCTTGAGTTATAAGTAAATAGAAGTGTGATGATCATCATTATTCATTATTAAAGCATGTCCCAATGAGGAAGGGAAGATGGAAACTATGATTCCCCCACAAGTCGGGATGAGGCTCCGGACAAAGAAAAAAAAGAAAAAAGAAAGAAAAGAAAAGAAAGAAAAGAAAAGAAAAAGAAAAAATGACGAGAGACAAAGACAGAAGGGGCATGCTAATTCGACACTTGTTCTTCAAAGTAGCACCATGTTTTTCATATAGAGAGTCTCCTATGTTGTCACTTTCATATACTGTGGGAATTTTTTATTGTAGAAGTAGATCACGCCCATTTAGTTTTAATATTGAGCTTTCATACACTTATAGATCTTAGTGCATCTGTTGCATGGCAATCCCTACTCCTCACATTGATATCTATTGATGGGCATCTCCATAGCTCGTTGATATGCTGAGTTGATGCGAGACTTTCTGATCCACTTTTACCCCTTTGAAACCTATCATCATACTCTATTCCACCCATAGTGCTATATACATGGCTTGCGCTCATGTATTGCATGAGATTTGTAAATGCTAAAGTGCATTAAAGAGTATGAACCAATTTCTTGGCTGACACCGGGGTAGTACATGATTTGTACTTTGTGTTAAGAAGATAGAGCATGACAAGGCTATATGATTTTGTAGGGATAGCGTTCTTTAGCCTTGATATTTTCAAAGACATGATTGTTTGTTGGGATGCCTGAGTATTAATGTCTTCATGTCAAAACTAGACTATTGCTTTTAATCACTCATGTCTTAATATTCATGCCATGATTAGATATATGATCAAGATTATGCTAGGTAGCATTCCACATCAAAAATTATCTTCCTTATCATTTACCTACTCGAGGACGAGCAGGAACTAAGCTTGGGGATGCTGATACGTCTCCGTCGTATCTATAATTTTCGATTGTTTCATGCCAATATTATACACTTTCACATACTTTTGGCAACAATTTATATGATTTATTGGACTAACCTATTGATCCATTGTCGAGTGCCAGTTCCTGTTTTTTTGTGTGGTTTTTGTTTCGCACAAATTCCATATCAAACGAAGTCCAAACACGATAAAAATTTACTGAGATTTTTTAGGAATGTTCATGATTTTTGGGAGGTGGAATCAATGCAAATGGAGGCCCACAGTAGACACGCTCCACCAGGGCGCGCCAGGGATGGCAATCGCACCATGGTGGACCATGACAACCTCGTGAGTATTTCTAGTTTTATTCCTACAAAGTAGTTTCATACTTGTTCTAGGTAAAGTAAACATAGCGTGCGTAGAGTTTTTTTCTAAAGGAAAACTGTAAGGGAAGCCCCCCACAGCGATTTGTTTTTGAAATAAGAAGAACCAAAATTCGTGTCCTTGCTTACTTGAACCTGGGTGGCTAGGTTGTACATCCACTCCACTAGCCACTTTAGCGTGCATAGAGTTGTATCGGTGGTTGATAGAACTTGATAGAATATTAATTCTACCTTTAGCTCCTCATTGGTTCTCACACTCTTACTTATCAAAAAAGGCTACAAACGATCCCCTACACTTGTGGGTTATCACGTACTACCAACATTCACTTCGGTGCAACCGAGTATCAGTGACCAACTTCCTGTTGCCTGTTTTACAAAAATCGGAATTTCCGAGTTTTGTGAATTGGTCTCGCCGAGTTGTGTAACTTCCCTAGGTCACCCATATCGGTACCACCGAGAATTATATATCGGTCTCACCGAAACGCCAAAGTTGCCACAGTTTTCACTAGTCAGTCCAACCGATTTTTCACTTCGGTTTCGCTGAGTTGGGCCATAATGTTGTAATGGTTGGATTTTGCAGATGCCTATATATACCCCTCCACCACATCCTACTCAAAAGAGAAGCACTCAGAACAGTTCCACACTCCCCATATCCAATTTTCTAAGAGAGAACCACCTAACCTTGTGTTGTGGTCAAGATCATCCACTCCAACCATATGGGTCTTGATTTCTAGCCTCCCGAAGTTACTTTCCATCCAATCAATCTCTTCTACCCAAGCCAAATCTATGAGAGAGTGATTGAGTGTCGGGGAGAGTATCATTTGAAACACAAGAGCAAGGAGTTCATTGTTACTGTCGAGTCTATTACCTTTCGGAGGGTGGTGCCTCCTAGATTGGTTAGGTGTCGCTTGGGAGCTTCCTACTTCATGTTGTGGAGTTGAAGCAAGAAGTTTGTAAGGACAAGGAGATCGCCTACTTCATGAAGATCTACCCTGAGTTAGGCTAGTCCTCCCTGGACGTAGGCCATCATGTTATAGACAAGGTTTCTTCTTTGTGGAACCCTTTGTGGGTAGAGCCCTCCGTGGACTCTCGTTACCGTTACCCTTAGTGGAAAGAAGTCTCCATAAATTTGTATGTACGATAGCACCACCTATCGGAACCACGGGAAAAATCTTCATGTCTACAATTGTGTTTGATCTTCCTACCTCTACTCTGTTACATACACTTGTCTTATTTTCCGCTACCATTCTTGTTGACTAGCATGTGTAGGGTGCATTGGACTTGTCATAATTGCTAAAATCTGCCAACCAATTAACTTGGGAAAAAGTTAGGTTTTAGTTCTTACAAGTAGTCTATTCACCCCCTCTAGACGTCTCTTCTATAGATCCCTCACGCGGCCGTATCGCTGACAGGGGCACGTGTGGCTACAGTGGAGGCGGCCGTACCGCTGACCATAGCCGACCGCAACCAGGCAAGACAACAGAGTGGTTGCACATCTCCAAACACTTTGTGACCTGGCCTCGTTTTTCTACAATGTACCCGACCGTACTGCTGATCGTGGTCGGCTACAGCCAAGGCGGTGTTGCAAAGTGCAGCCCATGCTGCGACATAACCAGCACGCACCAATGGCAACGGCTAGTTGGTGGTCCCCCACCTCCGACAGCGGGGCCTACCAACGACAGGACCTCCCAGGTAGTGGGTCCCCTAACCTGCTAGGGAGACTGCCAGCCGGGTCCCACTAGTACTATACACACATATTGTAAGCCGGTGGGTTGGCCTATAAACTCCCCGGTGCCGCTCATGCAAGCGAGTGGGTTAACTCGACACTCCACGTTACACACACACACACACACACACTCATGGAGACACAAGGAGAGTGAGCAAGTGATATGTCTCCAACGTATCTATAATTTTGATTGTTCCATGTTGTTATATTATCAATATTGGATGTTTTACAATCATTTTATAGCAACTTTATATCATTTTTTGGGACTAACCTATTGACATAGTGCCTAGTGACAGTTGCTGGTTTTTGCTTGTTTTTTACTTCGCAGAATATGAGTACCAAACGGAGTCCAATTGCCACGAAACTTTTTGGAGATTTTTTTGGACGAGAAGACAACTTGGGAACCAGGGAAGCACCTAAGAGGAGGCCCGTGGGGGCCCACAAGACACCAGGGCTCGCCAGAGGCCCCTAGCACGCCCTGGTAGGTTGTGAGGCCCACGGGGCCCTCCTCCACTGCCTCTCAGCTCTATAAATACCCAAATATTCCAGAAACACTCGAGGAGTCGACGAAACATAATTCTAGCCACCACAAGTTCCAGAACCACGAGATCCAATCTAACACCATCACGGAGGGGTGCATCCTCTTCATGGGTGTCTCTCCGATGATACGTGTGTAGTCCACCATAGACCTATGGGTCCGTAGGCAGTATCTAGATGGCTTCCTCTCTCTCTCTTTTGATTCCCAATACAATGGTCTCTTGGAGATCTATTTGATGTAATGACTTTTTGCGGTGTGTTTGTTGGGATCCGATGAAGTTGTAGTTCATGATCAGTTTCTATCCATGAATATTATTTGAGTCTTCTTTGGTCTCTTATATGCATGATTATTTATAGCCTCGTATTTCTTCTTCGAATCTTTGGTTTAGTTAGGCTAACTAGATTGATTTTTCTTGCCATGGGAAGATGTGCTTTGTGATGGGTTCGATCTTGCGGTGCCATCTCCTAGTGACAGAAGGGGCAGCGAGGCACACATGTATCATTGCTATTAAGGATAACAAGATGGGGTCTATTCCTACATGAATAGATCTTGTCTAGATATTGTCTAGATCATGTCATCATTCTTATATCATTACTCCATTTCTCCATGAACTTATACACTAGATGAATGCTGCATAGCGGTCGATGTGTGGAGTAATAGTAGTAGATGCAGAATTGTTTCGATATACTAATATTGGACGTGATGCCTATATATTGATCATTGCCTTGGATATCGTCATGATTATTTGATCTTCTTTCAGTTGCCCAACAGTAATTTGTTTACTCGTCGTGTGCTATACTCATGAGAGAAGCCACTAGTGAAATCTACGGCCCCCGGGTCTATCTTTTAACATATTGCTTTCCGATCTACCTTTTTCCTCATTTGCTTTCAGATATACTATTACAAAAACCCAAAAATATCTTGCTGCTCTTTTTATTTGCATCTTTTATTTGTGTTCTTACGTGATCTATTTATCCAATCTCATACACACCAATCTATCTTTTACCGACGAGAGGTTGACAACCTCTCTTACATGTCGGGTTGCACGTATTTGTTCTTTGTGTGTAGGTACTGTTTACATAGTGTTTCTTGGTTCTCCTACTGGTTCGATAACCTTGGTTTCATAACTGAGGGAAATACTTATCGTAGCTGTGGTGCATCATCCCTTCCTCTTTGGGGAAATACCGACGCAGTCTCAACCCACGTCAAAGGAATTTCTGGTGCCGTTGTCAGGGAGACATCATCAACATCTATTAGGTTCCCAATCACAAATCTAATCTCCTTGCAATTTACATTATTTGCCATTTGCCTCTCGTTTTCATCTTCCCCACTGACGTGGCTTCAAACTGCATCGGTATTTCCCCAAAGAGGAAGGGATGATGCAGCACATCAACGGTAATTATTTCCCTCAGTTATGAAACAATGGTATCAATCCATAGAGGAAGATCATGCACCAACTTAAACAGCACCTGCACACAAATAACAGATACTTGCAACCCGATGCAAAAGAGAGGTTGTCAGGCTCTCTATAGTAATAAGCTAGATTAGGTAATGATAGTGTTGGCAAATAAATCTTGCAAGAACACAAAATAAAATAAGTAAACAAAAAGGGTAGCAAGGTATTTTGGTTTTTTTGGATTAATAGATCTGAAAACAAAAGATGCAAATAGTAGATCAGAATGCAATATGTTGGAAAAGTAGACCCGGGGGATGTAGGTTTCACTAGTGGCTTCTCTCATGAGTATAGCGCAGGGTGGGTGAACAAACTACTGTTGGGCAATTGATAGAATATCAAATAATCATGATGATATCTAGGCAATGATCATTATATAGGCATCACGTCCAAGATAAGTAGACCAAAACGATTCTACATCTACTTCTATTACTGCACACATTGACCGCTATCCAGCATGCATCTACTGTATTAAGTTCATGGGAAAATGGAGTAATGCAATAAGAACAGTGAAATGATGTAGACAAGATCTATTCATGTAGGAATAGACCCCATCTTGTTATCCTTAATGGCAACGATACATGCATGTCTTGCTGCCCCTTCTGTCACTGGGAAAGAACACCGCAAGATTGAACACAACACAAAGCACCTCTTCCCATGGCGAGAAAAATCAATCTAGTTGGCCTAACTAAACCAAAGATTCAAAGAAGAAATACGAGGCTATAAGTAATCATGCAAATAAGAGATAAAAGAAGACTCAAATCATACTCATGGATAGAAACTGATCATGAACTCAAAATTCATCGGATCCCAAACACCGCAAAAGTCATTACATCAAATAGATCTCCAAGAGACCATTGTATTGAGAAACATAGAGAGAGAGAGAGAGAGGGAAAGCCATCTAGCTACTGCCTACAGACCAATAGGTCTATGGTGGACTACTCACGCATCATCGGAGAAGCACCTATGAAGAAGATGAACCCCCCCGTGATGGTGTTAGATTGGATCTCGAGGTTCTGGAACTGGCGGCGGCTAGAATTGTGTTTCATCGACTCCCCTAGGGTTTTCTAAATATTTGGGAATTTATAGGCTCGATTGTCGGTTGGGGGGAGTCCCGAGGTGCCCACCCTCAACCAGGCCATGCCAGGGGGCTCTGGCGCCCTGGTGGAGGGTGGACACCCTGGTCCCCCTCTTCTAGTGATCTTTGGCCCATCTTCTTCCTTCTGGTCCATAAAAATTCTCCAAAAATCCCCGCGGCGTTTGGGCTCCGTTTGGTACTGATTTTCTGCGAAGCAAAAAAGCAACTGGCACTTTCGCACTATGTCAATATCTTAGTCCCAAAAAATGATATAAAGTTGCTATAAAATGATTGTAAAACATCCAAGATTGATAATATAACAACATGAAACAAGCAAAAATTATAGATATGTTGGACACGTATTAGCATCCCCAATCTTAATTCCTACTCGTCCTCGAGTAGGTAAATGATAAAAACAGAATTTTTGATGTGGCATGCTCCCTAACATGTTCATCATATATTATTTTCTTTATAGCATGGGCATTTGTACATTTCATATCGTTCAAAGCAATAGTCTTGTTTTGACATGAAAACTTTAATACTCAATCATATCTACAAGCAACCATGTCTTTCAAAATATGAATGCTAAATAAAGTTATCCCTAGCCCATCATGCTCAATCATTGATCCATTCACAATACACACTCAAATATTAGCTATACCTAATGCTCAAGTACGATCATAGTGCCCCCTAGTTGGTGATTTATAAGAGAAGATGGAGACTCGATTGAAAACATAAAAATTGCATAAAGTAAATAGATAGGCCCTTTGCAAAGGGAAGTAGGGATTTGTAGAGGTGGCAGATCTCAAGTGGTTAAATTGATAGAGAAAAATATTTTGAGTGGGATGCCTTTCCCGTCAACGAAAACGACCAAGATATTTCAATATCTTTCCACACTAGATGCACCATAGGCGGTTCCCAAACAGAAAATAAAGTTTATTCCTTTTTCCACCATACTTTCACTTTCCATGGCTAGCCGAATCCACGGTTACCTTCCATACCAAAACTTACCAAGGAATTTTTTATTTGACAAAATAAAGTAAATTTATTTTTTATTTCATTTCGGGAATTGGCATCCCTATTACCGCCATACTCTCATGCAATGACAAGTGAATAAACACTCATCTTGAGAATAACACATCTAGCATGGAAAAATATTGGTCACCCCTACCGTTTCATGAGCGGTACGAACACACAAAAAGGAAAATTTATTTCGAAAGTTTAGAGATGGCACATACAAATTTTCTTGGAACGACATGGAAATACCGTATGTAGGTAGGTATAGTGGACTCATATGGCAAAACTGGTTTTAAGGATTTTGGATGCACCAGTAGTATTTCTACTTAATACAAGTGAAGGCTAGCAAGAGATTAAGAAGCATCCAACCAAGAAGTGAAAAATCACATAAGCGAGCATTAAGCATAACTAACACTGAATAATGCACCATAAGTAGGATGTAATATTTTAGCACAACTATTGACTTTCGTGCTTGCATAGGGAGTCACAAACCTTAACACCAATATTCTTACTAAGCATAATTACTCATCAACATAACTCTCATATCACTATTGTCATGTCTCAAAACTATTACAAAGAATCAAGTTTAATTTGTCCAATGATCTTCATGATTTTTTTTATTATATCCCTCTTGAATATCTATCACTTTCGGACTAGTTTCATATATTGCAATTGCTTTTCCCAAGCTCACATGGATATAAGTGAAGAACATGAGCATACAAGTCTCATCTCTAAAAACAATATAAGTGAGGCATGAGAGGATTTCTTCCAAATTAATATGTCTCAAATTAATATAAGTGAAGCATGAGAGAATTTCTTCAAACATGTGAAAGCACGATGTGCTCAGTAAGATATAAGTGAAGCACTAGAGCAATTCCTTTACTCAGTAGATTTAAGTGAAGCATAAAGATTAATTCTAACAAATCATAACATATTTTGGTTCTATCAAATAGGTGTGTCCAGCAAGTATACTAATAAAAATGCAAAAAAGCAAAGATACAAGACGCTCCAAGCAAAACTCATGATATGTGACGAATAAAAATATAGTTCCAAGTAGTATACCGATGGTTGTTAGAAGAAAGAGGGGATGCCACTTGGGGCATCCCCAAGCTTAGTTGCTTGTTAATATTTGGATATTAACTTGGGGTGATGTAGCATCCCCAAGATTTGTCTCTTGTAACTCTTTATTCCTTCATCCATCATGATCTCACCCAAAACTTGAAAACTTCAATCACACAAAACTTATCAAAATCTTCGTGAGGTCCGTTAGTATAATAAAGCAAATCACCACTCTAAGTACTGTTGAAAACCCATTAATATTTTATTATTTAATTATATCTATTATATTCTAACTTTACCATGGCTTATAACCTCCAATAGAAACCATAGATTCATCAAAACAAGCACACAATGCAATGAAAACAGAATTTGTTTCATACAGTACATTCTATAGTAATATGTACTCTATGCATAATTCCGGACCTATAAAAATTCTGAAAAATTAGGACAACATAAAGAATTTGTATATAAATACTGTGTTAAAGTTTCAGCTCAATATCACATTCCAGTAAAAAATTAAATTCGTGCACTGGGAACAAATTTTTGTTTCAGATTCAGCATTGATTCTACTCATCTTATGGACGATCCTAAAGGCATTACTTGGCACAAACACTAAATAAACATAAAAACACCATCATAACAGAATAATAATTATGCAAAACACTCAATGACATAAATAAAAAGATAAAAATAATTTATTCATTGGGTTGCCTCCCAACAAGCACTACCGTTTTACGCCCCTAGCTAGGCATAACACTTAGATTCAAGTATTGTCATCCTTAGTTTGCACTCCATAGATGGACCTCATGATTGATTCATATGATATCTTAAGGACAAGATTTTTTCATTCAAGATTTCATTCAAGCAAGTTGGATTTCACATTCTTGATCTGCGTTCTTATAAATGCTCTAGCTTCAAGTGTTTCTTCCACCTCTGGGTAATGGTGGACCAAATTGGTGGCGTGAATTCAAATTGTGGAAGAAGCAATGTGATGCGGAGTGGATTCTGGTGAGCCCGTCCAAGCGACGTTCTGCTCTTGGTCTGATGGCAATGCATTCCAGACCGGTTAAATCTGCGCTGAAGTCTGGATCTTCTACTCATAAGAAACTTTCTTTTGCAACTCTCCAGCAGTATGATGTTTGCAAAGGTTATCGGTGCCCTACTACGCAAGATGAGATTGTTGCTCTCCAATATGCTGGATACAATATGTCACAGCATGAGCGAGTGGTCATTCATCCCTCGCCGCCGGCAGAGCTCGGGTGGACGATTGCCTCGCCACACATCACCTTTGGGACGGTTCCTCAATCCTCGCCATCTCCCCCCATTCATTCCGGGATTCAGGTTTCTTCTAGCGAAGATCCAGGAAATTCACATCCTCAATTTTTGGCTCCCTCCAATGGTGTGATCAGTTCAGATCCTACTATGCCTGTCACTCCAGATATTCGGGGCGGGAATTCTGGTCTTTCGAATCCCACGCAGCTAGGTATTCCATTTGATGGGCCTGATTTGATTACAATGGCCTTAGCAAATGGGCCGGCCCTTGAGGGGCCTGCTGATCCTAGGTCTGGACTTCAGATTCCAACTTCACAAGAGGCCCGGGACAACTTTGATGACATGGTTAATGACATGGTTGCTAGGATTTTGACCTGCACGGTTTGCCTCCGTCGGGGCCACCTGGCCTCTAATTGCACAACTCAGGAGATTTGCTCCTCCTGTTGTCAGGTGGACCACACCAAATCTGGGTGTGCCTCTTTTGCGCTGGAAAATGGCCTTACTTGGAAACGGAAGAGTCCCTCCCCTGTTTTGGATTTTTCAGGAACCTCTACCTGTCTCGGGGATATCGTGCGAGCTGCAGCGCCGCCCTCTCCCGTCCCATCGCATTCAATCTCTCCAAGCACTCATCGGAGCCGCCGCCATTGACACCTCCGCCTCCAGCTTCCCCTCCTCCGATGGCCAACTTTGAGTTCGACCCGGAGCGTTACGACATCATCGACGGTGGTCCTCACCGTCTTCCCCGGACTTATGTCATTCCGGTGGCTCCCATCGCCCGTCGACATGAGCAGTTTTTAGTGGCTGAAGTAATGCATGCACCGCCCGTCAACCAGATTGGTCAGGTACGCCAGCAAGTTGTGGAGCTTTTGAACAACAGGGGTTTTCATGTCCGCTCAGCCCAACCTTGGATTGCGGGCGTGGGTCTATTTGAGTTAAGAGATGTTGGGGAGAGATTTGCTTCTGTTCAGATGGTCCCGCAAGGTTTAGGGAATGATTCTTTTGTTCGTTTCATGAAGCACAATGAAGGCGAGGGTTTTCGTGGCGCTATTGGTTTCTTTCAGGGTTGTCTCATGTTCCTAGGTGTTCCATTGGATTTACGTAACACGGAGGACCTGCAGATGGCTGTCAATACCTTTGGGGAGTATCACCACTGGGTTAGTGACGACCCATATCTTGTACGATCAGTGGTTTTTGCATCTTTCCCTGAAGATGCTCTGGTGCCCCGCAGTGTCACTTTCTCTAAATATGCTGCATGGAGTGGAGCGAGGGTTTCTTGGACAGCTCCTCTGTATATTCTTGGAGCAAATTTTGCTGAGAAGATGCCCCAGGATGAAGATCCCATGCCTCTCAATGGCAATTCACACCCTCTGCCAGGGAACCTGGTGCCAGACAACCTGATATTTGCTCTTCCCCTCTATCCTGCTCTGGGATGGAATGATGCCCTGCAACCGCCGATACCTGAACATCACTAGGGGCCACACAACCGGCATGATGCTGATGGATGGGGATGGAATGAAGATGAGCCCGTGGTTCAGCAGGAGGCTCCTGCCTAAGACCAAGAGTCCATGGTTATTGATCAGCCTGAATCTTCAAACTCTCTTCAAATTGTTTAGCTAGTGCACCTTCAGCCAAACCCCAATGCAGTTCCAGCGGATCAGCAACCACCGCTGGTGTTCAACCCCCTGGCGATTGTACCTTATCAGCAGCCCATCATTCAGCCTATGAACTTGATGATTGGAATGGTACGGGTGGTCTATGGTCCACCATTACCCCCCAGTTTTGGCTTGGAAGAGGACTTTTGAGACTCTAATGGATGTCTTTAACGCCCCGACAATTCCTCGGGCTCTTCCTCTCATTGCTGCTGAACCTCTAGTGCTAACAAAGCGGTCCTGGTCCATTGCTTGTGATGATGTCAATTGGGTATCCAAAATGGTCTGCCTTGTGGATGATACTGCTGTTCCCTCTGCTTCAGTTGGGACTCGGCCTATGGCCAGAGCACTTTTCAATGAAGACGCAGGCGCTGAAGTTCCTTGAGTCAACTCAGTTGCTTCCTTTGATGATCAATTCTCTTTCTCTGCTCAGTGTGCTAAGAAGATGGGCTCTCAAAAGAAACCCACGCCTATTGTTGACTCTACGGTTCGTAGGTGCACTCGTGGGTCTGTAAAGCATGATGGCTTTAAGCCAGTGCTGTAGGATCTGCCTATGCCGCTGTCAAAGAATAGAAAGCCTCGCTCCAAGTCACGGGAAGCATCGCAAGCTGATAATACGGAGGCAGGGCCATCTGGAGAAGAGAAGCAGAATCAAGAGATCCCACCTACCACATCCATTAGGATGATATAAGTTGTTGGTCAGAGCCTTGGTATTGCCCCTGAGAAGTTGACAGTGGATCTTCTTATGGAAGATCCAGCAAAGTCGCCTCCAAGCAATAATGATGATTAGGACAATTTCTCTTCCTATGATTTGGGGTCCTGATTCCCCATGTTATCGCTGCGTCCGAACTTGTTATTTTTTCTGTCCTGCTGGTTATCCTGTCAGTTGGCTCTATAACCTGCCTATACATGTCAATGAAAACTTGTTGTTGCTGGGAGATTTTAATTTCATTCGATCCACTTCCAATAGAAATCAACCTGGTGCAGATGTTAATGATATTTTCATTTTTAATGAGATTATAGGTCATCTTGGTCTCCTCGAGTTACCTCTTAAGGGCAGGTCATATACATGGTCAAACATGCAGGATACTCCCCTTCTTGAGCAGTTGGATTGGTTTTTCACATCTACCAATTGGATTTCTTGTTACCCTTTAACACAGGTTTTGCCCCTGGCCAAAACCGCATCAGATCATGTCCCATGTGTGGTGTCCATCAACACAACCATTCCCAAGAGTAATCTTTTTCGATTTGAAAATTATTGGGTCGAACTTGCTGGTTTCCTGGAGTGTGTGGAGAAGTCCTGGAAGATGCCTTCTAGGAAAGGCCATATCACTGCCATCATAATGGATAAATTTAACGCTTTGAAGCAGGCTCTTAAAAGATGGCAGACTGGTCTCTCGAAAATAAAACTCCTGATAGGCAGATGCAATCAAGTGATTTTGCTCCTGGACAATCTTGAGGAGTCCAGACCACTCTTTAGGCCTGAGGTTAATTTTAGAGTGATTGTGAAGCTGCACTTGGAACACTTACTTCATCTATAGTTTCTCTATTGGAAAAAGAGAGCCACTATTCGAACTATCAAAGTAGGGGAGGAGAATACGAAATTTTTCCATGCTATGGCCACAGAAAGATACAGAAGGAATTCTATTTCCTCTCTAAAGCTTGATGATGGAACTGTTATTTCTGATCATGAACAAATTGCAGGGTGTTTCTGGTCAGCTTATAAAGCCAGGATGGGTCAGTCATATGGAATCAATCTTACTTTTGATCCACAGCCCTTGCTACGTAAGGTGGATGGACCGGATAATCTCACCCTCCCTTTTTCCAAGGAAGAGATGGACAGGACGGTCAAGGAAATGCCCATTGACAAAGCATCAGGTCCTGATGGGTTCAATCGGTTGCTTTTTAAGAAATGTTGGCATATCATCTGTGAGACTTCTATACACTTGCCAATGACTTTCATGCTGGAACTGCTAGGCTAGAAAATATGAACTCTTCATATATCACACTCGTACCCAAAAAGGGCTCCCCTGAGCAGGTTGGGGATTTCAGGCCAATTTCTTTGACTGGAATGGGGTTAAAATTTCTTTCCAAGATGGCTGCCCACAGATTTCAGCTACACATTATGAAGTGCATACACAAGAATCAGTATGGTTTCATTAAATCCAGGACAATCCAGGACTGTGTTGGTTGGACTCTAGAGTACTTACATCAGTGTCACCAATCAAAAAGACCCACTATTATTCTTAAGCTTGATTTTGAAAAAGTTTTTGATTCCATTGAACATGAATTCATGTTTTAAGTCTTGAAGCACAAGGGTTTCAATGATAAATGGATCCTTTGGGTCAAACAGTTGCTCTCCTCTAGATCATCGTCAGTGCTGCTCAATGGAGTCCCTGGCAGAAAGTTCGTGTGCAAAAAGGGTGTAAGACAGGGAGACCCTATGTGTCCTCTCCTCTTTGCCATTGCTACAGTTTTTCTTCAGACTTTAGTAAATGACTTGTTGTTGACTAGAAAAATTAAGCTGCCAATCCCCTGTCACGATAAAGACTTCCCAATTGTTCAATATGCAGATGACACCCTTATTACCATGTCTGTTGTGGAGTCACAATTGCTGGAATTAAAAGGAATGCTCCTAATGTTTTCTCAGTCTACTGGGCTCCATATTAATTATCATAAGTCTGCTATGCTGCCAATTAATTTAGATCAGGATGAACTACAGAGACTGGCTAATTCTGTTGGGTGCAAAGTTGGCTCTTTACCCTTTACATATCTTGGTCTGCTTGTTGGAACCACCAGGCCAAGGATTCTGGATTTAATGCCCCTAGTGGATAATATGGAAAGGAGACTCTCTGCCAGCTCTTCCTTCTTGACCCAGGGGGCCAGACTGCAATATCTGAACTCTGCTCTATCTTCAGTTCCCATCTTTTTTTCTCTGCAGCTTAGACATCCCCCCAGGTAAACTCAAACAGTTGGAAAGAATACAAAGGCAATGTCTTTGGAGAAGGAATGGTCAAGACCAAGCTCCTACACTTGCTGTCTGGGACTTGGTATGCAGACCTAAAAAGAAAGGGGGTCTTGGTATTATGAACCTGGTTGTTCAGAATGATGCTTTTCTACTTAAGCATGCTGATAAATTCTTTAATAAGGCTGATGTGCCTTGGGTCAACCTGATATGGAATACATATTATCATGGCAGAGTTCCGCAAGGCATATCTTTGTGTGGATCCTTTTGGTGGAAGGATATATGCAAGAGGATGGATAGTTACAGAGTTGTGACTTACATCAAACCAAATAGGGGACACATTCCTCTTCTGGTCAGATTCTTGGATGGTAGGAGATTCAAACATGCCTCTAGCGCACAGATTTTAAAGGTTGTTTTCTTTTTCTATTGATACCTTCTCCACAGCTGAGGAGGTTTTCATTGCCTTTGATGCCAATGACATGGCCAGGATGTTCCATCTACCGCTTTCTGAAAGAGCTTTTTAGGAATTACAATCTGTAGAGAACGTACTACACAATTTGCAAAGGGAGCAGTCCATGAATGATGTCTGGCTATGGGTGGCAGATGGCAAGGGCTACTCTGCCAAGAAATTCTATATGCATGTTCATCAGCCAATCATTTCCAACCCTCTACTCAATTGGATTTGGAAAAGTTGTTGTACCATGAAAATTAAGGTATTTGCATGGATGGTTATTATGGACAGGCTGAATACCCAGGATATGCTTGAGAGACGACATTGGAATGTCTCAGACTCCAATTTGTGTGCTCTATGTCATGCAAGGATTAAAGAGGACACGGACCATCTATTCTTCACTTGCTTGTTTAGCACGGGGGTTTGGTGTTACCTGCAAATCCCATGGCAGGGCACTTCCATGTGGGACAATGTCATTAAAGCAAAAAGGGATTTTCGTCAGCCTTTCTTCACTGAAGTGGTCTTCACTGCCTGCTGGAACATCTGGACCATCTGAAATACAAGGGTTTCAGGAATGAACGCCCTTCCTTCAGAAGATGGAAAGCTAATTTTATTCATGACATCTCCCTTTTAGCTCATAGAATTAAGGCTAGCTTTAGGGATGACCTCTTAAAGTGGGTTTCCTTTTTACCTCCTTAAGTTTGTTCTTTTCCCCAACTACCTTTGTAACTTTCTAGCATAGCCTGTATGTTGTAGTCTATGAAATAAAATAAAAGGTTGTGGGGTGTTTTCCCCTACAGTAGTCAGTCAAAAAAACACTAACACGAACATCCACAAAAATAATCAGAACTTTTCGAAAACATTTTAGACATTTTTTGCGATATTGTTCATCCAGGAGCAAATGCTCTTGGGACCCCAAACACCCCTCCCATACGGTTGTATGGATATACCTTCAAAATATTTTCTACTCTTTGTACAAGGAAATAATTGAAGAGAATATATTACATTTATCCGAGCGCATGATATTACTGCACCTAAATCATAAATTTATTGGCACTTACCAGTTATGCCATATCAAGCATATATGGAAGGTGCCTAATACCCCCATTTGTTCGAATTTGCATTCATCAATCTAAGATACAATGGTTATGATGTAAGGTGCCTAATTTATTATAGCATAATATATCACGTGTTTTTGCAATAGATACGAACCGTTGGATCGTGATACCGTCCCGCTTCTCCCACTCGCTCGAATCAGTCGCGCGTCAAAATCTTGACAGAATTGGTAAATAAATACCCAAAAAGTATCCTAGAATAATAATATATTAGCATGGAACAATCAAAAATTCTAGATACATTAGAGACGTATCAGCCCCATGTACGTTTTCTGATGAAGTTAGGCGATGTAGTTGGATTTGAATGCAGCTATGCAACTATGGATATTGTGATGATGCTACGATGTTCAATAGGGTATTTTCTTTGATCCAAAAAATGAATTCGGATGAACTCCCATAAAAAATAATATGTAATAGGTCAGATACAAAAACAATTGAAATTCAAAGATAACATACTTGGATAAAAAGAACATGAGAACCTTGCAACAAAAAAGTATCTAAACGGGAGGTCTGCGGCATGTGGTGCATGTAGAGTACGAGTTGGTGGGCATGTACTAAAGTTTAGCTATATCCGCAGGTGCAAAAAAATGGTGTTTCTGTTCCATTGGTTTCAGCTTCATAGGTTTTTCTTCTTCCAAGTTTATCTCCAAAATGCATCAATGTCGTGGAGTATTCATTCTTCTTGTGTTCTTGCATCATTCACCGATTCTCGCACGCGGTCATTACACACCTTCACGCCCCTCCCTTGGTCCAGCAGCTTATGTTCTTGAACTTCTGTTGTTTATGTTGAAGTTCAAATAAGTAAATATGAGTGGTTACATGTTATAATAATAATAATTGAAAAAGGCACAAGAAGTCAAAAATTTAAAAAAAAGTAGCAGTTCAATGTTTATACAAAACTCAGATTTTCTTGTTAATTAAGAATAAAACAAAGATGTTCAAATATAGAAAATAGAATAGTTTACGATGTATATAAAAATCAATTTCCCATTAAAAAATAGGTTCAAAAATAAAATAACAAGAGGTTCAATTTTTAAATATAGAGCAGTTCAAAATTCATAAAACAGGATTTTCATAGTTTCTAAATAAAAACTCTAGAAGTTCAAATTTAAATAATGGACCGGTTCAATATTTATTAGAAAACTAGGATTTTTTTTGTTACTAAAATAAATAAATAAAGAAGTCCAAAATACAAAATTCGATAAGTTTGGTATTTATGTGTTGAAGTCCAAATTTTCCCTGTTACTAACAAATAAAACTAAGAAGTTCAAATTTTAAAAAAGATGAAGTTTGATGTCTAAAAAAAATCCAATTTTTTCTCATTATTAAAAGAAGATAGGCAATTTTCTATGCATGGTGGTAGTTACACACTCTTTGGCATACGTGCTTTCTTTTACATATGAGGTGTTGGGTTTCTTATGGCATTATCACAAGTATATTTTTATTGTATATGAAGGACTTTTTTCTCTCTTTTTCGTTGTCTTCTTTATTATATTTTTGACACAAGTGCCTTTTCGTTGTCTAGCAAGAGCCTTTTCTCACTGCTCTTAATTTTGTAGCTTGCCTTTTTGGAACAAGTGCCTTTTTGCTTCGTGGTTGGTCCAAAATCACAATATTTCATTATAGAGTTATTTTCATAATCCAAAATAATCAACAAAATTATTTAGAGATAAAAACTCGGGTCATGTGTAGCTACCACCATGGGTAGCAAATTATTTCCGATTAAAAGAATAAAACCAAGAAGTTCAAATTTTAGAACAGTATTTTCCGTTTTACTAAAAAATAAAACAAAGAAATGCAAATTAAAAATAGGGGAGCAGCTTGATGTATACAAAAAAACTCATATTCTTCTCGTTTCTAGGAAAAAGTTTTTAATTCAATTCAAAAGAAAAGTATTTAATTTATTCAATTCTCGATTTTTTCTATTAGATATATACCATGATCGCAAGTTCAGAATATGAAGAATGCTCAGTTCAACTACAAAAGAGATGTATAGATACATGATCTCAATTTTTCTATCGGATATATAATATGCTGGGAAGTTCAGACTACGAAGAATAAAGAAGAAGAAGACATCATCATCATCGAAGAATAAGAAGACAAAGAGGAAGAGGAAGAGGTGGTTGAAAAACAAATACCGCAAGCATGAATGCCTAGGAGGAGCGCAAGGCTCATGAACAATTAGGCAATGTCGAAACAATCATGATGTACGTTTGGCTTATGTCGTTGTCACAATCAAATAAACTTATGCCATGTCAACACATATTATCTCTTGCCAGGGGAGGGATGGGGGGGCCAATATAAAAATACATGATATTCCCATAATATAGTTTGAATGTTGTGTGTATGTCATTCAAACAAGTTTTTGCGTGTTCAAAGAATGCTCTTAAACCGTCATGATTTTGTACAACAAAAATCTTTCCAATAGCTTTATAAGAGTGTCATTTGCTCAAATTCGATGATTTCTTTAGGATTTTAGGTGCAAAAAAATAGAGATCAGTTCAAAATGAAAACAACACAAGTTCGCGAACTGCATTGTGTGTGTTTTCATATGTGAAAAATAAAATAAAAAGGAAAAGTATAAAAATTTTGTTGCTAGAAGTTCAGGTGCTCGGCACGGGCAAGTTCAACAACTTCTTTTGAGAGAGGTTCACTGTGTATTTACATGTTCAAAAAACAGAAATAATGTTGTTTGGGTGTTCTTAAGTAATTCTCTAAATCCATGAAAAATTGGTGTATGTTGTTCGAAAAGAAAAGTTTAACTGTAGTAGAAAAGGTTGTTTCTTTTCAACAGGTTTTATATTGGTATATCATTTGTGCAACTCTCGGGAGCAGGTGAGGAAATAAAAACAAAAAAGTGTGGCAATAATTCATAGTGAAAACAATGAGAAGTTCAAGTACTACACGAAATGTGTTTCAGAAGAGAAAAAAAGAATAAAAACTAAAAGCCTAAAATGGTTGTTACAAGAAGTTCACGTGCTCTGCCCGGGGAATTTCAAAAATTCTTGAGAGAGAGGTTCACTTTGTATTTCCATGTTCAAGATCAAAAAAATTGTTTTTTGCTTTTTAAAATAATTCCCTCAAACCATGAATAAGTTTAGTTATTATTTGAGAACAATTTGATTTCAAAAAAAAAATTATAAATTCAAATTATAAAAAACGGAGAAAGTTCACGTACTACATGGTGTGTGTTTAATGTGAGAAAGATGAATAAAAAGGCAAGGTACAATTTTTTTGCTGCTATAAGTTCAAGTCCTTAATCGACAAAAGTTAGAAAATTGTTGTAAGAGAGGTTTGTACAAAAAGGAATATCATTTGTGTAACACCGACGAATGGGTGAGAAATTACAAACGAAAATACGTGACAGAAGTTCAACGCGAGAACAGAGGGAAATTCAACTACTACACTAAATGAATTTCACATGAAAATCTTTTAAAACCGTCGCGAGTATGAAAAAATGATAAACACGGGAAAGTTGTGTGTTTATAGTAGCTTTCTATCGGTATATCACATGCTCAATTCCGGTGAGTGGATGTTGTTGGAAATATGCCGTAGAGGCAATAATAAAGTGGTTATTATTATATTTCCTTGTTCATGATAATCGTTTATTATCCATGAAATAATTGTATTGATTGGAAACTCAATTACATGTGTGGATACATAGACAACAATGTGTCCCTAGTATGCCTCAAGTAGACTAGCTCGTTGATCAAAGCTGGTCAAGGTTTCCTAGCCATAGACATGAGATGTCATTTGATAACAGGATCACATCATTAGGAGAATGATGTCATGGACAAGACCCAAACTATGAATGTAGCATATGATCGTGTCAGTTTATTGCTATAGTTTTCTGCATGTCAAGTATTTGTTCCTATGACCATGAGATCATGCAACTCACTAACACCGGAGGAATACCTTATGTGTATCAAACGTCGCAACGTAACTAGGTGACTATAAAGATGCTCTACAGGTATCTCCGAGGGTGTCTGTTGAGTGGGCATGGATCAAGACTGGGATTTGTTACTCCTTTTGATGGAGAGGTATCTTAGGGCCCACTCAGTAATACAACATCACAACAAGCCTTGCAAGCAATGTGACTAAAGTGTTAGCCATAGGATCTTGTATTACGGAACGAGTAAAGAGACTTTCCGGTAACGAGATTGAACTAGGTATAGAGATACCGATGATCGAATATTGGGCAAGTAACATACCGAAGAATAAAGGGAACAACATACGGGATTAACTGAATCCTTGACATAGAGGTTCAATGATAAAGATCTTCGTAGAATATGTAGGAACCAATATGGGCATCCAGTTCCTGCTATTGGTTATTGACCGTAGAGGTGTATCGGTCAAGTCTACATAGTTCTCGAACCCTCAGGGTCTGCACACTTAATGTTAGGTGACGTTTCAGTAGTATAGAGTTATGTATGGTGTTGACCAAAGGTTTTTCAGAGTCCCGGATTAGATCTCGGACGTCACTAGGAGCTCCGGGATGGTCCGGAGGTAAAGAATGATATATAGGAAGTCCTGTTTTGGTCGTCAGAAAAGTTTCAGGTACTTCGGTAGTGTGCTGGGAGTGTCGGGAGGGTACCGGGGGGGCATCGGGAGGGGCCACTCGCCCCAAAGGGCCTCATGTTCTATGAGAGGAGGCAAAACAGCCCCTGGTGGGCTGGCCAACCCCCCCCCCCCCACACACACACACACACACACTAAGGCCCATGCGGCTACGTGTGGAAAATCCCAAGTGGGGGAAAGAATTTCCAAGTGGGAGAGGAATCCTACTCCAAGTAGGATTGGAGTTGGACTCCTCCACCTCCCCACTTCGGCGGACTCCTAGGGGGAATACAAGGGGCACCGGCCTCCCTCCCCTTCCTCCTATATATATTGGAGGGGAGAGAGGGCAGCTGCACTAGGAACCCTAGCCACAGTGCAGCCCTCTCTCCCCGATAGATCAAATCCTCTAGTTTTCAGTGGTGTTTAGGCGAAGCCATGCCAGAATAGTTCCACCACCACTACTGCCACGTCGTCGCGCTGCCGAAGAACTCATCTACCTCTCCACTCCCTCTTGCTGGATCAAGAAGGCAAAGATTGTCATTGAGTTGTACGTGTGCTGAACGCGGAGGTGCCGTCCGTTTGGCGCTAGATCGTGATTGGATCGTGGGACGGCTAGCGATTTGGATCGCGAAGACGTTTGACTACATCAACCGCGTTTCTTAACGCTTTCCGCTTAGTGATCTACAAGGGTATGTAGATCCACTCTCCCCCTCGTAGATGCTCATCACCATTGATAGATCTTGCGTGTGCGTAGGAAATTTTCTGTTTCCCTTGCAACATTCCCCAAAAGATGGACAACTACAAGCAAAAAACAGCACGTGAAAAACTCTATTACACATGCTGAGAAGTTCAAGTTCTTCGCGCGGTGCAATTCCGAAGACTCTATTTCGCGATAAAGGTAGAACGCGTGGTCTTGCTGTTTTCCAAATTGCTTGAAAACGGCTATGAATCAGAGAAAACCATCTACATGAAAAAGTTTCGCATTTTCCGTAGCTTTTCAAGGTATATTATTTGCCCCAAACCGACAAAGTTTCTAGAAATTACGTCCAAAAAACGTTTTCCGCTATTTTCAAAATTGGCTTAAAACCGTAAAGAATTGGAAAAAACAATCTACATATAAAAGTTTCGCGTTTCTTCAAGCTTTCCAACGGCATATTATTTGATGCATTCCTACAAACTGTTGAGAAAATAACGTGAAAATACGACCTCGGTGGGACTTCAGCCATTTTCAAAATAACGTTTAATTATTTTAAAATTGGAAAAACTTTCTCTACGAAAAGAAAGCGCATTTTCATCATCTTTCCAACGCCATATCATTTGTATCAATCGGACTAGTCATTTTCAAATTAACCCAAAAATACGAACCCGGATGTTCGGTTTCTGAAATTTCCTTCATTTTATAAATTCCTCTTTAACTATAGGAATTTGAGAAAACGTTCAACATGTGAAATGAGCGAATTTGCAACAACTATCCAACGCCATCTCATTTTCCTCATTCCGATAATAGGTTTAGAAATAGGCTCGAAAATACGATTTACGTTTTTTTGTATGAAGAAAAACGATTTTTAAAACTGTTCTTAAACCATGTACATTTTGCCAAAAAAATTGACCTAGGTCATTATACTGATGTCCATAGCTTTCCAATGATATATCACAAGCCCCATTCGGACATTTTTGGCAGAAGTTGAACGTAGCACTCGGGGAAGTTCAAGTGCTACTGTTACGTCAGTTATGTAATTATCAGAATATTATTCTCATTCCGTGATCAAAATAGTGTTTATATATGAAACATTCTACTACTGGGTGTAGTTACATCCATGTCTCATATACTATCATACTTATATGTATATATATACAAACACACATAGATATACATAGAGAGAAAGAGAATAGCACTAATCTAATCACAGGATTAGAATAGTTATTTGGATCACAATCAGACCTATATAGGGCCCGATAGAGCCCTTCCGAACCCGCGGAGCAAAAAAAACAAAGAAACACCCACGCCCTCCCTGATCCCCTACCACTCCCTCCCTGATCCCCCACCTGGCCCGATCCAGCACCGCCCCTGGCTCTGACGCGCCTCCCGCTGCCTGTGCCGGCGCACCTACCACAGTCGGCCACGCCGCCACTGCCCCCGGATCTGGCAACCGCGCCACCCCCGTCCATGAGTCCGACCACCGCGCCGCCTCTGCCCCCAGATACGATCCCGCTACCACCACGCAGCGACTACGTCCGGTGCGCCGCCGTGCCGCCTACCTCTGGTGCGCCACCACGCCACCCCTACCATCCAGGCTTCCCCGGCCTCGCTTAGCTCCTCCTCCCGGCGACGACCTCCTGCCATGTGCGCCTCCTCCCTACTCTGCCCCGGGCACGAGCGCCTCCCCGGAATCTCTTCGCCGTCGTGCCACCCGTAACCACCAACGGCACGCCTGGAAGTGTCACGTTGTGGCCAAGCATCAGCCTCCTCCCGATCCCTGACTGCTTCTCCCTTTGCCATTTTGACCTGCTCGCGGAGGACGTTTTGACCTTCTGGAGATAGGTTCATATTCGGTTTTGATTTTTTTTGCTCGACAGCAAGACACTATTGATCTCTCATTCTTCCTGCAGAAAAGGTCAGGTTCGGTCCTCCTAGTCCTCAATTAGTGGACACTACATGGCTATAAATGTTCCTGGTATTCAAATTGCTCTGATTAGTTCGACCTTTACAAAAAAAGAATTTTGTTTAATTGGGGTATGTACCTGTATTGTTTACACTAGTATATAATTTTGTGTAGATGAACATGAGTGAGAAGGACTACCTGAGCGCTACCAGCAGTACAAGGAGTTCAGAAAGGCAAAAAAAGATGGGTCGATAGATGAAACAACTTTTGCAGCAGTTATAGTATGTGTGGAGGAATGGTCAAGCAAAAGTGTAGTTTGATTATTACGTAGTAACTTGTTAAGCTTGCACGCTCTCTGGCTCTTATTAGTTGTTTTGTTTGTGCCTCAAAAAAGTACATGGTGAGGAACAGAGCTCTCTCGCTCTAGTGTGTCTTTGTGTTTGTGCCTCAAAAAAAGTTAAAGCAAGTACAATTTTTTCCAGAGCTTTCTTTCAATAGTTGAGTGTTATATACAAAGAAGTTCGATTTCTCAAACATTCATGATTACTTTGTGTGATTTGTAGTGAGGAACATAAAAGATTCATGACTATATATGGCCCGATGATGATGTATATGGTGTCGATAGTTCAATCACTGTGGAAAATGATGAGTTGAATAAAAACAATATAATGTTAGTGTGAAGCTACTTATGTATGCTGGTACGAAGCTTGATAATGTATTGGTGTGCTACACTTGATGATGTATTGGTTGTGCATGTAGCACACAAAGTATATGTGTATAGTTGTGTGTACTTTTCTTGAAATTCAATAGCATGTGAAGTTCGTGTTTCAGAAATTCATAATTTCACGTGTACCACATACTAAAGAAAAAGATGGAGAAGTTTGATGATTATAGAAAACTCAAATTTTCCTCGTTATTAAAGAATGGAAACAAGAAGTTCAAAACTAAAATAACAAGAAGTTCAACTTTTTAAAAATAGAGCGCTTCAAAATTTCATAAAAAAGATTAAGAAATAAAACCAGGAAGTCCATATTAAAAAGATGGAGAAGTTCGATGATTATAGAAAACTCAGATTTTCCTCGTTATTAAAGAATGGAAGCAAGAAGTTCAAAAATAAAATAACAAGAAGTTCAACTTTTTCAAAATACAGCGCTTCAAAATTTCATAAAAAGATTAAGAAATAAAACCAGGAAGTCCATATTAAAAATATGGAGAAGTTCGGTGATTGTAGAAAACTCAGATTTTCCTCGTTATTAAAGAATGGAAACAACAAGTTCAAAAATAAAATAACAAGAAGTTCAACTTTTTAAAAATAGAGCGCTTTAAAATTTCATAAAAACGATTAAGAAATAAATCAGGAAATCCATATTAAAAAGATGGAGAAGTTCGATGATTATAGAAAACTCGGATTTTCCTTTATTAAAAAATGGAAACAAGAAGTTCAAAATAAAATAACAAGAAGTTCAACTTTTTAAAAATAGAGCGCTTCGAAATTTCATAAAAAAGATTAAGAAATAAACCAGGAAGTCCATATTGAAAAATGGAGAAGTTCGATGATTATAGAAAACTCAGATTTTTTCTCGTTATTAAAGAATGGAAACAAGAAGTTCAAAAATAAAATAACACGAAATACGTGACAAAAGTTCAAACTGAAAACAGCAGGAAGTTCAACTATTACATGGAATGCGTTTCAGATGAGAATAAAATAAATAAAAAACTAAAAGCCTAAAAGATTTGTTGCAAGAAGTTCATGTGCTCCTCCCGGTGCAGTTCGAGATCTCTAGTGCGAGTATGCTAAAAGACAAATGGGTAAGAAATTACGAACAAAAATACGCAACAGAAGTTCAACGTGGAAACAGCAGGATATTCAACTACTACGCTAAATGAATTTTAGATGAAAAACTTTTAAACCGTCGCGAGGATGAGAAAAATGATCAAGACGGAAAAGTTGCGTGTTTACAATAGCTTTCCATCAGTATATCACTTGCTCAATTCTGGTGAGTGGATGGAGAGATACGAGCAAAAAACAATGCGTGAAGAAACAGAGTGAAGTTTAGGTAGACGTGCCGATGAAGTTCAAGTTCTTCATGCGATGGATTTTCGAAGACACTCTTTCGCGATAAAAGGCAGAACGCATCATCTTGCCGTTTTCCAAATTGCGTTAAAACAGCTAGGAATTAGAGAAAACCATCTGTATGAAAAAATTGCGCATTTTTCATAGCTTTTGAATGGTATATTACTTGCCCCATTCCGATAAAGTTTCTAAAAATTATGGCCAAAATACGTTTTCAACCATTTTCGAAATTGACTTAAAACCGTAAAGAATTGGGAAAAACAATCTAAATATAGAAGTTTCACATTTCTTCACGCTTTCCAAAGCCATATACTTTGCCTCATTCCGACGAACCGTTGAGAAAATAACGAGAAAATACACACTTGGTACAAATTCGGCCATTTTCTAAATTACTTTTGAACCGTTTATAGTTAGAACAAAAAATTTATATGGAAAGATGCGCATTTTCATAAGCTTTTCGACTCCATATCATATGCATCGATAGGATTAGCCGTTTTGAAACAAACCCTGAAATACGAATCCAGCTGTTTGGTTTCAGAAATTCCGTCATTTTTGAAATTCCTCTTTAACCGTAGGGAATTTGGAAAAACGTTCAACATGTGAAATGAGAGGATTTGCAGCAGATACCCAACGCCATCTCATTTGACTCATTCCGATAAACGGTTTAGAAAGGTTTTCAGCGTTGAAAATACAATTCATGAGTTTTTTATGAAGAAAAATGGTTTTCAAAACTGCTCTTAAACCGTATATATTTTGCCAAAAATTCAACCAAGGTTGTTCTACGGGTGTCCATAGCTTTCAAACGTTATATTGCAAGACCTATTTAGACACTTTGCCGGAAGTTCAACTTAACACTCGGAGAAGTTCAAGTTGAACAACTCAGATAGTAAAATTGCAGCAGAAGCAAGTTCATCACATCCCCAAGAGCAAATCCGCCAACGAGCGAGATTCCTATTTAAAATGGGCATTTAGTTGTTACAAACCGTTCTCAGATTACACTTACATCACATAAAACACGACTAGCTAGAAAAATTCGCACGGGAAGACACGGTTGCGAAGACAGCCCGAAGGTCGGGTTCCTACACAGAAAAATTCACGTTTGTGTAACTCAAAAAGTTCAACACATATATACTACCGGGTGTAGTTACTCCCACATCTTATATACTACCGTGTGATAGTATATATATACTAATTTATCATTTTGGACATGATCACATAGTATATATAAGATATTCCAAAGTGTGTTACATGTAAAAAATTGAAGTTGACTCATAATTTTTTCATATTATGAAATACGTACATATTTATACGTAAAAATAAATATGGTAAAAATATGATACATACTATCAAAATAGTATTATATATACTATCTACATATTCTTATATACTGCATACTACGTGTATATACTCTCTGATACGATAGATAGTACCTACAACATAGCAAACAAAAGTGGGAGTAACTACACCCGATCGTACGAAACATTTATATATATATATATATATATATATATATATATATATATCTATATCTATATATATATATAGGGTCGCGCTATTCGTGACCCTGGGTGAGGAAAAATTATTCTTCACCCCCTCAATTTTACCATTAATGCATCGTAATTTTATGTCCCGTAATTTTTGTCTCATTTCATACGTAAAAAGAGACCGTAAGAAATTTATAATCAGCATAAAAAATATTTTATGTCAGGTAAAATTATAAACATACAAAAATAGTGGAAAATATATGATAAATTCATTTTTTTGGTCTTCTGACTTATATTTTTGTTTTCTTATATGAAATTTTACGTCGTGATTCAATATAAATGTAACTTTTTGTATTCTAAACGTAATTTATTTATTAATCGATCGTAAGATTATCTCGGATATTCTCATCCTGGGTAACGAATAGACTTTATATATATATCTATTCGTTACCTAGGGTGAGAATAAGTTATTCTTCACCCGACGTAATCTTACGGTCTTATCACAAATAAATTATAGGTCATAAGACCAGAAAATTCACATTTTATGTATATTTTACACTATATTTTTATGTTTGTAATTTTACGTGACATAAAATATTTTGTACAATGACTATATTTTTTTAAAAATTCTCTTTTTATGTATAAAATAAGACAAAATTTATGAAATGTAAAATTACAGTGCATTGATGTGAAAACAGATGGGGGTGAAGAATAACTATTCCTCACCCAGGGTGACGAATAGTCTTATCTTATTTTATACATAAAAAGAGACTGTAAGAAAATATATATTCACTGTAAAAAATATTTTATGTAACGTAAAATCACAAACATAAAAACATAGTGTAACATATACATAAAATGTGATTTTTCTGGTCTTATTACCTATATTTTTGTTTTTTATGTCAAATTTTATGTAGTGAATCAATATAATTTATTTATAAAAAGACCGTAAGATTACCTCAGGTGAAGAAATAACTTATTCCATACCCTGAAAAATGAATAGACTATATATAATCTTTTCGTCACCCAGTGTAAGACTATATATATCAAAGTTTAGTCCCATAGCTTCTCAAAGTTTAAAGTTATAGAGATGATTCATCAATTTCAAAACAGAGAAATTTTAGTACCATAACTTCTCAAACCGGATTTATTTAGTCCCTTCACACGCCAAAAGTGGTTTTCGTGCTGACTTGGCATAGTTTCGACCGGCCATGGCCTTCTTGGCAATCGTCTTCTTCCCTCCCATTTTAACTCAGCTAGGCATTTCATCGAGCAGGTGGCGCGCACTGAGCAACATGGGAAGGATGTTGTCGAGGAGCTTGTGTGGCTCGCGCCAGTGCACTCGCAGAGGGTGCAGACGGCCGGCGAGCTGTGGCATGACGAGGCTCGCTAGTAGCACGCAGACACGCGGCGGCTTGGCCTACGCATAGGTGTATGTGAGCTCCTAACACGGCGACTCGTTGCTCGTGTGTCTACTTTTGGCGTGCAAACCACTTTTGGCGCGTGAAGGGATTAAAACTAATCAAGGTTTGCCGGTATTGAAGTTAAGGAGCCATCTCTATATTTTTTTTATACTGTTTAGAGCATCTCCAACAGCCGCCCAACGCGCCGCGCGCTAAAAATCACTTTGCCGCGCGCGTTTGCCTGTTTTGACGCGACCGGCAGCGCTGGCTCCAGCAGCCGCGCTAAAATGCAGCGCACGCAACTCGCCATATATTGCATTTTTGACACAAAACGAATTTTAAACATTCAAAATGCAATGAACATGGCATATAAATTTCACACAAACAAGTTGATGCATAAAAGTTCATGTCCATAAGTTTAAAATCATGCCCACAAGTTTATCCAACCAAGTTCAAAATGCAAACCAAGTTCATGACACAAACGAAAGACACATCAAGTCTCGTCCTCGTCTTCGTCCTCATCTTCCGAAGACGATTCTTCCTCCTCCGAAGATGATTCTTCCTCCTCCTCATCATCATTGTCGCGCACCGCATCACGTGAAGCTCGAACGGTGTTGGCAAGATCTTCAACGACATCATCATGGGAAGGTGTGTGAGGCACACCGGAAGACATTTCGCCCATGGCGACCGGAGGTGCACTCATGCCTCCCATGAGAGACGCAAAACTCATGCCTCTCATGGCGGCCATGGCGGCGGAGGGTGCTCCAAAGCCACCATGCCTCCCATGGTCTCCATGGTAGCTCCAAAGCCACCCGTGGCACCTAAGCCGCCCATGGTAGCTCCGAAGCCACCCATGCCTCCCATGGCGCCAAGGCCATCGCCACCCATTGCGCGAATCATGGCTCTTTTTTGGATCAAGACTTCTTCACGGGCAAGATTGACATACTCCTTTTGCACCTCATTGAGGATTGATGTGTCCAAGAAGAACAAATGCTTCTCCCATTCCATCAATCTATTTCGCTCCTCATTGCTCACCCTCCTCTCCTCCAAAGCCACCTTCCTCTCCTCAGCCGCCACCCTCCTCTCCTCGGCCGCCAACCTCCTCTCCTCGGTCGCGGCATCTTGGCTCCTTGCCATTTTCCTCACCTCGTTGGCTTCTTTTCTTGCCTTCACAATAGCTTCCATAGCATTTTTAAGCTCATCATCTCCTTTCCTCTTCTCCTTTCTTTTGCGTCTTTCTTGCACCCATCCGGTCGTTTTGGCTTCGAGTATGAAACCGAGTTAGGTGTGGGGATTATCTTGTCGTCATCACTTGATGCTTCCTCTCCTCATCATCATCATCCAACTCTATTCTTCGCTTGCGTTTGTTGCTCAAATTTAAATCATCCAAATCATCACGCCTCTTCCATTTCTCATCATCCTTCAACACCTCATAGCAATGAGGCAAGGTAAATGGTCTTACTTTCTTGATCTTTCCCTTCTTGGTCCTCTTCTCCTCTCCTTTGAACAAGTTTTGTGCAATGTTGTACTATATGAAAACAAAACAAGTTAGCATGTCAAACACCAACAACAAGTATGATGAACATGTATGAAATGCCACTTACTCTATCATCCTCATTGGTGCCACTTGGGTTCAACTTGCCAACCGCCTTTTGTGCGGCCGCCCACTTTTGACAATCCTTGTTGATTGTCGACCATCGGGATCGAAGAGATCGGTCGGAGCGGTAAATTCCACTCATGTTGCGAGCATCAAAGTGTTCCTTCATCTGGTTCCAATAAGCATCTCTACTTTGATCACCTCCAATGGATGAATCCCTCGACACTACCAACCAAGTATTGCAAAGTAAGATGTCTTCGGTGTTCGTGTAATTGCCCGCTCTTCCTTTCGGTGCGTCGACAATGCCCTTGCCATGCTCGTCCACCTCGAACTCATTGGTTTGAGACCAATGCGAATTGGTGGAGCCAACACCCATAGTTGATATGTATGCATCATCGTCGAGACTACAAAATATATAGAACAATGCAAATAAGCTATCTATATGTATGCATTCAAAAAATAACAAGAAAAAAAAAGTTAGGGAATTTTTCTACCTTTGGGGCATTTCGTTGAACACATTGTGCGTGTCGGCCGCCGGCTCAACGAGTGAGCTCGCCGGCGCTTCGATAGCCGCCGCACCCGTCACATGCCCTGCAAGCTTCTTCCTCGACGCCTTCGAGGTGCCGGAGCCGTCCGCCGCCTTGTTCTTCTTCGCGGATGTCTTGCTCTTCTTCGGCCATACCGCATTTGAGATCTTCGAGGGGAGGGAACGGGGCGGCGCCGGCGCCGGCGACGCCGAGGTCATCCGCGGCGGCATGAAGAGTCCGCGCGCGAGGCCGGCTCTCGGAGGAGCTCCGCCGGAGCCGAGGCCAACGCTCCCCGCGCTAGGGTTTGCAGCGGCGGCGGCGGCGATGGCGGTGGAGGGGTCGTGGCTATAGGATGGGGTGAGCGGGGTGCCGACGTGTGCGTCCATCGGATCTAGTTCGCCGACGCTGGCTCGCGCGGGGCGAAGGTGGCATGGAGGACAGAGTTGCGTTGCGACAGCTCGAGAGTCCAGTGCGCGGGAGCGGGCGCAACAAATAAGCGGCGCGCGATGGCGTTTGGCCCGCGCGCTGAACTATGTTTGTCGCGTGCGCGTTTTTTGCTCTTCCGCTGGAGCGCCCGAAACGGTATCGCGTGCGCAAAAACAGCTATTTTTTCAGCGCGGCGCTTGTTTAGCGCGGCTGTTGGAGATGCTCTTAGGGACAAAAAATATATATATTCCCAAATTTTAAATGGCCTCACCAAATAAATAAGTACTACCATTATTACAGAACAAGTGGTTAGCTCCCTAGCTAAATTTAAATGGCACCTTTAAATAATTTAGTACCCTTATCGATGTCGATCATCCAGGTGAGAATAGCCTAGCTACAAATGAAGGTTGGTCCCAAATATTTTCATTGTTGATGCTTCGATGATGGCCAAATATTGGTGCTACCTTCCAATGTTTGCAAAGCTTTATCTAACATCTTTAAAATTGGTGGATAAATTTGATTGAAATTTAATTTCATGAGATTAACAGTTGCTGTTAACTCCATGGAGATGATTCCTTATTTCTGTGGCCAAACCATAGATACCTGGTTCACTTGGAATTTTATGCTTAGTGCCACTACCAATGTGTATATGGAAGTCGATGAGTTTGAAGAACTGATTATAGTCTAAGTTTGTGTGCCTGGGTCTCCAGAAGTTTCTAGTCCCGGATATGCTATGTGATCTTCAGAAGAACATGGATCTGTTTCTACGTACAAATAACAAAATTCAAACAATTTTAAAAAGGTATGACATTGTTATCTGTCGCTTTTTGTTTGTCTTCCATTTATTTCTTATATACTACTTCCTTCATATCAAAATAAATGTCTTAAATTTAGTATAACATTATACTAGAGCTAGTATAAAGTTGAGATAATTATTTTGAGACGAAGGGAGTACTTTAGTTGCACACACACGCATGCTAGATGCGTAGGATTTATATGTTCGAGTTTTTGTCATCTACTTTAATTCAGTTTGTTCAAGTCATTTTCTTATAAGAATGGTAGGATCTTTCATGGCATCTGAAGACCAAAGGAATTGTAAACAGAAACCACGTGAGTGATGGCAACACCTGTGTATGTTAACCTTTTAGCCGAGGAAATTCCTTTCATTTATCTTTTTCATCAGAGGAGTCTTCGTCTCATAAATTAATTCACTTCTTCAACTGAATAAAGTGATAAGCTTAGAAAATGTGATTTGCACGAGTCTTAGAAGATCTTACCAAGGTTCCAGAAAATACTGCATGTTAAAATGTAAAAATATCTGAGCAGGATCTAACACAGCAGAAATGTAACATGTGTACCATGTTTTGAAAATATACACTCACTAGTAAAAGACAAGCCATTAGTTTCGGTTGGGAAGGGCCTTTAGTTTCGATTTCCCAATAGGGATTAATGTATAAAGACTAAAGGGTTCAAGCCTTTAGTCCCGATTGGTTACGAACCGGGACTAAACCCTGGCCAAGTGATCAGCAACGCGCACCAGGACATGGGGACCTTTGGTCGATTTAGGGTTTATTGTTTATTTTTTTTCTTTTCATTTTGTGTTTTTTAATTAATTCTTTTTTATTTCAAACATATTTTACGCTACTACATACTGTACACGTAATGCATATATAACAGAATTTCTCGTAGAACCGATCATATATCATAGAATTTCTCGTACAAGCAATCATATATCATAGAATTTCTCGTACAAGCAATCATATATCATAGAATTTATAAAGCATTGCACGGGCTGATCTAGCAATAAGAGATGAAAGGACAAAGTTGCTAACCTTTATGGACACTTGGATGGATTGGGATGCCTCAAATATTGACAAATCTTCGCAAAAATGGAGGGATGAGCTCAAGCTAAGGGAAAGAACACAAAGGAGAATTCAAATGGAAAAATAAAGAAATGAGCTGGGGCTGGACAAAGGGTTTATATAGGGAAAGCTTTAGTCCCGATTGGTTATACAAACCGGGACTAAAGGTCTACCTATAGTCTCGGTTTGTGATATAAATCGGGACTAAAAGGGCTCGTGGGGGGCAAAGGCTGACACCAGTCTGCCACCATCCCTTTAGTCTCGGTTTGTATCACAAACCGGCACTATAGGTCCCAAATTAACCGAGACTAATGGTACCCGTGCCCTCCCCCCCCCCCCCCCCCCCCCCCCCCGACCGCTCTTAGCCATTGGAACCGAAACTAATGGTCACATTAGTCCCGGGCCAAAGCCAAACCGGAACTAAAGGGTCAAACGTAAGACATGTTTTCTACTAGTGACTAGCACCATGCATTTTCATAATTAATGAAACCAAGCTTACCAACCAATAGGAAATGGTTAAAAAAACTCAATGCGTTGGTTTCTTTATAGTGTTGCTCCATTGTTATGATCGAGAATTGGATTCTTCATGGTAATCGCAATAATATGATGTTGGCATTGTGTTCTCATGAAGGTAAGGATGAAGCACAAAGTTAATGTAAAATAAATTCATACTGTTGGCATGACACGTCCTGACCTGACGCCCCACGCCATGCCACGGAGGGCGTTCACTGCCCAAAATGGTACTTCTTTGTATGTAGGGGTGTATGAAAGCGTCTATAGTTGGCGCTTCAAACCGGCCTTAAATGTCCGGGGGGCTCGTTTGGTCACTGACTGGTCATGACTATCTGATTTAAACGAACATTTTAAACTAGTCTCAAACAACCAGAGTGACCGGCATCCCTTATATCCAGCCCAAATATGGGGCGTTCGGGCACGCATGCCACGTAGGACTGACGGGGCTCTCATGCAAAATCGCCCGAAAACTCGGTGGTCCGACGGACGCCACCTACGTCACCATGTGGCGATGCTCCGGCTCGCCACCCGAGCCGAAATCTTGCTATTTAAGCCGGCCGGCGTAACCTAGCCCTAGCTCATCCATCTCATCTCTCTCTCTCTATGCGTGCCTCCACTCGAGCCCATCCGCCTCCTCTCTCCCATTCTCCCATGCTCTCCGGCATCGCCATGGTCCGGCGAAAGATCACCACCTATGCGATGCTCAAGCCGGAGAGTCAGAGACAGATCGAGGACGAGATCCAGGCTAGGCGCGTCGCCCGCATCGCTATCGGGCTGCCTCCGGACTCATCAGAGCCGGAGGAGGAGGAGGAGGGAGAGCAGCTGTCAAAGCCGATGAAAGTGGCGGATCCGAACGAGGGCTAGGCGGAGCAGCCTACTCCGGGTTTCAACATGGCGGATGCGGAGGCGGAGTTCGTCGTCGCCCCGAGTTCATCTAGGATGAGCCCTATGTGGAGGCTAACCACCGGTTCCTTCGACAGAAGCAGGCGGCATCCGACGCGCTCTTCGTCAAACTCAAGGCGGAGATAAAAGAGGAGGAGGCTGGAGCAAAGCAGCCGAAGAAGCCAGAGCTGCAGCTGCCGCCCATGTACCCGGAGCCGGGCATGGAGATTGTCAAAATCTAGGACGATGAGTAGTAGTTTGGTTTCTACGTAGCACGTAGGTTTTTTCATTTGCATGCTTTTGTATGAATTTAAAAATCTATTGTGAGCGTCTGGATATAGTCGTGCTAATTTGAGGCGTGCGAGATCACTCCGGGCAAACGCGGCCGTGCACGTCCACGGGCGTTTGAGGGGTCATGTTTGTCATACACGGTTGTAGATGCTCTAAAATACTGATTGTTTTTTCTCGTTGCAATGCACGGGCATGTGTGAGTATTGCAAAAAGACCATCTTGCCTAAAAAAACTGCTTCAAGCATCAATGTGAGACTGTGACCTCTACGGTGTGGGATTTGCACCAGCGTCGGAGCTGCATAGCTCTCCGTCAGAGTCGAAATTGCGTTGTCCTAAATGTGGATGGCTGAGTTTTGATATTGATTTGCACATGACCTCTATGATATTGATGTGGGTTAGGTTGATGTGGGTTGGGTTGAGTTCTGATACCGATGTGGGTTGGGTTGATGTCCGTCTATGACAAAGTTGTATTCACATGCTTGAAGATTAGGGACAACGATGATGTCGTTTGGGACGAAGTGATAACGATGATACATGTGTGTTAGATCGACGAGGCCTCTTAAGATAGTCGTGTGAAGTATTCTATATGTGCTGCGTAGTGGATGGTGACGATTTTTACCCGGTTTTCGTTAATTAATTGGACAATTCTTGTTTGTTCAATTAATAGACGAGTCAAATCCGTTGAAAAAAAATGTAGGCCAGAACCCGGTAACCTCAAGTCTGTAACCACTAACGCTGCGAGCACGCCCAATTTTCCAACTTGGCAAATCCCTGCGTCCAGGCCGCAGAGAAAGCATTTTATTTTTTTCTACTATACTCACCATAAACACGGGCAGAAGTGCACAACGGAGCCCGGCAGGCAGCATCAGCATCTCTCGGACGGATCCACGGGAGGCATGGCATGGAGAGGGGAAGGAGATACGCACCGGCCGGCGTCGGCGAGCGGCAGGCCTCGTGTCCAGGGCGATCTGGCTCTCCAGCCGAGCCGCGCTCACGCCGCCACCTCGGTCTCCACGGCGACAGCGCGCGCGGCACCAAACCCTGCATGCACGCGCGCCTTCCTCGATCCGGCGAACCACCACGGTCCAGCGGACCAGCACGCGTACGTGCGTCTCACCGACTCCCGCCGTCCGGTTCTCTCTTATTTAACCGCGCCGCTGTACGGGCCTAGGCGAGGCGCGCCGTGCCGTGCCGTCCTCGGGTGAAAGAATGGCGGTGGGGAAGGTACGTGTCCCCATTGGCGATCGATCGACATGCATGCCTCCGCCCTGTAAACGAGAAGCTTTGGGCCGAGCGGCGAATGGTCGGGCAATGCTCAGGGTCAAGGAGTATACGCTGTGTACATCACATGTACCCGGCCGATAGATCTAGGGCGTACGCAGGAGCGTGCGGACGCAGTTGTACGTAGAAAGAAAGAAGAAAAGCCAAGGAGCACGTGCCGTACTGCTGCGCGTCTGAAAAGGCAACGTTCCCGAAGCAGCAGCAGGGGCGCGCGTCAAAGGCTCCAAAGCTTCCCAGGCAAGGAAAAACCGGTGGTCAAAAGCCTAATCACCGTTCTGATGGCGCTGGACTCTTGTTCCCACGGAGCAGTGCCCCAGAAGATCCATGTGATCCTCGCGCTTCGATCCATGAACCCCTTTTGGTTTGGCCTTGGACTCTTTGGTGGTGGTAATACTTGCAGCAAGTTGCAACGCTGGACCAGTGTGAATCGTGCTCGCGCTCCTCTCGGTGGTTTCGCGGTAAATGCGGTAAAAATTACCAGTATCAGCGTTCACTGCGTGCTTTCCTCATCTTCGTGATCTCGTTACCTAGTGCTGATATGGGAGATCTCTCAGCCTGAAACTCCTGACAAAAATGAAAATGTCATTTATGCTAAACTCAGCAGCTGAATGGTGCTATGGTGCAGTTCCTTGCTCTGTCATGAAGGGACTGGAAGTGAGCTATCGACCAGAAAAACAAGGCTAAAATTAATCATGCAATGTAACAAACCCGCAGGATCGCAAAAAAAAAAAAAAAAAAAAAGACCCCTCCATCGATCGTCTTCCTTCGCATCGGAAGTGAGGCTGCTTTATGGGTTGCCGCCGGAGCTAAACATTTGGGTATTATGATGTCGGGAGTAGGGTTTTTTCCCCCTCTTCTTGTCATCTCCATGCGATTGGTCTGTAACACACTCTTCTTAATTAATGAATGTTGCGAATCTTTTACCACTTTTGAAAAACAAAAAACAAAAAAAGTTGAGCTGAGCTCGTAAAGAGGTGATAGTGATACTGATAGGGTGTAGAGGAGGCCTATGACGACCTTTAATTTGAGTGTCTCATGAGCAGTTGAGCATATGAAACTATTGCCCCAAATATATGGCCGCCGCGCTTCTCGTATCTCTTGTTTTTTATTTGAGTTGGGCCGCTTCTGGTGTCTGATAGGATGACAGTAAAGCACGCGCGCCCATACTGTTCAAACTTTAAGCAGAATGCCATCTGATGCGACATCTCTAATCCCATCTCAAGATTCAAAACACTATCCGCACGAATGGATATTGTAGTGTAGGTCAGGCGAATGCAATCCCAACACAATGCATTTGCCTAGCTACATGTCATCTTCTGAGAGGAGCAGAGGAGTGCGGCTAGTCAATCCAGAGACAAGCAGTGCATCAACACTGAATCGATCAAAATTATCAGCCAAGAGACAAGCAGTGTAGTGCAGCGAACGCTCCTTATGATTGACATGCTGAGTACCTCTCACTTACAGGAGATTAAGCACAGCTTCACCAAAAGAACAAAATGAACGCTACTGGTAGTAAGTACACTACTTCCTATAACTGCGTACGTATATATCCTAGTGATTAGGCTAGTAATAACATTTGGTCAGGGGGGCAAAATTTGCGCGCACACATCTGCGCGCCGGATACATACATACATACACATACTGAAGAAGTGATCATCGGCTAACTTGTCCTGCTATATCAAACTTCAGCGGATGGTCTGCTGCCGGAGCCTATCATCAGTTGAAAGCTTCTTGTAGCCAGCTTGCTGAATCAGTTGTGCTTGGGCGTGCGCCGCTTGACGCGGGAGTAGTCCATGGTCATGTAGGACCTCATCTGCATCCTCTCCTCCGCCCACTGCTCCCCGTGCGTCCTTCTGTCGTGCAGCCTGATAGCACCTTCCCAAACCACGAGAACAAAGCAAGTTTCAGAACACACTGACCACCAAACAACCCGTAAACATCAACACTCCAGAACCTAGCAATTAGCAAAGGCAAGATGGCCATACGAGTTCGACTTACCAACTCCTACCGCCTGGTGAAGCGATGAGCCGACGACCACCATGAACACCAGAGCAACAAGCCGCACGATACAAATTAGTAACCTCATGTCTTCCCCGCACCCGTTGTGCTCTGCTCCCCTCAAGTGATTCTCACCTCAACCAGCTAACCCTCTACACCTGAGTGTGTATGTATGTTTAGCGTGTGTATATATATAGCCGGTCAAGGGCGTTGGAGCAAAGACAGCTCGCAAGTCAAAGGACAGGAGATTTACACGGCTCTGAATTTTAATACCTCCGTCGTGTCCCCCTCCTCCTCCTCCTCCGCGGCCTTGGTCCTCGCATCCCACGGGAAGAATCTATGGTTCCTGGAGCTCCCCGGCCTTGTTTAACCTCCCCTGCATGCCCTTTCTGGGGCCGTGAGCTGATGATCAGCTAGTTTAATGGCGTCTCACGTGAGCTCCACTCGGCCGCGCCACATGGAATTTGTTTAACCGGCTCGGTCACGCGAGTACCGAAGCCGCGATTAACTAGCGTTTAGTGGTACTAACTACATGGGGTAGTGGAGTGGGGTGTGTGGTTTTGAATCCATGAATGAAAGCTGTTGCTCAGCATGGGTTTTGTTTAGTTAGCAAGCGCTGTGTCGAAGCAGCTTGATTCCTCACTCTTCAGTAGCCTCATGGCCAGGTACTCCCTCCATTCCCTTATACAAGGTCACTGTGAAAAATTCATCTTGCATCTATATAAGGCCACCAACGGTAATCGAGGTAACATTAATGATGTTTCATCATACTAGCAACTTGTTTCATAATGACATTTAGCTACATGCTTCTCACTCATTCGTTGCATGCATGCAGCGTATTAATGATTACAGTTAATGAAAAGAAAACTTGACTTTGCAAGCGGTCATTAAATTTTGTCTTGATACCTGTAATATGAGTTTGTGGCCTCGTATAAGGAAATGGAGGGAGTAGTAGCCTGGATGTCTGCTCAAGATTCCCATGCTGATTTGTCATGCCTCACTGGGATTGAAGTTATATTTGTTGTGCATGTCATTGGTTGATTGCGTGTTAACGCTAGCTTAGCCTCATGGGATTGGGGTGTCCTTAGGGCAGTTTTTAAGCTGAAAGAAAGGCGGTGCTACTGCCTACTACTGAACACTGATGCCGCTTTAAGTACCCTGATAGTTGGTGAAAGTAGCCACCTAGCTAGAGCTAAGCTAGCCTGACAGTGATGGTTAGGATGGATGGATCATACCTTGATCGAGGGCAAACATTTTTTGGGGATTTGGTTTCCTTTGCGTTTCTTTACTTGTCGTCGAGATCGGCATGCCACTCATGAATGCGGCATCACTGGGTAGCTAGTCTTTGTAGCCTCGTGTATTGTGGCTGGATTAGCCGTGCTCGCCTTGTCTTTAGCTGAAACAGGGGTGGAGTTGTTGCTGCCTACGGACACTTTGGCGCCCTGATACTTTGCAAAAGTGAGTGAAATGCGTTTGCCTGAGTGGATGTAGCATCATACTGTCGATGGTGTTTGCTGCATCAAAATCTTGAGCTCATCTACTAGTACAGGACTATTCTCTCCGGTCCAAAATACAATTCATTTTAGAGATCTCAATACGGGTTACATATGGAGCAAAATGAGTAAATCTATACTTTAAAGTGCATCTATATACATTCGTATGTAATTCATATTGAAATTTCTAAAAAGACTTGTATATAGAACGGAGGGAGGAGTAATTATCGTAGCATGGCCAACATGGGCTTCATGTACATTATGGCCCTGTTTATAGAACATTCCAAATTTCCAGGGTACAACGGTTACTAGTAAAGTTTTCAAATAAAAAAGTTGGTAAAATCATGGCATTTAGTGACGGCAGCAGATTTTGAGTTACTGTGTCATAGTAACATATTTTTGACTATTCAATACATGGTAGTTTGGATCCTGATTTTAATACTGTGAACATAGCAGGACAGTGGCTTGAATGTATCATCGAATTGGTTGGAGGTTGAAATGCAGAACAATGTTATTAGTAGAATAACTCTGACTGGGGTCTGTGTATCAGTTCTAATTGCAATTCCAGAAGGTTCAAAATTCCAAAAAAGAAAAAAGAAAGAAAGAAGGGCATGCCTCAAGCAATATTTACCTGGCAAAGAATTAATCAGTTACGCCCAGTCTTATTTTGAGCTCAGTAAATTCTGTCACAATGTGTCATGTAAAAGAATTCAATTGCATGGAATAATCTGTCAAGTTAATGCATTGTTTGGACTAATATACATTCAGAGTTTTGGTACAGCACCAAAATTTCCAGATTTTGTTGCAACGCTCTGGTGGAAGTACAATCTGAAGGGAAACTAAACTGTCCCAACAGCTTGTACTTCATGGAGCACATCTCAAGGGAAACTAAACTGTGGGTCCCACAGGCTTGAACTTCGTAGAGCCCATCTGAAAGGACACAACTCTTCCAACAGCTCGCACTTCATGGAGCCCTATCGAACGGGCGTGTGTCGTTGTAGCATATATTCCACACAGCCTCAATCGCATCTTTTGCAGCTGTCTCTGAACAGTGAGGGTTGTTCTTCACAGACTCCAGCGAACGTCTTTTAACACATTCCTTCAGAAATGCAGAAAGGTCGCAGCAGACATAAACATTCAATTGGAAAAATAAAAATAAAAATAGGAAAAGTACGCTCATTAGCTAACATGTCGAGAACCACATGGAAACTATAAGAATACCAATAGTAAATACCAGTAATGGTATCTATATTTAATGGTTTGTAACTTGCTAACAGAAGTTTGGTTGAACTGAATAGGCTGTACGCAAAGATGATGGATGTGTGGAACTTGGAAGCTACAAGACACTAGAGAAGACAGGATTCACATAGCAAAGATAGAACCAATGTCATATGTGGTATGAGCTCAATAATAATAATAAGACAGCAAAAGACAGTTTTGCTTTCTGTAAAAAAACTTACTGGCTCATGCCCCCTTATCTTCAGGAAGCCTTTCATCAGTTCACGTTTGTAATGGCAATTGCCACTAAGATGATTAGCTCGAATCTAAGAATGAACAACACAATATAAGCCAATTAATTACCAATAACTCACGACAAAACATAAGTTTATGTGGCACAGTAACATGCCAATAACTTCCATTTATATGACAAGTACTTCGATACCTCAGAGCAAGCATGGTGAGCGCAGTTCGTCCAGTCCATGTTCTTGCCAACACAGTCATCATAAGCATGTATTAACTCATGAATTATGGTCTGATTTATCTGATCTGGATATTCCATGTGATTACAGCAAACTTCTATCTGGACATAAATAACTGGAAATTATTAGAGCAGTTCTCTCGTCAGTAGTTCACTTGAAATAGAATTCACGAGGAAAGATGCAAGGCCAATCAAAGAATTGTTTAGGAAAGTAATAAAATAGGTCAGGCAATTGCACTGGTTTAGTCGTAATATACTATGAAGGACCAACAAAGAAAAGAAATACTATCAAGGGAAAACAACAAGTCTGCTATAATCGTTTGCCGACAACTTGGTCCATACCATCTTAGTTAAGGGATAACCATACAATACATAATGGGAAAATATACCGCACAAACATTTGATGTGGCTTCAGCATGGCGCGCGGCGGAGAAGGAGAAGGAAGGCGTGGCAAAGAAGCACGAAGAAGAGAGAGGGGAGGGGCTGCCCAGCGTTAAGCTCAACGGCACGAGGTGTCGGATATTGGGGCACAGTGGCTCCCCCAACTTGCACCGCTGGAGGCGGCAGGACAGACGGCAAACAGTAGTGTCGGCCGATATTACAACGGTGGAGGAGAGAGAAGTGGGAGGGGGCAAGGGGGAAGGGAAGAGTACCACTGCGCTGTGCAAGGTTGGAAGCGGACTAAGAGGGCATAAGGCATAAAGACTAAGAGAGGCGTGTTTAAGGTCATAGCATGAACGTCGCACTAAAGCATAGTTCTTACATAAAATTGTTGTGCTGCCCATATAACTGAAGTTTCATTGATCCATTATGCTAGAACATACACATAAAGCATGCAATTTTAAGTAGGCAAATGAACTTATAGCAAATAAATCTAGAAAACATAGCAAATCCAGTCAACCTGTACTGATAACATGAAAACAGGAACCAGCTCAGTCTACCCTTGTCATAAATGTTGCTGACTGAGATGCAAACGTGAACTTTACATAAAAATTGAAAGACAAAACTTCAACCAACAACAGATCAACCCATCTTTTACCTTCAGTACTAAGAGAATTTCCAACAGATGATGTATAATAGGGCACGCAAAAAAAAAGGTTTAGGGCAGGAGAGAGAAGGTTTTAGGGCACCAGAACTTTTTCTGCCGTAGCAGATGATGTAAAACTGGTGCCAAAAAAACTGTTGTTTGATGCATTTGAAGTTTTTCGACTATGAATAAAATCAAACTCGTCTCAAATGAATCCAAAACAAATAAAACACAAACAGTAATTAATTACTTCCTCTGTTCACAAATATAAGACGTTCTAGAGTGAACAAACAGGTCTCTAAAACGTCTTATATTTATGAACAGAGGGAGTACTACATAGTTCATCAATCCTTAACATAAAAGTCAACACCAAGTTCATCAAACATAACACAAAGTTCATCACACAGGACATGAAACATAAGAGATGAAACAAATGGTTTGTTGCCCATTTAATGCCCACCACCACTCGATGAGAGCTCTTTGAAGATCTTCATGCTTATCCGAATCTTGAATGTCATGGTACACTTCAAGAAAGTGTCGGATGGGGTCTTCCCTTCTACGCAGCCGCACCGTCTGTCCCATTAATTCATAGAAGGTGTAACCAAATCTTTCCCAAGCTCATTCTCAGTGATCATGTTGTGCATGATCAAGGCGGTCATGATGATGTACCAAAGGATCTCTTGATCCCAAAACCTAGCCAGTTTTTGCACAATAGCAAACTGAGATTGCAAAATCCCAAAAGCCATTTGCACATCTTTCCTAGGTTATGGAAATGAAGTTCTTTCTTACCTTGGGGGCTTGAAATTGGCTTCACCAAAGTAGCCCACTTCGGATTTATCCCATCCGCAAGGTAGTAGGCTAGTAGCCCATGTTGTACATGCGGATATTTGCTTGAAACTGCACCGGTGGAGATTCTCCATTGGCTAACCATGCAAAGAGTGGCGATCGCTGGAGCACATTGATGTCATTGCAAGCTCCAGGCATCACAAAATATGCATGCCAAATCCATTTCATATTTCTTCTTCGGAGGAGGAATTATCCCACAAAGAGGATTCGAACGATCTCATCTACAACACAAGGAGGAGAAATCCGACCGGCTGGTCGTCAGGGCCGAGATGGTCGGCATGCCGGCTAGAAATGGCCTCGGAGTGTGTCTTCTCGACGCCTCCGCGGTCGCCGCGCCAGCCAAAAGCCAAAAGCTCCAAAGGAGCAGCCGCTTGGCTCGGTCGTGGCGGTCAAGTGGCGGTCGAGGAGGTCGATAATCGACCTCAACGGCGAGTAGTGTGCTGCGTGGCCATTAAGGGCAGCGGAGGGGCGACAAATGGCCAGAATCAGCGCAATCCGAGGCGGTGGCAGATCCGGAATCGGCGGCGGTCTGTTGCAGCCATCTGCCATCTGAAGCGGCGGAGTCGCGGCTGGGCCCAAGGAGGACAGCGGGCTTGTGGCGGTGGCGTGGAATGGCAAGATCTAGCCGGCTGCGGTACGGGGGAGAGGCGGGTGAGGTGGCGGGTACTTTCAGCATGACAGTTGGGCTGCACAGGGCTGCGGATGTATTTTGCGGCAGCCGGGTGGAGTGCTGCAAATATGCAGCACTTGGAGTCAAAATATGGAGCTGCCCAAAAACAATTGCAGCACCATTTGCAGATACACCATCTGCTGAGCACTGTTTTTTGGGATCAAATGCCCTAAAAAGCAGTTTTTTGGGCACTTGCCCTATTATACATCATCTGTTGGAGATGCTCTAACACCTGAGAAAAAAGCACACTTTTGGTTGTTCTTTCAAGTGGATGCTCTCAAGATCCAGTCAAGACAATTATCTCCTCGACCAAACCTTGACAACCAAACAATATCCCGGTCATTCTTTTGCTAAAAGATGTGCCCAAACAACAAAAGCGCTGTTATTTACAAACTTAGAGACCATAGTACGCTCAGTTTGCACGAATTGTTATGACTTATGAACAACCGCAGGCATTTTCTATCTCCAAACATATCGGCAATGCAAATTATTAGATTGCCAACATGAACCATAAAGCAACGATACTAGGGGAGGGGGGGGGGGGGGAATGAAAGAACAGCATACCCCCTCGCGGCTTGCGTAACCCCCGGCAGAGGCGCAGGTGGCCGCCCGGATCAGCATCGGCCACACGGTGCACCCGGCTTTCTCCATCCGCTCCCTCAGGAACCGCACCATCGGATCTACCCACCAAAATCGACAAGGCGAGTGAGGGGATGGAGTTCCAGACACGTCGAGAGGAAGAAAGAAGCGGCGGTGGGTGAGTAGAGGCGTAAGCAAGCGCGTACCTTTGAGAGCGGAGCGGACGCCGGCGACGCAATCCTCGTGTGGCATGATATGCCGGGTTATGGGCGGGTCAGAGGCGGAAGGTGTCTCCGCTCCGGTGGTCTTCCGCGGGACGCTGCCACCGTCACCCGCGGCGGCCGCCATTGTTTTCTACCTCTCCCGGCAGCTGCGTCGTGGGCTCCGGCGGCCGAGAAGTCAGAGGGGGTTTAGGTCTTCAGAGTTCGGATCTCTCTAGCGACTGATCCCTTCGGGAACGTGCAAACTGGATGGGCCGGAAGGTGATTGGGCTAAGTATTAGTACATCATGGCCATGGGCTGCGCGATGTAGGGAAGCGTTGGCCCGTGCCAATGGAGACCGAGCTCTAGTGAGCTCGTTATTAAAAAAAATACAAAATTATATTTTAAAGTTTCAAAAAAATTTGAAAACAAATACATGGAAAATTATACCTGGTCCGCAAGAATATGTGAAAAAACTTTTAAAAATACTGTGATTTTTGATGCAAAAAGAAAATAATGTGATTTGTAGGCTGTACAAAAAAGACAAAATTCCGGCCCAACAACAAAAAAATCGACCCATTTTAGAAATACATATTTGACGCATTTCTGTATGTCATGTGTGAAAGTATATGGTTATGACATTTTGCACATACACAATATACATGTGCATGAGTCAATCATTTTTTTTCTAATATGAGCCACGTGAAGCTCGGCATCCAAAAATCCGCACTCGGGGTTGGCCCTTCTTGTTAACCATCGATCTCTCCATCACTAAAAAAATGATAGGATTCTCAAAAAAAAATGAGCGACTATTTGTAGGTCGCCTAATTTTTCTAGCTGCAAGTCATTATTTTCACCGTGGACTGCTAGCATACTTTGCTTTGAGCTTGTTTGTCATATAAATTGTGTTCATCTAGTTAAACATTTAGAGAACCTATTTCATCCGTATTAACCCAAAATTTGAAAGTTTGGATTCAATTTTGTAATCTCCTATTCACCTCTCGATCCTTTTGGACGCTTCGAGTCATCGTGGCAGTTCGAGACAAAGCTCATGACGCGTGTCAACATCTGTGTACCCAAAGGGTCTTGTTGTAATTTTCTATTTCTTTGTGCCTATGCTGCAAATCAAATTGTATTCTCCTTTGAACCTTCTTTTCCAAATGTTGGTGGAAGAGCTGGTGTTGGCGAAGAAACTAACAAATCCATTGATTAGAAAGGAGTACTACACACCCTGTTCGGCACTCGAATTCCTTCGCCGCTGTTAGAGAGCACACCGGGAAAACGTCTTATCAATCTATGTTTGGTATGAAACCCACAAGGCTGCCACAAGCATATCAGTGAAAACCAATGACATCGAAGAGGAAATCTATGTCTGATATAGCAAAGGTATGTCGGGATGATCCCACGAGGTTGCCTAATATAACTTGCCTGACATCGAGTGCATGTGAAGGCTACTCCTAGTATCCCCATGGAGATGCCACACAAACCATGACCGCCCACCTCCACAAGCACCGAGTCCACCTCCAAGATGATGTTCCCAAGAAAAAAACATAACTTCTGATGAAGCCAATGGCGACACCATCGTCCGATGTGAAAGACCAGATCTAAGGTTTTTCTCATAGCATGTTGGAAAAGGAAAAAAAGAATTACAACATCGTCTGATCTAGAAGACCAGATCTAGGATTTCCCCCGTAGCATGTTGGGAAAGGAAAGGGGAGAACTACAACATCGATTCATTACAACATCGATTCATCTGGCAAGGAAACTATGACGATATCATCATCGGCTATTCTGGTCACAAGCGGAGTACGTCTTTCGTGACCCGGCTAGCCCATCCTACTTTCCACCTTCACAACGCGCAAGCACCACCATGCCGGTCACAGGCAGAGTACGTCTTTCGTGAACCGACTAAACCAATCCTACCTTCCACATTCACGACGCGTAAGCACCACCCTGCATGTCGCCCATGCGCAGTCTAGACACGGCATGCAACCAGGACCCCAACAACGCACCACCTGCGTGCCCCAAAAAGCAGCTCAGGCACGATCGCTAAAGCATTCCACCATCGTGGTCTCTTCTCATAGATCGGGGCCCTTGCGTGATAACTAGGCACAAAATTAGGGTCGTCCGAACACCCAACACGCCAGCACGATGCCTCTCTACGCACCTATGCCGCACCACTATCGCCCTCGTGTGCCCGCACCAGCACACACAAGCCCACCAACGCCGTGTTGCCTCGAGTAGGAATCCGCACGAGCTCCTACCAAGGCCACCGACCAACGCTGCTCAATCCGAGACGGGCAGGCGGGCCGTTACGCCTCGCAGGATCTAGACTGGACCAACAGACCAACACTAGTATTTCCTGGGCACCCTTTCCTCACTCGTGCGCACCTGGGAACAACTTCCCGATCTTTCACCCATCCTAGAATTTCTCCAAGCCAAGCATGCTTAACTTTGGAGTTCTTTTCGAATGGGCTCCCGAAAAAGAAGGAATTCCTTGTTGATATGAGTAGTTTATCATTCCTGTTAAGCCAGGCCTACCAATGCTGTCGGGACTCCGATCCTAAGCCATACAAGTCTAGCATGTAACACATCATATCACTTTGCGGCCTCACGCACGGTAATCCCTACGGCTGCCACCTTACCTTGGTCGGGACCATTTGCGCCTTTTGGTTCACGTATATGATTATGCCGCTAGCAATCATATGTCAAAGAACCTGGGTCGACATGACTAGTCATAGACCCAAGTGGCATAACCATACAAGGACATGCATACATAACCCAAGTGGACATGTCAGTCATCAACGTGTGTAGACGAGTCGTAACAAGATACATGGACTCCATTACACCGCGTGACATTTCCCCGTAGGGACAGACACAGCAGCAAAGAAGGATACATGTCGGTCAATCAATGTGTCCGGAGCAGTAGCAAGCTACCACGGCTCAACGAAAGCATAGAGAGGCATTTCCTTGTGAAGAAGGCTGCCATAGGCATATGACTAGGTGTCGAATCCCACACATACTAATGCATTTCAAACATACACGCAATATGCACGATATGCGCAGATATAACATGGCATCACAACATAACTCTGTGACTCAAGTATTCATTAACAACTCATAAGATCCAACATAGTGTGATATTACAAGCAGGAGTCACATGACCCAACACTCAAGTCATACAAGCAACAAGCGGAAGCAAAACATGTCTGAGTACACACATCTACTAAAAGTGGCTGGAGGAGCCTGAAAAGCTACAACGACCCTACCAAAGGAGCCAGACCTCTATCTGGGATTCCCAAGCTAATCGAGTCAACATCGAACTTCACGTCGTAAGAAACACTAATGAGACTAACGTCTCCTCTACAAAAACGTAAATTAAGAAACCATGAGTATAAAGGTACTCAACAAGACTTACATCGGAACTAACTACATATGCATCATTGTCAACAAAGGGGGTTGTGGAGTTTATTGCAGCAAGCCAGCTTTGACTCTTGTCTAACCTGTACTACAACTACGAGTACTTTCTTTGAGGTGGGATATGTTGGGGAACGTTGCATGCGAAACAAAAAATTTCCAACGCACATGCAAGATCTATCCATGGTGATGAGCATCTACGAGAGGGAGAGTGGATCTACATACCCTTGTAGATCGCTAAGCGGGAAGCGTTAAGAAACGCGGTTGGTGTAGTCGAACGTCTTCGCAATCCAAATCGCCGAGTGTCCCACGATCTCATCACGATCCGTCCCGCGATCCAATCACGATCCGTCCCGCGAACTCATCACGATCCGTCCCGCGATCTCGTCACGATCCGTCCGGCGAACTCATCACGATCCATCCCGCGAACTCATTATGATCCATCTCGCGATCTTGATCACGGTCCTTCCGATCTAGCGCCGAACGGATGACACCTCCGCGTTCAGTACACGTACAGCTTGATGACGATCTCCGCCTTCTTGATCCAGCAAGAGGGAGCGGAGAGGTATAAGAGTTCTCCGGCAGCGTGACGGCGCTGCGGTGATGGTGGTGGAGCTTTCCGGCAGGGCTTCGCCTAAGCACTGCAGAAAACCGATCTAGAGGAGAAGCTATGCACTAGAGGAACGGGTGGCACGTGGCTGAAAATCTTGTCCCAAAACCCTAAAATCGTCTAGTATATATAGGAGGAGAGGAGGAGGAGGTTTGGCTGCCAAAAAGCCAGCCCTTGGGTCGGCCAAAGTGGGGAGGAGAGGAGGACTCCTCCTCCAATCCTAGTAGGACTAGGATTCCTCCTTTTTTTGGCCTTTTTCCACCTTTTTCCCTTTAGGCTTTTTCTCCCAGCCGCATGGGCCTTGTGTGGGACTTCCACCAGCCCACAAAAGGCTGGTATTTACTCTCTCACAGCCCATGAAGCCTCTTGGGTCGAAATACCCCTCCCGGTGGTCTCCCGGTACACTACCGGCACTCCCGGTACATTACCGATTAGCCCGAAACTTTTCCGGCGACCAAAATGGGACTTCCTATATATCAATCTTTACCTCCGGACCATTCCGAAGCTCCTCATGACGTCCGGAATCTCATCTAGGACTCCGAACAACCTTCGGTCACCACCATACATAACTCTATACTACCGAAACGTCACCGAACCTTAAGTGTGCAGACCCTGCGGGTTCGAGAACTATGTAGACATGACCGAGACACCTCTACGGTCAATAACCAATAGAGGGACCTAGATGCCCATATTGGTTCCTACATATTCTACGAAGATCTTTATCGGTCGAACCTCTATGTCAAGGATTCAGTTAATCCCGTGTGATGTTCCCTTTGTTCTTCGGTATGTTACTTGCCCGAGATTCGATCATCGGTATCTCCATACCTAGTTCAACCTCATTACCGGCAAGTCTCTTTACTCGTTCCGTAATACAAGATCCTGTGACTAACACTTAGTCACATTGCTTGCAAGGCTTGTTGTGATGTTGTATTACCGAGTGGGCCCTGAGATACCTCTCCATCACACGGAGTAACAAATCCCAGTCTTGATCCATGCCAACCCAACAGACACCCTCGGAGATACCTGTAGAGTACCTTTATAGTCACCCAGTTATGTTGCGACGTTTGATACACACAAGGCACTCCTCCGGTGTCAGTGAGTTGCATGATCTCATGGTCATAGGAACAGATACTTGACATGCAGAAAACAGTAGCATTAAACCGACACGATCATATGCTACGTTTGTAGTTTGGGTCTTGTCCATACCATCATTCTCCTAATGATGTGATCCCGTTATCAAATGACATCTCATGTCAATGGCTAGGAAACCTTAACCATCTTTGATCAACGAGCTAGTCTATTAGAGGCATACTAGGGACATGGTTTTGTCTATGTATCCACACATGCATCTAAGTCTCCGATCAATACAATTATAGCATGGATAATAAATGATTATCATGAACAAGGAAATATGATAATAACTAATTTATTATTGCCTCTAAGGCATATTTCCAACATGATAATGCGCACGAGTCCACATATTCACCAAATCAATACACCACTATGGATCCACTCCCGTCTCCCTACAAGAAGGCCATCCATGGCACTCACGCTTATCTTGCGCATTTTAGAGTATCCATGTCAAGTTTTCTATGAACCAAGTAGTCCATATCCGAGGGCGCAACTATTTGAACAGATTAATAACCCTGACTCAGAGGAACCGACGTCCTCGTGCCATCAGCAATGTCCCCTCCTGGAACATGTAGCTGCGTCTAGTCCGGACCATGTGCCATGACGGGCCATAAGCGCCATATGCCACGATGGCACATGTGTCATGTGCCACAACGGGCCACACGCGCCGTATGCCATGACGGGCCACATGCGCCATGCGCCACATGCCCGCGCACCTGACCCGCACATGTCCATGTAACAGCAAGGTAGGCTCTGATAAGCACAAAACCCAATTCCTATGAGTTATATCACAACACAATCCACCATGTTCTCCAACATGGCCTCTCATCACTATCTTGACCAAAACGGGTCAAGACACTTAAGTCTCATCATTAGGACAGGATCATTCCAATCCATCACCCAGATGGATCAGACCAACTCAACTCTAAGTGTAGAAAGCGAGCATGGCTAAGTAGTCACAACATAGCTCAAGAAACTCTTGAGTATGCTAGGATGGTTTAGCTATTTGGCGACAATGACATGTGCTACTTCTCGAGCATGCGTTGGTTTCCCGTGAAAAGGAACGGTTTGATGCAGCAAAGTAGATAAGTATTTCCCTCAGTTTTTGAGAACCAAGGTATCAATCCAGTAGGAGATACAAGCGAGCCACCAATAGGTATACTTGCACAAGGAATCAAACTCTTGCACCCAACGCTATAAAGGGGTTGTCAATCCCCTCACGGTTATTTGCAAGGATGAGATCTAATAGAGATAGATATAATAGGATGCTTAAACAGAAAGTAAAACTAAAAGTAAAAATAGGGCAGCAAGTATTTTTGGTTTTAGATCGGAGAGTATAATATGGAAACTAGACCCAGGGGCCATAGGTTTCACTAGATAGCTTTTCTCTCATGATGGCAAGTATTACGGTGGGTGAACAAATTACTGTCGAGCAATTGATAGAAAAGCGAATAATTATGAAGATATCCAAGGCAATGATTATGCATATAGGCATCACGTCCGTGACAAGTAGACCGAAACGATTCTGCATCTACTACTATTACTCCACACATCGATCGACTCCTGCCTACATCTAGAGTATTAAGTTCATGAAGAACAAAGTAACGCATTAGGTAAGATGACATGATGTAGAGGAATAAACTCAAGCAATATGATGAAAACCCCATATTTTTACCCTTGATGGCAACAATATAATACGTGCCTTGCTACCCCTACTTTGTCACTGGGTGAGGACACCGCAAGATTGAACCCAAAACTAAGCACTTCTCCTATTGCAAAAATTACCAATCTAGTTGGCCAAACCAAACCAATAACTCGAAGAGACTTGCAAAGATATGAAATCATGCATATAAGAATTCAGGAAAGACTCAGATAATATTCATGGATAATCTGAATATAAACCCATAATTCATCGGATCTCGACAAACACACCGCAAAATAGTATTACAACGGATGGATCTCCATGAAGATCATGAAGAACATGGTATTGAGAAGCAAAAGGAGAGAAGAAGCCATCTAGCTACTAGCTATGGACACATAGGTCTGTGGTGAACTATTCACGCATCATCGGAGGGGCAATGGAGTTGATGTAGATGCCCTCCGTGATCGAATCCCCCTCCGACAGATTACCGGAAAAGGCTCCAAGATTGGATCTCTCGGGAACGGAGGCTTCTAGTGGCGGAAAAGTGTTTTCGTGGCTTGTTTAGATAATTATGGAATATTTGGGTATTTATAGGTCAAAGAATAGGGTTAGGGGAGTTGCCAGGGGCCCACAAGCCTGCCCGGCGCGGGGTACCCCCTGTCGCGGCAAGCGGGCTTGTGGCCTCGTGGAAGCTCCTCTGCCTTCGTTCTCAACTCTCATGGCTTCCTTTTATTCTAGAAAAATCATGCCGGAGGTTTTATTCAGTTTAGACTCCGTTTAATATTCCTTATCTGCGAAACTCAAAAACAAGGAAAAAACAGAAACTGGCACTAGGCTCTAGATTAATAGGTTAGTCCCAAAAATAATATAAAATAGCATATTATTGCATATAAAACATCCAAAACAGATAATATAATAGCATGGAACAATCAAAAATTATGATACGTTGGAGACGTGTCAACAGGTCATGCAAAGGAATGGGTTCAACTATCGAGAACAAGTAGCAATTGAAAAGTTTTGTCCTAATGCAGTAAAAGAGAGAAAGAGCAAGAGAGTGGTATTGTATTGAAATGCTCAAAGGGGATTTGCTTGCCTGACAGTTCTAAAGATAGTACTTCTCTTCATTATTGTGAATGATCACAACGTCAGAACCATCATCTATCGAGAAGGAACAAACAACGGCAAACAAGAAGGAACAACATTCAGTTCATGCAATGCACAATCATGATGTATGATATGACAAATTAAGGTACTGAATTGACCTAGAGAAATAGTTGACCAAGTTAATTGAAGTGGAACTGAAACAAGTTTGAATTCCAACTCCAAATGATATTTCATACATTGCTCCAATCATAAAATGTCCTAGTTGGTGATTTTAACTTGTTCAAACATGCATGATCATGGCATTAACATATTCATTGGATTTTTCTGGTCATTTTTCATATATAAATTATTGTCACCCGAGTTATAGATTATTTTATATGTTTTTTAGAAGTTTTAAACATCTTCTGAAATAAATAAATCAATTAAGATCTATCCAAATTCGAGAAATTAATTACTGCGTCAACATGATGTCAGGGTGACCTCAACAGGTCAAACTGACCCGGTCCAGGTCAAACCTAATTGGTTGGACCCACGTGTCAATGACACATGGTCATCTCTAGAGGATGACTGGTGGGGCCAGTCAACCCTGACATGGTCAGGGCAAAACTGACCTGTGGGGCCCGTCAGTTAGTGACTCTGGAGGTTAAAAAAGGTTAATTAAATCTAACTAAACACATTAGCAGGCACGGGCCCACTATCAGTGTCTCTAAGGGGTTAATTAGCAGTGTCATTAGCCCTAATCAAGAGCGAGGGGGGAAGAATGGAGAGGGAGTTGTCCCGATCCGGACGGCTCTGGGGTTCTAATCCCTGGCGTCGCACTGGCGGAGGCAAGCAGGAGGTGGCCGAGCGCGTGGCGTCACGCGTCGGGCACGCGCCCTCTCGTCCTCCTGGCGAGAGGAGGAAGACGATAGGGGAAGGGGATGACGGGCTGGGCCAAAACCTTTAAACAGGTAAGGCCCATGTGGGTTCCCTCCTTTTCTTTTTATTTGTTTGTCTGTTTTTCTATTTTGATTTGTGTATTATACCAAATCATTTTTTGAATTCTGAAAATTCATATGTGTGGTAGGTAGGTATAACCAGAGCCACACACCAAGTTTCAGAATTGTTGGGATTATATTTATTTTATAATAAATATAATTCCAATCCAAAGAGCTATGAATTAATTCAAAGGCCATAGATTAAATATTTCTGAGTTTCAAAATTATTGGTTTGAATTTTACCTCTTGCCAATAATTTCAGAGCTTAACAGGAACATTTTCTTGGACACATTTAAAAAGGTTTTTAACTTATCTTTTATTTAAAGGAGTTCTAAGGATTTGAAAATTACCTCAATTCAAATTCAATTGAATTAAAATTATTCATGCATGAGATGCAATGACAACAAAGCAAAGGCTAGGGCTGTGACACACACGTGGCCGGGAATGGGCGGCGTCGGGGCGAGGCACGCCGTGGCCGAAGACGGGCTCTGTCAGAATGGGAGGAAAAAAGGAAAAAAAGCAGGAGAAAATGTGATATAGTTTTATTTACGGGGTCTGTCATGGATTTGTCACGACAAGATGTCCGGCTGAACGAACTAGGGTTCCGGGTGGTCGCTGTTGGGAGACGTAGTAGTAAATCAAAAAAATCCTACGATCACCAAGATCTATCTATGGAGAAACCAGCAACGACTGGGGAGAGATTGCATCTTCATACCTTTGAAGATCGCTAAGCGGAAGCGTTACAAGAACGCGGTTGGTGGAGTCGTACTCGTAGCGATTCAGATCGCGGTGGACTCCGATCTAAGCGCCGGACAACGGCGCCTCCGCGTTCAACACACGTGCAGCCAGATGACGTCTCCTACGCCTTGATCCAGCAAGGAGGAAGGAGAGGTTGAGGGAGAGCTCCGGCAGCACGACGACATGGTGGTGGTGGAGCTATGTGGACTCCGGTAGGGCTTCGCCAAGCGCTACGGAGAACGAGGAAGAGGAAGGGTAGGGTTGCGCCGAGAGAGAGAGAAGTCGTGTCTCAAATCAGCCCCAATACCTTGGATATATAGGAGGAGGGAGAGGGAGGGCTGCCTTGGCCCCTCCTCCAAGGAGGAGAGGTTCGACCGAACCTAGGGAGGAGTCCACCTCCCACAAGGGAGGTGGATCTCTTCCTTTTGAATCCTTTTCAGCCTTATGTCTTATCCCTAGCCGCATGGGCCCTTCCGGAAGGTCTTGGCCAGCCCAATAAGGGCTGATACACCTCCTCTAAGGGCCCACGAAGTCCTTTGGTTGTCACACCCCTCCCGGGGTCCTTCGGCACCCTCCCAGCACTCCGGGTACACTACCGATGAGCCCGAAAACTTTCCGGTGACCAAAACTGGACTTCCTATATATCAATCTTTACCTCCGGACCATTTCGTAGCTCCTCGTGATGTCCTAGATCTCATCCGGGACTCTGACAACCTTCGGTAATCATGTATACCATGTCCCTATAACCCTAGCGTCATCGAACCTTAAGTGTGTAGACCCTACGGGTTCGGGAGACACGTAGACATGACCGAGACACCTCTCCGGTCAATAACCAACAGCAGGATCTGGATACCCATGTTGGCTCCCACATGCTCCACGATGATCTCAGCGGATGAACCACGATGTCGGGGATTCAATCAATCGCGTATGCAATTCCCTTTATCTATCGATATGATACTTGCCCGAGATTTGATCGTCGGTATCCCTATACCTTGTTCAATCTCGTTACCGTCAAGTCTCTTTACTCGTTCGGTAACACATCATCCCATGGCTAACTCCTTAGTCACATTGAGCTCATTATGATGATGTCTTACCGAGTGGGCCCAAAGATACCTCTCCGTCATACGGAGTGACAAATCCTAGTCTCGATTCGTGCCAACCCAACAGACACTTTCGGAGATACCCGTAGTGCACCTTTATAGCCACCTAGTTATGTTGTGACGTTTGGCACACCCAAAGCATTCCTACGGTATCCAAGAGTTGCACAATCTCATGGTCTAAGGAAATTATACTTGACATTGGAAAAGCTTTAGCATACGAACTACACGATCTTGTGCTATGCTTAGGATTGGGTCTTGTCCATCACATCATTCTCCTAATGATGTGATCCCGTTATCAACGACATCCAATGTCCACGGTCATGAAACCGTGACCATCTATTGATCAACGAGCTAGTCAACTAGAGGCTCACTAGGGACATGTTGTGGTCTATGTATTCACACATGCATTCTGGTTTCTAGTTAATACAATTATAGCATGAACAATAGACAATTATCATGAACAAGGAAATACAATAATAACCATTTTATTATTGCCTCTAGGGCATATTTCCAACAGTCTCCCACTTGCACTAGAGTCAATAATCTAGTTACATTATGATGAATCGAACACCCATAGCATTCTGGTGTTGATCATGTTTTACTCGTGAGAGAGGTTTAGTCAACGGATCTGCGACATTCACATCCGTATGTACTTTACAAATATCTATATCTCCCTCCTGAATGTAATCACAGATGGAATTGAAGCAGCGCTTGATGTGTCTTGTCTTCTTGTGAAACCTGGGCTCCTTCGCAAGGGCAATAGCTCCAGTGTTGTCACAGGATAGAGTCATCGGGCCCAACGCATTGGGAATCACTCCTAGGTCGGTGATGAACTCCTTCATCCAGACTCCTTCCTTTGCTGCTTCTAAAGCAGCTATGTACTCCGCTTTACATGTAGATGCCACCACGACGCTTTGCTTGCTGCTGCACCAGCTGACTGCCCCTCCGTTCAAAACATACACGTCTCCGGTTTGCGACTTGGAGTCATCCGGATCTATGTCAAAGCTAGCATCGACGTAACCCTTTACGACGAGCTCTTCGGCACCTCCATATACGAGAAACATGTCCTTTTTCCTTTTCAGGTACTTTAGGATATTCTTGACCGCTGTCTAGTGTTCCGTTCTGGGATCACTTTGGTACCTCCCTACAAAACTTATGGCAAGGTTCACATCAGGTTTGGTACACAGCATGGCATACATAATAGAGCCTATGGCTGAAGCATAGGGAATGACACTCATCTCTTCTCTATCTTTTGCCGTGGTCGGGCACTGAGTCGTACTCAATCTCACACCCTGTAGCACAGGCAAGAACCCCTTCTTGGACTGATCCATATTGAACTTCTTCAATATCTTTTCAAGGTATGAGCTTTGTGAAAGACCTATGAGGCGTCTCGATCTATCTCTATAGATCTTAATACCTAATATGTAAGCAGCCTCTCCAAGGTCCTTCATTGAAAAACACTTATTCAAGTAGGCCTTTATACTTTCCAAGAGTTCAATATCATTTCCCATTATCAGTATGTCATCCACATATAATATGAGAAATGCTACAGAGCTACCACTCACTTTCTTGTAAATACAGGGTTCTCCGTAAACCTGTACAAACCCAAACGCTTTAATCACCTCATTAAAGCGAATGTTCCAACTCCGAGATGCTTGCACCAGCCCATAATGGAGCGTTGGAGCTTGCATACTTTGTTAGCATCTTTAGGATCGACAAACCTTCCGGCTACATCATATACAGTTCTTCCTTGAGGAAGCCATTAAGGAATGCCGTTTTGACGTCCATTTGCCAGATCTCATAATCATAAAATGCGGCAATTGCTAACATGATTCGGACAGACTTTAGCATCACCACGGGTGAGAAAGTCTCATCGTAGTCAACTCCTTGAACTTGTCGATAACCCTTAGCGACAAGTCGAGCCTTATAGACGGTTACATTACCATCCGTGTCAGCCTTCTTCTTAAAGATCCATTTATTTTCAATGGCTCGCTTATCATCAAGCAAGTCCACCAAAGTCCATACTTTGTTCTCATACATGGATCCTATCTCGGATTTCATGGCCTCAAGCCATTTGTTGCAATCCGGGCCCGTCATCGCTTCTTCATAGTTTGAAGGTTCACCGTTGTCCAAAAACATGATCTCCAGGACAGGGTTGCCGTACCACTCTGGTGCGGAACGTGTCCTAGTGGACCTTAGACATTCAATAGTAACTTGATCTGAAGTTTCATGATCATCATCATTAACTTCCTCTCCAGCCGGTGTAGGCTCCACAGAAACAACTTCCTGTGTTGCGCTACTCTCCGGTTCGAGTGGAGGTACAATTACCTCATCAAGTTCTATTTTCCTCCCACTTTCTTCTTTCGAGAGAAACTCTTTCTCGAGAAAGGATCCATTCTTGGCAACAAAGAATTTGCCTTCGGATCTAAGGTAGAAGGTATACCCAATAGTCTCTTTGGGATATCCTATGAAGACACACTTTTCCGCTTTGGGTTCGAGCTTCTCAGGTTGAAGTTTCTTCACGTAAGCATCGCATCCCCAAACTTTTAGAAATGACAGCTTAGGTTTCTTTCCAAACCATAATTCATACGGTGTCGTCTCAACGGACTTTGACGGTGCCCTATTTAAAGTGAATGCGGCAGTCTCTAATGCATATCCCCAAAATGATAGCGGTAAGTCGGTAAGAGACATCATAGATCGCACCATATCCAATAGAGTGCGATTACGACGTTCAGACACACCATTTCGCTGAGGTGTGCCAGGCGGCGTGAGTTGTGAAACAATTCCACATTTCCTTAGGTGCGTGCCAAACTCGTGACTTAAATATTCTCCGCCACGATCAGATCGTAGGCACTTTATTTTCCTGTCACGTTGATTCTCCACCTCACTCTGAAATTCCTTGAACCTTTCAAAGTTCTTAGACTTGTGTTTCATCAAGTAGACATACCCATATCTGCTCAAGTCATCAGTGAGGGTGAGAACATAACGGTAGCCACTTCGAGCCTCGACGCTCATTGGACCGCATACATCGGTATGTATTATGTCCAACAAGTCAGTTGCTCGCTCCATTGTTCCGGAGAACGGAGTCTTGGTCATCTTGCCCATGAGGCATGGTTCGCACGTGTCAAATGATTCAAAATCAAGAGACTCCAAAAGTCCATCAGCATGGAGCTTCTTCATGCGATTGACACCAATATGACCAAGGCGGCAGTGCCACATGTAAGTGGGACTATCGTTATCAACCTTACACTTTTTGGTACTTACACTATGGACATGTGTAACATCACGTTCGAGATTCATCAAAAATAAACCATTGACCAGCGGGGCATGACCATAAAACATTTCTCTCATATAAATAGAACATCCATTATTCTCAGATTTAAATGAGTAGCCATCTCGCATCAAACGAGATCCAGATACAATGTTCATGCTCAAAGCTGGTACTAAATAACAATTATTGAGTTTTAACACTAATCCCGAAGGTAGATGTAGAGGTAGCGTGCCGACGGCGATCACATCGACCTTGGAACCATTCCCGACGCACATCGTCGCCTCGTCCTTTGCCAGCCTCCGCTTATTCCGAACTCCTGCTTGGAGTTACAAATGTGAGCAACTACACCGGTATCAAATACCCAAGAGCTACTACGAGCACTGGTTAGGTACACATCAATAACAAGTATATCACATATACCTTTAACGTTGTCGGCCATCTTATCCGCTAAGTACTTGGGGTAGTTCCGCTTCCAGTGACCGGTACCCTTGCAATAAAAGCACTTAGTCTCAGGCTTGGGTCCATGCTTGTCCTTCTTCCCGGCAACTTGCTTACCGGGCGCGGCAACAGCTTTGGCGTCCTTCTTGAAGTTCTTCTTACCCTTGCCTCTCTTAAAACTAGTGGTCTTATTCACCATCAACACTTGATGCTCCTTTTTGATCTCGACCTCCACTGATTTCAGCATCGAGTACAACTCAGGAATGGACTTCTCCATACCCTGCATGTTGTAGTTCATCACAAAGCTCTTTTAGCTTGGTGGAAGCTACTGCAGGATTCTGTCAATGACCGAGTCATCCGGGAGATTAACTCCTAGCTGAGTCAAGTGGTTGTGTAACCCAGACATCTTGAGTATGTGCTCACTGACAGAACTATTCTCCTCCATCTTACAGCTGAAGAACTTTTCGGAGACGTCATATCTCTTGACCCGGGCATGAGCTTGGAAAACCAGTTTTAGCTCTTGGAACATCTCATATGCTCCGTGTTGCTCAAAACACTTTTGGAGCCCCGGTTCTAAACTGTAAAGCATGCCGCACTGAACAAGGGAGTAATCATTGCAGCGTGACTGCCAAGCATTCGTAACGTCTTGGTCTGCTGAAAAAATGGGTGGGTCACCTAGCGGTGCATCAAGGACATACAATCTCTTGGAAGCTATGAGGATGATCCTCAAGCTACGGACCCAGTCTGCATAGTTGCTTCCATCATCTTTCAGCTTGGTTTTCTCTAGGAACGCATTGAAGTTGAGGGTGACATTAACGTTGGCCATTGGATCTACAATATAGATTGTAACGACAATTTTAGACTAAGTTCATGATAATTAAGTTCACATAATCAAATTATTTAATGAACTCCCACTTAGATAGACATCTCTCTAGTCATCCAAGTGATACATGATCCATGTCAGCTAGCCCGTGTCCGATCATCACGTGAGACGGACTAGTCATCCATGGTGAACATATTCATGTTGATCGTATCTTCTATACGACTCATGTTTGACCTTTCGGTCTTCCGTGTTCCGAGGCCATGTCTGTACATGCTAGGCTCGTCAAGTCAACCTAAGTGTTTCGCGTGTGTAAATCTGGCTTACACCCGTTGTATGCGAACGTTAGAACCTATCACACCCGATCATCACGTGGTGCTTCGGAACAACGATCCTTAGCAACGGTGCACAATTAGGGTGAACACCTTTCTTGAAATTTTATTGAGAGATCATCTTATTCACTACCGTCGTTCTAAGAAAATAAGATGTAAACATGATAAACATCACATGCAATCAATATAGTGACATGATATGGCCAATATCATCTTGCTCCTTTGGTCTCCATCTTCGGGGCACCATGATCATCACTGTCACCGGCACGACAGCATGATCTCCATCATCATGATCTCCATCATCGTCTCTTCATGAAGTTGTCTCGCCAACTATTACTTCTACTACTATGGCTAACGTTTAGCAATAAAGTAAAGTAATTACATGGCGTTTATAATTGACATGCAGGTCATACAATAAAATAAGACAACTCCTATGGCTCCTGCCGATTGTCATACTCATCGACATGCAAGTCATGAATCCTATTACAAGAACATGATCAATCTCATACATCACAATGCATCACATCACATCCTTTGGCCATATCACATCACAAGGCATATGCTGCAAAAACAAGTTAGACGTCCTCTCATTTGTAGTTGCAAGTTTTTACGTGGCTGCTATAGGTTTCTAGCAAGAACGTTTCTTAACTACGCCAAAACCACAACGTGATATGCCAATTGCTATTTACCCTTCATAAGGACCCTTTTCATCGAAACCAATCCGACGAAGGTGGGAGAGACATACACGCGCTAGCCACCTTATGCAACAAGGGCATGTCAGGCGGTGGAACCAGTCTCACGTAAGCGTACGTGTACAGTCGGTCCGGGCCGCTTCATCCCACAATACCGCCGAATCAAGATAAGACTAGTAGTGGTAAGCAAATTAACATGATCGACGCCCACAACTGCTTTGTGTTCTACTCGTGCATAGATTCTACGCATAGACCTAGCTCATGATGCCACTCTTGGGTGACGTAGTAGTAAATCAAAAAATTCCTACGATCACCAAGATCTATCTATGGAGAAACCAGCAACGAGTGGGGAGATTGCATCTTCATACCTTTGAAGATCGCTAAGCGTAAGCGTTACAAGAACGCGGTTGGTGGAGTCGTACTCGTAGCGATTCAGATCGCGGTGGACTCCGATCTAAGCGCCGAACAACGGCGTCTCCGCGTTCAACACACATGCAGCCCGATGACGTCTCCTACGCCTTTATCCAGCAAGGAGGAAGGAGAGGTTGAGGGAGAGCTCTGGCAGCACGACGGTGTGGTGACGGTGGAGCTACGTGGACTCCGACAGGGCTTCGCCAAGCGCTACGGAGAACGAGGAAGAGGAAGGGTAGGGCTGCGTCGAGAGAGAGAGAAGTCGTGTCTCAAATCAGACCCAATACCTTGGATATATATAGGAGGAGGGAAAGGGAGGGCTGCCTTGGCCCCTCCTCCAAGGAGGAGAGGTTCGGCCGAACCTAGGGAGGAGTCCACCTCCCACAAGGGAGGTGGATCTCTTCCTTTTGAATCCTTTTCAGCCTTATCTCTTATCCCTAGCTGCATGGACCCTTATGGAAGGTCTTGGCCATCCCAATAAGGTATGATACACCTCCTCTAAGGGCCCACAAAGTCCTTTGGTCGTCACACCCCTCCCGGGGTCCTCCGGCACCCTCCCGGCACTCCCGGTACACTACCGATGAGCCCGAAAACTTTCCGGTGACCAAAACTGGACTTCCTATATATCAATCTTTACCTCCAGACCATTCCGGAGCTCCTCGTGATGTCTGGGATCTCATACGAGACTCTGAACAACCTCCGATAATCACATATACCATTTCCCTATAACCCTAGCGTCATCGAACCTTAAGTGTGTAGACCCTACGGGTTCAGGAGACATGTAGACATGACCGAGACACCTCTCCGGTCAATAACCAACAGCAGGATCTGGATACCCATGTTGGCTCCCACATGCTCCACGATGATCTCATCGAATGAACCACGATGTCGGGGATTCAATCAATCTCGTATGCAATTCCCTTTGTCTATCGGTATGATACTTGCCCGAGATTCGATCATCGGTATCCCTATACCTTGTTCAATCTTGTTACCGGCAAGTCTCTTTACTCGTTCCGTAACACATCATCCCGTGGCTAACTCCTTAGTCACATTGAGCTCATTATGATGATGTCTTACTGAGTGGGCCCAGAGATACCTCTCCGTCATACGGAGTGACAAATCCTAGTCTCGATTCGTGCCAACCCAACAGACACTTTCGGAGATACCCGTAGTGCACCTTTATAGCCACCTAGTTATGTTGTGACGTTTGGCACACCCAAAGCATTTCCAACATTCGCAACTATGTGGCGGCTTGAAAGGGGTTGGTCGGAATCAGGAGACGCGAGTTTACTCAGGTTCGGCCCCTCCGATGGAGGTAAAAGCCTACGTCATGTTATCTTGTATTGATGATGAAGAAGATATCTCGGTTACAAGGGTGTTGTCTTGTTACCTCTAATCTCGAGAGCCTCTAATCTATCTATCTCTAATGACTTGTGCCTATCTTAACTTGTGAACTTGTCTCTCTAGGGGTGCTCTACCCCTCCTTATATAAGTGGAGAGGGTAGGTTTACAAATAGAGTCCTACTAGGAGTAGGATTAGAACTAGTCTCTCTTGAGTCCTTATCCGGGTCTTGTTTCTCTTGTAAGGGAATCCTTTCTCCTTTGGGCCTTCTCTTGTGAGCCACCTGGCACCGGCTTATACGCTGGGCCTTTGGCCTTGTCGCTCGTCTGAGCCACCCACCGGGTTACCAATGAATCGTCAGGTCTCGACCAGGTCTCTAGTGAGTCGCCAAGTCCTAGCCAGGTCTAAGGGTCATACTTCCGACCGGGTTATACCGCGGGGTATATCCCCGACATTAGCCCCCAGGTTAGCTTGAATTTATTCATGCTAAGCTCCTGAAATAAGAATAAATATGTTAAGTGACTGGCTCACTCCCTTGGCCGGCTTATTTCACTGAAGTGGATCCTCAAAAATCCGGGTTTCATATGAATGAGCCGTCTTCTCAATCATCTTGCTTGTTAGTGTCCATTGAAATAAAATATTGGGAATACAACACATATATGCCATTGAGTCGACATCCAATGCTCTTGACGGGTCATCTCCGCAGGTCATAATCATTGATGATGCCGAGTTATGATCTTTTGATAATGTCGGGTCTTGATTTTTGGTCACGCCGGGTCAAATAACTAGACCCAGCTGACTTGACAAAAATATTGGGATGAAAATCCATCTGATGTAGAACCGGTCTTTTAATGCTTCGGCGAAAAAAATATGCTAAGCCGGTCTCACTCACAATTGACATCTTGAAAACTCTCTTCAATTTTTTGATATATCCATACTACCTGTAGCCCCCCAAGCTCCAAGTTTATCCATGATGACTTGGTGCTTGGCAATAATATCTTTGATTGTGTAGCCCCCAAGTACCAGGTTGTCTTGCGTGCAACAGCTTGGGACTTGTAACTGCCTTTATAAAGCTTCAGCGGGTGCAGCCCTCAAGGTCCGACTCATCAGTATGTGATGGGCCGGGTCTTCAATTTGAACCTCATAATCTGTTTGAACAACTGGATACTGTAGCCCCCAAGTGTCGGGTCGCACGCCTGCAGCGACTTGGGACTTTTAGAAAATTTGATCTGAGCGGTGTAGTCCCCAAGTGCTGGGCCAGTAAGAAGACTGGGCCGGACTTAGAAAATATAGAAAGGCTGGCTCATCTCCTTGAGACAACAGGATCTGTTGATCATGTAGTGATTTGAAAAGCACTTGCATTAGCCCCCAAGTGTCATGGTGCATGCTTGCAGTGACATGGGACTTGCATACTTGATATAAACTGGACTTGAATAATGTAGCCCCCAAAGGCCAGGCCGCACGCCTGCGGCGACTTGGAACTTTAGCAATTTTGATCTGAATAGTGTAGCCCACAAGTGCCAGGTCACACGCCTGCGGCAACTTGGGACTGTGTGATAATAACCCATCATAATGCACCTCAGAAGTTCTCTTGAACTGATATTGATCTGATTTGAAAGAGTCCTTGATCATGGCTATAATATAACCCGGGATGAATATCCTGGAATAATTCCTTTGTCTTTGACATGAAATCCTGGCTCACAGTTGCGGTGCAATCCGGCAAATATATATTTGATAAATCTATGAGTGTTGTAGATTACTACAGTGCACGATTGAAGAAATCCGAGAACCGGTCAATTAGATGACACGGCATTATATCTGATGGGACGGCTCTTCAAGAATAACCAACTTTCCAATCTGGCGTGAAAAAAAAAACAATCACTTAATACTGGTTATGATAAACTATGACGAAGATCCAGCCATGTTGGCTATTAAAGATCTATTTGTTTCTGCATAAGTTTTTCATCATACTTAACGGTGGCTCATCTTAAGAGATAAGACCTGCAATAGAAACAAGACAGAATATGTTCTGCATTGCTGTGAGGGTGTCTTGAAAAAGCACAACCCGGAGATGTTAAAATCTTTCATAGCCTTGCTTTTTATTTCATAATCTTGCTCTGACCCGGCTTTCGAGACCGGCATGATATGTATGCAGTGCATGATGCAATGTATGATGCCATGTATGATGCAATGTATGATGTTCTTGCTTTTCCTTCCTTTTTTTGTTTTTCGAAAACTCATTGTTGGCCCTTCTGGGGGGAATTGTTACTTTGAACTGCCTAACAGTGCAGGGTCTCTAGCGAGAGTGACCGTCAATCTTGAACGGCTCAGGGTCTCTAGGCGAGATTAACTGTTAAGGGCACAACAGACCAGAATTTGCAGCGGGGTGAGTGTCCCAAGCTCATAAGCTACTTCTCACGTGACATAAATCCGTCGTTTTAACCTTAAGCAACGTCACTTGTTAAGAGTACGACGGGCCACTTGGTGGAGAGTACGTAGCAGATGAGAGAGTTTCCCTCGCCGTTGTATGAGGCCCTCGCAAGGGGTGAGTTGACAGCTCGCTGCACCCCTGGCCGAGCGGCAGCTGCATACATGCAGGTATAACTCGGTCTTACAGCGGCTGAAAAGCCGATCAAGAGGGGGGGCGACCTTCACCCACTCTTGCACTTACTCTGGGTCCGCGACCCGCCTTACGGTGGCTGAAGAGACAATCAAGAGGGGGGCGACCTTCACCCCCTCCTGACCCTGTTGACAGAGTCAGCATTTGGGTCCAAGACCTGCCTTGTAGTGGCTGAAGAGACGATCGAGAGGGTTTGAAGCTTAACCCGGAAGGTTGAAAGCCCCTAGACGACCTTGTTGGGTACTCATGTTTGAACGGTCGCAACATGGCGGCTCGTCCTCTTGGGTGACTTTAAATCTTTCGCCAGTAAGGTAGTGCACCCATGTTTAAACAGTCGCAACATGGCGGCTCATCCTCTTGGGCCTCATGGCACCTATGTTTGAATGGTCGCATCATGGCGGCTCATCCTCTTTGGCATCCATGGCACCCATGTTTGAACGGTCGCATCATGGCGTCTTGTCCTCTTGGGCAACTTTTAATTCTTTCGCCAATAATGTAGTAGCCCCTGGGACCGGTTTAACTTCCTTTCCATGACTCATTTTTTTTGGTTGAAAATGACCCAAATGTGCGGAGCCATGTCTGTAGCCCCTGAGTCTTAAGCTGACTCAAAGAGACGGCTTGAGAGTCTCCACTGAAGGTTTAAGTTGGCCGGGGAGGGTTAAAAAATGATCTCGTATGAGCTGTGTCAATAACCCAGCCGATGGTTCGACCCGGCTGGTTGTTGAAGTTTAACCAAACTGTAGTGGTGGCGACTTGTGCGCCTGGCTGTTTGGGCGACTCGTATAGATGAACACTGCACCGATATGCTGATGTAGATCAGACTGTAGGCGGCGTCTTGCGCGTGTCCGTTGGGCGGCTCGTACTGGTATATGCAACCCTTGGCGTGTTGATGTAGATGTAGAGGTCAGCCGTGGCGTTTGAAGAAGGGGCGCTCGCGAGAGACGGCCACGGCGTCGTAAGCCAATGTGGTGAATGAGTCGCTCATGGCGTTGTAAGCCAATGCGAACGGTGATCTGCCCGTGGTGTTGTTGGTGTAGACGCGAACATGGGGACGGCGGATTGCGGTCGTCCGTTGGGCGGCTCATAATGGCGGGTTCTGTCCATATATATATTGCGGCTCATGCTGGCGGTTGAGCGCGCGCATTACCAGTGTGTTGATATAAACCGGGCCAAAGTGTTGGCGGCTTGCGCGCATCCATTGAGCAACGCGGCATGGGTGAATCTCGGTGTGCACTTCATCTCCATGGTATAATGCCGCTTTATAATGAAGAATTGTCATGTGTAAAAATATGACAAAGGCTGACGAGGATATGTACCTAGGGTAGGGTCCTAGGCCTCACCTATGTACCCTATCTAAGGACACTACATTGGAGGACCCCAAGATCACAAGTAAGCTTTCGACTGGATTCCCAATAGCGCTTAAGTCACTCAACAGGCAATCCACTCACAGACTTCTTTCTCCACTCGAAAGTTTTCTGTCACTCGGAAGACCTCACTTCCAGTCAACGCTAGAAGACCAGAAGCCACCTCTAGGAGGCCAACAGGGAGGCGTTAGGCCAAGTCATCATTAGTAGCAATTATTATGTACGTTACCAGTAACGCTAGTCTTTATACCCATGATCGGACCCTTGGACGCCTGGCAATTATGAGGGGTGGCGAACTCTATCTAAGTCGCCCCTTCCTTCTGGCACAAGGGTTCTCAACCCTTGTAATCTCTACATTCCACATGACAAAGCTCCAGAGCACTGAGACATAGGGCTGTTACCTCCACGAGAGGGGCCTGAACTCATACATCCGTGTGTACATCCTTGTCGTAGCTAGGACTCTGCCCTCTCCTTTCGTACCCCTACTTTCTACTGTCAGGATCGTTCCCACGACAGTTGGCACCCACCGTGGGGTAGGCGTCTAAGCGGCTTCCGGCAAGGTTGTGTTTTTCCTCCTTCGACATGTCTTCCGGCGATGCTTTTGCTTTGGGCCACGAGATCCGTTTCGGAGTGCTCACCTTCATCGACGAAGATTCAACATGGCTACAGGAAGCACCTCTCGACATCAAGGCGCTCCCAGTCTATGGGGTTGCGCACTTCCGCGCGAGTCCTTGCGGTGTGCTGCTGCATCAGTCGTCGATTCTGTATGCGTCGGCTTCCCCCGCTGATCGTCGTCGCAAGCGGTCCGTCCGCTCACGACTCCAGCGATGGGTCAAGCATGCAACGGCTCGCCAAATTTCTTCTCCTCAGATTGCAGCGATCGAGCCCGCCGAGTCCCTCCATGGCATGTTCGAGTCGGACTCTGATCAGTCTGATGTTCCTTCCGAGTGCGAGAGCTGCGATCCTGTAATGGAGGTCCTTATGGCGGGCTCCCATCAAAGCCCTCCGCCGGGCTTTGGCCACGGCAAGCGAGATGCTCATGGCCCGTCGAGTGAACAACCGCGTCGCGATGGTGAAGTCCTTCATACTCCCATCATCGGTACGACCGCCGAGGCCCAGGCCTTGGAGGCCACGCGTATTCGGCTGGAAGAGCTTCAGAGAGAACTCGACGAGTGCGCTCGCGAGCGCCCACCAGTTTTCGGTCGATGTCAGCGATAGCTATTTCCAAGTGGATCTCACAACAATGTTAAGGTATATCATACTCCTATGTTAAATGTTGTAGCAGCTGCTATTATAGTAGATTCCATTTAGCCGTCACGATCAGAGGCTGGTAGAGGGTTGATGCAGATCAAAGCATTGCTAGATGCAGCACAACATCAGAATTCTGTTGTTTCACAGTCACGTAACAGGATACACAACAACTCACCCAGGGCAGAAACCGTTTAGTCGGCACATAGCCCTGGATTGCCCTTGCACCGAAGGGGCGGAGGCTTTTGTGAAGATCAGGCCAGAGATCAGTTTCACCGTGAAGACCACTGTCGAGTGCCCACTCCTCCACAGGGTGGTCTACACGTGCCCCGGCACCAGGACAAAAGGCGCTCGTTCGGTGACGAGCAGAATCCAGGGTTTGATGCTCGTGATCTCCTCACTCAAAGGAGGATTGATAGGGGCAGAGCCCACGGAGATGGACAAGACAGAGATTTTCCGAGTGGCAGCTCAGCTATGATTTCTGGCCCCGAGTGTTTTAGCAGGGCCATTCGTTCTGCAGAGATTCCCCCAACTTTAGGTTGGCGGCTGGGATCAGGAAGTTTTTTGCCGAGTCAAAGCCAAAGACTTGGTTGGATGATTACCGAGTGGCTATTCAGATTGGTGGCAGCAATGATAACATCGCAATGAAACACTTCTCCTTGATGTTGGATGGTTTAGCTCGTGCATGGCTGAATCGCTTGGCTCCATCCAGTATATATTGCTAGGAGGATCTTGCCCGAGTGTTCATCCAAACTTTCAAGGGCACTTGCAAGCATCCTGCCGGGCTGATCGACTTACAACATTGTGTTCAGAAGCCCAATGAGACCTTGAGGGATTACATTCAGCGTTGGTCCACTCTGCATCATATAGTGGAGAATGTTTCCGAACATCAGGTTGTGTGCGCCTTCAAGGCTGGTGTGAAATACAGAGAGCTTTACTTGAAGTTCTGTCGAACAGGTGACATATCACTCAGCAAGATGATGGAAATCGCCACTTGGTACGCCAATGGCAAAGAAGAAGACCACCTCCGCAGCGACAAAGGAAAAGAAGTCATCAATGATGTCGGTGGTAATTCCAGTCGGAAGCAAAAGCGAAAGGCTGATGGCCCTGTCCAGGTAGAGGCTGCCGCGCTGGCGACCTAAGCAAAGAACAAGGGGAAATCCAAAGGACAACTTGCCCCTAAGAAAGGAAAGAATCAGTCAGGGACTGATGTGTTAGATCTGCCGTGTGCAATCCACACGAGGAAAGATGAGGAAGGCAATGTGATTTTGCCCAAGCACACCACTCGGCAGTGTCGACTACTCATCCAGCAGTTCAAAGAGACTCCGTCGAGTGATAAGACTCCTGAGAAGGATGATGAAGATAAAGAAACATTCCCAGATGTCACCGCTACACTTATGATTTTTGTTGATGTAGAAATCAAGAGTCGATTGAAGGTCATCAACAGGGAGGTCAACATGGCCATACCTACCACCCCCACCTATCTCAAGTGGTCCCAGTAGGCCATCACATTCGACCAAACAGACCATCCTGCTCATGTGGCCACTCCCGGTCGATAGGCTCTGGTGGTTGATCCGGTGGTGGGGGGCACTCGACTCTGAAAGGTCCTCATGGATGGTGGCAGCGGCCTGAACATACTGTATGCAGATACCCTTAAAGGGATGGGCATTCCGATGTCCCGACTGAGTGAGAGCAACATGCAATTTCACGGAGTCATCCCAGGGAAGAAGGCCAAGTCACTCGGCCAAATTGCATTGGACATGACATTTGGGAATGATAGAAATTTTTGAAAGGAAAAGTTGACGTTTGAAGTCGTGGATTTCCAGAGCGCTTATCATGCCATTCTGGGTCGACCCGCATATGCTCGTTCATGGCCCGTCCATGTTACGTGTATCTCAAGTTGAAGATGCCAGGCCCTAAGGGTGTGATCACGGTCATTGGCAATCGACAGCGAGCTGAAGAGTGCCTCCAGCAAGGCTCCAAGATCGCCGATCACCAGATGGCCATGGTCGAGCTGGAGGAATACAAGAAGGGCGCTGATCCTGCTGATTTGCTACGCGCAAAGAAACCCACTTCTGAGTCGGCATTTCAGTCGGCAGGGGAAGTGAAGAAAGCGCACATCCACTCGACGGATCCAACTGCCGCCCCGACCAATATATCATCAACACTCGATAGTAAATAGGAAGCCGAGCTCATCCAGTTCCTCCGTGAGAACTGGGATATCTTCGCATGGAAGCCTGCTGACATGCCGGGGGGTCCCAAGGAGCTGGCTGAGCACCGACTGAGAGTTGATCTGAAGGCCAAGCCCATAAAGGAGCATTTGCGTCGATCGGCGGCAGAGAAGCGTAAAGCAATCGGTGAAGAGGTGGCTCGTCTCTTGCAAGCCAAGTTCATTCGGGAGATGTACCACTCCGAGTGGCTCTCGAATGTTGTCATGGTTCCAAAGAAAGATAAGTCGCTACGCATGTGCATTGACTTCAAGCATATCAATCGGGTCTGCCCGAAGGATCATTTTCCGCTCCCCCACATAGATCAGATTGTTGACTCGACTGCGGGATGCGAGCACTTATTGTTTCTAGATGCTTACTCTGGGTACCATCAGATCCGTCTGTATGGTCCAGATGAAATAAAAACCACCTTCATCACCCCATTCGGGTGTTTTTGCTACATCACCATGCCATTCGGTTTGAAAAATGACAGCGCTACTTTCATGCGCACGATTCAGAAGTGTTTACTTGACCAGATCCCTTGGAATGTCGAGGCGTATATGGACGATATAGTTGTCAAGTCCCGCAAAGGTTCCGACCTACTAGCTGACTTGGCCGAAACATTCGCCAATCTGAGGAGATATGATATAAAGCTGAATCCGGCCAAGTGTACTTTCAGCGTCCCTGGCGGCAAGTTACTTGGTTTTCTCATTTCCGAACGAGGGATCGATGTCAACTCTGAGAAAGTCAGCGCCATTACCCGAATGAAGACTCCCGTGCGAGTGCACGATGTTCAGAAGGTCACAGGTTGCTTGGCAGCATTGAGTCAATTCATTTCTCGTCTTGGTGAGAAGGCACTTCCTTTGTACTAACTGGTGAAGAAGTCTAACATGTTCGAGTGGATTCCAGAAGCCGAAGCAACGTTTGTTGAGCTCAAAGCCTTGCTCTCCACCCAGCCGGTGCTTGCTGCTCCTCGCAGCAAAGAGCCCTTGCTCCTGTACATCGTGGCCACTAATCAAGTCGTTAGTATAGTGCTAACGGTCGAGCGGGAAGAGGATGTTGGAAATATGCCCTAGAGGCAATAATAAAATGGTTATTATTGTATTTCCTTGTTCATGATAATTGTCTATTGTTCATGCTATAATTGTGTTAACCGGAAACCATAATACATGTGTGAATACATAGACCACAACATGTCCCTAGTGAGCCTCTAGTTGACTAGCTCGTTGATCAATAGATGGTCACGGTTTCATGGCCATGGACATTGGATGTCATTGATAACGGGATCACATCATTAGGAGAATGATGTGATGGACAAGACCCAATTCTAAGCATAGCACAAGATCGTGTAGTTCGTTTGCTAAAGCTTTTCAATGTCAAGTATCGTTTCCTTAGACCATGAGATTGTGCAACTCCCGGATACCGTAGGAATGCTTTGGGTGTGCCAAACGTCACAACGTAACTGGGTGGCTATAAAGGTGCACTACGGGTATCTCCGAAAGTATCTGTTGGGTTGGCATGAATCGAGACTGGGATTTGTCACTCCGTGTGACGGAGAGGTATCTCTGGGCCCACTCGGTAAGACATCATCATTATGAGCTCAATGTGACTAAGGAGTTAGTCACGGGATGATGTATTACGGAACGAGTAAAGAGACTTGCCGGTAACGAGATTGAACAAGGTATGGGGATACCGACGATCGAATCTCGGGCAAGTATCATACCGATAGACAAAGGGAATTGTATACGGGATTGATTGAATCCTTGACATCGTGGTTCATCCGATGAGATCATCGTGGAGTACGTGGGAGCCAACATGGGTATCCAGATCCCGCTGTTGGTTATTGACCGGAGAGGTGTCTCGGTCATGTCTACGTGTCTCCCGAACCCGTAGGGTCTACACACTTAAGGTTCGATGACGCTAGGGTTATAGGGAAAAGGTATACGTGATTACTGAAGGTTGTTCGGAGTCCCGGATGAGATCCCGGACGTCATGAGGAGCTCCGGAATGGTCCGGAGGTAAAGATTGATATATAGGAAGTCCAGTTTTGGTCACCGGAAAGTTTTCGGGCTCATCGGTAGTGTACCGGGAGTGCCGGGAGGGTGCCGGATGACCCCCGGGAGGGGTGTGACGACCAAAGGACCACATGGGCTGTTAGATAAAGTGTGCCAGCCCTTATTGGGCTGGGCAAGACTTTTGCTAAAGGCCCATGCGGCTGGAGATAAGGAGATAAGGCAAAAAGGATTTAAAAGGAGGAGATCCACCTCCCTTGTGGGAGGTGGACTCTCCCTTTAATTCGGCCGGCCATCTCCTCTTTGGAGTAGAGGCCAAGCCAGCCCTCCACGTCCCTCCTCCTATATATACTTGAGGTTTTGGATGTTTTGAGACAAGATTTGATCTCTCTCTCTCACGGCGAAGCCCTACCTCTCTTCTTCCTCCTCCGCAGCGCTTAGGCGAAGCCCTGTCGGAATACCTTGCTACTCCACCACCACCACGCCGTCGTGCTGCTGTTGGAGCCCTTCCGCAACCTCTCATTCCTCCTTGCTGGATCAAGGTGTTGGAGACGTCACCGGGCTGCACGTGTGTTGAACGCGGAGGTGCCGTCCGTTCGGCACTTGATCGGATCTACCGCGATCTGAATTGCTGCGAGTACGACTCCATCAACCGCGTTCTTGTAACGCTTCCGCTTAGCGATCTTCAAAGGTATGAAGATGCAATCTCTCCCCTCTCGTTGCTGGTTTCTCCATAGATAGATCTTGGTGAACGTAGGAAAATTTTGATTTACTACTACGTCTCCCAACAGTGGCATCATGAGCTAGGTCTATGCGTAGAATCTATGCACGAGTAGAACACAAAGCAGTTGTGGGCGTCGAGTTTGTTAATTTGCTTGCCGCTACTAGTATTATCTTGATTCGGCGGTATTGTGGGATGAAGCGGCCCGGACCAACTTTACACGTACGCTTACGTGAGACCGGTTCCACCGCCTGACATGCACTAGATGCATAAGGTGGCTAGCGGGTGTCTGTCTCTCCTACCTTAGTCGGATCGGATTCGATGAAAAGGGTCCTTATGAAGGGTAAATAGCAATTGGCAAATCACGTTGTGGTGTTGACGTAGGTAAGAAACGTTCTTGCTAGTAACCTATAGCAGCCACGTAAAAACTTGCAACTACAAATTAGAGGACGTCTAACTTGTTTTTGCAGCATGTGCCTTGTGATGTGATATGGCCAAAGGATGTGATGTGATGCATTGTGATGTATGAATTGATCATGTTCTTGTAATAGGATTCACGACTTGCATGTCGATGATTATGACAACCGGCAGGAGCCATAGGAGTTGTCTTATTTATTGTATGACCTGCGTGTCAATCATAAACGCAATGTAATTACTTTAGTTTATTGCTAAGCGTTAGCCATAGTAGTAGAAGTAATAGTTGGCGAGACAACTTCATGAAGACACAATGATGGAGATCATGATGATGGAGATCATGGTGTCGTGCCGGTGACAGTGATGATCATGGTGCCCCGAAGATGGAGATCATAGGAGCAAAATGATATTGGCCATATCATGTCACTATATTGATTGCATGTGATGTTTATCATGTTTACATCTTATTTGCATAGAACGACGGTAGTAAATAAGATGATCTCTCAATAAAATTTCAAGAAAGGTGTTCACCCTAACTGTGCACCGTTGCTAAGGATCGTCGTTTCGAAGCACCACGTGATGATCGGGTGTGATAGGTTCTAACGTTCGCATACAACGGGTGTAAGCCAGATTTACACATGCGAAACACTTAGGTTGACTTGACGAGCCTAGCATGTACAGACATGGCCTCGGAACACGGAAGACCGAAAGGTCGAACATGAGTCGTATAGAAGATACGATCAACATAGAGATGTTCACCATGGATGACTAGTCCGTCTCACGTGATGATCGGACACGGGCTAGTTGACATGGATCATGTATCACTTGGAAGACTAGAGAGATGTCTATCTAAGTGGGAGTTCATTAATAATTTGATTAAATGAACTTAATTATCATGAACTTAGTCTAAAAATGTCCTTGCAAATTATGTCGTAGATAGCTCGCGCTGTAGCTCCCCAGTTTTATTGATACAATCCTAGAGAAAAGTAAGTTGAAAGTTGATGGTAGCAATAATGCGGACTGGGTCCGTGATCTGAGGATTGTCCTCATTGCTGCACAGAAAGCTTATGTTTTTGATGTACCGCTAACTGCATCACTCCCTCAAGCGTTGTCTGTAGATGTTGTGAACATATGACAGGCACTTTTTGATGACTACGTGATAGTTCAGTGCGTCATGCATTACGGCTTAGAATTGAGGCTTCAAAATGTTTTGAACGTCACAGAACATATGAGATGTTCTAGGAGCTGAGATTGTGATCTCAAGCTCGTGCCTATGTTGAGAGGTATGAGACCTCCAACAAGATTCTTTGCCTGCAAGATAAAGGAGAATAGCTTAATCGGTGAGCGTGTTCTCAGATTGTCTGGGTGCTACAATCACTTGAATCAAGTGGGAGTTAATCTTCCAGATGAGATAGTGATTAATGCAGTTCTCCAAGTCACTGCCACCAAGCTACTAGAGCTTCGTGATGAACTATAACATGCCAGGGATGGATAAGATGATCCCTGAGTTGTTCGTGATGTTTGACACCACGAAGGTAGAAATCAATAAGGAGCATCAAGTGTTGATGGTTAAGTGAAAACCACTAGTTTCAAAAGGGGCAAGGGCAAGAAGGGAAAAACTTCAGGAATGGCAAGCCAGTTGTTGCTCTAGTGAAGAAACCCAAGGTTGAGCCCGAACCCGAGACTAAGTGCTTCTGTTATGAGGAGAATGTTCGCTGAAGCGGAAAAACCCTAGATGATTGGTAGATAAGAAGGCTGGTAATGTCAATGGAAGTATATTTGATATACGTGTTAGTGATGTGTACCTTGCTGGTACTCCTAGTAGCACCTGGGTATTAGATACCGGTTCGGTTGCTAAGTGTTAGCAACTCGAAATAAAAGCTACGGAGTAAATGGAGACTAGCTAGGTGAAAGGTGACGATGTGTGTTGGAAGTATTTCCAAGATTGATGTGATCACCATCGCACGCTCTCTCTACCTTCAGGATTTGTGATAAACCTAAATAAATGTTATTTGGTGTTTGCGTTGAGCATAAACATGATTAGATCATGATTAGTGCGATACGGTTATTCATATAAGTTAGAGAATAATGGTTATTCTGTTTACATGGATAATGCCTTCAATGGTCATGCACCCACTCGAAATGGTTTATCGAATCATGATCGTAGTAGTACACATATTCATAACATTGGTACCAAAAGATACAAAGTTAATAATGATAGTACCACATGCTTGTGGCACTGCCACGTAATGTCATATTGGTAAAAATCGCATGAAGAAACTCCATGATGATGGATGTTTTTTGACTCACTCGATTTCGAATCGGTTGAGACATGCGAGCCATGCCTCTTGGGCAAGATGACTGAGACCCCGTCATCCAATATGATGGAGCGGGCAAGTGGCTTATTGGAATTAATACATGTTGATGTATGTGGTCCAATGAGTGTTGAAACACACAGTGGATATCGTTGTTTTTCTTTACCTTCACTGATGATTTGAGTAAATATGGGGATATTTACTTAATGAAACACGAATCTGAAATGTTTGAAAGGTTCAAGGAGTTTCAGAGTGAAGTTAAAGATCATCGTGACAAGAAGATAAATGTCTATGATATGATCATGGAGGTGAATATCTAAGTTACGAGTTTGGTATGCAATTTTAGACAATGTGGAAATTGTTTCACAGCTCACGCCTCCTGGAACACCATAGTGTGATGGTGTGTTCGAACGTCGTAGTCGTGCTCTATTGGATATAGTGAGTACTATGATGTCTCTTATCGTTTTACCACTATCGTTATGGGGTTATGCATTAAAGACAAATCCATTCACTTTAACAGGGCACCATCTAAGTCTGTTGAGATGACACCATGAGAATTATGGTTTGACAGAAGCCTAAGCTGTCATTTCTTAATGTTTGGGGCTGCGACGCTTATGTGAAAATGGGTTTTTCACCTAGCGAGCTCGAACTCAAAGCAGACAAATGCATCTTCATAGAATACCCTAATGAGACATTGGGTATACCTTCTATCTCAGATCCAAGCGCAAAAGGTGTTTGTTGCTAAGAACGGGTCCTTTTTGAGAAAGAGTTTCTCTCGAAAGAATTGAGTGGGAGGAAGATAGAACTTGATAAGGTTGTTGAACCTTTGTTTCAACCAGAGAATAGCGCAACACAGAAAGATGTTTCTGTAGAGCCTACTTAGTTGAAAAGGAAGTTAATGATGATGATCATGAAGCTTCGGATCAAGTCACTATCGAACCTCGTAGGTCGACAAGGACGCGTACTGCTCCTGAGTAGTACGACAACCCTGTCTTGGAAATCATGTTGTTGGACAACGATGAACCTACGAACTATGGAGAAGCGATGGTGGGCCCGGATTCCAACAAATGGCTAGGAGCCATGAAATCCGAGAAAGGATCCATGTATGAAAACCAAGTATGGACTTTGGTAGACTTGCCTGTTGAATGGCGGGTCATTGAGTACAAATGGACCTTTGAGATAAACATAGACGCTAATGGTGAAATGTCACCGTTTATAAAGCTCGACTTGTCGCAAAGAAGTTTCCGCCAAGTTCAAGGAGTTGACTGCAATGAGATTGTCTCATCTGTAGCGATGCTAAAAGTCTATTAAAATTTTGTTAGCAGTTGCTGCATTTTTCGATTATGAAATCTGGCAGATGGATGACAAAACAAGGTTTCCGTAATGGTTTCTGTGAGGAAGAGTTGTATGTGATACAACCAGAAGGTTTTGTCAATCCTAAGGATGCTAATAATATGCAAACTCCAGCGATCCTTCTATGGACTGGAGCAAGCATCTCGGAGTTGGAATATATGCTTTGATGAGGTGATCAAAGTGTTTAAGTTTATACAAAGTTTATGAGAAACTTGTATTTGCAAGAAAGTGAGTGGGAGCACTATGGAATTTCTTATAAGAATATGTAGTTGACATATTATTGATCGGAAATGATGTAGAATTTCTGGAAGAGCATGAAGGGTTGTTTGAAAAGTTTTGTTTTTCAAAGGAAGACCCAGATAAAGCTACTATTTTATTGAGCATCAAGATCTATAGGGATAGATCTATTCGCTTGATAAGTTTTTTCGACGAAGACATACCTTGACAAGTTTTTGAAGGAGTTCAAAATAGATGGGTCAAAGAAGGAGTTCTTGACTGTATTGTAAGGTGTGAAATTGAGTAAGACTCAATACCCGACCACGGCAGAAGATAAAGAAGAGATGAGTGTCATCTCCTATGCTTTAGCCATAGGCTCTATATAGTATGCCATGCTGTGTACCGCACCTGTGTGTGCCTTGCCATGAGTCTGTCAAGGGGTACAAGAGTAATCCAAGAGTGGATCACTAGACAGCGGTCAAAGTTAGCCTTAGTAACTTGAGAACTAAGGAAATATTTCTCGATTATGGAGGTGATAAAGAGTTCATCGTAAAGTGTTACGATGATGCAAGCTTTAAAACCAATCCGGATGACTCTTAGTAGAAATCCAGCTACGTATAGTGGAGCAGCCATTTGGAATAGCTCCAAGTGGAGCATGGGAGTAGTATCTACAAATATGACATGGAAAGTTTGTAAGGTACACACGGATCTGAATGTCGCAGACCCGTTGACTAAAACCTCTTTCACGAGCAGGACATGAACAAACCCCAGAACTTATTGGGTGTTAATCACATGATGATATGATCACATGGTGATGTAAGTGTTAATCACATGGTGATGTGAACTAGATTATTGACTCTAGTGCAAGTGGGAGACTGTTGGAAATATGCCCTAGAGGCAATAATAAAATGGTTATTATTGTATTTCCTTGTTCATGATAATTGTCTATTGTTCATGCTATAATTGTGTTAACCGGAAACCATAATACATGTGTGAATACATAGACCACAACATGTCCCTAGTGAGCCTCTAGTTGACTAGCTCGTTGATCAATAGATGGTCACGGTTTCATGGCCATGGACATTGGATGTCATTGATAACGGGATCACATCATTAGGAGAATGATGTGATGGACAAGACCCAATTCTAAGCATAGCACAAGATCGTGTAGTTCGTTTGCTAAAGCTTTTCAATGTCAAGTATCGTTTCCTTAGACCATGAGATTGTGCAACTCCCGGATACCGTAGGAATGCTTTGGGTGTGCCAAACGTCACAACGTAACTGGGTGGCTATAAAGGTGCACTACGGGTATCTCCGAAAGTATCTGTTGGGTTGGCATGAATCGAGACTGGGATTTGTCACTCCGTGTGACGGAGAGGTATCTCTGGGCCCACTCGGTAAGACATCATCATTATGAGCTCAATGTGACTAAGGAGTTAGTCACGGGATGATGTATTACGGAACGAGTAAAGAGACTTGCCGGTAACGAGATTGAACAAGGTATGGGGATACCGACGATCGAATCTCGGGCAAGTATCATACCGATAGACAAAGGGAATTGTATACGGGATTGATTGAATCCTTGACATCGTGGTTCATCCGATGAGATCATCGTGGAGTACGTGGGAGCCAACATGGGTATCCAGATCCCGCTGTTGGTTATTGACCGGAGAGGTGTCTCGGTCATGTCTACGTGTCTCCCGAACCCGTAGGGTCTACACACTTAAGGTTCGATGACGCTAGGGTTATAGGGAAAAGGTATACGTGATTACCGAAGGTTGTTCGGAGTCCCGGATGAGATCCCGGACGTCACGAGGAGCTCCGGAATGGTCCGGAGGTAAAGATTGATATATAGGAAGTCCAGTTTTGGTCACCGGAAAGTTTTCGGGCTCATCGGTAGTGTACCGGGAGTGCCGGGAGGGTGCCGGATGACCCCCGGGAGGGGTGTGACGACCAAAGGACCACATGGGCTGTTAGATAAAGTGTGCCAGCCCTTATTGGGCTGGGCAAGACTTTTGCTAAAGGCCCATGCGGCTGGAGATAAGGAGATAAGGCAAAAAGGATTTAAAAGGAGGAGATCCACCTCCCTTGTGGGAGGTGGACTCTCCCTTTAATTCGGCCGGCCATCTCCTCTTTGGAGTAGAGGCCAAGCCAGCCCTCCACGTCCCTCCTCCTATATATACTTGAGGTTTTGGATGTTTTGAGACAAGATTTGATCTCTCTCTCTCACGGCGAAGCCCTACCTCTCTTCTTCCTCCTCCGCAGCGCTTAGGCGAAGCCCTGTCGGAATACCTTGCTACTCCACCACCACCACGCCGTCGTGCTGCTGTTGGAGCCCTTCCCCAACCTCTCCTTCCTCCTTGCTGGATCAAGGTGTTGGAGACGTCACCGGGCTGCACGTGTGTTGAACGCGGAGGTGCCGTCCGTTCGGCACTTGATCGGATCTACCGCGATCTGAATCGCTGCGAGTACGACTCCATCAACCGCGTTCTTGTAACGCTTCCGCTTAGCGATCTTCAAAGGTATGAAGATGCAATCTCTCCCCTCTCGTTGCTGGTTTCTCCATAGATAGATCTTGGTGAACGTAGGAAAATTTTGATTTACTACTACGTCTCCCAACAGAGGAGGGTAAAGCGTACAAAGTCCAACGACCAGTCTATTAGGTTTCTGAAATTCTGTCTCCCTCGAAGCAATGGTATCCACACTACCAAAAGCTGGTTTATGGCATTTACCTATCAGCGAAGAAGGTGGCACATTATTTTTAAGACCACTCGATTTCAGTCGTCATTGATGCTCCGTTATCCGAGATTCTTAATTATCGAGACGCAACTGGTCGAGTGGCTAAGTGGGCAATCGAACTCCTATATTTTAACATTAAGTTTGAAGCCAAGAAAGCGATCAAGTCTCAGGCACTTGCATATTTTATGGCCGTGTGGTTCGAACAGCAACAACCAATCCAAATCCACTCGGCACACTGGACCATGTTCTTTGACGGCTCCAAAATGTTGAATGGGTCCGGTGCTGGTGTTGTCTTGATATCTCCAAAGGGTGACAAACTCAGTTACGTCCTGCAAATCCACTTCGATTCCTCCAACAATGAGGCAGAGTATGAAGAACTTTTGTATGGGTTGCGCATGGCTATCTCACTTGGCATCAAGCGCCTGATGGTCTATGGCGATTCAGATTTGGTGGTCAATCAAGTGATGAAAGAGTGGGATGTTTGAAACCCCACTATGGCTGGATACCGCAGTGCTGTCAGAAAGCTGGAGAAGAAATTTGAAGGTCTGGAACTTCATCATGTTCCCCGAGTGAAGAATCAAGTAGCTGATGAGCTAGCGAAGATTGGGTCCACTCGACGACCTGTCCCCATTAATGTGTTTTTAGAACACCTCCACACTCCTTCGGTACAAGAAGATCCTTTCACCGAAGAGCCCCCACAAGCTATGAGCTCCACTGATCCGACTGAAGTCGATGTCCTTGCAGTAATTGATTTGGTCATGGAGGTTTTGGTTGTCATTACCGATTGGACGGTGCCCTACATTGCCTATATCCTCAAACAAGAACTCCCTAAAGATGATACGGAAGCTCGGCAGATTGTGTGCAGGTCGAAAGCCTTTACTGTGACCGGGGATCAGCTGTTCAGAGAAAGCCTGACTGGCGTGACACAGCGTTGCATCTCCCCTGAAGAAGGTCGAGTGATTCTGGATGAAATCCACTCGGGAACTTGCAGTCATCATGCGTCCTCACGGCCGATTGTCGCTAAAGCATACCGAGCTGGTTTTTTCTGGCCACAGGCTAATGAGATGGCTAAAGACATTGTCGATCATTGTGATGGGTACCAATTCTATGCAAACTTGTCCCACAAGCCGGCATCTGCTCTGAAGACGATCCCCCTCGCCTGGTCGTTTGCTATTTGGGGACTCGACATGGTTGGACCCTTTCGGACTGGAAAAGGCAGATTCACTCATTTGCTGGTTGCAGTCGACAAATTTACAAAATGGATAGAGGCCAAGCCAATCAAGAAGTTGAACTCCCGCACGACGGTCACATTCATGAGGGAAATAATTTTCCGATACGGCGTTGCTCACAACATCATCACGGATAATGGAACCAACTTTGACTCAGAAGAATTCAGAGACTTCTGCACCTCTCAAGGCACTCGGGTGGATTATGCTTTTGTTGCACACCCCCAAACTAATGGTCAAGTTGAGCGAGCTAACGGTCTCATTCTTCAAGGTTTAAAACCCCGTCTCATGCGCGACTTGGACCATGCAGTTGGAGCCTGGGTGACAGAGTTGCCATCTGTTCTATGGGGCCTGGGAACAACACCCAATCGGTCGACTGGATGGACCCCTTTCTTCCTGGTCTATGGAGCCGAAGCTGTCTTGCCGAGTGATTTATTACACAACTCTCCCTGAGTGGAACCTTATTCTGAAGCCAAAGCTGGACAAGCCAGACAGGATGGTGTCAACCTCCTAGAGGAAGAGCGTGAGATGGATTTGATCTAGACCGCGACTTATCAGCAAGATCTGCGGCGCTTCCATGCGAAGAATGTCAAGAGTCAGTCATTTCATGAAGGGGATTTGGTGTTCCGAGTGGATCAACAGCGACCCCACAAATTCGCTCCTAAGTGGGAGGGTCCCTTCGTCGTCACAATGGTGTTAAACAATGGAGCTTATCACTTGTACAACCTCAAGAAGCAGATGGACGAGCCACGGGCTTGGAACGCGAATTTACTCAGACGTTTCTATACCTAGAGACAGAAGGGTTTTTGATGTAATAAAAGTATTTCAAAGCATGTCATATATGCAAGTTAGACTTCCGCAGCCTTTTTGTCGGTTCCGTTCACGCAATTTCTCACTTGGGAACACTCCGAGTGTTGAGCAAGCCTCACACTCGGGGGCTTAGCCGCAAACATGCTTTCGCCTAAGTTAAAATCCCCTACTGAGTGGATAGCAGTCCATTCACTCGGCAACTTAGCTACGAACCAGCCTTCGTCTAAGTTTATTTTTTTCCCGAGTGTTGAGCAATCCTCATGCTCGGGGGGCTTAGCTGCGAACATGCTTTTGCCTAAGTTAAAACCTTTTCCGAGTGGATAGTAATCCATTCACTCGATGACTTAGCCACAAACCAGTATTCGCCTAAACTCTAATTTTCTCCGAGTGTTGAGAAATCCTCACACTCGGGTGCTTAGCTGCGAACATGCTTTCGCCTAAGTAAAAACCTTTTCCGAGTGGATAGTAATACATTCACTTGACGACTTAGCCGCGAACCAGTCTTCGCCTAAACCCTATTTTTCTCCGAGTGTTGAGCAACCCTCACCCTTAGGGGCTTAGCTACGAACATGCTTTCGCCTAAGTTAAAACTTTTTCCGAGTGGATAGTAATCCATTAATTCAACGAATTAGCTATGAACCAGCCTTCGTCTAAGTTCAAAACTCCACTCCGAGTGTTGAGCAATCCTCAAACTCGGGGGCTTAGCTGCGAACATGCTTTCGCCTAAGTTAAAAACTTTTCCGAGTGGATAGTAATCCATTCACTCATCGGCTTAGCCGCGAAGCAGTCTTCGCCTAAGCTCGAAACTTTTCCGAGTGCTGAGTGATCCTTGCATTCGAAGGCTTAGTTGCGAACCAGTTTTCGCCTAAGTCACAAATAAATTCGGTCGAACAAGCGATTCAAAGCAAATGCAGATAAATTCAAAAGTTCCTTCGCGGATAAATGTTTCGCAAGCAAACTAATGTGCCCAGGCCTAAGGCCCGGATGAAGTTCTAAGCTGATACAATTCCACTCGGCATACCGAAGCAAATGAAGTTTTTCTCAAAGACCAAGTTTTTTAAGCACCCGACGGGCTTGCGGGCTCGACGAATGTGTCCAAGTCTATCCCGTCTGCGATCCTTGTGGCGGCATCAATGAAGGTCTCCATGAAATCTTCAAACTGAAGCTTCTTCGTGTTAACCACTCAGAGCTCCTTCAACTTGTCCTCCCTCGCATCCTTGCAATGGACTCTTACAAGGGAGAGCGCCACGTCGGGTCCGCAGCGGGCAACAGATTTCTTCCAGACCTGCACTCGATTGGGAAGGTTGTTTAGACGTGTCATCATGGACGTAAGGTCAAGCTGAAGAGTATCTTCAGGCCACAGTTCCTTGTCGATCTTCTCCATCGCAGTTTTCAGTCGGATGACATGTGCTTGGACACCCTGGAGTCTGACGTTGAGTCTGAACATGTCCATGGCCACCGCATCTCCAATAGGTGACTTCGTGGGATCCAAATTGGGCTCGATCTCTTCAGTTTATTTTTCAAAATCCTGGCAGAATTCTGTTAGGAAGAAGGAATGGGAGGAGGATTAATGAGATACAGTCGACAAAGATTTTATAAAGTTCATTCAATAGAGATACTCACCATCGAGCATGATGTACATCTTTCTCGTGAACTCCCCCAAGTGCTTCTCCAAGCCATTGCTACTCTTGGTTAACTGCTCAGTTTTCTTGATGAGGTCCACACGCTCCTGCTTCAGCTTCGAGTTCTCCACCTCCATCTTCTTGGCAGCAGCCAGCTTTTGGTCGCCAGCTTCAGTCTTTTCCTTCGCCACCCATTGGGCATCAGCAAGCGCTTTGTCCTTGTCCTCTAGCGCCTTTTTCATGGTATCTAAAGATAAAACATTGTTGAGTCATGCCTGGAGTCGACGATTTTCATTGCGTACGTCTATTCGAGCGAAAGCACTCGGTTCAAAGCATGGAAAGTGAGGATAAGAGTGCAGTGGGTCGACAGAAGTTACCTCCGAGAGTTTTCAGTTCAGATCGCACTCGCTCCAAACTATTGTTGGAAGCCTCCAAGTCCACTTGCAGCTGGTTCCTTTCCTCCTCGAGGTCCTTGCACTGTGCCCCAAGTTCACAAGATCTCTGAAATCTACAAAGAGAAGAAGACACAGTCAACAAGTTACACCTACACTCTCGAGTGCAGAAGGTCAGAAATAGTCGACTGGATGGTGCAACCCAACCCACCCCACAACCCTGAAGTAGCTTCATATCATGGTTGATCAATGATATCCATGAAACCTGCGTTCAGGAGAGGAAAAATTCAAGCAGAAGTCCACCCGACATGTCGAGTAGCTTGAGTACCCAGCGTGTCATAAACAACCCAGAGTTCAAGATGGTTCCTACCAGACCCCCGCCAGTGCAAGCACTCGACGGTGGTCTCAGGGACTACACCCAATGGGTGCACTCAGATTGCCCCCACTAGAACTGTCAACACTCGATCCGTCGAGTGACCCGTCAACCCCACTCCGCACCATTGAAGCAGCATCATATCATGGTTGATAAAATGATGTCCATAAAACCTACAAGGTGGATTCGACGTGCGACGGTTAAGAAAAATAAAGTACACTCGACATGTCGAGTGGTAATCGTACTCCGTGTGCGACAAAAGCCTTGAGTTCAAGTTTTTAAGACTACTGCTCATCGTCTACGATCAACAGTAGCCTCGGGGACTACACCCAGTGGGTGCACTCAGTGTGCTCCCACTGGTTCCTAAAACATTCGCCAAGGTCTGCCCTGTTTGAGCATTCGATGGTCTCTATCAGACCCCCGCTAGTGCAAGCACTCGTCGACGATCTCGAGGACTACCCCCGATGGGTGCACTCAGCGTGCCCTCACTGGATCTGCTAACTCTCGATCTGTCGAGTGGCAGAGAAACAATAAAAAAACATGTGCAAGCATATGAATATCGTCTCTTTTAAAGACCCCTGCCGGTGCAAGCACTCGACAACGGTCTCGGGGGCTACACCTAGTGGGTGCACTCGGCGTGCCCCCATTGGAACATCCATCACTCGATCTGTCGAGTGACACGCCACCCCACTTCGCACCCTTGGAATAGCGTCATATCATGGTTGATCAATGATATCCATGAAACCTACAAGGTTGCTTCAGAGTGGTGCAATCAACGGCAAACGTATCCCGCATACGACAAACTCTAAGACCTCTGCCGGTGCAAGCACTCGACAACGGTCTCGGGGACTACACCCAGTGGGTGCACTCAGAGTGCCCCTACTGGCCCGAAACCTACTTGATTAAGACCTGATCTATTCGAGTGGAGAACCTTCAAACATTCTACAAGCGGAAAACAAACACCCAGTGGGTGTACAACCAAAGAAGACATGAATTCAATCGAAAATGTACTTACAATTGAACTTACTCGAACAATGGTGCGAAGCGCCGTGCTAGCATCGTGATCCAACTTGCTGGCCTCGTACGCCTCCTTGGTGCGTAGCATCATCTGCTCCGCCTGGATCATGGCCTCCTTTGCGGCTCCGGTCTGATCTTCCGGAACGCGGTGCAGAGGAAAAGCCATCACCGGCGGGATCAGCGTAATGGCTGGGGCAGTCGAGGTAGTCTGAGCAGGTTCGGTTGGAGTTGACGTCACGATAGTTGAAACAGCTGGCGAGGCACTCAACAGAGGCACTGCAAGATCGGCTCTGACCCGTGTCAAGTCGCTTATCCCCTGGGAAGTTCTGGCAGTCGACCGCTTAGGCGTCTACGCGGACGAAGTTCTTCGAGTGCGTATACGCGGGGTGCCTAAGGTCTCGCCTTCACCTCTCGTGCCTCGAGGGTGTTCCTCGTCATCTTCCAGCTGGATGATTTCTGCAAATATCAATCGGCAACATTAACTTTTGCAATCGGCGAACCCCATTCGAGAAGCAGAGCTGAAGATTTGTTTACCTCTATGGGAAGTGGCCGCGTCAGCAGTGTCTACGTCCATTGCCTCCCCTCCGTCACGTGGAGGCGACGTCACTGAAGTAGTAGCTTTGATAGATCAAACGACACTCGGTCAACAAGAATTCAAAGTCACAATCGACATTGAGAGTTTGAAAGTAAACACTTACGTGGAGACGACAGGTACAACCATCCTCATGCGGGGCAGAGCTTTGCGAGGTTTGGCTATGTTGGGCTTGGGTTGCTTCGTAGATCGAGGGTCGGCTCCGTTTCGGGTTCTTCTCACTCGGGACTGGGTCCTTGTCCGCGGCGGTTGCAGGGTCTTGACGAGACTTGGAGCGGCGTTCGACGCGAGGAGGAGACTCGACTTCCTCCTCGTTCTCACTCGAGTCTTCATATTCGTCTTCGGAGTCATAAGAGTCGTCGACGTCCACACTGTCGCCCTCTCTCTCCCCACCATCTTCAGGCTGGTTCCCATTGGGCACAAGCGAGTACATGTGCGTTCACTCCTGCATGGTTCGAACAATGAAGTTAGTCAACAAATCAATCAATCACTCGACAGTAAAGTACTACAGTCGACAAGGTTTTATTTACCAGATTCTTCGGCAGATTCTCGGCCGAGTAAGGATGGATCCTCTTGGCTCCTAATGGATTGTCGCAAGCTCTGGTGATGCAGCGAAGCCACTGTTCGACAATCGCCTGCGAAACCTCTTCTGGATGCGTCCGGGTCGAGTCTCCGGGGCCTGAATAGTGCCACATGGTGTGGTCCCTGGCCTGGAGCGGCTGGACCCGTTGACTGAGGAATGTCTCCAGGAGATCCATGTCGGTCACTCCGCCCCGAACAAGTTTCACTACGGCGTCCACCAAGATTCCCACTTGGACTTTTTCTCCTTCTGACACGTTTAGGGACTTGGGGACGGCTGGACGATCGGATGTGAAAGGGGAAAGACCAGTCGACATGTTGGGAGAAGCTATGTCTTTGCAGTAAAACCATGTCGACTGCCAACCTCTAACAGATTCAGGAAAGGTCATGGAAGGAAAAGAACTACGAGCTCTCTTTTGAATTCCTAGACCTCCACACAGCGACACTACATGAGTTTTTCCGTCCTCAGGGAGAGCCTTCTTTACAGTCTGAGATCTAACCGTGAAAATGTGCTTGAATAGTCCCTAGTGAGGGGGACAGCCCAGGAAGCATTCACACAAGGTGATGAAAGCAGACAAGTAGGAGATGGCATTCGGCGGAAAGTGGTGGAGCTGAGCTCCAAAGAAGTTCAGAAACCCTCTAATGAATGGATGGGGAGGCATAGAAAAACCTCTTTCGACGTGGGAGAGGAGAACGTGCTCTCCTTCGCGTGGCTCTGGCTCGCGCTCCCCCTCCGACAACCTCTAGGCGTCGTCCGCCATTAGTCTGTCAACGACCAAGTTATCGATGTCCGCACGGGTGACCACCGAGGGGAGAAAGTCCGCCTGGATCCATCCCGGCGGCGTGATGAACCGAGCGGTCGAGGGCTTCTTGCCCTTGCCCTTCGCTACTCCCTTCTTGGCACGCTCTAACTTCTCCATGGTTCCCTTCGTCATCACGGTGGCTGGGCTCGTCGGAGCGGAGCAGAGTGTAGTGCTGGAGATGGGGAGGCGGAGGAAGAGAGGAAATTTGGGGAAGAATACTATGCAATCCGCGGCGCTTCGAGATTTATACCCCGCCGAGTGCCTCACTGAAGGGTGGGCCCGCAAGATCCCCGCACATCCCAACCGCAGACAACGCCCTGTACATGGCGAAATGACCGATGCGGGAATCGAGGTGTCTTGTCCCCCACTTCCTCCGATCGTGGCGTCATCATCGCAGGCGCGCGCGCTTCCCAAATTTTCGTATCCCGCAAGATTCGAGTCTGACAGACCGACCCGCCACTTCCAAAGATTCCTTCAGATCACTCGGAATAAAATTGACATTGAACATTCACTCGGACACTTTCAAGGCTGAATTGATCCGGGCGAATGACGAAGAGTTCAGTCGACGCAAGTTTCGTTGAAGCTCCAAATATCATTCGGAAGATTTGGTGCCTTGTTCCGAACTGGCATCGATACCCCCATTCACCACTCGAACCCTGATCCATTCGGGGGCTAATGACGAGGATATGTACCTAGGGTAGGGTCCTAGGCCTGACCTACATACCCTACCTAAGGACACTGCATTGGAGGACCTGAAGATCACAAGTAAGCTTTCGACTGGATTCTCGATGGCGCTCAAGTCACTCGACAGGCAATCCACTCGGAGACTTCTTTCTCCACTCGACAGTCGTCTGTCACTCGGAAGACCTCACTTCCAGTCGACGTCAGAAGACCAGAAGCCACCTCCAGGAGGCCAACAGGCAGGCGTTAGGCCAAGTCGTCATTAGTAGCAATTATTATGTACGTTACTAGCAATGCTAGTCTTTATACCCACAATCGGACCCTTGGACGCCTGGCAATTATGAGGGGCGGCGAACTCTGTATAAGCCGCCTCTCCCTTCTGGCACAAGGATTCGCAACCCTTGTAATCTCTACATTCCACACGACAAAGCTCCAGAGCACTGAGACGTAGGGCTGTTACCTCCACAAGAGAGGCCTGAACTCATACATTCGTGTGTACATCGTCGCCGTAGCTAGGACTCTGTCTTCTCCTTTCATACCTCTATCTTTTACTGTCAGTCTCGTTTCCACGACGAAGACAGAGTAATTGTTCTTGGATGAAATATGTGTCAATAAAATATTTAGAAAGGTTAGCACCTGACGATTTGTCGGCTTCGCCACGGTCGGCTCGCTGCCCACAGCTGCTGGGTACATCACGCATGGCGACTCTAAATAAGTATTCATCTAGTACTAGCCTCTCGTAGCAGCAATACCAGCACTACTTACTGTAGCCACATACTCTCACGCGAGCAGTTTCAGCAGCAACTTCGATTGATTTCCTCAAGACTTTCAGCAACACACAGCCGCCGTGTATTACACTCTAAGGAAAAACGGCCTGATGAGCAGCCGGCGAGGGCGCGTAAGGGAAACAGGGCGCGTGGCAGGCCCGGCGTAGGAGGCGAGATGCGGTGAGCCGGTGCGCGGGCACGGCAAAGTGGGAGCAGGGCGCGGTGGAGGCGAACGGCGCGGCAGCGGCGGCGAGGCGGCGCGTAGGATGGGCGCATGGAGGCGGAGACGGGGCGGCCAGCCTGGCACATGCGAGCGGAGGCGGTCGGCGCGGTAGTAGGTTGGCCGCGGGCGGAGAGCCGGCTCGGGGCAACTCCGTGGTGGCGGAGGAGAATCAGGCGAAGCCGTGGTCGAAGGCGGCTCGGAATCAGCGCGCTGGTCGAGGTGAATCGAGCTTGGACTCGAAGCGGGGCCGTAGCGGCTGCCAGCTTGTATGCGCGCGGACGAGTCTGGCTAGGCTCGGAGCGAGGCGCAACCAACGGGGAGGTGGAGCAGCGGCCATAGCACCATGATTTCTCTTGACTGTGCAGAACATCATGACTTGGTCAAATCACCTAGGGGCTTGTTTCTTTTACCTCGGGAGTTGGAGCCTGTACGCGGAGTGTCCATGCAGTCATCGTAGTACACTAGCAACCCAGGTTGCTTTTCTTTCTTTCTTTTGATTCCTGATGATCGATGTGATGCATCTGTCTCCGCCGCCTTTTGCTTTCACTGTTTCCGATCAGATTGATGGCATGACGTATTCGGAACAGGACACGGCGATTGAGTAGTAACTTAAAGCTGAATTGGTTTCGGTCTCGCCGGATCGCGCCGGCTGTCCGAGTCGAATTCGATTGCTCAAACAGACGGATCGAACCGACCGCGTGCGACTGCACGCGCGAAAACCTAGTTTCTTTCAATTTCAATGGTGCATCTGTCTATCCTACTCATCGACACGGAGGCAGCGTAGTTTTGTTTCATGTCTTTTTCGAAACTCTCGATTTCTTAAAAAAACAGAAAAAAATCCGGACAAAAACCGTTACAACACGCCCATTAGAAGGGCACCCCAGCCGACCTGGCGCCTACAAGATCCCCACACACCGTCGAGGCGAGGACACCGTTGAGATTGTCAGCAGTGTCATCGTAATCACCTCTCCCCTAGCAAGCGACTCCGACTTCAGCGCGGACGACCCGTCAAGGCCCCACCGAACAAGAAGCACGCGACAGACCATGTTGGCCAATGCCAAAGAATCGGCCGGCGACGACGAAGACCAGGCAACTCCGACCCTAAAGACGAGCATCACAGGGGAATAGGAGCACGTCTGGCGCCGACAGAGTCCGAAATGCCCATCACCTGGCATCGTTGCCACCGAGTCGCCCCGCGACGCGGCAGCTCCGACTTCATGCTCAGGAGCAGACCGACTGTCGAGGAACAAAGACCAGCCACAACCCTGCACATCTTGTCACCATCATCGTCGCCACACAAGTCGCGACGCCAGAACATCCATGCACCGTAGTTTTGTTTCATGTCGGCTCTTCTTCATCTCGCAGATCGCGAGCTCCTTGATCCGTGCGAGAGCTCCCTTCAAGAACATAACACCACCATGCGTCTAGCCCCACGGTGGACGTCAACTGTCGTGAATTTGTCACGGCAAGATGTCCGGATGGACGGACTAGAGTTCCGAGTGGTCGCAACTATGTGGCGGCTTGAAAGTGGTTGGTCGGAATCGAGAGACGCGAGTTTACCCAGGTTCGGCCCCTCCGATGGAGATAAAAGCCTACGTCCTGTTGTCTTGTATTGATGATGAATAAGATCTCTCGGTTACAAGGGTGTTGTCTTGCTATCTTTAATCTCGAGAGCCTCTAATCTGTTTATCTCTAATGACCTGTGTGTGTCTTAACTTGTGAACTTGTCTCTTTAGGGTTTACAAATAGAGTCCTACTATGAGTAGGATTAGAACTAGTCTTTCTTGAATCCTAATCCGGATCTTGTTTCTCTTGTAAGGAAATCCTTTCTTCTTTGGGCCTTTTCTTGTGAGCCGCCTGGCGCCGGCTTATACGCTGGGCCTTGGACCTTGTCGCTCGTCTGACCGCTCACCGGGTTACCAATGAATCGTTAAGTCTCGACCAGTTCTTCAGTGAGTCGCCAAGTCCTGGCCGGGTCATACTTTCGGTCGGGTTATACCGCGGGGTATATTCCCAACAAGGTATGTTCTCCCTGGGGCAATTTCGTTTTACAATGCCGATTTTAAGGTTCAACTTATACAGAATCTAGAATCTGATAGTGCCGTTTTTAAGGTTCAACTTATACAGAATCTGGTAGAGATGCTATAAGTTGTGCTGACTACTTTATGCCGGTTCTGTTGAGCCTGCTGGCTCTTGGTTTTAATGGATGCGGGGTGCCCTCCTTTGGAGGGCTCAAATTTGACCCCAAAAAAGGTTAGGACGTGATTATTAATATTGTGAACAGAGCAAGAAAGTGGCTCCAATGTATTACCGAGTTGGTTGGACGTCGAAATGCAGAGAAAATGTTGTTGGTATGACTCTGACTATGATCTGTGTGTATATAAGTTTTGAATGCATTTCCAAAGGAGTGAAATTTCAAAAAGGAAGAAAAAAAGGGAACATCTTAAGCAATATTTAACTGGTGTAAGGAATTAATTAGATACACCCAGTCTTATTTGGAGCTTAGTGAACTCTCTCACGATGTGCCATGTAAAACAATTGAATTACATGGGATAATCTGTTAGATTGTTTGGACTCGTATCATCTATCATGGCATTCAAAGTTTTGCTCCAGCACCAAATTTCCAGATTTTGTTGCAACGCTTTGCTGAAGTACTTCATGCAGCCCATCTGAAGGAAAACTAAACTATCCCACAGGATTACACTTGATAAAACCCGTCTCAAAGTTAACAAAACTGTCCCAACAACTTGCACTTCATGGAGCCTTATCAAACGGGCGTGTGTCGTTGTAGCACGTATCCCACACGTTCTCAACTGCTTCTTTTGCCGCTTTTCCTGGACAGTAAGGGTTGTTCTTGACAGAAAGCAGCGCACGTCTTTTGACACATTCCTTCAGAAATGCAGAAAACATCACAGCAGACATAAACATTCGATTGACAAAATAAAAATAAAAATAGGAAAATGACCGCTCATTAGCTAACAAGTCGAGAACCACAGGGAAACTGTAAACAAGTTGAATACTCCCTCTGTACCTAAATACTTGTAGTTATAATGGTTCACTGTATTTAACTAATCAAAGTTCGTAACTTGCTAACAGAAGTTTGATTGAAATGAATAGGCTGTATGCAAAGATGGTGGATGTACGGAGCTTCGAACTTACAAAGATACTAGAGAAGATATGATTCACATAGCAAAGAGAGAACCAATGTCATTGGTGGTATGAGCTCAATAACAAGACAACAAAAAGGCTGTTTTGATTTTGCTAAAGAAAACTTACCGGCTCATGCCCCTTTATCTTCAGGAAGCCTTTCATCAGTTCACGTTTGTAATGGCAATCGCCACTAAGGTGATTAGCTCGAATCTAAGAACAAACAACACAATGTAAGCCAATTACAATAACTCACAACAGAACATAAGTTTCTGTGGCACAGTAACATGCCAATAACTTCCATTTATATGACAAGTATTTCACTACCTCAGAGCAAGCGTGGTGAGCGCAGTTCTTCCAGTTCATGTTCTTGACAACACAGTCATCATAAGCATGTACTAACTCATGAATTATGACCTGAGTTATTCCATCTTGCTTTTGCATGTGATTACAGCAAACTTCTATCTGAACACAAATAACTGGAAAAAATCAGAGCAGCTCTCTCATTAATAGTTCACTTGAAATAGAATCCACAAGGAAAAATGTAAGGCCAATCAAAGAATTTTGATTAATATAATAGGTCAGGCAATTGCAGTGGCTTATACTAGTTGCTAAGAGCATCTCCTACAGCAGCCCTATAATAGGATACAAAAAACGTGATTGGGGTAAAATTTGGTGCACCGAAAAGTTGTTTTTAGAGCACCACAAAATGTTCGTCTCCAACGGCTGCCCTCAAATTGGTGCCCTAAAATACAGTCAACATGTATCGATAACAAGAAAACAGGAACCAACTCGGCCTACCCTTGCTGTAAATGTTGCTGAGAGAGGTGCAAACGTGAACTTTACATACATTTCAAAGACAAATTCCATTCACCTACATAAAACAGATGAACCTATCTTTTGAACACTTCAGTTCAAATATTTAACATCCAAGTAAAATTCACAACTTTGGTTGTCCTACCAAGTGAATGCTTTCAAGATTCATACAAGACAATTATCTCCTCACCCATATCTTGACAACCAAATATTATCCTAGTTAATCTTTTGCTAAAACATGTCCCTAAACAGCAAAAGCACTGTTTACAAAAGCAAAGACTATAGTACACTCTGGTTTGCACGGAATTGTTATCATTTGTAACAACCGCAAACACTTCATAGCTCCAAACATATCGGCAACGCAAATTATTAGATTGCGATTGTAAGGAACTAGTAACCAAAAGAAAGAAGAGTAGACTGCCACTAGCCCATGATCGCTCTCGCAACACCTATCGCCTCCTCACCACCTACCCCTGTCCACCGCCTAGCTCACTACGCTTCTCCCCGCTCTAGTGTAATCCACCATAGGTCCTCTCGGGCGTTCTCTCTCCCTACCTCGACATACCCTCTCGCCTTGCTGAGGAGTGGGTCTCAAGGTTGCGCTTGGTGTGTCTCCTACGAGATTTGGTGATTTCAATCCAAGGCTCCCCAAGTGATCCCCAGGGAGAATCTATAGATCCGCATGGGAGGGGAAGGAACTAATGCGTCAGGAGCTCTTAGCGCTGATGGACACCGTAGCTCACGCAGATCGAGCGACAGAGAAGATCAGGCTCAAGCTGGCTTCGCGGATTCTGGACAACATAACAGTGGAGTGAAGTCGCTTGTTCCAACGGGGCAAAGCACTGACACCGGAGCAGATTCTGGCATGGGCTACCGAAGAGGCCATGTCAACATTCAGAGTTCAACAAGCACGATGAAGGATGTTCAAGTTAGATTAGGCGTCTTGGATTTGCTGCCGTGTTCTCTCCTCGACCTCGGCATACCCTAACACCTTGTTCGGGTGAGTTCAACAAGCACGATAGAGGCTGTTCATGTTAGATTAGGCGTCTTGGATTTGCCTCCGTGTTCTCTCCTCCACCTCGGCACACCCTAACACCTTATTCGGGAGTGGGTCTAACGGTTGTGCTTGGTATGTCTCATGTGACATATGGTCATTTAAATTCTGGGCTCCCTAAGTAGTCCCCAGGGAGAATCTATGGATCCACATGGGAGGGGGAGGCAATTGATGGTCAGGAGCTTTAGCATTGATCATGCAGATCGAGCATCGGATAAGATCAGGCTCAAGCTGGCTTCGCAAACTCTGGACTTGATTACAGTGGAGCAAAGTCGCTTGTTCCAACAAGGCAAAGCACAGACAGTGGAGCAGATTCTGGCGAGGGCTGTGAAATAGGCCACCTCGAAAATCAAAGTTCAGCAAGCACGATGGAGGATGTTCATGTTAGATTAGGCGTCATGGATTTGCCGGCGAGGACAATGGAGGGTGCATTTAGGTTCCAGGTCAATTCCTGAAGTAATTAGGGATTTTGATTGTTTTGGGGCTACAGAGAATAGTGCTACGATCTATGATTTGCTGAGAACATCTCCAGGTGTTCGAATCATATTGATGGTCATGTGGTTATGTTGGGATCATGTTTGCGGATTCACCATTGTTGGTCCTTGATGACTCTGCCGGTTTCCGATTCAAGGGTTGTTGGCACGGGCGAGGAGGTGGTGGGTCCAACTGTCAGCGTCTGTGGTGGGGTTAGACCATTGTGGACAGTTGTGGGAGCCTTTTTCCCCAATCACTCCCCCACCCCTGTCGAGACCGAGAGAAGACGCTAGTGGCGGTGTGGATCTAGCAAGATTTGTTTGTTGCGTTGGGATCGTGGGTTGCTTTCCTTCTGGGATCTAGGACAAGGAGTCCAATGAGAATGTGAGTTCAGCTAGTCGCGATCATCTGGGAAAAGGAACCAATGAGAAGGTGAGTTTCAGCTGCTTGCGATCATCTTGGGTTAGATGGGAGTGCCTTGATTTCTAGCGTCTGTTGCTTAGGGTTAGGATGGCTAAGGGGAACAAAGGTAAAGGAGGAAGGGAGAGGGTGCACACGTCCACAGCAACCGCCTCCTCCTTCGCAGTTTGATTACCTGATGGTTCTTATCCTCAGTACCTATTTCCTCCTATGTTTCTGCAAGGCAATCAGTGGGTAGCTCTTGGTAAGCCTCAACACCAATAATAGCTGAGTTAGGAAGGGTAGCCCATGGTTGCCCATAAGGAGAATGTAATACCCGAACCCCAGGGTAGCAATGGGGATTTGGGGATCATAGGTAAGAAGCTTGTCTTGGGGAAGGAGAAGAAAGAAGAAATGGGAAGCAATGTTTCATTTCACATTTGATGCTGTTTACAGAGTGGATCTAGAGCTTATATGATCGCTTGCTTGCATGGGCCTGGGCCGTAATGGTCTGCCCAACACACTCACACGTAGCCCCCCCCCCCCACACCGTAGCCTATCTAAAGCGTCCGCTGTCCTGTAGTCGATCCGGTATGCTGCAGTTAATCACCTGGCAGCTCACTTGCGCTGACAGTACCCCTGCCTAAAGAAGCAGCTTGGCCCCAAGCTGGAGCCAGTGGAAAGCGCTGCCGCACCGTGTCATAGTCCTCCCAAGTAGCCGAAGAAACAGGCAGATCAGTCCAGCGGATAAGTACTTGAGCTAGAGAAGCGTTACCTTTCTTAACCAACCGTCTGTCCAGAATTTCTCCAGGCACCAAATCAACTCGATCAAGTAGAGTGGTTCGGGGAGAGAACTATATATTGGGGTATGATTCGGTACATGAGGTTTCGATTGAGATGTGTGAAACACCGGATGCACCAGACTGCCCGTAGTGAGTAGTTTGTAAGCAGATTGTCCAATCTTTTCCAACACCTCAAAAGGCCCGAAGAACATTGCTAGTTTGGGGTAAGGTCTATTGACCACTAATGTCTGAGTATAGGGCTGCAACTTCAGAAATACTTTGTCCCCCACTGCAAATTCCCTGGGAGTCCGTTTCTTATCAGCATCAGACTTCATTGCTCTGTTCAGATGCTGATGGAGGAACCCAGAGTAGTGATGTCTTTCTTGCAACCAGTTTTGCTATCAGGGTGTGTAGCTTGCAAAGGTTGGGGTAGTTGTCCCAAATTTGGGTCACAACCATAAACAGTTTTGAAAGGAGTGCATCCAAGAGAAGAGTGGTAAGATGAATTGTACCAGAATTCTGCAAGGGGGGGGGGGGGGGGGCACTGAGACCCTTGCTTTGGGTTTTCAGATACTGCACATCTCAAATAAATCTCCAAACAGTGGTTGACCCTCTGTTTGGGGATGATAGGCAATGGACATCTGCAGTTTGGTGCCCCACAACTTGAACAGCTCCTTCCAAAAGTGACTTGTGAATATTTTGTCTGACAGATGTAATTGTATATGGCATGCCATGCAACTTAACAATGTTGAGCAGAAATGCTTGTGCTATCCGAACAGCAGTAAAGGGGTGTTTGAGAGCAATGAAATGGATGTATTTAGTGTATCTGTCCACTACTACCAGGATCACTGAATATCCAGATGATTTAGGTAATCCTTCAATGAAGTCCATGGAGATATCTTCCCAAGGTCCTTTAGGAATAGGCAATGGACAAAGCAAACCAGGGTACTTGCAATGTTCATGTTTTGCCTGTTGACAAACTTGGCACTGATAGTAGGGTTTCTGGGGGACTGGCCAAAACCCCTCAAAGACCCACTTGGGGAAAAGACTGTCTCTTTTCAGGGAATTGATCCTCAGGAAACTGAGCGTCAAAGGAGTTTCTATCTCTCCAAACTCAGTGTTGTTGATCCACCCTGCGCAGGGGGGGGGGGGGGGGGGGAGCTGTATACATTTGCCATGTAATATCCCCATTGTATAAGGGGGTTCCTGCATATTTACCACACCCGTACATGTGTGTGCATATATATTGGCCCATGGCCACCTGGAAATACAGATTGGATATTTCCTACAGGTCTTGACCAATAGACTAGCTCTGATTATTAGATCTCTATGAAACAGGTGTGGCATCTGATGGTAGGGTTTCTGGGGGACCGGGCAAAACCCATGAAAGACCCATTTGGGGAAAAGACTGTCTCTTTTAAAGGAATTGATCCTCAGGAAACTGGGCATCAATCCTGGGCTGAAGCTGTTGTTGGTGTTGAGCATGGAGAGCGAATGGCCGATGAAGAATCCACCTATGAGCTACCTGATGAAGAATCCACACAGGAGTGATGAAATCCATGCCGTCAGCCTGGGAGAAGTTTTAAGTCTGATGCTGTCGGCTCTACTTCCTTGGATGGTGTTGTGTTGGGTGGTAGCTTTTTGTTCCATGGGAACATGTAATGAACCATGTTTATGTTCTGCGTTGTGTTCCTTGCCCGGTTGCCCCTCTGGGGTAGGAGGTACCCCCTCCATAAAGAAATATAAGAGCGTTTGGATCACTATACTACTACTTCTCTTGTGGGCTTGCCTATGGACGAGAGGCAAGCTTGCTCTGAACTGTGTGAATGGTTTCGTTTTCTGTGGAAATGGAACCAGGGGCGAGGCTCCTTTCGATCGATTTTTTTTATTAGATTGCCAACATGAACCCATGTAAGAGCAGTGCCCACCATAAAGCACCGATACTGAGGGGAGAGGGAATGAAGAACAGCATACCCCCTTGCCGCTTGTGTAGCCCCCGCCAGCCCGGCAGATGGCCGCCTGGATCAGCGTCGGCCATACGGTGCACCCGGCTTTCTCGATCTGCTCCCTCAGGAACCGCACCAACGGATCTATCACCAATTGACAGCGCGAGTCAGGAGATGGGAGTTGACAAGCACGTATAGAGGAAGAAAGAAACAGCGATGGGTGAGTAGAGGCGTAAGCAAGCGCGTACCTTTGAGAGCCGATTGTATGCCGGCGAGGCACTTTTCCCACGGCATGGTATTGGGGTTCAGGCGTGGCTGAGAGGCGGGAGGCGCCTCCGCTGTTGGGGTCTTCGGCGGGACGCTGCCGCCGTCGCCTGCGGCGGCCGCCATTGTTCTCCCTACCTCTGCTGGCAGCTGCGTCGTGGGCTCCGGAGGCCGAGAAGTCGAGGTGGGATTAGGTCTTGAGAAGTTCGCTAGGATCTGAATGGGCCGGAAGGTGATTGGGCTTGGTTATCGAAAGACCACCACGGGCTGTGTTGGCCCTTCGTCATTGATTGTTGCAGAAAATGAAATCGGATAAGCCGCCGTTCCCCTCTCGCTAGGGTTTCAACTCCTCCCGACAGCATCTTGGGGTTCCGACGTGGAGCTTTCATCCCCTACCGCCCAGATCGCCGGTAACGGCTGGTGTCTTTGGACGATCAACGTTGGTGGCTAACGGGGCGAGCTTAGGGTTTTTCCTGCCCGTGGAACACATCTCTCTCTCGGGCAAGAGATCTGATGAAGGGCGCTATGTCGGCATCTGGATTGGCAGTTAGCGACATGGAAGCTATGATGAAAGAACTGGGACTTAAGGAGGATGAATTGGTGGACATTGTGGTTGAAGATGGCGATATGCCAGAGGAAGCCGCACGCTGGATGGCAATTGCGCGAGTCCACACAGATAGACCTTACAGTCAATATTGGTTCTTCAGGAACATGCGGGTAGCGTGGGATTTGGCGCGAGAGGTGAAGTTTCGTCCGCTCAGTGACAATTTGTATACAATGCAATTCTCGTGCCTTGGCGATTGGGAGAGAGTAATGGAGGAGGGTCCTTGGACCTTCAAGGGCAAGGCTGTAGTGATTGAACCCTACGATGGATTTACTAGACCTTCAACCTTTGCTCTGAACAAGTTGGAATTGTGGATTCAGATTCATGACTTACCAGACCTATTCTCTCATCTGCTTAAACCCCTAGCGGCCACTGTGGGAGAGTTTGTTTTTGCCGAGCCGAAATCCCAAGATCTTGAGGGTAATTTATTCCGCGTTCGAGTCAAGGTTGATGTCACGAAACCCTTGAAGAACATTGTGTCTCTGATTATCAAGAAGAGGAGAGAGATCTTCAGGATTAAATATGAAAGACTCCCTGATTGGTGCGTCGTTTGTGGTCATCTTGGCCATCTCCACAAAGAGTGTGGGGACGGCATCCACCCCCCTCGGCTATGGTTTTTAAGAACCTGAAAGCTGATTGGTTTATGGGCCCTGGTAGAGGCCCTGGAGGAGGTCGTGCTGGCCGTGGGGCTGGACGAGGTGCTAGAGGTAATGGTTTTACCATCGCTTCTATGGCTGAGTACGAGGACCCCGACACTGTGATGGAATCGGCTGATGGAACTAAGAAGAGGAGCCAGGAGGAGACGGATCTTCATCTAGCTGTGGTGGCTCCCGTGCAAGCAAAATCTAACGGTGCTCCAGTGCTTTCGATCGGTGGAGGCCCAACCCCAAGGGAGGAAACAGAGAATCAAGGTTCTTCTATGGTACTGAATTCAGAAAACAATTTGCCAGGGATGCAACTAGTGACTGTCTCCAGTGCTGAATCTCTAGTTAGTCTCCCGCCTAAGAGGGACCCGAAGAGGAGCAAGATCTTTGTTGATGGAAAGGATACCACTTCGTCAACCAAAACTCCCATGGCGGGCTCCTGGGAGGGGCGCCGCCGGGGCCAACGAGTACTTTTGTATGGAACTGTCGTGGAGTGGGTAATGCCGCGATAGTCCGAGAACTACGCGATTTCGCGATAAAGTTTACCCCTGCCGTGTTGTGTATTGTTGAAACTCAAATTAGTGGTGCACGTGTAGAAGCTTTGGCAAGTACTTTGGCATATGATAAGGCTTATGCTATTGATAGCCAAGGTAGAAGTGGAGGAATAGGTATTTTCTGGAATAATAATATCACTGTTGAGATTTTGGGTGACTCAGTCTATCACATTGATGCTAAGATAGAAGAGGTGGGGCTTGATCCTTGGAGACTCACTTGTGTTTACGGAGAAGCACAAACAAATTTGAGACACCAAACTTGGGACTTGTTGAAAGGGATAAGCACGTTGAGCTCTCTCCCTTGGTCATGCATGGGTGATTTCAATGAAGTTCTACGTCCAGAAGAACATGAGGGAGTAGCGGACCGCAACAATGCTCAAATCCAGGGTTTTCGAGACGCTATTGACATTTGCATGCTGATGGACTTGGGCTATCAAGGGCGCTTCTGGACTTTTGAGAAGAAAGTAGCTGGTGGGAGTTTTACTAGAGTAAGGCTAGACCGAGGTCTAGCTAATGTCGATTGGATGAACATGTTTCCTCTGGCAAATCTGAAGCACTTAACAGCGGCTACCTTGGATCACGGTCCAATATTTCTGGAATATTTGGGCATGCCAGCCACCACTGTACCAAAGAAGAGATTTTAGTATGAAGTTATGTGGGAAGCTCATGAATCATGGCAAGAAGTGATCTCAGAGTTGGGGCTGCGGCTGGATGATCTCAGGGCTAAGCTTTCTTTCTTGTCGAGGGATCTTGAAGGGTGGAGTAAAAATACTTTCGGGAGCGTCCGAAAGGAAATTTGTCATACCAAGCAAGAGTTAGAAAATCTCCGTAATGATCCAGCTAGGGTGGGGCCATCACGCTTGGAAATAAAGCTTACTGACTGGCTTGTTGAATTGTACCACCGTGAAAAGATCATGTGGCGGCAGAGATCTAGGATACAATGGCTGTCGGCGGGGGATAAAAATACCAAGTTTTTTCATATGCGGGCTAGCTTTAGGAGGAAGAAGAACATGATCAAAGCATTGATTAACTCGCTGGGAGTACAAGCGGATGACCCGCATGAGCTGAAACCCATGGTCCAAGAGTTCTACCAGAATCTTTACACATCCAAAGGCATCACAGGCGTAGAAGAAGTTTTAGCGCATGTTCCAAGCAAGGTCACTAAAGCGATGAATGTTACCTTAATTGCACCTTATACTAATGAAGAAGTGAGAGTTGCTCTGTTCTAGATGTTCCCCACCAAGGCACCCGGCCCAGATGGATTCCCTGCGCACTTTTACCAGCAGCACTAGGACCTTTGTGGGGATGGTGTCACTCATGAAGTCCCGTGTGTAGTCACAGGGGAGGAAAGTGCATCATGCGTTAACGACACGTTGTTAGTGTTAATTCCCAAGGTGCAGAATCCAACCCTACTTACCCAGTTCAGACCTATCAGTCTATGCAATGTCTCGTATAAGATAGCATCCAAGGTGGTCGCTAATAGGTTGAAGATTATTTTGCCTGGAATAATATCTGAGGAGCAATCGGTCTTCGTCCCAGGTAGATTGATAACATACAATATTATTAGTTCTTTCGAGTGCCTACACTTTCTGAAAAGAAATAAGTCCAAGGTCAATGGTATGTGTGCTCTGAAGCTCGATATGATGAAAGCCTATGACAGAGTGGAGTGGTCTTACCTACGAGCCATCATGGAAAAGCTAGGATTTGCTCAAGCCTGGATAGATACAGTCATGGGGATGGTTACATCAGTCAAGTTCCCGGTGCTTTTCAATGGTGAACAATTAGAGCAATTCACACCTACTAGAGGGATTCGATAGGGAGATCCTATTTCCCCTTACCTTTTTTGATTGCAACAGAGGGCCTCTCATGCCTCCTAAAGTCCAGTTCTTAGTCATCAGTGCTCAGTGGTATTAAGGTGGCTCCAACGGCTCCTGCCGTGAATCACCTGTTATTCGCCGATGACAGCCTATTGCTTTTCAAATCAAGTGTACAGGGAGCAAATGCGGTGTCAAACCTGTTGGATTCATATTGTACAGCTTCGGGACAGAGGGTGAATCATGACAAATCTTCGATTTTTTCAGTAGCTGCCCTCAAAACCTGAGACAAGAAGTTAAAAATTCGCTTAATGTGAATAATGAAGCACTAAGTGAAAGATACCTTGGAATGCCGACTGATGTTGGTCACTCAATCAATGGAACATTCAGATATCTTCGGGATCGAGTCTGGGAAAGGATAAGAGGGTGGATGGAGAAACTCTTGTCAGCGGCAGGTAAAGAGGTTCTGATCAAAGCAGTGACGGTGGCACTGCCGATCTTTTCTATGGCATGTTTGGGGCCTATGTGAGAATATAACATCTATAATTCGACAATTTTGGTGGGGCAGCAAGAACGGGAAGAGAAAGCCTAGCCGGGTTGCCTGGGATGACATGACTCGGCCAAAAAACTTGGGCGGTCTAGGTTTTCGTAACCTAGAGATCTTCAACATGGCATTGCTACCAAGGCAAGCTTGGCGTATACTTCAGGAACCTACATCTCTCAGCGCGAGGATTTTGAAGGCAAAATATTTTCCGACTTGCTCGTTTTTGGATGCAGATCTTGGCCCTCACCCCTCACAAATTTGGAGGGCTATGCTAGATGGGAGGGATGTACTGCTACAGGGAATTGTTCGACAGATCGGAGATGGTGAAATGACCAATATTTGGCGTGACAACTGGATCCCGAGGGATCGCATGGTGCGGCCGATATCTATCCGAACAGCGAATGCGCCATCAATGGTGGCTCAGCTGATGGATGCATCTACAGGAGCTTGGAAGGAGGAACTTGTGCGGAGTACCTTTGTGCCCTATGACGCGGAGGCAATCTTGGGAATACCTATTTGCACACGTCGCATAGATGATTTTTGGGCATGGGCTCATGACAACAAAGGCCAATTTTCAGTTCGATCCGCGTATAATATGATCCTCAGAACCAAGTTATAGAGGGAAGAATGGCTAGATGAACAGCAAGGGATCTCCAACGGGCAACAAGATAATGATGGGTGGACTTCTATATGGAAGCTGAGGGTTCCCTCAAAGCTTAAGATGTTTGCATGGAGACAGGGCAGTCAGTCTCTTCCCACAGGTGACTTACTCCACCATCTCAACATAGCCTCATCCCCGTGATGTGCTCTTTGTGGAGCAACAGATAGTTGGAGGCACAACCTAATTGACTGCAGCATGGCACGAAGTGTTTGGGCCCTATCTGACGAACAAATGGTGGAGCACATGTGCCACAACACTAATCCCGGGGCAAAGGAATGGCTTTTTGCCATGAGTGAATCATTATCTCATGAGGAGTTCACCAAGATGATCGTGACCTTATGGGCTATCTGGAGCTCCCGCGGGAAAGCAATACATGAGGATAGATTTCAGAGTCCTCTATCCACACACGGCTTTGTGCGGACGTTTTTGCCAGAGATACGAGTTCTTCAGAAGCATACGATAACAAGCCATGCAACTAGTGTGTCCAGACCACGTCAATGGATCCCCCACCGGCAAACCATGTGAAAATAAACGTTGATGCGGCAGTCTCTAGGCAGGGCGGTTATGGCGCTGTTGGAGCAATATATAGAGACCAAGATGGTTCCTTCATGGGTGCTTCTACATTATTTTTCCCACACATGACTGATCCTACTACTCTAGAGGCCCTAGCTATAAGGGAAGGGTTGGCTCTTGTAGAGGACATGTATGTTCAGCATATCTTCATCGCTAGTGACTGCAAAACAATCGTGGAGGAAATCAAGAAGGGGAGCTCGGCTGCATATGGAGCTGTGATCACATAAATTCAAGAACGTTCGTTAGCTTTTGTTTCTAGTATTATTAGTCATGAGTATAGAACCTCGAATGTTGAGGCTCACAATCTCGCAAAGCATGGTCTTGCTATTGGGGTTGGTCGTCATGTCTGGTTAGGCCAACCCGGTGATCTTATTTTTGTCCCTGTATGCGATGACATCTTAATAAAGGCTGCGAGTTTGTCTAAAAAAATGAAATCGGATTTGCCAACCGAAAAGCAAATGAAATCGGAATTGCCTTACGAAGGCAATTAAAGTCAGAAAATGACCACCACGGGACACCAAAAAGGATGGAATCGGAAAGATCTTAGTGGAAAATGAAGAAGGCGTCAAAAGGACCAAAAAAAGAATCTGAATTGATTGCTAATAATGTTGTGCAAGTGGAAAGGGTTGATTGAAGCACACTTTCACGAAAGGACTAACAAAACGCATGTAAATTATTACGGACTACAATGCATATAAATAAAACAAACAAACAATTAAGGTCATCTTCATGGTTGAAGCTTATTTCTTCCTCAAACGTCTGAAGCGTCTGAACGGCTTCCTCAAACTTCATGGTTGAAGAAATAAGTTTCATGGACATCAAACGGGTGGCTGGCGGCTCCCTAAAAATCAGTCGTATCGGTAGTCCGGGCTTTCCCAAATACAAATCATATGTTACGTACAGTTGATGCCTTGCACCACGAAACAAAAATATGATGTTCGTTGTTGGATATAGAACTGATACGTCATTGTGCCAGTTATTAACTCTTGAAGCAACCAACCAATCATAATTACCTCACACGCAAGCAAATTTGCCCTTGGTGCGTTATGTTATAATCTAAGGTACCCCCACTATTATGAGCTTTAACGTCTAGTCAAAGCTCCAACATTGATGTATGAATTGATATTTATGAAAAAAAATCCAATGCTTGTTATCTTACTCTTTTTAATTTGTGAAATTAATCAATGAAATATGTACAATCTGAAATCCATCAATAAAAAACAAAAGTGATAGATCTAAACGTCTTAGAGAACCAACCAACCCTGGCGAATGCCTTCCTTGTCGTTGCAGGGACCTTGGCGCAAAGTCGTAAACCATTTTCTAGGCGAACGTTGTCTTATTTCCATCAAAAGAGGGTTCGAGCCCACGACCTCATGCGAAGGTGGTGGACGTGCCTTCGAGTGGACTGAAGTGGAGGGTGTGAAATTTTGTGTGTAAGCTGCTATATGTGTGTTTTTGAAGCTAATTTGTGTTCTTGGTTCGATTTTTATTTGAAAATTCATTCACCAAAAACACTATTTTTCGAAAGATAAAAATCCTATTTTTCGGCCATGTGCCATTTTTTACAAGTACATGACAATTTTTGGAATCGTTTCTCTACATTCTCATATGACAGTTTATTACTTACAATATGTCATTTTTTATTAATAACATGTCATTTTGTTACTAAAAGGATGTCATATTTATTAATAATAATTGGCATTCTATTATTATTAAGAGGATGAAATTTTTACCATTAATAACATGTCACTATTAAGAGGATGGCATTTATTATTAACAGGATGGAAAATTTATTATTTAAGAGCATGGAATTTTTTAACATTTTAACATGTTGGTTTTATTTTTAGGAGGATTGCAAATTTATTATTAACAGGATGACAATTTTATTATATGAGAGCATTGCATTTTATTATTGTTGCCATGGCATTTTAATTATTAAGAGGATGATAAAAAAATATTGGCATGTCAATTTTTTATTTTTTGGCATGAACTTTTTTATGATTTTTTGACACAGTGGGCCAAATAAATCAAAAACATTACAGCATGACATTTATTTTTTGCTCCATGTCAAACAATAAAGAAATATTATTCTCTAAAACAAAGCATTTTTTACATAGTGATACACTCCGCGACAAAACATACATTTTTATCACATGACACTTTTTTCTAATCATACCATCGTAAATCTATAGATCAGAAAAATGGCAGTTTTTTAAAGTTGCATGATATTTATTTCATAATTCAGATCATGCCAATTAGGGTCATTCTTGGTTGATGCTAGTTTTCATTTAAGAAAGGTTAACTGGGCCTCTGGGCAACCAGGGGTCGCGCGAGAGCGAACGAGTCACTGGAGATCTTGTGGATGGTTAGTTTCTTCAAAAGTTTTTAACGCTAAAACTAAACAACTGCCATGACAATTTATAAAAGAATGTTACCCCTATTCTAAATACTGCCACTCGAGCCGTTTGTAAATGTCATCCCTAATGAATGGTCGTTGGTTAACGACGTCCAAAAGTACTTCGAAAGGTCTAACACTGACGAGCTATGAAGAACGACCGTCAGTGATAGACTCACTGTTGTCCATTTAAATAATCCGGACCACAATTGCCTAGCCAAGGGCATGATTTATGGAGGCTACCAACGATGATTTTCTTCTTGCTTCTTTCTCTTACTTTTCTACTGCGGCTTCACAGGAGAAGAGACGTTTGGCTCTCGGCCTTCATGGAGGTCTTTTCTTGAAAAAAAGTTAAAATTCAAACTTTTCAGCTTCAAACAAATCCGAAAAAATTGTGCAAGCAAATAAGGACGTTATGTGTATGTGTGTAAAATTTCAGGATGAAAAATATTGAAATGCGACCTGTAAAAAAGATAAATTCATGGCCTGGAAGGATGAATAGTATCATGCATTGTCTTTTTGCACAACCCTCATTTCAACTATTTGTCCTGAAAATTTACACACATGTGTGTTATGCCTTCATGTATATATGTGTTTTTTCAAAAAATATCTACCCTAGAAATTATGAAATTTGACAAAATTCGAATTTTTCAAAACGAGCTTCATGAAGCTCGCCCTTCAAAGATAACTAGTAGAATACCCCGTGCGTTGCCACATGCATTAATATATTTTTTACCGGTTGGGTATATAAATATTTCAATGGTTCAACATGTGGTGTGTCCTTGTGATTCTTATACACATCAACTAATACTTTGAACATTTTTTACAACACCATATCCGCATCCAGGCGCTGCTATCACAGTGGGTACGTTGCTACTTAGTAAACAAATAAATGATGATTATTTTATTCCAGAGCATATAGTTTTTTGTTAATGATGGAAAAACCATTCGTTTTTTGCTTGATTGGTGGCATGGGGTGACCCTTTTATGTTCTTCCTTTTCTCTTCTTTTTCTATTTTGTCTATCCCGAGATAAATATTTCTGAGCTTGACAACTATGGTCAGTATTTGACCTTCCGTCGTTCCCTTTCTCCCGCAGAGTTGGAGAAGTGGCATCAGCTTGCTGCCATCTTCCCCTCGTCTGGAGACTTCATATTCGGTTGTGTGGCTTCATTCCTCGTCGGGTTTTTTTTTTGTTGAACTCGTTGTACCGCAAGCTCATTTAGAGGACTTGTGTGTTTAGAGGAGTTGTGTTCCTCTTAAAATCAAGATCTTCCTTTGGCAAGCTATACGTGGAAAGCTCCCTGTTGCTATGTGTTCAGATCAAATTAGGAAGCGTAGTGCTCTGGCTGCGGCTACGTGTTCGCTTTGTTCTGGGCCAGAAGATTCTAACCCATTGACTTCACCTAGGATATGTCTCTTCTTCGAAAAGATGACCCCGACAGGACTATGAGCGTGATTAGCGGATCGTGGATCTCGTCGGCGCTCTAGGCGTTGGCCACACGCGCTCTGCCGCCGGCCATAGTGGTTGGGTCCTTCTCTCCCAAGGTAAGTCGCAAGCCTCCCCATGGTGATCATGTCATTTGTGGATCTGGCTGATCAACAACATGGTCGGACCATGGCCTGTTGGGCGGCTAGCTTTCATGCGAGTCTCCTCACCGTCCAGACTCTTACGCATCAAGGTACTCTTTCTCTCTCTACCCATGGCCGCCTTGCCCTCATGGATGAAGATGATGTGATCATAGATGCCCGTCTCCTACGAATCAACGAGTCCATCTCAGTGGGCGATACGATCTCGTTCCCCTCCTACTCGGCCATCACTGGTTGTCACTTGGATCTCAATACCATTGCGGCCATTGTCGATCCATCGTAGATCCAAAAACTTCAGAGTTGAGGTAATTCCAAGATTGATGATCCATCACCCGCCCAGGGCGGTTCTTCGGGGAATCAGTATGATCGAATTTCTGCGAGGCATTCAAATGATTTGGATCTTGACATCAAGCCATGTGTGGAAGTTCAACGATTCATCTGGAATAATTTCAGCTGCCTTGTTGCTTTTTCCCGCATTCAGGGGGCTCGCGAGTTCTTCCTAGTGGCATCTTTCAAAAGGCACAAACATCGCCTCAATTGCAATTCGGTCAGTGCATATCTTAATGCCTGTTTGGGAGGTATTGAGGAAGATTTCAATGCCACTCATCTGAGAGACATGACTTTTCGTTTCTATGTTTTCTCCACGAGAGTCGTTTTTCATATTAATTCCCTCAGAAGCTTTGAGTGTCAAGATTTCATGGTTTTCTTTCATCAATGGGGACATGGTGGACCAGATTTTATTCGTGACTTCAGAGCCTGGGAACAAGAAGAAATACAATCTTGGACAGTGGTTGGGCATAAGAAGAATAATATTCATAATATTGGTGTTCTCCAGCAGTCGGTTTGAGCTAGTCTCGGTATGAAGGATGGCACTCAAAAGCCATTAACAAGCGCTAATATGACCAGGCAAGGCACCCAAAAGTTCCGAGTTAAGGCTGTGAGGATTTCTGAACCTGTTAGGGATGTCAAGATCTCTCAAACACGTTGCACCAAATATCTCTGCTCCTTCCACTAATCCAAGTTGCTTCTTGCGCATCGACCCATTTTCCTACAGAAACTCTATGCGTAAGAAATTGTGGTTCTCTAGGGCCTTATCTCTGTTGGTCACAATTTCTTCTCTATTCAGGAATATTTTAGAATCATATATGGGCTCTCAACTTTGAAAAAATTCAGCAAAGAAGAGGAAATTGACCTCAAACTTTTAATCTTTGCCAATCTCAATAAGGAGCACATTGAATCCTTATTCGTTGAAGCTAGCTCAAGTTCATCAATCCCAGCTACTTCAGTTTTTGAGAGGCTTAATACGAGCCTCCAAACTGTTCTCATGTTCCCCCTGCAGCGGGAACTGGCACTTCAATATGTGCCCTCGGTTGGTCGATATGGCCCATGTACCTAAGGCCCAAATGACCAATGGATTACTAAATAAGCCGCCTCGTGTCTCTGTTTTCGACAAGTTGGAAGCTCCTCAACAAACATCTGCTCAGCTGGAGCATAAATCTGTTTGCGTTGCCCTTGTAGTCTTTCATGTAGTTGTATGTGACAACATCACCACTCTTGTTGACAAGTCTCAATGTGGTTTGAGTGTCTTGAGCTACATTGGCAACACCTCCAACATCATCAGGATCCGACTCATCTTGGGCAACAATTGTCTTCCCATCTCTGTTTCTAAACTTGGAGTTCAATGATTGGGAAACTTCTTATTCACAAATTTCTTCGGGAATCTTGGTTTGTTTTTTTCTTTTCTCATATGGGCAGTCGTTTGAGAAGTGGTTGGTTTCTTCACAATTGTAGCAAGACCGTACTTTCTTCTTTAAAAATCTTCCCTTGAATTTTCTCGCACTAAACTTCCTCACAAAGAGAGTCATGTCTTCATATGAGAGCACCTCATCCGAGTCAACCTCATAACCTTCTTCATCGTCTTCCTCTTCTTATTCACTAACATCATCATCCCTTAAATGTTTGGCCTTCAAGGCAAGGTTTGTCTTGGGTGATGAGGAATCATGCAGGGCAAGGTGCCTTGTAGCATTGGCCTTTGATTCTTCAAATAGTTGGAAGGTTGAAATGACATCACCGGGAGGCATGTCCTTGTGAAAGTGTGTTATTTCGACTAGAGGGGGTGAATAGGCGATTTTTATAAATTCGTCACAGAGGAATTTCAACTTGAGGAATTTGAAATGTGACGAACTACTAGCAGCAGAATAAATACATCAAGTGCATGGGAAATAGAGCAATAGCATAGTCATCATGATGAAATAGGACATGCATAGAATACAAGTAGCGTGATATAGGATAAATAGGTGAAGAACAAGGTGACTGAAGAATTTGAGATGAGGAACTCGAGAAAGTCTTTAGTCAAATTCTTCAAATAGTAATGATCAATTTCATCAACAAGTATTCAAGGAAATAGAAGGTTGAGGAAATGGAACCAGGTAGCTCGGTGAATACAATGATTATATGACCCAGTTCCAACTGTTGTGACAATCGTATGTCTGGTTAGGAGAGGCTTGGTATTTAAACCAAATGACACACAGTCCCAGAACACACAGTCCTTACCGTATTATCCTTGAGCTAAGGTCACACAGACCTCGCCCAACACTCGTGGTAAGTCTTCAGGGCAGACTTCCGAAACCCTCACAAACTCGGTCACCCGTCAATCCACAATTGACTACTGAATGCTCTAGACTATGATGCCTAACCGTCTAGAAGATACACAATCTTCAAAGGTAACAAGCGTTGGTTCCACGCAGGAACAATCTCTTCAGTGACGCTCAATCACTTTGGGTTTGGTGGTTTGGTTTTGTGGTTTTTCCTCACTGATGATTTCTAACAAAGTCCTCAAGGAATGGGCTGCTCTCAAATGACAAGTGTCAAGTTCTCTCTCGGAGCAGCCGACCAACTAGTGGTTGTGGGGGGCGGCTATTTATAGCCAGGATGCAACCCAACATGATAAGGCATAAATGCCCCCCAATGATATGACCACTATGTAGATAAGATATCTGGACAGCTAGCGCAAAGCACACAGTTCAAATTCCTCAGGGCTTATCATATTCCTCAAGGTAGGCTATTCGCACTGGCAAAATACTAACTCCTTCGTGAGACCAATTTCCTCAGAGACCAGAAGAACATCGTCTCTGTCACTAAAGTACTTGACTGGGTTGCAAGAGATTTCCAAAGGCTTCACTCGAAGGATTGGGTAGGTTGAGGCTTTTGAGTTGAGCATCAATTGGAAATTTTCCTTTGTATTACCTTGGCACCCTTTAACAGTAGGGTGTTTCCTATGACTCAAAGAAAGGCAATGAAACTACGAAAACAAAAGTCTTCATGCTTCATAATCCTTGTTAATATCTTCAAGGTCACACCGAATTCTTCAGCTTCAAAGTCTTCAGGGAAATACCAAAGTCTTCAGCTGAAGACATTCATTTTTAGGGGTCGATAATCTGCGAATATATCAAACTCCTCGTCTAGGACCTGTGTATACTCACAAACACATTAGTTCCTTAACCTATAAGTCTGCAATACACCAAAATCACTAAGGGGCACTAGATGCACTAACAATCTCCCCCTTTTTGATGATTGATGACAAATAGGTTAAGTTTTCAATGGGGATAAACATCTGAAGTGTAAGTACTATGTTTGAGATATTTGATTGCAAGATCTAGAAGAACTCCCTCTGAAGATGTGCATATTTGAGGAATTTGCTTTGGACTGCAAATGCACATGGCAGCTTAAAAACATGGAGAACTCCACCTACATCTTGTAAGTCATACATGCATTTAATATATGATATGAGGAATTGAAATGTATGATGAACAATGGTGTCTGACAAAATTCAGCATGCATGCATTGAGGTACTTGAGAAAGTGTAATGTAATACAAGTAAGTGCAAGAGACAAGTAACCACAAGTAAGGAGTTGATACGTCTCCCACATATCTATAATTTTTTATTGTTCCATGCTAATACATTATCATTCTAGGATACTTTGTGGGCATTTATTTACCAATTTATAATATTTTTTAGCACTAATCTATTGACCCAGTGCCCAGTACCAGTTGTTGTTTTCTGCATGTTTTTGACTTTTTAGATTTACAATACCAAACAAAGTCCAATTGCCACGAAACTTTTTGATGATTTTTTCTGGACAAAAAAAGACCTGAAAGATTCGGGGGGAGGCCGGGAGGCAAACGAGGGCCCCACCACACATCAGGGCGCGCCCCGATATGTGGTGGCCCCCTCGGGTGTCCCCCGACATTCCTCTCTGGCCTATAAATTTTCTAATAATCCAAAAACCCTAAGGGAGCTCCCGAAATACTTTTTCCGCCGCCGCATGATACGTCTCCAACATATCTATATTTTTTTATTGTTCCATGATTAAGTATTATCATTCTAGGATACTTTTAGGGCATTTGTTTATCAATTCATAATGTTTTTGATCACTAACCTATTGACCCAGTGCCCAGTGCGAGTTGTTGTTTTCTACGTGTTTTTGACTTTTTAGGTTTACTGTACCAAACGAAGTCCAATTGCCATGAAACTTTTTGATGATTTTTTTGGACCAAAAGAAGACCTGGAAGCTTCGGGGGGAGGCCGATAGAGGCGCGAGGGCCCCACAAGCCAACAGGGCAAGTCACCAGGGGGCGCCCTGGTGGCTTGTGCCTACCTCGAACCTCTCCCGACGCCCCTCTCTAGCCTATAAATTATCATATATTCCAAAAACCCTATGGGAGCTCTCGAAACACTTTTTCCACCACCGCAAGTCTCTGTTCTGATGGGAGGCCATCTACACCTCCGTTCTGGCACCCAGCCGGAGGGGAGATCGATCACGGAGGGACTTTTCATCAACCTTGATGCCCTCACCATGATGTGTGAGTAGTTCACCATAGACCTACGGGTCCATAGTTAGTACCTAGATGGAAATCTCCCCCCTCTCTCGATCTTCAATACAATGGTCATCACATCTTTGCCTTGATTTATCCGATGTAATCCCTTTTTATGGTGTGTTTGTTGGGATCCGATGAATTGTGAGTTTATATTCAGATTATTCATGAAAAGTATTTGAGTCAAACTTGAATAGTAAGATTTTTATTTGGATGATCATCATAGCTTCGTAATGCTCTCCGATCTATTGAAACAGTTTGGCCATCTAGATTGACATTTCTTCGATGGGAGTGGCCCGTTGTAGTAGGTTCAACCTGACGAGTTTCTATATCCCAGTGATAGAAGGGGACAAGTTGTGTCTTTGTGTTGCCGCTATTAAGGATAAAACGATGGGGTTTATTCATATTGATTGAGTTTACTTTGTCTACATCATGTCATCATTCTTCAAGCATTACCTTGTTTTACTTAATACTCTATATGCATGCTAGATAGCGGTCGATGAGTGAAGTAATAGTAGTAGGTGCAGGTAGGAGTCGGCCGATTTGCTTATGAACGTGATGCCTATATACACATGATCATTGCCGTGAAAAATGCATAACTATTCTCTTTTGTATCAATTGCCCAACACTAATTTGTTTACCCACCATATGCTATTTCTATAAGAGATGCCACTACATAACTCTACGGCCCCGGGTCTATTCACTTATATATTCACTAACACTATCATTACCTTGCTGTTATTTATTTGCTTTTATTTTATTTTGCAATTTTCAATTATCTACTCAACTCACTTGCTTGGAAATAACGAGATCAAGGGCATTGACAACCCTCTTGCCGGCGTTGGGTGCAAGTGGTTCGTTCTTTTGTGTGCAATCGTTGAAGACGATTGACGATTGGTATTCCTATTGGTTCAATAAACCTTGGTTTCATAACTGAGGGAAATGCTTACCGACATTGTGCTGCGATAACCCGTTCCTCTTCACAAAAAACCGAACGCTGATCACAAGTATCAGGAAGGATTTCTGGCGCCGTTGCCGGGGAATACCATCACCAACTATCAAGTAACTTCACACAAATTTTCATTGACTTGTTCTTCCTTTTATTTGCTGTTATACTTAGTTTGTCTCATAAAAATCAAAAATACAAAAATATTTATCTTTGCTAGTTACCAGTTTACTTCTAGTTTGCTTTACTTGCTAGTTTACTTGTCTCGCTTGTTGCTTTGCTTGTTCGGCATGTCTCAAGATACTACTAAGTGGTATGATTTCTCAAATCTATTTATAATAAAAAGCAAACGATGGGTTAATTAGAAGCAAGGGAATTACTCTAGAAAATTCTACGTTAATTAGAAAATACTAGCCCTCGATCTGATGGGTCTCCTAAAATTATAATTATATAACCGTTAGATTTATGTAACATATTGCATAAAAAATATGCGTAACATATATAGCATTGTACTAATGAATCATGGGTCATGCCATACCTAAGTTTTTTTGGACATGCTAACGTGTCACACCTGGTCTCTCTCACAAAAACTCAAACTCGCTTTTGACATCAACTAATTTAAGTAATCAATCAGAACCAATGTATTACCCTTCGATGCGAACCACATGGATACCTTAAACGCAGCTTACTTTATTTTTTGTATAATAGATTAGAGTTCACTAGGCATCAACCTCGTATGCCCTACATTCGTTTCTCCTAGATTAGTTTTTCTTTGCCCGATCCTTTTGAAAAAGAAATCTACAATAAAAATCATATTCATGTGCCGCACATGCCTCCGCGAACATAAGAGTTCCCATGAGCGAAACCAAGTTTTGCATATACTCCCTCCGCTTCTAAGAGATTTCACTATGAACTACATACGAATGTATATAGATATATTTTAGAATATAAATTCACTCATTTTGTTTTGTATGTAGTCTTATAATAAAATATCTAAAAGGTCTTATATTTAGAAACGGAGTGAGTACGTGTTTCCGACCGGTTAGAAATCAATTAGCATGCTAACTATACCGTACAAGTACGTAGATCCAAAAAAAAGTACGTACATACTTCCTTCGTCCCAAATAAGTGGTTTAAAATTGACTCAACTTTATACTAAAATTAGTACAAAATGAAGTTATTTTTGAGTCACTTATTTTGAGACGGAGGGAGTACATGTACATATATGCTATGGCTTAAAGAGTTAATTCACGTGTGAGACAAATTTACGTGCATGTGAATTTTTGATCGGCGACCAATAAATTATCTAGCTAGACCAAGCTGTTTCGCACCCATATGTATTTTCGGTCAGCCACAAATTAGTCATCAGCTTGCTAATGCATACATACATCTTCAACAACGACAAAATGCGTACATACATGCTATAATAGGCAGACTTAATATACGAGTCAGGCCTAACTTTTAGGCCTATGTGTGTTTTCGGCCAGCGGTCAATCAATCATCTAGCTAGCGTGGTTAGCTTCGCATAGGAAGAATTAATCAGCTTTGTTGCTTTCTGTCTACGCGCATGTTGAGGTCAGTTCAATTCTTCCATCCATGGAGCGCCTTAGACGTGTGTCTTCAGACCTTTATGTTCTCTCATTAGATAGTGGAAAGAATGGGACACCGTCATCAGATATTTCTTGCTTTTATGATTTAGGTATCCCACTGCACATATGCTCAAGCAAAGACAATATGCAACTTTCCTTTTGCTCAAGTTCAACGGTTTAGACTTATCTGAATAAGGTATGATCTTTCAGAATGGCAACATGTGAGTGTTGCCTAATGTCTGTACATGTTGGCATCTTAATATAGTTCAAAATATGCTATGATATTCATAATGCTTTGAAATATATTGGCAATTCATTTAAATCAAAAATTCTATTGGAATATATCTACCTGTTGGCACATCTGTATTCTAGAATGAGATATTAGAATACTTTCGATGACAGCATATCCAAACACCCATCACAAATTCTTTAGTGCGCCGATATGAAAAGCTCATGAGTTACCGATACAACACAAATCCATATGTATGTTTCCAGAAAGCTAATTAGAAATGTCGTTGAGAATTAAGATGAGCAATGAAACATTGACAAAACAAATAACAATCTGGTGGAGCCATATACAAACATAACAACTTTGATGCCCCAGATTGTATTTGTACTAGAACAATTGTTTTACCATAAGATCTCCTTGCGTAAAGGTTAATGCCAAATGGATTACGAAATGCATGTAATTAACCATAATTTTTTATTTCCCTATAAACAAAACTTGCAAATATTAATTGTACACACGTCGATAATTAATAAGTAAATGTGTAATTTTCCATAGTTCCTCAGAAATTTTTCCTATGCCTAATAAAACAATAACAAATACTTATTATGTGCTTAAAGGGAAAGAATCTCAAAATACAAGAACGTGCAAGAGAGACCAGAGAAATAAATAAACATTAATCGTGCAATGGATTCAATAATGAAGAAATAAAGTTACTGTTATATGCATAACATGTAAGTACATGATTAACGTGAAACATATATATTCACATTTTAACCAAAAAAGCAAATATATCTAAGACAAAGTTATGCTTACGTAAAAGAATCATTTGTAATGTCACCAAATTTGCCCCCAATTTTTCTTTAGGAAAAATATGTATATTTCTCAACTTAGAAGGCTAATATATTGACTACGTAAATTACATTTCTATAATTCCAGCCCGCACATCGAGCGGGCCACTATGCTAGTACTAATTATAATGATTTTTTTAGTACTCCCATACCACCCACCACTACTGTAGAGGCATTTGATATTAATGCTGCATTACTAAATCTTGTCACGAAAGATCAATTTTTGGGAAGTCCTAATGAGGATCCTGCATTACATCTTAATACCTTTGTTGAATTATTTGATGTTCAAAATAAAAATGATATGGATAATGATATTGTGAAATTAAAATTATTTTCTTTTTCACTAAGAGATAAAGCTAAAGGTTGGTTTTTATCTTTACCTCGTAATAGTATTGGAACGTGGGATAAGTGTAAAGATGCTTTTATTGCCAACTAATTTCCTCCTACCAAGATCATCTCCCTTAGAAATCAAATAATGAATTTTAAATAGAAAGATGAAAAGCATGTTGCACAAGCTTGGGAGGTAATGAAATTGATGATAAGAAATTGTCCAACTCATGGCTTAAACTTGTGGATGATTATTCAAAATAACATTGTGTCTAGAAATCTTCTAGATTTTACCGCAGGTGGTACCGTCATGGATGTGACCTTAGGAGAGGCCAAAAAACTTCTGGACAACATTATGACAAATTATTCTCAATGGCATATTGAAAGAGCTCCAACTGGTAAGAAGGTAAATTCTGTCGAAGAAATCACTACTTTGAGTGAGAAAGTGGATGCTCTTAGGATTATGGTTGCTAGTAAAAATACTCATGTTGATCCCAATGATATGCCTTTGTCTACTTTGATTGAGAAAAACAATGATGCTATTTATGTGACATTCATCCTGCAAAATATTTTCAATAACAATGCTTATAGAGGAAATTTCAATGCTAGGTCGTATCCCGGTAATTTCTCTAACTACTATGAAATTTTTTATGGTAATTCTTACGGAAATTATTCTACAAATTATAATAGGATACCTTCTGATCTTGAGAACACAACTAAAGAATTTATTGGTTCTCAAAAGCTTTTGAATAGTACGGTAGAAAAAAATTGAATACGATTGATGCTTTGGCCAAAAACATGGATATAATTGCTCTTGATGTTGAAAGTCTTAAAAATAAATGTGTGCCACCTAAGCCTGATTTTATTGAGACTATTAAATCCATCAATTTATCTATTAATGAAAGTAAGGATATGACCGCTAAGTTGAGAACGAAGCGAGAATTCTTAGAAAAGGCTCTTCCACACGGTTTTTACCAGAATCATGATGAATAACTTAAAATGATTGGTGTTTCTCCTATTGAATATTTGTTTACTTCTATGAATATAAATGATAAAGGGACTGGAGACGATTCAAATCTAGTTGAGGAGTATCCCGTTTGCTTGGAGGGTGATGATTTTGATGCTAAAACTAAAAAAGTGGGTTTCGAGAGGTCAAAACTTTAAATAGCGACATGCCCACTATCTTGGATCACAAGGAATTTAATTATGATAAATGCTCTTTAGTAGAATGTATTTCTGATAACCCACAAGTGTAGGGGATCGTTTGTAGCCTTTTTCGAGAAGTAAGAGTGTCGTACCTCACGAGGAGCTAAAGGTAGAACAAATATTCCCTCAAGTTCTATCGACCACCGATACAACTCTACTCACACTTAACGTTTGATTTATCTCAAACAAGAATGAAACTACTTTGCGGGAATAAAACTAGAAGTACTTTGCAAGAAAATAAAGAACGTGAAAATAAAAGTTAGGTGTTGTTTGAATAAAAGAACAATAAAATTAAATAACTTGGTAGAAAGCTTTATGTGCAACGCAAGAGAAATATTTTCCATAGCCAATTGAATATGATACAATAGATACTTGTTATATGCAACGAGGGAGAGGCATGAGCTAACATACTTTATCTACTTGGATCATATGCACTTATGATTGGAACTCTAGCAAGCATCCGCAACTACTAAAGATCATCAAGGTAAAACCCAACCATACCATTAGGTATCAAGTCCTCTTTACTCCCATACGCCATAACCCACCTACTCGGATTTGTGCTTATGTCACTCATGCCACCCACCATAGGCAAATCATGAACATATTGCAACACCCTACAGTGGGTATCCCTCATGTTTGTGCGACACAGAGGGCACCATAGGACAACACCATATCAACATACAACTCACATCCATAACATCATACCACAATTAACCCATAGGACAAAAGAGATCTACTCAAACATCATAGGATAACCAAATATAATTGTGAAATAATATATGGAGTTGAGCACCATGTTTAAGTAGAGATTACAACGAGGAAGAGAGGTATTACACTGCTGCAAGAGGGGGAGAGAGTTGGTGTTGACGGTGGCCAAAAACCATTTCTTATCCAAAAATTAGCTTCCTTACGCCCAAAGGAGAGCTCCAATCGACTTACGAGCTGGTGTATAGTTCCTTATGCCCTGGTGGGTTGTGCTCACCAGGGGGCCTAGGCTAGTCCAATAAATCATATAAAATGTTGCCAAAAGTATTTGAAAGTTGTATAATATTGGCATGAAACAATCAAAAATTATAGATACGACGGAGATGTATCAGCATCCCAAAGCTTAATTCCTACTCGTCCTCGAGTAGGTAAATGATAAAAAAGATAATTTTTGATGTGGAATGCTACATAACATAATATTGATCATATATCTAATCATGGCATGAATATTAAGACACAAGTGATTCAAAGTAATAGTCTACTTTTGACATAAAGACATTAATACTTAGGCATCCCAACAAACAATCATGTCTTTCAAAATATCATGGCTAAAGAATGCTATCCCTTGTCATGCTCTGTCTTCTTAACACAAAGTATAAATCATGTACTACCCTGGTGTCAGCCAAGCAATTGGTTCATACTTTTTAAGGCTCTTCAGCATTTTCAACTCTCACGCAATACATGAGCACAAGCCATGGATATAGCACTATGGGTGAAACAGAATGTGGTGGTAGGTTTCAAAGGGGTAAAAGTGGATAAGAAAGTCTCGCATCAACTCACAGTATCAACGGCCTATGGAGATCCCATCAATAGATATCAATGCGAGGAGTAGGGATTGCCATACAACGGTTGCACTAAGAGATATAAGTGTATGAGATCTCAATATGAAACTAAGTGGGTATGCATCCAACTCTATATGAAAATTCCCACTAGTATACGAAAGTGACAACATAGGAGACTCTCTATATGAAAAACATGATGCTACTTTGAAGCACATGTGTGGAATTAGCATGCCCGTAGCCCTTTTTTATTTTTTTATTTTTCTTTTTATTCTCTTTTTTTCTTTGTCCGGAGCCTCATCCCGACTTGTGGGGGAATCATAGTTCCCTTCATCCTTTCATCACTGGGGCATGCTCTAATAATGAATAATGATGATCATCACACTGTATTTACTTACAACTCAATATTACAAAGATTGTATAACAAAAGTATGACTCTATATGAATTCAATGATCTAGCATAGCAAAGATATCAAAAAACGGACAATCCATGGAAACATCATGCTAGCTATCTTACAAGCATGTAATGCAATATGACAAAGAATGCTCAAGTCATCAAAACGGAAGCGGTGGAAGTTGCATGGCAATATATCTCGGAATGGCTATGGAAATGCCATAATAGGTAGGTAGGGTGGCTGTTTTGAGGAGTATATAATATGACTGATGTATGATAGAACATATCATATCACAGGGTTTGGATGCAGCGGCGAAGTTTGCATCGACTATCGAGGTGAGAAAGGGTAATGCACGGTACCGTAGAGGCTAGGAAAGTGCGGAAAGGTAATTGTGTGTATAATCCATGGACTCACATTAGTCATAAAGAACTCACAAACTTATTGCAAAAAAATTATTAGATCTCTTGAAGCAAAGTATCACTACGAATGCTCCTAGGGGGGAGGTTGGTAGGAGTTAACCATTGCGCGCCCCCGACCTTCACACAAAGATAGACAATCAAGGATAAATCGTGCTCCAACTTCCTAGCACAACGGGGACTATACGTGCATGCTTTGAGAATCACAAACCTTAACACCAATATTTTAATAAACATGATCATCCACTAGTACTTCCCACATATTATCATCTCTATATCACAAAACTATTGCAAGGAATTAAACGTATCATATTCAATGATCCCTTGGTTTTATGTAGGATTTTATGACTACCCATGCAAATGACCAATTCCTGTTGACTCTGTAAATAGATATAAGTGAAGAAAGAGAATTTAATTCTTTCTACAAAATACCATGCTCTAATAAATATAAGTGAAGCAAAAGAGCATTCTACAAATAACGGTTTTCTATGTGAAGAGAAACAGGCAATCCAAACTTCAAATGATATAAGCGAAGCACATGAAGCATTCTATAAAGCCATACTCAAAAGATATAAGTGAAGTGCAATGAGCATTCTATAAATCAACCGTGGACTATCTCATACCAGCATGCTGCATAAAATAAAAGTGAAAACTAAACGCAAAAGACACTCCAAGATTTGCACATATCACATGAATGAAATGAATCCGAAAACATACCGATACTTGTTGAAGAAAGATGGGATGCCTTCCAGGTCATTCCTGAACTTAGACGCTTGAGTCTCCTTGGATATTTACTTGGGGTGCCTTGGGCATCCCCAATCTTGAACTCTTGCCTCTCCTCCTTCTCCTCATATCGAGACCTCCTCGATGTTCAAACACTTCATCCACACAAAACTCAACAGAAGACTGGTGAGGTCCGTTAGTATAATAAAGTAAATTCCTACTTTAAGTACTGTTGCAAACCCATTAATATTTTATATTAGCATTATCCCTAATGTACTATAACTTTTACATGTCTTATACCACCGATAAAATCGATAGTTTCATCAAAACAAGCAAAACAATGCATCAAAAACAGAATCTTTCTTAAACAGGACAGTTTGTAGTAATTTGTACTTTGACCATACTTATGTAACTCCATAAATTATGAAAACTTGAATTAAACATTTTTTATAGCAAAACTGTGTACAAATTTCAGAAACTTTTGACGTTCCAGTAAAAATGAAAATTCACGCACTATAGCCAAAGTTTCTGTTTTTACACCGCACATACCAACAAGCAATCTAATCTTCCTAAAGGCAAATCTTGGCACATTATTTTTATAATATAGTGGATTCGTACAAGGGGATAATTATTTTTGTTGGAAAAGTTTCCGTGATTCAAGACTCACAAAGTTTCCATGGGCATGAATAAAGTTCAAGGATATCCCCCACTTCAACAATGCTCATCATGTCTCTCACTTTCACCTTTCCATTTGTGAAGTTTTAGGTTCCCCTCTATATTTTTTGTTTTTAAACTTTATAAAAGAAAATCTAAAACTTTCGGGTTGTCTCACTGGTAGCGCTTTCTTTAAAGCCATTAAGCTAGGCATAAAGTGCTCAAGTAATGGATCCACCCGGATCCCAAGGTATATCAAAACTATTTTTAATTAAAAATGATTTGTAATTTAGTACTGAGCATAAAGTGATATATATATATCATGTGACAACGAATTCTAACTCTTTTTCTATGCATTGGCATGTCATACAAGAGCAATTCATGCACATCAAGTAAAGGCCAATGCATAGTATAAACAGTTTCTTGCAATTTCATAGTATTGAAAACATAGAGAGGTGAAAATTTGGTTACTCACTCATAATAATTGCAAGTAGGAGCAACAAGCACATGCATATTATATTCATAAAAATCATCATGTGTAGTAGCAAAACGCAACCCATTAATATAATCCTTAATAAGAGCAAACTGCTCCGATATAGTGTAGTTGGGAGAATTCAAAAAGTTAATAGGACTATCATGTGTGGGTGCAATAGAAACAATTTCATGCTTAACATAAGGAACTATAGCAAGTTCATCTTCATAAGCATAATTCATATTGGCATCTTGGCCAGAAGCATAGCAAGCATCAAGTTCATCAAAAAGGGATATTTCAAATGAATCCACGTGATCATAGCAATCATCCTTCGGTATGTGCGAAGGGTAATTAAAAAATGTATGAGTTGAAGAGTTACTCTCATTAGAAGGTGGGCACAGGTGATCAATCTGCTCTTCCTCCTTTTGTTCTTCGCTCTCCTCCTCATCTTTTTCATCTAACGAGCACACAATTTCAGTAGCTTCTTCTTCAATAGTCCGGGCAAAATATTAGTACCTTCCAAAGTAGTAGACAGTCTCTCAAGAAATTCATTAGTATCAACATTGCATTCATAATTATCATAACAATATTTACATATGGAAAAAATTCAGATTCGTAAGGAACATCATCATCATTCCTTTCAATCAAAGAGGCAATTTCATAAGCACCTTTAAAAACAACAAATTCTTCTATTCATTTCACATCATAGTAATCATAAATACCTTTAGCATAAGAAGCCAAGGTTTCATTATCATTAAATTTATATTGAAAGGGAAGGTATGGAGCCTCTATCTTGGAGCAACAACTATAATCACATTTCAAGCATGCATCCCAAGCAAACCATTCTAGTATTCTAATTTGATCCCATAAGTGCTTCCCTTTTTGAGATAAGCGATAATCCCTAAAGTACTCACGTTGATCCAATGTGTATCCAATTATAAAGTTCTGTGAGGATTTCTTGGGATTATCAAAGGAGTAATTAACATGTTTCACATAATTGGCATCGAATGTTTCAGGAGGTTCCCCATCTCCATAAGTAGCAAGTACTATCGACATCCTGGGAATAGGGGTGTTGGGAGACGTAGTAGTAAATCAAAAAAATTCCTACGATCACCAAGATCCATCTATGGAGAAACCAGCAACGAGTAAGGGGAGGGTGCATCTTCATACCTTTGACGATTGCAAAGCGGAAGTGTTACTAGAACGCGGTTGGTGGAGTCATACTCGCAGCGATTTAGATCGCGGTGGAATCCGATCTAAGCGCCGAACAACGGCGCCTCCGCGATCAACACATGTGCAGCCCGGTGACATGTCCTACGCCTTGATCTAGCAAGGAGGAAGGAGAGGTTGAGGGAGAGCTCCAGCAGCACGATGGCGTGGTGACGGTGGAGGTGCGTGGTACTCCGGCAGGGCTTCGCCAAGTACTACGGAGGATGAGGAGTAGGAGGAGTAGGGTTACGCCGAGGGAGAGAGAGATGCGTGTGTCTGGCAGCCCCAAACCCTCCACTATATATGGGAGGAGAGGGAGGAGGGTGCGCACCCCTAGGGTTCCAACCCTAGGGTGGTGCGGTAGCCGTAGATGGGATCTGGCAGGCGGCCAAGAGGGGAGAGGGGTGCGACAGCTCTAGGCGCCCTAGGGTGGGCCTTAGGGCCCATCTACGCTAGGGTTTGCCCCCCCTCTCACCCTTGCTACACCTTGGGCCTTGGTGGGAGGCGCAGCAGCCCACTCTGGGGCTGGTCCCTTCCCACTCTCGGCCCATGCAGCCCTCTGGTGCCAGTGACCCCACTTGGTGGACCCCTAGAACCCTTTCGGTGGTCCCGGTCCGTTACCGGTGACGCCCGAAACATTTTCGGTGACCAAAACCTCACTTCCTATATATGAATCTTTACCTCCGGACCATTCCGGAGCTCCTTGTGATGTCTGAGATCTCATCCGGGACTTCGAAGAACCTTCGGTAACCACATACACTATTTCCCTATAACCCTAGCGTCATCGAACCTTAAGTGTGTAGACCCTACGGGTTCGGGAGGCACGTAGACATGGCCGAGACACTTCTCCGGTCAGTAACCAACAGCGGGCTCTGGATACCCATGTTGGCTCCCACATGCTCCACGATGATCTCATTGGATGAACCACGATGTCGGGGATTCAATCAATCCCGTATACAATTCCCTTTGTCTACCGGTATGATACTTGCCCGAGATTCGATCGTTGGTATCCATATACCTTGTTCAATCTTGTTACCGGCAAGTCTCTTTACTCATTCCGTAACACATCATCCCGTGGCTAACTCCTTAGTCACATTGAGCTCATTACGATGATGTCTTACCGAGTGGGCCCACAAATACCTCTCCGTCACACAGAGTGACAAATCCTAGTCTCGATTCGTGCCTACCCAACAAACACTTTCGGAGATACTCGTAGTGTACCTTTATAGCCACCCAGTTATGTTGTGATGTTTGGAACACCCAAATTATTCCTATGGTATCCGGGAGTTGCACAATCTCATGGTCTAAGGAAACGATACTTGACATTAGAAAAGCTTTAGCAGACGAACTATACGATCTTGGGCTATGCTTAGGATTGGGTCTTGTCCATCACATCATTCTCCTAATGATGTGATCCCGTTATCAATGACATCCAATGTCCATGGTCATAAAACCGTGACCATCTATTGATCAACGAGCTAGACAACTAGAGGCTCACTAGGGACATATTGTGGTCTATGTATTCACACATGCATTATGGTTTCTGGTTAATACAATTGTAGCATGAACAATAGACAATTATCATGAACAAGGAAATACAATAATAACCATTTTATTATTGCCTCTAGGGCATATTTCCAACAGTCTCCCACTTTGACTAGAGTCAATAATCTAGTTACATTGTGATGTATCAAACACCCATAGAGTTCTGGTGATGATCATGTTTCGCTCGTGAGAGAGGTTTAGTCAACGGATCTATGACATTTACATCCGTATGTACTTTACAAATATCTATATCTCCTTCCTGAATGTAATCACGAATGGAGTTGAAGTGGCGCTTGATGTGTCTTGTCTTCTTGTGAAACCTAGGCTCCTTGGCAAGGGCAATAGCTCCAGTGTTGTCACCAAAGAGAGTCATCGGGCCCGACGCATTGGGAATCACTCCTAGGTCGGTGATGAACTCCTTCATCCAGACTCCTTCCTTTGATGCTTCCGAAGCAGCTATGTACTATGCTTCACATGTAGATGCCGCCACGACGCTTTGCTTGCTGCTGCACCAGCTTACTACCCCTCCGTTTAAAATATACACGTATCCGGTTTGTGACTTGGAGTCATCATTATCTGTGTCGAAGCTAGCATCAATGTAACCCTTTACGACGAGCTCTTTGGCACCTTCATATACGAGTAACATGTCCTTGGTCCTTTTCAGGTACTTCAGGATATTCTTGACCCTGCCCAGTGTTCCGCTCCGGGTTCACTTTGGTACCTCCTTACCATACTTATGGCAAGGTTCACATCATGTCTGGTACACAACATGGCATACATAATAGAGCCTATGGCTGAAGCATAGGGGATGACACTCATCTCTTCTCTATCCTTTGTTGTGGTCGGGCATTGAGTCATACCCAATCTCACACCCTGTAACACAGGCAAGAACCCCTTCTTGGACTGATCCATATTGAACTTCTTCAATATCTTGTCATGGTATGTGCTTTGTGAAAGACCTATGAGGTGTCTCGATCTATCTCTATAGATCTTGATGCCTAATATGTAAGCAGCTTCTCCAAGGTCCTTCATTGAAAAACACTTATTCAAGTAGGCCTTTATGCTTTCCAAAAGTTCTATATCATTTCCTATCAACAATATATCATCCACATATAATATGAGAAATGCTACAGAGCTCCCACTCACTTCCTTGTAAATACAGGGTTCTCCATAAATCTGTATAAACCCAAACACTTTAATCACCTGATTAAAGCGAATGTTCCAACTCTGAGATGCTTGCACCAGCCCATAGATGGACCGCTGGAGCTTGCATACCTTGTTAGCATTTTTAGGATCGAAAAAAGCTTCCAGCTGCATCATATATAGTTCTTCCTTAAGGAAGCCATTAAGGAATGTCGTTTGACGTCCATTTGCCAAATCTCATAATCATAAAATGCGGCAATTGCTAACATGATTCAAACGGACTTCAGCATCGCTACGGGTGAGAAGGTCTCATCATAGTCAACTCCTTGAACTTGTCGATAACCCTTAGCGACAAGCCGAGCCTTATAGACGGTCACATTACCATCTGCATCAGTCTTCTTCTTAAAGATCCATTTATTTTCTATGGCTCGCTTATCATCAGGCAAGTCCACCAAAGTCCATACTTTGGTCTCATATATGGATCTTATCTCGGATTTCATGGCTTCAAGCCATTTGTTGGAATCTGGGCCCTCCATTGCTTCTTCATAGTTCGAAGGTTCACCATTGTCCAACAACATGATCTCCAGGACAGGGTTGCCATACCACTCTGGTGCAGAATGTGTCCTAGTGGACCTTCGAATAGCAACTTGATCTGAAGCTTCATGATCATCATCATTAACTTCCTCTCTAGCCAATGCAGGATCCACAGAAACAACTTCCAGTGCTGCACTACTCTCCGGTTCGAGTGGAGGTACAATTACCTCATCAAGTTCTATTTTCCTCCCACTTACTTCTTTCGAGAGAAACTCTTTCTCTAGAAAGGATCCATTCTTGGCGACAAAGACTTTGCCTACGGATCTAAGGTAGAAGGTATACCCAACAGTTTCTTTGGGGTATCCTGTGAAGACGCACTTTTCCGCTTTGGGTTCGAGCTTCTCAGGTTGAAGTTTCTTCACATAAGCATTGCATCCCCAAACTTTCAGAAACGAAAACTTAGGTTTGTTTCCAAACCATAATTCATACGGTGTCGTCTCGACGGACTTGGACAGAGCCCTATTTAAAGTGACTGTGGCAGTCTTTAATGCATATCCCCAAAATGATAGTGGTAAGTCGATAAGAGACATCATAGATTGCACCATATCCAATAGAGTGCTATTACGACGTTCAGACACGCCATTTCGCTGAGGTGTGCCAGGCGGCGTGAGTTGTGAAACAATTCCACATTTCCTTAGGTGCGTGCCAAACTCGTGACTAAAATATTCTCTGCCACGATCAGATCGTAGGCACTTTATTTTCCTGTCATGTTGATACTCTACCTCACTCTGAAATTCCTTGAACTTTTCAAAGGTTTCAGACTTGTGTTTCATTAAGTAGACATACCCATATCTGCTCAAGTCATAAGTGAGGGTGAGAACATAACGGTAGCCACCGCGAGCCTTGACGCTCATTGGACCGCGTACATCGGTATGTATTATCTCCAACAAGTCAGTTGCTCGCTCCATTGTTCTGGAGAACGGAGTCTTGGTCATCTTGCCCATGAGGCATGGTTCACATGTGTCAAATGATTCAAAATCAAGAGACTCCAAAAGTCCATCAGCATGGAGTTCCTTCATGCGTTTGACACCAATATGACCAAGGCGGCAGTGCCACATGTAAGTGGGACTATCGTTATCAATCTTACTTCTTTTGGTACTCACACTATGGACATGTGTAACATCACGTTTGAGATTCATCAAAAATAAACCATTGACCAGCGGGGCATGACCATAAAACATTTCTCTCATATAAATAGAACAACCATTATTCTCAGATTTAAATGAGTAGCCATCTCGCATAAAACGAGATCCAGATACAATGTTCATGCTCAAAGCTGGTACTAAATAACAATTATTGAGGTTTAAAACTAATCCCGAAGGTAGATGTAGAGGCAGCATGCTGACGACGATCAGATCGACCTTGGAACCATTCCCGACGCGCATCGTCACCTCGTCCTTTGCGAGTCTCCGCTTATTTCGCAGCTCCTGCTTGGAGTTACAAATGCGAGCAACTGCACCGATATCAAATACCCAGGAGCTACTACGAGCGCTGGTAAGGTACATATCAATAACAAGTATATCACACATACCTTTAATGCTGTCGGCCTTCTTATCCGCTAAGTACTTGGTGCAGTTCCGCTTCCAGTGACCGGTACCCTTGCAATAAAAGCACTCAGTCTTAGGCTTGGTTCCATTCTTGTTCTTCTTCCCGGCAACTTGCTTACCGGGCGCGGCAAATGCTTTGCCGTCCTTCTTGAAGTTCTTCTTACCCTTGCCTTTCTTGAAACTAGTGTTCTTATTGACCATCAACACTTGATGCTCCTTTTTGATCTTGACCTCCGCTGATTTCAGCATCGAGTACAACTCAGGAATGGACTTCTCCATACCCTACATGTTGTAGTTCGTCACAAAGCTCTTGTAGCTAGGTGGAAGCGAATGGAGGATTCTGTCAATGACCGAGTCATCCGGAAGATTAAATCCCAGCTGAGTCAAGCGGTTGTGCAACCCAGACATTTTGAGTATGTGCTCACTGACAGAACTATTTTCCTCCATCTTACAACTAAAGAACTTGTCGGAGACATCATATCTCTCGACCTGGGAATGAGCTTGGAAAACCAGTTTCAGCTCTTGGAACATCTCATATGCTCCGTGTTGCTCAAAATGCTTTTGGAGCCCTGGTTGTAAACTATAAAGCATGCTGCACTGAGCCAGGGAGTAATCATCACAGCGTGACGGCCAAGCATTCATAACGTCTTGATCCGCTGGGAAAATGGGTGCGTCATCTAGCGGTGCATCAAGGACATACAATCTTTTGGAAGCTATGAGGATGATCCTCAAGCCACGGACCGATTCCGCATAGTTGCTTCCATCATCTTTCATCTTGGTTTTCTCTAGGAACGCATTGAAGTTGAGAGTGACATTAGCGTTGGCCATTGGATCTACAATATAGATTGCAAAGGCAATTTTTTAGACTAAGTTCATGATAATTAAGCTCACATAATCAAATTATTTAATGAACTCCCACTTAGATAGACATCTCTCTAGTCATCCAAGTGACACATGATCCACGTCAACTAGCCCGTGTCCGATCATCACGTGAGATGGACTAGTCATTAATTGTGAACATCTCCATGTTGATCGTATCTTCTATACGACTCATGTTCGACCTTTCGGTCTTCTGTGTTCCGAAGCCATGTCTGTACATGCTAGGCTTGTCAAGTCAACCGAAGTGTATCGCGTGTGTAAATCTGGCTTACACCCGTTGTATGCGAACGTTAGAACCTATCACACCCGATCATCACATGGTGCCTCGGAACAACGATCCTTAGCTACGGTGCAACGTTAGGGTGAATATATTTCTTGAAATTTCAATGAGAGATCATCTTATTTATCTACCTTCATTCTAAGCAAATAAGACGTAAACATGATAAACATCACATGTAATCAATATAGTGACATGATATGGCCAATATCATCTTGCTCCTTTGATCTCCATGTTTGGGGCACCATGTATTGGAAATATGCCCTAGAGGCAATAATAAATTGGTTATTATCATATTTCCTTGTTCATGATAATCGTTTATTATCCATGCTATAATTGTATTGATCGGAGACTTAAATGCATGTGTGGATACATAGACAAAACCATGTCCCTAGTATGCCTCTAATGGACTAGCTCGTTGATCAAAGGATGGTTAAGGTTTCCTAGCCATGGACATGAGATGTCATTTGATAACGAGATCACATCATTAGGAGAATGATGTGATGGACAAGACCCAAACTACAAACGTAGCATATGATCGTGTCAGTTTATTGTTACTATTTTCTGCATGTCAAGTATATGTTCCTATGACCATGAGATCATGCAACTCACGAATATCGAAGGAGTGCCTTGTGTGTATCAAACGTCACAACGTAACTGGGTGACTATAAAGGTGCTCTACAAGTATCTCCGATGGTTTCTGTTGAGTTGGCATGGATCGAGACTGGGATTTGTTACTCCGTGTGACGGAGAGGTATCTCAGGGCCCACTCGGTAATACAACATCACAATGATCCTTGCAAGCAATGTGACTAATTGTTAGTTGTGGGATCTTGTATTACGGAATGAGTAAAGAGACTTGCCAATAACGAGGTTGAACTAGGTATGGAGATACCGACGATCGAATCTCGGGCAAGTAACATACCGAAGAACAAAGGGAATGTTATACGGGATTAACTGAATCCTTGACATAGAGGTTCGACCAATAAAGATCTTCGTAGAATATGTAGGAACCAATGTGGACGTCCAGGTCCCGCCATTGGTTATTGACCGTAGAGGTGTCTCGGTCATGTCTACATAGTTCTCGAACCCGCAGGGTCTGCACACTTAAGGTTTGGTGACGTTTCGGTAGTGTAGAGTTATGTATGGTGGTGACTGAAGGTTGTTCGGAGTCCCGGATGATATCCCGGACGTCACGAGGAGCTCCGGAATGGTCCGGAGGTAAAGATTCATATATAGGAAGTCCCAGTTTGGTCGCCGGAAAAGTTTCGGGCTCATCGGTAGTGTACCGGGAGTGCCGGTAGTGTACCGGGAGACCTCCGGGAGGGGTATTTCGACCCCAGAGGGTCCATGGGATGTGGAGAGTGATAACCAGACCTTAGTGGTCTGGAGAAACAGCCACAACAAGGCCCATGGCTCCAGGAGGAAAACTGCCTAAAGAAAAAGGTGAAAAAAAGCAAAAGGAAGAGTCCTACTCCTACTAGGAGTGGAGGAAGGAGTAGGACTCCTCCTCTTGTGGCTCGGCCGAACCAACAAAGCTTGGAGGCCAAGGCTGCGCCCTCCTACTCCCTCCCTCCTATATATACTAGTGGAATAGAGGGTTTTTGCACAGATTTTTCGGCCACGTGCTACCCGCTTCACCGGTGCTCCTCTAGATCGGATTTCTGCAGCGCTTAGGCAAAGCCCTGACGGAATTGCTCCACCACCATCATCGGAGCGCCGTCACGCTGCCGGCGAACTCTCTCTCCTCTCCACCTCCTCTTGCTGGATCAAGATGGTGGAGATCGTCATCAAGCTACACGTGTGCTGAACGCGGAGGTGCCGTCCGTTCGGCGCTAGAGCGGAAGGACCGTGATCGAGATCGCGAGACAGTTCGTGATGAGATCACGGAACAGATCGTGAGGAGTTCGCGGGACAGATCGTGATCAAGATCGTGAGACGAATTGTGATGAGATCGCGGGACGGATCGTGATGAGATAGCGGGATGCTCGGCGATTTGGATCGCGAAGATGTTCGACTACACCAACCGCGTTTCTTAACGCTTCCCGCTTAGCGATCTACAAGGGTATGTAGATCCACTCTCCCTCTCGTAGATGCTCATCACCATGGATAGGTTTGCGTGTGCGTAGGAAATTTTTTGTTTCCCATGCAATGTTCCCCAACACCATGATCATCACTGTCACCGGCACGACACCATGATCTACATCATCGTGTCTTCATGAAGTTGTCTCGCCAACTATTACTTCTACTACTATGTCTAATGATTAGCAATAAAGTAAAGTAATTACATGGCGTTTATGATTGACACGCTGGTCATACAATAAAATAAGACAACTCCTAAGGCTCCTGCCGGTTGTCATACTCATCGACATGCAAGACATCAATCCTATTACAAGAACATGATCAATCTCATACATCACAATGCATCACATCAAATCCTTTGGCAGTATCACATCACAAGGCATATGCTGCAAAAACAAGTTAGACGTCCTCTAATTTGTAGTTGTAAGTTTTTACGTGGCTGCTATAGGTTTCTAGCAAGAACGTTTCTTACCTACGCCAAAACCACAACATGATATGCCAATTGCTATTTACCCTTCATAAGGACCCTTTTCATCGAATCCAATCCGACTAAGGTGGGAGAGACAGACACCCGCTAGCCACCTTATGCAACAAGTGCAAGTCATGCGGTGGAACCGGTCTCACGTAAGCGTACGTGTAAAGTTGGTCCGAGCCCCTTCATCCCATAATACCGCAGAATCAAGATAAGACTAGTAACGGCAAGAAAATTAACAAGATCAACGCCCACAACAACTTGTGTTCTACTGGTGCATAGATTCTACGCATAGACCTAGCTCATGATGCCACTATTGGGAGACGTAGTAGTAAATCAAAAAAATTCCTACGATCACCAAGATCCATCTATGGAGAAACCCGCAAAGAGTAAGGGGAGAATGCATCTTCATACCTTTGAATATCGCAAAGCGGAAGCGTTACTAGAACACGGTTGGTGGAGCCGTACTCGCAGCGATTCAGATCGCGGTGGAATCCGATCTAAGCGTCGAACAACGGCGTCTCCGCATTCAACACACGTGCAGCCTGGTGACGTCTCCTACGCCTTGATCCAGCAAGGAGGAAGGAGAGGTTGAGGGAGAGCTTCGGCAGCAAGACGGCGTGGTGACGGTGGAGCTGCGTGGTACTCCGGCAGGGCTTCGCCAAGCACTACGGAGGACGAGGAGTAGGAGGAGTAGGGCTGCGCCGAGGGAGAGAGAGATGCGTGTCTCTGGCAGCCCCAAACCCTCCACTATATATAGGAGGAGAGGGAGGAGGGTGCGCACCCCTAGGGTGGTGCGGCAGCCCTAGATGGGATCTGGCCGGCGGCCAAGAGGGGAGAGGGGTGCGGCAGCCCTAGGCGCCCTAGGGTGGGCCTTAGGGCCCATCTACGTTAGGGTTTGCCCCCCTCTCACCCTTGCTGCGCCTTGGGCCTTGGTGGGAGGCACACCAGCCCACTCTGGGGCTGGTCCCCTCCCACTCTGCCCCCCTGCAGCCCTATGGTGCCAGTGGCCCGACTTGGTGGACCCTCGGAACCCTTTCGGTGGTCCCGATACGTTACCGGTGACGCCCGAAACATTTCCGGTAACCAAAACCTCACTTCCTATATATGAATCTTTACCTCCGGACCATTCCGGAGGTCCTCGTGATGTCCGGGATCTCATACGGGACTCCGAACAACCTTTGGTAACCACGTACACTATTTCCCTATAACCCTAGATTCATCAAACGTTAAGTGTGTAGACCCTACGGGTTCGGGAGGCACGTAGACATGACTGAGACACTTCTCCGGTCAATAACCAACAGCGGGATCTGGATACCCATGTTGGCTCCCACATGCTCCACGATGATCTCATCGGATGAACCACGATGTCGGGGATTCAATCAATCCCGTAGACAATTCCCTTTGTCTACCGGTATGATACTTGCCTGAGATTCGATCGTAGGTATCCCTATACCTTGTTCAATCTCATTACCAGCAAGTCTCTTTACTCGTTCCGTAACACATCATCCCGTGGCTAACTCCTTAGTCACATTGAGGTCATTATGATGACGTCTTACCGAGTGGGCCCAGAGATACCTCTTCGTCACACGGAGTGACAAATCTCAGTCTCGATTTGTGCCAACCCAACAGACACTTTCAGAGATACCCGTAGTGTACCTTTATAGCCAGCCAGTTACGTTGTGACGTTTGGCACACCCAAAGAATTCCTACGGTATCCGGGAGTTGCACAATCTCATGGTCTAAGGAAACGATACTTGACATTAGAAAAGCTTTAGAAGACGAACTATACGATCTTGTGCTATGCTTAGGATTGGGTCTTGTCCATCACATCATTCTCCTAATGATGTGATCCCGTTATCAATGACATCCAATGTCCACGGTCATGAAACCGTGACCATCTATTGATCAACGAGCTAGCCAACTAGAGGCTCACTAGGGACATATTGTGGTCTATGTATTCACACCTGCATTACGGTTTTTGGTTAATACAATTGTAGCATGAACAATACACAATTATCATGAACAAGGAAATACAATAATAACCATTTTATTATTGCCTCTAGGGCATATTTCCAACAAGGGGTACCCAGACTTGCCTGTGTGCGGCCCAGGGTGTGGCCCGCTTTAGAGCTCCGTACGGCCCGATGCGGTTTCACTCAAGACAAGGCCCTTGCGAGAGCCCCTCCCTCGCAAGGAGGACAACACCAAGATTCCCCGAAAGGGAAGAGGCCTCCCCAGGTCACCTCCCGAGGGGCTGAGATCACTATGCAACACTCGGCCTCGGGAGGTCAAGGATGACGCAAGATGGGCAAGGCGGGCGCTAGTGCGCGCAGAGAAGACAGTTTCCTCTTTGGTGCAAAGGGGACAAGGACGTATGCAGGTTACCAAAGCATCGAAGAAAAGGCTTCCATTTTGATGCAACAAGACCAGGCCAGCGGGCTTAGCAGGACGGATGTCATCGCCGAGCCCACCTATGCATCACCATCGGTTACTTTGCAAGCGAAGACCACCTTTTGTCAGGATAAGGATGTACTCCGTGTCCCCCTTCGAATTTGGCCATTGTGGGACCCCTTCCCGCCATTGCAATAAGGGAAGAGGACCCGAGCCACTATAAATAGAGGATAGGCCGCTCAATAGAGGGGGTAGATCAAACACCACTCAAGCATCCTCGCGAGGTTGCACACCAATGTACTAGTTCATCCACAAACCTCCTCGTGAGGCAATCCACCCAAAGGCAGGAGTAGGGTTTTACACTTCACAGCGGCCCGAATCTGGGTAAATCCTTGAGTGCTGGTCCTCTTACCATGATTGTGTGAGTTCGCCGGGCCAGTTTGTCATGCGGTGAGCTTGAGGCCGGAGCTGGTGAGGATCTTCGCACACACCCCTGAGTTCGAACCTCTTTGGGTGTTGCGGAGCCCAAAATATGACAAGTACCACTAATGTCTTTTTTTGTTTCGTTTTCCATATCCATAATTAAAGGTATAAAAAAACTAATAACAAAAAATAAAAATTACTTTGTGATAAAGCAAACAAGCACACACGAGAATATTCACCCCACGCTATTGCTCCCCGGCAACGACGCCAGAAAAAGGTCTTGATAGCCCACAAGTGTAGGGGATTGTTTGTAGCCTTTTTCGATAAGTAAGAGTGTTGAACCCAATGGGGAGCTAAAGATGGAACAAATATTCCCTCAAGTTCTATCAACCACCTATACAACTCTACGCACACTTAATGTTTGCTTTATCTAAAACAAGATTGAAACTACTTTGCGGGAATAAAACTAGAAGTACTTTGCAAGAAAATAAAGAACGTGAAAATAAAAGTTAGGTGCTGTTTTAATAAAAGAACAATAAAATTAAATAACTTGGTAGAAAGCTTTTTGCGTAACGCAAGATAAAAATTGTCCATAGGTAATTGAATATGATACGATAGATACTTCTTATATGCAATGAGGGAGAGGCATGAGCTAACATACTTTATCTAGTTGGATCATATGCACATATGATTGGAACTCTAGCAAGCATCCACAACTACTAAAGATCATAAGTTAAAACCCAACCATAGCATTAGGTATCAAGTCCTCTTTACTCCCATACGCCATAACCCACCTACTCGGGTCTGTGCTTCTATCACTCACGCCACCCACCATAGGCAAATCATGAACATATTGCAACACCCTATAGCAGGTATCCCTCACGTTTGCGAGACATGGAGGGCACCATAGGACAATACCATATCAACATACAACTCACATACATAACATCATACCACAATTAACCCATAGGACAATAGAGATCTACTCAAACATCATAGGATAACCAAATATAATTGTGAAATAATATATGGAGTTGAGCACCATGTTTAAGTAGAGATTACAACAAGGAAGATAGGTATTACACTGCTGCAAGAGGGGGAGAGAGTTGGTGTTGACGGTGGCAAAATTGTTGATGTAGATTGCCATCATGATCCTTGCCCTGGTGGCGTTTTGACGCCACCGGGAGAGAGGGGGGAGAGCCCCCGTCCTTCTTCTTCTTCCTTGGCCTCCCCCTAGATGGGAGGAGAGTTCTCCCTTTGGTCCATGGCCTCCATGGCGACAGAGGGGCAAGAGCCCCTCCTAGATTGGATCTTCCTCTATTTTCTCTTTTGTTTCACGCGTCTTGTTTTCTGACCGAAAACCGTTTCTTATATTCCCGAAGACCCGTAACTTCGATCGGGCTTGAAATTTTGATGGGATTTTTATCCAAAAATTAGCTTCCTTGCACCCGAAGTTGAGCTCCAACCGACTTACAAGCTAGGCACAACCCACCAGGGCGCGTCTGGGCCCCCTGGTCACGCCCTGGTTTCTTGTGGGGGCTGTGGGCCTCCGTTTGCGTTGATTCCACTTCTCAAAATTCACAAATATTCCAAAAAGATCTTCGTAAATTTTTCTCGTGTTTGGACTTCGTTTGATATGGATATTCTGTGAAACAAAAAATATGCAACAAACAGGAACTAACACTGGGCACTGGATCAATAGGTTAGTCAAATAAATCGTATAAAATGTTGCCAAAAATATGTGAAAGTTGTATAATATTGTCATGAAACAATCAAAAATTATATAAGTTTCACATACTTTTGGCAACATTTTAGATGATTTATTGGACTAACCTATTGATCAAGTGCCTAGTGCCAGTTCATGTTTGTTGCATGTTTTTTTGTTTCGCAGAATATCCATATCAAACAAAGTCCAAACGCGATAAAAATTTACGGAGATTTTTTTGGAATACTCATAAATTTTGAGAAGTGGAATCAACGAAAACGGAGGCCCACAACCCCCACAAGACACCAGGGCAAGTCCGGGAGGCCCAGACACGGCCTGGTGGATTGTGCCCAAATAGTAAGTCGGTTGGAGCTCTTCTTCGGACGCAAGGAAGCTAATTTTTGGAGAAAAAAATCTCAAAATTGCAGCCCGATCGGAGTTACGGATCTCCAGGAATATAAGAAACGGTTTTTGGCCAGAAAACAGGAACGTGAAACAGAAGAGAATAGAGAGGGAGATCCAATCTAGGAGGGGCTCCTGCCCCTCCACCGCCATGGAGGCCATGGACCAGAGGGGGAACTCTCCTCCCATCTAGGGGGAGGACAAGGAAGAAGAAGAAGGAGGGGGCTCTCTCCCCCTTTCTCACAGTGCCGTCAGAATGCTGCCCGGGCAAGCATCGTGACAGCGATCTACATCAACAATCTTGCCGCCGTCAACACCAACTCTCTCCCCCTCTATGCAGCGGTGTAACACCTCTCTTCCCCACTATAATCTCTACTTAAACATGGTTCTCAACTCCATATATTGTTTCACAATGATATTTGGCTATCCTATTGTTGGAAATATGCCCTAGAGGCAATAATAAATTAGTTATTACTATATTTCCTTGTTCATGATAAACGTTTATTATCCATGCTATAATTGTATTGAATGGAAACATAGATACATGTGTGGATACATGGACAACACTATGTCCCTAGTATGCCTCTAGTAGACTAGCTCGTTGATCAAAAGATGGTAAAGGTTTCCTAGCCATGGACATGAGATGTCATTTGATAACGGGATCACATCATTAGGAGAATGATGTGATGGACAAGACCCAAACTACAAACGTAGCATATGATCATGTCAGTTTATTGCTACTGTTTTCTGCATGTCAAGTATATGTTCCTATGACCATGAGATCATGCAACTCATAGATATCGGAGGAGTACCTTGTGTGTATCAAACGTCGCAACGTAATTGGGTGACTATAAAGGTGCTCTACAGGTATCTCCGAGGGTGTCTGTTGAGTTGGCATGGATCAAGACTGGGATTTGTTACTCCGTGTGACGGAGAGGTATCTCGGAGCCCACTCGGTAATACAACATCACAATGAGCCTTGCAAGCAATATGACTAATTGTTAGTTGCGGGATCTTGTATTACGGAACAAGTAAAGAGACTTTCCGGTAACGAGGTTGAACTAGGTATGGAGATACCGACGATCGAATCTCGGGCAAGTAACATACCGAAGAACAAAGGGAACGTTATACGAGATTAACTGAATCCTTGACATAGAGGTTCGACCGATAAAGATCTTCGTAAAATATGTAGGAACCAATGTGGACGTCCAGGTCCCGCCATTGGTTATTGGCCGTAGAGGTGTCTCGGTCATGTCTACATAGTTCTCGAACCCGCAGGGTCTGCACACTTAAGGTTTGGTGACGTTTCGGTAGTGTAGAGTTATGTATGGTGGTGACCGAAGGTTGTTCTGAGTCCCGAATGAGATCCCGGATGTCACGAGGAGCTCCGGAATGGTCCGGAGGTAAAGATTCATATATAGGAAGTCCCAGTTTGGTCGCCGGAAAAGTTCTGGGCTCATCGGTAGTGTACCGGGAGTGCCGGTAGTGTACCGGGAGACCTCCGGGAGGGGTATTTCGACCCCAAGGGGTCCATGGGCTGTGGAAAAGTAAAAACCAGACCTTAGTGGTCTGGTGAGATAGCCACATAGGGCCCATGGCGTAGGGAATAGGTTTCCTAAAGGAAAAAGGTGGAAAAGGCCAAAAAGGAGCAATCCTAGTCCTACTAGGATTGGAGGAGGAGAGTCCTCCTCTCCCTCCTTTCCTTGGCCAACTCCAAAGGGTGGTGCCTTGTGCGCCAGCCCTTAACCTCCTCTCCTCCTTTATATACTAGTGGATTGGGTGGATTTTGGACAGAATTTCCGGCCACGTGCTACCCGTTCCACCGGTGCATAGTTTCTCCTCTAGATCGGTTTCCGCAGTGCTTAGGCGAAGCCCTGTCGGAATTGCTACACCACCATCACCGGAGCGCCATCACGCTGCCGGTGAAATCTCTCTCCCCTCCACCTCCTCTTGCTGGATCAAGATGGTGGAGATCGTCATCAAGCTGCATGTGTGCTGAACGCGGAGGTGTCGTCCGTTCGGCGCTAGATCGGAAGGACCGTGATCGAGATCGCGAGACAGTTCATGATGAGATCGCGGAACAAATCGCGATGAGTTTGCGGGACAGATTGTGATCAAGATCGTGAGACGGATTGTGATGAGATCGCGGGACAGATCGTGATGAGTTCACGGGACGGATCGTGATTGGATCGCGGGACGGATCGTGATGAGATCGCGGGACGCTCGGCGATTTGGATCGCGAAGATGTTCGACTACACCAACCGCGTTTCTTAACGCTTCCCGCTTAGCGATCTACAAGGGTACGTAGATCCACTCTCCCTCTCGTAGATGCTCATCACCATGGATAGGTTTGCGTGTGCGTAGGAAAGTTTTTGTTTCCCATGCGACGTTCCCCAACACCTATGATGTTTGAGTAGATCTCTTTTGTCCTATGGGTTAATTGTGGCATGATGTTATGGATGTGAGTTGTATGTTGATATGGTGCTGTCCTATGGCACCCTCTGTGTCGCACAAACGTGAGGGATCCCCGATGTAGGGTGTTGCAATATGTTCATGATTTGCCTATGGTGGGTTGCGTGAGTGACAGTAGCATAAACCCGAGTAGGTGGGTTTTTGTGTATGGGAGTAAAGAGGACTTGTTACTTAATGCTATGGTTGAGTTTTACCTTAATGATATTTAGTAGCTGCGGATGCTTCTAGAGTTCCAATCATAAGTACATATGATCCAAGTAGAGAAAGTATGTTAGCTCATGCCTCTCCCTCATTGCATATAACAAGTATCTATTGTATCATATTCAATTACCTATGGACAATCTTTCTCTTGCGTTACACAAAAAGATTTTTACAAAACTATTTACTTTTATTGTTATTTCATGAAAACAACACCTAACTTTTATTTCCACATTCTTTATTATCTTGCAAAGTACTTCTAGTTTTATTCCCGCAAAGTAGTTTCATACTTGTTCGAGGTAAAGCAAGCATTAGCGTACGTAAGTTGTATCGGTGGTCGATAGAACTTGAAGGAATATTTGTTCTACCTTTAGATCCTCGTTTGGTTTGACACTCTTACTTATCAATAAAGGCTACAAATGGTCCCCTACACTAGTGGGTTATCAATACCTTTTTCTGGCGCCGTTGTCGGGGAGCAATAGCGTGTTGTGAATATTCTCGTGTGTGCTTGTTTGCTTTATCATGAGTAATTTTTATTTTCTGTTATTAGTTGTTTTATATCTTTAGTTGTGGATATGGAACCCAAAACATCAAAAAATGTAGTGGTACTTGCTACTCATGGAGACGAGGAACCTCCTAAAACCCTTGATGCTAGTTATGTGAAACAAGTTAATTACTCATTTGATAAGCCCAAGAAATCCACAAGGAACTTTATAATGGAATACAAATTGGATCAATGTGAGTAATTTAGGGATTATCACTTATCTCAAAAAGGGAAACACTTATGGGATCAAATTAGAATATTGGAATGGTTTGCTTGGGATGCTTGCTTGAAATGTGACTATACTTGTTGCTCCAAGATAGAGGCTCCGCACCTTCCCTTTGAATGTAAGTTTAATGATAATGAAACCTTGGCTGCTTATGCTAAATGTATTTATGATTACTATGATGTGGAACGAATAGAATAATTAGTTTCTTTTAAAGGTGCTTATGAAATTGCTTCTTTGCTTGCAAAGTATGATGATGATGTTCCTTATGAATCTGAAATTTTATTCATACCTAAATATTTCAATGAGAATTATGATTGCAATGCTGATATTATTGAATTTATTGAAAGGATGACCACTAGCTTGGAAGATACTAATATTTTGCAGGAATCTATGGAAGAAGAAATTGCTGAAACTATGAGCTCATTAGATGAAAAAGATGAGGAGGAGAGTGAAGAACAAACGGAGGAAGAGCGGATTAGCTACCTATGCCCACCTTCTAATGAGAGTAACTCTTCAACTCATACATTGTTTAATTACCCTTCGCACATCCCGAAGGATGAATGCTATGATAATTTCTATGATCTCGTAGATTCATTTGAAATACCCCTTTTGGATGAACTTGATGCTTGCTATGCTTGTGGCCATGATGCCAATATGAATTATGCTTATGAAGATCAACTTGCTATAGTTCCTTATGTTAAGCATGAAATTGTTGCTATTGCACCCACACATGATAGTCCTATTATCGTTTTGAATTCTCCCAACTACACTATATTGGAGAACTTTGCTCTTGTTAATGATTATATTGATGGATTGCATTTTACCGCTACACATGATGTTTTTGATGAATATAATATGCATGTGCTTGTTGATCCTATTTGCAATTATTATGGGAGAGGAACCAAATCTTCACCTCTCGATGTTTCCAATACTATGAAACTGCAAGAAACCGTTTATACTATGCATTGGCCTTTAGTTAATGTGCATGAATTTTTCTTGTATGACATGCCGATGCATAGGAAGAGAATTAGACTTCGTTGTCACATGATATATATCACTTTGTGCTCACTACTAAATTACAAATCATTTCTAATTAAAGTTGGCTTCGATATACCTTGGGATCCAGGTGGATCCATTACTTGAGCACTTTATGCCTAACTTAATGGTTTTAAAGAATGCGTTGCTAGGGAGATAACCCAAAAGTTTTAGAGAGTCATTTATTTCTGTTGTGTGATTTTATAAAGTTTAAAAACAAAACAAATATAGAGGGGAACCTAAAACTTCACAAAAGAAAAGGATGAAAGTGAGAAGAGATGATGAACATCGTTGAAGTGGGGGACGTCCTTGAACTTTTGTTCATGCCCATGGAAACTTCGTCAATCTTGAATCACGGAAAGTTTTTCAACAAAAATAATTATCACCTTGTACAAATCCATTGTATTATAAAAATAATGTGCCAAGATTTGCCTTTAGGATGATTAGATTGCTTGTTGGTATATGCGGTGTAAAATCAGAAACTTTGGCTGTAGTGCGTGAATTTTCAATTTTTACTTGAAGGTCAAAAATTTCTAAAGTTTTTACATAGTATTGATATACGAAATGTTTAATTCTTCCTAATGTTTCATAATTTTTGGAGTTACAGAAGTATGGTCAAAGGACAGATTACTACACACTGTCCTGTTTAAGACACATTCTATTTTTTGATGCATTGTTTTGCTTGTTTTGATGAAATTATCGATTTTATTGGTGGTATGTGTTGGAAATATGCCCTAGAGGCAATAATAAAATGGTTATTACTCTATCTCCTTGTTCATGATAATTGTTTATAGTTCATGCTATAATTGTGTTAACCGGAAACCGTAATGCATGTGTGAATACATAGACCACAACATGTCCCTAGTGAGTCTCTAGTTGACTAGCTCATTGATCAATAGATGTTCATGGTTTCATGACCATGGACATTGGATGTCGTTGGTAACAGGATCACATCATTAGGAGAATGATGTGATGGACAAGACCCAATCCTAAGCATAGCACAAGATCATGTAGTTCATCTGCTAAAGCTTTCCTAATGTCAAGTATCGTTTCCTTAGACCATGAGATTGTGCAACTCCCGGATAACGTAGGAATAATTTGGGTGTGCCAAATGTCACAATGTAACTGGGTGGCTATAAAGCTACACTACGGGTATCTCCGAAAGTATCTGTTGGGTTGGCATGAATCGAGACTGGGATTTGTCACTCCATATGACGGAGAGGTATCTCTGGGCCCACTCGGTAAGACATCATCATAATGAGCTCAATGTGACTAAGGAGTTAGCCACGGGATCATGTGTTATGGAATGAGTAAAGATACTTGCCGGTAACGAGATTGAAAAAGGTATAGGGATACCGACGGTCGAATCTCGGGCAAGTATCATACCGATAGACAAAGGGAATTGTATACGGGATTGATTGAATCCCCGACATCGTGGTTCATCCGATGAGATCATCGTGGAGCATGTGGGAGCCAACATGGGTATCCAGATCCGGCTATTCGTTATTGACCGGAGAGGTGTCTCGGTCATGTCTACGTGTCTCCCGAACCTGTAGGGTCTACACACTTAAGGTTCGATGACGCTAGGGTTATAGGGAAATAGTGTACGTGGTTACCGAAGGTTGTTCGGAGTCCCGTATGAGATCCTGGACGTCACGAGGAGCACCGGAATGGTCCGGAGGTAAAGATTCATATATATGAAATGAGGTTTTGGTCACCGGAAATGTTTCGGGAATTACCGGTAACGTACCGGGACCACCGGAAGGGTTCCGGGGGTCCACCAAGTGGGGCCACCAGCCCCAGAGGGCTGCATGGGCCGTAAGTGGGAGGAAACCAGCGCCTAGGTGGTCTGGTGCACCCCCCACAATGGCCCAAGGCGCACCTGAAGTGGGAGGGCAGCAAACCCTAGGGCAGATGGGCCCTAAGGCCCACCCTAGGGCAGCCGCACCCCTCTCCCTCTTGGCCGCCAGCCAGATGGGATGTGGAGGCTGCCCCACCACCCTAGGGTGGTAACCCTAGGGCGCAGCGCTCCCTCCTCCTCCTCCTATAAATAGAGGAGCCCTTGGGGCTGCCGGGGACACGCATCTCTCTCTCCCATGGCGCAGCCCTACTCCTCCCTCTCCTCGTCCTCCATAGTGCTTAGCAAAGCTCTGCTGGAGAACCACGTAGCTCCACTGTCATCACGCCATCGTGCTGCCGGAGATCTCCCTCAACCTCTCCTTCCTCCTTGCTAGATCAAGGCGTAGGAGACGTCACCAGGCTGCACGTGTGTTGAACGCAGAGGCGCCGTTGTTCGGCGCTTACATCGGATTCCACCGCGATCTAAATCGCAGCGAGTACGACTGCACCAACCGCGTTCTAGTAATGCTTCCTCTTTGCGATCTTCAAAGGTATGAAGATGCACTCTCCCCACTCATTGCTGGTTTCTCCATAGATAGATCTTGGTTAAGACGTAGGAATTTTTTGATTTACTACTACGTCTCCCAACATTGGCATCATGAGCTAGGCCTATGCGTAGAATCTATGCACGAGTAGAACACAAAGTTGTTGTGGGCGTCGATCTTATTAATTTGCTTACCACTACTAGTCTTATCTTGATTCGGCGGTATTGTGGGATGAAGCGGCCCGGACCAACTTTACACGTACACTTACGTGTGACCGGTTCCACCGCCTGACATGCACTTGTTGCATAAGGTGGCTAGCGGGTGTCTGTCTCTCCCACCTTAGTTGGATTGGATTCGATGAAAAGGGTCCTTATGAAGGGTAAATAGCAATTGGCATATCACGTTGTGGCTTTTGCGTAGGTAAGAAACGTTCTTGCTAGAAACCTATAGCAGCCACGTAAAAACTTACAACTACAAATTAGAGGACGTCTAACTTGATTTTGCAGCATATGCCTTGTGATGTGATATGGCCAAAGGATGTGATGTGATGCATTGTGATGTATGAGATTGATCATGTTCTTGTAATAGGATTCATGACTTGCATGTCGATGAGTATGACAACCGACAGGAGCCATAGGAGTTGTCTTATTTTATTGTATGACCTGTCTGTCAATCATAAACGCCATGTAATTACTTTACTTTACTGCTAAACGTTAGCCATAGTAGTAGAAGTAATAGTTGGCGAGACAACTTCATGAAGAGACAATGATGGAGATCATGGTGTCGTGCCGGTGACAGTGATGATCATGGTGCCCCGAAGATGGAGATCAAAGGAGCAAGATGATATTGGCCATATCATGTCACTATATTGATTGCATGTGATGTTTATCATGTTTACATCTTATTTTCTTAGAACGACGGTAGTAAATAATATGATCTCTCAACAAAATTTCAAGAAAGGTGTTCACCCTAACTGTGCACTGTTGCTAAGGATCGTTGTTCCGAAGCACCACGTTGTGATCGGGTGTGATAGGTTCTAACGTTTGCATACAGTGGGTGTAAGCCATATTTACACACGCGAAACACTTAGGTTTACTTGATGAGCCTAGCATGTACATACATGGCCTCGGAACATGGAAGACCGAAAGGTCGAACATGAGTCGTATATAAGATACGATCAACATGGAGATGTTCACCATGGATGACTAGTCCGTCTCACGTGATGATCGGACACGGGCTAGTTGACATGGATCATGTGTCACTTGGATGAGTAGAGAGTTGTCTATCTAAGTGGAGTTCATTAAATAATTTGATTATGTGAACTTAATTATCATGAACTTAGTCTAAAATTGTCTTTACAATCTATATTGTAGATCCAATGGCTAACGCTAATGTCACCCTCAACTTCAACGCGTTCCTAGAGAAAACCAAGCTGAAAGATGATGGAAGCAACTATGCAGACTGGGTCCGTAGCTTGAGGATTATCCTCATAGCTTCCAAGAGATTGTATGTCCTTGACGCACCGCTAGGTGACCCACCCATTTTCCCAGCAGACCAAGACGTTACGAACGCTTGACAGTCAGGCTATGATGATTACTCCCTGGTTCAGTGCGGCATGCTTTACAGTTTAGAACCGGGGATCCAAAAGCATTTTGAGCAACACGGGGCATATGAGATGTTCCAGGAGCTGAAACTGGTTTTCCAAGCTCATGCCCGGGTCGAGAGATATGACGTCTTCGACAAGTTCTTTAGCTGTAAGATGGAGGAGAATATTTGTATCAGTGAGCACATACTCAAAATGTTTGGGTTGCATAACCGCTTGACTCAGCCGGGAGTTAATCTCCCGGATGACTCGGTTATTGACAGAATCCTCTAGTCGCTCCCACCTAGCTACAAGAGCTTTGTGATGAACTACAACATGCAGGGTATGGAGAAGTCCGTTCCTGAGTTGTACTCGATGCTAAAATCAGCGGAGGTCGAGATCAAAAAGGAGCATCAAGTGTTGATGGTTAATAAGACCACTAGTTTCAAGAAAGGCAAGGGTAAGAAGGACTTCAAGAAGGACGGCAAAGCTGTTGCCGCGCCCGGTAAGCAAGTTGCCGGGAAGAGGAACAAGAATGGACCCAAGCCTGAGACTGAGTGCTTTTATTGCAAGGGTACCGGTCACTGGAAGTGGAACTGCCCCAAGTACTTAGCAGATAAGAAGGCCGGCAACGTTAAAGGTATATGTGATATACTTGTTATTGATGTGTACCTAACCAGCGCTCGTAGTATCTCCTGGGTATTTGATACCGGTGCAGTTGCTCACATTTGTAACTCCAAGCAGGAGCTATGGAATAAGCGGAGACTGGAAAAGGACGAGGTGATGATGCGCGTCAGGAATGGTTGCAAGGTCGATGTGATCGCTGTAGGCATGCTACCTCTACATCTACCTTCGGGATTAGTTTTAAACCTCAATAATTGTTATTTAGTACCAGCTTTGAGCATGAACATTCTATCTGGATCTCGTTTGATGCGAGATGGCTACTCATTTAAATCTGAGAATAATGGTTGTTCTATTTATATGAGAGAAATGTTTTATGGTCATGCCCACTGGTCAATGGTTTATTTTTTATGAATCTCGAACATGATGTTACAGAAGTTCATAGTGTGAGTGCCAAAAAGTGTAAGGTTGATAACGATAGTCCCACTTACATGTGGCACTGCCGCCTTGGTCATATTGGTGTCAAACGCATGAAGAAGCTCCATGCTGATGGACTTTTGGAGTCTCTTGATTTTGAATCATTTGACACGTGCGAACCATGCCTCATGGGCAAGATGACCAAGACTCCGTTCTCCGGAACAATGGAGCGAGCAACTGACTTGTTGGAGATAATACATACCGATGTATGCGGTCCAATGAGCGTCGAGGCTCGCGGTGGCTACCGTTATGTTCTCACCATCACTGATGACTTGAGTAGATATGGGTATGTCTACTTAATGAAACACAAGTCTGAAACCTTTGAAAAGTTCCAGGAATTTTAGAGTGAGGTAGAGTATCAACGTGACAGGAAAATAAAGTGCTTACGATCTAATCGTGGCGGAGAATATTTAAGTCACGAGTTTGGCACGCACCTAAGGAAATGTGGAATTGTTTCACAACTCATGCCGCCTGGTACACCTCAGCGAAATGGTGTGTCTGAACGTCGTAATCGCACTCTATTGGATATGGTGCGATCTATGATGTCTCTTACCGACTTGCTGCTATCATTTTGGGGATATGCATTAGAGACTATCGCATTCACTTTAAATAGGGCACCATCAAAATCCGTTGAGACGACACCGTATGAATTATGGTTTGGAAAGAAACCTAAGCTGTCGTTTCTAAAAGTTTGGGGATGCGATGCTTATGTGAATAAACTTCAAGCTGATAAGCTCGAACCCAAAGCGGAAAAGTGCGTCTTCATAGGATATCCCAAAGAGACTATTGGGTATACCTTCTACCTCAGATCTGAAGGCAAAGTCTTTGTTGCCAAGAATGGATCCTTTCTCGAGAAAGAGTTTCGCTCGAAAGAAGTAAGTGGGAGGAAAATAGAACTTGATGAGGTAATTGTACCTCCACTCAAACCGGAGAGTAGCGCAGCATGGGAAGTTGTTTCTGTGGAGCCTACACCGTCTGAAGAGGAAGTTAATGATGATGATCATGAAACTTCAGATCAAGTTACTATTAAACGTCGAAGGTCCACTAGGATATGTTCCGAACCAGAGTGTTATGGTAACCCTGTCCTGGAGATCATGTTGTTGGACAACGGTGAACCTTCAAACTATGAAGAAGCGATGGTGGTCCTGGATTCCAACAAGTGGCTTGAAGCCATAAAATCCGAGATAGGATCCATGTATGATAACAAAGTATGGACTTTGGTGGACTTGCCTGATGATAAGCGAGCCATTGAAAATAAATGGATCTTTAAGAAGAAGACTGATGTGGATGGTAATGTGACCGTCTATAAGGCTCGTCTTATCGCTAAGGGTTATCGACAAGTTCAAGGAGTTGACTACGATGAGACTTTCTCACCCGTAGCGATGCCGAAGTCCGTCAAAATCATGTTAGAAATTGCTGCATTTTATTAGTATGAGATCTGGCAAATGGACGTCAAAATGGCATTCCTTAATGGCTTCCTTAAGGAAGAACTATATATGATGCAGTCGGAAGGTTTTGTCGATCCTAAAGATGCTAACAAAGTATGCAAGCTCCAGCGCTCCATCTATGGGCTGGTGCAAGCATCTCAGAGTTGGAACATTCGCTTTAATGAGGTGGTTAAAACGTTTGGGTTTATACAGGTTTATGGAGAACCCTGTATTTACAAGAAAGTGAGTGGGAGCTCTGTGGCATTTCTCATATTATATGTGGATGACATATTGTTGATGGGAAATGATATAGAACTTTTGGAAAGTGTAAAGGCCTACTTTAATAAATGTTTTTCAATGAAGGACCTTGGAGAAGCTGCTTACATATTAGGCATCAAGATCTATAGAGATAGATCGAGACGCCTCATAGGTCTTTCACAAAGCACATACCTTGACAAGATATTGAAGAAGTTCAATATGGATCAGTCCAAGAAGGGGTTCTTGCCTGTGTTACAGGGTGTGATATTGAGTACGACTCAATGCCCGACCATGGCAAAGGATAGAGAAGAGATGAGTGTCATCCCCTATGCTTCAGCCATAGGCTCTATTATGTATGCCATGCTGTGTACTAGACCTCATGTGAACCTTGCCATAAGTTTGGTAGGGAGGTACCAAAGTGATCCCGGAGCGGAACACTGGACATGTTTCTCATATATGGAGGTGCCGAAGAGCTCATCGTAAAGGGTTACGTCGATGCTAGCTTCGACACAGATCCGGACGACTCCAAGTCGCAAACCGGATACGTGTATATTTTGAAGGAGGGGCAGTCAGCTGGTGCAACAGCAAGCAAAGCGTTGTGGCGGCATCCACATGTGAAGCGGAGTACATAGCTGTTTCGGAAGCAGCAAAGGAAGGAGTCTAGATGAAGGAGTTCATCACCAACCTAGGAGTAATTCCCAATGCGTCGGGCCTGATGACTCTATTCTATGACAACACTGCAGCTATTGCCCTTGCCAAGGAGCCTAGGTTTCACAAGAAGACAAGACACATCAAGCGCCGCTTCAACTCCATCAATGATTACATTCAGGAGGGAGATGTAGATATTTGTAAAGTACATACGGATCTGAATGCCGCAGATCCGCTGACTAAACCTCTCTCACGAGCAAAACATGATCAACACCAGAATGCTATGGGTGTTCGATTCATCACAATGTAACTAGATTATTGACTCTAGTGCAAGTGGGAGACTGTTGGAAATATGCCCTAGAGGCAATAGTAAAATGGTTATTATTGTATCTCCTTGTTCATGATAATTGTCTATTGTTCATGCTATAATTGTGTTAACCGGAAATCGTAATGCATGTGTGAATACATAGACCACAACGTGTCCCTAGTGAGCCTCTAGTTGACTAGCTCATTAATCAATAGATGGTCATGGTTTCATGACCATGGACATTGGATGTTGTTGATAACGGGATCACACCATTAGGAGAATGATGTGATGGACAAGACCCAATCCTAAGCATAGCACAAGATCGTGTAGTTCGTTTGCTAAAGCTTTTCTAATGTCAAGTATCGTTTCCTTAGAATATGAGATTGTGCAACTCCCGGATACCATAGGAATACTTTGGGTGTGCCAAATGTCACAACGTAACTGGGTGGCTATAAAGCTACACTACGGGTATCTCCGAAAGTATCTGTTGGGTTGGCACGAATCGAGACTGGGATTTGTCACTCCGTATGACGAAGAGGTATCTCTGGGCCCACTCGGTAAGACATCATCATAATGAGCTCAATGTGACTAAGGAGTTAGCCATGGGATGATGTGTTATGGAACGAGTAAAGAGACTTGCTGGTAACGAGATTGAACAAGGTATAGGGATACCCACGATCGAATCTTAGCCAAGTATCATACCGGTAGACAAAGGGAATTGTATACTGGATTGATTGAATCCCCGACATCGTGGTTCATCCGATGAGCTCATCGTGGAGCATGTGGGAGCCAACATGGGTATCCAGATCCCGCTGTTGGTTATTGACCGGAGAGGTGTCTTGGTCATGTCTATGTGTCTCCCGAACCCGTAGGGTCTACACACTTAAGGTTCGATGACGCTACAGTTATAGGGAAATAGTGTACGTGGTTACCGAAGGTTGTTTGGAGTCCTGGATGAGATCCTGGACATAACGAGGAGCTCCGGAATAGTCCGGAGGTAAAGATTCATATATAGGAAGTGAAGTTTTGGTCACCGGAAATGTGTCGAGAATTACCGGTAACGTACCGGGACCATCGAAAGGGTTCCGAGGGTCCACCAAGTGGGGCCACCAGCCCCAGAGGGCTGCATGGGACGCAAGCGGGAGGGAACCAGCCCCTAGGTGGGCTAGTGCGCCCCCCACAAGGGCCCAAGGTGCATCTGAAGTGGGAGGGGGGCAAACCCTAGGGCAGATGGGCCGTAAGGCCCACCCTAGGGCAGCCGCACCCCTCTCCCTCTTGGCCGCCGGCCAGATGCGATCTGGAGGCTGCCGCACCACCCTAGGGTAGGAACCCTCCCTCCTCCTCCTCCTATAAATCGAGGAGCCCTTGGGGCTGCCGGGGACACGCATCTCTCTCTCCCACGGTGCAGCCCTACTCCTCCCTCACCTCGTCCTCCGTAGTGCTTAGCAAAGCTCTGCTGGAGAACCACGCAGCTCCACCGTCACCACGCTGTCGTGCTGGAGCTCTCCCTCAACCTCTCCTTCCTCCTTGTTGGATCAAGGCGGAGGAGATGTCACCGGGCTACACGTGTGTTGAACGCGGAGGTGCCGTTGTTCGGCGCTTAGATCGGATTCCACCGCGATCTGAATTGCTGCGAGTTCGACTCCACCAACCGTGTTCTAGTAACGCTTCTGCTTTGCGATCTTCAAAGGTATGACGATGCACTCTCCCCACTTGTTGATGATTTCTCCATAGATAGATCTTGGTGAACACGTAGGATTTTTTTGATTTACTACTACGTCTCCCAACAATATAAGCCATGTAAAAGTTATAACACAACAGGTATAATGCAAATATGAAATATGAATGATTTTGCAATAGTACCTAAAGTAGTAATTTGCTTTATTATACTAACATGTCTTACTAGTCTTCTGTTAAGTTTTGTGTGGATGAAGTGTTCGAAGATCAAGGAGGTCTCGATATGAGGAGAAGAAAGAGAGGCAAGAGTTTAAGCTTGGGGATGCCCAAGGCACCCCAAGAAAATATCCAAGGATACTGAAGCGTTTAAGCTTGGGGATGCCCCGGAAGGCATCCCATCTTTCTTCAACAAGTATCGGTATGTTTTCGGATTCGTTTCATTCATGTGATATGTGCAAATCTTGGAGCGTCTTTTGCGTTTAGTTTTCAATTTTCTTTTGTGAACCATGCTGGTATGAGATAGTCCATGGTTTTATTATAGAATGCTCATTGCACTTCACTTATATCTTTTTAGTATGGCTTTACAGAATGCTTCATGTGCTTCACTTATATCATTTGAAGTTTGGATTGCCTGTTTCTCTTCACATAGAAGACCGTTATTTGTAGAATGCTCTATTGCTTCACTTATATTTATTAGAGCATGTAAAGGTCTTTTGTAGAAAGAATTAAAATCTCATGCTTAACTTATATCTATTTATGGAGTCAACATGAATTGGTCATTTGCATGGTTAGTCATAATATTCTACATAAAACTTATGGAAAACTGGATATTATATGTTTGATTCCTTGCAATAGTTTTGCGATATAGAGATGATAATATGTGGGAGGTACTATTGGATGACCGTGTTTAGTAAGATATTGGTGTTAAGGTTTGTGCTTCCCAAAGCATGCATGTATAGTCTCCGATTATGCTAGGAAGTTGGAGCACAACTTATCCTTGATTGTCTATCTTCATGTGAAGGTCGGGGGTGCGCGATAGTTAACTTCTATCAACCTCCCCACCTAGGAGCATGCGTAGTAATACTTTGCTTCACGAGAGATAATAAAACTTTTGCAATAAGTATGTGAGTTATTTATTACTAATGTGAGTCCATGGATTATGCACACTCTCACCTTTCCGCAATTTGCTAGCCTCTACGGTACCGTGCATTGCCCTTTCTCACCTCGAGAGTCGGTGCAAACTTCACCGGTGCATCCAAACCCCATGATATGATATGCTCTATCACACATGATCCCCATTATACCTTCCTCAAAATAGCCACCATACCTACCTATTATGGCATTTCCATAGCCATTCTGGGATATATTGCCATGCAACCTCCAGCGCTTCCGTTTTGATGACTTGAGCATTCATTGTCATATTGCATTACATGATCGTAAGATATCTAGCATGATGTTTTCATGGCTTGTCCGTTTTTTGATATATTTGCTACACTAGATCATTGCATTCATATAGGGTCATACTTTGTTTTATTATCGTTACAATATTGAGTTGTAAGTAAACAGAAGTGTGATGATCATCATTATTCATTATTAGAGCATGCCCGGTGATGAAAGGATGATGGAAACTATGATTCCCCCACAAGTCATGATGAGGCTCCGGACAAAGAAAGAAAAAACAAAATAAAAAGAAATAGAAAAAAGGATAAGAAAAAAAGGAAAAAAGGAAAAGAAAGAAAAAAATGAAAGAAGAAGGAATAGGGGCATGCTAATTCCACAGTTGTGCTTCAAAGTAGCACCATGTTTTTCATTTAGAGAGTCTCCTATGTTGTCACTTTCATATACTAGTGGGAATTTTTCATTTTAGAGTTAGATGCATACCCACTTAGTTTTCATATTTAGCTCTCATACACGTATAGCTCTTAGTGCATTCATTGCATGGCAATCCCTACTCCTCGCATTGATATCTATTGATGGGCATCTCCATAGCCCGTTTATATGCTGAGTTGATGCGAGACTTTCTTCTCTACTTTTACCCCTTTGAAACATACCACCATATTCTATTCCACCCATAGTGCTATATCCATGGCTTGCCATTATGTATTGCGTGAGAGTTGAAAATGCTGAAGAGCGTTAAAAAGTATGAACCAATTGCTTGGTTGACATCGGGGTAGTACATGATTTATAATTTGTGTTAAGAAGACAAAGCATGACAAGGGATAGCATTCTTTAGCCTTGATATTTTGAAAGACATGATTGTTTGTTGGGATGCCTGAGTATTAATGTCTTTATGTCAAAAGTAGACTATTGCTTTGAATCACTTGTGTCTTAATATTCATGCCATGATTAGATATATGATCAAGATTATGTTAGGTAGCATTCCACATCAAAAATCATCTTTTTTATCATTCACTTACTCGAGGATGAGCAGGAATTATGCTTGGGGATGTTGATACGTCTCTGTTATACCTATAATTTTTGATTGTTTCATGCCAATATTATACAACTTTCACATAATTTTGGCAAAATTTTATGTGATTTATTGGACTAGCCTATTGATCCAGTGCCAGTTCCTGCTTCTTACATGTTTTTGTTTCATAAAATATCCATATCAAACGAAGTCCAAATGCGATAAAAATTTACATAGATTTTTCTGGAATATTTGGGAATTTTGAGAAGTGGAATCAATGCAAACAGAGGCCCACGGCCCCCACAAGACACCGGGGCATGCCTAGGGGGCCCAGGCGCGTCCTGGTGGGTTGTGCCCAGCTCGTAAGTCGGTTGGATCTATCCTTCAGGTGCAAGTAAGCTAATTTTTGGATACAAATCCCCTCAAAATTTCAGCCCGATTGAAGTTACGGATCTCAGGGAATATAAGAAATAGTTTTCAGCGAGAAAACAAGAACGTGAAATAGAAGAGAACAGAGAGGTAGATCTAATCTAGGAGAGGCTCCTGCCCCTCCGCTGCCATGGAGGCCATGGACCAGAGGAGGAACTCTTCTCTCATCTAGGGGGAGGCCAAGGAATGAGAAGAAGGAGGGGGTTCTCTCCCCCTCTCTCCCGGTGGCGTCGGAACGCCACCGGGGCAAGCATCGTGATGGCGATCTACATCAACAATCTTGCCGCTATTAACACCAACTCTCTCCCCCTCTATGCAGCGGTGTAACACCTCTCTTCCTCGCTGTAATCTCTACTTAAACATGGTGCTCAACTCCATATATTATTTCACAATGATATTTGGCTATCCTTTGGTGTTTGAGTAGATCGCTTTTGTCCTATGGGTTAATTGTGGTATGATGTTATGGATGTGAGCTGTATGTTGATATGGTGCTGTACTATGGTGCCCTCCATCTCACGCAAATATGAGGGATCCCTGCTGTAGTATGCTGCAATATGTTCATGATTTTCCTATGGTGGCTTGCTTGAGTGACAGAAGCATAAACCCGAGTAGGTGGGTTGCTGCATATGGGAATAAAGAGGACTTGTTACTTAATGATATGGTTGAATTTTACCTTAATGATCTTTAATAGTTTTGGATGCTTGCTAGAGTTCCAACCATAAGTGCATATGATCCAAGTAGACAAAGTATGTTAGCTCATGTCTCTTCCTCATTGCATATAACAGGTATCTATCGTATCATATTCAATCGCCTATGGAGAATCTTTATCTTGCGTTACACAAAAAGCTTGTTACAAAACTATTTAATTTTATTGTTGTTTTATTAAAACAACACTTAACTTTTATTTCCACGTTCTTTATTATCTTGCAAACTACTCTTATTTTTATTCCCGCAAAGTAGTTTCATACTTGTTCTAGGTAAAGCAAGCATTAGCGTCCGTAGAGTTGTATCGGTGGTCGATAGAACTTGAGGGAATATTTGTTCTACCTTTAGCTCCTTATTGGTTTTGACACTCTTACTTATCGAAATAGGCTACAAACGATCCCCTACACTTGTGGGTTACCAATGGCTTGTAGATTTTATAGAAATAATATGGTCTTGTCCTTCACTTATATTTTTTTGAGAGCTGAATAAATAGTGACGGTAATTTGCATGGGTCATAAGACTAGTCCAAAAATAATAGGGATTCAATGAGTGATAATCAAAAAAATCATGCAACATATACAGAAAAGTTTTGTGTTAATGACATTGATGTGGTAATATGAAAAAGGTGTGAGTTCACAATTGTTGATTCGTAGAAGTGTCGAGATTAAGAGGTGTTAACTAGTTATTCATCTAAAAATTAAAGAGGCATGGTGATTATTTGTGAGCATTTTTATTCCTCGTTGAAATCCTAGTTTTTTTTTGAGTCGGGGGCGCACGATGGTTAACTCCTACCAACCTCCTCCCTCGGGGCATGCAGGAGTACTTTGATTTGTGATAAAACTAATAAAACTTTGCAATATGTATATGAGTTCTTTATGACTAATGTGATACCATGGACATACCCATCTTCACCTTCTCATATTTGCTAGCCTCTTCGATACTGTGCCTAGCCCATTCTCACCTCGAGGATCGGTGCAACTTTCGCCTGTGCATACAAACCCCGTGACATGATACACTCTGTTCAGCCGATCTTACCTTGGCTCGCAAACCCCAAGTTTGTCTATGAAGAGCTAATCTAATTGTATATTTTTCTAGAATGGATTTCTGCAAATTTGTGTGTGTACGAGATTAGAATAACTTCAAAATAACTGACATAATTTTTTATTTTTCCTGATCAGAAAAATACATGAAAAAGAAAGGAGGTAGAAATTTTTTGGGATTTATGGTTAAAGAAGAAAAAGAAGAAAACAGGGGTTCTGTTGAATTTCAAGTACACATAAGCCTCATTATATCTTCCTTAAAACAGTCACCATACCTACCTATTATGGCATTTCTATAGCCATTCCTAGATATATTGCCATGAAAATTCCATCGCCACTTCACATGACTAGTTCGTTCATCATCATATTGCTTTGCATGATCATATAGAGCTAACATAGTATTTGTGGCAAAGCCACCGTTCATCATGTTTTTGATACATGTCATGCTAGATCATTGCACATACTGGTACACTGCCAGAGGCATTCATATAGAGTCATATGTTCTTATCAGTTCTTCATATTGAGTTGTAAGTAAATAAAAGTATGATGGTCATCCTTATTAGAGCATTGTCCGAATGAGGAAAGGATGATTGAGACTATGATCCCGCACAAGTCGGGATGATATTGCCGACGAAAAATAAAATAAAACTGGGGGGGCAAATGAGCCCACCATATTAAAAACATGAACGGGGGAGGAAAAAAGAAAAAGAAAAGCACACCATGGAAAAAAATAAAAAATGAGAGAAAAAGAGAGAAGGACTTTGCTACTATCCTTTACCACACTTGTGCCTCAACGTGGCACCATGTTCTTCATTTAGAGAGTCTCCTATGTTGTCACTTCCATATGCTAGTGGGAATTACCTTTTCATGGTAAACATGGCTTGTATATTCCGATGACGGGCTTCCTCAAATGCCCGAGGTCTTCATGATCAAGCAAGTTGGATGCACACTCACTTAGCTTCTGTTGAGCTTTCATACACTTATAGGTCTAGTGCATCATTTGCATGGCAATCCCCACTCCTTGCATTGACATCTATCGATGAGCATCTCCATAGTTTGTTGGTACGCCTAGTTGATGTGAGACTATCTTCTCCACCTTTTACCCCTTTGATATCTACCATCATATTCTATTCCACCTATATGCTATGTCCAATGGTTCACGCTCATGTATTGCATGAAGAATAAAAAGTTGATGCATATTGAAAAAGTACGATCCAATTGCCTGACTTGGACACCGTGGTGCTTAACATTTGTATTGATGTGGTGAAGGCAGAGTCATGCCTTGCTAATATAATAAGATGAATGGGGATAAACATTCTTTTAGGATCGTATACTTTGAAAATCAATGATTTTGTTTCTTATACTTATAAATATTACTATGTTGTTGTTTGTTAATTCATCATTTCTCAATGAGCATACATACAAAAGATTACATAATGGGTAGCATGTCAAATCAAAAATTCTGTTATTATCATTTACCTACTCGAGGACGAGCAAGAATTAAGCTTGGGATGCTTATAGGTCTCCAACGTATCTATAATTTTTTATTGTTCCATGCTGATATATTATCATTCTAGGATACTTTTTGGGCATTTGTTTATCAATTTATAATATTTTTGGGCACTAACCTATTGACCCAGTGACCAGTGCCAATTGTTGTTTTCTGTGTGTCTTTGACTTTTCAAGTTACTGTATCAAATGAAGTCCAATTGCCATGAAACTTTTTGATGATATTTTTTGGACCAAAAGAAGACCCAGAGGCTTCGGGAGGAGGTATGGAGAGGCACGAGGGCCCCACAAGTCAGCAGGGCTTGTGCCTCCCTCGTGCGCCTCCCAATGCCCCTCTCTGGCCTATAAATTCATATATGTTCCAAAAAACCTAGAAGTGCTCCCGAAACACTTTTTCCACCGCCGCAAGTCTCTGTTCTGACGGGAGGCTGATAACCCACAAGAGTAGGGGATCACGACAGTCTTCACGGGTAGTATTTCACCCAAATATATTGGTTTGAGACAAGGGGAGCTGAAGAATATTTATTGGCCTTGACATTTGAGCTGTCAATTCAACTGCATCTGGGATATCTCTATGAAGCAAAGATGTAGTAGCACGGCAAATAGTGGTTGCAATAGTAACAATAGTAGTGACAATAGCAATTTTGTAGATGTTGTGGCAGTAGCAATAGCAATAGTAACTTAACAAGATTCAGTATATGTAACGCCTAGGCACATGGGTCGGTGATGGATGATGATTTATATGACATTGATCATATAACACTTACACTATAGGGTGACACAGAACTAGCTCCAATTCATTAATGTAATCTAGGTATGTATTCCGTATATAGTCATACGTGCTTGCGATAAGAACTTGCATGTCATCTTTTGTCCTACCCTCATGTGGCAGCAAGGTCCTATTGGAAACTAATGGATATTAAGGCCTCCTTGTAATAGAGAACTGGAGCAAAGCATTAACGCATGGCCAATACATGAACTCCTCAAACTACGACAATCACCGGAAAGAATCCCAATTATTGTCACCTCTGGGTATGCGGATCATGACACGCATTAGGTGCACACAACTTGCAAGATAAGATCCAAATCACTCTTATATTCATCAAAACATAATAGGTTCAGATATGAAATAATGGTACTCGGACCCTAGTGACAAGCATTAATCATAGCAAAGTCATAACAACATCAATCTTAGAACATAGTGGATACTAGGGATCATGCCCTATCAAACTTAACTCGATTACATGATCAATCCCATCCAATCCCATCATTGTCCAGCAAGCCTACAAAGGAAGTACTCACTCCCACTGGTGATCATCATGGTGTTGTTGATGGAGAAGGGTTGGTGATGATGGCGGCAATGATTTCCCCTCTCCAGATCCCAAAACAGGCTCCAGATTAGCCTTCCGGAGGAAGAACAGGAGGTGGAGGCGGCTCCATCTCGTGAAACGCGATAAAATCTTCTCTCAGATTTCTCTATCTATGGATGTGATTCTTTAGCACTGGAATTAGGGTCGGGGGAGCCACGTGGGCCCCACATGCCATCAGGGTGTGCCACTAGGGGGCGCCCTGTTTGCTTGTGGCCCCCTACCACACCCCCTCCGACAGGTCTTCGCTTCATAAATTATCATATTTTCCAAAAAAAAAGTCACAAAAAAATTCGTCCAATTTCGAGAAATTTTATTCCTGCACAAAAATAACACCAAGGAAGTTCTGCTGAAAACAACGTCAGTCTGGGTTAGTTTCATTCAAATCATGCAAATTAGATGTCAAAATCCGAGCAAAAGTGTTTGGAAAAGTATATATGATTGAGACGTATCAACTCCCCCAAGATTAACTCATTGTTTGTCCTCAAGCAGTTCAGTTGATAAACTGAAATTGATAAATAAAACTTTTACAAACTCTTTTGTTCTCGTTATTATACACATGCTTAGCTAGTGCTCAAGTTTTCAGCATAAATCATAAGTAGACACATCCATGACAACAAATAGATATTATGTTAACTTCATGGCAATGCATAACCAGGTAGAAGGCAATAATAAAATATCTCCTATGAAAACAATTTTTCAAAACAATCATAATACAACATAGTGACATGGTATTTCGCTAGCCCTTTCTGAGACCGCAGAACATAAATGCAGAGCACCTCTGAGACCTAAGCAACGACTAAACATTATAATTCGGGGTAGAAAAGATCCAGTCATGCTCATATCCAACATTAACTAGACTCAATGCATGAGGACGACAATAGTGCTCTCGAGTCTGGTGCTTTAGTAAGAGTATGATGACCCAGCATAAAAATAAATAGATAGTCCCTTAGCAGAGGGAAGCATTGATTTGCAAAGGTGCCAGAGCTCAAAAGTTAAAACAAGAGCGAAAATATATATTTTGAGTGGTGCGCTTTTCTTGTTAATGTTATGACAAAGGTTTTCAACATTTTCCATGCTAAACTCATTATTGGCAGTTCAAAACAGAATAGTAAAGTTTAGTCCTATCCACCATCCATACACAAACCATGACTGACTGAATTCACGGATGCCTGCCAACATGCAACTGTCCCAAGGAGTTTGTTTAATTTACTTTAATTATGTGGGACTGGGCATCTCTTTTACCAGCCTCTCTCGTGCAATGACGGCGAATAAACGACCGTCCTGAGAATAACTCGCTTAGCATGGAAAATATCGATCACCTCGTTCTCCATGAGTGAGACGAGTGCACAAAATAGATGTCTATTTGAATATTTAGAGATGGCACATGCAAATTTACTTGGAACAACAGGGTAATACCGCATATAGGTAGGTATGGTGGACTCATATGGAATAACTTGGTTTAAGGGTTTTGGATGCACAAGCATCATTCCTGCTTACTACCGGTGAAGGCTAGCAATAGGTTGAGAAGTGACCAGCTAGAGAGCAACGACGATCATTAACATGCATTTCGAATAATTAACATTGGACGTAGCATGAGTAGGATATGAACACTCTGAATTCAAACATCATGAAGGATGCAGTGGTATTGATTTAACTACATGTTTGCACCCGGTCCAAGTTAAACTACTCAAATTTCTCAGAGGGAAATACCATACTAACATACCATGTTATGACCGTTTCAACACATGTTGACACACAAGATAAATCATTATTAACTCCTAGCTATTTAGGCATGGCATGAGAAGCTATAATCTCTAATTGTCATCACAAACATGTTTTCTCATGATATACTGAATCAGGATCAAACTGGCTAAACATATTTACAAAAACGGAAAACAAGAAGAATTCATACGAGCTTCTTTTGTCACGATCACTTCATCAAATATTGTCATTATTTCCTTTCACTTGCACGATCAAATGGTGTGATAATAATAGTAGTGCAAGAATACCGTGGACTAAGCTGGAATCTACATGGCAGTTTAAGACAAAAGAGAAGACATGGTAAAATTGGCTCCTTGTTAGATGAGCAATAAGGCATTTGAGAGCCACTCAATTTTTCATCGTGGTCTTCTCCTTTCCAGGATTCAACAAAAAAAGAAAATAAATTCAGAGAAACACACTGAAATATTTTGGAGTTTTTATTTTTATCAAACAAGGAAATAAATTCAAGGGAAAACAAGAACGGGAAAAACTATTTACACGGGAAAGCTCCCAACAGGAAAAGGAAATCTTTTTAGGTTTTCTTTTTAGTTCTACTACTAGAGAAATGAGGAAATGAAAAAACAAAAAGAAACAAGAAATATTTTTGGATTTTCAAAGTTATTTTTTTCAAACACACAAGAATAAAGTAAGAAAAATAAAGCTAACATGGATATATAATGAAAAAGGATGAACAGTGACAATTTATATGAAGTGTGAGAACATGCATGTAATGTCGGTGAGAAATACGTACTCCCCCAAGCTTAGGCTTTTGCCTAGCTTGGTAATCACCATTGCTGATCTAGGTAATGGTTGAAGTGATAGATCATGTTCCTGGCCTCCTCCTTTGCTAGACGAGCAGCCTCTGCTGCTAAACAAGCAACATCCACCATAGCATTGTACTCTCGCACCTCGTCCTTAAGAACATAATATCTTTGTTGAGACTGGAAATCAAAAAGGGCAGGTGCAGGCAAAAAGACAAATAGAGGTGTGTGTTTTCTAAATATTAACTTTGTACTCATAGCCTCTAGCACGTTTCACAAGAAATTCATGATAACGCATAGCTTCATAATCTAAATATCGTCCATGCAAAATGTGGTCATTAGGTTGGGGTGACACTCCCAAATGTGCAGCTAAGCGGGATGCATAAATGCCTCCATACAATTCTCCATTACTAGAGTTGGAGTGCAACCTTCGGGTAACAATTGCACCAAGGTTAAAATGTCGTTCACCCGTCACAGCAGTATGTATAATACTCAAGTCAGGGGCACATAGTGTACCGCATTCTTGTTTTCCTACTACGCACTTCCCGTTGAAAAATGAAAAGTAACGGATAGAGGGAAATTGTATACTCTTAATTCTAGCATGTGTTACTCCCCTATCTTATCCCACACAAAGATTCTCAAGAAACATATTATAATTAATTGGCGATTGTTTCTCGAGTAGACCCCAGAGTGGAAGTTTGCAAGCAACTGCAAATTCTTCTAGATCCACGCTAAAAGATTCATCATATAGTTTAAATAAACACCCTAGAATTATGCGTTTGAAAGTGAAATCTATCCGTGAATGTACGGGTAAGGTTATACTGTTGGACACACTTATCTGCAAGGAAGTCGGTGAGGCTAGTATTCTCAATAAAATAATTGAATTCCTCTTTGATATCCGCACCTATCATGAATGCATCCCTTGGCCACCGACAAGATTTTGCATTGGCCATGACTATTTGATTAGCCATGGGATCTATGTAGCCTTGTCGAACACAGCTTCCACTTGACAGCTCGCCCACAGTATGCCTCTTTGCAGCGCTCTTCCAAAATAAGCTCATCTTCCCAAACACAAATTTCTAAAAAATTTGAGCCACATATTTATGTCAATAGAACTTTGCAAGAACGGTAGCAACTACTCATAGTGATGCCTAGAGGCCATATAAAGCATTCATATTACTTGGAACTTAAAGAATTCAAAATGCAATCTCATTTTGTGTAGCACCAAGTGCAAAGACTTTTGCAAAATATAAACCACTAAAACATACACTAATTGGAGGAATGGGAGAGTCACATACCGAAAGCACAATATGCTCCCTTGGTGGTTTTGATAATTCATGACAACATACATTGTCTCTTGGACTAATACTTTTATCTAGTGTGTTTCAGATAAAGTCCACAGAGAAGGTTGGCTAAGGAGTGTGAAGAGTATCCCCAAGAATAATAATGAGAAGGAATAGCATTGGCAAAGCTTCAATGTAACATCCCAAAATTCCATTTTTGGAATGTTATGATTATAGCTATGCATCTAGCAGCATCATTGCTTGATTTTATGTGTTAGTTGAAATGTCTCTTCTGGATTTCAGAAAGCTCTTTCTACTTTTCCCTAAGTTGCTTTCACCTATTTGAAATTTTGGTTAAAAGTTCAAATAAGAGAGGAGGAACATGACACTCCACATCAGGGACTAATTGGTGATATATTTGAACAATAATAACCAGGGGTTATTTTGAAAATATTTGCAAAAAGGGTTTAAAAACAATTAGGCAATTTCTGAAAATATTATTTTTTTAAAAGTGTTCAAATGATAGAATAGAAATGTTCATTAAATAGAATTTATTATTCTGTTAATTTTGATATATAATACCCCTATATTTAGAGACGATTTGAATGCTTTAAAAGCTTTTGAATGTCTCTGGAATATTATTAAAAAGAAACGGTAACCGTTTCCGGTATTTAACGGGCCGGCCCACCGGCTTTAAAAGCCGAGACCGTTACCGGTCGGCCGACCGAGCGCATTCACTTCCCTCTCTCTCACTGCAACCGGACCCCACCCGACCAACCGTTGCCCCGAAACGGTCATCTTCTTCCCCCCCCCCCCGCGCGCGCCGGACCCGACTCGCCGACCGTTTCCCCCTTACCAGATCTCTCCTCTCTCTCCTCCTCCGCACCCCCGAGCACCTATATAAGGGCGCTGCTTCCCCGCATCCATTTCCCCCCAAGCCCCCTCTCTCTCTCGCCGAGGAGACCGCGCAATTGCTTGCCGGAGTAGCGCCACCACCGAATCTCGCCGTCGACCGTAGCCACCGTCTTCGTCCACCGTTCGCCCCACCATTGCCACCAATCGACTCCGGAGAACCGTCGCCGTCGCCCGGACCACTTCCCTGTCTTCCCCGACCACCGGAGCGCCTCGCCGTCGCATTCGCCGCTACCGGACTCGCCGGAGAACCCCGACGCCGGCGACTCTTAACACTGTGAGCATCCCCACTCGTTCGATCTGGAATCGACGTTCCAGATTAGATCGGATTTAATCCGAACCGGTACCCACTACCGATCGGTCGCCCGCCCGTAACCCTTGCGCGCACACCCCCCTTAGCCAATCGGACAGCACCACGTAGCCCCTGACCGTCGCAAATCATTTTTTTTCTTTTTCAGTTTTGTTTTAATTAACAGAATGTTTTCAAAATTTGTTTTAGCTATATCTTTTAATCTATTTAGTGTTTTGAGTTGATTCTTTTTGCAATAGCTCACAATTTTCATGTAGTTTCACCCTGTACTTTTAAATTTCAAATTTTACCTACAAAATTTGAATTGAATCAAATTTGCTTAAAATCTTCAAATCTGTATAACTAGAGTTTGAAAATAGATTTTGATATGATTCTTTTTGCTACTGTTTGATATTGGTTAGGACTATATCCATGTTTAGTTTGAGGATTTTTAGAATATATTTGATTTGTGTTTCAGTTAAAAACAGAATCTGCTTAGTATTACAATATAGTTTTATATACTTAATTTTAATTAGTTTGATTTTAGAATTTGGTTTTATTTGTTTATTAGGTTCTGTTAGTAAACATTTAGTGTTTTCACTCACTGATAATAAAAATATAAATTTGCTTAGTTTAATTTTATTTAACATAGGAATCACAACTTCTTTTCAAATAGGCATAATTTGATTAAAACAACTAACTAGTAATAGTTTTGTTTTCAAACAAAGTTTTATATAATTTAATTCTGCTTTCTAAGACAGGTTTAATTTTAAATTATTTTCTGTTAAGAACATGTTTTGCTAATAAATAACAAGTTTAGTTTTTCATTCTTTTGTTAATATAACTATAGTTGATTCATATAGTGTTTATCACAAACTTGTATAAACTTTACTAAAGTTTTCCCAACAAAACTTAAATTGATTTTATTCTGTTCATAAATAAAATATTTTATTGTTTTTCTTTCTGTCAACTAATGTTGAGATAATACTAATGGTTTCATTATGTCAGTAGTGTTTTCATTCCTCACCTTTTGAAAACAAAACTTTGTGTGTTTTCTTACTTGAGATTTGTGCATTGTTTTTTCTTGATTGTTTACTAGTTCTTGGTTGATGTTTCTGAGTTACAATATTCTGTTGTATGCTTATTGAGTGCTTGTTTGCTTCGTTAGATTATCCGGAGTGCGAAGCTTGTTACTTAGAGTCACTCACGTACGAAGATCATCAATCAGGCAAGTCACTTTGACCATGTTTACCCATGTTTTATATGCATTAGTTCTACCATCTCCCCAATTGCATGCAAGATAGGTTAGTTGGAAACTTGGTTACATTGTAGTAGTATCATGTGGTAGGTACCCCCCCCCCTCAACCTCTTGACACATTTTGCTATGCTAATAGTAGACGGGGTTGGTTGTGTGATTCATGAGAGTTGAGAGAGTTAATAATTTCAAGACCTACATAATGATCAAGATTTAAGACTCCGAGTTTTCAACATACCTCTGGGTGGATGATGGTTGAACGGCACCCTGGAGAAACCAGTGGATTTGCCTAGGTGATGCTGGAGATGGCCAGTATTCACGCGGAAAGGTCCACCCAGGCACAAAGAGATGGATGGGTGCTTCAAGACCCATGGCTTACCTGCACAGCCACAAGTCATTATGGGCTCTGGCTTGGTTGGAAATCGTGGTGACCCTGGACAGGCGGTGCTACGAGAGGTAGAAGAACGGTAGGAAAGGATGGGCACCGACAGAGTTGCAGGGAAACCCTTTGGAAGACCATGTTTTGGTCATCCATTTCTCAAACACCCTGAAGTGCGAGAAATCAAACGGAGGCGACCAAATCTTGTGGGGAACGTGTGCAAAACTCTGCAGAGTATTCCAAACCTAATCGATTAGCCGTGTCCACGGTCATGGACGACTTGAGCCAAAGGAATTGAAACTTCCGGAACTCTCAACACAATTAATATGATGATGTGGGTATTAACAATTTTGGGTATGAGAATTGGTTGGTGGAACCATCTCATTAATCAACCAACTTAGTAATATTTTGCTTAGCCCTCTCTTGATGTAGGAAAAACTTGGCTTTACGCAAAAACTTACACCACCACCTGCCATATAAGCATATAGACTAGCTGATTATTTTCACCCCTCTCTTGTGACTTTGCCGGCATATTCCATATGCTGACCTACATGGCTGCAACGTATCATGTTGCAGAGTACTTTTCCGACCAGGAGTGAGGACGCGTTCTATGCTCAGTGAGATGCCCTTGGAGTCAGATGGAGTCATCTACCTTCGACGCTTCCGCAAGATTTAGATATTCTCATGAGTTGGCCTTTGGCCACTTTATTGTAATATTTATTGTAATAAAGGACTCGATATGAGATTTCGATTAATATAATGCTGTGTGATTTCCCTTTGATATATACATTGATGTACCGTGTGTGTACCAGCATGATCTTGGGATGGTACGGAAACACCGGAGACTTGACCTTTCAGGTCGGGTCGTTACATTCAAGCAAGAGGATCTACATTTTACTTTGTGAGAAATTAATTTGAGTCCATAGGAAAGACAATACTATTAAAAGGGGTAAGGTACTGTTGGTGCACATGATGCTCCACGTGCACAAGTAATAGTCACCAAAACACCCACAAACTCTTCCACAAATCTATGTCCTAGCTTTTCATGAAAATCGGTGCAACCAACTTCTTCCACTCGGTCCCACCGATTTCCAACCTCAGATAGAGCCCTGCCAAACCCTAGCTCATCAGTGCAACCGATTCTGCTTCGGTGCCATCGAGTTCAGCTTGCCAACTTTCTGTTACCTTGATTCACAAAATCAGAATTTCCGAGTTTTTGAATTGGTGTCACCGAGATGTGGATTCTCACCATTAGGCACCTTATTGGTACCGCCGATTTTTCTGTATCGGTCTCACCGAGATTCAAAAGTTGCTACCTTTGGAGCAACTTGGTACCACCAAGATTCACACATCGGTTTCACTGAGTTGGTAACTTTAGGTGTAACGGTTGGATTTTTTGAGATGCCTATATATACCCCTCCACCAACACTCACTCATAAGAGAAGAACTCAGAACAGATCCCCACTTATCCCATCAGATTTTCTGAGAGAGAGCCACCTACTCATGTGTTGAGATCAAGCCATTGCATTCCAACCATATGAATCTTGATCTCTAGGCTCCCCAAGTTGCTTTCCACCCAATCAATCTCTTCCAACGAAGCCAAATATGTGAGAGAGTGATTGAGTGTTGAGGAGTCTATCATCTTGAAGCACAAGAGCAAGGAGTTCATCGACATTATCGAGCCTATTACCCTTTGGAGGGTGGTGCCTCCTAGATTGGTTAGGTGTCGGTTGGGAGCCTCCTACTTCGTGTTGTGGAGTGAACAAAGAAATTTGTAAGGGCAAGGAGATCGCCTACTTCGTGAGGATCTACCCAAGTTAGGCTAGTCCTCCGTGGACGTAGGCCATCATGGTATAGACAAGGTTGCTTCTTCATGGAACCCTTTGTGGGTAGATCCCTTCGTGGACTCTCGGGACCGTTACCCTCCGTGGCTTGAAGTCTCCATAAACATGGACATGCGATAGTACCATCTATCGGAACCACGGGAAAAATCTTCATGTCCCTCATGCGTTTGATCTCCCTATCTCAACTCCTTACTTCCATGTGCAATGTATTTACTTTCCGCTGCTATACTTGATGACTTGCATGTGTAGGTAGGGATGGCAATGGGGACCCCTACAACATCCCCGTACCCATCTATTCCCCATCACCCCATCCCCATCCCCGTTTACATGACCGGGGATGAAATTCTCCCATACCCATGCCCCACTGGGGAGCGGGGCCCCATTAGGGTCCCCATCCCCATAAACAAATAATCGTATATATAATATGATAAAATATAATTGACAAATATTGATGTGAACTAACAAATAAAAAGTGCACTAATAATGGTAGATGACCACAAGATGTGATATGCACCATTGTTGAACACATAACAAGCCATTACGAGCATGTTTTTAACACAAATATCATACAAATAGTGAATATCTTGAGCATACGCTTGAAGAGAGTATCACAAAACTGGTGGAACAACCGTGCAAACACCATGATCCACATAAACCACATTCGATAAATGGATGAAATTTGTCTGACTCACTTGACATAATTTACTGACTACGAAATCTGTCTTACTCAACGGACATAATTTATTGACTCAAACATAAGGTTCCATGCAACAATAACTAAACATTGTCGTGTGTAAAATTATTGCAGAGGTAGCAAGCTAGTAGCTACAGCCTTGGTTTGTGGTTGGCATCATTCTTTGTTGAAGTTGAGCTGACTTGCAGTGAGCACATAAGGAACCCCCTCTACAGTGTGATCCACTGCACAAATATGCAAGACAACTATAAGAAAATTCTTTACGAATAAACAAAAATCTTAGAAGTTGAAAACTGGTACCATGTAAAATCTTAGAATAACTCACCTCTAAACCTTCTTGTATATCGTCAAGGCAACTCCAGAAACTAGTAGGTTCGGTCTTCTCATCATCTACATGTGACATGTCCCAAAAAACAAAAAACAAAAAAAATTGTAATGACAAAACTAGAAATGGTTAAAGGATCAAAGAATAGAGAAATGTGTAAACCTTTAGCTCTCTTTCTCTCCCGGTTTTGTGAACACATTAAAGCCTCTAGCAAATCAGGGTTCAGACGACTGCGATGCTCACTAAGTACTCTTCCACTTGTAGTGAAAGCTGACTCAGAAGCTACTGTAGTTACTGGGATGGCAAATATATCACGTGCAATAGCCCTCAAAGTTGGGTAGCGTGAGCCAGCAACACTCCACCATCCCAATACATCAAAATTCTCTTGATTAGCTGGCACATACTCATCATCCAAGTAGCGGTCTAACTCTGTTCTGGATAAACTAGTTGCAGGCCTCTTTCTAGCTACTCGTGCACTCAAGATGCACATCACCTCGTTAGCTTCCATTGCAAAAATGAAGACAGACCGGTCCTCGGTATTCTCTTGCTCACTCTCCATTTGATATTCAAGCATCAGGCTAGACACTAACTCACGGATCTCATGAACTTTACTCTCACAATCAATAATGGACTCGTCACCAAGGAGCATTTCAAAGCACACATGCAGCATATCAATCTTAAACCGTGGATTGAGGAGTGTAGCAATACCCATGAGTCCTTGGATATCAAACCAGTACTTGCAAATTTCACACTCATAGCATCTGACATAGCTTCAATCATCTCATTCCCACACTTCGACCACTTCCTTATATTCATTTTAATTTCACGGATCTTTGGAAAGTAAATATTAGCAGTCACATACTGAGTCCCAGAAAATATCTCAGTAATGTCAGCAAACAACTTAAGCCTATCACAAACTTCTCCACAAAATCTCCAATCGTCATCACTAGGAGCACAAGTAAAGGTTTTTTCCCTCTGCCTCAAGCGATTAAATACACTCTTGTAGCGTAAAGCAACACTGAGCATAAAGTATGTAGAGTTCCATCGTGTTTTCACATCAAGGGATAATTTTTTACTTTGATCTACTTTCAGCATCTTGGCAACCTCTTGAAAATTATGTATTCTCTTAGGTGTGCTAGTCCAGAATGCAACACTATCACGAATTTTCTCAATTGATTCTTCTAACACATCCAAACCATCCTTGACTATCAAGTTAAGAATATGCGCACAACAATGCATATGTAAAAGCTTGTCGGCTAACATAAGCTTACTCGGACCTATCAGATTCTCTAATATGGGAATGCAAGCATCATTTGTTGTGGATTTATCAACAGTCAATGTAGATACCTTATCTTCCAGATACCATTCAACCAGTGCATCATGAAGTATCTCAGCAATTACACGAGCTGTATGTGGCGCTGGAACATAAATAAATCTGAAAATGAAAAATGAAAATGATTATTATTAGAGACTATATTATACAACGGTGGTGCAGTTTGCATATAAAAATTACATAAAACATATGAACAAAAATACCTCATAATATAGCTCCGAAGCTTCCAAGATTCATCAACGAAATGCGTCGTGATAGCCATGTAGCCTCTTTTCTGATGTTCTGATGTCCACATATCCGTAGTGATTGCCACCCTGTTTTTATTTTTCTCCATGTAGTTGATAGCCCTCTTATTTTCAACTTTATAGCTCTCTAAGATGTCATTCCTAATAGTATTTCTTGTCACCATCTTAAATAATGGCTGGAGTGCAGAAACAAATTTTCTAAACCCAATGTGATCAACAATTGACAGGGGATAGTCATGCAGAAGAATCATGGAACCAAGAGCCTTTCTAGCAACATCCTGGTCAAAAGTATAGTTCTCCACAACAACTTTCCCACCTTGTACATTCGAACTATACCTCAAAGAAGTTTGCTTCTTGTTGTCTGCAGGCCTCTTGCGATATGGACAGATATTTAAATGGTCAAGGAGATGCTTTGTTCCATTTCTTGGTTCCCCTCCAAGCTTCTTTGAGCACCAGTTACACTTGGCCTTCATTTTGTTCATCACTTTCACTTTCTTAAACTCCTTCCAAACAGGAGATGTCAACTTCCTCCTAGGACGAACCACTACTTCTACTTCATTTTCTTCCGCTTCTGCTTCATCTTCTTCATCGTCTTCCTCTATGACAACTGAATCTGTATTCATGGGCTCAGCCTGTGATACTGGTACCTCATCTTCTTCATGTCGAGGGGATGTCAGAGTAGGACATCCGACTAGGCTGCTGCTTCTAGTGGTGGAATCCAATGGATCAAGGACCTACAAGATGAAAGAAGTATGTTTAAAGATATGATTTTATTCATCAGTATAGTACAGTACTGCTACCCCATGTTCAAAATGTTACTTACCTCTCACTATGTGGAAAGAATAAACGGATATGAGTTGATCTATACACACTAAATTAATTCATCACGTTGAATGCAAGAATATATATGGTATTGAGTAATATATGTAGTTACTAATTACATGAAGATCATGAAAAAAAGGATACTAAATTTATCATAGGCATGTGTACAAATCAATACATGTACACATACTGTGTTGTGATAGTAAACAAGTGTGAAAATCATAATTAATCATTATGTGATTTTAATTTCTAAAACTACAGAGTAATTACCCAGTGCTAGCATGGCATAATTCACAACTGAATCTTCCACAAAATTTACTCGATGACGAACAGTACTACAATCAATCTAAAAGTTTCCAAGCCAATGGTCCACGAAAAACAACTAAATCGCCTCAAACAATTTGTGGATGACGACCAGTTCTAAAATCAATCTAAAATTTTGAAGCTTCACAACTGAATCTGAAAAGTGTGTATGTCGTTCAATACTACAAGATACTACATGTGAGACTGGCATGAAAAACAATCCGGCTACAGGTTCCAATCCGTTCACAGATTCCAGTCTCCAAGAAAGGAACAAAACAACGTATACCCTAGGGGATATTCATGGGAGGGAGGGAGGGAGAGAGAGAGGAAGAGAGAGAGAGAGATAACCGTGGAGATGGATGGCTGCAGGAGGCGAGGTGATGGCCGTCCTGCAGGTGCCTTGTTTGGGGCTGATGAAGACAACGGGCTTTCAGAAGCTGATGCGTCGGTGTTACCTACAAACCTGGAGCTACGACGTTGTGCTTCCCCTATAGCTGCAGATCTAGAATGTGTTGACTTCTTCGTCATGGTGGCGGCTCGGACGAGGACAATTAGATGAGAGGTAGGGTTATTGAATTTTTTAGGGTTGACTGCATTCAGTATATATAGAGATATACAAGGTCCTACATGTCATATCTAAAATGCGGGTCCTTGTTGGGCATCGGGTTTGGGGAATAGGATACCATCCCCATTCCTGTTGTACCCTATGGGGAATAAATAAGCTCGGTAAATATCCCCATGGGGAAGATTTTCACCCATCCCCGTCCCCTAATGGATGAAATCCCCATGGGTTTGGCGGGTATGGGGCCCCATGGCCGTCCCTAGTGTAGGGTGTGCTAGAGTTGCTATAATTGCTAAAATCTACCAACACTTAACTTTGGACCTTGTGTAGATTTTAATTTGAGCTAGTAGTCTATTCACCCCCTCTAGACATACTCTTCTAGTGATCCCACACATACGAAGGAGCAATTCCTCAAAACAGTTTCAGAAACAGAGTTTCAGGCAAAGAGATCAAAAATCTCACTTTCTCGGTGAACAACACGAGAGAGAGATGGATATGGAATTTTGATGGAGATAGGGAAGGAGTGGTACAAATGGATAAGGTAGGGGGCCCCACAATCCAACAGGACACACCACTAGGGGGGCGCCCTGTTATGTGGTGGCCCACTGGCACAACCCCCTGTAGTAATTTTTATGCCAAAAATTATTAAATATTCTAGAAAAAATCATATCAAATTTTTGTGGCAATCTGAGACTTTTTATTTTGGGGGTATTTTTCATGCATGGGAAAAACAAGAAACAGGAATTTCATGATATTTATTTTTATTTAACTAAGAAAAACAAAGAATAAACTTGTGATGCAGAGAGTTGTGAATACTCAATTCATCAATCACATGTCATTCGAAAAGGATTCATTAATAAGGTTGATCAAGTCTTATTAATAACCGTTTCCCACCAACATGAAACCGAAGAATTTTTGGATACCACTAGGTTACCGCAATAGGGATATGTATTTCCCCAACAATGAGATTGTAATATTTTTCTTCTTGGTGGTAGGTAGAGGAATTATGATATCTCCAATGATAACCGTGGGAATAGGATATATGACATTAATATTATTAACCAAAGTTTGCTTCTTTGGAAAATGCACGGTATGTTGCTTGCCATTGACATGAAAGGTAACCTTGCTTTTATTGCAATCAATAACAGCCCCCACAGTATTTAAAAAGGGTCTTCCAAGGATGATTGACATATTGTCGTCCTCAGGCATATCAAGAATAACAAAGTCTGTTAAAATAGTAAGATTTGCAAGCAAAACGGGAACATCCTTGCAAATTCCAATAGGTAAAGCAGTGGACTTATCAGCCATTTGCAAAGGTGTCTCGGTAGGTGTAAGTTTACTCAATTCAAGTCTTTTATAAAGGGAGAAAGGCATGACTAACACCGGACCCTAAATCACATAAAGCGGTTTTAACATTGTTTCTTTTAAAAGAGCAAGGTATTGTGGATATACCCGGATCTCCCAACTTCTTAGGTACTCCACCATCAAAAGAATAATTAGCAAGCATGGTACCAATTTCAGTTTCAGGTATTTTCCTTTTATTGGTAATAATGTCTTTCATATACTTCGAATATGGAGGCATTTTCAATATATTAGTCAAATGAGTGCGCAAAAAGACAAGTCTAATCATTTCAGCAAAGCGCTCAAAATCTTCATCGTCCTTACTTTTAGTGGGATTACGAGGCAGCGGCATAGGTTTTTTAACCCATGGCTTGTTGGAAATATACCCTAGAGGCAATAATAAATTGGTTATTATCATATTTTCTTGTTCATGATAATCCTTTATTATCCATTCTAGAATTGTATTGATTGGAAACTCATATACATGTGTGGATACATAGACAACACCATGTCCCTAGTGAGCCTCCACTAGACTAGCTCGTTGCTCAGAGATGGTCAAGGTTTCCTGACCATGGACATGAGTTGTCATCAGATAATGGGATCACATCATTAGGAGAATGATGTGATGGAAAATACCCAATCGTACGCACAGCGATTGATCGTGTTAGTTTATTGCTACCGCTTTATCCATGTCAAGGATCTGTTCCTATGACCATGAGATCATGCAACTCCCTGACACCAAAAGAATGCCTTGTGTGTATCAAACATCACAATGTAACTAGATGACTATAAAGGTGCTCTATAGGTATCTCCGAGGGTGTCTGTTGGGTTGGCGTGGATCGAGAATGGGATTTGTCAATCCGTATGACGGAGAGGTATCTCTGGGCCCACTTGGTAATACAACATCACAAGAAGCTTGCAAGCAATGAGACTAAGGAGTTAGTCATGGGATATTGTATTACAGAACGAGTAATGAAATTTGCCGATAACGAGATTGAACTAGGTATGGAGATACCGACGATCGAATCTTGGGCAAGTAACATACCGATGGACAAAGGGAACTACATACGGGATTGATTGAATCTTTGACATTGTGGTTCGACCGTTAAAGATCTTCATGGAACGTGTAGGAACCAATACGGGCATCCAGGTCCCGCTATTGGTTATTGACCGAAGAGTGTCTCGTTCGTGTCTACATCATTCTCGAACCCGCAGGGTCTGCACACTTAATGTTTGGTGACGATATAATATTGTTGAGTTATATATGTTGGTGACCGAAGGTTGTTTGGAGTCCCAGATGAGACCCGGACGTCATGAGGAGTTCCAGAATGGTCCGGGGGTAAAGATTTATATATATATAAGTGGTATTCGGGTTCCGAAAAGGTTTTGGGTATTTTTCGTATTGTACCGGGAGTGCCGACAAGGTTCGGGGTGTCCACTGGGAGGGCCCACCCACTCGGGGGACACATGGGCTGAAGAGGTGGTGCACCAGCCCCTGGTGGGCTAGGCAGACGACCCCTAAGGGGCCCATGCACCCAAGGTGGTAGGTGGTAGGTGCCCTAGAGGGGAGGGACTCCTCCCTAGGGTGCTCACCTCCCTTGTGGGAGGTGGACTCCTTCCCTTCGGCCGGCTGACCCTCCTTGGAGGAGGGGCTAGGGCCGGCGCCCCACCTACCCCCTCCTCTTATATATAAAGAGGGAGAGGGAGGGCAGCCGCACCCCCAAGCCATATGTGCAGCCCTCCCTCTCTCCTTAGATCTGTTTCTCCTCCAAACGCTTCTGCGGCAGCACTTGGTGAAGCCCTGCTGAGATTGCTCCACCACTACCGCCACCATGTTGCCATGTTGCCATAGAACTCATCTACTACTCTTCCCTCGCTCGCTAGATCGAGGAGGTGGAGACATCATCAAGTTGTACGTGTGCTGAACGTGGAGGTGCAATCCGTTCGGCGCTAGACCGAGACGGGTCATGATTGGATCGCGGGACGGTTCGTGATTAGATTGCGAAGACGTTCAACTTCATCAACCGCGTTTCTTAATGCTTCCCTCTTAGCGATCTACAAGGGTACGTAGATCTACTCCCCTCTCGTAGCTATACATTGCCTTAGATAGATCTAGGGTGTGCGTAGGAAAAAAATTGTTTCCCATGCAACATTCCCCAACATGGCTCTCTTTCCCTTCCATGTTTTCTAGCAACAAAGTCTCTCTTATCATAACGTTTGTTTTTAGAAGGTGGGTTATCCAAAATCCTCAGCAGGTTCAATTTCCACATCATTATCATTTTCTTTGCTATCATCTGGTTGAGCATTTACGTGAGCATCATCATTATTATCATTTTCATTATCACTAGGTGCATGTTCACTACCAAACTGTGTCTCACTATTACAAATAGAAACTTCATTATGTTTCACAACAGGTTTTTCTATAACAGGTTCACTAGAAGCATGCAAGTTCCTATCATCTTTCATTTTCTTCTTATTCTTAGATGAACTAGGTGTATCTTCATTAATTTTCCAAGAATCTTGTTCAATTATCTTAGGGTGACCTTTAGGATAAAGAGGTTCTTGGGTCATGCTACCTCCTCTAGTCACTACTCTAACAACATGATCATTCATATTATTATTCATTATAGCAAGCAAATCATTTTGTGATTTACCAACATGGTCTAATTGAGTGTGAACCATATAATCATGTTTACCTATACCTTTCACATCATTTGCAATTATAAACATCAAGTCACTTAAGCGATCTATCATCATAGCATTACGTCGCAATTGATTCTTAACATAATTATTGAAGTGTTCTTGCTTAACAACGTAATTATCCAATTCATCCAAGCATTGTTCAGGAGTCTTAGTATAAGGTATATCACTTTCATTAAAGGAACGGAGAGTGTTTACCTCTACTACCCGTGTCGGGGTGTCAAGTCCATGTATTTCTTCAATAGGCGGTAATTTCTTGACATCATCACCTTTAATATCTTTCTCCGTCATAGATCTTTTTTGCTTCTTGCATGTCTTCGGGATTGAGGAATAGAATACCTATTTTCTTTTGAATAGGTTCTGGAGGTGGTTCCGGAAGTGTCCAATCATCGACATTTTGCAATATGTTATTCAATAATTCTTCTGCTTGTCCAACAGATTTTCCCTGAAAACACAACCAGCACAACTATCTAAGAAATCCCTAGAAGTGTCGGCTAGCCCATTATAAAAAATATCAAGTATCTCATTCTTCTCAAGAGGACAATCAGGCAAAGCTCGTAATAACCGGAGAAGCCTCCCCCAAGCTTGAGGGATATTCTCTTCTTCAATTTGAGCAAAGATAAATATTTCTTGTAAGGCAGCTTGTTTCTTATGAGCGGGGAAATATTTTGCAGAAAAGTGGTGAAGCATATCCCGGGGGCTACATATACACCAGGAACAAGTGAAAGGAACCATTCCTTGGCCTCGCCTTTTAGCGAGAAAGGAAAAAAGGCTTAAGGATATAATAGTAGCGAATATTTTCATCATTGGTAAACAGAGCAGCAATGTCATTCACTTTCATAACATGTTCGACAATAGTTTCATTTTCATAACCATGGAAAGGATCAGACTCTACTATAGGAATTAACTCAGGGTCTACAGAGAAGTCATAATGCTGATCAGTAACAAATATAGGAGACGTGGCAAATTTAGGGCCACGTTTCATTTTCTCAATCATAGATTTTTCTTTTAGTTTGCATAGTAGTTTCTTCAAACCATCTCTATCCTCACAAGCAAGAAAGTCCCTAGTTACCTCACCATCCATAACATAACCTTCAGGTACAAGAGGCAATTAATATCTATTAGGTGAGCGAGGGGTAATAGGTGATTCAAAGTCTTCCTCAATTTCAGCATTTTCAAGTTCTGTAGATTTAGCAATATGAGAATCAAGTAGCAATAGTTTCATCTTTAATTTCAGAAGTAGCATCATCAAGTTCATGTGACATATCAGGACGATCAACATGTGGTGGTGTAGCAAGCTGATCCAAAACAGTAGGTGAAGCTAAAGCAGAGCTAGATGGCAGTTCCTTACCTCCTCTCGTGCGAGAGGGAACGATCTTAGTTTGATTGGCTTTCAGATTTCTCATAGTAGTAATTGGATATCCTTCAAGTTAACACAATAAATAAAGCTATGCTCCCTGGCAACGGTGCTAGAAAAAGGTCTTGATAACACACAAGTGTAGGGGATCGCGACAGTCTTCACAGGTAGTATTTCACCCTAATTTATTGGTTTGGCACAAGGGGAGACAAAGAATATTTATTGGCCTTGACAATTGAGTTCTGAATTCAACCGCACCTAGGATATATCTCTACAACAAAGATTTAGTAGCACGGCAAATAGTGGTAGCAAAAGTAACAATAGTAGTGACAGTAACAGTTTTGTAGAAGGGTGGCAGTAGCAATAGCAATAGTAACTTAGCAAGATTCAGTATATCTAACGCCCAGGCAAGTGGATCGGTGATGGATGATGATTTATATGACATTGATCATATAACAGTTACACACTAGGGTGACAAAGAACTAGCTCCAATTCATCAATGTAATGTAGGCATGTATTCCGTATATAGTCATACATGCTTGCGATAAGAACTTGCATGACATCTTTTGTCCTACCCTCCCGTGGCAGCAGGGTCCTATTGGAAAATAAGGGATATTAAGGCTCCTTTTAATAGAGACTCGGAACAAAGCATTAACACATGGTGAATACATGAACTCCACAAACTACGTCAATCAACGGAAAGAATCCCTATTATTGTCACCTTGGGGTATGCGGATCATGACACGCAATAGGTGCACACAAATTGCAAGATAAGATCCAAATCACTCTTATATTCATGAAAACATAATAGGTTCATATCTGAAATCATGGCACTCGGGCCCTAGTGACAAGCATTAAGCATAGCAAAGTCATAGCAACATCAATCTTAGAACATAGTGGATACTACAGATCAAGCCCTATCAAACTTAACTCGATTACATGATCAATCTCATCCAATCCCACCATCGTCCAACAAGCCTACAAAGGAAGTACTCACTCCCAGTGGTGAGCACCATGGTGTTGTTGATGGAGAAGGGTTGGTGATGATGACGGCGATGATTTCCCCTCTCCAGAGCCCAAAACAGGCTCCAGATCAGCCCCGCGGAGGAAGAGTAGGAGGTGGCAGTGGCTCTGTCTCGTGAAACGTGATGAAATCTTCTCTCTAATTTTTTCTCCGGGATGTGATTTCTAGCACTAGAATTAGGGTCGGATGGGCCACGAGGGCCCCACAAGCCATCAGGGTGCACCACTAGGGGGCACCCTATTGGCTTGTGGCCCCTTGGCAGGCCTTCACTCCATAATTCATCACATATTCCAAAAATAATTCACAAAAAGTTCCGTCCAATCCCGAGAACTTTTATTTCTACACAAAAATAACACCAAGGAAGTTCTGATGAAAACAACGCTAGTCTGGGTTAGCTTCATTCAAATCATGCAAATTAGAGGTCAAAACCAGAGCAAAAGTGTTTGGAAATGTAGATATGTTTGAGATGTATCAGAAGCCATCTACACCTCCGTTCCGGGACCCTGCCGAAGGGGAGATCAATCACGCAGGGCCTCTTCATCAACCTTGCTGCTCTCACCATGATGTGTGAGTAGTTCACCATAGACCTACGGGTCCGTAGGTAGTACTTAGATGGCAATCTCTCTCTATCTCGATCTTTAATACAATGTTCATCGCATCTTTGCCTTGGTCTATCCGATGTAATCCCTTTGTATGGTGTGTTTATTGCCATCCGATGAATTGTGAGTTTATGTTCAGATTATTCATGAAAAATATATAAGTCAAACCTGGATACTAAGATTTTTATTTGCATGACCATCATAGCATCGTAATGCTCTTCGATCTATTGAGATAGTTTGGCCAACTAGATTGATATTTCTTCAGCGGGAGTGGTGCGTTGTAGTAGGTTCGACCTGACGAGTTTCTATATACCAGTGATAGAAGGGGACAAGTTACGTATTTGTGTTGTTGCTACTAAGGATAAAACAATGGGGTTTATTCATATTGATCAAGTTTACTTTGTCTATGTCATGTTATCGTTCTTCAAGCATTACTCTATTTTACTTAATACTCTAGATGCATGCTGGATAATGGTCGATGAGTGTTGTAATAGTAGTAGGTGAAGGCAGGAATCGGCCTATTTTCTTATGGACATGATTCCTATATACACATGATCATTGCCGTGAAAATTGCATAACTATTCACTTTTCTATCAATTGACCAACAGTAATTTGTTTACCCATCATATGCTATTTCTATGAGAGATGCCACTAGAGAACTCTATGACCCCTGGGTCTATTCACTTATATATTCACAAATGCTATCATTACCTTGCGGTTATTTAATCAATTTTATTTTATTTTGAAATTTACAATTATCTACACAACTCACTTGCTTGGAAATAATGAGATCAAGGGGATTGACCACCCTCTTGCCGACGTTGGGTGCAAGTTGTTTGTTCTTTTGTGTGCAGCCGATGAAGACGTTTGAGGATTGGTATTCCTATTGGTTCAATAAACTTAAAATTTGGTTTCATAACTTAGGGAAATACTTACCCACATTATGCTGCAGTAACATGCTCCTCATCACGCAAAACCCAACGCAGATAACAAGTATCACGACAAGTCTCTATTCCGACGGGAGCCCATCCAGAGCTCCGTTCCATCACCCTGCCGTAGGGGGGATCAATCACGGAGGGCCTCCTGATCAACCTTGCTGCCCTCATGATGACGTGTGAGTAGTTCACCACAGACCTACGGGTCCGTAGGTAGTACCTAGATGACAATCTCTCTCTTTCTCTTGATCTTCAATACAATGTTCATCACATCTTTGCCTTGATCTATCCGATGTAATCCCTTTGTATGGTGCATTTGTTGGGATCCGATGAATTGTGAGTTTATGTTCAGATTATTCATGAAAAGTATTTGAGTCAAACCTAAATACTAATATTCTTATTTGCATGATCATTATAGCTTCGTAGTGCTCTCCGATCTATTGAGCTAGTTTGGCCAACTAGATTGATATTTCTTCGGTGGGAGTGATGCGTTGTAGTAGGTTCAACCTGGCCAGTTTGTATATCCCATTGACAGAAGGGGGCAAGTTGCGTCTTTGTGTTGTTGCTACTAAGGATAAAACAATGGGGTTTATTAATATTGATTGAGTTTACTTTGTCTACATCATGTCATCGTTCTCCAAGCATTACTATGTTTTACTTAATACTCTAGATGCATGCTAGATAGCGGTCGATGAGTGGAGTAATAGTAATAGGTGCAGGAAGGAGTCGGCCTATTTGCTGATGGACGTGATTCCCACATACACATGATCATTGCCATGAAAATGCATAACTATTCGCTTTTCTATCAATTGCCCAACAGTAATTTGTTTACCCACCGTATGCTATTTCTATGAGAGATGCCACTGGAGAACTCTACGCCCCTGGGTCTATTCACTTATATATTCACAAATGCTACTAATACCTTGCTGTTATTTATTTGCTTTTATTTTATTTTTCAATTTACAATTGTCTATAATTATCTACACAACTCACTTGGTTGCAAATAACGAGATCAAGGGGATTGACAACCCTCTTGCCAGCGTTGGGTGCAAGTTGTTTGTTATTTTGTGTGCAGCCGCTGAAGATAGTAGAGGATTGGTATTTATATTGGTTCACTAAAAATTGGTTCCATAACCGAGGGAAATACTTCCCTTCATTGTGCTGCGATAACCCGTTCCTCTTCACGGAAACCTAACGTAGATCGCAAATATCAGGAAGGATTTCTGGCGCCGTTGCTCGGGAATACCGTCACCAACTACCACCTAAAAAATGATTCTTCCTTAGAATTTTTAGATTTATAGAAGTATGGAGTCTTTACAGATTGCTATAGACTGTTCTGTTTTAAACATATTATGTTTTGCTTGCATAGTTTTCATGTTTTTATTATGCTATGGATTGTATCGGGGGGTATAAGCTATGAAGAAGTTAGAATACAATACCTATTTTGCAAAAATTAAATAGGAATCAATTTATAACAGTACCTAAAGTATTCAATATGTTTCTTATACTAACGGATCTCTCAAAGTTTTGTTGAGTTTTGTGTGATTGCAGTTTTCAAGTTTTGGGTGTGATCATGATGGACCATGGAATAAGGAGTAGCAAGATCCTAAGCTTGGGGATGCCCAAGGCACCCCAAGGTAATATTGTAAGGAAGATTCAACTGTCTAAGCTTGGGGTTGCCCCGGAAGGCATCCCCTCTTTTGTCTCAATCCATCGGTATTTCACTTGGAGCTACATTTTTATTCATCACATGATATGTGTTTTGCTTGGAGCGTCGTTTGCTCTTGTTTGCTTTTACTTTCAGTTTGTCACAATCATCATTTGCCGGACACACCTATTTGAGAGAGACGCGCCTTCATCATAATTTGCTAGAATACTCTATGTGCTTCACTTATATCTTTTGAGCTTGGCAGTTGCTCTAGTAATTCATTTATATCTTCTTGAGCACGGTGGCATGTAGATTTTATATAAATAATATGCTCTTGTTGTTCACTTATATTTGTTTGAGAGATGACAAATAGTGACGGTAATTTGCATGGGTCATAAGACTAGTCCAAAAATAATAAGTATTCAATGAGTGATAATCAAAACCATCATGTAGCACATATAGAGAAATTTTGGGTTAATGAGATTGATGTGGTAATATGAAAAAGGTGTGAGTCCATAATTATTGATTCGTAGAAGTGTCGATATTAAGAGGTGTTAACTTTTTATTCATCTAAAAATTAAAGAGGCATGGTGATGATGTGTGAGCATTTCTATTCCTCGTTGAAATCCTAGTGTTGTTTCGAGTTGGAGGCGTGCGATGGTTAATTCCTACCAACCTCCTCCCTCGGGGCATGCAAGTAGTACTTTGGTTTATGATAAAACTAATAAAACTTTGCAATAAGTATATGAGATATTTATGACTAATGTGACACCATGGACATACGCATCTTCACCTTCTCATATTTTCTAGCCTCTTAGGTACCTTGCATAGCTCATTCTCACCTCGAGGAACGGCGCAACTTTCGCCAGTGCATCCAAACCCCGTGACATGATCCACTTTGTTTCACATAAGCCTCATTATATATTCTTCAAAATAGCCACCATACCTACCTATTATGGCATTTCCATAGTAATTCCGAGATATGTTGCCATGCAAATTCCATCGTCACTTCACATGACTAGTTCGTTCATCATCATATTGCTTTGCATGATCATATAGAGATGACATATTATTTGTGGCAAAGCCACCGTTCATAATATTTTTAATACATGTCACGCTAGATCTTGCACATCCTGGTACACTGCCAGAGGCATTCATATAGAGTCATATTTTCCTATCAGTTCTTCGTATTGTGTTGTAAGTAAAAAGTGTGATGATCATCTTATTAGAGCATTGTCCCAGTGAGGAAAGGGATGATGGAAACTATGATTCCCCCATAAGTCGAGATGAGACTCTGAACAACAAATAAAATAAAAATGGGGGAGGCCAAATGAGCCCACCATATAAAAATGAATGGGGGAGGCAAAAAGAAAAAAAGAAAAACCCACCATGAAAAAATTAAAAATAAATGAGAGAAAAAGATAGAAGGGACTTTGCTACTATCATTTACCACACTTGTGCCTCAAAGTGGCACCATGTTCTTCATATAGAGAGTCTCCCATTTTGTCACTTCCATATGATAGTGAGAATTACCTTTTGATTATGAACTTGGCTTGTATATTCCGATGACGGGCTTCCTCAAATGCCCGAGGTCTTCATGAGCAAGCAAGTTGGATGCCCACCCACTTAGCTTTAGTTGAGCTTTTTCATTCACTTATAGCTCTAGTGCATCATTTGCATGGCAATCCCTACTCCTTGCATTGAAATCTATCGATGAGCATCTTCATAGCTCGTTGGTACGCCTAATTGATGTGAGACTATCTTCTCCACTTTTTACCCCATTTATATCTACCATCATATTCTATTCCACCTATATGGTATGTCCAATGGTTCATGCTCATGTATTGCGTGAAGAACAAAAAGTCGATTCACATTGAAAATGTACGATCCAATTGCCTCACTTGGACACCGTGGTGCTTAACATTTGTATTGATGTGGTGAAGACGGAGTCATGCCTTGCTAATATAATAAGATGAATGAGGGTAAACATTCTTTTAGGACAGTATACTTTGAAAATCAATGATTTTGTTTCTTATACTTATAAATATTAATATGCTAATGTTTGTTAATTCATCATTTCTCAATGAGCATACATACAAAAGATTACATAATGGGTAGCATGTCAAATCAAAAATTATGTTTCTATCATTTACCTACTTGAGGATGAGCAGGAATTAAGCTTGGGGATGTTGATATGTATCCAACGTATCAATAATTTTTTATTGTTCCATGCTGATATATTTTCATTCTAGGATATCTTTTGGGCATTTGTTTACCAATTTATAATATTTTTCAGCACTAACCTATTGACCTAGTGCACAGTGCCAGTTGTTGTTTTCTACATATTTTTTTACTTTTTAGGTTTACAGCACCAAACGAAGTCCAATTGCCACGAAACTTTTTGATGATTATTTTGGACCAAAAGAAGACCTGGAATCTTCAGGGGGATGCCAGGAGGCTCACGAGGGCCCCACCACACATCAGGGTGCGCCCTGGGGGGGCACTCTGATATGTGGTGGCCCCCTCGGGCGTCCCCCGACGTTCTTCTCTGGCCTATAAATTCTCTAATAATCCAAAAACCCTAAGGGAGCTTCCGAAATACTTTTTCCACCGCCAAAAGTCTCTGTTTCGACGGTAGCCCATCTAGAGCTTTGTTCCGGCACCCTGTCGGAGGGGAGTCGATCACGGAGGGCCTCTTCATCAACCTTGCTGCCCTCATGATGATGTGTGTGTATTTCACCACAGACCTATGGTTCTGTAGGTAGTAATTAGATGGCAATCTCTCTCTCTCTCTCTCTTGATCTTCAATACAATGTTCATAGCATCTTTGCCTTGATCTACCCGATGTAATCCCTTTGTATGGTGCGTTTGTTTGGATCCGATGAATTGTGAGTTTATGTTCAGATTATTCATGAAAAGTGTTTGATTCAAACCTGAATACTAAGATTCTTATTTGCATGATCGTTATATCTTCGTAATGCTCTCCGATCTATGAAGATAGTTTGGCCAACTAGATTGATATTTCTTCGGTGGGAGTGGTGCATTGTAGTAGGTTCAACACGACGAGTTTCTATATCCCAGTGATAGAAGGGGACAAGTTGCATATTTGTGTTGCTGCTACTAAGGATAAAACGATGGGGTTTATTCATATTGATTGAGTTTACTTTGTCTACATCATGTCAACGTTCTTCAAGCAGTACTCTGTTTTTCCTTAATACTCTAGATGCATGCTGGATAGCGGGCGATGAGTGGAGTAATAGTAGTAGGTGCAGGTAGGAGTCGACCTATTTTCTTATAGACATGATGCCTATATACACATGATCATTGTTGTGAAAATCGCATAACTATTTATTTTTCTATCAATTGCCCAACAGTAATTTGCTTACCCACCGTATGCTATTTCTATGAGAGATGCCACTAGAGAACTCTACGGCCCCCGGGTCTATTCACTTATATATTCACAAATGCTACTACTACCTTGTTGTTATTTATTTGCTTTTATTTTATTTTGCTATTTGCAATTCTCTACAATTATCTACACAACTCACTTGCTTGCAAATAACGAGATCAAGGGGATTGACAACCCTCTTGCCGGCGTTGGGTGCAAGTTGTTTGTTCTTTTGTGTGCAGCCGTTGAATACGGTTGAGGATTGGTATTCCTATTGGTTCGATAAACCTAGGTTTCATAACTGAGGGAAATACTTACCCACATTGGGCTGCGATAACCTGTTCCTCTTCACGGAAAACCCAACGGAGATCACAAGTATCAGGAGTTAGGGTTAGGAATAATCGCAACTCCCTCCAGGAGATGAGGATGTATGTTGATGTTCACTTTGTTGGAGGGAAGCTATGCCACTATTTAGAGAGGTGGATGTTACCATGAAGGCACACCAACACCATGAAGGCTCACCCTATTCTCTCCTTGGGACAACACCACAAAAGTGTTTCTCAACCACTAGTGGTAGACCTTGGGGTGGTATCCAAACCCTCACAAACTTTCTGGGGGTAATCACAATGGTTGATTCCTCACCGAAGAACTCCTACCGCATAGGAGTCTCCAACCTCCAAGAGTAACAAGAACGATGGGGAAAAGCTCAAGACTTGCTCAAATCACAAATTCCTTTGGTCAAGAGAAGGGGTAGGAGTGGATCTTTCACTTGAGTGGGAGAACTTATCACAAATACTCTCAACTGCCTTTGGCATATTGGATTTGGTGTATGAGGATGAGAGAGGGAGAAATATGTGTTCTAGGGTTAGCTCCAAGTAAATGGTCAACCTTATCCTGAGGTAGGAGAAGGCTATATATAGTGGTAGTGAGAATATGGTCGTTGTGGAGAAGTGGCTAGCACTGGCTGGACATCCAAGCCATGGGCCGGACATCTGGCGTGAATATAATATCACATAGGTAAACAGAGCCACAGAGAAAAGCATGGGAGACGGACATCCGGGGGTGGCCCGGACATCCAGCCCACCTGTGAAGACCCGGACATCCGGCATATGCCCGGACATCCGGCGTACTAGTCCATCAAGACAACACGATACTGGTGTATGTGGGTCAGATTTTCGGCGGGAGGCCCGGACATCCGGCGGGGTGCCAGACATCCGACCCATATCAGGTGGAAACAGATGCTCTCTAGATAGCAGGGGGGCAAATATCCAAGGCACCGCCCGGAGATCCGGCGACTGTTGAACGCCCAGACATACGCCACAGGGGCCGGACATCCGACCATCATAGAAGAACATCTCTTTTCTATGAATAGTGGGTGTAGTTTAGAAGAGGCAAGGAGTTTGAATTGACTTGAGCATGTCTTTTACTAACCCTATCGACCCCCTCTTGATAGTGTGGGATCCCTGTACTCAAGAACAAAAGAAAACAAGATCAGTAAACCTCTTTGTTCCTTCCTTCTCAAGTCATATTAATTCCACGCGTCTGTGATCCACATCTATTGTCATTTGAGGACCGATACCCAAGATTTACTTGACAAACACCATTAGTCCTCTACATGTACATTGCCATCAACATCAAAAATATGATATAAGGGCATGATTGCACTTTCGACGGCGAAGGCGAATGAGGCCCGGTATGTGAAGGAGCAGGACCGCCTGCTACGCATGCTGTTGGGAATGGGGTGCAACTCCAACTCCGATGTGACGGACGACTCCACCTCTAGCTCCAACGATGACGCTCGACCGCACGCCGATGCCTACACGCAGGAGAGGCACAACTGCATCGACGAGCGAAAGGGGAAGGGGTCGGCGAGGAAATGGTGATTTCCTCCGCCCTTCACCCTTGTCTCTATATTTTAACTATGTTTTAATTAGTTTGCACCGTCCACCATTGAACTGTGATGAACTATGCTTCTTTTCTCCGGTGATGAAATGGTGATCCGATGAACTGCGTGTGATGATCGTCTTTTACATAGCGTTGCATGTGTTTGTATGGTTTTCTAAGGTTCAAACATGAGAGACGCGAGTGTGGAAGGCAACAAATGAGATGCGCCCGATCATTGTCCGCGGACGCGCCTAGGCGCGTCCGCACGCATACGAGGGCCCATATTTGCATGTTCTGGTTGTAAATGTTCTAAGACCCTATTTCACCCTGACATTATTAATTCCTCCCTTCTTTCTTTCACATAGACAATTTTTCAGACGTGGATCCATGAAGCGCCTGTGTCCACGGTATAGCATAATACATGCACTAAGAGCATGGTTAATAATATAGCCAAGTGTTGGTTATATGATGTTGTCATGTCATATGTAGACGACACTTCTTGCCATTCATACAATAAGGTTAGCTATAAGGTTGCCTATATGAGTAGTACTTTTGTTCACCTTCTCTCTATCTCTGTTTTCATATTTATTGCAGTTGCCTAGGAGCACACATATAGCTTAGCTCTTGCGTAAGGGCCCACTTCCCTTACTTTTTCATGCCACTCCTCCACATGAGCAAAATTGCCATATAAGAGCATCTACAGTCGGAACTTACTAATATGGGTCCCCATACGCCCGTGAACGCGCGTCTGCGGACACCGATGGATCACGCCTCAAATAATGCATTCTACAATAGGACGCCTCAAATCTTATATCTCAAATCCATACAGACCATGCAACTACTACGTCGATGCACTACCCACATCGTCGGACTACTCCATCACTACTAACATGCCATCGGACTATCAAAATTTGGCATGTTTGGCTATGATGGAGATCAGCCACGGCCACCCTTGCCCTTCCTGGAGCCCTTCTTGTCCTTCTCACCGAAGTATCGGTCAAAGGTGCAGTATAGATCGAGACGGATCTGATCATCGTCGGAGCTGTCCTCGCCATCGCTCAACTCCTCCTCCTCCTTCGATGGCATTCCGGCCATTTCACGGATCTCCCGATTCTGCTCTCGGGTGAGGACGTGCGTGTTCCTCCTCTGCCATTTCTTCACAATGCGGGCGCAGGTGGCTTCCTCCGCTACGACCGCTCGCATCGCCACATCAGCCGCCTTCGCCGCCACCATCTCCGCTGCAAGACAAGCATCAGCGACTCTTCTCTTCTCCTTCCTACGGCGGGCACTCCGTTCCCGGTGGGACTCGGAATTTGCCAGACCGATGATGGGGAAGGAGAAATTTTCCGCCCGACGGGACCTTGATGATGCCGCCCTAGAGGAATCGAGCGCCCATTGAGCAGACGCTATGGAGTTGCGGCGGACAGCCTGCTGTCGTCCAGGCGCTATCCTCGCGAGACTGGCGGAGTGCAATGCGGACCGCCACTGCCTCCTCCAATTCGCAAGGGACAATCCCCCATTCGATGGATCCGGACTGGCCGGAGTCAGACCCACCGCCCTCCATGTCGGAGAAGGCCGGAGATGAGCTAGGGTGGCAGATAGGAGTGAAGGGGAGTGGAGTGAAGTGAAGTGGCTAGGGTTTGGTCCGGCGAGCGAATGAGGATGAATATATGTGGGATCAATGCGGACCAGACGGGCGTGCCCGGCTCACTCGTATCTGCCTCATATTTGGATTAGATACGAGAGATGTCGGTCAGCCCGGACGTTTGAGGCTTGTTTAAGAGGTCCGGCTTGGTCAAAATTCATGACAAGTCAGTGACCAGACGGTGTGTCCGAACGTTTGAGGAAGGTATGAAGGGTTCGACTGTAGGCTATACTATTACTCCTTTCCGGTTTATAGGGCTCAAATATGAAATCTCATCAACCAATGTGGACTATGAGTGAACGACACTACTTTTAAATAGCCAATAAAACATTTCTCACAAATTCGATTTTCGAAACAATAAATGTAGCATCATCCCTCTCATTAAACTTGCATGACTCATGTAAAAAAAGATGCATGCATGGTCACTATTTTTCCTTTTCTTATCTTCACGAATTAAATACAACGTGAGACTCAAAACATTTTAACTCATTTAGACTTAAAATGAACCTAATATAACAAAAATCTGAATTTTTTGAGATGAGTCATATAAACAGAAAAGAAGGGGATATATTATACTTGCTCTTCCCGCAAAAAAATAATAATATTATACTTGCTCTAAGCAGAGACCTTTATTTCGCGATAGAGCAGCAAAGCAGCAGAGATCTCGGGAACAGTCGAGTACGAGCAGACCGTTTTATATCTGTTGCGCGGCGTCCTGCGTGCACGGGCAGCACGGCGCGGCGCCATGCACGATTGCCGCAGGTGGCTCCAGATCGACAGGAATCCAAGCCTTCTCGTCGATCAAGAATCCAATGGAGGCCGTGCGACGTGAATAATGTCCGCTAATAGCTCACCGGGTCCTGTCGGTCGACGGACTCGACGTGACACGCTTTGACCCCTCCACAGGCCAGTTCCAGTTCGTGCCAAGAATCTCCTGAGTACACCATTGGTTACGTGTATATGTATGCTTAACAAAAGACAAATGACATGTTTTTTTAACCATACTTGTATTAGTCATATTAACCATACGCAGAATAAGGTTAACGACAACTTGACTAGTTTTGCTAGAGTAGAGAGAAGGACAATAACTTGAGTTGGATCAAGTCCCAGAAACAATAGATCTAGCTCTTGCAGATTGTATGGACATTACCTTTGAGTAATACAAGTTTTTGTTTCGCAAAAAAAGAAAAAGAAAAAAGATATTCTTTGACACCTCTGCATTCTCGGATGTACACAGTAGAGTGTATGCAATCCATGACTATAATTTCAAGGGTAATCTTACATTTTTAAGAAGTTGGTCTTAATTTTTTTAACATGTAAAGTGTTTATCAAGCAATGTATTTAAGTCATCTCTCTTACTAAGTCATGCAAAATCTACCACCTAAGCGAGTCATGCATTTAACTTATAAATTACAATCATTTTTTACATTAGCTTATGCATGCAACGTTATCACATCATATATTCGTGTTACACTAGTAGAAAACAGACCTTTCGTCCCAAGCATTAGTCCCGGTCTGGTTACGAGCCGATACTAAAGATGCTATTAGTCCCGGTTCGTGCCGGCTCCAACGGCTAGGAGCAGGGCAACCTTTAGTACCGGCTCGTAAGGGATCTTTAGTATCGGTTCGTGTCACGAACCGGTACTAAAGGGGGCGTGGCAGGCTTTTGATCAGACTTGGGCCCCGCGTGCTTCGTTCGCAGCCGATCGAAGGGGCTCCCATTTCTCTGTTTTCTCCCCTGTTCTTCTTCTTGCTCGAAGCTCATCCTCCATTTTGCCAAGGATTTGTCAAGATTTGAAGGCACCCCATCTATCCAAGTTTACAAAGGTTAGTAACTTTGCCCCTTCATCTCTCATTGCTAGATTAGCTTGTGGTATGCTCAAAGATATGTGATTTGTGGGTTTTAGCTAGGTTTTGGAGGAGTGATCATTATGTGAGAGTTTATTTGATTTATATGCAATTTGAGCTCAAATTAACTTGTTAGGTTGCATATGTGTAGGTGTGGTTTATTTGGTGCCTTCCCATCCCCGTCCTAACCATCGTCGATCGTCCGCATCATCTCGTCGCGGCACCGGCCACCTTGGTGAGCCTCTTGTTCTTCATAAAACCTTTTTGTTAAAAAAATTACTTGTATGATTTAGATAGTTGCGTGTGCGATTTACTTACTTACATTATTGTTAGTTATTCTATAGTGTCATGGTTATGGTATCCGCCCACTTCGACCCTCGTCCAGTCTATGATTCAGATATGGTATGTCATTATCTTTTATAACTATTTCACACATCATCTAATGTCTATGAAAATTAATTATGCCACCAAATTGACGTAGATGTTTTTATCTATAGGAAGTAGTTGAACCAGAAATTCCAACCGACTATGCAATTCTGCTCGAGAAATTAACACAAGCTGAAAAACAAATTGATCATTTGAAAGAAATTTGAAAAGAACTGAAGATGAGAAGATGGGATTGGAGTTGCATGTTGCCGATATCGTCGATGATCACAAGAACAAGATGGCTGGAATGCGCTTGAAGCTTAGAAAGATTAGAAAATATGCCATTGATAAAGAGGCTTGGTATTATTATGCCGTTGGCTCAATTGTTACCTTAGTTGCGATTATGATCGCATTTGTTGTTGCATTTACATGTTTTAGATAGTTGTATGTTGTTTTATGATATGTGTGTATGAACTATAAGTATCTATTATTTGCAGTAATAACATTTGGTCACTGCTAACTCTACTTTGGTTGTAATGTGATGATGAAGTTGTATTAATTTGGTCACTTCGATGTTGTGTAGTGAACATGAGCCGACAATGGATGTACGATGACCGACTAAGTCTAGGGTTCCTTAATGGTCTGCATGATTTTATTCGTGTGGCTGAGACAAACAAGCAGAATGGTTTCATGCGTTGTCCATGTCGTTACTGTAAGAATGATAGGAATTACTCTACCTCAAAAACCCTTCACTACCACCTGCTGAAGTCCGGTTTCATGTCCGGCTATAGCTGTTGGACCAAGCATGGAGAAAGAGGGGTTATAATGGAAGACAATGAAGAAGAAGAGGATGATGACAACTATCCTTTCGCCGATACAACAATGAGGAAAGCTGAAGAAGAGGCATCAATGGGGGAAGCTGAAGAAGAGGCATCAGATGAGTCCGCTGATGATTTGGGTCGGGTCATTGCTGATGCAAAGAGAAACTGCGAAAGTGACAAGGAGAGGTTGAAGTTGAAGCGCATGTTAGAGGATCACAAAAAATTCTTGTATCTAAATTGTGAAGATGACCAAAAAAAGTTGGGTATCACGCTGAAATTGATGCAATGGAAGACAAAGAATAGTGTAACTGACAAGGGATTTCAAGAATTGCTGATAATGATAAAGAAGATGCTTCCAAAGGATAAAGAATTGCCTAAAAGTACGTACGAAGCAAAGAAGGTTGTCTGCCCTCTAGGATTAGAGGTGCAGAAGATACATGCATGCCCTAATGACTGCATCCTCTACCGCGGTGAGGAGTACGAGAATTTGGATGCATGCCCGGTATGCGATGCACTGCGCTATAAGATCCCCCGCGATGACCTTGGTGATGTGGAGGGCGAACGCCACAGGAAGAGGGTTCCTGCCAAGTGATGTGGTATGCTCCTATAATACCACGGTTGAAACGTTTGTTCCAAAACAAAGAGCATGCCAAGTTGTTGCGATGGCACAAAGAAGAACGTAAGAAAGACGGGATGTTGAGAGCACCCGCTGATGGGTTGTAGTGGAGAAAAATCATGAGGGAGTTCGAGGACTTTGTAGCTGACGCAACGAACTTATGGTTTGGTCTGCGTACAGACGGCATGAATCCTTTTGGGGTGCAGAGCTCCAGTCACAGCACCTAGCCCGTGACTCTATGTATCTACAACCTTCCCCCTTGGTTGTGCATGAAGCGGAAGTTCATTATGATGCCAGTGCTCATCCAAGGTCGTAAGCAACCCGGCAACGACATTGATGTATACCTAAGGCCACAAGTTGATGAACTTCTACAGTTGTGAAAAAAACCAGGTGTACGTGTGTGGGATGTGCACACACAGAAGGAAATTGACCTACGAGCATTGTTGTTTGTAACCATCAATGATTGGCCTGCTCTTAGTAACCTTTTAGGACATACAAACAAGGGATACAATGCATGCACGCACTATTTAGATGATACTGAAAGTATATATTTGGATAAATATAAGAAGAATGTGTACCTGGGACATCGTCGATTTCTACTGATAAAGCATATCTTAAGAAAGGCAGGTAACCATTTCAAAGGTGAGACAGATAACCGAAAGAAGCCTCGCCTCCGTACTGGTGAATATATATTTGATATGGTCAATGATTTACAAGTAATCTTTGGAAAGGGTCCTGGCAGACAATCTGTTCCGAATGATGCCAACGGACACGCACCCATATGGAAGAAGAAATCTATATTTTGGGAACTTGAATATTGGAAAGCCCTAGAGGTCCGCAATGCAATCGACGTGATGCACGTGACGAAGAATCTTTGTGTGAACCTTCTAGGCTTCTTGGGCGTGTATGGAAATACAAAAGATACACCGGAGGCACGGGAGGACAAGCAAAGAATTAACGAAAAAGACGACATGCCTCCAAAGCAGTATCAAGGGCGTGCCAGCTACGCTCTTACGAAAGAAGAGAAGGAAATATTTTTTGAATGCCTACTCAGTATCAAGGTCCCGTCTGGCTTCTCGTCGAATATAAAGGGAATAATAAATATGGCAAAGAAAAAAATTGAAAATCTAAAGTCTCATGACTGCGACGTGATTATGACGTAATTACTTCCGGTTGCACTTAGGGGGCTTCTACCGGAAAATGTTCGATTAGCCATTGTGAAGCTATGCGCATTCCTCAATGCAATTTCTCAGAAGGTAATCGATCCAGAAATCCTACCAAGGTTACAGAATGACCTGTCCAATGTCTTGTCATTTCGAGTTGGTGTTCCCTCCATCCTTCTTCAATATTATGACGCACGTCCTAGTTCACCTAGTCGAAGAGATTAACATTCTGGGTCCTGTATTTCTACACAATAAGTTCCCCTTCGAGAGGTTCATGGATTCTTAAAGAAATATGTTCATAACCGTGCTAGGCCAGAAGGAAGCATCGCCAAGGAATATGGAACAAAGGAGGTTATTGAGTTTTGTGTTGACTTTGTTCCTAACATTAAGCCGATTGGTCTTCCTGAATCGCAGCATGAGGGGAGACTGGGTGGAAAAGACACACTAGGAAAGAAAGAAGCAATAAATATGGATGGGCATTCTTTCACTCAAGCACACTACACGGTTCTACAAAATTCCACCTTGGTGACTCCATATATCGAGGAACACAAGGATATTGTACTGTCCAAGAACCCGGAGCAGTCTGACCCCTGGATTGAATGTAAACACATGGATACTTTCGCCGGTTGGTTGCAAACAAAGCTCATCAATGACAATGATGTTCCAGATGAACTGTACTGGTTGGCCAAGACACCAAGTTCGTTTGTAATGACTTTCAAAGGGTACGAGATAAATGGGAATACATTTTACACGATCGCCAAAGATAAAAAGAGCACCAACCAAAACAGTGGTGTCCGCTATGATGCAACCAACTTTCAAGACACATATCATGGTTACATAGAGGATATATGGGAACTTGACTATGGACCTGATCTTAAGGTCCCTTTGTTTCAGTGCAAATGGGTCAAATATACTGGAGGCTGGGTACAGGTAGACCCGTAGTACGGAATGACAACAGTGGATCTCAACAATCTTGGGTACACAGATGACTCATTCGTCCTAGCCAATGATGTGACTCAGGTTTTCTATGTGAAGGACATGTCTAGCAAACCGAGGAGGAAAAAAGATAAGGAAGTGAATACATCATACGATGAGCCAAAGCGCCACATAGTTCTTTCAGGGAAAAGAAACATTGTGGGAGTGGAGGACAAGACAGACATGTTAGAATATTATGAAAAGTTTCATGAAATCCCTCCCTTCAGAGTGAAGGCTCACCCAAGCATCCTGTTAAATGATGAAGATTCTCCATGGTTACAGCGTAATCATAAGCAAGCGACAAACACACAGAAAAAGTCTTACACCGCGAGATCCCACTCTAGGATGTGACCGGCTTCACCGTCATCACTTTCTATGTGAAGGACATGTATGCATTTTCTAGTATGGTATCTTTGTAACAGTTTGTACACGAAGTGCATTCAGTTTTTGCCGTAACCCTCTCAAGTATTTAGAAGTTGCTATGTGGATGAAATTATGATGTCATACCAAGTTACAACCTTTTCAGAGTTCATTTGTACTGCTTTTCAAATTCAGGATCATTTAGCTCAAAATAAATCATTAAATGCATGAAAAATATGAAATGAAGTCAGAAAAGGTTGAAAATTGATGATGTGCCTTTGAATGGTGCATATTGAACACACAAAAATTATGGAGCTAAAATAAGTTATTAAAAATGAAATCCCTCTGTAATAGATGAGTTTTCGTTCAAAACCCTCATACTTCAAAAGAGATTGTCCAATTTGTACACGAAGTGCATCCAGTTTTTGTCGTAACCCTCTCAACTTTTTAGAAGTTGCTATGTGGGTGAAATTATGATGTCATGCCAAGTTACAACATTTTGAGAGTTCATTTGTACTGCTTTTCAAATTCAGGGTCATTTAGCTCAAAATAAATCATTAAATGCATGAAAAATATCAAATGAAGTCAAAAAGGATGGAAAATTGATGTGCCTTTGAATGGTGAATATTGAACACACAAAAATTATGGAGTAAAAATAAGTTATTAAAAATGAAATCCCTTTGTAAGAGATGAGTTTTCGTCCGAAACCCTCATACTTTGAAAGAGATTGTCCAATTTGTACACGTAGTGCATCCAATTTTTGTCGTAACCCTCTAAACTCTTTAGAAGTTGCTATGTGGGTGAAGTTATTATGTCATGCCAAGTTACAACCTTTTCAGAGTTCATTTTTACTGCTTTTCAAATTCAGGGTCATTTAGCTCAAAATAAATCATTAAATGCATGAATAATATCAAATGAAGTCAAAAAGGGTTGAAAATTGATGATGTGCCTTTTAATGGTGCATATTGAACACACAAAAATCATGGAGTTAAAATAAGTTATTAAAAATGAAATCCCTTTGTAATAGATGAGTTTTCGTTCGAAACCCTCATACTTCGAAAGAGATTGTCCAGTTTGTACACGAAGTGCATCTAGTTTTTGCCGTAACCCTCTCAACTCTTTAGAAGTTGCTATGTGGGTGCAATTATGATGTCATGCCAAGTTATAACCTTTTCAGAGTTCATTTGTACTGCTTTTCAAATTCAGGGTCATTTAGCTCAAAATAAATCATTAAATGCATGAAAAATATCAAATGAAGTCAGAAAGGATTGAAATTGATGATGTGCCTTTGAATGGTTCATATTGGACACATAAAAAGTATGGAGTAAAACAAATTTATTACAAATGAAATCCCTTTGTAATAGATGAGTTTTCGTTCGAAACTCTCATACTTCGAAAGAGATTGTCCAATTTGTACACGAAGTGCATCTAGTTTTTACCGTAACCCTCTCAACTCTTTAGAAGTTTCTATGTGGGTGAAATTATGATGTCATGCCAAGTTACAACCTTTTCAGAGTTCATTTGTACTGCTTTTCAAATTCAGGGTCATTTAGCTCAAAATAAATCATTAAATGCATGGAAAAAACAAATGAAGTGAGAAAGGGTTGAAAATTGATGATGTGTCTTTGAATGGTGCATATTGAACACACAAAAAGTATAAAGTTAAAATAAGTTACTAAAATGAAATCCCTTTGTAATAGATGAGTTTTTGTTCGAAACCCTCATACTTCGAAAGAGATTGTCCAATTTGTACACGAAGTGCATCCAGTTTTTGTCGTAACCCTCTCAACTTTGTAAAAGTTGCTATGTGGGTGAAATTATTATGTCATGCCAAGTTACAACCTTTTCAGAGTTCATTTGTATTGCTTTTCAAACTCGAGATATGGCATTTCAAATGCCATTTAATCAAATTGTCTTATACAATATTTTAAGTTGTTCAAACATGCATGGAAATGCCATAAACAGATTCTTTATATTTTTTTAATATTTTTTCATATATTATTTATTTATATTGGAGTCATATTTTTTCTATGATTTTCTAAAGTTTAGGGGTTTTTCTAAAAATAATAATTAATAATGAATTAAAAAACCTTTAGTACCGGTGCGAGCCACGCACCGGTACTAAAGGTCCTCCACGTATAAATAGTGGAGGCCTCGTCCCGGGCCGAGCCACGCACCGGGAGAAGCTTATTTGCGCCGCCGCCAGGCTGCCAAAATCCGTTGTCCTCGTCGCCGGACCTCCTCGCCCTCCTCTCTGAGCCAGCTCCTCGTCGCCGCCCCCGACGCCGTCCCCGAGCCCTGCCCGACGTTGTCGCCTCCGAGCCGTCCCCAAGCCCGCTCTTCGTCACCGGACCTCCCCACCATCCTCGTCCTCGACCAGACTTCCTCTCCCTCCTCCCGGAGCCCACTCCTCGTCGCTGCCCCCGACACCATCGCCGAGCCCTCCCCCAACGTGTCGTCCCGCCGGTCCGCCCCGATGAGCCCCGACGATCCATCCCGCTAGTGAGCCCCAACGAGCCCTGCCAAAATGTATGATGCAAAAGCTGATTTTTTTAGAGTGGTAAATAGTGTACATGAAGTGTATGAAATGCTAGAGGGCTCTAGGAATTTTAGGATTTTTTGAGAATTTTGGTGGTGAGGTGTTGATGCACAAAAGAGAGTCTGGCAAAGTTTCAGAATTTTTGGAGCAATTTAAATTGGGCTTTGACCATGGAGTTTGAATCTGGTCCAAATTTGAACTGAATGAAATTTGAAAAAAATTAACTATGGAACCAAATGGTTTTGCTGGAATGGGTTGTGGGTACTATCAAATAGATGGAGTAATTTTTATGGGTGCAAAAGAATTGGGGAGAATATATGTCCTTTGCAAATCAAAGATTTTTTTTGCATTAGAGTTCTTTTTTTGCAAATCAAATATGTATGAGATGTTAAATGGATAGATAGATATGTTTGGATGGACGGATGATCATTTTGTCTTTAGTGTTTACTTAGAGTTCATTTTGATGTTCATTGAAGAATTTTTTGTTGTGGCAAAGTTATGAAATTTAGAGCTTTTGACCTTAATTATCCCACAAAGTTGTGGCAAACTTCAGGAATATTGTGGCATATTCTCTACTTTGCTCAAGATCGTGGATGGATGTATATATATAGAAAATGTTGATATGATGCTTTTTTTTGTTCATAGAATTTTTTGTCCATGTATGTATGTATGTATAGAGGGATGGATTGATGAATATAGAAAATGTTCATATGTAGAGTAAAACACTTATATGAAGTGTCTCCATTAGAACTATAGATCAATGGAGATCATCTACTCTGCTCAAGATCGATGGATGGATGGATGTGTATATATAGAAAATGTTGATATGATGAAAATAATTTATATATGAAAATTGTTTCATTTGTTTCATTTGTTAGATGCTAAGTGTTAATTTTGCTAAGTTTTATTTAATTTGTTTTCATAATTAAGTGTTTCTTCTCGACGTCGACGATGCCGATCCTGCATCCTCGTCGTCGAGTCGGCGGAGGAGGTCACTTGCTTGAGCCGAGGGGCCCTGTCTGGAACTGGGCTCCGCTGGGCTGGTACTGGGAGGTGATGCCTTCCGGGCGGCGCAGCTTGGTGAGGAGCTAGCCCGTCGTCGACCCGGAGGTTCTGTGGTGGTGGCCGCATGGGCCATGGACGATTCGGAGGCTTGAGTCCCCCGCGGAGGTGGTACAGTACCATGTCAACATGGAGAACGAGCACGTTCGTCGCTACATGGCAGCTTTAGAGGTCAGGTCTGACAATACCTGGCAGATTCTTCAGGGATCTCACTGGAGCTATGTTCCTGTGATGGTTCCTTCTCTTTGGGTGTCCACCGCCCGCCCCGATATCCATCGGGCGCTAGGGTTCTAGCTAGATCTATATATTAGCTACTATATATGTATTATTATGATGTATTAGCTAGATCGATGGATTAGCCGATGTATTAACCATTATCCAAGATTATGAGATGAGATCTTTTCTAAGAACTACTATATATGTATTTGATGATGCATTATTAATTAACTATCAGTTATTTTGCTTCTTGAATGCATGCTAATTTGAATACTAATTTGTTTTATCTATATTATTATGGATTAGTTATTAAGCTATGGACAATACCCGTAGAGCTCATGAAGAGGACATCTTCGACATGATACGCTCCTCCGAAAACCCAGCGGACCTTCTGGGTGAATCACATGATGATGACGGCTCACAATATTTGAACGATTACGGTGATGGATGTGAGGCCGAGGAAGAACAACTTATGTTCCAAAATCCGGAACAACTAACAATGTCCGGCAAGGTATATACACATATTAGCCTATGGTGATCATTACATGTGTATTAATTGATTTGTATATATATATATATATATTAACAAATCTTTCTTCTTTTAATTATCAGCCCTCCGGATCGAGCCAATCTAGTAGAAAGGTACGACGCGATGCCAAAATATTGAACGGCAACATAAAGCTCAATCTTGATGCTTTCAAACATGATGGCGCACCGACTCACCCTGAAGCCAATGCCAAGACATTTGTGCGTCAATGCAGAGTGGTTGTTAGGGACGGAGTCCCGATCACAATGAAAGAATGGATTCAGGCAAACAAACCAAAACTAGGAGTGAATTATGTCGATAAAAGAATTAAAGATGCCCTTTGGTGAGATCTCATGGAGCATTCCATCCTACCAGATTCTCTCTCGGAGCGCCAAAGGGACAAAGTCAAGGAGTTTGCTCTCCATAAGATGGCCGGCGCATTCCAGACTTGGTAGAAAAGATTATGGACCGAGTACAACACTAGAGGCAAGAAGACACCCGAATTCAGAGGAATATACGAGAAGGTAAGGAATCACTGGGACACATTTATCGAGTACAAGACATTGGAAGTTGCTATGGAGAAGTCGACAAAGAATAAGATAAATGCGGAGAATAAAAAGTATCACCATAAACTAGGGACAGGTGGATACAAGTCAGCCATTCCTACGTGGGATGCATTAGAGAATAAGATGCATGCTGAAGGGATCACTCCAGTAACCTTCCACTGGCCTCGGAGGTGCAAGAATTGGTTTTTTGTGCATGGGGGGAAGTTGGACCCAGCAACAGGGAAGATTATTGCACTGGCCAGTCTGAAGCATGCATTAGATGAGTTGATTGAAGCAATAAAAGCTGCCCAAGAAGGACGGTTTCACACAGATAGAGAGAACGACGAGCTTACACGCGCCCTCGGGAATCCCGAACACGTAGGACGAACACGAGTGGTATGAGGGGTTTGCAGATGGAAGGACAGTTATAAAAGCCGTTCGAGAAAAAAGAAGGTGGAAGCAGACCGACTTTCAAAGTTGGAACAGAAGTACGAGCAGCAGCAGCTGCAGATACAGGTACTGACCCAGCAAAGGGCAACTCCGCGGCAGGAGGCATCGGAACCCGTCCCATCTACACTGCCGAAAAGCAGCGTGGGTTCCACGGGGGCACCGTTGGGTCACACCCCCGTGGATGATATCACTGAGAAGACATCTTGTGAGCTAATCCAGAAAATGAAGAACATACCTGTGCGGGTCGCGACGGGCTATGCTTTAGCAAATACACCTGATGTTCTCTGACATTTCAATTCGGTTCCAGCTGGGTATGCTCGTGTCGCGGTGGACGCAATAGAGCCAGGATATGATGAACTACAGCTTGACATCCCTGGAGGTGAGGGGGAGTCCACACTGGCAGAAGCCGGCCATGGTCTCATTCTATGGAGTAAGGACTGCATCATCTTTCCACACTCGGCGCTAAGGCCAACGGCTCCTCCGAGTATCGATGTCCAGCGCGAGGGATCCCAACTAGAGGCATCGCAGCGCCAGCAGTCCTCCCCACCTCGAGAGGCGTCCCACTTCGATATGGATCCCAGCGCGAGTCCACCCAATCTCGGGACGAAGCACGACGCGAGTCCATATTGTCGATATTGATCTCCGCCGCGTGAGCCGACTCCACCCCGGAAGCGGTTCCTCCAGCAGGGCTCCTAAAAGAGGAAGGCCATTAGCAGTCCTCTTCGGAAGAAAGCAAAGAAGAAACCCGAGCCTCCGGCCAAAAGTAAGATGCCTTACGACATGACACCAAAGGAAACCAAAATTGAAAGCGATCGCCAAGTGAATGCCTTTTTTGCGAAGAAGACCCTGTCGCCAAAGGAGGTAATACCCAAGGAAGTCCAAGAGCACTTTATGGAACACTTTATTGATCGACCCCCGGCATATGTGGAGCGTATGCCGGCAGACTATGAGCGACAGATTCAGAAGGCAAGTGAGCAGAGAAGTCGGCCCGGCCCAAGGAAGAAGTCGGGAAGTACGACATCAACGACAGGTGGTACTACTAGCGAGAAAACAGTTCCCCAGCTCGGAGAACAATCCAAGCAATCGATCTCTCCGCTCAAGGTGAGTACCAATCCAAGCAAGCAATCGATCCAAGCATTCGACGTGCAAGGCAACCCAATCGACCTCGAAGAAGTATAGGTTGCAGGTCTCACTCTTGGCAAAATCCTTGGCACCGAAGAAATCCGCGGGTATGGTGCAACTGAGTACGCAATGCAATATGCCATCGGAAAACCACTTGTCACACCCGAGCAGTACAAGGAACTACCAACTGCGATGCGACGGTTGCATGATTGATACCTACATGAAGCAAAGCGAGGGGAGACGACGGTCATGGTCAAAGTAAGGAAAGAGCATTACGTCAATGGATGTGACATATGTCTTGAATTCTCAAAACTTTTCTAGTTATACCACATGGACTCTATCGACAAAACTCTCATCAGTTGCTATTGTCTGTAAGTGATTTATATCTTTAATAATTTAAGTCTCTAGCTAAGATATCGTTCATTGGCTTATCCTCACTATATATGTTCTTTTCTACGCTATTATGCAGATTGAAGATGTGAGAATTGAAACAAGAGGGAATCGATGACATTGGGTTCATCGACCCAAATACCGTTCATGGTCATGTGATAAAACATTATGTCAAGGACACAGAAGATATCTTGGAAAATTTTATAGAGGCACTAATGAATACCAAATCTACTATAATATTTCCTTACAACATGGGATGAGTGTTTACTCTCTTGTATACTACAAATTTTATTTCTGCTTACTAGCTCGCTGTCAAGTGTAGTTGATGAGTTATATGCATGTCTGCTTAATTATATAAACTTCTACGCACAGACCACTATATCCTTCTAAATATTATCCTCGCGGATGGACTTGTTCAAATGTACGACTCACTAGATACACTAGAACAATCATACGTGGACTTGTATTTTATGATATAACGGTAATTTCAATCTTTATCAATCTCGCTTTCTTTCATTATTTTCTGATATCAAAAGTAATTATAATAACTCTTTCGTTCTTTTTCTTTGCCGCGTAGTGTTTGGAAAAAGATGATAGAAAAAACCATCATGGTCGTCAATGGAAACCGAAGCTGAAATAGAAAAAGATGCAGGTAATTAAGTAGTAGTACTAGGTCCGCGCATCTCTTTAATTCTAGTTTCAATACCATTATGATGTTTGATTATTAATTATCTTATTGAATTCTATTCTTTTGCAAAATGCGCGAAGCAGCCACATGGGACAAATTTATGTGGATACCTCCTCTGCGAGAACATTCGCATCCAGACCGAAGGCTGTATACGTCGCAGAGGAGCACGTGAAAAACAACTCCAGGTTTGGCAGATGATGTCGAAGCTCTCACCCGAGAAACGCTTTGTAGCACTTCAAGAGGAATTTGCGGCATTTCTTTTTTGACATGTCATTGATGTAAACGGAGAGCACTATTCCTTACCGCCACCTCAATAATGTCGGCAAATCAGTAATAGAAAACTGAGATTTCATCTGAAGCACTAGCTAGCTAGTCCCGGCCGGGTTTTGGGCCTTAATTTATAAGTCCAAAATATATATGGATGTGTAATTCCATTTGTATATACTATGTATGAGATATTATATATTATATTACATATATATATATATATATATGCATCAACTTGTGTAATGTTTACAGTATGTAGCACCGTAAAATAAATTTGAAATGAATGGAAAACACAAACAATAGAGAGGAAAACTAAAACCTAATTAAAAGCTAAAACAAAAAAAAACACTTAGTACCGGTTGGTATCATCAACCCGTATTAAAGGTCCTCCACCACCAGCCCACGCACGCAGCCACGTGGGCTTTAATACCGATCCGTGGGCCAACCGATACTAAAGGTCTGGACTTTAGTCCTGACCCTTTAGTACCGGTTGGGAAACCGATACTAAAGGCCCATCTAGACAGACATTCTACTAGTGTTAGTCATTCTTCTCATTTTGTTTGACATGAAATTTTTAACTGTAATTCAAACGAAATCATTCTATTTTTAGACACTTTTTTTGTTGATATTCAAGCTTATACTTTTCCATTAGATTTACCAATTGCTGTCTTATTTTTTTTTAACAAAGTTACCACAACAATACGCGAGGAGAGTCATCCTCACTACTTATGTTTAATTTTTTCCTCAGTGGAGAAGTGAACAGTTGCGAGAAATTTTAAACTCGGATTATGTTATTTATGTTGCAAAACTATTTTGCAATAATAAACTAATCAAGTATAATAAATTTTATATATTTGTATTTTCATCCTTATGTTGTTAATTGTAATATCCACGTTTCACATAAGCAAGTATTCATCTAAATATATTACCAACAAACCCTGTAGCAACGCGCGTGGAATTGTCTAGTTTTATATGTTCACATGTTTTGTAAAAATTGTCCGCATGCAAAAGTTGTCTGCATGCGAGGTTGCACGCCTGACCAGGAAGGTAGCGCTCGCAGGAGCACAGCCAGTGCGGCGGCGGCGGGTCCGGCCAGGGGAGGCCATGCGCGTGAGCGAGGCTACGGGGCCGAGGGCGGTTACAAGTGGGCGCACGGGATGGCTTGATTGGCGCGTGCACGGCGAGATTGGTCATGGCCACTAAACTCAAGCTATAGTGGGCGACGCTAATTTTGCCAAACTCAAAGTGCACGTAAGAATGATTACAAGTAAAACAACCTCCAATCCTCCCTAAAACTATCCCGGGGCATATTTATCCGGTTTCATAGATTTCAGGGTGGGAATAATCCGGTTTTAAGTTTAGGGGATATTGATCCACGAGGAAAGATTTGTCATCCACTTGTCCTTGTCTAACCTTTCATCGGTGTCCTGTTCCTCTCTTCGTTTTGATTATTTCCCCTATCTTTTTTTTCCAACAGTTTTCCCTCAAAACAGCATCAATTCCCTAACCTCTTATTGACATACTAACTAAAATTAGCACATTTTCTCTGATAAACCTATAAATGCTTAGCAAGTAAGGATTACAAATAAAATCTTATTTTTCACAGTCACACTAATATAGACAGGTGAATCGTAGACCACCCTACTAAAATATTTAGAGAGAATTCCTTATTTGGTCCTTTTTAAAATTTTGCTTTTTTTTTGCCCTAAAATTTTATTTTCCTTTTTTGACACCTAAACTTTATTTTGTGCCCTCAGTGACATTTTTGTTAAATTTGACCACTAACACCGTCAAGTGCAACCTGAAAAGTCCTTTTTACCCCTGTTAAGAGCTTGGTTAATTTGCTGCCAGCCTAGCAGTAGCACATGCACGTACACGTACACTTGAACGCCTGAGCTAGCTTCAACCGGATTGATTAGACTGATTGTCTCTTGATGAAATCGACTTTCTCAACGGCAACTTTCGTAAGTAAACTCGATGACACAGAAATAGATCGGAGAAACTATTTTTGCGGTGCGAGGAAGGGCCGGACGAGCAGCGGTGACGACTGCTCAGTCCGGGCGAGCGCCTAGTCTCTGGCTGCGCGCGTTGCTGGCTGCTGTCGTTCCCAACAACCGGACATGTGCATGGTGTCCGGCTGCTCGTGTCCATCAGTAAGGCTAGCTACAGTGTGTGATCCCATTTGAACGTCTATTTTACACGGATTTTGTCCGTTTGGAACGAACGATGAAATCGTGTTCGGGCCATTTTTGGAATACGGTGGTCGTACGGTCAACGCGCGGACGCATCATTGGTCACATTCTGTCCGCCTCATTTTCAAACACAAGTATTCGGATAGCCATGGCCCATAGTTCATGTAAGCGGCCTTAGATAACGCCGGCAACACATCCAGCCTACACGTCCTTGCCGGCAACACAACCAGCGGCCGACAACACAGCCGGACTCCAAAAAGAATAGGTTTTTCGCCGGCAACACAGCCAGCCTCCAGAAAGAACAGGTTTTTCGCGCCGACACACAGCCAGCAGCCGGCTCACCATGCCAGTCTCCAAAAAAAGAACGGCCACGGTCGATCAGACGCCCTAATTCAGGCCATCGGCGTCGAACATCTCATTCTGCCGGGCCTCAAACCAGCTCCTTGTCTTCTTGTTCATCTTGCTCAAGTCCACGCTCATGATCGCCAGCGCCACCTCCTTTACTTTGGCTATGGCATTGGTGGCCTCGATGTCAAGCTGCCTCTGCTTAGCCGCTACATTGGCGGCCTCGATGTCGAGCTGCCTCTGCCTGGCCGCCGCCTCCATGTCCAGCTGCCTCTGCCTGACCGCCTCCTTCATGTCGATCTTCCTCCTCTTGTCCGCCTCCTCCATCTCAAGCTTCTTTGTTTGCAGCTTCATGTATTGCTTCATTTGCTCCTCCTTGCCTTGTCACTTCTTCTCGGCCCTCACTTCCTTTTGAGATATCATGCCATGCAAAGTCTCATGCAAAGCATACGATGCCGCATCACGCTTGTCGTTCATCTTGGAGTTGGTCTTGCCCCTCGGCCTCTTCAACGCCTCACCATCTCCACCTCCGGCCAAGGCGGCCACCTTCTTGCCTCTCTTCCTTTGAAGCTCATGGTATTGATGTTTGAACTTAGGGCAATTGTTGATGATTTGCCAGCAATAAGTGAGAGTGAATGGCTTGTTGTGTCGGGCCTTGAATTCTTCCAAAGATTAAAATGCCTACATGATCAACAAGAATTTGACATGCAAACACAATTAATCATAGAGGAGGCCGAGGCACGGCCGTAGCAAAGGAAAGAGAAGAGGCCATACCATGTTCCTGATGCCAAGACCACTCACGGGACGTGCTTCAACGCTCTCAAGTGCGGCATAATATTTGTTGCATTCTTGTTGGATGAACAACCACCTCTTTTGAATTGAGTTGATGCTACGACCACTCGTAAATTGGTAGGGCGGAAACAACTTTCTTTCATAGAATGTTTTGTAAACTCTTGGCCAAAAAACAATTCCCTTTTGTCACGCATCGACTCTAGGATCTTGGCCAATCTCCTTCCAAATTTCGCAAATCAACTTGTCCTCATCTTGTGTGTATGATCCCGTACGAATGCTCTTCTTCCTCTTTTGAGCTTCCGCTCTTTGGGTGAGCTCATCAATGAACAATGCCTCGTCCGCAATATCGACGTCGTCCTCTTCTTCTTCATCGCCTTCACCTTCGTAATATATGTCATCTTCTTCATGCCACGAGTCACCATGGTTGGCCTCAAAGTCTTCATTGGCCATGTACTCGCCGTGACCATCTTGACTTTGGGTCTCCTCCGGATGGAAGGTCTCGCCCTGCCCACCCGTCTAAAAGGCCTCGCCACGGCCCTTGAGGATAACATTCTCCATGAACTGGGCGTAGAAGGGGTCCTCGACCGTTGACGTCGGTTTTGGCATTTTGCCGAACAGGACGCGGGGCAACGACATGGTGGCCGTAGATGGCGGATGGGCGGGCTTGCTTTCTTTGCATCTCCATGGACGGGCGGCCGCCGATGCAGGACCTTGGCGTGACGTTGAGGTCGATGATGGCCGAGAGATGCAGCATGGACGGCGCGATCACGCTGACTTCCGGCGAACCCGACAAACAGGTTTGGGCTTGGCACCTTGGCGGAGGGAAATCGGGCGACAATTGCATGGTCGACGACGTTGGGAAGGGGCACTGCGGAGGCCGAACGACTGACGAGCCTGTGCTCGCCGGCCTGATGGACGTACTCACGAAGCTCGTCGGACGACACAACCCCATCATGAGGAGGGCGTGCGCTTTGCTGACGATGGCCTCCTTCTTTTCAGCATCGGCCTTCTGTCGCGCGTCCTCCAACGCACCGCGCTCGACGGCGTACGCGGCCACGGCGTCCTTCCTCTTCGCCTCCACCCGTTAGTTCCTCCTCTTGGCCGATTTCGCGTCCAGCTTTGCGATCTTCTCCGGCGTGAGTTCCGACTACGGCTTCTTCATACCCTTTGGCGCCTTCTTCTTTGCCTTGGTGGCCGGGACGACGACCGGATCGCCGGAATTCGGTGAGGGATCGGCCATGGCGGGAGGGTGACGGGCGGAGGGGAGGGCGGGGCGTGGGAGGATTTTGCGGGCAAATGAAATGGAATGGGGCATGGGAGCGGGAAGGTCGTGTTGGGGAACGTCGCATGGGAAACAAAAAATTTCCTACGCACACGCAAACCTATCCATGGTGATGAGCATCTACGAGAGGGAGAGTGGATCTATGTATCCTTGTAGATCGCTAAGCGGGAAGCGTTAAGAAACGCGGTTGGTGTAGTCGAACTTCTTCGCGATCCAAATCGCCGAGCGTCCCGCGATCCAATCACGAACCGTCCCGCGAACACATCATGATCCGTCTCGCGAACTCATCACGATCCGTCTCACAATCTTGATCACGGTCTGTCCCGCGAACTCATCACGATCCGTTCCGTGATCACATCACGAACCGTCTCGCGATCTCGATCACGGTCCTTCCGATCTAGCGCCGAACGGACGGCACCTCCGCGTTCAGCACACGTGCAACTTGATGACGATCTCCACCGTCTCGATCTAGCGAGAGGAGGTGGAGAGGAGAGAGAGTTCACCGGCAGCATGACGGTGCTCCGGTGATGGTGGTGGAGCAATTCCGGCAGGGCTTCGCCTAAGCGCTGCAGAAAACCGATCTAGAGGAGAAACTATGCACCGGTGTAACGGGTAGCACGTGGCCGAAAATTCTGTCCAAAAACCACCCAATCCACTAGTATATATAGGAGGAGAGGAGAGGAGAGGCAGCCAAGGAATTTTGGTCGGCCGAAATAGGAGGTGGGAAGCAATCCTACTTCACCTCCAATCCTAGTTGGAGTAGGATTGCCTCCTATTGGCTGATTTTCCACTTTTTGCTTTGGGACTTTCTCTCCTGCAACATGGGCCATTGTGGCTGTTTTCCCAGCCCACTAAGGGCTGGTTATTATTATCCCACATCCCATGGACCTCTTGGGGTCGAAATACCCCTCCCGGAGGCCTCCCGGTACACTACCGGCACTCCCGGTACACTACCGACACTCCCAGTACACTACCGATGAGCCCGAAACTTCTCCGGAAACCAAACTGGGACTTCCTATATATGAATCTTTACCTCCGGACCATTCCGGAGCTCCTCGTGACGTCCGGGATATCATTCGGGACTCCGAACAAACTTCGGTCACCACCATACATAACTCTACACTACCGAAACGTCACCGAACCTTAAGTGTGCAGACCCTGCGGGTTCGAGAACTATGTAGACATGACCGAGACACCTCTACGGTCAATAACCAATGGCGGGATCTGGACGTCCACATTGGTTCCTACATATTCTACGAAGATCTTTATCGGTCGAACCTCTGTGTCAAGGATTCAGTTAATCCCGTATAACGTTCCCTTTGTTCTTCGGTATGTTACTTGCCCGAGATTCGATCGTCGGTATCTCCATACCTAGTTCAACCTCGTTACCGGCAAGTCTCTTTACTCGTTCCGTAATACAAGATCCCGCAACTAACAATTAGTCACATTGCTTGCAAGGCTTATTGTGATGTTGCATTACCGAGTGGGCCCCGAGATACCTCTCCGTCACACGGAGTAACAAATCCCAGTCTCGATCCATGCCAACTCAACAGACACCATCGGAGATACCTTTAGAGCACCTTTATAGTCACCCAGTTATGTTGCAACGTTTGATACACACAAGGCACTCCTCCGATATCTGTGAGTTGCATGATCTCATGGTCATAGGAACACATACTTGACATGCGGAAAACAGTAGCAATAAACTGACACGATCATATGCTACGTTTGCAGTTTGGGTCTTGTCCATCACATCATTCTCCTAATGATGTGACCCCGTTATCAAATGACATCTCATGTCCATGGCTAGGAAACCTTAACCATCTTTTCATCAACGAGGTAGTCTATTAGAGGCATACTAGGGACATGGTTTTGTCTATGTATCCACACATGCATCTAAGTCTCCGATCAATACAATTATATTATGGATAATAAACGATTATCATGAACAAGGAAATATGATAATAACTAATTTATTATTGCCTCTAGGGCATATTTCCATTAGTCTCCCACTTGCACTAGAGTCAATAATCTAGTTCACATCACCATGTGATTCGCATTGTTATGAATCTAACACCCAACGAATTCTGGGGCTCGATCATGCTTTGCATGTGAGACATGTCTTATAGTCAACGGGTCTGTAACATTCAGATCCGTGTGCACTTTGCAAATACCTATGTCAAACTGTAAACACTGCTACCACACTTCGCTCGGTACTATTCCAAATGGCTGCTCCACTATACGTATCCAGATTGCTACTACGAGTCGTCCGGATTAGTGTTAAAGCTTGTATCGACGTAACTCCTTACGACGAACTCTTTATCACCTCCATAATCGAGAAACATCTCCTCAGTCTCTTAGTCACTGAGGATAATCTTGACCGCCGTCCAGTGATCCACTCCTGGTTCACTCTTGTACCCCCTGACGGACTCATGGCAAGGCACACACAGGTGCGGTACACATCATGGCATAATATAGAGCCTATGGCTAAGGCATAGGGGACGACGTTCGTCCTTTCTCTTTATTCTGCCGTTGTCGAGCTTTGAGTCTCACTCAACTTTCACACCTTACAAATCAGGCGAGAACTCTTTCTCTGACTGATCCATTTTGAACTCTTTCAAAATCTTGTCAAGGTATGCACTCATTGAAAGTCTTATCGAGCATCTTGATCTATCTCCATAGATTTTGATGCTCAACAATTAGGTAGCTTCATCCAGGTCTTCCTTTGAAAATCACTTTCCAAATGACCGTTTTATGCATTCCAGAAACTCTACATTATTTCTAATCAACAATATGTCATCCACATATACTTATCAGAAATTCTATAGTGCTCCCACTCACTTTATTGCAAATACAAGTTTCTCGTAAACTTTGTATAAACATCAAAACTTTGATCACCTCATCAAAGCGTATATTCCAACTCTAAGATGCTTGCTTCAGTCCATGGAAGGATCACCGAAGCTTGCACACCTTTTAGCATCCTTAGGCCTGACAAAACCTTCTGGTTGTATCACATACAACCTTTCCTCAAGTAAACCGTTAAGGAAACGATGTTTTGACATCCATCTGCCAGATTTCATAATTGAAAACATAGCAACTGCTAACATAATTCCAACAGACTTTAGCACCACTACGAGTGAGAAAGTCTCATTGTAGTCAACTCCTTGAACTTGTCACAAACATCTTTGCAACAAGTCGAGCTTTACAAATAGTGACATTCATCATCAGTGTTTGTCTTCATTTTAAAGATCCATTTGTACTCAACGACCTGCCGTCCAACGAGCAAGTCTACCAAAGTCTACACTTGGTTTTCATACATGGATCCTATCTCGGATTTCATGGCCTCCAACCATTTGTCGAAATCCGGGCCCATCATCGCTTCTCCATAGCTCGTAGGTTCATCGTTTGTCCAACAACATGACCTCCAAGACAGGGGTGTCGTACCGCTTAGGAGCAGTACACATCCTTGTCGACCTACGAAGTTCGATAGTAACTTGATCTTGAAGCTTCATGATCATCATCATTAACTTCCTCTTCAACTAACGTAGGCTTCACAGAAACAACATCCCGCGCTGCGCTACTCTCTGGTTGAACAAAGTTTTAACAACCTCATCAAGTTCTATCTTCCTCCCACTTAATTCTTTCGAGAGAAACTTTTCCTCGAGAAAGGATCCGTTTTAGTAACAAACACTTTGCACTTGGATCTGAGATAGAAGGTTCACCCAACTGATCTTAGGGTATTCTATGAAGATGCATTTGTCCGCCTTGGGTTCGACCTCATTAGGTGAAAACATTTTCCACACAAGTGTCGCAGCCCCAAGTATCAAGAAATGACAGCTTAGGTTTCTATCAAACCATAATTCAAATGGTGTCATCTCAACGGATTTAGATGGTGCCCTATTTAAAGTGAATGTAGTTGTCTCTAATGCATAACCCCAAAATTATAGAAGTAAAACGACAAGAGACATCATAGCACGCACCATGTCCAATAGAGCATAACTATAATGTTCGGACACACCATCACACTATGGTGTTCCAGGTGGCGTTTAGTTGTGAAACAACTTTCACATTGTCTTAAATTGTATGCCAAACTCGTGACTCAGATATTCACCTCCACGATCATATCGCAATCATTTTTATCTTCTTGTCACGATGATCTTTAAACTTCACTCTGAATTTGCTTGAACCTTTCAAACGATCCAGACTTGTGTTTCATTAAGTAAATATACACTATATCTACTCAAATCATCAGTGAAGGTAAGAAAATAACAATATCCACTGCACGCTACAAGACTCACTAGATTGCATACATCAACATGTATCATTTCCAATGAATCACTTGCCCGCTCCATCCAACGGGGTCCTTTAGTCATCTTGCCCAAGAGGCATGGTTCTCATGTCTCAACCGATTCGAAATTGAATGAGTCCAAATATCCATCACCATGGAGTTTCTTCATGCGCTTTATACCAATATGACATTTTGCGGCAGTGCCACAAGTATGTGGTACTATCATTATTTAACTTTGTATCTTTTGACATCAATGTTATGAACATGTGTATTACTACGATCAAGATTTCAACAAACCATTCTCACTGGGTGCATGACCATTGAAGGTATTATTCATGTAAACAGAATAACTATTATTCTCTGACTTAAATGAATAACCGTATTGCAACAAACATGATCTAATCATGTTCATGCTCAACGCAAAACACCAAATAACATTTATTTAGGCTCGTCACTAATCTTGAAGGTAGAGAGAGCGTGCAATGTTGATCACATCAACCTTGGAAACATTTCCAACACACATCGTCACCTCACCCTTAGCTAGTTCTCCGTTTATTCCGTATCTTTTATTTCGAGTTACTAACATTTAGCAACCGAATCGGTATCCAATACCCAGGTGCTTACTAGGAGTACTAGCAAGGTACACATCAATAACTCGTATATCAAATATACTTCTGTCGATGTTGCCAGCCTTCTTATCTACCAAGTATCTAGGGTTGTTCCGCTTCAGCGACCTCTCACCTCATAATAGAAGCACTTAGTCTCGGGTTTGAGTTCAACTTTGGGTTGCTTCACTGGAGCAGCAACTGACTTGCTATCCATGAAGTTTCCCTCCTTGCTCTTGCCCTTTTCCAAACTAGTGGTTTGATTAACCATCAACACTTGACGCTCCTTCTTGATTTCTACCTTCGCGGTGTCAAACATCGCGAACAGCTCAGGGATCAATACTTCTATCCCTGGTGTATTATAGTTCATCACTAAGTTCTAGTAGCTTTAGTGACAGTGACTTGGAGAACTATATCAATCACTATCTTATCTGGAAGATCAACTCCAACTTGATTCAAGCGATTGTAGTACCCAGACAATCTGAGTACATGCTCAACGATTGAGCTATTCTCCTTCATCTTACAAGCAAAGAATCTTGTCGGAGATCTCATATCTCGCAACACAGGCACGAGCCTAAGATCACAATCTCTGCTCCTAGAACATCTCATATGTTCCGTGACGTTCAAAACGTTTCAGAGCCTCAATTCTAAGTCGTAATGCATGACGCACTAAACTATCAAGTAGTCATCGAAACGTGCCTGTTAGATGTTCACAACATCTATAGACGACGCTAGAGGGGGTGGCGCACCGAGCGGTGCATTAAGGACATAAGCCTTCTGTGCAGCACTGAGGACAATCCTCAGATCACGGACCCAATCCACAATATTGCTACCAACATCTTTCAACTCTATTTCTCTAGGAACATATAAAAATTTAAGGGAGCTACAGCGCGAGCTAGTAATCTTCAACATAATTTGCAAAGACACTATTGACTATGTTCATGATAATGAGTTCAATTAATCATATTACTTAAGAACTCCCACTCAAATTGACATCCCTCGGGTCATTCGAGTGATACATGATCCAAAGTCACCAACTCAAGTCCGATCATCACGTGAGTTAAGGTGGCTTCAATGGTGAACATCATTATGTTGATCATATCCACTATATGACTCATGCTCGACCTTTCGGTCTCTTGTGTTCCGAGGCCATGTCTGTACATGCTAGGCTCGTCAAGTTTAACCCGAGTGTTCTGCGCGTGCAAATATGGCTTGCATCCGTTGTATGTAAACGTAGAGTCTATCACACCCGATCATCACGTGGTGTCTCAACACGACGAACTTTCGCAACGGTGCACACTCGGGGAGAACACGGTTCATCTTGAAATTCAAGTGAGGGATCACCTTATAATGCTACCACCGTACTAAGCAAAACAAGGTGCATAAAAGGATTAACATCTCATGCAATTCATAAGTGACATGATATGGCCATGAACTTGTGTTTAAGATCTCCATCTTCGAAACACCGGCATGATCTCCATCGTCACCGGCACAACACCATGATTTCCATCATCTTGATCTCCATCAATGTGTTGCCATTGGGGTTGTGGCGCCAGCCCTGCTTCTACTTCTATTGCTACCACTTAGCGATAAAGTAAAGCATTACATAGCGCTTAATGATTGACACGCAGGTCATACAATAATTAAAGACAACCCTATGGCTCCTGCCGGTTGCCGTACTCAACGACATGCAAGTCGTGAAATTCTATACATCACATGATCATATCATACATCACATATATCTCATCATGTAATTGGCCATATCACATCACAACATACCCTGCAAAAACAAGTTAGACGTCCTCTAATTGTTGTTGCATGTTTTACGTGGCTGCTACGGGTATCTAGCAAGAACAATTCTCACCTACGCATAAACCACAACGGTGATACATAGATTGATTTTCAACCTTCTCAAGGACCGCCTTTGTCGGATCCGATCCAACTAAAGTGAGAGAAACTGTCACCCGCAAGCCATCTAAGCAACATGTTGCGTCGAGGGAACCGGTCTCTCGTAAGCGTACGAGTAATGTTGGTCCGGGACGCTTCATCTCATAATCCCGCTGAACCAAAATCCGACCAAGGGAGGAAGCAATCTAAGCATCAACGCCCACAAACCTTTTGTGTTCTACTCGAGATCTCATCGAACCATCAACCTAGCTCATGATGCCACTGTTGGGGAACGTCGCATGGGAAACAAAAAATTTCCTACGCACACGCAAACCTATCCATGGTGATGAGCATCTACGAGAGGGAGAGTGGATCTACGTACCCTTGTAGATCGCTAAGCGAGAAGCATTAAGAAACGCGGTTGGTGTAGTCGAAATTCTTCGCGATCCAAATCGCCGAGCGTCCCGCGATCCAATCACGAACCGTCCCGCGAACACATCATGATCCATCCCGCGAACTCATCACGATCCGTCTCACAATCTTGATCACGATCTGTCCCACGAACTCATCACGATCCGTTCCGTGATCACATCACGAACCGTCTCGCGATCTCGATCACGGTCCTTCCGATCTAGCGCCGAACGGACGGCACCACCGCGTTCAGCACACGTGCAGCTTGATGACGATCTCCACCGTCTCGATCTAGCGAGATGAGGTGGAGAGGAGAGAGAGTTCACCGGCAGCATGACGGCGCTCCGATGATGGTGGTGGAGCAATTCCGGCAGGGCTTCGCCTAAGCGCTGCAGAAAACCGATCTAGAGGAGAAACTATGCACCGGTGTAACGGGTAGCACGTCGCCGGAAATTCTGTCCAAAAACCACCCAATCCACTAGTATATATAGGAGGAGAGGAGAGGAGAGGCAGCCAAGGCCTTTGGGTCAGCCTAAATAGGAGGCGGGAAGCAATCCTACTTCACCTCCAATCCTAGTTGGAGTAGGATTGCCTCCTATTGGCTGATTTTCCACTTTTTGCTTTAGGACTTTCTCTCCTGTGCCATGGGCCTTTGTGGCTGTTTTCCCAGCCCACTAAGGTCTGGTTATTATTGTCCCACAGCCCATGGACCTCTTGGGGTCGAAATACCCCTCCCGGAGGCCTCCCGGTACACTACCGGCACTCCCGGTACACTACCGATGAGCCCGAAACTTTTCCGGAAACCAAACTGGGACTTCCTATATATGAATCTTTACCTCCGGACCATCCCGGAGCTCCTCGTGACATCCGGGATATCATTTGGGACTCCGAACAAACTTCGGTCACCACCATACATAACTCTACACTACCGAAACGTCACCGAACCTTAAGTGTGCAGACCCTGCGGGTTCGAGAACTATGTAGACATGACCGAGACACCTCTACGGTCAGTAACCAATGGCAGGACCTGGACGTCCACATTGGTTCCTACATATTCTACAAAGATCTTTATCGGTCGAACCTCTGTGTCAAGGATTCAGTTAATCCCGTATAACGTTCCCTTTGTTCTTCGGTATGTTACTTGCCCGAGATTCGATCGTCGGTATCTCCATACCTAGTTCAACCTCGTTACTGGCAAGTCTCTTTACTCGTTCCGTAATACAAGATCCCGCAACTAACAATTAGTCACATTGCTTGCAAGGCTTATTGTGATGTTGCATTACCGAGTGGGCCCCGAGATACCTCTCCGTCACACGGAGTAACAAATCCCAGTCTCGATCCATGCCAACTCAACAGACACCATCGGAGATACCTTTAGAGCACCTTTATAGTCACCCAGTTACGTTGCGACGTTTGATACACACAAGGCACTCCTCCGATATCTGTGAGTTGCATGATCTCATGGTCATAGGAACACATACTTGACATGCGGAAAACAGTAGCAATAAACTGACACGATCATATGCTACGTTTGCAGTTTGAGTCTTGTCCATCACATCATTCTCTTAATGATGTGACCCCGTTATCAGATAAATGACATCTCATGTCCATGGCTAGGAAACCTTAACCATCTTTTCATCAACGAGCTAGTCTATTAGAGGCATACTAGGGACATGGTTTTGCCTATGTATCCACACATGCATCTAAGTCTCCGATCAATACAATTATAGCATGGATAATAAACGATTATCATGAACAAGGAAATATGATAATAACTAATTTATTATTGCCTCTAGGACATATTTCCAATAGGTCGTGCTGCTTTGTGCCATCAACGGGCGGGCCAGGGGAGGACAAGCGCGCGCATCCGCGCGTTGTCTGTTTCACCTCAGAACCGGACCAAGTTTGGACCGGGGATGGGTCAAAAGCTGACACAAAGCGGACAAAAGTCCATTTGCACCCGTGCTAGGCCGCCTAATGTGTCCATTTTACCCCAAACAAACGCTGACGGACAAAATGGGGTCACGCGCGCTAGGCCGTCCTAAGAGCAAGGTTAATAATATAGCCAACAATCGGCTATAAGGAGTTGTCATGTCATCTAGAACCAACCTAATAGTCAACATATACTATAGAAGTTTTAGATGTATACCATTTTATTAGTATGACCCACCTTACAATCTCACAAAGCGTCTTGGGTCTCGTGTTGCAGCTGGCTATTCACCAAGAGCTCGCTTTTCTTCTCTTTCCTCTTCTCTCTCCTCCAACTAAGCAAGAATATAATATTTTATTTCTTATAGCCTGCTTATGTCACATTATTGTACTTGCTCTAAGCGTTCTGGTCGTCCTCATTTGTTTGCCGTGCGCGTGGCGTATAGCTGCCACCCTACTAGTACCGCTTGTTTGGATGGTACACATATTGTACTAGTTCAAAACGTGTTTTAGTTAAAACGGTTAGTAGTATGTGTAATATACTTTAACGGGATATAAACTAATCAATATTGTAATAAGTTCTGCAAATGTTCTCTACGACTTTTGTATGCACAAATCAGTTTAGCTAAGGAATTAATATTGAAATATATATATGCAATATATCAGTGAACAACTTTTAAAAAAGGTCAACTGCTTGCTTTTTTCCTTAGATATGCAGGACAATCACATAGTGCATTAGGGGCAAAATTGTCTTTCCATCTCATACCTAGCACCGTTAGCTATGAAAACAGACGGAAATGTCATTGAAGGAACAAAATGAAGTTTGAGCGTCATAAAAAGGAATAAATTTTTGTTTTAGGCCAAAAAGGGAAGTGGATTTTAAGAAAGGGCCAAATAGGGCCTATATTGCAACATATGTGCAATTATCTAGATTTCCTTTGGTTCAAAGGAAATCTATAGGATATTTAGAGGATTGAAATCCTTAGTATTTTTTTCATACATTGTCCTTTGATTCATATGATTGGATTCCATATGAATTTTTTCTATGAAATCTCTTTTACTACATTTCATAGGAAATGTAACATCCATTCCAATCCTTTTTACAATTCTTTTTTATTTTTTTCGTGGCAACAAACACTTCTTTGTTAATCTTATAGGGTTCGAATGGACATGCCATTCCAATCCTCTACTTTTTTTATTCTTGCGTTTTCACTATAAATCACATGACGATGCATATAAACATCGAATCCTGGATTATTTTCCTGTCAAGAAAGTGCAAGAGCTTTCCATCTATGATATGAGGCCGGATGCTGATTGGACATCGTGTGATACTCCTCCCCTGCTACCCTACCCTAGGACCCCTCAAAAGAAAATGCTACCCTACCCCAGGGCTCAATCGCAGCTTGTCTCTCTCTCTCTTCTAGCCTTTCATCACGGTCCAAAAAGCGAGACAGCAGCCATACACGCACGTACTCTACCACCAGCACCTGTACACGTCAAATAAAGAAATTTCACCCCCTCTCGTCCTTCCCGAAGAAAATTTCCCGCTACGGCACGCATTTCCTCCCGGCCGAGATCTCGGGGGCCGTGCGCTCACGCTCGACACGACACAAGACGATCGTTTCTCCCCCCTCGTCTCGCAGTCCTGTCTCGTCATGGCAGCTGTGATGCGAGCAGTACAAGAAATTCGTTGACCCGTGGAAACTTGACTTCTGGACCCTGCCAGTATGGCATATTGGAAGCAAGGGCTCGGCTAGCGGTTGCCCGCGGTGCCGTAGGCAATTTCGCGTGACAGAGAGGTGCGGGGCGCGCAGAAGAGCGGCACCTCCTCTCGCCATTAAAGAGAAGCAAAAAAAAGGTTATCGGCCCTGTTTGGATGCTAGGATTAGAGCTAGTTTGAGCTATTTAAAAATGAAAATAACCTTAAAGTATCCAAACAGTTGGATTAGATTGAAGTTAGATGTTTTAGCCCAGCTAAAAGAAACAACCATGACGGAGGTGCTTATTAGAGTTAGTTTTGCTGGGATTCACAAAAAAACCTTTTTTTCCAGCCTCGAGCCGCTCCCGCAGCCGCACCTGATCCACTCGCTCGTCCCGTACCCGTGCCTAGAGCCGTTCCCCGCAGCCGCACCCAATCCACTCGCTTGCTCCGCACCCGTGCCTCGCCCCGCCCCGCACCCTCGCCCCGCCCCCGTCGCCCCGCCGCTGTTGCCCCCGTCCGGTCGCCCCCGTCGCCTCCGTCCGCTCCCGCCGCCCCCGTCGCCTCCGTCCGCTCCCGCCGCCCCCGCCGCCTCCATCCGCCCCAATACGCCCCATCCCGTCGCCTCCAACCGGCCCCGTACGGCCCATCCCGCCACCCCCGTCGCCTCCATCCGGCCCCGTACGGTCCATCCCGCCGTCGACTGCCGCCCCCACCGCCTCCGTCCGCCCCGTCAGCCTCCATCCCTCCGCTGGCCGCCGCACCTGTCGCCCCCTCCACCGGCCGCCGCACCCTTCGCCCCTGTCCGCCACTGTCAGCCTCCATCCCTCCGTCGGTCGCCACACCCATCGCCCCCTATGCCGGCCCCCGCCCCCGTTACCTCCGTCCGCCCCTGTCAGCCTCCATCCCTCCGTCGGTCGCCGCACGTTTGTTTAACAGGCTACATAATACTTTGGTGCAATCATATGGGTTGAAATCTAGTACAAAAATGACATCTGTAGAGGCTCTAGCTATGTTTTTATGAATTGCTGGATCACCACATTCAGTTAGACAGGCTGAGAACCATTTTAGGAGTTCTATGGAGACAGTAAGTAGGACATTTAACAGAGTTTTGACATGCCTCCTAAGGTTAGCACATGACATAATTGTATCCAAGGACCCAACATTTTCAAAGGTGCACCCAAACTTAGAAAATCCACTATTCTGGCCACACTTCAATGACTGCATAGGAGCTATAGATGGGACACATGTGAAGGTTGTGGTGGATAAGAATAAGAGGGTTCCATACTTAAACAGGCATAATGAAACCAGTCAGAATGTGCATACTTGAACAGGCACAATGAAACCAGTCAGAATGTGCATACTTGAACAGGCACAATGAAACCAGTCAGAATGTGCATACTTGAACAGGCACAATGAAACCAGTCAGAATGTGCATACTTGAACAGGCACAATGAAACCAGTCAGAATGTGCATACTTGAACAGGCACAATGAAACCAGTCAGAATGTGCATACTTGAACAGGCACAATGAAACCAGTCAGAATGTGCATACTTGAACAGGCACAATGAAACCAGTCAGAATGTGCATACTTGAACAGGCACAATGAAACCAGTCAGAATGTGCATACTTGAACAGGCACAATGAAACCAGTCAGAATGTGCTTGCTGTTTGTGATTTTAACATGAGATTTATTTTTGTGATGTCGGGATGGCCTAGTTCAGCACATGACATGAGAGTTTTGAAAGATGCCATAAGTACTCATCATCAAAAATTTCCACATTCACCACCAGGTTTGCTACTTGAACTGTCTTGCAACATTTTTTATCCAAGTACACTTGTTCATCTAAGTCTCATTGTGTGCCTTCGACAATATGTAGAAAAGTATTATGTGGTTGATGCAGGTTACCCAAACTGGCCGGGCTACCTTTCACCATACAGATGTACAAGGTACCATGTAGAACAATGGCAAAACGGCCCGCCACCACAAGGTATGAAAGAAACCTTCAACCATGCACATGCCAAGTTAGGAATGTCATTGAGCGATCCTTTGGAGTGTTGAAGATGTATTTTAGGATTTTATTGAACATGCCAAAATTCCTAGAGGACAAGCAAGCTAGAATTATTGTTGCTTGTATGGCTCTCCATAATTTTATTCGAGAGAGCAGAATTGCGGATAGGGAATTTGATGCCTGTGATGCGGATGAAAATTATAACCCCATGTCTAGTTCTTTTGCATCTGCATGGCCAGAAGACGAACCTCTCGTTAAAGATATCAACATGAATGCGTTTCATGATGAGTTAGCTAATGCGCTGTTTCATGAAATGTAATTTTATTTTGTCAAGCTTGTTTCAGGACTTGTATGTTTAAGTGGGACATCTCATTTGTATGGACGAAATAAATTTTATCATGTTTTGGATACTTTGTTTGTAAAAATAATTTGTTTAGGACATTTGTGAGCCGACACAGGCCACACAATAGCCGACCACAACAAATCCGGCTGGAAAGAGAGAGAAAATGTATTTCTTGTCAATCTAACCGTGTGATCCAAAACCCTCCAAGGGCTAGAGTTACTTCAGGGCTAGTGACAAGTTAGAAACTAGCTCTAACCTCTAGCCAAGTTAGAGCATCTCCAGCCGTTCGGCCCCCCAGGGCGCCGAAAAAGAGCGTCCTGGGGGCGAACCGGCGCTAGATTGGCCCCTGGGGGCGATCTAGCTCCCAGTAACGCCCCCAGGCGCCCCCCAAAAAGTCGCGGAAAATTCAAATATGGCCATTCCCGCTCACAAATAAACGCCACAAGTCCGGCGATCATCGGCCTAGTTCGGGCGATAGTTCGACTGAAAGGTTCGACGTACAAAAAAAGAATGCCGTGTGGGCAATCTAGCGCATCACATGGCGGGGTCGGCCTCTTGCGTCGGCGCAGTCGGCGTGTGCGGGCTTGGCGGAGCTGCTTTTGTGCTGGGCGGCATCGGTGCGGCTTCCGCGCTGCTGGGCGTCGTGGAGACATTATCGCTCGGGCTTGGCGGCGAGGTCGGCGTGGGTGTGGGAGTTGGCGGCGCCGTCGACGACAGCTGGTTCAGGATGAGGCAGCGCTCGGCCAAGTACCATGCCTTGAGCTGCTCGTCGTTGCTCTGGAGCATGTCTGCCCCGCCCATTAGGAAAGCTAGGTCGGTGTTCCTCTTCTTCGCGGCGACATTGGTCCGGAGTAGGTCGAGCTTGACGGCGCTGTTCGACATCAACGCCGACCATCGCGCCTCGGTCTTCTCTTCACGTAGGGCGGCCCGGGCCTGTGCGTCGGCGAGGTTACGTTTGATGGACTCCTGCACCCGCGCGGTTGCCGAGTCGGCGAGTTTCCCCTTATTGGCGCTCTTTTTGCCATCGGGGCGCCCGTCGCTCGCACCCGGCGTCCGCACGTCCGGCTTGTAGGTCTCCTTGGCCTTGGCATCGGCGCGCCGGCCCTCCGCCCACTTGTCGCACTTCTCGATCTGCTTGAAGACATGGAGGTACTTCAAATCTTGGTCGGTGCGGCTATCCTGACGAAACATGCCGAACATCCGCACCAACTGCACCGAGAACAACAAGTGAACGACGCGCACCAGGCGGAAAGAAAAGGGAGAAGCCGGCGTGTCATACCTGATCCCCGACGCTGGTGCCGCTCTCCGAGCGAGCCGCCGTCTCCTCGACGATCCCATGCCATCAGTTGCACGCCGATTGGATGAGCCCCCAATGGTTCGCCATTGCCTTCGCCCCGTGCTGCATGTACACGCCTTTGAAGTAGGGGTCGACCAGCCTGCGCTCGTCGAACTCGGCCTTGACGCGTTCCCAATACGTATTGATGCTTTGGTTCATGCCGGTGATCGGGTCGAGGGAAACAACTTTCCACGCCTCGGCGAGGCACACGTCCTCCTTGGACGTCCACTTGATGCGCGGCTCGCAGGTCCGGGCCGCCCCCTTCTTCTTCTATCGTCTCCTCGCCGGAGCAGGCGTCGGCTCCTCCTTGTCCTCCTCGTCCTCCTCCTCCGGCTCTGGCTCCGGCTCTGGCTCCTTCTCGCCGTAGTCGAGCTCGCCGTCCATGTCGTCGTTGAGGTTGGTTGTGTCGTACTGGGTAGTAAACCCAGGGGACACGGCGGCGGCGGCCGAGCCGACCATGATGATCTCGTCCATGTCGGCCTCTGTCGCGTCGGCGTCGTCGAGGTGCGACATGGAGGCTTGGGAGAAGGGCAACGCGCAACGGCAGAGAGGCGGCGTCGGGAAGGATGCGTAGGCCGGCGGGGAGTAGGTTTACGTAGGGGATTGCACGCCGGTGAAGGCAGGCAAGGGTGTCACTGGGTCGGGTGACCATGGGGGAAGGTGATGTTAGGGTTGAACCCGCCATGCGCGTCACCGTCGGCGTAGCCCGGCGACGGCGTGCAACCCCAGGGTTGTGGCGACGACGAGAAGCCGGCCGGAGATCCGACGTTTTGCTGGCTCCAGGGAGCGTACTGGGCGTGGCCGCCGAGGGGATTCATCATTCCCGCATGCTCCGTCTGCTCCGCTGCCGCCGCGAGCCGCGTCGCGTTGTCCCGGGCCTTTTTGGTGTTGGCCCTGTTCCGCCGGTCGGCGGTGACAGCCTCCCGGTGTTGAACTTCCGCCCTCTAGTCGGCGTTGGACATGCCCGGGGGCTTGGACGGCGGCGCCCTCGGCTTCCTCTGCTTCGGTTGGGTGACGGCGACGGTCGCAGCCGTCGCGGCGCGGGGGACCACGTACTTCTTTGACGGCATGGTGACCGGATGGAAGGGGAGGAGGAGGAGATTGGCAGGAGAAATGGAGAGAATGGGAGGGAAGCCGGGGGAGGGGGAAGCGGGAAGAAATGACAGAAAACAGTCCCCGTCTCGCTGACAGGGTGGCCCCACGCCCCTTTTTGCTTATGCCGACGCCCCCAGGCGTTCCCCAATGCGCCGGGATCGGCTCGGGTGCGCCGGCTGTTATTTCGGTCCAACCCGACGAAAAATAAACTCTTGAAAACGCGACTTGACCAATTTTCGCCCGTTGACGCTAAAAAATCGTGTGAGGAAGCCTGTTGGGAACACGGGTGAAAATGCTCTAAGTATAAACAGGACCATCGGCCTTTCTCTCCCCCTTCCGGGCACCGGCAAGTGCACCGTGCACTGCAAGGCTGCGACACCGCCCTCCGGCGTGGCGCCAAACCACGGAAACGCCATCGGCACCGGCACCGAGGCAGGACCCCTACGGCCCAGTGCCCCACGCCACACCCATGGCCACGGCCACGGACACCATCACAGCGACCGCTGCGACGCAGCATTTCTTTAACCCCCCAACCTGAGCCTTTTTCTTGCCCATTCTGCCACTGAGCACGTGACCAGACCACGCTGCCCGTTGCTCACGGCCTCCCTCTCTCTCCCCTACAGCTGCGCTCTGCGGAGCTAAAGCTAATTGTACTCGCAGAGTACCAGAGGAGCTCACTCCCTGCCTGTTTTTTCTTCTTTCCTTCTTGCCGTGCGGGTGCGGTCACCGCCGCCGCCGCCGCCGCCCTCCGTGCCGCGTCCGTGATCTCCTGTCCAGCCGTGCATGCGCCCAGGCTTCGACCAGGCCCCCTGCGGTGAGACGCCATTATCCCTTTCATTCCCTGTTCCTGACGAGCGCCTCCCTGTTCCTGGCCGCTCCTGCTACTGCTTGTGAGCGCCTTACTTTTCTTCTTCCATCTCGCTCTGGATCTTGCCGTTCTTGCAATGCGGTTCATGGCCAAGGGGGCAATGCAGCGGAGCGTCTCTGAGCTCGGCTTCGTTACATCTTGTGTTTTTTTTTTCCTTTTACATCTCATATGTTTATGACAGGAGGAGAGTACGATGTGCTCTGTGATATTCACCGGGTGTTTGTTGGATTTTATTCATTTTTAGAAATGGGGGCTTTAGTTGGGTGGGGAATGGGTCCGAATGGGACCAAGATTTGGCCCATTTTTGTAGTCCCAGATGGATGCTTCCGTTGGTCTGGATTTGATTTTGGTGATTGCTGTACATACAGATACGGTTGGGTGGCGGCGAGCTCGGCCAAGATTTGACCTTTTTTGGCTTCTGTTTTCTCCACATTCTTTCTTTTCGCCGGTCATGTTTGTTAGAAAAGCAGAGGATGTGTGGATTATTCGTGTACTGCTTTTTTACTTTATGTTCTTTCAGTGAATAGAAGAAGTGACGGCCGATTGTTCGGTCCATTTTATTCCGCTTGGTAGTACTCTGCATTTTCGGGTTGCCACCTTCTTTCCTTTAATCTGCAATAGAAGTTCTCATATTAAGATGGAGCATTTTGGGGCCCGGATTTAATTTTGTAATCTTCTTCTTCTTGTGTATATAAATGCTCCAGGGTTACTATTCCAATCATTCTATCTTTGGGGTCCCTGATTTAACTGTTGCAGGGCCTCATTCATGTCCACCAATTTATCTTTGGAAACACCAAGATGCCACTATCCATTTCTATTACTTCTCGAAGATGCGTTTGCAATGTAGGGTTGATCAATGATTACGGCATCTCATTGTTTCCTTTGCATGGAGAAATCGAAATGAACTTTATACTCTCAGCGTTTTTACTGTTCTTGTTTCTGAATTACTTCAGGTTCCTGCGACCCGGTTATAATGGAAGCAGCCATATTCAAGGAAGCAGCCAGAACTGAACTATAATCAGATACAGTGGCCGTGTATAATACAGATTCAAAATGACGGACATGAGGCGCCACTCCGTCTCCGTGGATGTCCCACTGTCAAGAACCTTGGTGCAGCTCAAGCGAGTGAGGTCACTGCGTGATCCAGCAACGAACTCTATGAGCAAGTATGCATCTCCTTCTGACAGTATGATCTGGGAGACTGCTTCTAGCAATGGAGCCATGATGGAAGGGAGCAGGTCAGCGCACCATCATTTGATTGAAGAGGATGTGGATTTGGAAGCCGAAGCTACCATGGGGTCAGAACGAAGCTTCCGGGCACCAAATGCAAGAACTGCATCTTACAGGAAATCTTCAGTTGTCAGGATCAGAGGCTTAAACCCACCAAGACACAAGCAACTTCATCGTGTCCGCGGAGATGGTCACAGGAAATCGGTGGATTCTAACCACTCTAATCATAGCTCTCTCCGGCAGCTGGCAAACAATATGGTAACCAACGTGGTGGAGGAGAAGGAAGAGGAGGAGGTTAATTCTTATGAACGGGCGTTGCCGGAGAAGAGTGGCGAAGAAGTGAAAATGCGTTCCAAATACAAGGGCAAGTCCTCTGCTGCAATGAGCCGCGTCGGCAGCCCTTGTATGTCTGCCAGTGAAGCGCGCTCAGTCGGGTCAAGAAGAAGCACAATAGGGCATGGAACTGAGGACACACGAGTGAGGTCGAATGATGTTGTGGGATCAAATTTCAGTGGATGTGGTATAAGCTACTGCTGGTCAGGAGCATCAAAGTACCGCGATCTTTATTCCGATAGTGATGGTCCAGAGCAACCTCTCTTATCCCCAGAGGGGACTGAGGTACCATTCCAAGAAAATGTACCATACACTGAGACACCAAGGTGTTTAAGCCAAAAATTTCGCCCTCGGTCCTTCAGTGAACTGATTGGCCTCAATGTGGTTGCTCAATCCCTCTTGTATTCTTCCTGCAAAGGAAAGATTGCTCCAATGTACTTGTTCCATGGCCCCCGGGGTACAGGCAAGACGTCTACGGCACGCATTTTTGCTGCTGCTCTAAATTGCCTCTCTCTTGAAGAGCAAAGGCCATGTGGGTTCTGTAAAGAGTGTGTCATTCTCTTCTCTGGGAGGAGCAGAGATGTAAAAGAAATTGATGCAGCAAAAATGGATCGTTTGGGCCGCGTAAAGGCACTTCTCAAGAGTGCATCCCTTGTCCCATACTCGTCACGCTTCAAGGTTTTCATAGTTGATGAATGCCACCTGTTGTTAGAAGATGCCTGGTCGGCAATAGTGAAGAGTCTTGATGAGCCATACCGGCACGCTGTCTACATTATGATTACTTCTGATCTAGATAGCTTGCCTCGCACTTCCGTCACACATTGCCAGAAGTTCCATTTTCCAAAGATAAAGGTTGCAGATATTGTCCACAGATTGGAGAGAATCTGCATAGATGAAGGGTTAGAATTTGACCATGATGCGTTGCACTTCATTGCTGCAAAGTCTAATGGTTCTCTTAGAGACGCTGAAATAATGCTGGATCAACTTAGTTTGCTTGGGAAGAGGGTCACAATTTCTCTTGTGCATGAACTTGTGAGTAGTACTACCTTTAGTAATTGCTAATTTGCTATTGCCAGTTACATAGTATAATAATGTTTCTACACTTGTTATTTGCAGGTAGGATTGGTGTCTGATGATGAGTTGATTGAGTTGCTTGATCTAGCACTGTCATCGGACACAACCAATACGGTTAGACGAGCTCGGCAACTTATGGCGTCGTCAGTTGATCCTCTGCAGCTGGTCTCTCAGCTGGCAAACCTTATTATGGACATTCTCTCAGGACGATGTCAATCTGCGGTCACTGAAGTCAGCAAAAGTTTCTTGGGAAGATATGCGCGTATGTATTCTTTCCTTGAATGAAATTTTCTACTTTCACATATTATCATTAACGACTGCAGGCTCAGTGCATCAATCATAATATGGAATGTTTTATGTTCTCATTTTTTAACCTTCTATATTGTCAAATCAGTAATGCTATGGCATGTTCTGATAACCAGCGCATTTTGAACTATGAAAACTTTGTTATCCACATACCCTTCTGTTCCTCTAAGTTTATTTACCCTTACTATTTTCCAATGATCTTGCAGTGGTAGACGTTGGTATAGAGAAACTAAGACATGCACTGAAAATACTGTCAGAAACTGAAAAACAATTGAGGACATCAAGAAATAAGGCAACTTGGGTTACTGTTGCACTTTTGCAGTTTGGCAGCACTGAATCTGACATAGTAGCAGAAACAAATGACATGCATGCACGTTCAGCAACAGGATATACAGGTAAGCTCACTCAAATATATTATGTGTACTGGTCCCTGTACAGATGTAATATTTCTGATGTTATGTGCAGATGACTGGGTTTCGAAGGTAAACTCAAGCTCCAATTTCTGCGATGCGTGTAACAGCAACAAGTCCAACTGTTCTGAGAGACACTGTAGACGGCTGAAGCTTGAAAACATCTGGAGGAGAGCCATTGGGAAGTGTCAATCAAGATCAGCCAGAAGTTTTCTCAAGAAAGAAGGAATCCTATCCTCAGTCCATGTCACGGAAGGTAATTCATGTGTACCATGTCTTTCTTTTCTTGATTTTAGTCTTCTCATAGGTTTGTGCTGATTATGACACACTAAATGTGAACATCCTCAGAGGTGGCTATAGCAGAAGTTGGATTTACTCACCCGGATCACCTATCAAGGGCAGAGAAAATGCAGAGCCTGATACAAGGAGTACTACAACACGTTCTCGGGTTCAATGTGGAGATCAGATTCAAACTTGTCCCGTGTGCAGCGAGGAAAGATGCGAGGTCGAAGAGACACTCATTCAGCCTGCTCGGCTGCTCGGGGCGAAAGCAAGAGCTGTCAGATTCAACAGTGACAGATGAAGATGAACCTGTGAGGCATGGAGCAAGAGAAACACCCCTCAAAGGCTACTCCTCTAGTCAGCAGCCATCGCCATTCATTGTGCAACGTGTTGATTCTAAGCCAACAGTTCATGGCTCTGAGGACGATGCCCGGAGCACCTTGACATCCAACAGATCCATGACTGATGATCTGACAAGGACATGTAGGTCGGAGACTAACTACTCCAAGGGCGCAAGTGAGCAAGGTCGTTTCGATAGCATCCAGGAGCCCGACCTTCAGCCGAATTGCTTCTCACGAACATTGAAGATGCAAAAGAGGTTCTTCTCCTCGGATGCAGCACACACAATCTGTTTCAGGATCCAGCCACACAACAAAACGGGTTTCCTACCTAAGAAAGAATTCGATACATATTTCTGCACATATGGGCCCTATGAGCAGTGTCCAAGATCAAATTCACGAGCTACTTACGGTTCAAGAGATGAGGACTTGTAAGTTATCTAAAAGTCCTTGATATTTCCTAACAGTTCTTTTGAATTCTTCATTAGTACATATTCGGCGCAAACGTCTAGTCAGAGAACTGTATACTCAATCAAATTACTGTCTCCAGATTTGACAGTGCAGTACCATACTCATTGTTTCTCCTGCAGGTCAATCAAGACTTCTTCTGGGTTTGGTTCGAACCTGCTCTGCTGGAGGGGCCCTAAACAGTCTATCTAACAGGTACATTGCCCTGCATTTACGCATCACTGCATAAGTAGGCCATGCAATTCCCCCACCCCCTGACTATAGTGTTTTCAGTACATTTTAATGAAAAAGGAGCCTTTTGTGTCCTGGTAAAAAAAAATATCGGACTCCCATGCTCTAAAAAACAAAAAAGTTATGCACCAAACTTGTTTTCTTTCATAAGGCGCGCAACTGCTTGGTTTTGCATGAAAATTTACAAGCACATAAAAGGCTCGAACAACTGACATGTGCAGTTTTTTTTTAAATGCGTCGGAAAAGTAGTTTGATATGTTCTTTTTTTGCCGATTACATTAAGCTTTTTTGACTGTGTGGCCTTTGGAATGCAGAAATGGATGATCAAACAAGATGAACCACAATCACATAAATTCTGCAAACTCAAAATTTTGCCCGAGGCTGGAGAGTTGGACACCCTTTGGCAGCGATTTTTTAAGGGAAGTCTGCGGACAGGATTCAGTCTAAATGCATTTGCACCGAGTGAGTTCTTGTTATTTGTAAAAGAAATGATGGAACGTGTTGTCTGTAGGCTGCATTTAGTCAGATTTTTTAGCTAAGCAGATTTGACAAGAGACCTGGAGAGACTGTTTCCACTTCTTGTATGAAGGAACTAAATAATGTTAGTGATGATTTGTACAGCATGCAGATGATACATCCAGGTTTTCTAAATTTGAACACCTTTTGTAGCAGAAGCGGAAAATGAAGCAAGCGCATCAAACAAGGTATCCTATACCTGAAATGTCTTGCGAATTGCTTTTTCAAATTCAGTGGTTTTCTTGGGTATTCCTACTACACTTCATCTATTTATTATATATTTTTTCTTTCTAAAAATCAAATATTTCAAGCAAGCCACTTGTCAAGGTTACCATTTGAAGAATGAACAGTTACCATTTGAAGAGGAAGCAATTCAGATTTAGGTTCACCCAGTGTGTCTCGCGCCTGGCAACTCTGCCCGAAAAACCTAATTGCCCTTCTTCCGGTGCAAGATCGCAAAGGACGGGGTTTCGGAGGCTTGCTCGCACGTAAAGTTGTGCACGCGGCGGATAGGATGAGATCATCGGAGGCAACAACAACGAGTGGAACGATGGTGGGTTGTGCATGAGGAGTTGAGTGGATGTGATCTAATCTATGGTTGTCGATGCTTCCAACATATAGGTGGTCGGAAACATGTGCTGGCCCAAATGGACAACAAACCACGATTCATAGCGTGACTGTTCATAATTAATTGCAAATTAATTATCCATCTTTGACCGACAAAAAATAAACGCACGCATGACATAGGTCTGAGCTCTGCTGGTGGAGGACGAGAGCACGGGAACCACTCTTCTTGTCATGCTTCAGTAGCATCTGAAAAAGAATACCTTTTAAGGAGGTCCAAAACTTAAGGAGTCTGGTTGAAGCCGAGGAACTAAGCTTTTTGTCATGCTTCAATAGCATCTGAAAGCGAATACCTTTTAAGGAGGTACATCAACATTTCAAGGGGTCTGGTTGGAGCGCTTCCTCGGCAATTTTCTTAACTAGAGATCCAGGCAAAGTGGTGTTGAACATAGACAACAAATCTGCTATTTCTTTGTGCAAGAATCTGATGCATCATGACCGGAACAAACATATTTGCATGGTTTTTAAGGTGTCCCGGCCCATGGCGTCCAGGCTCGCAATACTTTTGGCCCGTGGAGGGGTGGCAGGGAAAATTAGCCGCCTACCTCATCCTCTCCGACGGCGAGGACGAAGAGCCAAGGAGTCTGTGGTGGATGAGGCGCTACGGGAAGAGGGAGGAGAGGACCAACACGGCCCGGGGAGGTGGGGGGAGCAACGGCCAACCATGGTTGAGGTGGTTGGTGTCGCCGGTGTGGAGGGAGGGTGTGCTGGCCGGCTGGATCGAGGGGAGGAGGGAGAGGCTAGGTGTGGATCTGGATCGAGGGGAGGAGGGAGAGGCTGGGTGCAGATCTGGATCGAGGAGAGGGGAGATATTTGGGGTGGGGGAGAGAGATCGATAGGTTTGGGTAGCGGTGGCGTGGTGCTAGGTCAGGGAAAGCCCAACGGGCTGAAACATATACTAGTAGGGAAATAAGCATGATGCCCCTTATACAATGGGGTATATACAGAGTGCACTATATACATCAATAGCAGTCCTGTATAACTCATATAGATTACATATTTAGATAGATTATATCTATAAAGTTGTGATTTAATTTGCTATCATTCGCCATAAGGTTGTGTCTATAATGTCGCCACGCCATACGCCATAAGTGTTATAATGTTATGAAGGGGGCCGGTCGCCATAAAACGTGTTACGCCATAAAAACATTGCATATTTGTACAAGGTATAATTACATCAGGGACCGCACCGAAGAAGGGAATATTGAAGTGAAAAAAAGGAATATTTAAGTTGAATATGTGAGTAAATTGGCCAGGAGGCGCAGACCCCTTGACATGTTGGTGTACCATCAGAATAACTTTCACGAATGTCATTCCCTAATGAAACTTTGCAAGAACTTAAAACATTAGTCATTCTTTGCCACCAACTTTTTTTGAATTGTTTCAGATTTTACTGTTCATGTTGGTATCATAATGGCTAAATCTCGAATGGACACTTTCCAACACTTTTGTCATGAATGCTGAAAGTGCGTTATATCGACTAAAGGGGGGAGGGATGAATAGGCGATTTTTATAAATTCATCACTTGAGGAATTTCAACTTAAGGATTTTGAAATGTGATGAATAACTAGCAGCGGATTAAGTACTCAAGTGCATGAGAACATAGCAATAGCATAGTCATCATGATGAAATGAAACATGCACATATTACAAGTAGCGTGATACAGGGTAAGCAGGTGAGGAACAAGGTAACTTGAAGAATTTGAGGTGAGGAAATTGTGAAAGTCTTTAGTCAAATTCTTCAACCAATAACGATCAATTTCATCAATAAGTATACGAGGAATAGAGGGGTTGAGAAAATAGAACCAGGTAGCTCGATGAAGACAATGGTTTGATGACCCAGTTTCAACTGCTGTGATAGTCGTACGTCTGGTTTGCAATGGCCTGGTATTTAAATCAGAGGACACACAGTCCCAGGACACACAGTCCTTATCGTATTCTCCTTGAGCTAAGGTCACAAAGTCCTCGCCCAACACTCGTGGTAAGTCTTCAGGGTAGACTTTCAAAACCCTCACAAACTGGTCACCCGACGATCCACAATTTACTGCTGGATGCTCTAGACCAAGGTCACTCCGTGATCCCCAATTGACTGCAGGATGCACTAGACCATGACGCCTAACCGTCTGGAGGATACACAGTCCTCAAAGGTAACAAGCATCGGTTCCACACAGGAATTTCTTCAGAGATGCTCAATCACTTTGGGTTTGGTGGTTTGGGTTTTTCCTCACTGATGATTTTCTCTCAAAGTCCTCGGAAGATGGGTTGCTCTCAATTCGACAAGTGTCAGTTCTTTTTCGGAGCAGGCAACCAACTAGTGGTTGTGGGGGGTGGCTATTTATAGCCAGGGTGCAACCGACATGATAAGACATAAATGCCCCCAATGATATGACCGTTATGTGGATGTGATGATTGGGGACAGCTGGCGCTAAGCACAACAACGGTCAGAATTTTGAACCATGAATGTCCTCAGGCTTATCATGTTCCTCACTTGTAGGCAATTCGCACTGGCGAAATCCTAACTCCTCAGTCAGACCAATTTCATCAGAGACCAGGAGAACTTCATCTCTGTCACTGAAGAACTTGACTGAACTGCAAGAGATTTCCAAAGGCTTCACTCAAAGGATTGGATAGGTTGAGGCTTTTGGAGTTGAGCATCAGTTGGAAAATTTTCTTAGTATTACCTCGACCCCCTTTAACAGTACGGTGTTTCCTATGACTCAAAAGGAAATGAAACTACGAAAACAAAATTCTTCACGCTTCATAGTCCTCGTTCATATCTTCAAGGTCACACCAAGTTCTTTATTTTCAAAGTCTTCAGGGAATACCAAAGTCTTCAGCAAAGTCTTCGCCAAAGTCTTCACCAAAGTCTTCAGTTGAAGACATACATTTTTAGGGGTCGGTAATCTCCGAATATATCAAACTCCTCATCGACTTATAGAGCCTATGTACACTCACAAACACGTTAGTTTCTTAACCTGTAAGTCTTCAATACACCAAAATCACTAAGGGGCACTAGATGCACTTACAATCTCCCCCTTTTTGGTTATTGATGACAAATAGGTTAAGTTTTCAATGGGGATAATACTATGAAGTGTAAATATTGAGTTTGAGGAATTTGATTGCAAGATATAGAAGAACTCCCCCTGAAGAAGTGCATATTTGAGGAATTTGCTTTGGACTGCAAATGCACATGACAGGTTAAAAATATGGAGAACTCCCCCTATATCTTGTAATTCATACACGCTGACGGGGTTATTACCCCTGGGTAGGCCAAAGCAACGGGGTTCCCCTTCCCGCTTCAAAGAAAAAGTATACGACTGGCTGTCCACGACCGGCTGGAGCGCAGCCGGTTGTAGCGATCGCCGACTGGCTCACGGACAGCTGGTCGGGGAGCCGGCTCGACCCCCGGCCGGCTGCCTCCGGGCCACCTCCTCCGTTGACCTCGGGGCGGACATGCAACGTCCCGTCCCTCTGCGCATGGGTACGGCGACACGACGTGACTGCCACGACAGGCATCATTGTAGCCACAGCGGCCGCTGACGCACGGGTGCGCATGGCTACAGTCCGGCCGTCCAAGCCGCTGACCTTGGCGAGCGCGATCGGGCAGGGAAACAGTGCCGGCACGCCCCTGCCCACTCGATTACCTGCCCTGGTGTGGCTACAGTGCAACCGGCCGTACAGGAGACTTCGGCCGGCTGGCACTAGACGACGCCTCCCGGGCGGCCCATGCCGCGGCAGGTGGGCGAGGGCCAATCGCGGAGCCGGCTGGCGGGCCCCAGCAGGTGACGGGACCGCGTAGCCGGTGGACCCTACAGGAGATGCGACGGCTCGAAGGGCGGGGCCCCCTGGTCAGCCGAAGAGGCTAGCAGCCCCCCACCTATGTGCCTCGGGAATATTGTAAGCCGGGGGGTTGGCCTATAAAACCCCTCAAGCCCCCCATGCAACGGGGACGGACAACTCTCACGCACACACCTACGGGTCACTTCCCACATTCTCACACTTGTTAGCGGAGGAAGGCGAGCCGGCTGCTCTCTCTTCCTCCTCTAGACTCAGCTCCAGGAGCAACCCTGTAAACAGACCCATCCATCAAACTAGACCGAGCAGGACTAGGGGTATTACCTCCCATGGAGGGCCCTGAACCTGGGTACATCGTGTGTCACCACCGCTTGTACCTAATCTCTCTCGTGGAGCTCGTCGGCATCCTCCGGCCCCAACCACCTATGATAAGCCTACCCATGGCATCTGTCGTGAGAAAACGACGACAGTTGGCGCCCACCATGGGGCCGTACGCGACGCTGGCTGGATTCATGCTCCTGGCGGGACCCCTCGCCATTCCCCGCCGTCGCCGCACGTCCAGGCGAAACCGCGGGCTCGTGGGGCTTGCTTCGGCATGCCCCTCGGGCGGCTCTGTCGACCTCACGCTCGACATCGACGCGCTCACCGATCGTTTCGGCAGGCTCAGCCTCGCGGAAGCTCCGCCCGCTAACGAGTATCCCAGGCAAGTGCTTCTCTGCATCGGTCCGCCCACGACTGTGGGTGCACCTGCTGTGACCCAGTCTAGCAGCTCCCACGATCGCGTGGGGGCAATGGCCATCATCTCCTCCACCTCCTCCGGATGTGCGCGGGCCGAGGCTGACGCCGCGGCAGCCCGCGTGGGCTCCTCCGACCCTCTTGGTGCGACCCTCTGGGGCTTGAGCACCCCTATTGCCCCGACGGCAAACCCCGATGCCGCCGCGGCCGAGCTCGAGGTGGCTCGTCGCGTCCTGTTCGAGGACGCCACCGCCCTCGCGGCCACGCAGCGCCGCATGGAGGCCGCCCAACGGGAATACGCTTCCGCCTACGGTCTCACCCCGGCTAGCACTGAGCCCAGCCGATGCGGGGCGTTGCCGAAACCCTGGGTGGCAAGATGCTCGTCTACGACATCTTGGAAGGCAAAGAACGTGCCGCCCGCGAGTGTCACATCAAGGACCTCATCGACGCCACTGACGCGCAGCAACATGTGCTCGCGGCCGGCGTCGCCGCCTCCGAAGGCCCCCGGCCCAAGCGCGAGGGCACGGGGACTGCTGGCCGTCAGCCGGCTCAGCACTCCTACTCCCCTCGCGTCTCCGACCGTCGGGTCGAGGCAAGAAACCACCGGCCCTCTTAGCTGCCGGGGAGCGAGCAGCCGGCTGTTAACAACTGCACACCAACAACTCGCCTCGTAGTGGTCGCCACGAGGCGTCGGCGACCGGCAGCCGGCGCAGCCGCGGGCACACTCCGCCTCCGCGGCATGAGCCGGAACGACCGGTTCTGCCTGTCATCCGCCCCGAGCTCTCGGCCCGGATCGGGCCACACATCTCCCGTAGTGAGGATGACGCCCACAACCGCATCGACCAGCTCGCGTAGTTTGCCCTCCTCGAAGAGGAGGGCTCGATTGGCCCGGCCTGTTTCGACCCTCGGATCCGCAACAAGCCGTTCCCAACTGGCTTCACGCTCCCCCGAGACACCCTGAAGTACAACAGGGCCGCCAAGCCCGAGGACTAGCTGATCGACTACACCATCGCGGTCGGCATCGCTAGGGGGAACAAGCACGTAGCCGTTCGCTATGCTCCCCTCATGCTGATCGGCTCGGCCTGCACCTGGCTCAACAGCCTAGCGGCCGGCAGCATCAACACCTGGACGGACTTCGAAGAAGCCTTCGTCCGCAACTTCACCGGCACCTACAAGCGGTCTGGCCGCCTCCCTGAACTCGCCATGTGCGTTCAGGGGACGGATGAGTCGCTCCGCGACTACCTCACTCGATGGACAGAGCTCCGCAACTCCTGCGAGGGGGTGCACGAGGTACAAGCCATATAGTACTTCATCGAAGGCTGTCGAGATGGCACCCTCCTCAAGCACAAGGTTCTGTGCTCCGAGCCGGCTACACTTGCCAAGCTCATGACCAAGGAGGACAAGTATGCCATGGCTGATTCAGCCATCCGGGTCAAGACGACCCCGCCCGCCAAGGCGACGACGACCCCGATAACGTCCCGTCCGGCTGCCGACAATCGATAACCGCAAAATAACAAACGCAAGAACGACCAGCCGGATCCCCGCTACGGGAGCTAGCAGGTCGCCACCATCGAGGAGCAGAAGCCGGCTGCCCAGTCTTCCAGCCAGCGCCAGCGCACTGGCAAGGTTGCCTGGCAGACGAAGCTCACCTTCGAGCAGATGCTCGACCTCCCCTGCAAGAACCACTCGAGGGCCAAACCCTCTACGCACACGCTTCGACAGTGCAGCTTCTCACAGCGATTGGCCCAGGGGGACGGCCTTCCGACTCCCCCCGCGTCGCCTGCGCGCACGCCGGCCTCGGCCCCAGCTGCCGCCCCGACGCCGGCTCCGGCTCCGGCTCCGGCCCAAAACGACGGTCATCTTCATGACCAGTTCCCCAACCAGGATGGTTGCTACGTCATCTTCACCAGTGAAGAGACGAGCAAACATGCTCAACGCCGGATCCATCGTGAGGTGAATGCCACTATGCCGGCAAGTCCCTAGTTCATGCACTGGTCGGAGAAGCCGATCACCTGGAGCCAGACAGATCACCCCGTCGTGATGCCGGGTCCCAGCAGCTATGCCCTGGTCCTCGACCCCACCATTGCCACCGAGAAGCGCACCTACCGCTTCTCATGGGTGTTGATAGATGGTGGCAGTAGCATCAACATCCTATACCTCGACACGATGCGCAAGCTAGGGCTGAAGATAGAACACCTACAGGTGAGCCGGACGGTCTTCCATGGCATCGTGCCTAGGAAGTCCTGCTCCCCTATCGGCAAGATCACGCTCGACGTCCTCTTCGGCGGACCCGGCCACTTCCGCCGCGAGCCGGTGCTGTTCGAGGTCATGGAACTCGCAAGTCCCTACCACGCGCTGTTGGGCCGACCGACCCTTGTCAAAGTCATGGCGGTCCCCCATTACGCCTACCTCAAGCTCAAGATGCCAGGCCCCAAGGGAATCATCACCATCGCGGGTGACTACAAGATGTCGATCGAGTGCGCTCGAGACGGCAGTCGGCTGGCCGAGGCTCTGGAAATCACCGAGGAGAAGTGGCAGCTGGACCGGCTCATGGCACTTGCTGCCAGCGAGCCGGCCGTGCCGGCTCCCCCCTCGCAGTCCGTCGACGAGGCCTCCTTCCAGCCGTCCAAGGACACCAAGCAAATCCTGCTCGACCTGGCCAACCCCGCTCAGTGCGTCACCATCGGCTCCCGCCTCGACAACAAATAGGAAGGCGAGCTTGTCGACTTCCTCCGTGAGAATCAGGACATCTTTGCGTGGTCCCCCAAGGACATGCCGGGTGTTCCGAGGAAGTTCGCTGAGCACAAACTACATGTCCGGCTGGACATCAAGCCGGTCAAGCAACCCCTAGGCCGTTTCTCCGAGGAGAAGCGATGTACTATAGGAGAAGAGATCGCCCGGCTGCTCGCAGCCGGGTTCATCATGGAAGTTTTCCACCCAGACTAGCTGGCCAACCCAGTCCTGGTGCCGAAGAAGAACCAGACCTGGCGCATGTGCATTGACTACACCAGCCTGAACAAGGCGTGCCCCAAGGACCCATTCGCCCTGCCGCGGCTCGATCAAGTCATCGACTCCACGGCCGGCTGCGACTTGCTGTCCCTCCCGGATGCCTACTCCGGCTACCACCAGATCAAGCTGGATCCGGAGGACCGGCTCAAGACCTCCTTCATCACGCCCTTCGGGGCCTACTGCTATATCACCATGTCCTTCGACCTGAAGAACGCAGGCGCCACCTTTCAGCGGTGCATGCAAAAGTTCCTCCTGCCTCAGATAGGTAGGAACGTCCACGTCTACGTCGACGGCATCGTCGTCAAAACCAAGAAGCACTTTAGCCTCCTCGACGACCTCCGAGGGACCTTCGCGAACCTGCGCGAATACAAGATCAAGCTCAACCCAGAGAAATGCGTCTTTGGCGTCCCCGCCAGCCAACTCCTGGGTTTCTTTGTGTCCGCCCGCAGCATCGAAGCTAAACCAGAGAAGATCAACGCAATCGAGCGCATGCCCAAGCTGACCCGGCTCCGTGACGTCTAGAAGTTCGCCGGCTGCCTCGCCTCGCTCAGCCGGTTCATCAGCCGGTTGGGGGAGAAAGCCATGCCCCTTTACGGTCTTCTTTGTTAGATGGCTTTGGTCGAGCCGGGTCACACCGAGAAGCCGGGCATGTTCGATTGGCCCGACGAGGCAGACGAGGCCTTCCGCGGCCTCAAGAAGGCTCTCACCCGCGCGCCCATCCTGGCCGCGCCGGCTAAGAAGGAACCCTTGCTCGCCTACATCGTGGCGACCACTCACGTCATCGGCGTCGTCTTGGTGGTCGAGCGGCCGGAAGAGGGCAAGTCCCTGCCGGTCCAGCGCCCCTTCTACTACCTCAGCGAGGTCCTCTCCGCATCCAAGAAGAACTACCCCCACTATCATAAGATGTGTTACGACATATACTTTGCCGCCAAGAAGGTCAAGCAGTACTTCCAGGAGCATACCATCACCGTGGTGAGCACGGCCCCGCTCGGCGAGATCATGAGCGGCCGGGACTCCACCGGCCGGATCGCCAAATGGGTCATCACTCTCGCCGATCACGAGATCCAGTACGAACCTCGCACCGCCATCAAGTCACAAGCGCTGGCTGACTTCCTCGTCAACTGGGCGGAGACCGAGTTCGTGCTGCCTCCCCTAGACTCCACACATTGGTGCATGCATTTTGACGGCTCGAAAATGAAGACCGGCCTGGGTGCCGACACAGTTCTCTCCTCCCTGAAAGGTGACCAGCTCAAGTACGCCCTCCAGATCCACTTCGCCGCCTCCAACAATGTGGCCGAGTACGAGGCCATCGTCCATGGTCTCCGGCTCGCCAAGGAAATCGGCATCAGGCGCATCCTATGCTTCGGTGACTCCGACCTTGTGGTATAGCAGGTCTCTGGCAAATGGGATACTAGGGATGCCAACATGGCCATCTACCGCTTCCTCGTACAACAGCTCATCGGCTCCTTCGAGGGCTGTGAGTTCCACCATGTCTCACGGGCGGACAACAAGGCAGGCGACGCACTAGCAAAGATCGGTTCCACTCGACAGGCCATCCCAACCGGCGTCTCCCTCGAGCGGCTGCTCAAGCCATCGATCAAGCCTTCCCCAGAATCGGAATCCATCTTCGTGTCGACAGACGCCGCCGGCCCATCGACAGCTCCGGCCGCTCCCTCGGCGTCTTCACCTCCGGCTCCATCGACCTTGGCTGCCTTGCGGACACCAGTCAAGCCGGCTGCATCTGGGGCAGTCTGCTCCGATGCGGCGGCTGTCATGATGGAAATTGACACCGTCACGGCCGTCCCCGACCCGGGGGCTGACAAGTCGGCTCCGGGGGCTGGCGAGCCAGTCTCGGGGACTGATCATCTGGGCCCGGGGGCTCCCGAGCCGACCCCCATCTCGTCCATCACAACACCACCGGCGTCTTTCAGCGGTGCGTCGAGCCGGAAAAGGGTCTAGAGATCCTCCTCGACATCCATCAGGGTGAGTGCGGGCATCACGCCGCCTCCAGGACCCTGGTGGCCAAGGCCTTCCGCCACGGCTTCTATTGGCCCACTGCTCTCGAGGTGGCCAAGAAATTGGTCGACGAGTGCAAGGGCTGCCAGCACTTTAGCACGCAGAGCCACCTGCCGGCATCGGCCCTCCAGACCATCCCTCTCTCGTGGCCCTTCGCCGTTTGGGGGCTGGACATGGTGGGTCCCTTCAAGACCGCACGAGGCGGCATGACACATTTGCTAGTGGCTGTCGACAAATTCACCAAGTGGATCGAGACATGACCAATCAAGAAGCTGGACGGCCCCGCGGCCGTCCGGTTCATCGACGACATCACGGTTCGCTACGACATCCCCCACAACATCATCACCGACAACGACACGAACTTCGCCAAGGGCGCACTCGCGCATTTTTGCTCCAAGCAAGGAATCTGGCTCGACCTGGCCTCCGTCGCTCATGCACAGTCAAACGGCCATGTCGAGAGGGCAAACGACCTCATCCTGTCCGGCATCAAGCCCCGGCTCGTGACACCGCTGGTAAGGTCAGTCGGCTGCTGCGTCGACGAGATGCCGACTGTCCTTTGGAGTCTCAGGACTACCCCCAACTGATCAACCGGCTACACGCCTTTCTTCCTTGTATACGGGTCCGAGGCGATCATCCCCACCGACATCGAGTTTGACTCGCTTTGGGTCGCCCTATACACAGAGAAGGACGCAAAGGAGACAAGAGAAGACGACGTCGACTTACTCGAAGAAGCCTGCGAGCTGGCCTTGAGCCGAACGGCAATCTACCAGCAAAAGCTCCGACACTACCACAACAAGCGGACTCGACCACTCTCCTTTCATGAAGGGGACCTGGTGCTCAGGCGGATCCAGCGGACAGCCGAACAACACAAGCTGTCCTCCCCATGGGAGGGCCCGTTCATCGTCAACAAGGCGTTGCACAACAATGCGTACTACCTAATAGATGCCCAGAAGCCACAGAAGCGCAAAAGAGACGCCTCCGACGAGGAGACCATGCGCCCATGGAACGCGGCGCTCCTCCGTCTGTTTTACTGCTGAAAGACCAGTGTATGTATGTATCCCTCCCCTTTTGGGCTTATGAATGCAATGGGTGCCCCAGGCCGGCTCTTGGGGCACGCCCTTTTCGTTTCCCTCGAAGGTCTCCTCACTCACCGGCTCCCCGACCCGGCTCTCGGGCCCGGGGGCTCGCCGGCTGGTCCTAGGTCGCCTCTCCCAAAAATTGACCAAATAGTGTGAGCCGAGCAAGCCCTCCCACCCCTCCCAGCTACAGATCTCACTCCCGGCTGTCCGGCTGACGGGGCCTCGGGGCGGCAAAGCTTAGCACACACGAAAGATCGATCACAAAGGGGATGCCGGCTAGGTCCAACCGGACCACCGCCTCGCCTTCGCCACTCTACTTACCCTAAAAAGCTCTCGTGGTTCCTAAGTTCAGAACCGGCTCCCTGGAGGCGGACGCCCCGACCCAAATACAGACCGGCTCCCGCCCGTCGGGCTGGCGGGGCCGAAACCAAAGGGGAAAAGGGGCAGAACAGACGGAACCAAAGGGGCAAAAAAGGGTAAGGACGAGCAGGCACGCGCAGTAAGGCAAACACATCAAATATTCACAATACGAATTTTAAGAAAAAGGAGGCTCACGGCCATCATGGTTCATTACATTACACCCCTAGTGGGTGGACTTAAAGCCTAACATGCAGGAGAGAAAAAAAGATAAGACGCCCGGGGGCTCAGGCCACCGACGCGTCGCCAGCCGGCGCGCCTCCAGCCGGCACATCACTGGGCGACTCGATTCCCGTCCCGGAGGTGGTTGCAGCCTTCGAGTCGGCTTCCTTGGCCTGCGAGGCGGCCTCTACGGTCCCATCCGTCTTGCTGCTAGAGTCGGTACTCTCGCCGGCAACCTCCTCGTCCTCCGGACCTTGGGGGATGCCGAAGGAGTCTTCGGCCACCAGCTCGCCGTCCTCACCAAGGGCCGACATGAGCTCATCCGGGTCGACATATGACGCAAGCTCGTTGGTGCGGCGGACAAGGATCGTCCCACGGGTCGCCCGCTCCTCGGCCGGCTCATCCCGCATGGTGGCCAGCCGGTCCAAGTCCACGCCGCGGTACCACGAAGTTACGAACCGGAGCGCCATCTGCGCTCCGGCTCGTGCCGCCGCCGCCTTCCAGACCTCGAGCCGGGCCATGGCGTGCTCCAGCCACAAGGCCATGCGATTCTCCGGAGCTCCTCCATGGCCCGGCCACAAGGCAACGATGATCTCCTTGCCGACCGTCTTCAGCCGCTCCATGCTCCGCTCGAGGTGGATCAGTCGGTTTTCAATGGAGAGCCCAAGCTCCACCACACTCCACGTGGCGTCCTCCTCGATGGAGTGCCCACGCGCGTGGAGATACTCCCGGTGCCCCTCGACGGCACGCTCAGCGCGGCGCTGGGTTTCCGGGTAGCGCTCTAAAGAAGAAAGGGAAGAAGGAGAGAAAGGCGAATCAAGAACAAGAACCAGCAAGGAAAAAGGCAACTGTCTGGAAAAAAGAAAAACAGACACTTACGTTCAATAGAGTCGTCCACCCTGATGGCAAAGTGGAACAACGAGTCCTTCTCCGCTGCCAACGCCGCCTCCGCCTTGGCGAGGGAACCCTTTAGCTCCTCGACCGTCCTCTCGAGGTGGGTCACCTTGCCTTAGAGGGCGGCGGTCCGCTGGGCGATGTCAGCCGCCTCCTTGATGGCCTTCTCCTTGGCCGTCACCTCCCGCGCCACGTCGGCCTTGAGGCGGTCCTGGGCCGCCTCCCCGTCCACCAGCAGCATGGCCAGCCGGTCCTTCTCCTGAGTGACCGCCTGGACGCTTTGCACCAGCCGGTTCTGCTCGGAGACGGCCCCGGTCTTCTCCGCCCGGAGGGCAGTCATCTCATCTGCAAGGCAAAGTAGGCATCGGCCGGTCCTTCTATGCCCGCTCCGGCTGTCAGGCAGCCGGCCCGGCTCCCGGGGGCTACGTGCCCCTCCCACAAAACTTGACATACCTTGCACCCGTGCCAACTCCTCCTCTAGCCGATAGAAGCTGTGCTTGTCGCGGTTGTGGATGGAGACCGCCTCCTCAAACAGCTTCTGCCGCTAGGAGTTCCCCTCCTGCCACATAAAGCCCAAGTTAAAAAGACGCTCAAAGAGATCCGACCCGGCTGCCCGTCAGCCGGTTAGCCGGCCCGCATCTCGGGGGCTACACCCAGTGGGTGCGCTTGCGCGCCCCCACTAAAAAATTCGACAAAGCTGACAACTCTTACCTCCGCTTGCCGCAGGGTGGTGTCTACCGCCTCTGCGAACCGGGCCAGCTCCTAGCGGCACCGGTCTAGGACGCTCCCCAGCTCCCCGAGTGCGGGGACCGGGCCGCCTGCCAGGGGAGCCGGAAGGGTCAAGACGCGGGCCAGCGCCTCCCAGTCCCGGAGCACGTCCTGCATGGACCTCCGGACCCGGCCGCCGCTACCACTCATCCCGGTGCTCGCCATGGTGCCTACCGCCGTGGGAGGGTTGATGATGGCGAGGGCCTGGGAATCGGCCCCTCACTGCCCCCCCGTGCGGCGCCAGTGCTGCCTCCTCCTCCTGCCGGCCCGACGCGACGTCCACGACGGACGCCGCCTCCGGAGCTGCCTCTGACGCCGCCTCCGGGGCCGCTTGAGCCTCCGGCGCATCAACCCGGGCTGACTCGGCCGCAGGTGGAGTGACCTCCAGCACCTCCGGCCTGGTCGCCTCGGGGGCCGGCTCCGTAGCCGCTGCCCTCGTTCGGGCCGCCTCCTCCACGGACGGAGGCATAGGCGGCTTCATAGCCGCCCTCACGGCTTGCTCGACGGGGGCCTTGACAGACGGATCGACCCCGCCACCGAGTCCGACGCCCGCGCTGGGTCCGCGGACCTCCTTCGCCTCGCGTCGCTCGAAGTCCCGGAATCTGAGGCCCCGCCTCGCGTCCCGGACTTTGAGGCTCGCAGCTCCGCGAGCCTCCTCTTCTCCTCCCGCTGCGTGTCCGCATGCTCGCGGGCTAGCCGGCTGGCGGCATCCGCCGGGTCCACCCCTGACTCCCCTTCATGGAGCTCGATGGGGTCCCTGTGGTGCATAAGGGTCAGACACCCACCGGCTCGCGACTCGGAAGGAAAGAGACGCAAGAAAAAGAAAACACTTACCCGGTGACGATGGGCAAAGCCCGCTTGGCGCGCGCCGGTGGCTTCTATGCGGCCACCTTCACCCGCTTATGGACGGGCGGCGGGGCCACCGGCTCCTCCTGAGCCGGCCTCTTCGCCCGGCTGGCGGCTCCGGTCGCCGGGGCTTGAGCCGGCCGCTCCTTGCTCCGCCCTCGCCGCCCCTACTGAACTGAGGGGAAGGCGCGTTCAGGATCATCACATCATCGTCATCATCATCATCGTCATCTGTCCAGTCCCTGATCGTGGGACCAATAGGGAATTCACCGGCTCCGCTGGGATCCCCGGCCGCCGGACCCTCCGGCTCCGCTGGGCCCGTTGGCTCATGGGTCTACCGGCTCCTCGACCCCTCCCGAGGAGTCCACCCCCTCTTCAGGCAGGCCTCCCCGCTTGTAGTCTTCGGAGTCGGAGTGGTCGCGCTCCGCCTCAAAGATTTGGGTGTGCGGGCCGTCCGGCGTGTTCTGTCGCACCAACAGCTGTGGTCAGCACGATGAAGTAAGGTCCGTTGCCGGCTGCCGGCCGGAAAGAATCAAATAAAAAGAAGCCGCCTCGACGAAAACGTACCAGGGGGGATGGTTGGTGCGGTCGTACGGCTCCATGCTGAAATTCCACGACGTCGGTGCCAGCTTGAACGTCGTGATGGCGTTCACCCGCGTCGCCATCTGAGCCGGCGTCAGGTCGACGGTCGTCAGCCGGCAGGGGTCCCGGCGGCCGGACATGTCACAGATTTGATGCGGCCTCATCTGGAGAGGCAGCACCCGACGCGAGATGAAGGCTGCCACCAGATCGGAGGTGACCAACCCCTCAGCTCTCTTCAGCTACGCGAGCCGCCCAAGCTTCGCCAGAGCCACTCCGCGCGGGGTGGCTCCCGGCCAGTTCGCTCCGGAGGACTGCGCGTTGATGAACGCAGGCAGCCGGATGTAGTCCAGGCTTGGGTCGGCGTTCTTCACGTAGAAGAACGTCCGATGCCACCCTTTGACAGAATCGATGAGAGAGAAGGGCGGGAAGCGCGCGGTGTCGCGGCAGCACACCGCCGTGCCCCCGCAAGCATCGCTTTTCAGCGCTTTGAGGTAGAAGAGAGAGTTGAAGAGATCAAGGAAAGGGAGAACCCCCAAGTACCCCTCGCACAACGTCATGAAGCCGTCGAGGTAAAGAATGGCATTGGGGCCGAGGTGGTGCGGTTGAAGATCGAAGGTATCCATCAACAACCGAAAGAACTGGCTCATCGGGAGCCCGAAACCGCGGGAGAAGTGCCAAAGGAAGACGACGTGCTCCCCCGGCTACGACGCCGATACCACCTCGTCGCCCGACGCGCGGGCGATCACACGCTCCGCCGGCGGCAGCATGCGTGCGCGGTGGAGGTCTGCGATGGCCTCCTCGGTGACAAAGGACCCAACCCAGCTTCCTCCACGCCCGTCGGCCATTACAATGGCAGGACGGTGTGCGGGCGCGTTTTGCGTGCTCGGGAGCGACGACGCACGAGGAAGCGGGGGAGGCGAAGAGAAAGGCAGCAAGGGGGCAAGAGGGGTGCGGGTCTCCGCCCCTGCCCTTCCTTCCCTTTTAAATGGGGAGGCCACGACCGGGGGACGTGGGAATTAACTACGCCCACTCCCCCGGAAACTTCGCGCACGAGCGGGCGGCTCGGGCCGTAACGGCCGCTTCGGGGCGCAGAAGATCCTGGCCTGCGCCCCGAGGCCTACTGGGCTACACCCGATGCCTAGTGGGCTAGGCACAGGGCGACGTCCCGTCTGCCCGTGTGCGCAGGGCCCACAACATCATTACCCATCACGTGGCACGCGGCGGGCCGACTCGGGTCCCGGAGCGATGCACCGGAACCCGAGGCGTCAGGTCTAACTGCCGACCCGGCTGGCCTTTTGGCTTCACACCGGAGGAGGGCACCGCTAAGGGGAAGCCGCTGGCTCCCCTCCGTCTGCTGGACGCGGGCCCCCGCTGGCTTCGGGGACTACTAACGGGGTTATTACCCCTGGGTAGGCCAAAGCAACGGGGTTCCCCTCCCCACTTCAAAGAAAAAGTATACGACCGGCTATCCATGACCGGCTAGAGCGCAGCCGGCTGCAGCGATCGCCGGCTGGCTCACGGACGGCTGGTCGGAGAGCCGGCTCGACCCCCGGCCGACTGCCTCCGGGCCGCCTCCTCCGTTGACCCCGAGGCAGACATGCAACGTCCCGTCCCTCTGCGCACGGGTACGACGACACGACGTGACCGCCACGAGAGGCATCATTGTAGCCACAGTGGCTGCTGACGAACGGGTGCGCATGGCCACAGTTTGGCCATCTAGGCCGCTGACCTTGGCGAGCGCGACGAGGCGGGGAAATAGTGTCGGCATGCCCCTGCCCACTCGATTACCTGCCGCGGCGTGGCTACATTGTAGCCGGCCGTACCGAAGACTTCGGCCGACTGACACTAGACGACGCCTCCCGGGCGGCCCGTGCCGCGGTAGGTGGGCGAGGGCCAATCGCGGAGCCGGTTGGCGGGCCCCAGCAGGCGATGGGACCGCGCAGTTGGTGGACCCTATAGGAGACGCGACGGCTCGAAGGGCGGGGCCCCCTGGTTAGCCGAAGAGGCTGCCAGTCGGGTCCCCCCACCAATGTGCCTCAAGAATATTGTAAGCCGGGGGTTGGCCTATAACCCCCCCGAGCCCCCCATGCAACGGGGACGGACAACTCTCACGCACACACCTACGGGTCACTCCCCACATTCTCACACTTGGTAGCGGAGGAAGGCGAGCCGGCTGCTCCCTCTTCCGCCTCTAGACTCAGCTCCAGGAGCAACCCTGTAAACAGACCCATCCATCAAACTAGACCGAGCAGGACTAGGGGTATTACCTCCCACGGAGGGCCCTGAACCTGGGTACATCATGTGTCACCACCGCTTCTACCTAATCTCGCTCCCGAAGCCCGTCGGCGTCCTCCGACCCCAACCACCTACGATAAGCCTACCCATGGCATCTGTCATGAGAATACGACGACACACGCATTTGACATATGATATGAAGAATTTGAAATGCATGATGAAAATGGTGTCTGACGAAATTTAGCATGCATGCATTAAGGTGCTTGACGAAATAAGCAGGCGGAAAGAAGTTCAAAAGAGTCAGACCACCATCGGACTTAAGTTTACAACTCAAACAACAAACACTATTGGAATCAGACAATTTGCCGTCTGCCAGCTCTTTGCCGCCTGCTAGCAGACGGCAAACAGTGTCTTTGCCATCAACTAGCACAAAGCGGAAGACAAAGAGCTGGCGGACGGCAAAGAGGGGCTTTGCCATCTGCCAGCTCTTTGCCGTCTGCTAGCGAATGGCAAAGATTCTTTGCCATCAGCGAGCGGACGACAAAGAGGTGGGTGGGGTCCAGTTGACGGCAGTACTGTAACGGCGTACCACCCCACCTCTTTGCCGTCCGCTCGCGGACGACAAAGAGGTGGATACCTAAATCGCTAACGGCGCACCCCCACGCCTCTCATCTCTCTCCCCCGACCCATCTCCCCAGCCCTCACCCCCACCGCGCCCCCGCGCCGGCCGCCGCCCCGCCCCCGTGCTCCTGGCCGCCCCGCCCCCGTGCC